>OY986435.1:279433156-280721906 GCA_963920525.1 Dichetophora obliterata
TACCTTAACAAGTGCATACAATTTGGTAGCGATCCTTGGCTACTTTTCGAGTAATGCGGTCCATCGGTTTCAAACAGCTTTTTTCGAGAAAAACGCTCTTTAAGTTTTAACATTATAGCTTTCATTGCTTTTCCTTAAGTTTGTGCGTATTACTAGAATTTTTGTTTAATTGACTTAAAACATTCTGAGAATATTTTTACGATATTATAAATGCGTAAAATGTGAACAAATTGGTTTTTGGCCATCGAAAAACTTAAATTATTATTAAATTAACACAGTAATAGCACGTAAGCACTTTTAATTGTGAAATATATTAAATAAAATATTATTTATTGTAAAAATAATTATACTTTTACACTTTTCTAAATGAACAGACGAAGCTGGTGGTCGTCAAGTGCAGGTGCATAGCTGCTGCTCCGAGTGCTACTGGCATACCATTGACTGCAGCTCCACAACCGCAGGCTCAAGCTACACCAGCAGTCACCTCTACGGCTCAATAAAGTGGAATTATTACGACGATTTGTTTTGCTTACTGCTAGCTTTGGCATTCAGCAGCAAACTTTGGTGCAACAAAATGCTTCGCCAACAAGTGTTTGACCTCCGTGGCCATAGCCAATCCGATAGTTCTCGCCCAACAAGCAGGAGCTTGTCCAACTGGTGGACCACAAACCCGTGGAGGCACGTCGCTTTCCATTAATTTTCATCTAACACTTTAACCACAACAAAATCAGAAACACATCAGAAATTCTTATAAGATAAGGTACTCCAATATTTACAAACCAGAAATTATTTAAGGAATCTTTTTTAATGTATTTGTATTGCATTGAATAATGTTATAATAATTACAATATTAAATTTTAATGTATGATACTAATTTCAATAATCAATAAAAAATAAATGTGTTCATATAGTTAAAAAATAATGGGAAATTAAATGGTAGATAAAACTGGTGTACTTGGTATAACAAATAGATCATCATTCAGTCATTTCACTGGTAGCTGCGACTGGTATTTTTACCATATAAATAAGTTATTTAACCCACTATTTAACAAATTGCTTAAACAGGCAAGTTTGACAGATATTTTCAGTTATATAACTTATTATTTAACTGATTGGAATAATATGCATATAAAATGTGTTAGCGAGATGACTATGCAATTTAAACTTCTGAAAAAGTATGTGCAACAAAAGGATACAAAATCACACGTACACAAATATTTTGGTAAGATTTTTCACATGGCCCTTGAGAGACTGATAGAAAATACTGACCGAAACTTTCGTATTAGTTCTCATTATATAACCAGTTATATAGCCGGTTGTGTTCTTGCAGGGTAAGGTAAGATTTTTAAAAACTTTTGTACTTTTATATTTTCTTCTCTCGTTGAACATATCCCACGTCAATGCTTTCTGAATTGTCAGAAATTGAATTGTTAACTTGCTTTTGTGTACAAAATGTTAAATGTCAAAAATCTAGACTTCACGTCACTGAAAAGTTGAACGCAAACAGCACAACTGAGGAAAACATACGTATTTTAGATTCATTATATTCTTGAAATTCTTCGGCCATAAAGATTCAATTATTCTATATTAAAAATAGTCGGGAAGACCCAGAAAACGAAGCAAATCCAAACCACAACGGATAACTGTGATAAGGACCGGTGAAACACTGTGAACCCATCAAGGAAACACTAATAAGTGTTCATACAATAATCCGTGACAGCAAAAAATTTTCAGCAACTGAACAAGTTGTAAAGGTTGCTGAAAAAAGTAAAAAAGTACGACAAGAATCCAATCTTCTTAGTGAGAATCAAAGCCACAAAAGCAGTGACATGGAAAAGACTTCAGTGAAACAGTTTGAATCGTAAGTTCCACTATTTTGATTTTCTGTTTTAGATCAACCTGTAATTTCAGCATAACGATAACACGTGCGATGCAGCCGTGCTCTCAAATTTGGGGCAAATGAATTTTCTTAAAAACAGCGATTACAACATTTCCACTTGTTGCCTGCAAGTATTCTTTTTGACCCTATATTTTAGTTTCTGGGACTGGTAGTGACAGCGTTCAAGTTGTTGTTGTTGTTTGCTGAAACTCTTAAGGTTATGTTTGGTTTGTGGCTGGTTGCGTAGTCAGTAGTGTGTCCTCAGGTTGATGGTTGGTTCGAACTAAAGTGATATTCAACAAGTTTTTGCTTATCCTTGTCCTGTTTCCTCTCCGATATCCTGCGTTGGAGTCCATTATCTACAACATTAATACCATATATATCACCGCATTTAAAATACTGTTTCAATTGCTTACTTAGTTGACAATAACAAAGAGTGATCGTGTTACACAGAGATAACATGCGGCTCTGTGTCGCGCGCATCTTCTTCAATTGGTTACTCCAATCGTGGTTATAGTTCTTCGGCCTGGTCAAGCCATAGGACGTATGGTTTTATGCTCCGTCGTCGATCTTTGGCTTTTGCCACAAACACTTTCTTCACTGGAGCTTCGACTTACCTACGATACAAATGATCCAGCCAGCGTAGTCGCTGATTTATCATACCTTGATGTATGTCAATTTCAGCGTACAGCTCATATACTTCGTAGTTCATTAGTGTTTCGGTAGTCGTCGCCAAAAACAAACAAGACCAAGTACTTTGCGAATAACTTTCCTTTTAAGTTTTAATACCTACCATAGGTAAATATTAGAGTATTCATAACTGCTTTTTGTATTTCAGCAAACCATGGCCAGATCTAACCGATAGCGATGACAGCGACATGGAAAATGATATAGATGTCGAAAAACTAGGTCCGCTTGAAATTGGCCCCAACGAGAACCGATTGCAGCATACATATTGCCTTTGGTTCTCACGCAAGGGAACACATCGTGCCACGGACTACAGCAAATCACTGCATTTTGTTGGCCGCTGCGCCAGCGTACAGCAATGGTGGTCACTGTACTCACATCTAATACGTCCCACTGCCTTAAAGCCATTTCGAGAGCTAAGTCTCTTTAAACAGGGCATTAAGCCGATGTGGGAAGATCCTGCCAATACGAAAGGTGGTCAGTGGGTTATTCGTTTGCGAAAAAATAAAATTGATCGTGCCTGGGAGAACGTTTGCATGGCCATGCTGGGGGAACAGTTTTTGGTCGGTGACGAAATATGCGGTATAGTACTGACTACAAAATATCCGGTAAGTACTGAAATTTTTTCTCAACCGTTTGATGAGTCATCAATGGCAATGTCTTATAACCGAAACTGGAATTCATGATCATGGGAGTTAAACTGGATATATATTTAAAAAGGATTTAACTGCTTCCTCTCACAAACGGTATAGCAATGAAAAAAATCACAAGTAGCTTTATAAAACGAGTTTTTTAACTCAAATTGAATAGAAAAATTATTGCTTGTACATTTGACAATTATATGATCTTGTCTTATTGATCAACCGAACCACTTTGAGATGTAAACTAAGGGAATTCGAAAAAGTTAAATGTCTGTTCAGTACCAAAACAATCCAAGCCAAGTAAAAATGTGTTTTCTTTAACAATTTCTTATTTAAAAATTGAATCAAAGAACAACATGAGTCCATTCTTGAACCCATGATCCACGACACATTAACCTGTCTATTCGCACAATCTGTATTACCATAAGCACTCAATTGAAGCTTTAAAACATAATAAATTTATGCTTATCGCAATTGTTGCTTAAAAAATTTGTGTCAGACATTGCTTCTAAAAACGCACTACAATATCTTATACTCCAGTCATATATTTTAAGCCACGTATAAAAAAAAACTGTGATAGCTGCCATAATAAACTTTGTACAATTTGGCATAATTTTACATTAGTGCCTAGACCCAAATATTTTTTTATTTCTATGAAATGTATTTGGACCTCCTTTGCTCAAATATGTAGCAACATTGTTACGCGCGAATGACTTTGAAGATAAAATTCGCGAAAGTTTAAGAATTCAGTGCACATTTTTAATGTGTGGAAGCTAAAAGGTGCCTGAAATATTGAAAAATAAAAAGCAATTTATAACAACAAAAAAGTTAGTTAAAAATTAAAAATAAGACCTAGATCCTGAACAACAACATAAAAACTTAAATATTAAGGTCGAATATGCAAAAAGCAACTTAAAAAAAAATAAAGCTTACATCTTATGTCATATTATAATTATAATTATTTTATTTATAACTATGTGTTCCCTTTTACAAAAATGTGTAAAGTGACATCGCATTGTCAAGTTATGCAAAATATTTTTTTAAATTATTACTTTTTATTTTGATAATATTACTGGGGTGTTTTTTTAATAATAACACGGTTTAAGAAAATGACAAAAAATCGAAAAACTTGACATAAGACATAGTGGATGTTGTAGACCTGACAGAGCATAAGATAACTGGCATGCATGGTTTTTTTTTAATATACCCTCAAAATCGGGATTTATGGTAAAAAAACCGATTTTAGGTAGGTGCATGTATAGTTTGCTATGTAACTCCGCTATATCTAAATCAATTTTAAAATTTGAACGTTGATAAAAAGAAGAAAAACAGACTTTCGAAACTTTCGATATATAGAATGTTCTTTCACTGAACGAATTGACAAAGTTACAGTTAAACTCATCTGAATTTATAGTTTTTATTTTAGCTTACAACGTTTTGTTGACAAATTTTGTGTGTTGAATTTTTGTTGTCAACTGTCCATTTCTATTACTGTCAATCGGGTTTCGTAAATCGGCAAAATAAGTGCGTAATACAAATTTAATATAAAAATCATTTGCGAAATTCGAAATATGTTTTGCTATATATGTGGTTTATTTGTTGATAAGCAGCCTCGGCTACATATTGTGCATTAATAGAGGTGTACCTCTTTCACCACTTGGAAGGACTTTGACCTCTAGGTTCACTTGATCAATTGCGTTGTGCGTGTTATTAAAGTTTTGATCACTCCGAACGGCTTTATGTTCTCAAGAAGTTTTACATGGCAATTTTTTCTCTCTGGGGCTTGCCATTGTCTGCAGAGAGGTGGCGGCCGAACAGAAATATTAATTCAATTAAAATACATTCTGTCTGAGAGCTGGGGGTTTGAATCGGGGCTACCGCGGTTCCTTAGTTTAGGGGCTACGCCCTCTACCCTAAGTCTTCAAAATATGTCAAAAGACAGAAAAAATAATAAAAAACAACAATTTACAAAGTACCAAAGCGCTAGACAAGGATGTAAAAAATTATTTTTGGCCACTAAATCTCGGGCAGGTTCGTATGTTATGATTCTAATATCAATCAAAATTGAAGAACATAACTCATCCCATATTAG
This sequence comes from Dichetophora obliterata, assembly GCA_963920525.1. Classification (NCBI taxonomy): domain Eukaryota; kingdom Metazoa; phylum Arthropoda; class Insecta; order Diptera; family Sciomyzidae; genus Dichetophora; species Dichetophora obliterata. Next base: position 279,438,456 of record OY986435.1, read on the forward strand.
CAGACTATTACTGTTGGTCACTTATACGTGAAACCGATGGTATATAATATATAAACAAAAAAGGTCAAATCAATACTTTTTAAAAAAAGACAAATTGTTTGCGTTTTATTACGAATACTAAAAATTTGATAGTGCATTTGTATTTCAGCCGATTGAAGTAAATGATAGCTTGTTGAACCCAAAATAAAGAGGCTATTGGAATCTTTCCAAAATTATTGTTTCCACAGAACAAAATTTGTTAACAAAATGTTGTTAGAGTTGAAAAAATTAAAACGTCAAATTTTCAAATGATTTTACCTGTAACTTTGTCAATTCGTTTGGTAAAATACGGTCTAATACTGTTATAAAGGTCTATTCTTTCTATCAACGTTTAAATTTTTAAAATTGAGCTAGACAAAAACGGAGTTACATACATCCCGATTCTGAACAATTTTTCCCGAGGAATTGGAAAAGGGAATTAACATTTTTAAGATAGCAGATAAAGACATCTTATTTTTTTTTTGTTCACACTCATGATTATTGGCGGTTAATGAACAAATTTGCATTAAAAATTTTCAAAATGATCTAGAACTTTGTCTTAAAAATTAAAACTGCCTTTTCCGATTCCCTGCGAAAAATTATTCAGAATCGGGGTGATAATAAACAATACATGCACCTACCAAAAATTGGGTTTTTACCTCAAATCTAAGTAAACAAAAAACAAAACAAAAAAGTAAGTATGCAGTTATCTTATGTTTAACCAGACCTACAACCTCTACTATGTCTCGACCCGATTTATTTCCACTGTAAAACCATGTAATTATTGAGTAACTTTTATTACAATTAAAAATAATATTGCAAAAATCAGTTGTATAATGTTATACCACAGAAATGAGTTTCATATGCCATATTAGGTAAATGTTAAATACCTTCACATGTCTCTTACCTTCGTATGACAAATGAAATATGTTCCACTAATGTGACTACAATAGGTCAAGTCGTTTAAAAGTTGTGCTATGGCAAAGAGACGCACCAATGATTTTATATATAAAAGGTCTGACTCTTAAGTTTTAGTCCAATATTTTAGCAGTTTTGCAAGTTTTAGTCTGAGAAGCGTTTCCGTACTCGAAAAAAATTGTGAAAGAGAGTGCAACCGAGAGAGTAAAAAATGTCCCTTCCCTGTCCAAAGTTGCAAGTTTGTCCGCAATTTTGAAACTTGTTCCTTGTGCATTATTTTTCAAAAATTACATAAAACTCTGATGGAACCTTCTTGTTCAAGTATTTAAGCAACACAAATTAAATTTTCTTGTAAAAGAGTGTTTCTTCATATTTTAATTTACCTTAAAAAATGTGTAATTTTACTATATTAATAGAGATATAGTTGTGAATTGAGTAGAATTGAGGAAAACTGTTTTGATTATCTTAAACTACGGACATTTTGGATACATTCTGTAAAAAAATAAGTTGCGTCCATGCTGCGCACTTTCGCGGTATTTCAATTTACTATATCTTAAATGTCACAAATATATGATTTTCTTGAGAAATAAAAATAAATAAAAATAACAAAATAAATCCAAAAAATAAAGATGTTTTTTCACTTTTTCACAATTGAAGTATTTAAATAACTGTATTTCTTTTAAAAACCTTGTTTTATTTATTAAATGAAGCAGATGAACGCGCTTATCTATTAAACAATATATACAATTTAATTAGATTTTTTTAAATTATATATATAAATATATGTTAAATTTTCTCATTTTGGTTAAGGTAAGGCATACATGTAGCTCGGTTCTGTAACTTTTCTCACCGTCTCTGTAATAAAATAAGAAAAATCGGTGACTCGTCTCGCTTGTCTCAATTCTACTTTCGTAGGAAATCCATAGGCGAAGTGTTTCTGCAAGCTAAAATATGCGACTCGAGTCGATTGAAGTTCACACTATTTTCTAACTTGGTGAGGAAAGTTTTTGCTTGTTTGTTGTGGAAATAAACGTATTCACGTTACAAATACTTCTACCGAATATTAAAGTTTTATAGGTAGGTACTGAAGTCAAAAATTGATAATTAAACTTCGGAACGAATTCTGTGTGTGTGGAATAAAGAAAAAGAAAATAAAATATTTCAATAATACTAATCATTTAAAAAAAAAAACATAAATATTTTGTTACCTAGTTCTATAAAAATTTATATTGTAGGTTCATACTATTTTGAGTGTGTACGGAAGATATAAAGTATGCAATACTAGGGTGTCCCAAAAATATATATTTTTTTAATTTTGACACATGTCCGCTGCTTTAATACTCCCACTTGACCTTAGAAACACCCTCTGTGAAGCGCATTTCAATTAGTAAAGGTTTAGAGGTCGCGAAATCATTTTCTAATTTTCCCATACGATTTGTATGTTGAAAAATCAGTTTTGCTGGTAAATCGAATTTAGAGCCATTATATTTTAAGTAAAATGGTTAAAAATAACGTGTTCCCTCAAATTTTGTCTGTTCCCAGTGTGCCAAACGGATCCGTTACGAATCCGTAACGAACTCACTTCTTCGTACATTTTGTCCGAAACGGATTGCGTTTCGCATCCGGAACGGATCCCTTTTCGTATGAAATTCCTCTCTCCGTTATGGACTTCAGTTACGAATCCGTTTCGGACTTCAGATACGAATCCGTTTCGGACTTTAGATACGAATCCGTTTCGGGCTTCAGATACGAATCTGTTTCGGACTTCAGGTACGAATCCATTTCGGACTTCACATACGAATCCGTTTCAGACTCTTTTTTTAAATAATGCGAACTCACAACGGACCAGTTTTTTAAAAATAGTTCTTATTCAAAAAGGGACAATAATGTTTATGTATGTTCAACATTTTTTTATTTTTTGGCTAATTCAGTTCTTACATTCTACATATTACATTTTAAAGAAGGAAATTTAAAATTATGTATAATGTATAATAAAAATAAAAATAGCAACAAAAATAAGTACACAATTGTATTTCGTATCCCTAATCTGTTCAACATTTTTTTATTTTTTTGCTAATTCAGTTCTTACATTCTACATATTACATTTTAAAGAAGGAAATTTAAAATTATGTACAATGTATAATAAAAATAAAAATAGCAACAAAAATAAGTACACAATTGTATTTCGTATCCCTAATCTACTGAAAATAAAATAAGAAATTGTAAAACAAATTTAAGACTGTCTTTTATGTGAACGTTGTGGAAATTTTTTTGAAGGATTCGTAACGGGTTCGTCGAAACATAAGATTCCTCTCAAAAATACGAATTGCTTTTTTCATTTTTTCGGATCCGCCTCGGACTCAGAACGGATTTCAGGAACGAATCCGTTTGGGACTTCAGATACGAATCCGTTTCGGACTTCATAAACGAATGCGTTTCAGACTCTTTTGGCGGATTCGTAATGGGTTCGTAACGGGTCCGTCGAAACATAAGAAAGCGCAGTGCGTACTGACGGACTCGTAACGGGTTCGTAACGGATCCGCATCCGTTTTTGTGCACATTGGGATGCCATCCCTTTCTACGACTCACCCATCGAAATTGTTTCCTATCTGGTTATCTATGGTAGGCAGACTTTTAATTCAAGAGGAAATCTGCTCTCCCATTTAATTTTTTAGTTGGGCTCGCTTTAATCGGTAGGTGTGCGGACTTCCATAAGGCACAATGTCCACATAAAAACAAACCAAACTATCGTCAGACTAATGCCTGAATTACAATAGAGCGAGAGTGCGTTGCGAGACAAAGTAAAAATCTGTCAGAGCTGTCAGAGCATTTTCATAAGCAGAGTTTTTATCTAGCAATCTACAATGATTTGCGATGAGCTTGTGCGGCGCGAGGCGTTTCCGAAAATTTCAAACGTAGTTGAAACCAGTAGGGCGTATCGAATTAAATTTTTTTTTTAATTTCACATTCTAAGAGGTCTCAAAATTTGCATAGATGCTGTCAAGATTTATCAAAAAAATTTAATAAAAACAAAGGATGTCTTCCTCTCCCGCAAGGACAACGTTTTTTTTTAAGAAAAACAGTCAAAACTACATATGTCCTAAAGCAAAAGGAAATATAGGCCCATAACCAAAGGCAAAATAAAAATCGACTCGAAATTTAGTGCAAGCTTTTTGACAATATATGGCAATTTTCACCAAAAGGTCTACCACGAATGAAAAATTAAATGTTACTTAAAATTCGTTTAATCCTCGATAATAGAGAAAACATGCTTAAATTTATATGGTGAGAGTACTGAGAGCTGATCTCAACTTGAATTAAAAAAAAAAATGGCAGCAAACATAATGAATGGCAACAAAAGTAAAAAAATGGTGACAAAAGTTGAAAAATTTTAACAAAAGTTTTATTAATTTTTTTTTAGTTTTCGATTGTTACGGTACTGAATTACACTTCACATGTTTTTCTAGTTCAATTAAATAAATAAAATTATAAACTATCACCACTTCTTTGAAGGGAAAAAGTTGTCACATAACGTATATCACGTAACGTATCATACTATTTACGTGATATAAAAATAATTAAAAAAAATTTTCAACGCAACAATTATGAATATGTAGCAACATTATTCCAGATAATATTAAAAAACTTACATAAAAAAACTCCTGCACACTTCGCAAATTTTTTCGTTTATATTGATGCAGGTAAAAACGACTTCTATTTTATGTCACGTAACGTATCATTTTTGGTGGCTTCTATCTGAGAGCCGAACTTTTAACAACTCCTAGCTTTTACACCTTGTATAGTGCGCTTAGTAAACTATTGAAAAATCATAATAAGAAAACTGTAAGTTTAATTTTTCTTTGTTTTTCTACTCATTAAAAACGTACGACTGTCACGTGCGTAGCTACGGAAATGCCAATATTATATTAAAACACTGTCAAAAATTCTTATACTAAATTTAGAGTCGACTTTTATTTTGACTATGGTTATGGCCATAGACTTTACCTAACAATATCTTGCCAAATACGTTTTCATTCTCGATTTTTACTCACAGTATCCTGTGTAAAGGATATTTGAATCTAAAGGTACACTTGATATAGGCCAGAACTTTTGTTTGTGATCAGTAGTGGAATTCCCAAATGCATTAACGACGAATTTGAATATCGTTAGTTAGCGTAAACTGTCATTTTCTATGAACGTGGCACGCACAATGACCGATAACGACAACGATTATTATCATTAAATTTTTGGGAATTCCACTACTGATTGTCTAAATTTTGATAGTATTGACTAAAGTGTTAACGTTTTCCTTTAAATATGGCGAATTAATAATTTGCAGATAGTTCTCATATGACTTTGCTTGATTTTTAGAAATGTATACTTGAATGAAATTTTTTAAATTCTTTAAAAAAACCAATATAAGCTCTTATATTTAGGGCATCAGAAGTGGAACCACATATAATTTTCTCAATTTTGATTCCTCAAATATTTTTGAGCGACCAGTCTAAAAAATTATATTGAAAAATAATAAACAATTTGAACTAGTTACAATTTTCTTCAAAAACTTTAATTAAAACAAAATATATAAAAATATATCTAAATATATACAATTAGGCCCAGCCAGCAACTAAAATTTCGCGAATATTATTTTTCTTCATATTTTAGGCACCACTTCGCAATTTATTATATGTTAATTTATTGTTTACTATAAGCAACATTTTATTTTTATACGTCGCAACTTTGGTGCTTCAAAACTGGCGTTTCTCATTGTACATAATATGCGTGAAAGATTTCGTTATACAATCGTTTGATTGGTAGTTGTCAAAAACAGCTAAAGGAGTTGTAGTTTTCTGCTGTTGACTAGCTATGTGCTTAGTTTTAACTTTTCTTTGATTTATTAAATTTGTTCGCGAATTTTATTTTAATGTTTTTAGTTTTATGCAATTGACTCGCTTTGTTTAATTCGTTGCTTATATGTTGACATTTCTTTGATTAATTGCATGAACAGCTAATTTTGACAACTACCCATCGCCGCTCGTCAGAAAAAAAGCCAGTCTACGCTACTACCTTGTCAGTAATTGTACCATGCCATGGACAAGACAAGTGCCTATCAATCTTGTACAATTTTGCTCGATCACGGATGCTGTAATGCCCGGCACACATTCACGACCATACGACATTACGACTCAACATGAAAAAAGAGTCAACAATTTGTAAAAATCATACAATTCTTTCATTCATTCATACACAAACTCTTATATTTGCGCTGTTGTCGCTCGTCAAATTAGAAATATTTCTATACCGGCGACAGCAACATTGTCATGTCGCTGCCACATTTTCACCAAATTCACCTCCATAAAAAAAGCATGTAAAAATAATTTGACAGTTGTCGCTACCGTCTTGAATGTATTCAGTGCATAATTCGGTCACTTTTGTGTTCGGTGTTTATTAAAGCAAAAAATTTACTAAAAAATAGTAAAAAAAGCGTGGCAACATCACAGTGTTCCCAACTTAATAGCCCAAACAGAATAAGCATAGCCAAGACGCAGCCAACAGAAGAAATGTCAACATAGAAGTTGGTTGCCTTGCAACCCTATGAAATGAACATAATGAAAATAACCAACACGTAGCGAACGCAGCCGACACAAAAATGTTGACGAACTTTTAACTTTTGCCGCAGCCAACGGTAGCGAAATGTCAAAATACATTGTTCAAATTAGAACACTTAAAATTGACTGAAACATATTAGTCCACATTAGTAAAAAAATAAACAAATTATTGTATGCAAAAGGCTGTATCTATTTATTTAGTAAAAAATAACAAAATATTGTAAGCATAAAGTTCTATCTGCGTTATTAACACAAATTCGATTCTGTGCACAACATTTCGTTGACTATGTTTTCGACAGCTCGCTACATGTTGGCTATGCCTATTCTGTTTGGGCTATAAGGCTTGATTACCCAAATGTAACGTGAGGTGGCGCAGCGAGATGTAGCGTAGTGCGACGTTACCTCGAGGATAAGCGATTACCGAAGTCGTAATCCAACGTAGTGCAGGGCACTCATTTTATTCTAGTAGGCTTATTTACTTCTCCTCGTCAATAAAAAACTGCATCCTTTCTTATATAGTATTAAAATTTACAATAATGTGAAGTTAAACAAAATTTTTCGCTTGTCCCACAGCTGTCGAACTGTCAAAAATCATAACGTTGCGTAGAAATCTATTTTCTACAGACTTCTACGCTGCGTCACGCCACGTTACGATTTCGGTAACGACTTGTACACATTTATCATTAAACAGATTCTAGCTTGACAATTGGCAACGTTGCGCTACGTTACCTTACGCTTGGGTAATCAAGCCTTTATTGTTTCAAACAATACGTTAGGCCTTACGCTAGGTAGAGCATCGGATTAATTTTGACGTATACAAATAAGGTGGGAAGTGGGAAGGTGACGATTTACGTAAGGCAGCATTTTCAAAAATTTTAAAAAGTTTGCGATTCATTTGACGTCTGTTACTTTGAAGTTTCATTGTTTGTCATTTTCCTCGTGGTTCTCTTATGTTTTAGCGCAAATAAATTTTGTTTTGCATTGGTTGGGTTTTCACTTTTACTTATTTCTAATTGTTTGCGTTGCTTTTCAATTTAAGACTTACAAAGTGATAAATTTTCCGAAATTTAACAGCACATTTTATTGACTGTTCTCGGAATGCAAAATAAGGCGGTCTTAAAAAAGTCGGTAGTAAGAACACCTGACAGATGTATAGTGTCAAAATAACGCCATTACTCTGCCTTGTTTAAGGCGAGTGAGAACAGTGTCATACAAGTCAAACTACATTGTCAGTAATTGTGCTATGAAGGTCCAATTATAATAGAAGTAACGTAATGTGGTCTAATGTCAATTGAGCAGTGTGTTCTTTCACTTATTGTTTCAAACAATACTACAATACTTTCTTATACAAGTGATTATAATAAACGTAACGTAATGTAAAGGACGTAAAGATCCGTTGAATTTCGATTTCTACGTTACTTTACATTACGTCTGTTCAAATAACAACTAAACATAGAGGCTAGATTCAATTATTGCGCTATTTTATATTGTTGAAATACGCTTTTTGTTGAGTTTTCGTTATAAATGTGATAGTTATATGTAGCCACAGCTATGGATGACGAAGTTTTAATTGAACTTGTATGGAACGTGCAATAATTTACGACAAACAACTGCCTGGCTACTGCCTATTAAAATTGCTACAACGTTTTCTTACATTACGTCCCGACCCGATGACAGTTGACAACATTTCGTTACTTAACATTATGTCTGTTATGATTCGACCTTAAGGGGGTTTTCGCCTAAATTTAAGGAGAAAAAAGTGGAACGGAATTTTTTAGAGGATTTATATTTTAACGGGTTTTTTTTAGAGACTTTTTGATATTCTTACGCATTGGATAATCCAATATACTACTAAGTTTTTGAATTTATTCCTATTTTGCTATGCATTTACTCCGCAATTTTTTCCCTTTTTCATTCCCTGCTCGTTAACATGGTGCGAAAAAACAGGGTGAACGTGACGTCTGAATGTTTTGCGAAAGCTGTAAAACTTGTGAATGAGTGAAAGAAACAGAAAAGCTGGGGCCGAATTACAGCATCCGTGATTAGGGATGCAAACGATACATCGATAGTATCGTCATCGACGATATATCGTTCATAAACATCGATGTTGACATCGATGTTCTTCTGAGTGATTCATCGTCGATACATCGGTCTGAAAAGGAAAAACATCAATATCGTTTGCTCATTTTTAGCCTAATATATGTATATCGAACGAAAAATTAAACGAACGATGGCTATTCTGCAACGCAGTCGCGAATTTTACTACCTGGTCTATTGGTTAACTACCTGGTCTACCTGGGCCTATTCTGCACAATCTGTTATTAAAAAATTCTGTTATTCTGTTATGGTTTCCCATACAAATGCATGACAAAATCTGCTTTGAAATCTGTTATGAAAGACAACAGAATAACAGATACACTTTTCTGTCTTTTATCGTAACAAATTTTTAGAAAGTGAACATTTTGGTCTGAAAAATTGATGTCTATTTACGAACTTCATTAAGAATGGCTCATAAAAGGATTAAAATGTAAGATTATATAATTAATTAATGTGTGTTTTAAAGGCAAGGCTTAAATAGAAGATACAATCGGGCCACTTTACTGGCGTTACGCCTAAATAGCAAACCGTTCGATCTTTCTGACGTGTAACAGAAAATGTGTAACAGAATAACAGATTTCGCCGAGTTTATTATATCATAGTATATCACATAAGCGAAGTCGTCATATTATTTACTAGTCATATTAAATATTTAATTTTTTAAAAAAAATTGTGTTCTGTATAAACAAAAAAAAGAACCCCGTTTTTTTAGGTCGGAAGTAAAATTACAAAAAAAAATAAATTTTTCATACAAAATATAGAAATTTTGTCCATGCTTTTTTAAAAAATTGTATTTTTGTAAATTTTTCTACGACAATACTTTGTAAGAAACAATTCTTTCTTTCTTTCATATTTTATTATAGAGTGCAAATACAAAATATGTAATCTAAAAAAACTTATATATTCGGTCTCAATACTAGGCCTAATAAAAAATTAAAGCATCGGAAAAACATCGATATATCGGTCTTATAACCGATGTTTTTAAGCATCGATAATTGTCAAGTGAACATCGATGTTTTCAAACGATGTTTTCAAACATCGATGTTTTTAAGAACGATGTTGCATCCCTATCCGTGATCGAGCAAAATTGTACAAGATTGATAGGCACTTGTTTGTCGCTTCATAATTTTGACAACTCAAATGTTTGATTTTTACAACAAAAATTAAAAATCGCGTTCACCTAGTAATTGAGATTTTTGTGTTGGGGATTTCCAAGTAATTTTAGCGATTGTAGGGGTTTTTGACTATGCTTTGGGATAAATATTTTTGGGAGCTGGTAACACTAACATCGCAAAATCTTTTACATTTGTATCATGCTTGAGATATGCTTACGTTTTTAGTAACTCGAAAAGCGAAAAAAGAAATAAACGTCATGGCAGTGGCCAACAAAAGCAACCTGATGAAAGCAGGCATAATAGTTTAAAGAAAACATTTATCGCAATAATAGCTCCAATGCGCACCTCTATGACTTGGAGGCTACCCTAATCAAGCAGACGATTTCCATCTATTTACCCGCTCACTGTTTTTGCAAATCTTGTGTGTGTGTATTGTAGTTATAGCCGTATTTGATATCTGTTGTCAGTTTGACGTAATGACATGTTAACGTAACAACCTCGAAAAAAAACTAAAAAGTAAAACAAAATCATCTGCAGCAAAATTCAAGTGAGTAGAATTGTGCAATCATGCGTTACTTACTATTATAAAATACAAAATAACAGTATAAACTATTTTTCCTTATAATAAATTAGCCGGGGAAAACGCAACGATTTGGCGCAGATAAATGCTACTCACAACCTCCAAATCAGCACTCTCAGCACCATTATTGGCAACAACAAAATTCAACGCAGGCGTAGTGCACAACTCTTCCACACACTTGGAATCTATTCGCGGATGACGCGGCGGCTCTCAGTCAAATCAAGTTGACTGCTAAATTCAGATACTCAAGAACCAGCTAAGCGTCTAGAGCAACAGCACCCGTGGTATCAGCCGTGTTTCCGTCAAACGCCAAGCAACACTTTTTGCCTTATCCGCCACTCCGCGCGCGCGTGTGTGTGTGAGTTGGACCGTCGACTGCGTGTGTCTCGAACGGAAGGCGTCGCGCCGCGTTCCAAGTAGAAAATAAGAAAAATCGATTTTTCACAAAAACCTGTGCGAACTAACGGAATTTTCGAACGGCTTCAAGTTTTTCCAACATTTCGCTTCGGCTAAAGAAATTGTGTCTGCGAGCCAATAAACGGTCGGAATTGAAAAAATTTTAAAATATTTGCAAAAAGTACAGCAAGTCGAAGGAAGGCTACCCAAGCAAGGCGTCCCAACTAGTACAAAAATAGGTTAAAGTTGCAAACCAGCATCAAAGCAGAGATGACAAGAAGTCCGTGAATGACAGCGAGAAAATCCAATACATACAAAACAACATAAATTACCACTAAGTGCGCCCCTCCCCCTCATCCATTATAAAACATTATTTTTCCAAAATTCTGTGCTGTGTTAAAAACAGCCACGCGTGTGTGAACACCCGAAAAGAAAAAAAAAACAAGTTTTTAAATCTTGGATTCAGTGTGAATCCATTAGCTCTGGAGCTGATAAAAAGCTAGCCATTGTTACTCATTCCATTGTGAGGTGTGAAAAGAAATAGCAAAAAGTCTTGAATTGTTTAAATAAAAGTGAGTCACGCGTTGCCGCAGTCCCCATCTCTGTCGCTGCTAAGTTTCGCTGAGCAATTAGAGAAACCCTGTCAGCAAACGTTGCTTTAACAAAATCTAAATAAAAAATATTGCAAAAAGTCCCAAAAGAAGGTTAAATAAAACCTGATCCGAGATTCCGCAAGACACACAGTGTGAAAAAAAGTCTCAGAACTCTTTTAATCAAGTGGAAAATCAATAAAATACAACACTGACGCGAAGGTGTTAATTCTTGGAATTCTAAATAATCTAGAATTAAAATAAAGCATTTTTAATCTAAAAATTAAAACAAATACAAAAGGGTTAAAATTGTAGCTGCCATTAAAATTGTACAAGTTTAAAAAGTTGTTTCAAAGTAACAGAGTTTAAGGAACAACCTGCATGCCACTGAAACTCTGGATAGCCTCTGAGAGCTATTTCAAGAAAGAAATTACATAAAATAAAAAATTAATCATTATCTTCAGAAACACAAAAAATAAATGAACGAATAATTTTCGATAAAAACTGTTGACAACAAAATTTCCAGTGCCGCAGCTTAAGACAGCAGAGTCCACAAAATCAAACTCGTTCGTCTCTACTTCAGCTAAACAGCGCTAGCAACCTCCTGCCGCCCGAAGCCGCCGGCTGCCTACCGATTGCTATAAACAAAAAAAAACAAGGTCGTCGTAAACATGACTAAAGACAGATTAGCTGCTCTACACGCTGCTCAATCCGACGATGAGGAGTCTGAAGATGTGGCTGTCAATGTCGACGGCCATGACACCTACATGGACGACTTCTTTGCACAGGTCGAAGAAATACGCGGCATGATCGACAAGGTGCAGGACAATGTCGAAGAGGTGAAAAAGAAACACTCGGCCATCCTTTCGGCTCCGCAATCCGATGAAAAAACCAAACAAGAACTGGAAGATCTGATGGCCGATATTAAGAAGAATGCAAATCGTGTGCGCGGAAAACTAAAAGGCATCGAACAGAATATCGAGCAGGAGGAGCAGCAAAATAAATCCTCTGCAGATTTGCGCATACGCAAGACGCAACACTCTACGTTGTCGCGTAAATTTGTTGAGGTCATGACCGAGTACAATCGAACGCAAACAGATTACCGAGAGCGCTGCAAGGGGCGAATACAGCGTCAGCTAGAGATCACCGGACGCGCTACCACCAACGAAGAGCTCGAAGACATGCTGGAGCAGGGAAATCCGGCAGTCTTTACACAGGGCATCATTATGGAGACACAGCAGGCCAAACAAACACTGGCCGATATTGAGGCGCGTCATGCGGACATCATGAAGCTGGAGACATCGATCAAAGAGCTGCACGACATGTTCATGGATATGGCCATGTTGGTGGAGTCGCAAGGCGAGATGATCGATCGCATTGAATATCATGTAGAGCATGCAATGGACTATGTGCAGACCGCAACTCAGGATACCAAGAAGGCGCTCAAATATCAGAGCAAAGCGCGTCGGAAGAAGATCATGATTCTGATATGTTTGACTGTGTTGGGTATCATAGCCGCTTCATATGTTAGCAGTTATTTCATGTAAATGCAAACCACCACCACTAATCTAGCACTACCATTAGAACAAGCAAAAAGAAAGAAAAAAAACAAAGAAAAAACAACAATAAGAATTGTTGACTTTTACTTAATTCATTAAATTAACGACAACTTAAAATTAAAAAAAATATTAAAAAAATTAAATATAAAGTTTAAAGAGAGATGATGAAAAAAATTATAAGAGCAAAAGAAGAAGAAAAGAAAAGAAGAAAAATAAGAAAAGTAGCAGCAGACATATAAAAGAGAAATAGCAATGTTTATTATTACAACGCAAAGCAAACAACAAGCAAGAAAGCAAAACAAAAATTATGCAAACTTTTGTATTCCATTTTTATTTGATACTTAAATTTTAAAGTTTTTTGCAATTGCTTTCTTCCCTTCTTTTTCTTCTTTTATGTTAACTCTTTCATTTGAATGATTCGCAACGCGAAGCTGAGAGCGCATTTATGTATTTTTAGTTGTTAATTAACTTTACTAGCATACACACATAGACACTCAAGCTTACACCTTAAAATTAGTATATAAATACATGTGTATACATAGATAAAGTTAACTTATAAACATTTAAACATTTAAATTTTATCTTAACTTACTCGATCTCTCTCTCCCTCTCTCTCTTTAACTATTATAACGCATATAGTCTCCTTTAAAAAAAACCAATGAAATCATTTTTATGAATCTTTACCAATATAAATATATGTCTATATATGTTTTTGTATTCAATATTTAGTCATTATTTAAGTAGATGCACAAGCAAACAAAAATGGAAACAAATTATTTCGAAAGAGCAAACACTTTGACGATAACTTCAGTACAAACTCTTAAATACAATTGTTTTTTTTTTCTTGATATGGAACAGCACTCACCAAAACATACAGCTGTGGTCGATAAAGTAACAGTGAATACACGATTTTTATAAATGTTCAAATGTAATAAAAGTTAAAAAAAAGAAGAAAACAACTTATTTTAAATAATCTCAATCTTAAGTTTTGGGTAAAAGAAATTTTGTTAAATAATATACAGTAAACCAAAAAAAAAACTTATACAGTATACTTACTTATTATTATGCTACATTTTCTTTAAAAGTATGTACATTTACCGTATAAAATATAATGATAAAATCTTATCTTTTTAAATAGTTTTAACAAAAATTGTGAAAATTTCATATTCCCAAAACAAATTAACTAAAAACAAAACGCACATTTCAGGAAGCAAAAAAACAAAAACCTTGTACACTCTTCATATGCAGTATCGAAAAATACAGTTATCAAATCCATTTTTTGGTCGATGGTACATGCAGCTTGCTATTAATATTTTAAATGCAATGTAATTTAATGTAATGTAATTTAATGACAATTTAACCGAAAGAATACAAAAAAAATGGATTCAAAGCAAACTTCAATAAAAATAAAAAATAATTATAAAACTTTGGGAAGAGACGAAGTGCTTAAGGAGATTTCCTGATTGTTTAAAAAAGCCGCACTCTACGGTCATATATATTATTGATATGTACCAGTAAATGGGTTTTTAAGTAGACCAAGTCAAAGTAAAAAGACTAAAAAAATGTTATCTCTACAAAAGCAAAGGAAAAAATGTCGAATATTAACGAAAACCCCAAAATAGCCGAAGGAGAAATATCGCAAAACTTGACCGTACACAATACACCCACAATCTGCGAATTTTTTTGAATTCGCAAAAAGCTTAAGAGTGTATACACTCCGAAACAAGTCACTGTTGTTAGCAAATAATATAAAGAAGCGGCTGGAGTATGCAAAAAGATATGTCAGGAAGCCAGTAGAATTTTGGAACTCAGTGAAATTTACAGATAAGTCAAAATTCAACATATTTGCATCGAATGGACGAAGTTTTGAATGGAGAAAAAAGGGTACAGCATTGAACCCCAAAATTTCGGTTTGTTGAAGGCACAATGAAGCAATTTGATTATTTTAACATTTGAAAGAAGAATTTGCGACAAACAGCTGCAGAATTAGAAATCGTCGACAATTAAAGCTTCGTACACGATAATGGCCAAAGCATTCCTCGCTTGTGTTTGAAGAATGACTGCTGTAAAACAGTGGTTCTCCATCCACCCAAAGTCACGATTTAAACCCAATCGAGCATTTGTGTGCCCATATGGGAATAAAACAGAGAGAGCCGTTAAAACATAAAAGAGCTTAAGGTTGCACTACGAAACATATGGGCGTCAATTACCCCCTACATTACACAAACTTTGTCTCTATCTATACAAAAAAAAAAAAATGCAAGTTGTTATAATTGATAAGAGCCATTACACAAAATACTAGTTTTAAAAAATAATGACATAAAACCAGTTTTTTAAATTTCTGCAGTGCAAAGGTTTTTTTTTTGGCTTCGTGAAATGTACCTTTTTTTTTGTTCACTTGTTTTAAGAACATGATATTTTCGCAACTTTTGCTTAAACTATTTGAAAAGTGAATAAAATAAAGAATATTTTTACATTGTCTATATGGTAAGAGTAAAAAGTTTCAAAGATAATGCAAAATAAACTTAAGTAATTATACTGTACCAGATTTTTTTTTTGTTCACTGTATATCATATTAGACTTATCACGCCTACTTCCCATACGAAGTGACTCCATAAAAACGGTTAAATCTCTTAAAATTCCACAAAAATTTAACTTATGACTTAAAATTTATCACAATGGCTTCGATTTTCAATAACTATGCACTCTGCGTAAACCGTACTCTCGATTTAAAATTTAAAAAATTCTATGAAAACCACAACATCTCCCATACAAAGTCACATTATCAAAATATTAACTTCGAATACGGCTTAAAACACAGCTGTGATAATATTTTAACTTTGCTGTAGTCAAAGATAACTCCTTACTAGTTTTAATACGAATTTAAGCTAGATCATTTCAATTCAATTAATATTGAATGTGTCGCTCTACTAAATGATGACAAGTGCTAAAAATGGCAAGAAAAACTCAAAATTCACATTAAATTTTGAAAAACTATATCACAGGAAAATGCGGCCATTTTGAAGTAAACCATTTATTACCTTCAGTGGGAATAGGGATATTGAAATATTAGGGGAATTCACGATTTAGTGCACTTGCCAGTGCAGTTTGTGCACTTAATAAAAACAAAATGCACGTATGTTAAAAATCTGCACAAGTGCTTTTTTACTGTAGCCTAAAACTTGAGGACTTGTACATTTACTTGTGCACATTGCAAATTTGACAGCTTTGAAAAAGTGATGGTGGTGCGTTCACGAAAACCTAACTGCACAAGTCCTCAGCTTCACAGGCATGTGCACTGAATCGTGAATACCCCTCTTGTTTGCAGTAAAGCTCGAAAACCCTAAAAAAGCGATAATAATATAAAAATTTGGATATGTTCTTCTTGGAACGGTGCCAGTTCTTTGATACATTGGGTACCATGATACAGTGCCTTACTATTACAGATAATGAATCTTAAATACTGCATTTTTTTAATGTTCTTTCTAAAGGGAAAAGTTTTCTGTTGGAAAAACCACACATAGCCTTTTATTTGAGTACTATGAAAAGCATTGCTATTTTAGCGAACACAGCTGTAAAAACCTGCCTTATCTGCTTTTGTTGCATGTAGAGCTTGAGTGTGAAAAATTTGTTTTCATTACCTTCCTTAAAACGGTTTCTCATTGAAGTGTGCGCAAAAAACTATTCAAATATCAATTAATTATTTTGTATAATCTATTAATATGCAAAAGCAATTTAAGCTTTAAGCTCATTTTAACTAAAATATATAACTACATATATACTGCAAATATATACTTACATATATATATATACCCATATATATATATAAACGAAAAAAATGCTTTCAATTGTTACAACAAAATGTTAAATGCTTTTCTAGCAGTGCTATAAAATATAAACATGTATAACAACTCACTTAAAAGTTTTGGGCATACTTCAATTTAAAACGAGCTTTTTTCATAATCCAAGCATTTATTCAATCAACTCGTTAAATTTTTAATTTTTGGCAATTTATTTGACCAAGAACTTGTTTCGATTTTTTGCATTGATTCCTTTGACAAAATCTATTTGTTTTCCTTTATTTAACGGCACGACAAAAGCTCGTTTCTATTTAAGTATGAATAGTTAAATTTATTCAAATATTCACTATATTCAGCTTATTTAAAACTTTTTTGTTTGCCTCTTAAGTTTTAGTTTTTTTTTTTTATAGAATTACCTTTTTTATTTATCGGTATTTTATTTTTGAATCTCGTTTATCAATGCATTAGAATCTCTCTACTTTTAGTCTGTTTTATTTAAGTTTGAACTATTTTAAAATTTATGCTCTAAGCATTCACAATTCTCTTAACTACTAACAATTTCACACATATTCTAATATTTTTCATTTTATATTTCGTTTTATTTTTTGATTAACTGATTACTTTCTACCACTTCATTCGTTTGGTTGGATTTAATTTTGCATGCCTTTTGAACGCTTGTGTATACACCTTCCTCTACCATTTAATTGATGAATTGACTAACGCTGCGCTTGATGCTAAAATTATGCAACACAATTAAAAAAATAATCATTAACAACCTTTGAAATAAATAAAAAAAAAACTAACAGCATGAAAAAATAGGCTGTTTGTTAATGCTTAGTCTTAAACTTGCTGCAATCCAGACGTACGCTCAAAGCTATGTATAAGCTGATCTATTATTGTAAAGGTGGCTAGAAGACGTTAGCAGCAGCAGCAGTAGCAGCAGTAGCAGCAGTAGCAGCAACTATAAATTCAAGAAATTGCAGCATTTATGAATCATTTATGTACCTAGCACACCCTTAAATATAACAGTCCATCATATGTACATACGTATTTATTACTATGGTAACTATTATTATATAAACACTTACAACAACAACAACAACAAAAACCACCCAGTATGCACGCATATCCTGTCGTTGGCCCTGAGTTAAAGTATTTGAGCTACATCATCACAAGACTTGATCATAACTTAAAACACTGCTTTTCCACTAACATAACGCCAGCAGCGTCTACTTCAACATCAACATGTAACCGATTCGCCACGAGTTATATATAAGCGCAACAACTAAAAGCTTCTAAGGTATGTATTACCTTGGATGATTGTTGTTAATTCTACAAATGGTGTCTCTGAATTGAACTTGAACAAACGTTTTTTTTCGTTTTTTGGTTTCCTGCATTGTTAACTTTATAGATATAGTACGCCTTTGCTAAAACATGCAAGCAAATAATATTGTAAATATTTATCTAAGCAATTATTTTTATTAAGTTTAAATTGTATTCTATTTAATTTAACTTAAAATTATAATTTTAATTTTCATTAATAAAATCAGCTGAATCCGCAGTTTTTTAGCTGTTGTATGAAAATATATGTATCGAAACTGTTATACATAAGTATTGCATTTTTATTTTAAACTTTTAGTTTAAACGAACTTTTTTTCTCTAAACTACAAAAATTGTGTTATTATTAGTTTTTATTTTTAAATTTGAACAATTTAATTTTAAATTCTGTTTGAGTCTAAACTTTTTAAAATGTTACGTTTAAGTTTTTGTCAACGAAATATAAATCAAAAAATAACCATGAATTTTGGATTCTATTTTTTCTAGAATGATTTAATGTATATGAAAGCTGTCTCTAAAGGGTAAAAAATATTGAACTGCCTTGACTTGGCAACTAATCTTAATGCTTCTTTTGCTGCTTAAATAGCAGGAGTTGTTTTTAAAGACTTATATATAAATAGTCTTCGATGCATTTTGGGAAATAGCCGCCAAATTAACGTAGTCAGGTGACATTTTTTCTTTTACAAAAGTATTATTGTCAGTACTGTAAACCAGCTACCAGTACAAAAAACTCTTCAAGGATTATTATTATTTATTTTAAAAACTTGTTGGTATATAAGAATAATCGTTTTGTATGCCGAATTTACAATGTATATTACAACGATTAAGATGCAAAATGCACATTAATATTACAGACTGCTATCAATAATAATAGTACTTCAAAAGACTTAAAATTAGACAGTAAAAATTATGCTTTAAAAAAAATAGAGAGTGAGAAAAGAAAAAGAAAGAATGAGGAGAAGAATTGGGAGTTAATTTTATTAGAAACGAATTTAATACTATTAGGTAATAAATTTCACGACCTAATAAAACTGATGAAAAATAATCTACTGGAGTTAAGGAAATTGTATCTAGGGATCATGAGGTTCATATTTCGGTTTAGGGAAATAACGCCCAAAATAACTCGATTTGTGTGCTTACCCCTTTCATCGGTCTTTAAAATAATAAATACCATTTTAATTTGATTTTGAATATTTTGTATTCTTTTTCGAGAGTTTTGCAAACAATGCAAGTTTAAAAATATCTTTTTACATACTTTTGCATCACTACCACTGATTTTCACATTGTACTTAAAACTATATTTTCACCTTGACAATACCGTGGCATAGCATCTATTCTTCTTGGAAAGGTGTGTATTTTGAAGAAGATATATATTTTGGGTTTGGTGGTCGCGAAAATGTGCGAAATATATGGGGTGCTTCATATTGCACTTTTTCCCAACAGCTTCGGGGGAATAACCCACATACAAATTACTTTAATTTACTACCACCGACACACGAAAGATTTTAAAGTTCTGAGTATGCAGATATCACTGTATGGAGGACTTCTAAAAATGAAAATTCAAAAACCATGAAAAAGTTTCAAGCGGCATTGAAAGTTTTACATGTGCATTTTTTCGAAAGGATTTTAATGTTCTGCGTATGCAAATACCATTGCATGCAGGATTTCTAAAAATTAAAATGATAAAAACAACTTAATATTTGTTAAAACAAATATTTGAAATTGCGATTTATACAAGTCGTCAAACTTTTAAATGCGTTTATTTTCAAACTTGTTTTATGTGGGTTAGCACCTTGTTGCAACGAACACTTCATTTATTTATAAGAAGTAGACAATTTTGTCATAAAAAAATTGAACTAAATTTGTATTGCTATTTACATAAGGGTATTAAGTTGAACAGACTGGCTTCTGAAATGAATTATTTATTATTCAATGGGTACAAAAAAATTTGTTATTAAGTTGTGTTAATTTGAAGTTTGTTTTAATGATATACTGCAAGGAGACAATAAAATGTTTTGACATTAAAATTTAACAAAATTTAGAAAATGGAATTAATCGATTTGGAAAGTGAAGCATCCATTTAATGGCTCAGTCGTGGTAGACCTTTTGGTGGAAATGCCCATATATGGTGTGCTGCACCTAATAATTTCCGGAAATTATTTTCGGATTTATTCCCTTCAGCTGAACTTCAGTTCTTTATTGAACTGAGAATTATATTTTATTTTTCATTTAATTTAACTCTCGATGTTTTTGTAAAAAAATTGCAAAGTTTCAAACTACCTTTTAAACATTTGTAGTGATATCTGAAGTATATTAAACAGAAAATCTTTTCAATGTCGTAATTGTTAAATCTATTTCGAGAGAGTCACTGCTTTAAACAAACTAGTATTGATGTTGATGAATCAGCAACTCTACTATCTGAATAGCAAACACAAGCTATTACTTCATCATATTGTTTTTGGTTATTAGTTCTGAGTATCTGAGGATTTTTTGTTAAAGCATTTGTTTTAAGTTAAACAAGTGGGCCGAAGATGCGTTGAGCATTTGTTCGTGCAAAGTAAAAACAAACTAAAACATACACACTCATATTGTTATTTAACAAACATCAAGTTAATTGCATGTTTTTCAAAGACGTGAGAATCTGACACGCACAGCTGACGTCAAAAGCGTCAAGCACGGAGTGCGTAATCCATAAAAATAGAAATAAAAAAAAAGTCGAGCTTGCCACTTGTTAGAAACTTTAATGATTTTTTGTTTTTGTTTTTATTGCATTGGAGAGGCTGTATATAATTTAATCTTTTGCTTTAATTTAGAGGCAATTAATTTTTAACATTTTTAAAAAAAAGCTGTTTAAAAAAATCATTCATTTGGTTCTATTCCAAATATTCATTTGGTTCTATTCCAAATCATTATTTGAATTTGTACCAACTTTATTTACAAACAACACAAAATATTTTGCATAAATACTGCATATTTGGTCTCAATAAAATCAACGATTTTGCTTCTTAATTTCTCATTCCTCTAATTGTCGATAATTCTGTGTAGTTTTAATTTTTTCTTTTCTGATATGTGAATTTCTTAACTTTTTACTTGCAACCACTAATTGAATGTAAAGGATTTTATTCCAACAACCGCCCAACCAAGTTGTCAGCAATGCTTGCAAAAAATTAAATCAATTTATTGACGTTTTCTTCCTGCAGCAACTATCACTTGCTACTTTTGCCGTTTTGTTTTTGTTTTATTACAACTGCTTCATGTTTCAATTGATTGTCCTGCTTTCTTTCTTCTTTTCTGGGATATACAATGTACGTTCAAAGAAATAAATATGTAGGGGAGACGGGTATTGCGGATCACGGGAAATTGCGGACCAGTATTTTTCCCTCATGTTAAGTGTCATCAATCAGTTCGCCTCATGTTGAGGTAATTTTCGTTTCAGTACTCGACTTGGCATCTATAGCAAAGAGAAATGTGATACTTTGAAAGTTTATTCACTTCGTGTTTCGTTTAATTTTATGACCTTTTTTCGAGAACAAACTCAAATAAATATGTGCATAGCCTTTGACACAGTTAAGAAATTTTGCATGAAATTTGCATTGTGTTACTGATATGCTGCCATATTGTAAAAAAGAGTTTTCGGGAAAATTAGGAATGACCACCACAATTGAAAAGCTTACTCCATGCATTTGATGCATATAAGTGTTTCTTCATGCAAAATTTAAACACAGCATCAGTTTTTGGCAATTTCTAATGGTATTTTTTTAAATATTTTGTATTGTTTTTTACTTTGTTTCCTTGTAATAATAAATCTTCTGTCATTTTGAATAAATTATAATTACAATCTATTACATTTGAACCAGTGGTCCGTAATTCCACGAAATTTTTCAAAATCGCAAAAACAACAATTTGGCGCCAGCTGATAAGTAGATATGTATAACTTGCATAATTTAATACAGTTTGGCCGATGCTGCGACCTAAAGAGAAGCAATTTCTCGTACTACAAATTCAAGCCTTGAAATGTTCAGAAAAACTCATTTTTTTGCCAGCTTTAAGCCAAAATGATAATGCGGCCCACCATACCCCAGTCTCCCCTATATATTTGCTTTTTTTTTTGAGTATAAAGGGTTTTCTTATGTGATTGATTGATTTGCTTTAAAGATGTTATACAATGTGCTTTTTTCAATGAGTTTTTTCTACCAAATACTTGTTGATAAGAGGATATTAATGAACCCTATTACAAGCTTAACATAAGTTAAAAAAACTTTTTTGTAATTGATTCGAATCGTTTTACAATTGACTATTTTTACCGGAAAGTTATTAGTAACTTTAAAACCCTACTCTTCTTTGATTAAAAATTAAAATATTATATTTCAAAGGTTTTTGGTGCAATAACATTTAAAATTGAAATAATAGAAAATAATTAAAATAGAAATGTCCTTGAATTGAAAACCTTTGCATTAATTTTTTTAGGAGTTTTTTAAAAAAGTTTTTTTTTGTGATAATTTCATCCGATACAAAAATAATTAATGTTATTAAAACCAAAAGCAGGGTTTGAAACCAAAAGACTACAAAATAAAAAATTCAAATTTTAACCGATAAAACCAACAAAATTTTTGGTTCACAAAATAACTATCTTTCCGAGAAAAAACTTCAAATTTGTTTCAAAATAACTTACTCACTTCTTTCTTACTTAATTACTTACTTACTTACTTACTTACTTACTTACTTACTTGCTTACTTACTTACTTAGTTCAAAAACAACTCTCACTCAAAAAACAAAATTTCTGGCAAATTTATACGAAAAAAGTGATTTTTATATCATATTTTATTAATTTTTGAGAATGTTTTTGTTTTTAATAATCATAGAAGGAATATGATTAGCAATAAATTTTGCATTCTAAATCCTTAAAGATAAAGTTTATTAGAGTTAACCCCTTAGGCTAGTAGTTCAACTACCTTAGGCTAGGTTACGAAGGTATAAAATTAATTAATTAACTAATCATTCCAAAAATGTGACAAATCGAGGACATTTCAAAAATATTTTGAAAAAAATCTTTCCAGTGTCTAGAAATAAATTTTTTATAACCATAATTTCATCATTTAGAATTTTAAAAATCTCAAATTTAAATTGAGTTTCTATAGGTGTATAAATACCTAGATAAAATCTAGGTATGATTCAATATCGATAAAATATAAAGTCGATCTGTATATATAAAAAAATGAATGTATGTAGGTATGTGTATTTATCACATATAGACTCTAAAACCGCTAAACCGCTTCTCATAAAATTTTCAGGGAAACTGTGCCAACATCTTGAACGTGTTCCTGTTAAGTTTGGTGTCGATTGGACAAGGGAGCGTGGTACCTTTTATCAATGCCAAATTTGCGCTATCGCCCAAAAAAAAAAAAATAAAAAAATAGGTATACGTCAAACGGTTTTGATCGTAAAAAACTAAAATTTAGTAATTTTGTTCAGATGCTTACTGTCGTCGGCAACTGTACAAAAAATGGGCGTGATAGAACTATATCTACGCCCACTATTTTGATATCAAGCTTATTTTGGAGTTTTGCACTGTAGTGAAATTTGGTATGAATGTGCTTGAAGTCCCACGCCCATTTTACCGCCCACAAATTTATAAAAGTACTATATATCAGACGGATTTTGATGAAATAATTTCAAGGAAGTTATTAAGCACATACCAAGGAGGATTTTTTAATTAAAAAAGGGGGCGTTGCACCTTCCACACAACCCATATTTGCGATATCGAATAGCTTTGGAGTTATAGATCGCACAGCCTCGGAATTTGGTATTGACCACAATTAACAAGTGCCGTTTGACTGATAATATTTTATGGGTGTCGGACAAGTAGGCGTGCCACCTTCCATACAGCCCAAATTTGCGATATCGAATAGCTTTGGAATTATAGGTCGGAATTCAGTATTCGACCTCAATTTGGCGTAGCGTCTTATCGTCCAATGTCATAAAGCCCAAAGCAGTATAGCAGCATAGCAGCAGTTATAGTGCAAATAAAACTAGAATACAAAACAAAAACTTATCGCAATACTGATAGCAAAAAAAAAGTGGGACAAATATTGCAAACTTAACTGTCGAACTAACGGTACAGAATTTAAGCTTAATTTAAGCTTAAGCAGAGTTTGAGGATATAATATGTGACGAACATCAGTTATTTATGTATTGTAAGTAGTTGCGAGTGGTTAGTACAAAAATGAGTTGTAAACAAATGCCTACTTATATGAAAGAACTCGTACTTAAATATTACGAAAAGAAATTTAATATAAGAAAAATCGCTGAAATTGTTGATAACCCGAAATCAACCGTGTTCAACGTTATCAAAGCATTAAAAAAAAATGGGAATTTGTTTACACCGCGTGGAAGTGGAAGGCATCCGCAAATGAACACACACCAAACAAAGCGTTATATAGTGCAATTAGTGAAAAAAACCCAAAAATATCAGCTGTGGATATCGCGAAATATTTGCAAGAAAAAAATATTGTTGGCGTGAAACCACAAAAAGTTCGAAATTTTCTTCGAAGTGAAGGATACAAGGCGTTTACTTCAAGACAAAACCACTTCTGTCGAAACGAAATAAAAAAAAGAGGTTAAATTATGCAAAGGAATATGTGAAGAAGCCGCAAACACTCTGGGATACCGTAATTTTTTGTGACGAGTCCAAATTTAATATTTTTTGGGGGGTAGTATTATGATTTGGGGTAGTAAGGAATTTAGATATTTGAAAACAACACATACTAGAAACCGCAGCGAAATTTGATCTTCTACGTAGATTTTTCCTGGTGTACGATAACGATCCTAAGCACTCAGCTATCGTCGTCAAGGAGTGGCTGCTTTATAATGTCGCAAAAGTACTACCACACCCACCGCAAAGCCCGGATCTAAATCCGATAGAGCATTTGTGGGCCTATATCGAAACCGAACTCAGAAAAATACAAACGACCTGAAAACAACTATTCAAGACATTTGGTCTAATATTCCTAAGGAAATAACCAGAAATCTTGTAAATTCGATGAATAGAAGACTCCAGGCCGTTATTGATGCCAAAGGATATCATACAAAATATTAGAAATAATAATTTTGTATATAGGTTTATGAAAGAGCGTGAAGATAAATTCGTCAATCCGACGCTAACTTAGCAAAGACTCAAACCAAAAATTTTGCTCCACAAAAAGTTAAATTCGTACTTTTTGCTAAGTACGCATTTAATTTTGGAAGGAAATTTCTTCCCAAAATTAAAATTGTTCTTTTTGGAAAGTACGAATTTAACTTTTGGCAGGAAATTAAATTTGTTCTTTTTACAAAGTAAGAATTTAATTTTTGGGAGGAAATTAAATTCGTTCTATTTGCAAAGTACGAGTTTTACTTTTGATTCGAAGAACTAATAATACTAATTTTCAAATCAAAAATTCTCAAAATCTGTGCGTTACGATTTTTTGTTAAGCATATCAAATGAACGGTGATTAAACCACTATTGGAGCTGATTCCAATTTTGCACAGCCGTGACTCAAAAATTAAAACTTGGTATTCGAGTTGAAACGTTGCTTCAAAACTATTTATTAAATATTTGGTAAATAGTTAGGTTCTTACAATTCATAATTAGTCTTACCTTTGGTTTCCTCCAACAATCCGGCTTAAAACTTTATAGGTGAAAGAAATAATGATTATGTGATCTTAAATTGTTGTAGTTGCCAGATTTTACATAACAAAATAAGTGGGAATTTTAACAGGCGAAGTTGCCAGGCCGAGCAGATTGTTTGTCGGATTGTTTGATGAGACCGAAGGTAGTACGAAACTTAAGATATAAAATTCAATTGTAAATGTAATCTTTATGTACATGTATGTAAATATGAAATAAAAATAAAACGTATATGCATCTTGAAATGTCGGCGAATTTGTAACATTCTCCCCCCGGTATTTCAATAGTTAAGATAGAATACCTAACGCAGCTCAACAGATTCGTCGCGACTTCGGCGTACATCCAACAATGCTATTTTGGTCGCTGGTCGATGGTATTCTCCCTGGCTTGTGTGAACTATCGCGCTCCTAACTTGGCCATCTATGCCTCTTATAGTGCGTACAATTATTCCTTTGGGCCATCAGTATCGAGGTAAATTTGAATCAACAATGATTGCCACATCGCCTTCTTCAATGGATTTAGATTTTTCGAACCATGCTGTTCTTTTTGTCATCACCGGCAGGTACTCTTTCAACCACCTTTCCCAGAATTTGTCAGCTAGATACTGAACATGCCGCCATGAAGATCTTGTGAATTGATCGCTTGGATCGAATTTTCCAGGGGCTTTCATTCCAGATGACGATCCTAGCAAGAAGTGGTTGGGTGTTAAGGCCTCCTGTTCAGCAGTATCCAAAGAAAGATATGTGAGCGGTCGACTGTTTATGATGCTTTCCACTTCCACGAATAAATTGTATAACTTTTCATCGTTTAGTTTAGTATTCGGCGTTATTACTTGGTATATAACAGTCTTGGTTGACCGCACCATACGTTCCCACGCTCCTCCCATGTGGGGGCTTGCAGGGGGTATAAAGAACCATTTTGTTTCCGAGCTTGTGAATTTTGCTTCGATGGTGCTGAAATCTACTTGCAATAGCGCTTCTCGCAGTTCCTTTTCAGACGCCTTCAGATTAGTACCGTTGTCGCTGTAAATATGACTTGGGGTTCCTCTTCTTGCGATAAAATTACGTATTACCACAACGCACGAATTCATAGAAAGTGTATACGCCATCTCAATGTGAACTGCCCGACATGTAAGGCACGTAAACATGACGCCGTAGCGTTTTTCGGTGTGTCTTCCCACCGTGACATGAAACGGACCAAAAAAGTCTATAACTACAGAGGAGAAGGGCCTGTTATGAAAGGATAGGCGTGCCTTTCGAAGTGGAGCCATCTCAGGAGGCTGTGGCACGGCTTGGCGATTTTTGCAAAATTGGCAGTTGCTTCGAACCTTTCTTATCAGCCTTCGCAGGCTTAGAACGTGGAATCGATGGAAAATCTCATTTATAACGGTTTCATGGTATACATGCTTAAATTTTCGATGGTACCAGTCGACAAGTAGGTAAGTGACAGTATGATTTTTGGGGAGAATAATAGGTTTTCGCGTTTCTTCTTCAACTACTAAGGCATTTTCTAAACGACTTCGCATTCGGATTACCGAGTCACTGTCTATAAAGGGTGAAAGTTTACTTAGGAGGCTTGACTTGGGTAATCTACACGCAGGATTCAGTTGCAACATTTGGATCTCACTACTAAAGACACAGGCTTGAGCTAGGCTATATAAAAAATTCTCGCTCCAGAGCAACTCATCGGGGGTAAGATTTACCGGCACACTTTTCTGGCTGCGGGAAACTACCAGAATGTGCCATAGTTCGGCACATTCTTTCCTATTTCGAAAAACGTTGGACGTCTAAGAGGGGTTCTGCTACGTTAACTTGAGCTGCAACGAACTTGGGACCCTTGCGTGACTCTTTATCTGCTTCAGTATATTTTTCTGGTTCACAGTCGAACCGACCAACCGTAGGCTGACGCAAAAATTCAGGACCTTGGAACCACACGCTGCTTGACTTAAAGTCAGGATTATTCTTCCGCTTAGAACGTAGATCTGCTGCATTTAACTTTGAGGGAACATATTGCCATCTTGCGATCTCCGTGGTCTCTTGAATTTCTCCGACGCGAAACATCACAAACGGTTTGTAATTTCTTGGATCGGCTCTTAACCACATCAACACCGTTTTCGAATCCGTCCAGTAGCTGATAGATTACGTCTTACGTCGTGAGCTTCCATGATAACTTTCCCGAGACGAGAGCCCATCACAGCTGCGATCAGTTCCATTCGTGGTATGGACACGGGACGCAGAGGTGCAACCTTGATCTTCGAGCATATGAGGCTGACATCTGTTTTATTGCCACGGTTAATTCTAAAGAAGGCTACAGCTGCGCTTGCCTGCTCACTGGCGTCCACGAATACATGCACCTCTATCTTATGCTCGAGCGCCACATTTAAGTCACTTGGCCAGTAGCATCTTGGAATATTTATGTTTTGCACCTCCGGGAGAAATGACAGCCACTGCTTCCATGCTACAGAGAACTCTTCGGGAATGACCTCATCCCATCCAATACCACTACGCCATATCTGCTGAAACAATATTTTTATATTGACCAAGTAGAAGTTCAGAAAACCTATGGGATCAAAAATTGACATCATCAGCCTTAGCAGCTCACGCTTTGTTGGTAGCCTAATGCCAAGAAGTACCTCTTCGTTCGCTTTCGTAAACCTCATGTTAAATGTAAGCATATCACTTGCTGTGTGCCACCATAGACCCAAGACCTTTTCTGCTTCTATTGTTTGCTCAACATATTTCCCAGCACGACAGAAAGTTTCAGGAGATCCTTCTTCACCAAGAGCATCAATGACCTCCTTGGAGTTTGAGAGCCAGTTCCTTATGTGAAAATTTCCTCTTTTATGAATCTCTCTCACCTGGGTGGCTAGTTCGATTGCCTCCTGAACGGTGTTCACGCTGTCCATCATATCGTCCACGTAGTGCCTATCTTTGATGGATTTCACAGCTCTAGGAAATTCATTGCTGAACTCTGCAGCGTTTTGATTTTTTACAAACTGCGCTAGAGAGGGAGAGCAACTGGCACCAAAGCTTAGGACCTGCAAAACATATATGTCCGGGTTTCGAGTGTCTTCGCAGTTACGCCATAAGAACCTTTGTGATTGCTGATCTTCTTCATAGACCGACACCCTATGAAACATTTCACATATGTCTCCACAAATTCCGATTCTGCCTATTCGAAAGTTAAAAATGACTTCTGTAAGTGAGGTTAACAGATCTGGACCTTTATCTAAAAAGTCATTTAGAGAGACTCCTTTATAGCCAGCTGCTGCATCCCATACCACTCTAAACTTATTTGGCTTGTTGCAAATGGATAGCCGGTGACAGCTTCCTCTTGGCTTAATTTTCGAATGTAGCCCTTTTTTCCATTTCTCTGAAATGGCCTTCAACCTTTGCCTTTAGAATTGCGTCCTTTCTTAGCTTTCTCTCGAAGCATTGCAGTCTCCTTAGAGCCATATCAAAGTTGTCTGGCAGCACAATCCTATCAGATTTCCAAAGCAACCTAACCATAAATTTGTCTCCATTTCGTGAAACATTTTCTTTAATCTGTTTGTCTCGTGCAGAGATGAGCTCTAATGGATTCTTATTTTTGTAGCAGTCGTTTTCGCCAGACATACTTTCAAACAGCAATTTATGTATAGCTACATCATCATCACATTCGCAAATATGCAGTAGATGAAGCTGAAGGGGTTTGTTAGGCTTATTTTCATTTAGAACACCATAGACCGTCCATCCTAGGCGTGTCTTAGTAGCCGCAGGTTCATCATCCTTGCCTTCCCGAAACTTCAAAGGCATCGCTACGCTTCTATTATTCAATCCGATAATGATAGATGGCACAGCTTCTGTATAGGACTCCGCCGGAACGCCCTTTAAATGTTTATATTTTGCAGCCAGCTCTGTCATATTCAAAGTCTGAGAAGGAAGATCTAGAGCAACCACCGAGCGAACGTTTCGTAGAGTAAATTTAGTAGTGCTGCACCCGCGTGGTGATATTTTTAAGTCAATGTCATCTGATGCTTGCTCTGTGCGCATTGTCCCATCAGTCCATCTAAGGCATAAGTCCCTTTTTTCGCCTTGCAGTTGTAGCGTTTCCACTATCCCCTTCTCGATAAGCGTTGGTCCGGAGCCGTCGTCCAAAAATGCATATATGTCAATAGAACGACCGTTTCCATAGATGGTAACAGGCACAACTCGATACAACACGTTCGAGGTCTTCTGAAACTGCATTGCCACCAAAGGCAACTGAGAGCTGCCAGCACCAGGCAGACTTGGGTTATGTAGCAGCGGGTGATGTTTGGCAGTACAACTATTTATACCACACTCTCTCCGCTCTTTACAGCCTCTTGAATTATGTGCCTTCAAACATGAACGACTTAGTTTGGATTTACGCACAGTATTCCACTTCTCATTATAATTTAACTTTTTGAATTTCTCGCATTTTGAGATATTGTGTGCTTCGAAGCAATAAATACATGAAGAATGTGCCGTATTGCTTGCGAACTTGTCGTTGTGAGCTCCTGAATGTTCCTCATGAAAACCAACTCGATGTGATCTTCGTTTCTCATCAGCGCTCACATTGCAGGGAGTAAAGGGCATTACGTTACTAGCGGCTTCTGCTAAGTCGAAAAGCCAATCGCTCAAGGTTGTGAGATTTGCATCTGGCAGATGTCGTGAAAAGATTGACCATTCCAATCGCATTTGTGGCGGTAGCTTTTCAATAAGCTCTTGAACGAGCATCGGGTTATTTAAATGTGCATGTAAACTAGCCGATTGCATTGTAGCAGTCAAATTTTTAACCTCTAACGCATAGCTAACTAAAGATTCTAACCTGTTGGCGTTCACATGTGGACACGCACGTAGCTTATTTATTAAACTATTTATAATTTGCTGCGGCCTTCCAAATACCATTCTCAATGTCGTTATAATTTCTGGCACTAAGGCCGGAATCATCAATTTGCTACTAACATATTCAAGCGCCTTTCCCTTCAGTGCGCATTGCAACCGCAGCATATTCTCATCGTCACTAAATCTACATAAGCGCGTCGAATTTTCATAACTACTTATGAACAATGGCCATTCTTCTACCTTGCCACTAAAGGTGGGAAGATCCCTAGGTACTACTTGACGAGCACCTAGTTGTTCCGCGCTAAGTTCGACGACGCTCACAGAACCTGACTCTAGAAAATTTGGTTGTGTTTTAGTTGGTTGCATAGTTGCGCCCGTATTTTTAGAGATATTTTTGGTTAGAGCCTCGTCTGACATAACCTCATTTTCGCAATTACCATGTGTCTTTATTAGTGACCTCCTTGCCATCTGCCTTACATCCAAATCAATCTCCCCCTCGGTCTCATCTGTACCTTCGTACCTTTGTAAAATTTCGTACTTTTTATTAAGAAAGCGCATGTACGCGCTGCGCTCTTCCTCTAAACGCATTAGTTCTATTTCTTTATTTTTTGCTGCGCTTGGCTTTGAGATATTCCTTGCGCTTTCGATATTTAAAGAAACATGCGTACGTACCTTTGCTGTGCCAGCCTTCGTGCTCCCGGTCGTTTTCATACCACTTGAACTCTCACGATCATCGTCTGCTGTTAAAGCCTCGTTCGGAGCTTTCATGCAGTCAGCGCACACCCAATCTGTCTCGGAGACATCTTCTGTAACGCCAACACACTTGAAGTGAAACCAGACATCGCATTTGTCGCACTGGACCATACTTTCGTCATATGGCTGTAAGCACGCACCACAGCTACTTTCCACAGATTCACCGGTCTTTGCATCCTTTGAGTTGCTCATGATGTTAACCTAATTCTCGTGGCATCCGCGTTGAAATAATTAGGCAAAAGAGAAATGGCTGCCGCCTTTGCTGCAACTTACGATAGCAAAGTTTTGAAGAATATTGGAGCTGATTCCAATTTTGCACAGCCGTGACTCAAAAATTAAAACTTGGTATTCGAGTTGAAACGCTGCTTCAAAACTATTTATTAAATATTTGATAAATAGTTAGGTTCTTACAATTCATAATTAGTCTTACCTTTGGTTTCCTCCAACAATCCGGCTTAAAACTTTATAGGTGAAAGAAATAATGATTATGTGATCTTAAATTGTTGTAGTTGCCAGATTTTACATAACAAAATAAGTGGAAATTTTAACAGACGAAGTTGCCAGGCCGATCAGATTGTTTGTCGGATTGTTTGATGAGACCGAAGGTAGTACGAAACTTAAGATATAAAATTCAATTGTAAATGTAATCTTTATGTACATGTATGTAAAAATGAAATAAAAATAAAACGTATATGCATCTTGAATGTCGGCGAATTTGTAACAAACCACCTTTGTAACGATGTCAAAACGAGGTCATAACTGTATAGTTTTATATAAAAATTATGACGAATAGTCCAAAAATGGCAGCGTATATAATTGATTTTGGACTTGTTGAAAAGGAAATTTTGCCAGCTCTCCGAATCTCTGAATTCATTTTAAAAATATTTTTTCTTTTAAATCAAATATTGCCAATCTAATATTTTAATATTGTCAAAAATAAAATGATTTAATGAATTAAATTGTGAGCTTTAGATCAAGTAAGTTTTTAAAGAAGGCAACAACAACAACTCTGTTGATTTAAATTTACAAAAAATCTTTTGTAAATCAGTGCAAAAAGTATAATTTTAGACTTTTAAGTCTTGTTTGCTCTCAATGCGGGGTATTTTAGATCGACTTTTTGTAGCTACAGCCATAACATTGTCTCGATTTTTTTCAATTACGCGTCGCAAAACTTGAAAGTAACTGA
Source organism: Dichetophora obliterata (assembly GCA_963920525.1). Classification (NCBI taxonomy): domain Eukaryota; kingdom Metazoa; phylum Arthropoda; class Insecta; order Diptera; family Sciomyzidae; genus Dichetophora; species Dichetophora obliterata. The sequence goes on from OY986435.1 coordinate 279,470,926, forward strand.
ACAAATCACTCAGTTCCCTGAATATGCGATGGCAGCGGCGGATCTTCAAACTCTAGATAACTACTAGAATATGGAATGTTTGCGGTGAATAGAGGTTCGGATAAAATGCTGTCATCATCTATGTTTAGCAAATCAACATTGTTTGAGCAATCAAAATTAATGCTATGCTTCTTATAAGTCCTTAATACTGTTGGATCATAAAGCTCGATAATACAAAATCTTCTTGATTGCTCTTTCGCGAACAGGTTTTCTATCATCAAAGCGCATTGCCAATAAAACATTCTCTGGATGACCGAAATAGGCACTATTTTGAACTACAGCGTTAACAATATCCCTAAGGTTTGGTGGCAAATATTGCGTTAACCGTATAAATTTTGCTAACAGTACACTGCCGTAGACAACAGAACTATAATATTTTACATTAAAGTACATTGGTTCATAAACTTTCATAATATAGTTTGCTAGAGTGTTTAAGTTTGTTGATGGCGAATTTGTAGTTATGTATAGTCGCAATAGTCAGCTAGCTTTATTTTGCTAAAGAGAATGAACTATTTGCCCGGAATGAACTATGCTGGCTAAATCTGCGGGACAGAAACCTTCAGATACGGCTTTAGCTAGTCGATACAGATACTTCACATCTGTAGAAAGACCGTGTTCATCTTCAGTATTTAACGGTGAAGGCATATTTCCAAACAAAATGGGCTCAAAATCAGATAGAACCTATAACAAAAAGTGGGTTGACTTAAAATAAAGTCCAATTATTGTAAAATTAGGTATAAAACTACCTGTATCTGTTCACAGGATTCAATTAATTTTGTCAAATCCCCGCTAGCAGTTCTAAGTCCGCTTGTAGTCGACTTTTCCAATGCACCAAACAAGTGGTGAAAAGGTAGTTCATTAAATTGCAGCAAGCAAACAAACCAATGTAATGGTTTTTCTAGAGCAATTTTGTACCTTCGTAGAATGCCATTTACGGTACCAGTATTGCTTACTTCTCCAACGCAACAAATTCCAACCAAATCGTCAAGAGATACATTTTTTGTATGAAAGTACTCTTGTAGCTGTTTTTGCTCTGTACAAGAGTCCTTAGCGTTAAGATTTAAGTGTCTCAACAATTTGGTTTTTGGCTCTTGAACAACTACTAAGTGAGATTCTTTAACCATCCTAGTATGAAATTTTTCATTTATTTCCACTCTCGACAAGGCATCATTTTTTTGCCGTCAAGGCCTAATTTTTTCGACAAGGCCTCATTTTTTTTACTGTCAAAAGAAAAAGCAATTACATTGGTATCGCCACGGTGTTTCCGACACACTGCATCTCTACATTTCTTTTTTTTTTCGCGAGCCACTTTGGCTTTATCCATGATAACATTATCGCCATGGTCATCTCTGAAGCCAATGCCTTTGAAAAGAGCCTTAGCCAAACAAGATGCGACTCTATCCGATATGCCATATCTATCGCACATCATGGCAAAATTTATGGCATCAATTCAGAGTCAATATCCATATTCGGTAAGTCGGTGTTATATGTTGGATCATGACTAGTTGGTGGCTGTGTTGATTGTTGATCTGCAACATCTGTCATGAATTTGAGTATCTTATGCTTTCTATTTGTATGCTGATCCATCATGAATTGTTGTAGATGATTCGAAATCAACCCACAGCTGCAAGGCGTTGTTGTAATGCATTGACAAATTCCGATTTAAAAAAGCTCATTAATGGTGTTGAGGAAAGGGGCAATCACATTGGGTCTAGATTTATATATGATTTTGTTTTTGTAATTATTAAGGCATTAAGTTTTTTTGCGACACTTTTTGAATTAATTATTGCAGTATTAAGCTTGGTCCATATTTCAATTATTTTTTTCACGACTTGTTTGGTACAAATTGAATAAGAAAAGTGTTTGCCATTTTCTCTCAAACGTTCACTTAAAAAGAAATAGTTCTGGCAAATTAAGCTCACTTAATTCGCTTGGAGAACCAAAATCATTGATGTTTTGATATAATCAATGGAGATTGTAGAAGATTCCATAACTATTCACTTCAAAAACTTAATCACGCCGAGAATTCTGACAGCACGTTATTTTATGAATGCGATCGATCAACTATAGACTTCAAAAAAACAATAGCTTACTATTTATTTACTATACATTTTTATATACGAGTATTTTAGTAAAAATGTGGTCAGTTTTGCAATACATAGGTTACTACTTCCAGTTTTGTTTACTTTTAAAATACTAAAATGTGAAGAATGTAATAAAATACTAAAAATTAAGAATTCAAATGTAAAATAAAAAAAAATTATCAAAACCTTTCTACGATGATTTTTACATTTTTGGCAATTTTTAAATATCAGGCTGGAAAAATTTGGTTTAAAAGCCAAAATATTTTTCAAATAAATTCAGATTCGGAGAGCTGGCAAAACTTCCTTTTCAACAAGCCCGAAATCAATGATATACGCTGCCATTTTTGGACTATTCTACAGTATTTTTATATAAAACTATAAAATCCATGCACAAATTTTGACCTCGATATACGCGATATTGGGATTGTTTTTAGACCTATGGTTTCTTGGGGAAATGTTCTCAGAACTCATAATAGATTACTTTTCTGCTATACGCTTGACCGATAAAAAATTTGACCCGCCCTAATGTACATACAGACATGTGTGTGTATATCATGTAAAGACTCCGAAACCGCTGAACCAATTTTTATGAGATGTTCAGGGAAACGGTAGCAAAGTTTTAAGAAAGCTCTTGTGAAGACTGGTGCTGATTGAAAAAAGGGGCGTGTTACCTCAAATATACCCCAAAAATTTCGATATCGAATAGCTTTGGAATAATAGGGCACACAGCATCAAAATTCAGTTTCGTGAAACTTTAACAAGTTATAAAACGCATACCATGGATGGTTTTTGCATTGAAAAAGGGGGCGTGGCACCTCCTAAACAACCCAATATTTTCTATATCGAATAGCTTTGCAATAATAGATCGCACAGTCTCGGAATTCGGTATTCAACCACAATGTGCACGTGCCGTGGGCTTCATTGGCATTTTAAGGTCGTCAAAAAAGGGGAGCGTGGTAGTAACACGCCGGGTTTCAGCTGGTTAAAAAAAAATGAAAAATTGGGAAAATATCGCAACAAAAATTAACAATAAACCAGAAGAACCGTGACATATGCGCACCAAGATTATGGTGAAAATTTTTTTCTGTAGCTTAGCAGCGACATCTAGCGTGAAGCAAACCTCGAAAACATAAATTTTGCATACGATATTTACATTCAGGCACGTACCCAGAAATTAAGAGCCGGGCAGGCTGAGCCTCCAGTAAAAAATAAACAAATTTTTTCATACATTTGTACATAAATATATATATGCATATTAACATATTTTCAAATAAATTTTTTATATATTTACATGTTATTGAATGAGTTAATTGTTCAAATGTATATTTTAGTAAAAAAAAAGTTAAGTATGTTAACATATTAAATATAACATAAATGAATTCAATGTTTGAAAGCGAATTTCTAATGTACTATATTGATTTCCACTACAGTCACAGCTCTGCTGTTTAATACAAAGGCAATCGTCTTACCCAGTGGGCATTTTAGCTAGCGATACGCAAAAGAATGCATGCTAGTAGTGCTCTTATTGGCGTCAATATACCTTCCATGATCGCTGCATTGATGAGTGCTTCTGTAAGGCCTACCTTTTGAAGGTTTGGAGTCTTTTCCTGTTATTTTATATAAAAAAAATTTTAAAAAAATTTTTAAAAAATCATATATCAATTAAAAAAATCAAATCTTTAAGAAAAAACAAAAAAAAAATTATTTGTTTTTTGTCCGCGTTGGGACGCGAACCCAGGTCTCCGAAATCTAACACATTGCATATCACATTATATGAAAACTTTTATATGGAAAAAGTCTTTTCTATTATTTTTGTATGAAGAAATTTACACCAAAATTTCAAAAAAATTTTTAAATGGACAGAAAAATTTGTAAAAAAATGTAGATTTTAAAAAAATACAAAAAAAAATTTTTTTTATGGGCCGAGCTGGGTTGCGAACCCGCGCTCCCGAAAACTTACTTTCATTTGTAATGATGCAAAATAAGCTGAAGTTTATTAACAACTGAGGTGGACGAGTGGATAAGATGCCAAACCGCCTGCTAGAAGCGCTTCAAAGACCTGCTTTTGCCCACTGGGTAGTTTCTCATTAAATTTGCGAAGAATGGTTTCGGGACAAATTTTTCCCAAATAATGGCCTTCAAAAGCGATCAATGAAAGTTCTCGCAGACGTATTGTAGTCATCGATAATCTTTGAACTCTGTTGATTCGGTTTACACGGGAAAATGATGCTTCGCATACCGCCGTACTGTTGCCGAATGTTTCGATTGCACAAAACAAATTATAAGTATCAGGAAACGCATCGCGTATTAGATACAATTCATTCAACGTATCAAAACTGATTGAATTTGGTGATTTTTCTGATGCTCATCTCTTATTTTGTCCAGATATTTCTTCGCGACAGACATCTCGGCATCAGAGGGTATTTTTAAGCCTATAGAACATAATATTTTTAAACTAGCCGGCTTCATTTCGTAAGCTGATGACAATGCCAACAATATACGATCATTTTTGGTGAAACGCTTTTTTAATTTGAATATAATATTATCAACGATATCAAAGTAAGCCGGCTTAATTTCAATAGAATATTCACTTCTCTTACCAAGTGATTGTTCTACTACTGAGTTTCCTAATAGATTCGATCGACGGTGCACTCTGCGTGATATAAAACCTTGTTATTTTAATTGTTTTTGATCAAAAGTACCTCATTCAATCGCAAGCTATGTCTGCAACATCCATTATTTTCCTTTCAGCCTTTCCAAATTTGTATGCTCTCAATTAGTAGTTCTAGTTAGACTAATTAGACTAATTATTATTAGTAGATTGGGGAAAGTATGTGTTACTATTTGAGAATGAATGCAAAGTATTTAGATTACAGGAATAGGCGAAGACTGCTGACCTGGTACAGCCGCTTAAAGTTGAAAAATCCGAAATGCTGTCAGCTGGCCCTTGAATCATGATATAATTTCGAAAGCCTCCCCATTCATCCTCAAGTAGTTGCAAGTGTTTTTCCTAATCAGAACAGCAAACTGGGAGACACAAAAAGTGAAGAAATTGCTGGAAAAACGACTGCACCAACTGCAATTTCTTTTTTGTGTATATTTAGTTTAAGACACTTTAAATAATAAATTATCTGAAAAACTCGCTCAAAAAATCTTGAAAACAATTAAAATAACAACATTCTATACATTTTCACCAAAAATTAACTTTCTTTACAATTTTTTGCCAGCTGTTATTGGCAATGACTTGTGAAATTTTGTTTTCTTAATTTTCAGCTGTCAAATGAAAGTGGTGCCATATTTTTGGCGTATGCTTACGTTTATAATGCAAAGGTCTAATTACACTGTGATCAACTACGAAATAAACGAGGGCAGTTGTAAAAGCATACGGAAATTTGGCTTGGGCAGGCTCGACGGATTCTAGGGCTGAGCCTGCCCTAGCACCATACTAGCTACGGGCCTGTTTACATTTAACCAAAATCCTAGCCCGATTTGATGAATTTATATTAAAGAAATATCAGCTTGAAGTTGAAAAGTGTATAAAAATTACACACAGAATCTATTAAGGTTAAAAAGTGTTCCTAATTTATTCCCCTGCATTTTATTTGGAAAATCCTTTAAAAATATACCCTAAATTGAAAAAGTGAAAATTTTTATTAAAAAGCAATTTAATGGTTTTTTTTAACAAATTGATAAAAAAACTAATCGGCTTATTGTTTAGTCCCAAATCTTGGTTCAAATAAAACCAAAAGCAATGCAAACAAATGAGTTACCAGATAGTGTTTTATATAAATGTTACTGTACTTTATTTTTAGATAGCTTAATTGTGATGGATTATTTTATTTTTATCTTTTTTTTTCCTGTACTTTTAGTGCTACACTGTCGACAGCCCATCGTTATTTATGTTTGGTTTTATTTTCTTATTATTTTTATTAAAACAAAAAATTGTGCCGGCCTGTCTGCTTGCTTGTCTTTTACTCGTTTTTTATTTTTAAAAAAGATTGCTATACAAGTTCAACAAAAACGCATTTGAATAAATGTTAAGAAATTAACAAAATTGTTAACTAAATAGCGACGCCGACCGTCCTATCGTCCACACCAGCCAGTTCCCACTTTTTAGACACATTGCAATTGAAATTTACGCCCAAATTGAAATTGGTAAAAATACTGTTGCTGCTTCAGTGGCCGCTGTGATGACCCAAACCAGCCAGCCATCTATTCAAATACCCACGTATTCAGCAAGCCTACAATAAATGAAGCCAAGTATTATGCTTCTTTTGGCCCGGAGTGAGCTAGCTACCGAGCAAGCAAGAACGCAAGCAGTAACAACTTATTTTGTTCAACGTTTGTCTGCCCCACCACCCCCTCCCTCCCTTTCCCACACCACCACTAAAAGTTGTGTTCCAAAGAAAACATGGTAAATAATATAAACCCACTTTACGAAATGCCCCTTTACAGAACCCTTGTGCTATTAGCCTCACCCCCCCCCCCCCCTCACCACATCTTAGCCATTTTAACCACACCGCACCACAACCGCTTTCAACTTTGTAAGCAGTTTAAAGGCCGTCTTTTGCACATAAACATGTAGCTTTGTACGCTTCACATGGCCATGACGAAGTCGATGAACAGCAACCCAAGCGACTGAAAGTTTAAGTGAAAGAAAAATAAAACAAAAAAAAAGGGTCAAGTGAAACTTCAGGCTCTCTCTCATTTATGGTTCAGTTGATGTGGCTCAATTTTTGTTTGCCACCCAGCTTGTGTTGACTATTGCCTTAACCTAATAAATATACAAAACTTGTGTTTAAAATGTTCATTAACTGTGTTCGAGTGCGTGCCAATGTTTGATGGCCCTCCGCTCTACGTGTGTGCGTGTTTGTGTGTGTGTGTGTGATTGCTAAATGCTCTTACTTACCAGTTAGGTTCACAAAGTTTAGGCCGAGTATAACCTCACAGATAGTTAATAGGTATTTTTAAGCAGTTCCGAAATAATTTCGGTTATATTGGCATTATTTAGCTTAATTCCTGGATTATATTTCTTCAAGCTAGCACGTGCTGTCGTGACTTCCTTGCTTTAAACTCGGTCGTGATGGCCTTAGTTTTTGTTTAAATTATCATACTTCAATTTTAGTCTTATTTTATAAATAATTTCTAAGGCAACTATAAATGTATTTATGTATATTAAGGCGCCTCTCGCCCCATAGAAAAAAAAAAAGAAGTTGTTAGGCACAAATGCTCAAAATAATCCTTAGTTTATGTTATAATGATTTCCTAAATATTTCGACTCTAGCAAAGCTTAAAAATAAACTCTAAAAATCGATTTTTTTGTAAAAATATTGGCTGGTGTAATAATTGTGAAAAAATTGACTGTCAGAATTTATAAGCCGGAAAACGCTCTTCCAATCTGCATCAAAAAAATTTTAAATGTTTGAAAACGGATTAAAGATAACGCTGTTTTTCACGCAAATTTTTGGTATTTTCTAATTTTACTTCCTTACAAAAACTTTCCAAATTCAAATAACTTTATTGCTTTTATTTATTTTTGAATTTCTTACAATATTTTTTCAGTAGGTGCTAATTTTATAATTAATATTTTAATCTTAAGATGTATGGAATTCTGACAAAAAATGATTTTTTATTAACAATTTTATTAAAGCAATAAAAAATAAGGGAAAAAAAAAGTTCATGAAAATCCGCATTATATTTGGTCCCACGTAAAAAATTGTACTCTTTTTTTTGATGCAGGTTGGAAGAATTTTTTGTACTACTATTTCTGATCGTTTTTTTTTTGTTATTTTAAATTACCACAGCAGCCAATTTTTTTACAAAAAACGCGATTTTTAGAGGTTATTTGAAACCATTCCTGCTCACGGTTGCTATCGCTAGAGTCAAAATATTTGGGGAATCTTCATAACATAAACCAAGGATTATCTTGAGCAACTGTGCCGAACAACTTTTTTTCGTGAGGTGCCTTAATGTACATATATGCATGTATCTACAAACAAGTACATGTTGTTGTTGGCCTAAAGCAGCATATCGGTAAAATGTGCGTGTGTTATGGAAGATGATACACATAAAATTGTAAAAGTCTTTAAATGTGCGCTCACTTCATCTTGATTGGGCCACAATACCTGTCGGTATGTGTGGCAATTTATGAGGTGACTGACTATTCAGCAAAAGGGTTCGACTTAAGCTTTGGCTTGACTGCTTGCCTGCTTGCCTGCTTGCCTCCGTCAGTGTTTCAATATCGATTGAGAACTTTTTGCCAAACACACTTTATCTGTGTTTTGTGTGTAAGGTCTTGGCGTGTTGTTTATTAATTGTCTTTTGTTTTGACTAGAGATATTTTATAGCTGTGCTAAAATCTAGTCTCCCATAATTTTTAAATCTTGATTTTTCCAGGGTAACGTCATCGTATAGTTATGACTCGAAAGAGTCCACCCCAATTTTTTCCAGCGATGGCGCTGCCGACCGATTTGCCAATATCGTCATTGGAAAACTGTCACAACGCAGACAATTTTGACGAAGATTTCAATACTTCTTATTCTTTTTTTTTGAGCTTAAAAAAAATTTTTGTTTTTTGAACTTCAAATTTTGTCTCGAAATCACAAAATTATAGCAAACACATAGAAATAATAAAAACACTGGGTAAAAATTGATACTTTGCCAGAATAGACCTGTTAATCCATTAATAAATAAAAAAGTAAAAAAATTAATGTTAAAATAAGCTTTTATTTAAAACAAAACCTGAACTGAAAAGAAAAAAGTTAATTTAACTGACATTTGTCATATATGTACAGTAGACCGGTTATTTGAAAAAAAATTTTGCGATCGAACTGTCCTGGGCATAAAAAGTTTCCATTTGGCTTAGAAGTTTCTGATATGAAATTTGGTGACGATCGGATTATGTTTGGTGGACCCAATGGGGCTTATTAAAATCACAATACGTATTACACAGTAAAAAATTTGTGGTTTTATTCAAATTAATTAAAAATAAGCAACATTTTACTTATTTTTCTTATTCCTTTAGCACTTAATAATTCTTTTAATTGAAATACCTTTTCAAAAAGTTATCATTGAACAAAATCGGTTGAAAAATGAAAGATATGTAACACTTTTAATCTTTCATCAACCTTGCTTTTTTATTGTAGCATGCTAGTTTTTAATTGTTTTAAATTTCGAGCCATGGCATAATTGCCCAGGTAGCATTGACAGTTGGTTAGGAAACCATCTCCTGTCAAAAAAAATATACTCACAAAGAGAGCTCTCAGAATTCATAATGGCCGCATTCAGCGGAGTCAACTGATGTGAACAGTGCTGCCAGAAGAAGAATTTTGAGCCTGTAGCTAAAATTGATAACAAAAGCTACTTTAGCTACAAAAGAGCTAACCAAGTTGAATTTTATTGAATTTAATTATTAAATTATGAGTGATTCCATTGCTTTTCGACAAAAAAAATTAAATTCTCAACCTGACCCTCTCCGATTTTGTTTAAACTTTGTATGCACGCAGTGCTGGCTACAATTTAGAAAATCAATTTGTAATTTTTATTTTTTTCGAGTGGTTACTGAGTTACGGGTACTCAAAAATTGAAAAAAATCGGGTTTTTTTTCTTGTGGACTGTTTTTCAATTGATCATAGCTTCGGTTAAGTTTGAGATAAAGCAACGATTTAGGATTCATATTAAAGATATTTTCAAAAGGCTTATTTTGTATAAAAACACTAAAGGCAATTTTAAAAATTTTGGAAAAAATATATATTATCATATGTGTATCTCATATATGAGTATTTCACTCATATTTAATGTCAGTGAAATAAATAGGCACACTTCCATTTTTATGTTTAAAGCTGCATGAATTATATACAAGGTGCCGCAGATATAGCATTAATTCTCTCGGGTGGTGATTCGCTTTTATATGCAAGGATGAGGTTCACCGCCTCCCCCTTCGGGAGCTAGACAGCTAAAACTTGAAAATATGTGTCAATACATTTTACTCCATATTTAATATACCTCTTAGCCGATTTCCAAAGTATATTTTTGTTGAGAAGACAATCAAATTAACATTAATTTGTTTATAAAACATTTTACATAAAGTCAACATTAAAAAGTTATGAGCAACTAAATTCTAAAAAATTTTTAATTCAACTTTGATAATAAATATCTCCATTATTAAATACATTTTTTGATAAATTTATGATGTAATTTTTTTATGATAAAGTTTTTTTTTTTGACTTGGTTTTTCATCTTGCCAAAGTACTTGAGTTGAGTACTCAATCAAACATAACAACTTTTTCATTTTAAATTACCACACGTAAAACAGGTAGTGGTACTATTAGAAAACAGTTTTTGCATCATAAGTTTGAAGGTCATGCAGTCTCTTTTTCAAGATGCTATTAACTTTGGAGATCGGTTAAGAGATAAATAAAAATAGAGTAAGACGTAATGGCACATATTATCAAGTTTTTCCTCTCTAGCTCCCAAAGGTGGGAGGTGGTGAACCTCATTCTTGCATATTTTTACTCGCCTAATCAAGGAGAATCACCACCCGAAGGAGTTTAATCTATGTCTGCGGCACTAAAGAATGGTTCACTTATAATTTGGCCACATAAAAATAGGTATATCTCTTGAAATAAAACTCCGATTATTAAATTTTTTATATCAAATTAAATTATATTATTTCATGTTTCAGATAACTAATTATGGATACTAAATTACAATGTTTCGGTAAAAATTTCGGACTTTCTTTTTAATGCCTTGCATTAGGTTTTGCACACTTGTCGTGATACTTCACCGCATACCTTATTCCACTTTATTCCCAAATTTTCTTTTGAATTTGAAGTTTTGCCATGTTTTTTAACTTTTGTTTGGTTATTGCCCAAAATCTCTCAATTGGTCGAAGTTCGGGACAGTTTGGTGGGTTCATGTGTTTCGGTATAATGTCAACAGCGTGTAAACAGTACCAATCCATTGTATCCTTGGAATAATGACAGGATGCCAAATCTGGCCAAAATTTCACAGGAGCTTGGTGGCATCGAATAAAAGGCAGTAGACGCTTTTCCAGACATTCCTGTCGATATAATTCACCAGACATCGTGGAATGCGTCACAAATGGGCGACTTTTCAGTCCACAGCTGCAGATTGCCTGCCAAACCAATACCTTTTTTCCAAATTTATCCAACTTATCGTATTTATACCTTTCGGTCACTCCTCCTCTTATTTTTGCAACATAAAAATTCCGACCTGGTAGCTGTTTGACATCCATTTTGACGTATGTTTCGTCATCCATTATAATGCACCCGTTAAATTTTGTCAAAACCTGTTCATACAGAATGCCTGCTCTCCTTTTTGCTACAGATTGCTGTTTTTCCGAACGGTTTGGAAATTTTATAGTTCTATATGATACCAGCTTTGCATTTATGCGAATTCTTCGTACCGTACTTTTACTTGTTCCGTATCTTTTTGCTCGATCATTGTCGGAGAGGCCTGGATTTAAACGTATGGACCTTAATACCTTCACCCGCAAAGCTGGGTCTCCGCTTCCCTTTTTTTTAGCCGCTCTTGTTTTTCGTTCAACGGACAACGTTTGTTTATATCGTTTAAGAACATTGTTGACGGTAGATTTTGGAATATTTAAGATCTTAGCGATTTTTCTTCCCGACCAGTTCGGATTATCCAATGATTTGTGCACAATCATATTCCTAATTTCTTTTTCCATCTTCGCCTGTAGTCACAAATATAAACTTACTGAAATGAATTTTGCTGGGAATAACGGTGCATTGTTTACAAACAATACGTCATTAAAAACTTTTTATTTGGTCCACTGGGGGCGCTGCAATCGACAGTAACATGCGGCCAAATTATAACTGAACCATTCTTTAGTATATAATTCATGCAGCTTTAAATATAAAAATACAGTTGTCCCTATTTATTTGCACATCACTGTATATAGTAGGTATATTATAGATTCAGTAGAATCCCTCTCTGGGTTACTCATCAGCATAATAACAGCGTACTCCAATAATAGGCACTGATATTGTCTAGTAAACCTTTATAACGGATATCGGACATCGGTGCCTCAAGTTTGTTTAAATTTAAATGTATTTTACATTTTGATAATTTCTAAATATATATTCTTTCCAAGAACTTATTTATTGGAGTATGTACGTTTTTATTATGATGATGAGTAACAAAGGAAGGGGTTTTTCTGAATCTATAATATACCTACTATATACATATATGACAAATTTCAGTGAAGGCACTATTACAGTGTGTAGCTATAAAAAACACCTTTTTTATTAATTTTTTTTGGTCTAGTATTATTAATTTTAATGATTCAAATTTTTCAATTAATGAAAAATTATTCATGAGGAAATAAAAAATTTTTTTTTGTCTTAATAGTTGTTGTTAATTTTCTACAGGGCGTTGAAGTTGGCGGGTTTACAAAATTGTTGCAATTGGCTTCTCGTCTCCAGCATTTACAAAGCATCTGAAAGTAAAAAATCAAAGTGCATTCTTAAGTTAAGGGTTGTAGTTGAGCACTCAACCTACGCAAATAAAAAAAAAACAAAATAAAAAAAAATGTCATGCAGTGAAAAGAAAATTTACAAGAAACCCCCTTTTTTGTCGAAACTTTCATCCATACAAAAAAAAAATTTTATATGAGCTTATAAGGATCACAATGAATCAAGATTCATCGAAATTGATCAAGTAAACTCCAGATATCTTAGAAGCCGATTCGAAAAACCTTGTTTCGAGAAAAACGCGATTAAAGATTTAAAGGTTCTTGAATATCACGCGACATACGAGTATAATATTTGTTATAACTTTTTTCTATTTGATACTTTTTTCTAAAACTTTTAATTTTTTTCACACTGTAATAGTACCTTAAATTTATTTTTTCTTTTAAATAAAAGGTTATTTTAAAAATTTTTTATTAATTTGTATCTATTTTTTACTTTTAAGTCTTAAAAGTTTATTATTAACATCTTTTCTTTTCAAAAACCTTACGACTTTGTATTTGCGGGCGGTAAAAGGGGGTGCTGCCAAATTTTTTTCCCAAGCCCATGCCCTACTTGAAGGAAATTTACTGCCAAAAACTTGGCTGAATCAGCTAAGTAGTTTTGGAGATATAGCATTTTGATTGATTTGTGGGAGGTAAAAAGGGTGTGGCCAAACTTTTTTCCCAAGCCCCATTTGAAGGTTACTGCCAAAATGTCAGCTTAATCAGCCTTGTTGTTTTGTTGATATAGCATTTTTATTGATTTGTGTGCGGTAAAAGGGGGTGTGGCAAAAAATTTGATCATACTATTGCATTGTCACCGGACTTACATATGTAAGCTAAAATTTCAGCTTAATCGTATTGCAACAAGGGTTTGAAGAAGCTTATAAAAGGTAAATAAAAGCTTATAAAAAGGAAAAAGTTCATTATTTTTCGAAGTTTTTTGTCCTTTAACACAGAACTGGTGTGAATTTTTTGGTAGAAAATATTTCGATTATTATTATTTAACCTCTCAACATCAACTTTTTCAAAGGCAATAACACGCTTACCCCAAAACTGGACAAGTTAGAGACCAAAAACTGATGCTTTGAATTGCACTGTTCTCCCAAATTTAATGTGTCAAAAAAAAAAAAAAAATGTTCTGCGCCTAACTTTGCAAAACCCCGCTAGGGTGTTGCTCTTAAAAGATAGTAATTTCAAAAAATTTAAATAGTATTAAAATAATATTGGTATATAAAAATTATATTCAGTGTTTCACTATTTTACATTCGTTTCGAACAAATCATACATAACAGTTCAGCCTAGCATCAAATCAATCGGATACCGAATCGAATGAAAATATTCGGAAAGTATGAATGCAGCATAAATATATGAACCGATCTTATGTGCACAACAACATAACATTTGGTGAGAAAATTGAGAGTATTAAGTTTTTAAAAATCTAATGTCAGAATTTCAAAAAGTTTTTTGACACTAGGGTTGACCCCAAAAAGGTGTTCTTTTGTTTTATACTAATGGGGTAAACACTATCCATTGTCAGAATTTACAGTTTAAATATTTTTTTGAAAATAGGGCTGCCACCTTTATTTCTGTGATTTCGAAGCTGGGGCTAACACTAGGTAATAATGATTCACTGATGCCAAATCCATTGTTAGAATTTACAAATTCCAAAATTTATTTAAATATAGGGCTTTCACCTCTATTTTTGCGATTTCAAAGCTGGGGCAAATACAAGGTAAAAATGTTTCACTGATGCCAAATTCATTGTCAGAATTTACAATTTCAAAATTTTATTGACAATAGGGTTGACATCTTTGTTTTTGCGATTTCGAAGCTGGGCCAAACACTGGGTAAAAATGGGTCGCTGATGCCAAATATATTGTCAGAATTTACAATTTCAAAATTTTTTTGACAATAGGGTTGCCACCTTTATTTCTGCGTTTTCGAAGTTGGGGCAAACACAAGGTAAAAATGTGTCACTGATGTCAAATCCATTGTCAGAATTTACAATTTCAAAATTTTATTGACAATAGGGTTGCCACCTTTATTTCTGCGATTTCGAAGCTGGAGCAAACATTAGCAAACATGGGTATGTGATGCCAAATCCATTGTCAGAATTTACAAATTCCAAAATTTATTTAAATATAAGGCTTTCACCTCTATTTTTGCGATTTCGAAGCTGGGGCACACACAAGGTAAAAATGTGGAACTGATGCCAAATCCATTGTCAGAATTTACAATTTCAAAATTTTATTGACAAAAGGGTTGACATATTTATTTCTACGATTTCGAAGCTGGGACAAACACTAGGTAAAAATGGGTCGTTGATGGCAAATCCATTGTCAGAATTTACAAATTCCAAAATTTATTTAAATATAGGGTTTTCACTTCTATTTTTGCGATTTCGAAGCTGGGGCAAACACTAGGTAAAAATGGGTCTCTGATGCCAAATCCCCTGTCAGAATTTCCTTATTCCCAAACTTATTTCAATATAGGGCTGCCACCTTTGTTTTTGCGATTTCGAAGCTGGGCCAAACATTAGGTAAAAATAGGTCGCTGATGCCAAATATATTGTCAGAATTTACAATTTAAAAATTTTTTTGACAATGGGCTGCCACCTTTATTTCTGCAATTTCAAATCTGGGCCAAACACTAGGTAAAAATGGGTCTCTGATGCCAAATTCATTATCAGAATTTACTAATTCCAAAACTTATGTAAATATAGAGCTGCCACCTTTGTTTTTGCGATTTCGAAGCTGGGCCAAACACTAGGTAAAAATGGGTGGCTGATGCCAAATCCATTGTCAGAATTTATTAATTCCAAAACTTATTTGAATATAGGGCTGCCACCTTTGTTTTGCGATTTCGAAGCTGGGCCAAACACAAGCTAAAAATGGGTCGCTGATGCCAAATCCATTGTCAGAATTTACAATTTCAAAATTTTATTGACAATAGGGCTGCCAAAGACTAAATTGGTCGCTGAGTATAAAAAACACATTTTTAGGGTCAACTCAAGTGTCAAAAAACTTTTCAAATTTCTAACATAAGATTCGAAATCAGTGACCCCTGAATGCTGCCAGCACATACAGTCATGTGAAAATAAATAGGGACACCTGTATTTTTATATTTAAAGCTGCAGGAATTACATACAAGGTGAAACAGATGTAGCATTAATTCCCTCGGGTGGTGGTTCTTCTTGATAAGGCGAGTATAAAACTTTATGGAGTTTCCTCCCACATTGTAAAACTTTCAAGATACAGGGTGTTTTACGGTTTTGGTACGTGTTTAGTATTATTAATCTAGAATCTACACCACTCACCATAAAATAAAAAATAATATTTTGTATTTTAGAACAAATATCAACTTTTTTATCAGTATATCAATCACTTTCGTGCCATGTGCTGCAGCGGAGCTAAAATTTTGAGATTATCCAACGAAATATCAACAAATTTTGTATCTTTTGTTTTAGCGGAGCTGTCATCATCCAAAGTTAGAATTTAGAAAAAACTGTTGACTAAGTGTATTTTAACATGAAAAACAGAGATTTTGAATTTTGACGATTACAGCTCCGCTAAAACAAAAGATACAAAATTTGTTGATATTTCGTTGGATAATCTCAAAATTTTAGCTCCGCTATAGCACATGACACGAAACTGATTGATATACTGATGAAAAATTTGATATTTTTTCTAAAATAGAAAATATTCTTTTTTATTTTATGGTGATTAGTATAGATTCTACATCAATAATTCTAAACACATACCAAAACCGTAAAACATTGTGTATCTTGAAAGTTTTACAATGTGGGAGGAAACTACATAAAGTGTTATACTCGCCTTATCAAGAAGAATCACCAGCCAAGGGAATTAATTCTTTATCTGGGGAACCTTGTATATAATTCATGCAGCTTCAAATATAAAAATATAGGTGTCCCTATTTATTTTCACATGACTGTATATAAAGACTATAACATAAAAAAACACATTTTTTGGGGCCACCCTAGTGTCAAATAAAATTTGTTAATATCTGACCTCAGATTCGAAATAAAAAAAAATTATATGGTCTACCATAGTGACACATAAAATTTTTAAAATTCTAAGAACAATACTGACGAAACACAAGAATGATCATTTGTAAATGATTTGGTGCGTTCGATTCATTGTTGTGGCAGAAACGAGTGTATCCGTGCATAGGTATAGTTTCCACAGGTACATATACTTTGTCTACAGTTGCCAACTTCGTGTTTAATGTTCTAAAATGTTCATATTAATGTTCGTTAAATGTACGTTTTAACTATAAATAGCCTTAATATTTATTTATAATTACGTAATTATATAACTTTGCGAGCAAAACGCAAAACAATTTTGCATAAAACATCCGTTCCGTTCCCGTTGTTCATCAGCCCAAAACAAAGAAAACTCTAATAGAAATAAACTGCAACGTCATTTCATATTATTTTATTGTAATCAACAAAACTAAACAATCTGAGATTGGGTGGTGGGCGATAGACAAAGCATACTATAATAGCAACATGTTGAAAGCAGAAAAATGAAAAACAGCAATTAAAGTAATAATAATGTATATAATATGTATTCACAATATTCAGTTCAAACTTTATCTGGCTCCTTCGCAGTGAAATTAAAAAAAAAACAAAAAGCCTGAGGGGGGGGGGGGGGAGAGTGGACAACAAACAAACATATTATACAGCTGAAGTTACACAAACTTACAGAAAAAAATATGCACATCATGTTACAAAAGCGAAAAAATACTATAGGCTGCATTCTTGCCAACTCATTATGGAACGGACATCAGCATGAACTGGAATCCTGCTCCATAGCTAGTAAGAAAATTAAATAAAGCTCCAATAAATGGAGCCAACAACGGTTAAAAAGGACTCCGACTCGGACAGCAGCAACAATATCGCATCCTTTGTGATTAATTAATTCTATTAAAAGTCCAACAACTATTACAAGCAATATGAAGTAAGGCATAAAATGTCATCTGTGTGTAGGTACTAGGGCTTTCAATCCCGAAGGATCCCGGGATTTTTCGGAATCCCGAAATGACAAAATTTTAAAATAATGGTATTAAGCTGTATTTAACGCAGAGACCGATAGTAACTTTTTCTCTTAATTTTTTTTTGCTTTTTGACAAAAAGAATTGCATATTATTTTTTTTCATTTTTGATTTTTAAAAAACAAATCCAAACGTAATCTTTATTTATAATACTTAAAATATTCAAACACTCAAAAGTGTTTCGAAATCATAATTACTAATGCAGACAAGGTTTACAATACAGTTGTAATGTACAAAGAAGAATATAAGGAAAAATTCAACAAAAGTTGGAAGATACAGACAAATTCTGAAATTCCATGTTGTGTTTTTAGGGGAAATACTTGTAAATTTTATTATTGAAAAATATACATTACCTGATTAAACAAGTTCGAAAAAAATTTAATTAGAAAATAGCAATTATGGTATGATGCTTTTTTTTTAATAAAAGTCATAACCTTTACGATCCTTAATTAAATACATTTGCTGAATTTTTAAATGTTTTAACTATATGATAAGTTAGTAAAAAACGTATGACGTTAAACAGTCTTTTAAGATCACAACCAAAACAAACTAAAAATACTCTTTCAAAATGTATAGAGAGATAAAACAAGGTGGTTTCGAAAATAAAGAAAATCATCGTTTACATTGATTGCATAAATTGCGGTTGCATTTATCGTTGCTAAAAACTTTTACATTTTCTTGTAAATAAAATCCCATTATTTAGGGCTTGGAATGCCGGGATTCCGAGACTAGAAATGGGGTCGGGATCCCGGGATTGAAAGCCCTATTAGATACTTGCCTATCATTCTCCTGCCCTCTTTGTCACTTGCTCCATTATGCACGTGAGACTATCTATTTCTCTATGGTGCTCATAACAAGTTGTTGTTATTCCTCCTTGTGCTCCTGCGGCGACATAGACTTTATTTGATTAGCTCAGAATATTAGCCAAAGGAGAAAACTTATTTGAATGCGCCGAGTTCCAACAAAACCTTGCGTTTGCCTCTGTGGGTGAGTTCTGTGGGTAAGGTTTTGTATTAAGGAAACTCAGATGGTATGAACAGCATCAGTGTGGCCAAAAAGAATATGATTTGTGATGATGACAGCGAAAATTTAATTTCTGTTACTAACGATTTTTGTAAGAGTTCTTTTGCCATAACAAACACTTGAATTCTTTTGAACTTTGCGTGTTATAGATTTTATTAGTTTTGATATTTTGTGCTTACAGCCGGTACTTTTTACAAAAAAAAAAAATAAGATATTGTTGAAGAAAATCTATAGAGAAAAGGTAAAGTTGTGTTTAATTGAACGAAAGCACCCAAATTGAGTGATTGTCTGTTTGACAATCCCCAATCTGAGACAACTGTTTTGTTACCTAAGCGATTGCTATTTTTTGTCTGGCCAAAGTGACTGGCGTGGCGTGTAAAGACACAAACGAGTGATATACGCCACTGTCAAGACCGTTTCATTGCCAGTTCCTCATTCTGATGATATTCCATATCCTACTTGTCCCGATTCAACACGTGAAAACAATCGAAAATCAGTGAAAGATACAGTGGAGTCGGGAGAATCAACTGGAGGAAGTGTATTTACTACTGAAAGCTAAGCTCACATTTTATCGCAAGCGAAACTAAATGATTTGATAAGAGATTTGTAACTGTCAAAGGAAAAAGCGAAATTGCATGTCTCTCGTATGCAACAAATTCAACTTTTTGGGACCCGATGTTAAGGTGACATACTGCAGACACTTTATTAAGAAAGACAATGTCTGCTATTGCGAAGACATTCCTTGTTTTTTTTAATACCTTCGGTTAGTCGTACGATCCCAAAGAGTGGCGCTTGTTTATCAATAGCAGCAAATTGAGTTTTAAGGCTATATTATTCCATATAAGCAACAAAAAACCATCGTTTCCGATCGCACATGCAGTAAATACAAAGAAAACGTACGAAACAATGGCGAAGTTATAGACATGTATTAAATATGAGGAACACGTCTGGAAAATATGTTCTGATATCAAAGTTGGCATGCTATGTGGTTTACAAAGTGGCTACACAAAATACTGTTGCTTTCTCTGCAAGTGGGACAGCCGAGCACGTAAACACCACTTCTACAAAATGGATTGGTCAGAAAGAATTGAATCTATAGTTGGAGAGAGCAATGCCAAAAACGTTCCACTCGTCAAAAAGGAAAACATAATTCTCCCACCGTTGCACATTAAACTTTGACTTATGAAATATTTTGTAAGGGCGCTAGACATAGAAGGCGAAACATTCACATATTTGAAAAACATTTATCCAAAACTTTCTGCGGCCAATATAAAACATGGTTTTGTCCCAGGACGTTCGACTATATCAAACTTCGTATTGTTCTCTGAGTATTGCATATCTGCGTTTTCTAACGGCTTTCATGTTGACGTAATTAATAAAGACTTTTCAAAAGCATTTGATAAAGTTTCTCATGCTTTACTTATTAAAAAACTGAACAAAGTAGGCTTCACTCAACATTTTTAAGTTGGATTGAGTCATATCTTTCAAAAAGACAGTGTTACGTGTCTTTTGATAATATCAAATCCTTTGCTTTTAGTGCAACGTCTGGTGTTCCCCAAATTGAGTATTCTGGGTCCTTTGTTGTTTATTTTATTTATTAATGATATCACATCTTTATTTTTACATTCTCAATGTCTTCTATATGCCGACGACCTAAAAATTTTTCTTCAAATTAGAAATCAATCTGATGTTTCACGTCTTCAAAATGAAGTTAATAAACTCCATACTTGGTCTTTAAAAATGCTTTTTTCTTAAATTTAATGAAATGTCCTTTTCTAAATCCCAAATTATTTGTCCATCCGAATATCATATTAATTACACTTTGTTATCTCATGTCCATCAATTTAAAGATCTTGGTGTTGTTTTTGATGCCAAGTTTACATTTAATTCACATCTTTATTTTATCATCCCGATTGCTTTTGCTTTGTTAGCATTTATTAGGCGTCAAACTTCTTCTTTTTCAGACCCGTACACTTTTAAAAAGCTGTTTTTAATCTTGTTCGATCTCGGTTAGAATATGCATCAGTCATTTGGCATCCGTATTATGCTGCTCATAGCTTGTGCATTGAGCGTGTGCAAAAAACTTTTACTCGATTTGTTTTTCGTACGCTTAGTCCTGAATTTCATCCTCCCTCATAAAGTGAACGATGTCTTTTATTAAACATTAAGTCTTTAGAAAGTAGAAGAATATTACTTTCATTACTTTTTGCTTATGATATAATTTCTGGATCAGTTGATTGTCCTGTACTTTTGGAAAAAATTGATTTTAATGTACCTGCTAGGGTGCTACGATATAATAATTTTTTTTACCTACCAACTTGTAATAATTATGTTGCTAATGCACCTATTTATATGTCATTATATCTTTCTAATAATATTAATGTTGACCATAGTATAGATTTTTCTATCTCGAAGGAAGTTATGAGGCACTTATTCAATAGAATTCTTTAATTATAGTTATCATGACATATAAAAGAAAATAAGTTTTTGATAATATTTTTGTTAATATTTATTGTATTCTTTTAATCTATAAAGAAGTTGTATCCAAAGATTAAAATAAAAAATGAAATGAAATGAAATAAAAGATGGTGTCTTTGTTGGACCACAAATAAAAAGGTGTTGAACGATCTTCAATTCGCAGAATTATTGCCACCAGTTGAAGCAGTGGCGTGGAATTCTTTTAAAATGATTGTTTCTAGCTTCCTCGGGAACAATGACAGTTTATCTTATGAGAAAATAGTCAACGATTTGCTCAGGAACTATAAAAAAAGGGAGTAAATATGTCTTTGAAAATTCACTTTCTGCCCTCCCATTTGAATTTTTTTCCTCAAAATCTCGGTGACGAGAGTGACGAATATGGGGAAAGATTTCACCAGCAGATGAAGTCAATTGAGAATCGGTACCAAGAATTTTGGGACGAAGGAATGATGGGTGACTATTGTTGATTTCTCATCAGGGAAACCGATCCCGTTTTAAATAAACGATAACACAAGACTTGTAATCATGTTGAATACAATGTAGTCAATGTAAAAACATAAACAAAAACATAAATGAAAATAAATAATATATACATATATACAATGTAAAAACAGTGTAAATGATGAAAAGAAAATGATGAAATAAAAAACATTATATTACAACAACCTTTACTTGTTATTTTTTTATATGACAATAAAATAAGACGAATTGCATAAATAGCAGAGCTGTAAAAGAATGCATTCAATTTAATTTTATTCACAAAAAAGTGAATCAGTGAATTGTCGGCCTTTGTAGTCTAGTGGAGAGTGCGCTAGACTATCAACCCAGAGGTCCCTGGTTCGAATCCGGGCTCGGGCTGGGTTCTTTTCACTTTCTTTGTTCTTTCCTACATTTAAGAATTATGGAAAAACTAAAAACCACAACTAAAGTGTGGAAAATGTAGAGTTAAAGGACAGGAACAACTAAGAGCTGTAAATGCTTGCCAAGGTTAAGGCATAACACTAGCCTCGGTTAAAAGCAATTCAAATTGTCTTTCACGGTGGTTTCGCCTAAGCAATAATTCACGTATGGTTCCATCAATTCCTCTAAATAAATCTATCCCTTTCCTTTCAGGTCAAAAACCAAACTTTGTTTGTATAAGGCGCATGCCTTGGTCTTTGATCTTTTAAAAAAAAAAATTGAATTATTGATAACATTTTTTATTCACATTCATTTTTAAAAGAAAGATTAATTATTCATTTCAATTATTCATTTTCATTATTCAGAATAATGAATCTATTTTATTATTCATTCCAATGCTATTCACAAAGAATGCAATTCACAAAGAATTTCAGAATTTTCAATTATTCTTTCTTTATTCATTATTAATTGCTTATTTGCTATTCATATTTATTCATTATTCATTTGTTATTCATTATTTATTTTTTATTCATTATTCATTTTTATTCATTATTCACTTGTTATTGATTATTAATTTTATATTCATTATTTATTTTTTATTCATTAAGTTTTTATTCATCATTAATTTTTTATTCATTTAGGACTAAAATAAATAGCCATAAATAAAAAATGAATAACAAATTAATAATAAATAAAAAAATACAATATGAATAAAAAACTAATAATGAATAAAAAATTAATTATAAATAACAAATGAATAATGAATAACGAATACAAAAATTAATAAGGAAAGAATAATTGCAATTTCTGAAATTCTTTGTGAATTGCATTCTTTGTGAATATCATTCAAATGAATAGAAGAAAATGATTCATTATTCTGAATAACGTAAATGAATAATTGAAATGAATACTTAATAATTTTTTTAAACATGAATGTAAATTAAAAATTTTATTTAGAAATCAATTTTGTATTCAGTGAATCCATTCTTATGTCGTTATTCAGTTGTACTTAAAATTCTGATTTTACAGCCCTGATAATAGACAATCACTCAATTTGGGTGCTTTCGTTCAATTAAACACAACTTTTCCTTTTCTCACTAGATTTTCTTCAACAATTTTTTTCGGAAAAGTACTGGCTTTAAGTAAAAAAAATATAAAAACTAACAAAACATTTTTATTTCTTAACAAAATTTTGCAATTAGTTTTGTATTTTTTGCAATTTTTTCTAAAAAACACAAAAAATCCTTAAAAATTGAATTTATTTCGCAGAAACTAAAAGTTGAATTAAAAATTGATTTAGGCGTTGCTTATAGGAAATTTGGCTTTGATTTGATATATTATTTGTTTCATTATTGTAGTTGGTTCTGGAGATATATGACTTAGAGTGGAACCAACTTTTTTTTTGTACAAAAAACTACAGTGGGCAATATCTCGAAAACGGAGTGACAGAAAAAAAAGAATAACTTTTTCAAAATCATTGATCGATTTTACATTAGAAATGGATAGTGGCATTCATTGTACAAACAACTTTTCGTCATTTGTAAACCAGTGTTATCAACAAAGTTTTTTGGTTTTCCGAAACTATTAGTTTAAACTAAATTTGTTACATTTAAAGTACCAACCTTTTTATGCAAAATGAGAAATAATCTGAACTTGTTGAGTATTTAAAGATTCGTGCTATTTGTGTGACCATGGCTGTATATATATACATATATACATATATATATATATATACAGAGCAAAGCACCCTATTTGCAAAGCTTGAAACCTTTAACAAAATATGCAAAACTACGACATATACTTATGCAACAGAAAGAAGAAGAAAAACGCAACTACAAAGATAAAACAAAGTGCTGTTATGCTTGTTATTCAAAATGTCTGCATTAAGCTTTCCACACAAACACCCACACCCACACCTATACCCATACCCAAAAGGACAAATGTGTGGCCTTCTTGAATTTCTCATTGTCAACATAGTCATTTCGATCATAATCATCGTCATCATTATCATTATCATTATCGTCATTGACAGAGTTTTTGTTTCCGCTGACTGAAACACTCTAAATGTGTTCTTTGCAAGTTCTAAAAACTGTCAGTCAGGCAATATAGTATAGAGCAAAAGAGACTTGATGGTTGTGTCTGTGCCTGCGGGTGTAGGTGTAGGTGTGGCTGTTATTGTTGTTCTGTGGCTGTGGCTCTGCTTGTCACTGCAGTTAACTATTCTATTGTTGCATTATTCTTGCTGTTTGCTTTGCAGCTCATTTCTTGCGTCAGCCATCCGATGACACTGGTTTGCTACCATCACTAATCCTTGCTTACTTTAACGCTGCTCTACACTGAAAGGACATAAAGTACACACACATACATACATAAATATAGAAATAAATCTTAACTAAATTTAGTATATATTTTTGCTTTTCGTTATTCATTTTTCGTTTTATTTCCTTCCTAATAACATAGTTTTTATCATTGGTTTGCTTTGTGCAAACGCTGTTGAGTGCGTTCATACTCTGTTGTGCTGTATGTATACTCTGTTGCTGCATGGCAGCATTATCCTTGGTTGCAACAAATGCCATGCAACAAGGTTATTTTACACATTTATCCATTCCACCGCTATTCTACGTATTTTGTTAGTATGTTTTGGTATTATATAATACGATTAAGTAAGTTTGTCCTTCATTTGTTTCATGTGGCTTAGATTATGAGTTGGTGGTACATTTTTCGCATATTAATATTTTAGAGTTGGTCGTTTTTCACAATTTGGTATACGTTATTTTTTTTTAAACATTCTTCTGGCACTCTGACGCTTTTGTTAATTTTTCTGTAAGAATATTTTAAAGAAATCTTTGGTAGCACTTCTTTTTATAAAAGCTACACGGTTAGAAATCTTGGAATAAATTTTGATACTTTTGAATAAAAAAAAACGAGTAAGCCCTTTCCGCCGTTGAAAGGACTATGACCGAGCTTCGGTTGATCACGTGTTTTGTAAGTGTTATTAAATGTTTGAACACAAATTATTAAGTACTGGACCTTTGAGTTATGCCGACTACGAACGGTTCATATTCTCAAAAAACTTAACATTCCAGTGGTAAAGGACACACGACGTAATCAATTATTTCCTAAATACAACGTAGCTGTTAGGTCTCCAAAGCTTGTATACAGTTCTCAATTACATTTGTGGCCTCTAAAACACTGATACTGCCTACCTTACACGGTAAGCGACGATTGGAGTAGGTATGCTGTTTATGACACACAAGATAGACGAGGACAAACAAAAAATAAAACACAGCTAAAGTCCTCTCTACGTCAGAAATACAACGAAAAACTAAAAAGTAAACACCGAAAAGAAACAAACAAAAGCAAAGGACGCTACAAATTATCTTCACAAGAGTTTTTACGATTTAATATAATTAGTTTTTAGCTTTTTCCGTAGCATTTCATAATTAATTCTGAAAAACGCTTCTATAAGGCCTTCTGTGTTCACACCCAAGGCAGTTAACATTATTGTTTTCCCTAAAAAAATTGTTGCTGCTTTTATTTCGGAGTTACTTTTTCGTTAAAAGTTACAATATTTATCATTTCTAAACTACGATATAAAAATTGTCCTCATGACTGCTTTATCAATGATAACATATTGAAAATAATCTAGCACAAAAAGAGCACGTAACAAAAATAAAATAAAGAAAAAAGAGATAAAAAATATATTGTTTTCAATAATTTTGCTTATCTCCTTCTTCAAGCCATTCCAAAGAAGTACTTCCAGCAAGTTGCGCGTAAGAACGCTACCAATACCCATTAGCAAACTACTACTCTGATTGTAGCTTACTGTGTAAGGTAGGTCAGGCATCAGCACCCACTGGTAAATTTATGTCGGTACTCTGAATGTATTCCATAACCCAATATTTTATCATTCATCCTATTGTAATGCGTAACTGTTAGTGAAATCTGACGCAATTGTGTTTTATTTTGTTTGAGAGTAGTGTAAATATTTTCGTTGTTAGATGCAAGAGTAAGATTTTTGTTGGCTTAGCAATGCAACTTGTTTTATTGCTAGAAAATATATTTTATGTTTTACGTAAAAAAAAGTGAATAGTAGTAATAATTAGGGCTAGGAATCTCATGCAAATGCATATTTTTACGGAGCATCTTTAAATAGAAACTTTTCAGTTTTTTTCTACGAATCATGAAATTACATATAAAATTGCGTATTTTTGCATATTTTGCAATAAATACATGGTTTTTCATATTTTACAATAAAAAAACCTGGTTTTTGCATACTTTGGTGTTTTTTGTTTTATGCAACCATATAAATTTAGTGCGTCATATTTGGGAAAAGATAACTTAGAATTGAAGCATAATCGCGAATAACGTTGTAAACGAAAGTTTTTTAGTGATTTTTTTTTTTGCAAATACCTGTTAGAATCACTCTCTTATATTATATACAAACCGAACTGAGTAAGCAGTTGAGTAGTTTGGGGTCTTTTTATCGCATACCCAAAAAAAATTAATAAAAATGAATAAAAGTGCTTGTAAAATGAATAAAAGTGAACAATTATTATTTTGTTGTTTACAACGTTATTCGCGAGAGCGCTTCAATTATTTACCCTTATCCTTGAATCCGCGTCGAGTAAATGTCGTCGTCGAGAGCTCACTTTCACCAATAAATTGTTGTCGAAGACCATTTCGACGATCAAAAA
Organism: Dichetophora obliterata; assembly: GCA_963920525.1. Taxonomy (NCBI): domain Eukaryota; kingdom Metazoa; phylum Arthropoda; class Insecta; order Diptera; family Sciomyzidae; genus Dichetophora; species Dichetophora obliterata. The sequence continues at coordinate 279,497,715 of OY986435.1, forward strand.
TTTAAATATTTATTTGGCGACGTTTGCTCAATAATTGACATGAACAATCACTGAAGATTTCAACGTCGAAATTAAAAGTTTCAAGAATATAACAATTTTGTTTCGTCGTCGTTTTGAGATCGAGCGCGGATTCAAAAATAAGGGCGATTACTTTTATGTTCACTTCATATTTTTATTATCTTTTTGATAAATTAATTTTGTATGTATTTTAAAACTAACTGTTTATATTTTTTTTTTTGGAAATTTACATGCAATATTTATTTTTGAACCGATAATAAAATATTAGAAAAATATTTTCAATTGCATATTTTACCTGTTTTGAGCGCATATTTTCAAATTTTTTATTGTATGAGATTCCTAGCCCTAGTAATAATATAGCAATAAAACCAATGGAATATAGAGAAGTTCTGTTAAATTGAGTTATTTTCTGTCACGTGCGTCATAAGCAGCATACCTACTCCCATCGTAGCTTACTGTGTAAGCTAGTTGTCATCAATGTTGGAGCGGCCATGTCCAAACAAATGTAATAGAGAATTCTAATGTGACGCTGGAAGCCTCGCAGCTACAATCTATTTAAGCAACAATCGGCTACGTCAAGTGTCCATTTATCACTAGGTAATACAAAATTACATTTGTTGTTGTTATGTTCTGTTTATAATGGCAACACTCAGCGTTTTTGACGACTCAATGGTACTTAAACGTTGTATTAAAAGTATTTGAGTTTAAAAACTCATAGTTAAATTATGATATATAAAACGTCATCAAGTAGTTTTAATAAAACGTAACAGGATAATATGCCAAAATAAGCACATGCCACTATAAATAAATAATAGTGTAAATAAAAAAAAAAGTAACACAATCCTACTAAATCAGTGCTCCCCTCGTTTTTTCTTTTCACTGTTCTTTCAGTTATGTGCTAGTGCGCGCACATGTGAGAGCGACAGAGACAGACAGTGTTCACGATGACCGCGGGCATAGGTTGTGGGGATCACTGTACTAAATATGCAGTTATGTTAAAAATAGGAAGATGTTAGTGGCTTTCAGCTACAAAAAAGCAAAAGTCAAGTCAAAATAAAAAAATTAATTGAGAGGTGCGGCAAAATCAGTTTTTGTCTGCTCACAATTTGTTTGTCCTTTTCTCTACTTTTCATCATATGCTCACTCACACTACTATACAAACACACACACATTACTGCTTGTTATAGTATATAGAAGATTTGACAGCATTTGTGAATTAAACGCTCCTACGTTTCCTGCTCTTTTCAGCGACCACATTGCTCAGGTTACACAGCAAAATATGTAGTAGCAATAGTGGAAAAAAAAGAAATCATAACAAAATAGCAGTAGAAGTTAAATTATCAAAAAAAAAAAGTAGTGACGGACAAAAGTGTGAGTTTTTTCTCCTTTAGTATTCTTTTATTTTCATTTACTTTGACAAATATTGACGTAGTGCTCGTTGCTAGTGCATACATTTTTTGCGTTACACGTGGACAATATGTAGGGGAAAAAAAGTCAAAATGACACTCAAGGGTTGTTGCCGGCAAACATGTTAGTTGCTGTTGAATGATTGGCTTCGATGTCGTAAAGCGCCAATAAAAAGGTTTTCCAGCGGTCTATTGCACATGACGCAATTTGTTAAAAATAACTAATTTTTTTGCTCGTTTTAACCAAGCAAAAAAGTTGCTTTGTCTATTTTTTTCGAGTTCATATAAAATTCTTTGATTTTCTGTTAGAATGCGATGTAATAAAAAGCAGCGGGGGCTTCTATATTCTATTTGTTGTCGTCGTTGTAGCTACGTTTAACACTCACAGAAAACAATGACGTTGATTTTTTTAAGTGTTAGTCGTGAAACATGCGAAACGTGTTGTTGTGCATTTTCGAGTGTCCGTTCCGCACTTGAGATAATTTGTATTTGTATAAATTAGGGTGGGCTGATTTGATTAAGTTTTGATTTTACATGCATTTTTTATTTGAAGACAAAGAAAAAAAAAAAAGATTTGCGGGGATATATTTTTGCTCTGTGAAATAGAGCATATATATATTCCCCCCCTTTAAACAGTGGGGGAATATATTTATTCTAGTCAACATAAAATATTAGTGATTAGATTCATAAATTAAGTTAATGTTAACAATTAATTTTTTATTAAATTACATAAAATGCATTCATATTTAAGTCAACGATACGTTAAAAAAGTAATTTAAAGGTTTAATTCTTATTTATTATATTTGATGTGTGAGTTGTTGCTGTTTAAATTTTATGTGAATTATGCATGATTAAAATTCTATGTAATAAATGCAAGTACTTTTGTATTTACTTTTACTCAAGTAAAACTTTCAAATATCGTCACTTGCATGCCAAAACCATGAATGTGCTTTTTTATAGTTTTTGGGAAAACGAGTTTCTGAAAATTAGGGAAGCAAAATTTTTTAAAACTTTCATTTACCGAATGGTAAGTATTTAGTGACTTAACAGTAGTAATTTAGCTGGCCTACCTCTCTCCATACGGATTTTAGAACACATTCATTGTTAAGGCATTTACAAAAATTCCAATTTATAAAACTTTCAGTCTTACAAAGAATCGATTAACGCAGTATGAATATTGAATATTTATTGATACTTTGGCTTGCAGATATGTGGGCATTAGATCCCTCGATTTATGATTGAAATTTGGTTGGCCTACTTCACTCCTAAAGGATTTTAAAAGACATTCATTGTTTTGGCATGCACGAATTTATAAATTCCAATTTATAAAACATTCATGCTTCAAGAATCGAGTAATGTGAAAGATATGTTATTTTTTCTACTTTTTTGTGCAGATATGTGGGCATTAGGTTCATCGATTTATGATTTAAATTTGGTTGGCCTACTTCATTCCTAAATGATTTCGGAACACATTCATTGTTTTGGCATGCACAAAAATTCCAATTTATAAAACAGTCATGCTTCAAGAAACGAGTAATTCATAAGATATGTAAGATATGTTATTTTTCATACTTTGGTTTGCAGATATGTGGGTATTAGGTTCCTCGATTTATGATTTAAATTTGGTTGGCCTACTTCATTCCTAAATGATTTCAGAACACATTCATTGTTTTGGCATGCACAAAAATTCCAATTTATAAAACAGTCATGCTTCAAGAATCGAGTAATTCATAAGATATGTAAGATATGTTATTTTTCATACTTTGGCTTGCAGATATGTGGACATTAGGTTCCTCGATTTATGATTTAAATTTGGAAGGCCTACTTCACTCCTAACGGATTTTAGAACACATTCATTGTTTTGGCATGATAAAAAAAATTAAAAAATCAAATTCATTGATTTGGAACTGTATTATTGAGTCAGATCTGATCCACATTCCTATTCCATATGTTGATACAATGTTCCTTATACAAAACTGCATCAGAAACAGCAATAAACCCAAAATTGAATTTTGTCACATTCATGGTTTTGGCATGCAGGGGACGATATATCAAAAAGGTATATTTAAAAAAAGTTGTATCTTTATAAAAAGTGAAAATAACAGAACCAAACTAAAAAATATGTAAAGACTAAGGTGGGGACTATATTTTCTAAAAGTTTAATATTTTTATGAGGTCTTTCAAATGCTCGTTTTAAGCAACAAAGTAGGAGCATTTTTAAAATATTTTAAAGGTCTTTTTCTTTAAGAATATGATGATCCAGAAACTTTAAACTATACATTCCTAATCTTGAGTGCAAGTACTACATGAGTAATAAAAATAAATGGTACCGAACTAATAGTGTGGGCACAGGACCATGCATGCAATATCACAAAAATCAACAAATTTCATAAAGCTATTCAATGGTTGTAAGGATGAGTATATTTCCATTTTTTATAAAAGGCACCTCTTTTAAGAAGCAAGTAAAATTACAATGGTAATTATTAGGGCTAGGATTTCGATGACATGACATCTTTCTTCTGCTGCTTCTAAGGAATTTCCTGGTTTAGCTTAAAACGGCCAATTATGTTTCCTAAATTCCAAAAATTAAAATTTTTTAGGTAATTTTTTCGTAATTTTTCATCGGTTGTTATTGATTTTAGTTTTTAGGTAATTTTTACTATATTTAGGGCATTTTTTGGTAATTTTTAGCGATTTTGAAGTTATTTTATTGTCATTTTTTGACACATTTTTAATTTTTGCAGCATTTTTCGGTTTTTAGGTCATTTTTAGTGTAATTTTTAATGATTTTTTTTTGTACTAAAAAATGAAAAATTGAAATTTTTAAACATACATATTCCTTTACTAATAGAGTCCCTTCAATCAAAAACATTACTTCACGAAAATGGATTAGCTTTGTTTATACTTCGATGAAAAAAGCTCTGCGCGTGTTAAAACTGACGAAAGGGTATGTAGTAAGATGAAATAAGTGTTAGATAAAAACTCAAGATATGCTAGTTTTTATTAAGTCAGTTTCTATGCTCTATAGCTGAAATATAAGGGGGTAAAAATTTTAATACTATGATAAAATCTTATATATTAGTATAGAATAAGGGCAATGAAACTTATATCATTCGAAAGGTACTGCGCCCTATATGTGCAGAATCATTAAAGGTTTTAAATTCATGACCTCTGACCCGAAATATTGACGTTGAAAGTTTGTATTATTTTTAATAAGGAATCTCAGGGCTAAGAAGAGGTAGAATAGTGAATGAGGTATCAAATGAAAGAACTGGCTGCACAGTATGATTACATTTTAGATTGGTGACCTGCGACCTGCAATATGAGCGTAAAAAGAGCATTTAATAAATAAAAGCTAAACTGTAACAGACGGAAGAATATAATGTAAGATGTATACTTTCGACATTTTGCGCCATCTCTTACGGAAACTCTACAATAAGCATTTTTTATACAACAAGAATGAATATATATTGTGATGGTGAAATTTTTTACAAATAGTATTGAATTCGACATAAAGACTATAGCGATATCTCGAAAACTATATATGTTCTCAGCACAACGTATTTTTTGTATGAAAAGTCGTTGGCTGAGGAATTTAACGGTATAGGAAAACTTTCTTGCTAATATTTTCCACGGATAGTATGTAAAAAAAAAAATCCCCTTAAAATGACATTAAAATTATTTAGATATCTCGAAAAGTTTATGTATTCTCAGTTCAACGTATTTCCTTGAAGCAAGGCCATCGCCTCAGAATGAGAAAGAAACTATTGGAATTTCAAGTTTTGACTTTGTAAGCAAATATCTCAGCCATTTTTTAATCGATTTTCAACAAATTTTCTTTGGCTGAAAGATCAATTAATTGACTTTAGAACTAATAAAAGATTTACCGTTATTTCACCAATTCAATGTCTTATATGGTTTTAAAAATACCTCTAAAATATTCTGTTTTTGCTCAAAAAATAGGCCAAACATTTTTGTTGTTGTAATTTTTTTTCCTATAAAATTTTCTTTTTTCACACTCTTTCATATGACAATCATTTGTTAGCAAAAATTGCTTCATTTTGACACATAATGCAAAAAACGGTTTCTATCATCGAAAATCATGAGCTACCCCCTACGATTTTTTTGATGAAAATTAAATTTTTCAAAATGTTGTTTATATATTTTCTACAAAGCTCTACAGCTTAAAAATTAAGCTCTGTGAAAAAATTTTCAAATATTTCAAACCACTCCAAAGTTATATATACAAACAAATCTATGTTTTAAGCCATTTCGTTATAGATAAAAATAGGCGTAGGAGAAACAGTTCTTCCATGTTTATGAACCGATTTTGATAATTTTTTTTAATAAATTAGAGTAGCGAGAAGAAGTTCACCGAATATTTATGTGGCCTTTGACCTGAAATATGATAATTGAAATAATATTTCTGAAGTCAAACCTAAACTATAAGAAATGGAAGAACATGGCGTAGGAGGAAATTTTAGATATTAATACAATGTAGAAAAAACATTTTTCACTATCTCTTACGGATACCCTACAATAAGCATTTTTTTATAGCACAATTTTTTATTTTACAAATAGTAAATTCTTAAAAATTTTGATATAAAAGTTATGACGATATCTCGAAAACTGTTACTTTCTCTCGAATTTTCTTAGTACAACACATTTTCTTAAGGCAAGGTCAATGCCTAAGAATGAGAAAAAAGATTGAAATTTCAGAAAATTGGTCGAATTTCGACCACAGGCGATACTAGTTTTAATAATTAGAAGAGGAACTTACATCCGATGACATGTCGTCTTTTAAATATGTTCCTTTCGTCAGTGCAGAAGATAAAAAAAGTTTTTCTGTTTACAAAGACATTTTGCCAGACAATCGACGATCTTTCAATTTTAATAAGTACCTTAAAAATGTACCTTGTAATATGCTGTAACGCTTTGTATAAAAGTTATATAATATACATTTTAAGTTTATTTTTAAAGCTTTATTTTTGAAAGTTTTCTATATGACTTATTCTTTATCATTATGTTGATTTTCTATGACTTAAATACAAATTCTAAATGTTTGATAGTTTCAATCATTCTTGATTTTAAATACAAATTCTAGTTGTTTTGTAGTTTAAAATCGTTTATTGAGCTTTAGGTCAGGTTAGAACAATTAATTGCTCTAACGAATTTTTTCCAAAGAATCAACAACATTTTCAATATAAAAAGGAAAACATCACTAGCTAATTTTATTGCAATTTCGGCCCTGCTACAGGCCTTATCAGAAATTTTTGTGATGCCACCACCGGGAATGACTCATATGGCAATCAATACTGCTTTTGGCAAACTTTTATAACACTCTTTTAGGAATTTGCAAAACATTTTTTCCAAGTGTTTTTTATGCTCAACAGCCTAACGTAGCCGTACGAAGATAGTGAAAATAATAAATCTGGCCATTTTAAGCCATTTTGAGTCATTTTTAAAAATTTTGGCCAGCTTTTGCCATTGAAAGTTAGCAACTCTGCTTAATAAAATTACACATTAAAATCAATCACTCGATTTGAACAACTCAAAAAGAAAAAAAGAAAAAAAATTAAATGATATGAATATCTGTTAGACTCACATCAACAGTTCAGTGTTAATAAATAGAGCGATTATATAGAAAATGGTTGCTTCTTAATGATGTTTTCTGCAATAAATCAATCAATTGTGTTTATATAACTTCTAAACAAAAATCGTATTCACTGTTTGAACACGCAACCATTTCGAAATGAACCTTCGCTCCCTTGCCAAATACAGTTCTCACCTCATCTAGACAAATATCTAGTAAAGAATTAAAACGATTAATTTGGTTCTTAGTTTGTTTTCCAAAAATACTCTGTGCACAGGAGTAATAATCGCTTAAGTCGTCTTAAAACAGAACTGAGTAACTGATGTAGCTGTGTTATTGTGCACATAAATCGTTCAAAATATAATCTGAAGCTTCTTAGATCTAAAAATTTTAGCCAAAGTAGTGACACAAGAACTAAAAAATCTTTCATAGAACCAATACAAGGGTTACTAGTAGGGCGTCCAATCCCGGCAGTTTTTCTCGATCCCGGGATTATCGGGATTGAAAAACCCAATCCCGCGATTCCGGGATTAGTTTGGGATTGAAAACTTTAAGAAATAAATAATTCAAAACGTTATCCATGATTGGCAGAAGTTTGTGCCTTTAGTGTTTCTTTATTATTATCGCTACGCCTTCGCCCCTAGCAGTGGTACGGTCATTTCCATAAACAAAGAATTCTCTGTGCCTAATGGAAATATCGCTTTAAAGCCATGTTTCATATAATAAACAAATTTGGTTAATTAAAAAATGAAATAACTCCTCAATCTTGTTCCGAACACCTCTCGATTCCAAATAGTAATATTTGTTGTTCTATCCATTATGATAACATTTGCAGACCAAGTTTGTGATGACCACGAACTGCTCGGTTTTAGTTTTACAATTTTGCAGATTCGAAATCAATTCGAAAGTTAATGTTTTTATTTCCTGCAGGAAAAATAAGTTGAAACTACTGCAGTTAACAGTGTTGTTGAGATTAAAGCTGCTACCTGCATAACTTTTCCAATGATGGGACTTCTTGGTGCAACTTGTTAGGAAAGTTGGTGTTGTAATTAGTATCTATATCATAACCCAGTATGTCCAGAGCAGCATGCATACACGAAACATGCATGCTGTATGCAAGCAGAAGTATGGACAAGGCATGCATTGTCATAAAAAAACCAGTAGCGTGCATACTAAAATATGCATGCTATATTGTACTAAGGCATGAACCCTGCATGCATAATAGTCTTGCTTAAAAAATATGAACTCCCATTGTTCGTTAAAACTTTAATGAGTGCAGTTGTACATACTTTATTAACAAAATTTAAATTTATATAACAGCAAAATACAATTAAAAACAAAAATAAATAAGATGATTAATTAATTACAACAGCCATTTTTTTTATTACAATATTTATGAAAATGTATGCATACAGTGTTAATGGCAATGTATGCATGCAGTAGTAATGGCAATGTATGCATAGAGTACTGCCAATTCCCCATGCATACAGCATTAGTGATTATGCGGGTACACAGTACACATGCTCTTGTATGACTTCGCCATGCTGGCTTGCATATATGCTGGCATGCATACAAAGCATCAAACGTATGCGTGCATCATCAATTCTGTATGCATGACTGTACTTACTGGGAACTGTTCTTTATGATACCACGAACAGTTTGTTGTCTTGAGGTACTCGGCTGAGCACGTTGCTTCATTTGTAGGTAAATTACGCTATTTGCACACTCGGACGAACACAATTTATGTGAACCATTGCAATTGGCACATTTTACAAATGACGCGTTGCAATCTGAGGTTTTATGAGAACCAGCGCAGTTTGCACAGAAGGTTTTAACTTGACAGCGACTTGAACCATGGCCGAACATTTGGCAATTGTAGCATTGGGTTATGCGCTGAGTGTTTGCGTGTTGAAACTCAAATCTCACTCTGACATAATCATAAACTGAATAGTTCTGAGGTAGCTTTTTAACCGATATTGATTGGCGTTCAAAGTATACCACATATAAAATGTGAACTGTATGGTCAGAACTGGTTTTTTGCACCAGTTTTACATCAAGGCATTTCAATCCCATAGCAATAAGTTGGGACTTAACTGCAGTTGTATCCAGTTTGTCTAGGCCTTTAGTTAACGGGAATAACTAAAGAAGAATTACGCGAACACAAATTGAGTGACACAAGCTAGGACAGCTAGACTACGAATGAAATTGAGAAAAAAAAATTAAATTTTCCACCATCAACTAAAAATGCCAACTAAAAATTTTATAAGAGATATGTGTTTTCTTCAACACATATCCAATCGTTTACGCACAAAATGTGAAGTGTTTTTCTATGTTCTCGGTAGCTGTATGACAGCGCTGTCAATTGTCAATCTATAGGAATGCGGTTCGAATCCCTGCTGGGCACCAACGAACACCCTCTTCTTTTATTTGAGTGAAGGCGTTCTTTCTTTCACAGTTAGATCCTTTATTTGTCAAATTTTAAAAAATCTTTTTCTGTTCTATATTAATCGTGTCAATAAATGAATTTACCACACCGAACATAAACAGGTTTCACTCCAAATGGTAATATTGCCCAGAAAAAAGAGCTAATTTTTATTCAAAGCATGATTTTAAGTTTGTTCTCAGAAACATCCTACTCGAAACCATGCTGTTTGTTTTACCCACATCGATGCTGTCAATTTTCCCATGACGCTGTTTAGCTGGAGTGTTGTTATTCGTTTTCTTTTTCTATAAAACTTAAACTTGACTGCCACCCATTTGGAAGAAGTTTGTTATGCAGATATGAGCTGATAGTTGTTGTTAAAGTTTTTTTGTGGCTACATCTGTGAATTTTAAATTTATCGTCTCGCGTTGAATTATGTCATACATCCCATAAGCAGCAACCGAGGTCTCGGTAGCTTAGTATTCTGTATTTCTCCCCCTCTCGTCTATTTTATATTTACTTTTTAATATGTCCTCGTAAAACTATTTATCTTTTTTAAAACACAAGAAAAAACAGATTTTTTAAACACTCCCGGCAATTAGAGCTAAACGAGGAAATGCATTCACTGACTATTATCGAGTTTTAATTAGATGCTGAATGTTTGTTTCAATTTGTAGGTGAAGGCATCGAAATGCACGATAGCAAAACAGATGGTTGTACTAGTGTGTTTGTCAGTGTTGCCATATGTTTTTTGAAAAAACATGTAATTTTAAAAAACCTTTTATAGAAGAAAAAACTTATCTGAGAAAACAAAGATTTAGTTATAGATACCAAACATCATACTTGCTTATATTTGCTTTTTGAATATAAATGACTAGCAGACCACAGCTGCGTTCCCACAAATGTTTTTTTATAAATCTCCTTAAGATAATACATGTCAAACGAAATAAAAACTTTCTTCTTTTCTTTTGTTTTGTTTTGGTTCGCCGCTCTGCATTTATATGTATCTCACATGGTAGAAGAATACAGGTAGATGCACCAGATGAGAGTATACTGCCGGAATGTCAAAACGAAGAAAAACTTTTTATTTCTTTTCTTTTGTTTCCTTTCGCTACACAGCTGAATTTGACAAAAATGGCAGTATGGAGTGAGTGTGCACAGTCAGAGCTGAAGCTATCTCTGTCCTTATACCATGATATCTCACTATTCGCCATGCTCGAGGCTCATTTTTTTTTTTTTGTTGTGCTATGCACAAAAAGAGCAAGAAAAGAGCAAAAAGAGCAACATGGAGTTTATTGAAACTTTCGCAACACAAACGCGTGGAAAGAAAACGATTAAGCAATGCGAGGCAGCTGGGATGATTTCGAAATGTGGTTTTAAAGTCGGTTTTGCCTTGTAAACTGTAGCGGAGTTTTGCTAAAAGATCCACGGCTTGTTCGCGAAAATTGTCTTGTTGACTCGCTTCACAACGTTCTCTAAAACATCTGCTTGAAACGCTTTCGCCGAAGTTTTTACTCTTTTTTCGAGCAAAAGTGAAGCTCGGAGACCCGTCATAGGCTATTCCCAACCACACTATTACAGCAGCCGAATCGTGGGTTCTTTGAACTTTGGAAACAAGTTCTGCTCACTCCTTTCAATATCGACAGTTAAATTGAATTTGAAATAAATTAAAATGTATTTTTTTTAATGTACCTATTATTTTTGTGTTTTTTAATAAATAGAATATGTTTTTATCTATCTCCTATGATTATTCAAATTGGGTAGTGTTTTGCTTTTGAAATAAAACTAAAATGCGTTTCTCTGTAAATGAAAGAAACCAGAGAACTGCACAAGCCTACTTGAAGTCTATTTCAAGTGCTTGCTTAAAATACAAGTTCAAGCTAGCTTGAGCTTGATAATTTTGCATCAAGTATAGCTTGTAATTGAATATAAATAAGCCCACGACAGCTTGCCAGTATTCTAGCTTACAAGCAAACGGCACGAAGTTTCAAGTAAAGGAAAGCTTGATGCCTTCGGCAAAAAGCTAGAAAAGCTTGAAATTAAAGGCAAGTATCCAATTAAAGCAAGTATCCAAAAAATTCAATGAGGTTGTTTAGAGAGAGCTTAAGCGTAATAGGACTTCTGGGGATTCTGTGGACTCCGTGGTTGGAAGTTTTAGGGGCAACTCATTTCGAAGATGATGTTAAACTTTAAAATTTAAGATGGCGGATAGAGTTGCCACCTAGATTTTTTTTATTTTTGCGAATTCTTGTAATTTTGAAATTCTGACAACGGATTTTATTCCGAAAATAGTGTTACAGTTTTAAAATTTAAGATGGAGGTTAGGGTTGCCACCTAAATTTTTACCACAGTATTGCCACCTAATAATATGTATTTTTAAGAGTTTTAAACATCATTTATCAGTGTTAAGGGGTCGCTGATTTCGAATCTATAGTCAGACTTTTAAAATTCAAGATGGTGGATAAGGTTGCCACATTAATTTTTTGTGCTTTTATGAATTCGGGGCTGGCAAAAAAAAATGGTATACCAAAAATGGGTCGCTGAATCCGAATCCGTTGTCAGAATTTCCAAATTATAAAATTTTGAAATAGTAGGGTTGCCACCTAATAATATGTCTTTTCAAGAGTTTTAAACGTCATTAATCAGTGTTAAGGGCTCGCTGGTTTCGAATCTAAAGTCAGAATTTTTGGCCAGGACCCATTTTTGGTGTACCATTTTTTTGCCAGCCTCCAATTCATAAAACGACAAAAAATTAAGGTGGCAACCCTATCCACCATCTTGAGTTTTAAAATTCTGACTATAGATTCGAAATCAGCGACCCCTTAACACTGATAAATGATGTTTAAAACTCTTAAAAATACACATTATTAGGTGGCAATACTGTGGTAAAAATTTAGGTGGCAACCCTAACCTCCATCTTAAATTTTGAAACTGTGACATTATATTCGAAATAAAATCCGTTGTCAGAATTTCAAAATTACAAGAATTCGCAAAATTTAAAAAATTTAGGTGGCAACTCTATCCGCCATTTTAAATTTAAAAGTTTGACAGCATCTTCGAAATCATTTACCCCTAAAACTTCCAACCACGGAGTCCACAGAATCCTTAAAAGTCTTATTACGCTTAGGCTCTCTCTAAACAAGCTCATTGAATTTTTCGGATACTTGCTTTTATTCAATAATTTGGATACTTGCGAGCTTACAAGCTTTTGTCGATCGTTTTAAGCTTTTCAACTTTCTGCCCGACAAAGTAAGTCGAAACAAGCCAAGCCAACGAGCAAGCATGAATATGGCTTGTATCTGTTTGGTATTTTTGCAAGCTGGCTAAAGCTTGCTTTTTCAAGATTGGATACATACTTGAATTCAAGTACTTGAAAAGGCTTGAACTTCAAAGGCTTGAATTCAAGTACTTGAAAAGGCTTGAACTTCAAAGGCTTGAATTCAAGTACTTGAAAAGGCTTGAACTTCAAGTAGGCTTGTGCAGTTCTCTAAAAGAAGCAACATCTAAAGCCTTTATTTCAGATATTGTTATTTTCTTTAAATAAAAATTTTGTTCTATATATTAGTTTTAATTTTTAATTAACTAAGTCTTAATCCCAGAAAAATAGTGCTTCCGAAAGAAGCTAAAGCGGAAGGGAAAGTCTTAAATTCCATCGCTTCTACTTTCATACCCAGAAGAGGTGCTAGTATGATAGAAGTGCTTCCAGAATTTTTTCAATGGAAGATTTCTTTGAGCCCTTCAAAGAAAATATTCTAGCAGGTGTATAACATTTTAACATTTTATTGTAAACTACTTTTTTAAGTCATACAAAGTGAAATCGCACTTAAAGTTTGAGTTTGTACCAAGTCATCAAATTGAAATTTATTTCATTGTGCTTTCTACAAATTAAATATAGTGCAATGCTAATGCAGTCGATTCTTTATTTAAAGCCAATCTGATGTCGCTATTTTGCACGCAATGGAAGCAATCTGACACAAACCTGCCGACAAACCACGGCAAGTAATAGGCGCCATTTGGTTTTTTTAACGTGCACTCATTTATTAATAAAGCTCAAAGTACCTGCAACCATAATCCTCAAACAGATCTTTTGTATTTATTTTCATTTTCTTCTACACAAATTGGTAATTTGTAAATTGCAAATTTTTTTGAGAACCTTACTTGACTTTAGAAAAAATACGTTCTACATTTTCTGACAGACGGCAAACACAGAAACAATAGGGGTATTCACAATGTCATGTATTTACCTTTGTATTGTGTATTTTTGATAAATTTGATATATGTAGTAAATTTTATAATATAACAAAAAAAAATACACAGTGTTCAAAATACTAACCTGTATCAAAATTACAACAACGAAGCTCTAATGTATTCTTTTAAATTTTGTTGTGTATTTGATCAGCTGATCGCAAAAACATTTCTACTCAACATAGATAAAGCTACCGGATGCACTGTAGTTCATAGTAAATAAAAAATAATATAATTTAGTGTTTCTTATTTTAAATTTTTTATTTCCATTTCCTTAAGTTAAATGATGATTTTAATTAATATTTCCAAACAAAAGTACATGCACAATTCAGCTGATTTTAAAAATACAATACTTTACTAAAGGTTCGTTCACAATAAGTTGTAATATAGCATATTTTGTAAAAATTTATTACAAATACACCACATCGTGAATACCCCTAATATTTCGAATGAAAGTAAAAAGTAATAAAAAGTTACTTACTTACATACTTTGTTGGCGCTACAACCGTTTTTTGGTCTTGGTCTCATCTAAGAATTTGCGCCAGCCATTTCTGCCTTTCGCTGGTTGCGCCAGTTGGAAATTCCAAGCTTCGTCAGGTTGTCCTCTACTTGGTCTTTCCAACGAAGATGCGGTTGTCCTCTTCTGCGTTGACCTGCGCTGGGTACCGAATCGAATGTTTTCTTCACTGGAGCATCATCTTTCATCCGCTGAACATGACCAAGCCAGCGAAGCCGCTCGATTTTAATGCGCTTGACTATGTTGATGTCAGCGTACAGCTCATACAGTTCATCATTCCACCGTATTCGGTACTCGTCAGTGACGCAGATTGGTCCGTAGATCTTACGAAGAATATTTCTCTCGAATGCTCCCAAAGTCTTTTCATCTGAACTGCTCAGCGTCCAGGTTTGTGATGCATAAAGTAGGACGGGCATGATGAGCGATTTATAGAGCGTGATTTTCGTTCGTCGAGAGAGGGCTCTGCTTCTCAATTGCCTACTGAGGCCAAAGTAACACATGTTGGCAAGAGTTATTCTTCCTTTGATCTCAATGCTGATGTCGTTGGTTGAGTTAATGCTGGATCCCAGATAAACGAAGTTCTTCACAACCTCGAAGGAGGTATTGTCAACGGTAACGTGGGTTCCAAGACACTGTTTGTTTGTTTGTTTGTTAACACTAAGTATTTCGTCTTATCTGCATTTACTGCCAGACCCATTCGACTTGAGTAATAAATAGTTAGTAGCTTTAAATGTTAATTGCACATTATTTTATTAACATACAATTAACTTAGTACATTGTAATTTAATAAAATAAAAACTATATTTATACTGGGGATAAACTGGAAATCTTCTTAAAAAACTGGCATAAACCGGTTTATCTACCCAAATGGCAACACTCTTTTGTGTGTTTATTGTCGTGTGTGGGTGTGAACAATATTGTGTTTTTGCTGTTACCATTGTTGATGGGACGTAACTGATGTCATATTGGTTTTTGTTTTTCTATAACCTGCGCCCACATGCGCCATTTTTATTAATAGCTTTTGCTTGCTGCTATTATTATTTGGTACCATTTAGCCCTTATCGGTTGTATCATATTTGCAAATTTGTGGCCATCCTTTGAAAATTTAATTGATCACGCAAAAGCAATCATTTTATCATATTGTAAATATTTCCAGACAGAATTCTTTTTGAAACACCTACGATATAACCTTTTCGACTGCTGTTCGCGTTGGTGGTTTTAACTGTCAAGCTATGACCTTTCTGTTAAAAAGCATATTTCGATAAAAATTTTTCTTAAGCATCACAAATGGCATCCTTTGATTTTCCTTAAGCTTTGTACTAGCGGTTCAAAGTTTGGACACTTAAAGAAAAAAAGTCAAAAAATTTCAAGTTCCAGCACAGCAGAGTGACCAAAATAGAAAATGGAATCTCTGACTTTTAATGAATATTTTGGATAAATAACTTCCAGCTATTTTAAAAATGACTTCCAGAAAATTTTGAATGAAAACTGATAACAAAATAACATTTTTTGTCTATTAAATATACTGTAAGATGTTTAGAAAACATCTTCTTAAATATGCCTTAATATCAATCGCTTTTGCCTAAAACCTCCCTTAAGCAATTTTTCATTGCATTTTGAATTGTTTCAAAGTAATTCTAAACACTACGAGAAAACTTAGTGTGACTGACTTACTGATAGGAAATAAAACAATACGTAACAATTCATTGAAACTGGCAAAAAAATGATACCCAGGCAACAATTTATTTATGTATGTTTTACAAGGTCAAGGTATGTTAAACAAATACGAAAACATACCAGCATAATAAAAATTATCTACAACACAAGGTTAAACAAGGTTTTTAACATTAAATTGAAAAGAGCATTGAAAAATATGAGAGTCAGAATAAAAAATTCAAAGCATTTCACTTAAAAGACGTCGCATACATATATGTTGGTGCATGAGATATAAACGAGCAACACCACACAACAGAAAGCTCAGGCAAACTCATGAACACACACACACACACACACACACACACACACACATAAAATTCACACTTCAGCAACAATAGAAAAATGAAAAAAGAAAACATATCATTCAAGGTCAGATGCTAAACTCTCTGTTTAAAAGTATCTTAACGAATATTAAAAAAAGCAACTGCTTGTTAATGGTATCTACATCATGGTTGTGACAAATTATTACTAATATCTATTTATTTCCCATGAAACTGAAATTCCCATGATACTTAGGTACAGTGGCGTAGCTAAAGTTGCTAACACCCGGGGCGAAAAATAGATTACGCATCCCCAAAGAGGGGTTATCCTTATACATATCTAAAATTGAGTACAGGGGCGGAATCGGCTAAGGTGGCAGTTGATAGTTGATAATCAAAAATGATAAATAATAACAAGAATAATCAAAATCATCATTATTGCTCTACCCAAGTAGATTATCAAATTGACAATAGTTTTCTTTAAGCTATCGATTTTATGCGACAGATTTTTAGGTGTCGTTTTCATATACATACAGTGAATCAAAAAAGTTTAGGCACACATATATTAAAAATGTTAGCTTGTTGGTAAAATTTTTTCCACTTCACTTACAGAGAAAAGTAGTATGAGCACTTAAATATACTTTTTAATATTTATTTTTAACAAAAGAATTGTAACATTTTATCTTGTTGTTGGTTAGAATAATAGGAAAAACTTTGCTGAAGGAACAAAATGAAAATACTAATGGTTCAAGAGCCATCGATAAAAAATAAGTGCATATCTTGAGTAATTTTTCATTCTGAGCTATATATCTTAAAAAAATTTTGTTCTAAAGTGTTCGGTAAAGTGGTAAAACAAATGTCACCACGAGATAAGTGAAAAACGTTGAAATTATTAAATACGAAAAAAAAGGTTAGGGGCGATTCCGCTATCGCGGGTGCAACATTTTGACGCATTTAAATTTTCATAAAAATAAAATAATAAACATTTTTAATGAAATTATTCTTGGAAGTGCTACATTCTAACATGTTGACTTTTGATTCTTATATTAGAATTTTAATAATGTATTTAAATAGTCATGCGGGAGGTGTAAAGTGCTATCGCGGGTGCAACAAATTTTGCCCAACCTTTCTAGATAATAATACAAAAACACAAAAGTCTGTTAATTGTTAAATATTTAATATTTTATTTATTCGTATTTGAAAAGTTATATAATTAATAAAATAAAAAAATAGTACAGAAAACAAAAATAAACTGTGAGTATTTAATTTTTTAAGCAATCGCGGGTGCAACATTAAATTATAGCGGGTGCAACACGTCTAATTTAATTGAAAATAATTGATAATGTAAACTTATAAAGGCACAAAACATGAGATCAAATAATGCTAATTGGTAATTTTGTAATTGATAAGCGGTTCTAAATCGTCGTTGTCCCAATCACTTTCTGTTTCAGTGGTGGTTTTCAGAGATTTCAAAACCAACGTTGACTTGAGCTGAGACAGAAAGCCACTATGTTTTTAACGTTGACCCCTGCCGCGAAGGCTTAATTCAACGGTGCTCCATAGCTTGGGACAAATATAAAGCGTCGGCCAACGCCCCTTCGGAATTCAAGAAAGACCACTCTAAAAGGTTCCCCTAATAACATGCAATAAAACCCCTTCTTGCATGTCGTCAGATATCAGACGCATCAGACGCAATACATGGCCGTGGCACTTTTAGCTACTCGAATTTGTACATGACTTGGTTATTTTAATAACCTTGGGCTATCTCGGTAATCAATACCAATAATATAACCCATTACTTTTTCAGCAGCAATAATCATCCAACGTCGTATCAAGGGTCATCACTCCTTGACACGAAGACTAAAGCGGCAACTACACAGGAACCGTCAACATATTATCAAGTTCCTTAATCAGAGTGGACACAACTCAGACTATTTAGGTTTCCCCGTCGCCTGTACTCAAATTCCAAAGGTAACAGTATCCGGTAGTTGCTTACCTTCCTAACATTTACTGTTTGAAATTAGCGAGATTCAATCTACCATCATTCTCTTAGTAATTTAAGGGAATCACTAGCCCGAGTTCAACTAAAGTGTAACTCACACCGGCCTTTCTGGCCTAACCACAAGCCAGAGCGTTTTGAATACCCCACGTGGGCCTAACCCATACGACAGTCAATACCTGGGCTCAAGGCTCCACCTGACAAGGCTCTTCAACATCCCGTCTACAGACCAAAAGTTCTTAGAACATTTATATTTGACTGTGACACCTTCAGTCACTCGAATTGTACTTGACTAGGTTAAAAAATAACCATAGGTTTCTCAGTAAAACCGGGTAAACCTCAATCCTACTTATGCAACGTCGTTCTCCTAATTAAGACTTAATAAAAAGCCTTTTTCAGAAAACTAAGAAGCATGAGCCGTTGTATACCAATTGGCTTATACAACGATCCGAAGGTTAAATGTTTCCTACATAATAACCTTTATTCTAAGATAGATCTGCAGAACAACGATAGATCAGGTCTCCTCATCATTGATGGATGACTGTCCCCGCTCTTCAAGTTATGTTGGATTGATCGTCCATCGAAAGCATATTACAATAACGGTGTTATGATAACTTAATATCAAAACAATGCTTTCTCCAAGAATTTGGCAGCAACAACCAAGGCTCAAGGTAAACCTTTTTCTTTTACAGTTATCAGACGAACATTCAAGAGCCGTGCCTCAAGAATGAACTCATTATGAGATCAGTTCATGGGCCGTGCCCCATGAACTGCCCATCCAATAACAAACCCTCACCCTTCTATTCCTGGCTTGGGACAGGCAGATTCCCCGAAGGTCCTCTGACGGGTTTTTGAGCTGAGCCAGTGAGGTTCTCTTCAGATTGAAAGAAATGTTTTGATTGAATTCCTGGTATATTTTTCAGCACTTGCCATATATCATCCAATATGGCCATCCCTTCTTTAATTTCTTATTTTGCTACATATGTAAAGAAGATGTTTTTACAGAGACTGCGTGCCAAGTCATAGAATTCTTGGTCACTACTGACAATGGCTCTACGAGACTTAACAGCAATCCACACTGATCTTTTGACACTTCCACCGATACCATCGACGGCATCTTTGCCGTGTGAGGCGGCAAAAAATTTCCATTGGAGCTGACTAAATTCGTATTTTGCTTTGAATGCATTGATGCTTGCCATTATATACCGATTCTTAAATTGAGCGGCGCAATTATCGCTAAAGATACAAAACAATATAATAATATCAGAAATTGACTTGATGTACTCAAATTTTTCCTGCATAAAGACAAAGATAAAGATGCACAGTTTATTTATTATGGCTTAATTCATCGCTTACTATGACGACTGAATGAAGTTTGTTGCTAGTCCAAACACATCACGTGAAAAGCGTTACTTGCCCATGAGACCAATGTGCTGATTGTATTTCATCTTGATTGATCAGCGCATAATTTGCGGCAAAGTCTTTTTGCACAATAGGTTTCTCACTGGTCAGGTGTTGTTTTGCATTTTGAAAGTGAAAGGACTGAACATTTGGACTGAACAGTTAACTATGGAATTTGAATTTAGAGTGATGTCTCAAATGTGAGATTCCTTGCATGCATCGCAACTGTTGGACATGCAATCTTCACTATCCACACTACATGATAACTGTTTCAGAAGCTCTTGGTGTATTTTCGGAAAGTCTGTCGCATGTTTCGAAATGGCCAGAAGAATATTAATGTAATTTGAGTGAGTTGTACATACGCAAACATTATGAGGAGTATCGCTAATAGGCAGTATGTAAGCAGGTTTCTCTTAATAAAAAACAGTCTTGCCAATAGATGTTTCGGGAAAAGTTTCTTTAAAAAATTCGAAGGCTTCACGGATGCTTATAATCATTGTTCCCTTCTGAATTCTTAACTTCGTTCCCGTATTCAAATTGATTGATTTCACATCTTTCATCCCAGGCATTTGTCTGCTAATATCATCCCTATTATAGAATTCACTAAACTGTTTCCTTACGTCATCCGTCAGTTTTCGAGGCACTGCTTTAGGGCACTGCTTTAGTATTTTTATCAAATACAGCAACTTGGAATTCAACAGCTATTTTTTTTACAACTGCAACTGCTTTAATGTGACTTCTTGGCAGATTACGTTTCACTTTTGCCACAGCCTTTCCCAGTGTACGAGAACTGCGGTATCCAGTACCTTTTAGTTTAGTTTACTCTTCTTTTGTCCGTTTTCTAGATGCTTGCATTCTTTTTTTCGATCTGCTTCTAGCCAGTATTTTAAAATCTTTATCTTCCTCCATTTTCCTTTTCATTACTTCTCTACGTTTTTCATCACGACTACTTTCTCGGCGGAGATGTGCTGCATACAGTTCAGGATTTTCTTTTAACTTTCGCCTACTATTCTGCGAAGCACTCTCTTTTCGATGCTCTTTTGTCGTTTTAGCCGATATTCCTAAAAAATAGCAAATTTAACATAATCACCAATGTTACACAGCTATATTATTATTCAAATAAAATAATGTAATATTAATAAATCACTCAATAACGTTAGTGGTTAAATGTTGCATCCGCGATCAACATCACGATCGCGGGTGCAACCATTTCGAATCAACGTTTATTTAAATTCAGCTAAAATTCAGCTAACAAAACTCTTAAAAACTATTGATTTAAGTTTGCTTTTGACTTCTTCTTACTTTTACAAAGTTTTAAAACTAAAGCACTTTAATTCTGTAAATTATACAAACTCATTTATCTTTTTTATCGCGGGTGCAACAAACTAACAATGACTACTTGTTTTTAATAATGCTTACTAAATAAGAAAAAGTACTTACATCTACAGGGTTGTCCATATTCGAAGCGCCCATCTGGCAACACTGTAACTTTCCGCAGTGATGCCAAATCGACTAATGACATACCGCGTTTGAAGCGTCATTCCAAGCAAATGTTTACAATGGAACAGTACACGCCACGCGAACGCTCTAAAATTGTTGAAATTTACATTCAACAAAACAAGTCAATAGTGAAAACTCAACGTGCTGAAAACTGATGAGCGATGAAGCTCATTTTCAGTTGAACGGAACGGTAAACAAACAAAATTGCCGTATTTATGCCACTGAAAATCCACAAGAGATTCAAGAGGTACCTCTTCACGATGCAAAAGTCACTGTTTGGTGCGGCGTTTGTGCTAAAATGCTCATTGGGCCGTTCTTTTTCGAAGATGATAATGGCCACAGAGTTACTGTCAATCAGGAGCGTTATCGCGATATGATAAACAATTTTTTCATGCCAATCGTTCGTCGAAAGCGTATCAGGCACTACTGGTTTCAACAAGACGGCGCGCCTCCACACACAAGCCGCACTTCCATCGATTTTTTGAAGCAATTGTTCCCTGGCCGTTTGATGTCAAAAAATGGTGATTTCAATTGGCCGCCAAGATCACCAGATTTAACGCCTCCAGACTTCTTTTTGTGGGGTTATTTGAAATCAAAGGTTTACGTCAACAAGCCAAAGACCCTAGAAGAGCTGAAAACCAACATCCGTTAAAAAATAACCGCCATTCCCATCGAAATGTTGAAGAAAACCATGGAAAATGCTGCAAAACGGGCACAATATGTCGTAGAGGCCAATGGCGACCATTTACGAGATATCATATTCAAGAAATAATGTAAGCAAATCTACTTGAACCCAATTAAATGATATTCATGACGAACAGACAAAAAATTGTGGTTTCTTTGATTTATTTCAAAATAAAATGGGCGCTTCGAATATGGACAACCCATTATGTATTGTCACATAAGAATAATTGAATACTTTCACTACACGTGTAGCCGGAAAATATAACCTCAAACTGTTTGTAACAGCTGTTTAGCGCCAGTGCTGTAAGGTGTTATTTTGCAGCATATACCAACACTTTAAATAATAGTTTTTAAAAGTGCACCAAACATTTTAATATGAAGTAAAACCTTTTTATTTTATTTTTTATGTTAAATTTTGACTTTCTTCTTTGCACTCAAATCAAAAAAAAAAAAAAGTAATAAATATTCTTATTTAAAAATTAATGTTGAGAATCGTCTATAGCGGAATCGCCCTTAGAAAAAAGCGCACAGTGTTATCAATGGCCGCATGTCGTATGAAAGCGTTCCACTGTGCGGCGCGACGTTATTTAAGATATGGCTTTAGGCATTGTCGACTTATCGTCGCCTGTTTCCTTTGGAAAAACATTTTGTTTTATCTCTGGCTTATTCCAAATTGAAACTAAAACTGAAATTTCCAACAATGACAATGGAAATGCAAATATGTATGCACAGCAAAAATACCAAGATAAGTAGAAATTCTGTCCTAAGTTTAATTAGTAACTTGTTAATTATGACTATGATTTTTCTCACTTCTCTGAGCAAACTTTCAACTAGGCAATTGTACTATTTAGTTTATTATTGCTTATGACGATGAAATCGTCTCGTATTATTGTGATATTTTACTTAAAACCATTTGTGAATTAGAAGGTATAATGCCTTATTTATGAATCTTTATGTTGTTTTGTGGGAAATATTATCTTCTTGGTTTTTTTTTCCGGCACTTGTGATAATGTTCTAAGTACGCGCTTTATTTGAAATGTGTTCCTTTTTTATGTTTTGTTGCGCGCAGCTTGAAAGGGCGTTTTCAAGAGCTCTTAACGCAATATACGCCAACAACACGAGATGCGATAATAAATTGTCGGGATTCACATTGACTTGATGGCGTATTTAACGTTAATCTTATGCGCTACAGCAAAAATAAAGAACAGCAGCAAGGGAAAAAGCAATAAGCTGTAATTAGACAAGATAGCAAATGTGTTTTTTTTTTTTGACTAACAGCAACTGATATAAACAAAATATATTTGAAATCATTTAAAGTATTTTTAATAACTTTAATATTTGTTTGTTGCTTTCAATGCAACTGATAATATTTTTAATCTTTTACTAATCAGTTGGCGTATTTCATCACGCTTTTTATTTTTTTCTTAAATTTTATTCAATTGAAGTGGCACTAAATTTTTATTGTCTACATTAATTATTTTTCCGCTCGTATTTTTCACACAATTCTAGCATATTATGTGAAATAATTTAAGAGAATTAACTTACGTAAATGTGATTTTGTGATATTTCTCTTGTTGTTTGCTGTTTTTCGATTTGAAAACAAAAAGAAAATTTGCTCAATTAACTTAAGTTTATAGGATGTATATTAAAAGAACATTTTATTACAATGAAAATTTATTACGTCATTAAAAAAACTCAACACAGATAAACTTGAAGCCGAAGTTTCTGTGATATTTCTGCTGCGCTCTTAGCGCTATTTACTGCATTTTCTACTCAAGATATAAAATTTAACAGCACATAGTTAGCGCATTGCTTTTGTTTTTACTCCTTCTCTTTTTCTTTTATGCTTTTTTAATGTTATTTTTAATTAAGTTGCTGGTTTTGCCTGTTTTCCTACAAGCCCTATTTTATGCTTTTCCACTTTCAACTTAAAACTTTGGCTTTGTTGTTCACCTATCTGTTGGCTTGAAAAAGAAAATTATAACAAAACGTTCCTAGATGTTGAGCAGTTGGAGATGCTAAGCAAAAAAAATGAATTGCTAATTTAATTGGAATAAAATGATGTCGTTCAGTATTGTTTAAGTTATAAAAAAACCAGAGAATGCAAAATATGAAAACATTTCTTCAGACACTGCATAATTTGCTTGTGACCACGTGACACCATTAAGCGGATATATTTTTTTTTTATTTTATGCCATTATAAAACATAAGACTGTCCTCTTAGGCTTTGCAAACATTTTTCAGGAAAAGAACACCAAATATCCCATTTATTTTGCCGTTAAGTAATTTAAAATTACGTACTGAATTTCAGTTTTCTCCTTAAAGATTAATTTAGAGCAGCAATATCCAGTTTTGCAACTATACTATTATTTAAAATTGAAGTGCAAATTTACACTTACCATTTAACTCCAAAAGTACTAGGCCTATTTTAATGCAAAAAGTTTTCTAATATCATATTTGTGCTACAGAACGTTTAGAGGTACTTCCTTCCTTTCGAATAATAAGTATGCATAATTAAGATGTTAGTGTTTGAAGAAATCATCCTTCATATCACGCATTGCATAATCGTTTTCTTTTTGCGCGTTTGCATTGGCGTCCGCAGGGGTGAAAGAAGGGTGCGCTTGCACCCCCTAGGTGGGGAATATTTTTTATATATCTTATCAAAAATCCTTAAATTTAAAAATTTTAAGAGAGGGGCAAAAAGCTTTCTAAATTGTAAGTTGCGCTTAAACTTAAGGCTTTGAGAACTTTGTGAATAAAAACGTCGTTTTAAGTTGTCGAAGTGTAAAATTTTGCGAAACATATATTTTGATAAGGTGTGAATTTTTTGTAGCCTACGGCTTGTTTTATTTCAAATGAAGATATGTTTATTATGTATTTAATATAATTTGAAGAGAAGACAAAAATACATTTTTTAGGTTAATTTATAAATAAAGCTGAGCTAAACCATTAATTTTTAAATAGTATGTTGTACCCGTTGCTGTAAGGCCGTGTTTATATTACGCGATTTTGATACCGCTCTCACGTTTTTTTTTTTTTTGAGAAAGCGGCTGAAAAATACTAAATTTTGTATGTATTTAAATACATTTATTTATTTAATATTTACTATTTTCCAGCAGCGTTTGCGAAAAAAAATTTGTAGCGGTGTCTCAGTTGCTCGTAATTTTCGGCCACGAATAGAATTCGTAGAATATACGTAGTTTGGTACACATTTCGAATATTTTATTCGTATTCGTACAAAAACAAAAGTATGAAAACTTTTACGAATGATCCTAATACCTAGTTAGGAAAACAACCTTCTGTTCAGCTGGGGTTTGAACCACGGTTTTTTAGCTTATGGGCCACGTTCTCTTCCAGTAGGCTACGGCCACTTTGCAATCACACATTTCTTTATAGTCGTCAATTGTTCGACAAACCAGTCTGAACGATTTCAGTTGTAAATTTTTTAAACTCAACTAAAACTTCGTACCTTCTACGAATAATGCGTACGGTCAAGTAAATACAGTACGAAAGAAATTACGAAGTTATTCCTACTAGAAATTGACGAATGTTAAGGAATGATATCCCTTATTAGTCGAATATCATTGTTCGTAGCAGCAGATAGCAAGGGGGATTTTAATTCAATAACGAATATAAACGTTGACGATATGCAAATTTATGTTTGAAAGTCATTGTAAACAAGTAGAAGACAAAGTTAATACATTTTATAAAAAAATTAATGTTTTCCCAACAGTCGGCTCGTTTTTCTATCATAAATATGATATAAATAGATTTTTTTTTTTAATTTTTCCTAAACTTAATAAAATGACAAACAATTCTGCAGCATTTTAATTTAGGAAAGTTGTAGCGATCTAGGCGAGAGCAAAGCTTCTAATTCAAAAGCGAAAGAAAAAAAATTAGGAAATTTAATACAGTAGGCCAGTTTTGGATCAAGGACTTCTTAAAATTCACTTTATTTAGCGGCGCCCACCCAGTTAGAGAGTTTTTTGGACTTTTCTTCGCGTCACGTGCTTATATTAAACCAGGATTTATAATCAAGCCTTGCAGGGAGGTTCTGGAGTATGTTAAAAAATGTATGAAACCCAAAACAAATCTCATATACATGCAACTCTTTATTCATACGTTTTGAATTAAAAAAATAAATTTTTTAAATCATTCAGATAATAGGTATATTTTCTTACTCGATTGTAGGAATTTGCAAGCTGCTAGAACTGATTCATGTTAGAAAAAGAAATAAGTAGATTGGTGTCAAATGTGAGATCCGGTGAAAAATATCTCCCATAGCATGCGAGGAACATTTCGAGAATAGCGACAACTCAAATTTTTAATTTTTCGAATGATATGGATTTTGACCTCAGTCCGCTCGGAATTGGTTTTGAGTTAAAGGCTTCCAAAGGAAAAAATGGCCAAAAGGTTTAGTTTGTTTTTTTCAGTTTTACAACAAAAAAAATATTGTTCAAAATTAGAAAATTTTTGTATTCTTATTTTAAAAGTTGAAAACCTGGGAGCTCAATAGTAGCGTTTTTTCATTTAAGGATGTAGGCCTCGCAAGATTTAATTTATTAAACTATTTAAAATATTTGCTTTTGCAAAAAATTACTGAAATGTATTACATAAAAAAATTAAATAAAATTTTTAAATATTTCGGACATGATACGAGAAAGATTTTTACACGATCTTTAAAATATATTAGATTTTCTTATGTGTTAAAACGTGTGTCAACTGGTGTAATGTGCGTATAATGTTTACAAAATTAGTACCAAAAATCCTAGTAAATAGCATTATATAGGTTACATTTTGTTAATGTTCATTCTAGATTCCTTTATGCCTTTGCTTCCCCCCTAGAACAAATCCTGCAGACGCCCATGCTTGTTCGTGTTGCGAGAGTTTAAAAAACTCCATATTGCTCTTTACTGTTCACTTTTTGCTCCTACCGTGTCTCGCACCACGTTCAGCCTTCGTTTCGTTTTATATAACTTTTTTAATTATTTATTATACTTATTGAAATACTTATTTATAAACATTTCTATAAATGTTTCGAAAAACATTTTCGTTTGACATGTATTGTCTTAAGAAAATTGATAAAAAAAGTCCGTGGCGAAGCAGCGGACAACTGTGGCATGCTAGAATAACATATTTGTGAAGACTCATAATAAAATGTTTGATGTTGTTCTACCATTATGAATACAGTGGCGGACAAAAGTCTACATGCAGCATTGAATCTTTAATATTTGCCTATTTTAAAAATTTTATTGAAAAACGAAGTGTTCTGTAAAGTAAAAAAACAACAAATATTTACCAAAACAACATAAAATTCACAATAGTTTAAAAAATTAACAGGACAGAAGTTTACTTACAGGTCATTGCGCTTAGTATTTAAAAGTGCAAAGCGATAAAGTTCCGTTGTTTTCTTGCTATGAATTAAAATAAAGTTTTTTAACTTACATTATGGTGTGTTTTTTAAGTTCTCTTTTTAGCGGTAAGTTAAATTTTCATGCAGAAATCTAATACGTTCATAAAAGATCCTTTAAAAAATTGTGATATAAGTTATTCTAGACAAGTTTAATAAAACATTAAATTTAATCTAAATCCATTACGCTAAAACTGTAGTAAGGCTTACCAAAAAAATTTTCTCGAAAATTTCGAATTTCGGGCCATGTATGCAAAACATGAACCAGAATATGGGAATATATGATTCGAAAGGAGCTAACCCCAGTGACATACTCTCTGACAAGTATGTTAATTAAAAAGAAAAACTTCTAAACTAAAACTAGAATTATTATTCGAAATCTTGAATGTTGTATTATTTTGGTGACGTCACTTTTATAGTGCTTGGTTTTTATCCAAATATTTCAAATTTGAAACTCAGAGTCCTCATTATTTATTTAAGCTTATGTGCACAATATCAAGTTGAAGCATTAATTTTTTTAGAATTTATAAATGTTTACCATTATGATGACGTCACTTTGTATGGGAGGTGGGTGGAAATTTCAGTTTTTTCTAACTTATTTTCTAGCTTCGAGTGCTAGTAGACATATTTGCCAAATTTGAAGACGTACTGAATTTTGTGGAATTTAAGGAAATTTTACTGTTTCATAACTTCACTTTGTATGGGAGGTAGACGTGATTATAATTCGATTCTTAAAAATGTAATACTCAAAGTGTATATTAAGAGTTAAAGGTAATGTGCAAAATTTGAAGTCATTAGAATAATTCTTGCATCCGATTTGGCTCATTTTCCAACATAATCTGTATTTTTTAATAATAAGCTTTTATATATAACTTCTTTACGATAGCCCTAAAATTACAGCTGTTATCGTGATCACTGATGGACAGACGGACAGACGGACATGGCTAAATTGACTCAGGAGATGATGGTGATCAAGAACATATATATTTTTCTATACCTTTCACGTTTCCTTTATTGGCATTACAAACGGAGTGACAAAGTTAATATACCCAAAGCTAATTTCTAAAAATTAAGGTTTTTTTACAAAATTTCACCTCAAAAGTCGCATATATCTACGGTGACCATATTTTTTAGAGCAAAATAAGGATAAATCAACATTTTAAATCTTCCATATATAGGATGTTTATTGGATATAACAGCATATATTCAGAACATTAAACTTACAGAACAGTATGGATACGAGTTCATTAAAATCTATTAAAAACAGATTAGCTTATATTTTTTTATATTGATTTAAAACTTTGATATTGCTTTTCATAAGGTACTTCATATTATTATATTTCAGATATTGCTTGTTCATTAACCTTCAATCGCATTTGATTTTTTGTAACCAAAAATACTTTTAGTCTAAAATCGACACTATGCACTACAACCAAAGATTTGAGAATAATACCACGAAAAAACAATTTTTTTTTTCTTATATTCATGTTAAATTAAAATATTTATTTTTAAAAAAATTTAAAAGGTATGTTCCAGATTTGTGTGCCACATTATAACTATAAAATTAAAATATTTCATAAAATGTTAAAAATAACAATTTGTTTGTTATTTACCAACTACATGGGTGAATGGCACATTTTTTATAAGGGGCAAGAAAATAAATAGGACAAACTAAAGATGACCATTAACAAAGAAAGATAATATTCTTATAAAACTTTACAGTTATAGTTTTTACTTTTTCAATTCGTTATTTTCTTAGCTTTGTGTCAATTTGACAGTAAATTTCGTTTGAGGGAAATTTTGTGTACAGCTTAACAATGACATCAATTGGAATTTTTTCTTTTGTAAAATCTTAATTTAGACATGATTTTTACATTGATCCAAAATCCAATGTGAATTTCAAAGAAATATCAAAGAAGAAAAATATACAATTTTGTATATAAAAATAATGTCAAATTGACACTAAAAGCGTTGGAAGATTAAAAATAAAAATAGTTTAATGCAGTTAATTTTATTGAATATTTATTTATATCACAGGTTTCTGTTTAATGAAGATAGAAAAACGGTTAATATAAAATAACAAAGTCAAATAAAAAAAATGTTCGATAACTTTTGTGAAATACAGTACAAAAACAAAACACTATAAAATATAGAACATTTATTGTTTTGCATTACAAAATAATTCAAACAGGACATTGCCTTAAAAAAGAGTACTGTAAAGTATTACACAGTACGGATGGTCACCGTAAATATATCTGACACAAAAAAACAGCTCAGCTTAGGATTTACAAAGAATCTTATTAAATTTAGAAAATAAGTTTAGTTTAGTTTCTTGTTTATGTGAGTGCTTAACATCTGTGGGTATAAAAGTAGGACAAAATTGGACCTTTCCTAACCTTTCTAAGATGCAATCATGGTGGCCATATGCCCGAATTTGCTTTTAAGAACTAGGTTAGGTTAGGTTGAGGAAACAGCAGCTGCGCGTGCGTAAACCATACCGCAGGTACATCGGCTCACTTAGATTAATAAGTTCTATCGTGATACCGCTGCACACTTGGTCTTTAGTCCGAGTGAAACCACTTTGAGCTTTTGGTGAAGCTTATTAGGCGTTTGACGCTTGTCCTGGACAGGTCTTCAAGCTCAGGAAAGAAGAACGACCCCAGATGTTTGTGCCTTCTTCTAGCGAGCGCCGGACAGGAACATAGAAGGTGGGAAATCCTCCTCGTCCCTACAGCTTAATTTGCAATGACTCCCAGTCTGGAGGCATGTCTAGTGCCCATTAAGTAGTGCCCTGTGGTAACGGTAATGGAGCGTAGCTACCTCTAGTCTAGAGTTAGACAGATAAGCCTTGTTGTTCTGCTTGTTGAAAGTTCAGCTCATCTTGAGTGGACTTTTGATGTAGCGTACTCTTTGAGCAGCAGTTTAACGGTTGCCAACGGCATGCTCATTCCCGAGGCACCGTTTATAGCAAGCTCGTCTGCTTTTTCATTTCCACGTATGCCCTTATGCCCAGGTATCCATATTAAGCTAATGTTAAAATAGTTGACATTTCGCTTAATGCAGCACGGCATTCTTTGGCTACTTTAGAGTTGATGGATACTTGCTCCATCGATTTGATCGCAGCTTGGCTGTTTTGAGATGACATTCTCCGAGAGCTATTTTGCAACTTCCCTAATTGCCACCATTTCGGCTTAGAAAACACAAAATACTACAGTGATCAGGCAGCCTGCGAGCCAGGGATACCCCTACTTCTTTTGAGTAGATCCCATACCCGACCTTGTCATTTAATTTTGACCAATCTGGTTCCCTTGTTTACCCCTGGTTTCCACGGCGCACCATTTTTCCAGTATGTCCTAAGTGGAATAAGCGTGCCAATGTTTTTATCAAAGGAAAGCTGTGATTTGGAGCAATCAGTCCTTGTTGAAAAAAATTTAATTTGCAGAGTATGGATGCGTGGCCTGTTCCCGAGTTTTTCCATACTCCAGTTACCCTCAGTCTTACCTCCGAACAAGACGCTGTTTGCCAGGCAACCAAGTTGAACGGTAGAATGTGAAGTGTGATCTCTCAAGCCGTAGTTGGTGTTGTTCTCAGAGCACCACTGGTGCAAATAGATGCCATTCTTTAGACTTTTTTGAGCTGGTTCAGATATGTGACCTTGTACAAGGATGGCCACCTTATCGTTGCTCCGTAAAAAGTTATAGGTCTAATGACCCCTGTATACAGCCAGTGAACGATATTGGGGAAAAAATCCCATCTTGTCCCGATAACTTTTTTGCAAGTGTACAGCTCAACTGTCGCTTTCTTTGTACGCTTAGAAATATTAAATTTACAGCTCAGCTTCCTTGTAAGAATGATTCCTAGATATTTTCCTCTGTGTCCTATGAGTATTTAGCATGATTGGTGTGAAAGACGGAATTTTTTGTTTCCTTGTAAAAAGGACCAGTTCTGTTTTGGCCGAATTTACTCCGAAACCACAGGGTTCGGCCCATCGCTCGAGTTTGCAGAAAGCTCTTTGCATAATGTCGCATGAAGTAGTGGAAAATTTGCCTCTGACTGCGATTGCTAGGTTATCGGCATAGGCTGCCAGTACTCAGCCTTCCCTATCAGGAGACAAAAATCCTCTATGTATTTAACGTAGACCCCTGCCGTGAAGGCTTAATTCTACGGTGCTCCAAAGTTTGGGACCAATGTGAAGCGTTGGCCAACGCGTAAATTTATACATGAATAGGTTATTAAAATAACCATAGGTCATATCGGTATCAATACCGATACTATAACCCTTACTTTTTGGCACGTTTGGTCTGTCGCCTATGTCATCAAGTTTCTTAATCATTTGTGGACACAACACAGATTGTTTAGGTTTCCCCGTCGCCTGTTCTCAAATTCCAAAGGTAACAGTATATTGATCCGGTAGTTGCTTACCTTCCTAAAATTCACTGTTTGAAATAACGAGAGTTTAATCTACCATCATTCTCTTAGTATTTTAAGGGAATTACCAACCCGAGTTTAACTAAAGTGTAACTCACACCACCACTGCCAGAGCAAATGAACCCCAAAGGACCTTTCCCACGACAGTCAATACCCGGGCTAAAGGTTCCACCAGACAAGGCTCTTCAACATCCCGTCTGCAGACCAAAAGTTCTTAGACAATTATATTTGACTGTGACACCTTTAGTCACTAGAACTGTACATGACTAGGTTAAAAATAACCATTGGTTTCCCGGTAAATACCGAGAGAACCACAATCCTACTTACGCAATTTCGTTAGCTTAATTAAGACTTAATTAAAAGCCTCTTTCGGAAAACTAGGAAGCGTGAGACGTTGTATACCAATTGGCTTATACTCGGTCGAAAGATTCTATGCTTTTTACATAAAACCCTCATTCTAAAACAAGGTCTGCAGAACAACGATAGAACAGGTCTCCTCATCATTGATGGATGACTGCCCCCGCTCTTCAAGTTATATTGGATTGATCGTCCATCGAAAGTATATAACAATAACAATGTTATGATAACTTAATACCAAAACCATGCTTTCTCCAAGATTTGGCACCAACAACCAAGGCTCACGGTAAACCTTTTTATTTTACGGAAATCAGATGAACATTCAAGAGCCGTGCCTCAAGAATGAACCCATTTTGAGATCAATTCATGGGCCGTGCCCCATAAATTGTCCACCCAATAACTAACCATCACCCTTTTTCCTGGCTTTGGACAGGCAAATTCCCCTAAGAGCATTTGGAGGGTTTTCTATCTAGAGACAGCAGTATATTGTTCACTACCAGATAGCAGAGGAGTGGAGATAGCACCCCACCTTGTGGCGTTCCTCTTGTTACCGATCTTAATGCGCTTAAGATTACTCGGCAGTTAAGTCGCTTTTATTAGGGTGGCCCAAAAATATATTTTTTTTTTATTTGGACAGATGTCTGCGGGTATAATACTTACACTTGACCGTAGGAACACCCTCTGTAAAGCGCATCTCAATTGGTAAAGGTTTAGAGGTCGCGATTTAATTTTCTCATTTTGCATTGAATTCTTAACAAAATGTTTACAAAAAATACGTGCCTCTTCTAATTTTGTATTTTATGACATAGCCAAATTTCATTTTCATCTGATCATTATTTGTTGGTCTGTTGCTCACTTCTTAGAGCCCTACATAAATTGATACTGTAACTTAAAATTTCTTCTTTAAAAATCAATATCTCTTAGAGTATTCCATTTTTATTGTTGGTTTTTGGTCTTTAATTTGAGATAATGATTGTTGAAATGCACAATAAAGAAAAAATTCAAAGGTTTGTATATATTTTTGGATTAAAAGTGGCAACAAGTAGTTTTTTTGTATTTATATTTTTATTTTTTAGTCGTTTTGGACAATTAGACAAATTAAATATAAGGATCTAATAGGAAACGTTCCAGTACAACACTTGTAAAATTTAAAAAATTCCAACCCGACCGGCTAAAAATTCTTGCTCTAATCCGCCTCTGTTTGGGATATCCAACAGCTTCCTTTCTTTATCTCTTCCAGAATTTTCCACGTTAAAGGCGAAATGCCTACATGTTTGTTTGAGAATAAATGGATACGTTCTTGCTTTTATAGCTTACAATAAATTCTTCCATATAGTGTTATAACCTTCAGCAGATCAATAAACTGAAATGGTAAAAAGAAAAATACAAAAACTTTTAATATTGAGAAAATCTTTGAAAATTGAATAAATGAGTCACAGTTGTGACGTTGGTACAGCTGCAAAAACAACAACAACTATTGCAACAACTTCATCTTAAAGGACATAAAGTGAACGTTTGGATTTTTTCACGAACCAGCCAAATGCCATTAATAAGCACGGCGACATTAAGACGGTCTCGGCTGGCTGCTAACTTTTTCAGTATGCCATTCGTTATCTGTTTTTTTTATTATGTTTAATATATATATATACATTAGGGTGGGCCGATTTAATGAAATTAAGCTTTAGCATAGATTTTTTATTAGAGAGCAAAAAAGAAGTAATATAGTGATATGCTTTTTTTCTCTGTAAAATAAAACGTGAGCCGAGGAATTAATTTTTGGTATCAGTTAAAAAAAAACAAACCAACGATTGGGGGGCTCCAGTACAAAATTTTGAGAAAACTACATACAGAGATGTGCAAAGAAATAGGGACACCTGTATTTTTATATTTAAGGTTGCATGAATTATATACAAGGTGCCCCAGATATAGCATTAATTCCCTCGTGTAGTGATTCTCTTTGATTAGGCGAGTATAAAACTTTATGGATGAGGCTCACTCCCCCCTCTTCGGAGCTAGAAAGTGAACACTTTAAAATATGTGTTATTACGGCTTATGCTTGGTTTTCACTATGTCATTTTCAGAGGTCAGTTGTTGTCAATCATATTGAAAACAATAACATGTAGACATTTTTTTTAACTTTGGCAATCTTGGAAAATTAAAAACAATTAAATTATTAAATGGAGCTATGCAGAAAATGTTCTTGAGTTTTACAAAGGTGATATTTCAGGTGATAAACTTTTTTGTTGTCATAAAAATGACATAGCCAAGCATTACTCTCTATTTTATTCATCTTTTTACCGATCTCCAAAGTCAATAGCATCTTGAAAAAGAGACGACTACACGACCTTCAAACCAATGATACAAAAACCACTTTCTAATCGTTCCACACTAAAAGCTAACTTTTAACGTATGATAATTTAAAATGAAAAAATAGTATTTGTGTTTGAGTACTCAAGTACTAAGGCAAGATCAAAAACCAAGTCAATAGAAAACTTAATTATTAAAAAAAATTACATCATAAAAAAATTAAAAATACTTATTTAAAACTTATTTCGAGATATTTATTAGCAAAGTTGAATTCACAATTTTTTGAATTTAGTTGCTCATAACTTTCTTAAATGTGACTTTATGCAAAATGTTTAATAAATAACTTAATGTTAATTTGATTAACATCTCAACAAGGTATAAGCTTTAGAAATCGGATTAAAAATGCATTGATACATGGAATAAAATGTAATGACATATATTTTCCAGTTTTTCTTCTCTAGCTCCCAAAGGGGGGAGGGGTGACTATCATCCTTGAATTTTTTTACTCAAATAATCATGGGGAATTACCAACTGAGCGAACTAAGGCTACATCTGGAGCACCTTGTATATAATTCATTCAGCTTTAAATATAAACATACAGGTGTACTTATTTTTTGCTCATCACTGTATAAGTCCAAATGGAACGGGGAAGGGGGATATGTTTTTACCTGTGAACTATTTTTTACTTGGATTTTAATTAGAGGAAAAAAAGACATTTTTGGAGTAAGTTTTATTTTGTGAATTTAACATACTTTTTTCTCCTCTTATAAAATATGCAAGTAAAAACTTAATTTTATCAAATCGGCTCACCCTAATTTAAATATAAATTCGTTAAAAGCTATGCTTAGCTATGCGTAATTATTTATGTAGCTATGCCTAAAAATGGCATAGTGGGGCCGTAGCCTAGTGGGTAGAGTGCGTGGCTCCTAAGCTAAAGAACAGCGGTAGCCCGGGTTCAGTTCCAGCTCCGACAGAAAGTTTTTTCAATTGAAATAATTTTTCTGTTCGGTCGTCACCTCTCTGCAGACAATGGCAGAGAGTAAAAATTGCCATGTAAAGATTCTTGAGAACATAAGCCGTTCGGAGTCGGCATAAAACACGTAGGTCCAGTTCTGGATTATTGATGATGTTCAATCATTTTATAACACGCACCACACAATTGATCATTAGAAGCTAAGTCAAAGTCTTTCCAAGGGCTGCAATGGCAAGTTTATTTTATTTTTATGCCTAAAAATGCTGAGAATACAAAATAAAAATAAAAATGTATTAAAGTATTAAAAAATTTAAAGACAGCTGTAAAGTCTATGCCAAAAAAAAATATTTTAGCTGTAGGCGAGCCATCAGCCATGTTTAACAGTACACTTTTGTTGACCTCAAGGGTCAACATTTATTAATTTCATAAATTTAAGCAATTATTCATTGACAGTCTTTGTGGGATAGAAGCCTCAAAGCTATTTTGGATGACTCATTGTAGTATCCACTTCTTTTTTTTGTCTTTTTTTTACTTAATGTACCTTTGGCTATATCGAGCTCCGTCCATAAAACAATCACAAATTTAACCAACCAATACATACTGACTGCATATGCTACCAACACATTTCTCATTTCGCTTTATTGTTGTTTTTCCCTTTTTTATTATTTTTATTATTATTATTATCGTTTATAAGAACGATAAGCTCTAAGCTCTTATTTTTACGCTTTTCTTAGTGTATCTACTTTGCCTTTATTTCTACGAACTCATCTGCTCGCAGTTATCACATTTTATTGAATAAAAAGTAATGTTTCGCTCGGGAAATATTTGTGTTTTCCTTCCGTCATACAGTCGTCTGATTTGTGCTCCTTTCCATTGCTTATTTTCTAAACGAAAACCATTGTTATGAGAAACAATGAACGGAAAAAACAAATTAATGGAAAGAATTCAGCACATTTAGCTTAGAGCTTTGCAAAAATTCAAGGACAAAAATTTGACTCTGCAAGCAGACGTCATTAAAGAGAAATACAAATGCCGCACAAATACATACACAGAAATGATTTTTTGATAAGCTGTTTGTGTGATATTTTTATTGTATTATATCTAAATAATATGCAATAAAATAACCGCATTCCGTGCTTTTACGGCTACTTTGTGGCGTCTTAGTGGTAGTATAATCAACCAGAAAACTGCAAAAAATATTTCCATATAAAACGATTTCATCTCTTATGGACTTATCACAAATTCTGTATTTTCATTGGCTTTTTCCTTCATGCTGTCATGCACGACAGTTTGACCGCCAACCTCTTTTCCTGTTTTCCTGTCTTCGACAAACATTTCTGCCCATTTATCCTTACAAGTATTAGGTCGGGTCGGAAAAAAGTGTTTAATAAACTCGGTCTAAAATATTCCTTGGCACACTATAGTGCCCTTTACGAAAGGATTTCGCGATGTGTTAACCGCTTTTTGTATGGGCAAGTTTTTTGTTTCTATGAATTGCCAAAAAAAAAAACAATTCCAAAAATAAGGCTCCAAAAATTGTATTACTATTAAAATTTTTTTAAAGTTTGGTAAATTTTGATTATTTTGAAGATGTTGGTTCAAATGAAGGTATTCTGATTTTGATAAGATTTAATTTTTTGAAAATAGTACAGAACAGTTTGGTACAGTAACCATACCAATTGAATTCTTTGCAGACTAGAATCCTACTGTCCGTCCGCAATGGGTTAGCTTTGTTCCAAAACGTTAACAAGTTAGCCCCAGATTACGATAGGGAATTTGATTACCTTTCCAACGGTGGTTAAACGACCACAATCGGACTATAAATGGCGTAGTTATGGCCATTGAAGTCGAAATCGTATCAAAGTATATCCAAAGCAGTAAAGTCACTAAAATTTTAGAAGCTTAATTTTTGGGTTTTTTCTCATTTAGGACAGGATAGAAACAAACAGCTATCCCATACAAAAAAGTGATTTTTTGCCCAAAAATTCCAGCTAGCCTTAGGGTTAACACATCGCGAAATACTTGCGTGAAGGGTACTACAGTAAACCAAGGAATATTTTAGACCGAGTTTCTCAAACACTTTTTTTTCTATGGAGACCGGCCTAATCTATAGTAATAATACTCATTTTCTGTTTTTTTGTTAGTTTTTTGTTTGTTTGGACTTTGTACAAATCTATCAATGGATATCGCTCAAACTAGGTATATAGTACATGTTAAGTGCATTCTAAATTAAATGGTTTCATACTTAGTTTTTGCCACGCCCACTTCGTAATTTTGCAACTAACGGTCATTTTGCTATAACACTTTTTAGTATAGGAATTTTTTGTGTATTTAATTTGAAAAAATTGTTGCTATTTTGACATCAAAAACACTTTTCAGTACAACGACTTTTTCATAAAAAAATCGTTACCTTAGTATGAGAAAAAAACGACATGAAAATGAAAGTTTGGTTTTTCGATTGAAATATCTCCGCTGTCCATCAATATATTTCATTCAAACTTTTTTGTACAATAAAATCGCTTTGCAAAATTAGTCTGAACTGTACCGTTAGTTCAGTGTATACATGTTTTATTATTTTGTCAAAAAAGGTCCAAAATATGGACATTTTACTCAAAAATGGTTTTTGTTGTAAAGATAAAATCAAGTAAAAATTGCACATCTGACTACCTTTCATATGACATAGCATTTATTTGCACAAATTCTTCCAGTTAAACGCAAAAATTATCTTACTGTTTTTGTCATCAAAACAACAAGGATTTATTTATTGTGTCGCGAAATTTATTTTTCCAAAATTTTGTTCTTATATTTTTTACAAAAAAGTCAATTTTCAAAAATAATTTATGTGAAAAATTTACCCTTATCATTATTATTTACCCTTTCCAATCAAAAGTTATTTCTAAAAATCTATTTTTTCATATGTTGAATCTTTTTTAAAGAAGGAATAAAAAACAAATACACAGTAACATGTACAGTTCAAACCATTTTCATTAATTGCTTTTATTGAACTTTTAAACAATACAAATTGGAATGAAATATATTTAAAAACAGATATTTGCATCAAAAGTCAAAACATTGATTTTCATATCGTTTTTTTTTCTCATTCTTACGCTGTTAAAAATTTTGGACTACTTTTAAATCCAAACTTTAATTTAAAGGAATCCAATATGCACTATTTTTTATCCCTACTTTAGTTTAATTTAGCTGTGTTTCAAACCCACGTTCCCGAAAGGAACTTACTTGCATTCGTATTGATGCAAAATAAGCGAAACCTTACTTACAACTTGGATGAGAGTATAAGGTGTTGAGTCAGCACATCAGAGGATGTGTGTTCAAATCACGAACTGCTCAAACATTTTTTTATTCTAGTTTATTCTGGGTTTCGAACCGATTTTTTCGCTTGCTTGCTTACTTGCTTTCGTAATGATGCAAAATAAGCGAAACCTTTTTAACAACTGAGATAGACTAGTGGATAAGGTGT
This sequence comes from Dichetophora obliterata, assembly GCA_963920525.1. Classification (NCBI taxonomy): domain Eukaryota; kingdom Metazoa; phylum Arthropoda; class Insecta; order Diptera; family Sciomyzidae; genus Dichetophora; species Dichetophora obliterata. The sequence continues at coordinate 279,536,429 of OY986435.1, forward strand.
TGGACCAGCACATCAGAGAACGTGTGTTCAAATCATGAAGTGGGTAGAAGAGTTTTTTATTTTAAGACTAAAAACCAATCTTTTTCGGATTAGAAATTTTTAAACTTTTCTTTGGATTAAAAAATAATCTATTTTTTTGGTGTTGTCCTATATGTAATCCAAAAAGTTTAAAATTTAGTCCAAAATTTTTAAACGTGTAGGTAATGATGTTTTATGGAAAAATCATTATACAAAGAATTTTTACAATTTTGAAGATATGTGAATGGTTTTGTTGTCAAAATAGCAGAAATTTGTTAAAACTAAATTGGCGAAAAATTCCGATCGTAAAACATATTTAAATAACAAAATTAACGTTAGTTGAAAAGGGGCGTAAAGGACGTGGGCAAAACTAAGTATGTAACAATCTTATACCCAGCGGTCAGCAACCTGATGAAATCTGATGAGAAATAAGATCTCTTTTGCTTTGAAAACTCGGGAATGATATCATTACTGATTTTAGAATAAGCATTTCCATTCATGCTTTCTGAAAATTTTCCTTAAATTGTCCAATCTGTGAACATTTTATTTTGTTTCGAACTCAGACCGGAAGATGCCCCTGAGTTTAGAAGCGAAGGTGTAATGCTGCCAAACGTTTATGAGTGCTTTCAGTTAGCCGATGCCTGAATTTGCGTCGTATTCGCACCTGAGTGACTGTTGAGATAAGAAGCGAAGTGGTAATAACACCACATAACTTTGGGAAATTAAAATAAAAATTTAGCAATGCGAAGTAGTCGACGCATATCTTTTCATTCTTAAAAACTTAAAAAAAGAACGTTGAAAATATTATTCAAAAAAATATTTCAATGCAAAATTTATAATTGGAAAAAATATTCTGCATGTGTATTTATATTATATTATACAGGGTATGCCAGATCAACGTTTCAATCTAGTGCTGGTGTATTCCTTGAGCCAAGACAAAAAAAATTGTATGGCAGGGAGGTCCATCTCCCTCCCCTGTTTCGAGCTATAAGCGGAAGTATATCAAAAAATGGCATTCCTATATATAATAAGTTGGGGATTTGTCGAAGCAGACCACAGTGGGTCCCTTTTCGTCCCCCATTGGACAAAGGGTACTACTGCTCGGAGTACTCGTATGTGAGCATGCTCCTTTTGTAAGCATCCTTTGTCACCTTAAGCATATCCTTATAGGTTAGTTGACCAATCTCGGCTTCGCCAATAAATGGGCGTCCCACAGTGGTCAATCTTATGCTTGCCAGCGCCGGACACTGGCACAGAATTTGTGCTGCTGTTTCCAGCTCCTCTAGGCATAACCTACACGCATCGTCCTCGGTCAGAGTCATCTTCCCGAGATGGTACATGAAGGGACCGTGTCCTGTGACCAGTGCAGTAAGCCAGCTTAAAGTCCTTCGATTGTATCGGATAACTTTTGCTGCCTCACTACGAGACCACTTCACGGCCGCCTTTGATTGCCTGCAATTAACAGCTTCTTCCCACCTTTTACTGTGTTCCGAGTCCGTCCATTGTTTAATAAGGCCTGCCACCATATTGTCGCCTATGGCGATACGTGGGTTTGGTCCACAGAATTCTTCTGCTGATCCTGCTCTTGCTAAGAATCAGCTTCTTCATTCTGTTCTATGCCAGAGTGTCCTCTCACCCACATAAGTGTGAGCTCATTCGTCTGGGCGCACCTATTGAGTTTTGTAAGACATTCTATGGCCAACCTGGAAGTGATGTCTGTCCGTTGCATACACTTAATCACGGACTGATTGTCGAGAGCGATGACAATTTTCTTGCCACTGATCCGGCCATCTATCAGGTGGTCCAGCGCATGCACTACGCCAAGCATTTCTGCCTGGTATACAGACACAAACCTCCCCAACCTCAGTACACAGGATAGGCTTAACTCTTTTGAGTACACGCCTGCCCCGGCCCGGCCATCCATCAGAGAGCCGTCTGTGAATATACTGATATCGCTACCAGCGATTTCTTCACAAACGGCTCCATCCGTTATAAGAGTTTTATAACATTTTTCTGTTATTTTTACTCTCTGCCTTCCGTCCATAGGCATAAACGCCTCCCTGACATCTCTCTGTACAATATCAAGGATGCGAATATGACCATGCAGGGCCGTTGCCCCATGCCACGTAGCATTTCGCAACATCCTGAGGGCTGATAGCGCCGCTGTTTTCTTTATTTCTAAATCCAACGGCAGCAGAACCTCCATTGCGCTTGTTGGAGTGGTGCGTATTGCACCTGTTATTCCAACACACGCCAGCCGTTGGACTCTGTCCAGTCTCTTCTTAATGGTTTTCTGGCTGACTTTTGTCCACCAAATCACCGAAGCATACGTGATGACAGGTCTAACCATCATAGTGTAAACCCATTTCATAGCCTCTGGGTTTAGCCCCCATTTGAGACCACAAACGCGTCTGCACTGGAACAGAACCCTCTTGGCTCTTTGAATCCTATCTTCTACATGCTCGTTCCAGTTCAGTTTGCTATCAAGGGTTACCCCTAGATATTTAACTTTCGTGGACATGTTGATTTCAGCTCCAAAAAGTCTGAGTGGTTCTGTCCTCAGGCCTACCCTCTTTCTAGTAAAGAGAATATTGTCTGACTTGCCTGCGTTAACGGCAAGGCCTTGTTCTCGACACCACTCCTCCACCATACGGAGTGCTCCCTTCATGATGTCAGAGATGGTGTCAATGAACTTGCCGCGTTCCACCAACGCAATGTCATCTGCATACCCTATCGTGTGTATGCCCGATTCATCCAGTCTAACCAGTAGTGAGTCCACAGTTATGTTCCACAGGGTTGGCGATAACACCCCGCCCTGGGGACATCCTCTACTTACTCGACCTCTAGTCTTTACTCTACCATTCTGCATGTTGACAGCCCTGTGTTTGAGCATATTGTCCACCCAATTTGCTATCATTGGGCTTACATTGCGTTCTGTCAGGGCTTGCCGCAGCCTTCCAAAGCCTATTTTGTCGAAAGCACCCTCGATGTCCATAAATGTGGCCATCGCAATGCCTCCTGAAAATACCTCCTTTTCAGTCACTCTTACCAATTCGTGAAGAGCACTCTCCGTAGACCTACCTGCTCTATATGCATGTTGGCATCTACTCAGAGGATTTTGCATCAGCGAGGTGCTCTCAAGATCACTCTTCCATCGTTTTCAAGAGAAAAGATGTTAGGCTGATCGGTCTGAACGACTTCGCCTCCGAATAATCTTTTTTTCCGGGCCTCGGAAGAAAGACAACTTTCGCCTCTCTCCAGACTCTCGGAACATACCCAGTCGCTAGGCAAGTAACGATTATACCCCACAGCCTAGGTGCAATGAGATCTTCCCCCCATTGCATCATAGCAGGGAATATACCGTTCATCCCTGATGTTTTGTACGGAGCAAATGAGCGTATAGCACTCCTCACCCCGTCCATAGTGATCATCCTTTCGGCTTCAAGCCTGTCAACCCTGTGCATTCCTTTCTTCAAGGGTGTCCACGGGTCATCAGACTTAAAACTTCCAAGAAAATGCACCTCCATCAGAACTTCCATGGACTCCTCTAGGTTCTCTGCCATGGTTCCATCCTTTTTTCGGATCAGTCCCACTTTGGAGAATGGGTCTTTTGAAACCATTTTCTGAAGCCTACATGCTTCTGATATAGTTTCCATCCCAGAACAGAAGTCTCTCCACGACTGCCTTTTCCGTTGTCGTATGAGGTACTTCAATTCCCTTTTCCGTGCCTTGTAATTTGCCCATGTTTCTGGGGTTCCCCCTCTCATGTGCAGATTGAAGGCCTTCCTAACCTTCTTCTTCAGAGATTCGAGTTCCGTGCACCACCATGGCGTTGGATCACCATAGTCTACTGAAAGTATTGGGCATGCCACCTCGTAGGCTTCGACCATGGCCGAGCTAAGGTGTTTGACATGACTTTCTACTTCCACCGTATTCCCTGGTTTTTTTATCGCTTTTTGGGTCAGTGTTTCCCTCAACTTCGCCTTATATTTCACAGGATCTGTATTCTTGGGAATCCTGACCTTCCTGCTATTCCGCTGGCGTCCGATTCCGTACTTGAATTCAAACTGTATGGATCTGTGGTCCGACATGGTTAGCCTATCCACGACCCTCCAATTTTTTATTCTGTTCAGAATCTTCCTGCAGATGAGAGTTACATCAATGACTTCCGCTCGCCTCGCATCAACGAAAGTCGGTTGTGCTCCTCTATTTGCTACCAACAGATTGTACCTCTCCACAAACTCAAGCAATTGCTCTCCTCTGTCGTTGTTGTTGGTGCTACCCCACGCAGTATTGTGCGCGTTAGCATCACATCGTATCATCACTCCAATGTTCCTTCCCTCACAGTACTTTACCAGATTCTCCACCTCTTTTGAAGGTGGTTGGTCTGGAGAGTCGTAGGGAAGATACGCTGAAGCTACCATACAAGCACCTGCACCATCCCCAATTCTCACAACGGTGAGATCCGGGGCACATAGGTGTGGCATATGTACCGCTAGTATACCATGTCTCACCAAGATACAAGTCCGTCGCCTGCCATCTGTTACTGGTTGGTACAGCGTGGCCTTTCGCTCTGAGAGACAATTAATTTTATTGTGAAAAATCCAAGGTTCCTGAAGCATTGCTATGTCAATTCCATCCTCCTCCATGCAACGCATCATCATTGCTGATGCTGCCGTCGATCAGACTATGGTGTAGATTGAGTTGACACACAACGAGGTTTTCCTGGTACGGGCCCACCACCCGCCTTGGTGGTTCTTCCCTTGCAGGATTCCCCACCAGCCCCGTACCAGGGGTTCCATCGCACTCACCTTGCATCCTTTCCGAATTTGATGAGAGCTTGATCAAGGCCGTAGTTGAGTTTCCCTCCTGCCAACCTGATCGCCTCCACCTCATCCGTCCGGCACCACACGGTGAGCTTGACGCCTCCTTCCTTTGCATCTCCGAACTTCGTTACGTTACTAACTCTCCATTTAGAAGTGTCTGCAACGCACCGGTTCTGGGTCTGCAACCTCCTAAGGATGACCTCCTTGCTTTCAGAAGTTCCGTAAACAAAGATGAACATCCTTCTTGCGTCCTTCAATGCGTACAGTCGGTCGATCCGCAACTCAGACCCTTCCCATAAGTTCTTGAGCTTTGTCACGTTTCGGCACAGCCATACCTTGGATGATGGGTTCTTGCACTTAAGTACAATTATTCCATCCTCCAAGTTTGCATTGCCCACAAAACCTACTTCGCCATCACTCTCATTGATGGTGTCGAGAGACTCGAAGAGAGCGGATTTAAAGACCGCTAACTGAGACTCTCCCAACTGATCATCGATGGAGCAATCGACGATGCCCATTAAGAGGTCTTTTTCTGCTACCATAGCATAGGATGTCCGGCAGCTTCCAATAACCCCTACCTGGTTGGATTTTCCTCCAGCTAAAGCCTTCGACTTCGCGTCCGCAACCCTTTGTTTTGGCAAAGTTTTACTACCGCTCGTTTTCTGGCTATCAGCCCTCCACGATTTGCCCTGGCTATCGACTTTTGAGGGTCGTCCACCAGCTCCCAACGTCTTTCCTTTATATGGAAGGCTATCAACCTTTTCAGGATGTCCACCTTCCCCATCCCCATCCTTAGCCGAAGAGCTAACAGCCGTAAGCTGTCCACCTTCCGCATTCCTAGGTGTCATCAGTTTTAATGCAATATCTTAAAAAGTCTTACAGATAGGAAACTATTTGAAACTGTTTTAAAAGCTTTTAAATTAGTCCACTAAAGTTTTTTGGTATTTTTAACCATGGAATAATTTATAGCAACTTAAATATGAGAAAATTGTTTTTATTTTCTTTTTTTCACTTTCATCTCGTTTTACAAAAAAGTTCAATTTTTTTTTTCTTATGCAGGCTTAATCTCCAAATAATTCTCTGCAATATTTCATTATGCGGTTTCACCGTACAGCAACGAATAAGAGCGAATAAATTATTTTTAGAAAACATACACTCAAAAAGCACTTGAAGCGTTAAACTGGGACACCTTGCATATACAGTGATGTGAAAATAAATGGGGACACCTGTATTTTTATATTTAAAGCTGCATGAATGATATTCAAGATGCCGTAGATATAGATTTAACTCCCTCGGGTTGTGATTCTCCTTGATTAGGTGAGTAAAAATATGCAAGGATGAGCTTCACCTTCTCCCACCCTTGGGATCCAGAGAGAAAAAACTTGATAATATGTATTATTACCAGGGTTCAGAATATTTACACACCTTCACTCACAAACATTTGCTTGAAGCACACAACACACAATTTTATTTTCATTTCATTTTTGTGTGAAACGTATTTATCGTGTTGTTGATCATCCAACATGAATTCTTCGTTTTAATATTTGCTTGTGCGTCACAAACTCAAACAATGATCGATCTCAACAATTCTCTCTGTTTCAGTTTTATACTTATGTTTGCGTCAAAATGTTCATGTTGGGGAATTCAGGCCTTTGTCAAAACCAAAACAAAGACAATTTTTCCAACATGAACAAGTGGTGTTTGCAAAATTGTCTTTGTTTGTGTCGGTCATTAAGATCGATCACTACCGTCGTGTGTCGTAAAAAACAAATGCTGTTCTGGTTGCTATGCAGCGTATTGAACTGGTTTTTGGCCAAGTATTGCAAATTTCGGCGTCAATTAGAAAATATTTTAAAATATTATAGTAATAACCTAATAATATGTCTTTTCAAGAGTTTTAAACGTCATTTATCAGTGTTAAGGGGTCGCTGAATTCGAATCTTAAGCCAGAATTTCAAAATTCAAGATGGTGGATAGGGTTGCCACTTTAATTTTTTGTAGTTTTATGAATTCGGGGCTGGCAAAAAAAATGGTACACCAAAAATGGGTCGCTGAATCCGAATCCGTTGTCAGAATTTCCAAATTATAAAATTTTAAAATAATAGGGTTGCCAGCTCATATTATGTCTTTTCAAGAGTTTTAAACGTCATTTATCAGTGTTAAGGGGTCGCTGATTTCGAATCTAAAGTCATAATTTTAAAATTCAAGATGGTGGATAGGGTTGCCACTTTAATTTTTTGTAGTTTTATGAATTCAGGGCTGGCAAAAAAAGTGGTACACCAAAAATGTGTTGCTGAATCCGAATCCCAATGAATTTTAAAATTCTGGCCTTAGATTCGAAATCAGCGACCCCTTAACACATAAATGACGTTTAAAACTCTTGAAAAGACATATTATTAGGTTATTATTTTAATATTTTAAAATATTTTCTAATTGACGCCGAAATTTGCAACACTTGGCCAAAAACCAGTTCAATACGCTGCACAGCAACCAGAATAGCATAACTTGATAATATGTATTATTACCAGGGCTCAGAATATTCACACACCTTCACTCCTAACAGCAAAACTTTATCATAAAAAGAATTACATCGTAAAAATTATCAAAAAATTTATTTAATAATTGAGATATTTATTATCAAAGTTGAATAAAAAATTTTTTAGAATTTAGTTGCTCATAACTTTCTTAAATGTGACTTTATGCAAGATGTCTTATAAACAATTTAATGTAAATTTGATTTTCTTCTCAACAATAAATATACTTTGGAAATCGGCTAAGAGATACATTAAATATGGAGTAAAATGTATTTACACATATTTTCAAGTTTTCCCTCTCTAGCTCCCAAAGGAAGAGGGATGAGCCTCATCCTTGCATATTTTACTCGCCTAATCAAAGAGAATCACTACCCGAAGGAGTTAAATCTATATCTGCGGCACCTTGTATACAGGGTGCGTACGGTATTTGAGAACATATTGCTATTAAAACTAAATTGTTCATATTTTTAACAAAAGTAATTGTAATTCAATTGATTTTTGCAGCAAGTTAATCGACTCTTATACTAAACAATTATTCAATAAAACCCCCGTCCGCGGCAATTACAGCTTCAATTCTAGATAGGAAACGTCTGCATGCCCGAATTAGATGTTCTTTATTCATTTCGGCCATAGCTCTGGCATTACTAGCTCGAAGTTGGAAGAAGGAAGCAAGCATGTTGTGGGGGTGTTTATTGGTCTCACGTTCAAGTACGCCCCATACGTAATAATCCAGAGGATTAAGGTCCGATGAGCTAGGTGGGCACAAATGTGGGGCAACGTGGTCATGAAAATTCCGGGACATCCAATCTTGAGTCGTCATGGCTTTGTGTGATGGTGCAAAGTCCTGTTGGAATACATATGGCCTCAGTGCGTACGCTCAGTGCGTACGCTATCTATCCAGGGTTTCACAACTGTTTCTAAGACCTCAATGTAGGCGGCAGCATTCACTCGAAGCCCCTGAGAAAAGAAATGGGGTGGCATGACGTACCCTTCATTGCTTACCACACCTAAAACCATGACGGTTGCAGGAAATTTTGTGCATAATATGAGGAACATCTGAAGGATCCGAAGGATCATTTCGTCGGTTTGTTTTCTGATCATGATCAAAATTCTTCTCGTCGGGAAAAAACCAGAGCATATCCGGACTTTCAGGATCTTTTAATTTGTTTAAAAGTCGTTTTGCACAGAATAACCGCTGATCTTGAGTTTGTGCCGACATAAACTGACCCCTGCGCATCACATAAGATTCGTACCGTAGGTACTTGTAAACAATTTTGCAGATTAAGCCCTTAGAAACATTGGGGTCCCTCGCGACGGCCCTTATGGGCTTTGAAGGGTCCTGCTCAATAACGTCTGGAACTTGTTGAACATATTGTGGTGTTTTAACACTGTCCGAACGATCTTTATGCTTTTTGCGTCTAGCAGTACTTTTCACATCGCCACCAGATGCTTCTAACTGCTGAGGAACTTTATAAACAAACGATCGGGCGACTTTAAAAAATCGGCTGATTTCAAGATCGCTGTGCTCTGCGTGTAAAGCGACGATAACTGCGTTGTTTTTATTTCTTGCATTAGGATATTGTCCTCCATTGTTAATATGACAAGATATATAAGATCATATTACTATATATAAAATGGCAGCCACATATAAGAGTGTCCTCAAATACCGTACGCACCCTGTATAATTCATGCAGCTTTAAATATAAAAATACAGGTGTCCCTATTTATTTTCACATCACTGTTAATATAATAGATGACTTAAAAAAGAAAAATAAGTTTATCTGCTTTTTCGTTTAAATATTCACTCCAGAGTATTCACTACTTGATAGATGGCCTGATTTTTGAGCGTTCCCTGAAGCCTGAATTTTCAGAGGAATTTTCTCGGGGATAATTAGGCCTGACATATCAGGTTTTACGTAAGTATAACATCTTAATGGGAAAGAAAATCAAGTGGTGTATTGAATACTCAGACCTTGCCATTACCCCTCAGGCCTAAGAGAATGTATTCTTTTAGGCCTATTTTGAACGAAATCCGTTTTGCCGTTTAGATTTTTATTAAGACCAAACTAACCAACAAACAAACAGAAAATGAGTTTTATTACTAAAAGTTTTGTTTATTTTTCCTTTTCAGATAGATTATTATCTTAAAATCTTGACGTGAAATCAAACAATTCTTCGAAAATAACTACTTTTGTTTCTGTTTGTTGTTACTTTGTCGGTCTGTGATTTCTTCAAGAATCTGCCATTTCCTAGTCGTTCTTATTTATGTGTCTGAAAATAAAGAAATTTTTGTATATTTAGCTAAAAACAAAATATTATGGAAATAATGGCCTCTTGATAAAATTTAATCTTGTGTTTCAGCCATGGACAATAAAAATTTAGTGTGAAAACAAACTCGTATCATCTCATGCTCATGCTACTTTTAGTATAAAAACAAAAATACTTTTTCCGGCTTCAAAGCCCCTACACCGCTCCTTGTTTCTGCTTTTGGACAGCTTTAAGCCCAGCAACGGCAACGGTGGTAGACAACGACGACAATTTTTTTACCCTACTTCAAGAAAGACGGGTGCAATGTCAGCAAATAAAAAGCTTAGTTTCAGCTAAACGCAATTATAACCTAGCCAAGACTTTTAAATATATTTATGTACTAGTAAATATTTGTGAGATTGTGTGTCGTTTGCTCTAAGCTTTTGGTATACCCTCTGCCACGCACGCAGCAACAAAAAACGAAATACAAGTAAAGTAATGCAATAAAATCACAACTAAGAATAAAACCAAAGAAGAGGGAAAACAAAAAATATGATATCTGGTATTGTTGCCGAAAAGCACAGCAAACGCGTAAAACGCAAGAACAATAAACGAACTTAAAGATATGACGAACACAAAGATCAGGGTGTAAGATTAGCTTAGCTGTCGCTGTAGATACTTTTACATACCCACACACACACACATAAAATTGGGATAGGACCTTGCTGGCGAAAATTCAGATACATGCGCACAAATACAAAATGAACCAGTAAAACTGTGACGCACACACGCATATACGGGTATAAGACACACATACGCATTTATTACTCAATGACGTACACATCCACACATACACTCGCAACAAAGGACGCTTCAAGCTATTTGGCATTATTGGCTTAAACAGAGAAGCAAGGGATTAATTTTTTTGTTTGGGTTAAATGCATTAAATGTAATTGATAAAATCCGCACAGAAATATTATTCAACTTGTAGGTATATAAATAAGATTATCAGTATTTGAGAGTGGTCAAGAGTGTTTACACACTCACACGCACACACTCTTATCAGGAAGCATTTAAATGTGCGTCTATTGCCCAGTAGTTCCAGTCTTGTAGAAATCTCAAATGAATCATGTACGATTTTTCTTGATCCTTGACGAAACATACTGATTTGGCCATACATTTCATTGACGAAAATTTCATATAAATGTTCCAAATTCGTGCAAGACGCAATGCAGAAACGTCGGGATTTTTTATGCACGAACCCAATTTCGAAATATTGAGGAAGTTTCGTTAAAGAAAAGTAGACAGGAATATAATGAAAATTCGTCAAGGAATTAAAATCGAAACGTGTAATAAAATTCGTGAAGGAATGTTATACCGAAACGTTGAAGAAGTGAAAACGCTGTATTGTTGCAGTTTAGCCTCTGAACGATTCGGCAAATTACAACAATCATGAATATTATTATTATTATTATTATTATTTATTTAATCAATGGTATGTTAACCTTACTGACTATATGCTTAATATATAAGTATGTACATGCAAAGTAATAGATATTACACTTTAATATATTGAATTTAATTGTTTGAACATTATCTTCAAGTTGTTGTAATAAATTAGGCGCTGACAACCGCTGCTTTGCATTATATTTTGTATAAATTTTTTTTTAAGTCCAGCAGTTCATGCAGAAACTTCCTGTAAGAAATCATCACGAAAAGTTCGTCAATGAGGCCGCGAACTTCTGGGGATTATAATAATTTTAGCATATCTTTGTTTTACGTTGTTTCTTCGCAGCCAGATTTATATGACAAAGTTTTTTTAGAAACAACTCTTTCCAATACATGCATAAGTCTTTAATATATTTCCGATTGGAAAAGTTGAAAAACGATTTATGATTCAAAAATGTTCAATCTACTTAAAGAAGATATGCGCAGATTTTGCAAAATGTTATGACCTTAAATTTACACCGTACACCAGCGATGCCCAGCACATAACTCTTTCCACTCTTTTACAATTTCAATATAATAATAGTTGTTGTATTTCGCCGAATTCAGTTTGCAATTTAAGCCTCGCTTCTTAATGTTATTGTTTTTGTTCTTTAGAACCATCGATAGGTGTTCTGCGGTTGCATGTTGTTGTTTTTGTTCTTTCTTTGGCACCATCGATCGCCGCTGTTTCGCATTGTTTTGGCATTCGCATTGCAGACGTTAACATCATGCGTCGTATTCTTTATATTTTTCGTTGTGCGAATACACATTAAGAAAAACTTTTTGAATATTTGCAGGTGGGTACTTTTTTTTATTGCATCAGAATAAATTATTTTGACGTAGAATTACGTCTTACAGCGCGGTTTGTATGGGGGTCAGTTTCACGAATTTTTTCAAAGCGATATTTGACACTTTGGGGTATACCTACAGCCTTTAATATTCATCGTACAAAGAAAAAAAAAATGCCAACATATCAGTTTTAGTGGGAATAAAACGAATATCTAATAAAATAGCAAAATCTAAGAAGATGAAAAATTCATATATTCGTATGAGAAATGCACAAGCTGCTTAGCTGCAGTAGCTGCTTATGCTGTTTTTAAGGTTGTTGTTGTGTTTGCTTGTTTGGTTCGTAATCACGTCGTTCGTTGTTGTGCTACTTTTGTTGTTGTTTTTATTAATATGTATGTTAAACATACATATATAAATATACATCAGTTGGTTTCATTTTTTTTTTCGTTTCCTAGATAGCCAATCGGCTCGGTTGAAAACGGTGTGCACTTTTAAAAGCACTGAAGCGGACCGTTTCGTTGTCGGAAAACTATGCAATGTGTGTTTCATATAAGCGTACCATTTATTAAGTTGTATATTAATATTGATTTTCTATGATTTATATATAAATTCTAAATGTTTGATAGTTTAAATCATTCTTGATTTTAAATACAAATTCTAGTTGTTTGATACTTTAAAATCGTTTATTGTGCTTTAGGTCAGGTTAGAAAAAAGACAAGAACAAACGACGCTTCAAGCGAATATGACATAAATTTCAATTCGATTCTTGATAAATAAAAAAAGGACTTTACAATTATATAGAGAACGGTTTAAAGGTACAAAAACATGTCGTTTTCATACCAGCAAATCAGACGCTGCTGTTTTAAGTACCATTTAGCTGGAACAGTAACATTCATGGCTTGTTGGGTTGTAATACAATAGAGAGTACAGATGCATGTAGCTAGAGAGCCAGTATGTGGCTACAAAAAAATGTTCTACTACTAGCCAAGGTTGCCAGTTAAAATTTAAAACAATTCCGACAAATATTCCCTTTTTGACAGTAACATAAATTAAAAACAACAAAAATTACCATTGTTAAGATAAACAAAAAAGTTTCTACCGCAATAAAAAAATATCAAAAAAAAAAAAATCTCACGATCATTAGAAATCACCACAAAAATACCACGCGTTTTAAAAATACCACAAAAAATTCCATAAAAAAAATAAAATAAACTGGCCATTTCAGCCCTTGGAAGGACTTTGACCTAGCTTCTATTGATCAATTGTGTTGTGCGTGTTATTAAATGTTTGATCACAAATGATCGAGAACTGGACCTACGTGTTTTATGCCGACTCCGAACGGCTTTTGTTCTCAAGAAGCTTTACATGGCAATTTTTACTCTCTGAGGTTTGCCATTGTCTGCAGAGAGGTGACGACCGAACAGAAAAATTAGTTCAATTGAAAAAACTTTCTGTCTGAGCAAAAATTCCATATGCACTTAAAATTGCCACAAAAATCTCATTCGCATTAAAAATTACCACAAAAATAACACGCGTTTTTAAAATACCACCGCAAATTCCATATGCATTTAAAATTGCCACAAAAATCTCATTCGCATTAAAAAATACCACAATAAGTCCCATATGCACAAACAATTTAAAAACCATTTAGAAATACCACAATGACATTTTGCTTACTAAAAAAGAAAAAAAATTTCAAGAAGAATACTACCAAACTCCCACGGAAATTAAAAAAATACCCCACTGAATTCCCACGCCAATTAAAAAATACAACGCTAAATAAAAAAATTTAATAGGAATTCCCAAAAACAAAAATTCCTAAGGGCAATTAAAAATTACCACGAATGGGATTTTTTCAACATAACTGGCAACGTTGCTACTAGCTGCTGATATTGTTGTTTTGGTTCTGCATGCGCTGCAAAGGGCCGTTTTTCACTCGGCAATTCTATGAGCAATAATTGCTTTCGCCATAAGTAGTTTGTTGACTACTTGGGTTCAAAGGGGACTTTCGTAAGCCCTCTCATGCGGGCGAATAATCGACAAACTGCTTGCGGCAAAGGCAATTATTGCCGAGTGAAAAGCGGGACAAAGAGATCTTGCTACCAAATCAATAATTGCTCTCGGAGCAATAATTGCTTTTGCCGCAAGCTCGAGAATTTTCGTGGCCCGACCTGGTTTTTCTGCCATGAGTTGGAGTACGAAGAAAACGAATGTTTATTTTCAGCATGTATGTATACTACTACACAAATTTGCGCATGCGTTACTAAGCATGCGTTGTGCTTTAAAAACTACATTTATTTTTAGATACCATAATAAATTCGAATTATTTTTATTATGCATTATATTCTTTCCATATTAAAAATTTATTTTGTTAACTAAAATTTTAAATTACTTTTAAAATATACATATTAGGGTGGGGCGATTTGAGAATCAAAATGGGCGCTTCGCGTTTCTGATTCTTGGGATTGTACTGAGCAAAAAAGTCCACGAGACCATACGTCTACGGTGAAAATCGAGCTTGAAGATTTTGACTAGCAGTTTTATCGCAGACTTTTATCACGTTTTTTTTTTTTGATATTTTTTGGATTTTTTTTTTTGGACCATTAAGATTTTCGATCCAAGACAAAAATCCCAATGACTTGGCCGTTACAGATCAAAATATCAAAAAAAAAACGTGACAAAAGTCTGAGAAAAAACAGCTAGTCAAAATCTGGAAGCTCGATTTTCAACGCAGACGTATGGTCTAGTGGACTTTTTTGCTCAGTACAATCCCAAGAATCAGAAACATACTAATCGCCCCACTCTAATACATATGTGTATATGCTCTTTACTACAGGAAAAATAAATAATTCAAATTTACCCATATTAATTTCCATTAATTAAGCATTACTTTGAATTACATTTAGTTTTAACCAACAAAACAAATGAACAAGAACAACAAATTCATCACCAAAAATATCAAACGAAAACTTTTTATAAAACAAAACAAATTTTTACATGAATTTAATTGTTAGCCTTTTAGATCAGGTAAGTCTGAAGAAGAACAACAACAACAAGTTTGTTTTTGAATAATTTTTTTTAGAAGATGAAACGCTTTAAAATAGTTTTGAAAAATATAAATAAAAAAAAACCAGAATTTTTCTCTATTACTGTATAAAAAAGAATTCTACGTCTGTACTTACGATACTATCGAAACTGTGTCTTTTTTATTGGAGTTACTATACCCTTGAAAAATGGCAAGAAAAGAATTTGTGGAAAACTGGGAGTTTGCCTATTTTTTCATAGATAATAAAATTTTGAAACGATTTTAATCTTAATAATATAACAGTTTAATTATTAATAATAGTTAATAGTTAATAAATAATAAATAATAAAAAATATTAAAAAATTAAGGTTAATTGCTTTAAATATTATAAGATTAAAAAATTAAAAAAAAAATTATAAAAATAAAAAATTAACAAAAAAAAAACATAAAAAAGTAAAAAAAATAAAAAAACAAAAAATTAAGAACTATAAAACAAAAATTAAAAAAAGGATATCTGATAAAAAAAGAATTCTGGGTAAATTAGAATGTAATCTGACTAGCAAATAACTGAAACATTTGGAATTACTTGATTCATTATTTTTACAGTGTACAATACATGTGTTCGCTGTCGCGAACTTTGCCAGCAAAATAACAGTGTTATTGGTAATTCGTCATTGCATCCAGATTTAAAAATTTTTTGATGTTGCTTTTTGTTGTTTTTGCACTCTTCAAATAATTTTCCTCGGCATCGCTGCTGTACACAAACCTTAAAGTTTTTGTAAGAAACTATAAGTAGAATACATCGGGTATTTCAAAGATTACAAAACAAATTTACAAAATTTTTCAGGAGAAACAAGAAACTGGTTCTAGTCTGTGACCTACGTGCTTTCTGAAATAACCGTATTTTTTGTCAAGCAGCCGTTCTTTTGCTATTGCACTAATTAATGAAGTTTCACGTTGACTTGTGAGATGGTATAAGAAAACACAAAGACGCAAAAAAACTATTCAAAAGAACTTGACTTGTGGTGTTTCTGAAATACCCGATTCAAATAGTGTCTCCGAAACATAATGTAATACACTGACATTGAAATCGTGCAATCATTCATAAATGCTTAATCTGGTTTCAACCGCTCCCGAAATATACTCACTCCGATTTAATTCTATTTGGTGTTGCTTTATTACTAGAATCATGTTTTTCTGTACTTGGTCTCTATCTCTACAAAATAGATTATCTGTGTTTTACGAAATCTGTCTACTTCTATTTGTCCTAAGTTTTTGTGTTCGTTTCTCCGATTGATAAAGATTTTTTTTAAGAATTTATTTAAACAATGTTTGTTTTAGCTTTAAGCTGGTAAAAATTTGCTGATAATCTTTTTTGTACCGGGATAAGGGACAAAGATATTACAATCAATATAGAATATAGTTTGAGCTCGCATCACTCTCGAGTCAACATCTTTGTTGAATGCCAAGCTGCGATCAAATCCATTTGCTCCAATATCGTCAAGTCCAGAAATGGCCTGGCCAAGTCTCTAAGTCATTGATGGAAACGAGATGGCAGACGGACTTGCAAAGGAGGGAGCGGGGCTGGGATCAAAGTTCATAGAACATGCTCCTATCCCGCTACAAGAGCTGCACCGAAGCCTAGAAATAAAGATCTCACGTGCATGCGCGATGTACGATGCGAAAATAGATTCTTTGCACACTGGCACGCCCCCACAAAGACAGCAGAACACTGTTGGGTATCCTCACAGGTCACTGCATTACAGCAGCTCATGCGAGAAAGTTGAGCAACACAACGGATGGCAACTTTAGGAAGTGAAATGAACCAGAAGCTCCAAAGACCCTGGTACACCTACAATGCCCGTGTCCCGCTCTACTTAGATCGAGAAAAATAATACATTTTTTCTGTACTTTTTGGAAATTCTGCCCTCCAGAGAAAAAAATAGTAACCTCTTAAATTGAATCGTGTTCTTTTCTCGATAATGTTGATCTCAAAAGTAGAAAAAATTCAGAGTTCTACAGGATGGCAGAAACATAAATGCAAACACCATTGAATACTTAGGCTCACTAGAATTTTTGTTATTGAAAAATGTAGCCAAAACCTCTCTTGAATCCCTCCTAAAATTCACGATATCAACACATATCCACTAGGAAACGAAAGGATCTATGTCAGACACCTTCGAGAGGCAACAGGATTGACCTATCCAATCGTTTAAGAAAATACTTCATCTTCCATCTTATCCCTGGATAGCCAATGTAAGTCGTTTCTACTAACACTGCTCTGTTTTTTTCGAACTGATGAAATAAGTAGCTTATGAAAATATGTAAAAAGAAAAAAAACCAAGACAAGTATAAATGTTTTTTGATTTCTAGTAAAATTTACATAGTTTTCCATTTTATGTACAAACAGCTTCTCAAAAACGAGTTTTGAAGCATGTAAGTCTAATCGACTAACATTGGTTATAACTAATGTTACCAACTATACTTACTTTGCAAGTATCATACATATTTTCAGCTTCATATACTTACTAAAATTCCATACTTATAAGTATACTTACTTTTAAGATTTATACTTAATTATGCTTACTTTTCAGCTCCAGTTGAACGTTTTTATTTGCAAAAGCGGAAAAAGTTTGAAAATTGTAACTAACAGCGTTAAAAATACAGACTCTGGAGTCAATTTTATTTTTAAAAAATAATATTGATTACAGCTGTGTCGAATTTTACAATTTTTTAAAGACAAGACCTTAAATATTAAGGGTGTCGGCTAAAAAATAGGCTATTTTTGGAAATTTATCGTGAGCTTGCTATGAAAGATATATTTATGTAAGCTGTTAGGAATCATAAATGAAGTCTTAATTTATAAAAATAAAAAATTTTATTAATGTTTTTTAATAATTTGGAGGCAGGTCGGCTCCCACACGATATCTCGGCATCTGTTTATCTGAAACAAAAAACCGAAGTGTTTTAGATTCAATATGGCAAGGACTATAAAATAGACTATTAATATTAACTTTTAGCAATTGTTGTTAACTTTAAGTTACAAAAACCAAAAAAAATTAAAAAATAATTTTTTTCGCTGTTATTTGTAAAAAAATATAGTAAACATAAATTTTTTAACACGATTATAGTCTATTTTGTAAGTAGTTTTGTGTTAAATATGTGGTTAAAATTTCAGAAGGATCAGCCCACCGAAGAAATAGTGTGGGGCGTCCGTGAAAACGTAGTTTTGAGAAAAACGCTCTTAAAGTTTTTTAAATGCGTTCTAACATGAGTTCAGGTAGAGAAAGTTTTGGGTTGAAAAAATTACTTATACTGCTCGGATCTTCATAAAAATTTAATACAATATTCTTAGATACATATACATTCGAAAAATTGTAAAAACAAAGAAAAACTTTCGAAAGTGACCAATTAGACTTGACGCTTAAATAAAATTTACAGCCAACACAAATACGATTTCAAGCAAAAAAAAAAAAAAAATAATGTAGCGCTTCAATTCAGTGACAGTGAGAGCGAATAATGATAAATTTTCTTTGGTCTCTGTATACATTTGAATGTGATTTTTTTATTTTTTTTTATTTAACTACTTTGAAAAAGCGTATAACTTTTAATTTTTTGTTATACTTTTGTTTGTTTTTAAACTATTTTATGTTTTAGAAATATATATGAATTTCAAATATATAAAATTAATATTTTGATTTTTTTTTATCTGAAGAGTTTTTGGTTTTAGACAGATTGCATACACAAAACCTTTTTAGGAAAACAAAAAGAATAGGGTGACAATATTTAAGGAATATTGTGGGTTCTATTGATTTTAACATAAATTAGTAAATTGTATCAAAAAAATATTCAATTTATTTTTCTAAGGTAAAAAACTTACTTATACTTATTTTAAAAAATTATACTTACTAATACTTACTTTTCAGTGTTCTAAGAAGCAAATATACTTATTTTTTAATAACATGACTTGGTAGCATTAGTTATAACGTATAAGAAATTTAATTGGTTATCCAAGGTCAAACAAAATTCTTAGGATAGCTATTGTGAAAATTGCGATTAACTTGTACAAAAGTTCAGAGTAGTTTCAAAAACTTGAAGCATTTTTTTTTTAGAAAAAGTCTTTTTTATTAAACAAGTGAAATAATCCGACAAAAGTTAAAAATTTTTATGACTCCACACCTAACAATATTGATATTAATCGTCAGGTAATTGCATAGATAAGACAAAATATTTCGGGGAAAGACTCAGTTTTAACTACGCTGTGACACTTCAAATTTGAGATATTTAAAAAAAAATCATGTTTTGTTTAATTTGTTTTGGGTTCTCTTAAACAAATAATTGTCAAAAATTTGTGGTTTGATTAAACTCAGCCAAGTTAAGTTTTTTATTATAAAATTGTAACAGTACGTTTTATGCTGGGGTATCACTCGCCGGACCAGTAGTCCTGTCACAAAGCAATTTCTATTTTGGGACCCAAAAATGAAGAAGCTGAAGCGGTTTTATTTTAAATTCAAGAACTCTTGTTTATTAAATTTAGCTTCAGTGCTTTTATCTTAGATCTATCTTTAATAAATGTAAAACGTATAGGATGGCGCTTCTTGCGCGGTAAATAAGGAAATAGTTTAATGAATTAAAAATTGTCGGAGATGGCGTGCTTGCGTGCTCTCAGCACGGCTTCGTTATCGTTGGGACTACGTACTCTGTAGCACGTCTCGTTGTCCTAGTATCTGCGCTCTTTGTAGCGAGATTCTCGGTCGGTGTCCTTTTGAGCTCTCTGTAGAGCGTCTTCAATATCGCGTGCGGCGTAGGCACGTCTTTGGTATCGCCGGGTTGGGTGCTCTTAGCACGTCTTCAATATTGCTAGGTTGCACCCTTGTGTGTTGCACAGTCTAGCACAGCTCGGTCTTCCCTGAGTCGTGTGCTCTCTAGCCCGTCTTAGATGTCTTCGCGTTAACCAAGTGCGTTGATTTCGACGCACGTGTCGACCTTTGTCTTGTGGCGAATGTGTTGCTTCTTTAGGCGTCGAATACTCTGCGTTTCGTAGTCTGAGTGCGTTGAGTACGACGCACGTATTGAACTCAGTATTCTGGGCAAATATAGTGTTTTGCCGGACGCTGAATACTCTGACGTCTCGCAGATCTGAGTGCGTTGGTTTTGATGCACGTGTCAAACTCAGTCTTCTGGGCAAATCTGTGGTTTTGCCGGACGCTGTGTACTCTGCAGTTGTGTGGACCTGAGTGCGTTGGGTATGACGCACGTGTCAAACTCAGTCCTTCGGGCAAATATATGGTTTTGCCGGACGCTGTGTACTCTGCAGCTTTCTCGGCTTGAGACCATGGTAGCTTTACACTTTGACTCCAGGATGGGCACTCTAGGGCTACAAAAATGTCCACGCCTGTACGGTAGTGCTGTCATAACAAAGAGCCGTTATACTCGGCAGCAGGGAAGGTCCAGGCCAAACCATGCGTTATCCCTGTGACCAGTGGCACTATCCAAGTTGTGACAAACAAAGCGTACGTCTGGGTAGTAAGCTAAACCGATCAGTTTCACTGGCTGAGTCTCCTGGGTGCCGTCTTGATGCTGCCAAAGCGAGACCGTGTACACTGTGCTGGAGCTCTCGATGTTCTTAGTCGTTGGCTCTTGGGGCGTTTGGCGCTAGACGCTATGTCGTCCTTATAGCGCTAAGTTCGTCGGCGCTCACTGGGCCGCAAATGTAACCTTGCGCTGACGATCTTACCCAATGTCCTCGTACTGTCTGGAACTCGTTATGCCGGAGCAACTCGCCAAGTACTCGAGCGTGTGGTCATAAATGCGTTGACTATTAGCAAATCTCTTTAGTTGTACTCTTCTCTAATAATCAAGGTCTAGGCCAAACCATGCGTTATGAATATTAAATACTTTTCAACACAGAGGACCACGTACTTACGATTGTCGGGCTTGCAGCAAACAGACCGATTTTCTGTTCTGCACTCCCTTTTATGTTTTGTCATTCTCAAAGTTTTTCGTAGTAAAAGCTCTTCGTGGCCATTTTAAAGCTTTATTATCGCTCGTTAAGATGGCTGCATTGCAAGCTTGATGTCTCTTGCTTGAGCTTGATGGGTTTGAGGGTGTCGTTACACCTTACTAGTTGACCTCGCACTAGTTTGGCGAGCATGTTTGACGGTTGCTCCTATTGTGCGCTCTATGGCTATTTGTGACTATTTGTGATGGCCATAATTTCTTAAAAATTATGGTCGTTAAAAAATATATTTGAGTAAATAAATAGAATTAAAAAATCTTAGAAAATATAAAATTTGATACATATTTAAGTGATTTTAATTATCAAGTGAAGAATTTTAGAAATAGACAAATTTCGATGAAAAAAAAACAAATCCTGTATAATTAAGTATGGTACTTACTGGAAAATAATCTACTAGTATAGATTCTATATAACTAGAA
The DNA here is from genome assembly GCA_963920525.1 of Dichetophora obliterata. Lineage (NCBI taxonomy): Eukaryota > Metazoa > Arthropoda > Insecta > Diptera > Sciomyzidae > Dichetophora > Dichetophora obliterata. The sequence continues at coordinate 279,557,794 of OY986435.1, forward strand.
ACTGCTAACAACTTTTCCTACTTCGTCCTTTTAAAAATGACAAATTAAGTTCAAAATCAAGTAAAAAATTAATGTTTGTTAAAATCGGTCAACTTTTGTATGTACCTCCCTTACAAAATCAAGTACAAAAATTAATAAAGGTCCGAGGGAGGTTCGCCTAGGGCCTAACCGATTTCGATCATTTTTGAGATTTTTCTTAATTGACTTAAACTAATTAAGCATGCCAAAATGCATTCTCATAGGAGCACTCCTTCTATTATTGTTCAATTTTTGTATAGTAACAACGCACTGTGCGGCAGTTATTCGTCGTGATCGTTGCGGGCATCTTTTAAGCGGGCATCAATGCGTCTATTTTAGGAAACGTTTCATTTGACGGTGGTTACATTTTTATATTCCAAAATAAATTTATTAATCAGCTATTTTCAATATTGAATTGGATCAAGGCAAAGGCAAAGGCAAAAAGGAGTCTAGAATGCACATAAAGAAAATGTAACCTATATAATTCTATTTTCTGAGATATTTGGTACTAGTTTTCTTATCATGATACGCCGGTGACACAATCTTGTACACATAAAAAAATTATATCTACTTGTATTTCAAAGATGGGGTAAAAATGTTTCTCGTATCATGCCCGAAACAGTTTCAACTATAATTTTTTTATTAATAATAATATTCTTAGTAATTTAGTAAATTAAATAGTGTGAGATCTCCTTTATCCTTAAATAAAATCGCCTTAATTACTATTTAGCCCCCAAGTTTTCCTCTTTTCAAATAAGAATATAAAAATTTCCCAATATTTTTTTTTTTAAATGAATAAAACCAGCAAAATTTTTACACCATTTTTTCCAGTTTCGGAGGCATAGAATTCATAAGGCAATTGTGAGCGGAACGAAATTTATTAGTTTTGGACTTAGCAGGTAAAAATACATTTTGTATTTGAATTTATTTGAAGATAAATTAGTACTGTAAAATACAAAAAGATTTTTCAAAAGTACAACGATGAGACATAAATAATAAACTTCTTTAATCCGCAAAAATTAAGAATTAGAGTTGTCGCTATTCTTGAAATATTCGTCGCATGGATATCAACTGACTTATTTCTTTTTTCAACACGCATTAGTTCTAGCAGCATGCAAGCTACTAAAATCGAGTTTGGAAACATACCTATTATATGAATTATTTAAAAAATTTATTTTTTTTAATTCAAAACGTTTGAATAAATATATAAGGAGGTACATGTATAAATGGGTTTTGGGCTCCATTCATTTTCTGAACATATTCTAAATCCTGGATGCAATATAAGCACGTGACGCGAAAAAATCAAGAAAATTATCAAACTGGGTTAAAAAACGTGAATTTGAAAATGTATTATATAAAGGTTTCAAATCGAGTTTCCTATTTAAATATTAGTCGTAAAAAACTTTTGACCATAAGATATTCTAGTGTAAAGGCGTTTTCTTAACAATAATTTACCATCAGGTTTTTTTTAAAAATTAGTGCTTGATCTAAAAATTCTGAAAAAGCCTACTTTATTCAGAATTTCCAAATTGCTTTTCGCTTTTGAATTAGAAGCTTCGCCCTAGTCTAGATGGCTGCAATTTTTTCAAATTTAAATTCTGGAAGATTGTTAGCAACTTTATTAAGTTTACAAAAAATTAAAAAATCATCTAAATTGGATCACCTTTATAACAAAAAAACAATTTTTTTAGGCCGATTTTTGGGAAAACATTTTGTTTTTGAATTTATTTTACTTTGTTTTCTTCTTGTGCTTAGTTACTTTAAAACATAAATCTACTTAACGTCCAAGTTTATATGCGTTATTGGCTTAAATGCCCCTTATCATCTGTTGCTCCGAAGTATGATCTTCGACTAATAGGGATATCATTCCTTATCATTCCTCAATTTGTCGTACGAATAACTTTGTAATTTCTTACATTACATTCATAGTATTTACTTATGGGTTCGTACTATTTACGAATAAAAATTAATATCAGTAAAAAATTCATTCTTATGTTGATCGTACGCATTATTCGTAGAATGTACGAAGTGTTAGTTGAGTTTAAAAATGTAAAACCGACATCTTTCAGCCTGGTTTGTTGAACAATTATCGAATATAAGGAAATGTATGATTGCAAGGTGACCGTAATCTACTGAAAGAGTACGTGGCCCGTAAGCTTAAAAACCGTAGTTGAAACCCCAACTCAGATAGAATGTTTTTTTTTCGTTATCAATAAATGTAACAAATGTATTCGTAGAATATACACTTGTTTTTGTACGAATACAAATAAAATGTTTATAATATGTACCAAACTACGTCCAATCTACGAATCCTATTCGTGACTGAAAACTACGAATGAAATTCGTAAAATGGACACAGTTATTAGTAATATTTACATACAAAATTTTTTTAGTGTAAGAATTTGTATTGAAAAGTGCTTGTGAAACAAGGGTGAATGAAATGGTATCGTAACTTATTACTGCGACGGGTGCAACATACTATTTAAAAATGCATGCATGGCTTAGCTTAGCTTTATTTTTAAATATACCTTAAAAAGCATTTTTGAAATCTCTCCACAATATATTAACATATATAATGAAAATATCGTCATATAAAATCAAAAAAGCCGTAAGTTACAAAAAGTTCAAAGTCGACTTTTTTATTGATTATTGGTGCACCTTATCAAAATACATGCTCCTGCTAAATTTTACTCTCCTACAACTAAAAACTACGTTTTTATTAAAAAAGTTTTAAAATCCCTTAGTTTGAGCGCAACTTATAATTATAATCTAGAAGGTTTTTTTACTTTCTCGTAACATTTTTTAATTGTAGCTTACGGCTTTTTGGTTCAATATGAAGATATTAAAAAAATTTTCAGTACCTAGGGGGAGTGTCAAGTGCTCCTCGTGTCCCCCATGTGAACGCTCAGGAATTGATTAAAATCTTATCTGTGAATTTAGTAACAGAGAAATAATTATGTATCAAATTATATAATTATATAATTATGTAGTATCAATTAAATGTGTTAAATTTTTTTACAATCTGACGTTTGGCATAGAGGTGTCAGTAGCTTAAGTGACGCTATTGTTGTTATTTTGAAACAAAAGAAAAATTTATACATAATGGTAAAGCAAAACTTTATAATGAAAAAAATCCTGTGCACGCAAAGCAAAATCTTATACAGATCTTGTTATTAAAAATATGGGGGTGATTACGATTTCCGTGACCCCTCGATTTAAGTATGCAGATTTGAAGTACTCTTTGAGAAAATAAGATTCGCCGAAGGATTTATCGATATATCGGTTAGTTATAGAGATATCAATTTTTCAAAAAATTAATATTCGACGTAACCAATATTTAAATTCTGTTGTATCTTTGCTAATATTTGTCCGATCTGAATGATTTAGGTCATTCGAAAGATATTTAAAATGTTTTTGATATGGAACGAAAAAAAAATATTTTTTCGTAAATCGGCCACGTTTCAGACTGTCTTTATTGAATAATAAATTACACAATTATTTGTTTTTTTTTTTTAAATTATATCCAAATTATCCCGTTTATAAAAAAAAGTGACTCTGCCTTTTACAAATTAGACAATTATTTGTTTTTTTTTAATGATACCCAAATTATCTCGATCGGTCAAATATTAGCATAGATATAGTCGAATTTACATTAAGACTTCCTTTAGTAAATTTTTAAAAAAAAAAAAACGATAAAAAAACTCGATAACTAATAGATGTATCGATAAATCCTTCGGTGAATCTTATTTTCTCAATGAGCTCTTCAAAACTGCATATTCAGATCGGAAATCGTAATCGTGCCAAAAAATGCTAAAGATAATGATAAAGCAAATGGATGAAACATAGAGATAATTACTACAGCTCAGAGCCAAATCGGTAGTGAGCTAAAAAAGTGGGTAACCCGCAGCGACCAAAAAAAGTAGCGTCACTAAAACCACTGTACCTTTTTAACTAAACGTAAGGTTATCATGTAATTTTAACTCATATCATTGAAAAATTAGAACTTTAAAAATTATATACATATGTTTGTTAAATAGTAGCGTTAGACACTAATAGAATAGCATACCTCCGAATTTATTGAGTCATATTGTACATATGTACATTAAAGCGTGAACTTTATTCTTATTTTGTCAAAATTTTAAGAGTTGTAATTCGAAAATTCTCCACAAAATACAATTTTGAGAATTGTTTTCGGTTTTTTTGAAAAAGGTTTAGAGGTCGCTCAAGGTATTTTTTCCAAAAAAGTAGTTTTTCAAAATAATACTTTTACTTCTTCCCAGAATGGGTTCCTTACTGAAAAATATAATGTTCCAATGATCTAATTTGAAAAGAAAATTGTTCAAATTTTATTTTCTTGGGCTTCCAACTGTTTTTCTGGAGAGGAGTTTTTTTAATATGTCTATGATTGTTTTTTTAACTTAAAATTTCTCCAAATTTTCGCTCTTAATAGAACATCTTAGTATGCAGTTTTAAACAACATTTCATCTTAAGTGGGTAAAAGTAAAAAACGTTAATTTATCTTATTTTTACCGAATTTATGCGCATTTAGAGTTTTAAAAACTTGTATTTTTTTCGGTCGATGTATTAGTGTGAGCAACGATTTTATAAATAACAGTTAGAAAGTCCTTGATATGTAGTACATGTAGTACAAGGAGAAAAAGTAAAATTTTAGCTGGACTTAGCTTAATAACTCAAGACTACTGAAGAGCGAGGTTAAGTAGCCTCTGAAACAGTTCTGTCTAGTCTGCTGTGTGAATCACTCTATACAGAGTGGTTGTTGCTGTTGTTGCCTTCTTCAAACTTTCTTGATCTAAAAAGATAACAACTAAAATCATGTATTCTTTTTACTTAAAGCTATTTTCGCCGATTTAATTAATAAGAGAATTATTTAAAAAATTGCAAATATGTAACAATATTCAGTAATTTTTCTGTCTAAGCAGTTTTCATAATTGCCTTGACTATGGAATTTTAAGCAGCAGATAGCAGTAGCTGACTATCGACTGCAATGGGTTTTCAGTAAATTGAAAAGGTAGTGAAAACCTCAAATCTCTAAAACTATTGCAAAAGTAAAAAACTTTCTAATACTTGTATTTTTAAAATATTCTAAGAAATTAATTCATTGATTTCTGACCATCCCTTTCTATTTTGTCCATCGTTTGTATGTAGTCGAATCACTGTTCCTCTCAGCAACATCGGATTTCCTCACTGGCTCATAAAGTTTTCTTCTACGCTTATGTTCGTGACTTTTGTGGCGCTTCCCAGTGGGCATTTTAGCGAGTGCTCCGCAAAAAAAGGCATGCTACTACTGCTATTATTGGCGTCAATACACCTTCCATGATCACTGCATTCATGAGTACTTCTGTAAGGCCTACCTTTTGAAGGTTCTCATTCTTTTCATATTTTATACGAAAAAATTTAAAAAAAAAATTCCAAACAAAATTTTAAATACACAGAACAGTTTGTAAAAAAATGTAGATTTAAAAAAACAACAAAAAAAATTTTTTGTCTGAGTTGGGTCTCGAACCCGGGCTCCCGAAAACTAACACATTACATATTACTTATATTATATGAAAATATTTATATGGAAAAACTCCAAGTCTATTCTTATATTTTTGTATGAAGAAAATTTATAAACAAATTCAAAAAAGATTTTAAACACACAGAAAAGTTTGTGAAAAAATGTACATTTAAAAAAAAACAACAAAAAATTTTTTTTCCCGAGTTGGGTCTCGAATCCGGGCTCCCGAAAGCTTACTTTTATTTGTATTGATGCAAAAGAAGCACTTTATTATTAACAACCACGGTAGACGAGTGGGTAAGATGTCGGATCGCCGCACAGTGGGGTATTGAACCCTGAAAATTGTGATCAAATCGCCTAGAAGACGGAGGGAATTTTTGACTTTTTTTTTTAGTTAGAATGGGTCCAAAGAAGAAAAAAAAATTCTGTCCGTCCGTCCGTCTGTCTGTCTATCGACACAATTAAAGCCGTAATTTTGAAGCTATTGTAATGAAATTTGGTATTTAAGCTTGTTTCTAAAATATAAAGATTAGAATCGAAAATGAACCAAATCGGATGAAAACCACACCTAACTCCCATACAAAGTGACTTTATTAAAAACGGTAATATCTCTTTAAGTTCCACAAAACTTCATATATCGACTTTTTTTTTGTATATGAGCTTTGATATTTAATATCCGCTTCAAGTATGAAATTCAACCAAATCGGATGAAAACCACGCCTACCTCCCATACAAAGTGACTTTATTCAAAACGGTAATATCTCTTTAAATTCCACAAAACTTCATATATCGACTTTTTTTTTTGTATATGAGCTTTGATATTTAATATCCGCTTCAAGTATGAAATTCAACCATATCGGATGAAAACCACGCCTACCTCCCATATAAAGTGACTTTATAAAAACCGTAAAATCTCTTAAAATTACTTACTTTTAGTTTTTTTTGGTAACATATCACTCATATTTGTTGTTTCAAAAAAAAAAATAGACTTCCACTGAATTCACAACTATATGCTTACATACGAGTATGTACCTAAAAACACACATTTTATAAGCCTAGACGGGAAAAAACATTACAAATACGAACTGGGGTAATTGATAGCAAAAAGTGTGATTACTAATACTAAGATTCAAGCCTCTTAGTAACGAAATTTATATTTTTTAGTTAACAAACAATTAGAAAGTATAAAAAGCGTCACAAAACCATTTACTTTATGGAACTTTATTTTTTTCCTCAATATTAATGAAATACATACGCAATAGAAAAATATTGCTATTCTATTCTATTACTATTCTACGGAATAGTGATATAAACCAAAATATTTCGTTTTTTTACCACTCTAATAAACAAACTGAAGCTACATCACTAACTGTTGACGTTAATTATATTATTAAATAAAAAACAAAACATAAAAAAGCACTGACAAAAGCAACATGAACAGAGCAACGTACCCCTTCAATAAACAAATAGTTGCTTCGCCACTTGTTGTTAACCTTTATTAATTTATAAAAACAAAGAAAACAAATAAAAAAAAACAGCAACAAAAACAATAGTAACACTTACTTCATGTGCACATTTCAAGTTTTCGACTATTACTTGCATATATGTATTTCAATTGCATGGGCATGAAAAAAAGTTTTTCTTAAAAACCGCAGAAAACTTGCAAACTTTTTTTTTAACTTATCACTTATATTTGTTGTAACAAAAAAAAAAGACTTTCACTGAATTGAGTGGTATTCACAACTATATGCTTACATATGTAGCTAAAAACACACATTTTATAAGCCAGCATGGGAAAAAACATTAAAAATACGAACAGACACTTTTTTTACTAATATATTTCATTTGACGTTTTTAAAATACCTGAGGTAGAAGGTTCCATTGCTCAAAGAATTTTACTTTTTTAATGTTTCAAGAAAAATCACTTGGAAATATAAAAATTGTTGTGTTTTTTCTATGCGCGCACCAAAAGTAAAGAAAACGTTAAATTTGCAATCGCAGTGCACGGATACCGTTCTCTTTTTTTAAATTTTTCTTTCACATAGTGATGTAGAATTCTATTTTCTTTCGAACGATACCAATCATGATTGGGTAGCTTCGATTTGATTTTTTTAATTAATCACACAAATTGGTATGAAATACCCCAATGTGCGCCGCATGAGAGGACCATGGTTCAAATCTGAAATTGTTAGTCTTTTATATTTCAAGTTGATATTTATATTGCTTTTACTTCTAACGTGACTTCTCGAAAGAGCGCTTCTGGCAGGTCTCTTTTGAGCAAGGAGAGCGGGAGGCCTGACAAATTTTCCCATTTCGTACAAGCAATACAACGGTGTTTGCAAGGAGTGTGGAAGGCCTATAAAAACCTAAAGCAGGCCTGCTAGAAGGCCTTGGAACTACTGCAATTGCCCACTGGGTTGTACTGCTCAAGCTGATGACTTCCTCATCGTATTCCAAGTTATCAGAATTTAATTTTTTTTGCATTTTTAGCTCTTTATTGCAAGCAATAGTAAAACGGGGGTAAAGTAGGCGGGTGGTAAGGACTGCAGTACTAATAAAATGCAGAAGAAATTGTTTCATATTCATAAATAATGAAAACTGATGAAGAAAAGAAAATTGTAAGTGCGTGTGTGTGAGAGCGAAAGACTGATTCGTGCGTTATTATTACTCAATGCTATGTGCATTATTGCGCTCATGTTTGTATATAAACTACTGCTGATATTCTTATTATAATATGTATATAGATGTGTTGTGTATAGGTGTATGTGTGTAGATGCTATGTCCTTTTTTCGTTTGTATGTCAAGACATTAGCATATGTCAGCAATTTTAATGTAATTGCGTTGGCAACATGACTGGCCATCAGCATCATCTCTATGAAGGCCAGTGCCATTTAACGTTTGTCCTTAGCCTTGTCGCTTGATAGTCCTTCATCTTCATGCACAAGTTCGCCATTTTTCCTCCAGCAGCCTGCGGCAAGCTCTTTGTCCTACCTATCAATAACTTAATTTCATGTTTTTGTCGTTGTTTAATGATGTGCAACAGCCATTCCTTTAATTAACTGTTCTGATTATGGTCTAAAAATATTTAAAAAAAAATAAACTTTTCAGGCTTAATAACTGTGAAAGTATTTTTAAATTTGCGATAATTTACTGCATTAATCCTGCCATTTAATTTTAAAGTGACCTTTTATTTTATTGTTGATTTATTTTGTTTTTGTTTAAGGTCAAAGTTGTTTATTTCCAAAACTTTTGTAGTGACGTCAAGTGTTTTTGTCGTCCTTATCATGTACATACATACGCAGTATCGGGCCTTTTTCCAAGAAAAGGATTTTTGGCGTTAAAAATCTCCCTGCCCCATAAAATCCGATGGTGCATACAAAAATTAATACAAATTGGCGCTGCGCCCTAATTAATTTACCCTATTTATTGTCCATAAACGTACAAATTGATTTTTCGCTAACAGGAGTGATACATAAGTTACAATATTTAAATATGATATGAAAAAGACTTATAAAAGCTTGGGATTACAACAGTATGGAAACAATTTTACAATATAGAAAAAATTATGTGTATCAAATGTCCTAAGCATCAAATTTTTAGCTAAAGAAGCTACAGTGGCTCACAGCTTATTTTATGCAGTCATACTTTAAACTTTAGGGCTTTATAAAAACAAAACTAACAGGAATACAAAAGATAATATGGTGTCATTTAAAAGAGCGAAAAGTCTAGTTAAATAAAAGTTTTTCATCAATAGTAAATACATTTATTTAGTTGTTTAAAAAATACGAGAACAAAAAATAAATAAATAATAGCCCGGTTACCCCGGGGCCAAATATTATATTTATATATGGCTCATTTAAATAAAAAAACACATTTCAATTTTACTTAAAAATTCAGTATTCACTTAAAATCAGGGATCGTAACGGTTATGATTTTTTTCCAAAATGTCAACAAATAATCGTTATTTTTTGACTGATTTTATTTCGATCAAAAATAAAAGTTAAAATTTGCCTTAATTTTTTTTTGATCAAAAATATAAGCTAAAATTTTACTTTTATTTTTTCAGTCCAAAATATAAGTTAAAATTTGACGAAAAAACCACATGTATTTGTCCAACTACCACTCCAAAAAGTGTTCTACAACTCCTAAACTACAAGAGATAGAGCAAAATGTATTTCAACAAAGAAGTACCCGCCCTTAAGGACGATGCCATGGTGATCATTTTGATGCATAATTCGTCCTTGTCAGAGGTGTAGTTTGGATTTAAGGGCGAATTTGATGGCGAAAAAATAAAAAATAAAAAATGCACAAAAAAGGACATAAGAAATGAACATGTTATATAATTTTGAGAATTTTTCCAAGGATGCAGTCTTGAAGGCAGAGGCTTGATGAACAATTTGGTGCATAAATCGTCCTTTTAGGATGTGTGGCTTAGGAGTTATGGCCAAAAAACGGAAAAAAGTAGAAAATCACAAGAAATGAACATGTTATATAATTTTGAGAAGTTTTCCAAGGATGCAGTCTTGTAGGCAGAGGCTTGACGAACAATTTGGTGCATAAATTGGCCTTTTAGATTGTATGGTTTAGAAGTTATGGCCAAAAAACGGAAAAAAGTAGAAAAACACAAAAATGACAGACTAAGATTCTTGAAAAAAAAATATTTTTTTCTAAGAATGCAGTCGTGTGGGTACTTTAATGACAAACATTTTGGTGCATAAATTGTCCTTGTAGTATGTATGGTTTGGGAGTTATGACGAAAAAACCACATGTTTTTTTATATTCGATCAAAAATAACAGTTACAATTTGACTTTTATTTTTTTGATCAAAAATATATTTCATTAAAATTTTTGTTGTTCAAAAAATAACATCAAATAAAAATTGCATTTCTGACTACCTTTCATATGACATAGCATTCATTCATTTGCAAAATTCTTCCAGTTTTGTGCAAAAATTGTTTTACTGTTATTGTCATGAAAACAACGAGGGTATCCCTTCCCCTTTGATTTTATTGGCGAAATTTTTTTTTTCCAAAATGTTGTTTTTGTGTTTTTTACAAAAAAAAGTGAAGTCTCAAAAATAATTTATGTGAACAAATTATCCCAATAACTCTTTCGAATCAAAATTTATGGCTAAAAATATCGTTTTATGGCCTCGGAATTCAGTATTCGACCTCAATTTACACATGCACTTGCACTGATAACATTTTATGGGCGTTAGACAAGCGGGCGTGTCAGCAACACGCCGGGTTTCAGCGAGCTATTACTATTTCCATTTGCAGCATTTGCATACGCATTTTTTCATTCTAGCGTTTAGCTACCTTTTTTAATGTTCGAACTTGGCTGGAACTAATTTTAATGGCATAACAAAACCAAAACCTTAAACGAAATCAAGTGCTAAACAACCCAATCAGCCATTCTGTAATAGTGCTTGGAGTTGGAGTAAGCTTACCTACAATAGAATAATTGAAGCCTTTTCCAAACATGCTTTGAAAATACTTGCCTACGTGATAAATTTGCAAGTTATGTTGCAAAATTGTATCGAAACATGATAAAAGTAAGCTTTTTATAAAAAAACTTGTAGTAAGTTTACTTAAAGTTTAATTTACAAGCGTTTTCAAAGCATAATTGAAAAATGCTTTCAGAGGTAATAGTTTCACAACTTTTACATTATAAAAGAATTCTCTAAGCATTGCAAAATTAGAAAATAACAATTGCAAAAAAAACGATGTCTCATCACCAGGTCTCGAATTTTGATGATATAAAAAACTCCAAAAAATAACCTAAAAAAATGACCTAAAAACTGCGGAAAATTGTCCCAAAAACTGACAATAATTACCTTAAAAACGAAAACAATTGCATAAAAAAACAAAAAATCTAGCCCTAAAAATAAAACATAACTAAATTAAAATTGATTTTATACTAGCATATCCTGAGTTTTTATCTAACACGTGTTTCATTTTTCTACATACACTCTTTCGTCAGTTTCACCACGCGCAGAGCTTTTTTTTCATCGAAGTCTATAAACAAAGCTACTCCTTTGTCGAGAGGTAATGTTTTTGATTGAAGGGACTCTAGCGTTAAAGTAATATGTTTAAAAATTTGCATTTTGACATTTTTTAGTACGAAAAAAAACAAAAAAAAAATATTTAAAAATTACACTAAAATTACCTAAAAACCAAAAAATGCTCTTAAAATTAAAAACGTCAAAAAATGACAATAAAACAACTTAAAATCTCTAAAAATGACCAAAAAATACCCTAAATCTAGTAAAAATTACCTGAAAACTAAAAACGATGAAAAATGACGAAAAATGTCCTAAAAACTTTTCATATTTGGAAGCTAAAAAACATAAATGGACGTCTTAAATAAGCAGGAAATGCCTTAGAAGCAGCAGAAAAAAGATGACATGTCATAGAAATCCTAGCCCTGCTCATCACTAACAAACAGTAATTAAATTGTAAAGTTGTAAGATTCCTAAATTGAATATGTGAGTTTTTACTTAATATTTTAAAAAATACCATATAAATTTTACCTAAAAATAAGAAATCAAACCAAGAAAATTGTCAATTTACTTTTAAAAAAAGGGTCACATTAAATTAATTCATTCCAAATTCTTTAAAACTGTTGATTGATGCTTACAATAATACTTGCTTCCAATTGTTTAATAATTGTTTTCATAATATTTTAATAACACTTTTTCCCAATTTATTTAAAAACAGTTGGAAAAAATTTACAATAATAGTTATTTCCAGTTGCAAATTAAGTAATGTAGAAAGCTTATTTACAACATTTATATCCAATTGAATAGTAAACGCTTGGGATAAGATTACGGTAAGGAATATTTTTCCAAGGGTTCCTTTTTGATTATTCTACAATTACTTGAAAGCATTTCACAACAATTTTTACAAGCTTATTCCAAGCATGATGCTTACGCTTGCAAGCTTACTACAAACGTATTCCAAGCTTTTTTGGCTTATTGGGAAAAGCATGACAAAAAAATCGACAAATTTACATTTTTCTTTACAAACACACGGAGACACTTAAAGACACAATCACACACATACACACATGCCTCTCGCAATTGCTAGAGATACCCCAAAATTATTCATAAATTCGACAAAAGAGAAGAAGAAAAAAGAAGACAAAAACGGCACACTCGCATACTCTGATTTGTAGTATGCTTTGTTGTTTTGCATACAAATAGATGAACACAAAGAATGAGCAAGTGAAGGAAAAGGAACATTAAGGCCTTATGCTATAGTAGAAGCCACCAATTGAAAAACTTTTTCTAAAATTTTTGCGATTAACTTTGTAGCCTGAAAAACCTAGAATCGTTTTGATTATAATTTTTAAATTTATAAAAAAAGTAGTGATATAATAGTTGCTTGTCTGCCTGCGTTGAATCGCCTCTTATTGAATAAAATACGTATATTTTTCTTTTGCAAATAAGTTTATTAAAAATTTAAGTAATACATAATGCAAGTGAATATACAATATTTTTGGATTTTCCATATGGTGGCAATGGAAATATGATTTCCAAAATGTATAAAATATTTGGTGTTCTTACTCTGGAGCCAGTGATGTATAGCTGGTAATTTAAAAGCCATGTATTTTCCAACATCAATCCAGCACCATCTATAGAATCGTAAAGGTAAGGCTAACAGGAAGGAACTGGACACGCAAAAAAAGTCCATTTTCGACTTTGATTGTAGCAAACATACATATTTCTATTTACCGTAAATATCCTTCGCAATTCTATATTTTGTTTATCATACATATTGCTTTTTTTGTGACAATCATTTCAATGTTTGCAATTAAAAAATACCACGCTGGATTAAAAAATACCATGGGAATTCCCAAAAAAAATAATTCCCAAGACCAATTAAAAATAACCACGAATGGGATTGTTCCCTCATTACTGGCAACCTTGGGCAGGTAGTTGATTTAAACATTTTCAGTAAAAAACTTTTTAACAAAAAAAAAAAAAACAAACTTCAAAACCACTACAAAGTAAAAAATAATTTTAAATTACTTTTCACATTAATTCTTGGTCAAATTTGATTATTTATTTATATATAGTATTAAACTGGAAATCTTATTATTTTAATTTTTTCTATTTTGCATTATTATCAAAAATATATTATTTCTCCATGAATAAAAAACCTTTAAATCCGAAGCGTTTATTTTATAAAAGTCTGATTATATAAGCGCCGACTTTAAAGCTTTTTTTATTCATGGAAAAAATAATATGCATATGTATATATATATGATAATAATACGAAATACAAAAAAAAATTATAATAATAAAATTTCCAATTTAATACTATGTATAATTAAATTATCAAATTTGACCAAGAATTAATGTGAAAAGTAATTTAAAATTTTTTTTACTTTGTAGTGGTCTTGAAGTTGGTTTTTTTTTATAGATTATGGTAACAATTTTTCCCATTCTTGTAACGAATTTTCGTCAACATTAACTGAAAAACAGTATTTTTCTTATATTGCCTCGCCCTTTTGTCCAATAATGACCACTTTCTTGACCGTAAATTTTCATAATTATGCCTACCACTGTACCTAATTTCAGTACCTTAGGTCAATTTTATTCGAGTTACAGCATTTTTATTATATTGCCACGCCCTTTATCGAATACCGCCCACTTTTTACCGTAATTTGTAATAATTGTTCCAACCCCTGTCCCAATTTCCAGTACCCTTATGTCAATATTAACTGAGTTTTTGTCTTATATTGCCACGCCCTTTTGTCCAACAACGCCCACTTTCTTCGCAGTAAATTTTCATAATCATGCCTACCCCTGTACCTAATTTCCGTACCCTTGTGTGAATATTATTCGAGTTACAGCGTTTATCTAATATTGTCACGCCCCTGTGTCGAATACCGCCCATTTTTTAGACAGGCACCTCCGCGTTTAATATCTCTATCTGTTGACAAAAAATTGTGACAATCGGGCAAGTACTTTAGAAGTTATCAATGTACACACATTTTAAAAAAAAAAAAAACCAACAAACTTGAGAACCTCCTCCTTTTTGAAGTCAGTTAAAAATAACAAAATGGCGGACATCTAAATAGAAAATTTTAAAAAATCGCGTCTTTTTTGTGGAAAATCGGTAGAAAATAGAAAAAACTTAGTTAAAATTAAAATTAAAAACATATTAAAATTTCAGTTCAATCGGCTTGATAGAATTTTTTAAAACACATCTTGAGGTATTTTTAGGATTTTTTAAAAGGTTAAAAAAATTAACTTTTATTTAAACTTTTAAGTTATATTGTGCATCAAAAAAAAAGTTGAATATTAATGAATATATATAATTGTACTACATACACATATGTACAGTAATATTTAAAATGTTAGTGCGATCGGTTGAATAGTTTTTTCGTAATAACTAGGGTCCGACCGAAACCGGAATTTTGGCCGAAACCAAAACCGAAACTGGTTATTAATATGAAAATTTAAGTTTTCACAAATAATTTTTTTTTCTTAAAAGGAAACAAAAGTACTTTCATACACATATAAAAAAAATTAATATAAAAAATTATTATTTGAATTTTGAAATTTATAACTATTAACTAAAATGTACTATTATAATAAATGAGGTCATTTTTTTTACAAAAGTATTGCATACTTTATATCTTCCAATTTTACAAAACAAAGAATTTTTTTTTTAAAAGGTTAAGTATTATAAAAATTGCAATATTTCGTTTTCTTTTCCTTTATTCCATCCAAACACTCAAAATTCGTTCGGAAATTCAATTATCAATTTTCGGCTTCAGTAGCTATAAAACTTTTATAATAATTGCAATAGAGATGATAAAATCGAAAATGATAGTATCGAATGCATAAAATTAAATAAAATGTTATCATATCACTACTTTGTTAGAAGTTGCAAAATCCGAATTTATATACTCACAATGCTTTTTGCGACAATTTTTTTCGCAGCCAACTGAACACTTAAGCAGCATTATCATTAATCCCAGCAAACCAAAATTTTCCAAATTCGTAACGAATTAGTTACGAATTTTTCCGAAATTATTCCGAGTTAAGCATCCGAATTCGTTACGATTTCGTAACGACAATCGTATGTAGGGGTTGACACGAATTCGGAAGGAATTTTAGTAACGAATTCGTAACAAATTCGTAAAGAATTGACGTATCGATTTCGTAAACAATTGAATTATCGTTTTCATAAGAATTCTTTACAAATTCATTACAATTTCTTAACTAATTGTAGCACCGAATTTGTAACAAAATGAAGTATCAAATTTGCCACGATCTCTTAATGATTTTTGTACCGTATGTAATACTAAATTAAATAACAATTTGGAATCAAAGTTTAGTTTGGGCTTAAGATGCCCCAGACTATATGTTTCGTACAAATGACATGCCAAAAATTACAGATCCTTTGCAACTACTATTAAGGAACATATGTAAATGTGAATCTGGCATGTCGTTTGTATTTGCATCCGTAAAAATTAAAATTAGAACCATATCTTGTATCATCTGTTTTAAAAGTTGTTTAAAATTAAATTATTTTACAAATGGAAAATTATTTAAAATGCCGCTAGGCTCATGGCCTACCAATTTTTTTCAACTCGTAATATTTAAAACACCTCACAATTTAAATTTGAAAATTTGATTTCGGAACTCTTTCGAATTATTCGGAAATGTTCCGAAATTAGTATTGCGAAATAGTTACGAATTCGTTAAGAATTCTCGAAATAGTTACGAACTAATCGGAATTCAGACAAATTCGGAAACTTTGGTTTGCAGGGATAATTGTAAAAAGCAGCATTTCAGCATATTTTACTTTTTTATTATAGAAAAGGTAAAAATGTTATTCAAGGAATAAAAAATAATCAATGTGTATGGAAAAAATGTATTGACAGAGCACCAGAACGGCATAAAAGGGACAAGATCATTTTTTTGCAAGATCAAAGTTGTTCAAATTATGCGCCGAAGGCCTTTTTTTAAAGATGTATTTTTGATGAATTTGAAGATATATTAACTGTATTGAAAAGTGAAAACATATGTAATACATACATACTATATACCTAAAATATAATGGCGTTTTCTCTTGTCGAAAAAATTCTGCATTTTTTCTGACCTTTATGATAATTCTGCATTTTTTCGTCCTTTTCCCGAATAATATTCTGACTTCTAAAATGGAATTGTGTTCTTTTTTCAAAAATTAAAACAAAAATTTAAACACCTCAGAAGTAGAAAAAATGCAGAATGTTTGCACTCTTATTGACTTTTTAAAATTCTGCCCACAAAAAAAAAATGGCATGTTAGGAAAACATTAAACATTATCATTGACATTTCATTAAGATTTTAACATTTTCACGGATGGCAAAATAAATATTATAAAAAGTGTAACATGGCAAATATAAACGCAACAGTTGTGTCTGCAATTAATCTTAATATATAAAAAGTAAGCACGCTGCTCCGTGTCTAATATCTCTCAAACTGTTCCGCCTGAAAGTATGCACATCTTAATACATAAAAAACAAGCATGCTGCTCCTCACACAGTATTTCTCAAACTGTAATTATTTTATGACAGTACAGTAGTTTTACAGAGACTCACTGTTTTTAAAAATGTTAAGCCTGAAAGTATGCACAGAAAATATATTTGATACTTATCAGTGATAATATTGGGTTCTTACAATAGTACGTTTTTGATCTAACTACCTCTTTTTTCATCTTTTTATAAAAAAGTTTTGACGAATTTAATGAAATTCTTTTAAGTCAAAATGCTACGTATATGAAGTTTGCAGGGCCAGTTTGTAAAGTTGTGTATGAATATGATTGTTACCAAACTCGACTTTTCCTACTTTACACTTGAGCTAATTTTTCAACACTGCTTCAATAAGCAAAGTGTTATTTAAAGTAGTACATTTGTATTTTGCAAAAATCAAGTGCATAAAACATCAAGCTTTAAAAAGAGAAAAAAGTGCTTTCGGCAAAAGGCTTCGGCAAAAGGCTCCTAGTGTCGCAATAACGGGCTTAAATTAAATTTTTCTAAATGCAAAGTAATGACATATCCCCGCAAGCAATTACCCATTATACAGACTTATGTCTATGATTATAATAATTCATTTCAAAGGGTTGAATTAATAAAAGATTTGGGCATTCATTTTGATGCAAAATTTTCATTTAGTTACCATATTGACTACATCGTTTCCAAATCAAACTCCCAGTTTGGTTTTTTAAGAGAAATTCCAGAGAATTTAAAAACCCATTTACCCTTAAATCAATTTATATGTGTTTAGTTAGATCTCTTCTTGAGTACTGTAGTATAGTTTGGAGCCCATACTATGAGTATGGAATGAACAGAATCGAAAAAATACAAAAAAGATTTACTAAGTTTGCAATACGTCACATGTATTCTTATGATAATATGCCTGACTACAAAGCTCGCTGTCAATTGTTGGGTATGCAAAGCTTATCTGAAAGGAGGAATGCTCAAAGTGCACTCTTCATAAAAGATTTACTTGATGGCAAAATATACTGTCCCGGATTGCTGGAATTGGTAAAATTTTATATTCCAGCTAGGAATCTAAGAGATCGAATCTGTTTTATATTGACTTTCATCGAACTAATTATGGCTGCAATGAGCCGATATCTAGATGCTTGTCATTATGCAATTTAATCGATCACCAAATTGACTTTTCTGATAGCAGAGGAAGTTTTAAAACAAATTTGTATTATATAATTAGTTTAAGTTTAAATAATCTGTAAGGACATAGTCCAGTAGATTAATAATAAATAAATAAAATAAATAAATAAATAAAAAATAAAAAAGGAAGTGTGCGGAGGACCTGGCCTTTATACTAGTGTTATTATAAAATAGTTGCTTTAAACGTTCATTACCGAAAACAATATACTGAAAGAAAGAAAATATTAAGGGTTCTCATCTAAGCAAGTAACTGACCCGTAAACATTGTAAGCCTTGTGAACTTATATGCGCGTAAACTATCTCTCAAAATTTGTATGGGCGTAAGCTAACATCATTTCCGAGCCTCTTTTGTAGTGTAAACTAGCATGTTAATCTACGTGTGTTGAAAAGGGGTTACCTTTGGCGCTTATCATGACATACTCGAAGTAGTTGAAGTAAATACAAATTTTATTTATTTTTCTATGTTAATAAAGGTTTTTAAAGGATTTAATATTAAATAAGGGTGCTTCCGCAACCCTAAACGCAGCTGTCATTTTGTTGACATTTACGCTTGTTACACTTTATCGCTCATCAAAATTTTAAATGTTTTACTTGTCCACATGCTTACATGCTTAGATGAGAACCCTTATTAATTTACATACCATTGATAAACATTGCTTCGTCAGATATTTTTGAAGTTGTTCGCATTTGTTGTTTTGCAATTTAATTTCTTTGAAGTGTCTCAAAAGTAAACAACATTGTAGCCAACACAACATCTACATCTTGACTAATAACAGGTCAAAATTTTTTGAGTTCAGGTTAAAATTTCAAAAATTCTGCACTCTCAGAGGGCAACATTTTTTGTCGAGAAAATAAAACGCCATTAAACATTGCGTACTTATGTAGCCATGACAACCCGTGCGGGTAACGACAAATTGTACCAGCTCACGCGAGGCGCCACTGATTTCCACGCTCTTGCTTCAATATGTAATACATACTCTACATGTATATGTTAACATATGACATATATTGTTTACGAACAGCATTTTGTTCTATCGTAAAATACTGTCAAAAAGTCGGTGTATTTTGGAGGCTTCTACTGTAGCATAAGGCCTTAAGGTAAAAGGCAAAAAATTGTATATATTGTATTTGGTACAACGCTGTGCTTTTTTGTATCTACATGTTGAATTGTGTCTGAGTGTGTGTGTGTGTGTGTGTGGGTTCCTGACTTTTGTTATGTGCTCGCCTGCATTGAGCCGAAGGATATTTTAAATTTATCACATTAATGAGTGGGCTGGAATGTGTTTGTTTTTGCAGCAATGATGTTGTTGGTTTTTTGTTTTTGTTTTTGTGTTCTTAATAAAAGTTTATTTTAAAGCAAAACGAAAACTATTGTTCTCTATTGTGCTGACTGCGCAGTCATGCGTTAAGTAATAATTTTCAATTTTTGTTTGTATTAACACTCTGGCCACGGGGCGTATGAGTAACATAAATTCAACGATATTCACATAAATCACTAAAACCTCGGTTTTGTTTCAATTGTATTCAGTTTTATTGCCACTTAAATAATTTGTTCAATGTCTGTATGTATCTTGCGTATTTTTTTATGCCGCCAGATGCTGAGGTCAAGGACTGTTTGTATGTGCAACCTTGTTGTTGGTTTAGTCTATCTCGCATCCAAATATTTGTTCTTCTTTTAGCGGAATAAATAACGTAACTGCATAGCAAATCTGTTAAGTCCTGATACGTTTAGAGGAATATACAAATATTTTTATATATATATATATATTAGGGCGCGTCAAATTCTGGTTCAGCGAAATTCGTAAAATACATGTAATTTCAAGACTTTTTCTCCACTACAGCATATACAAATTCTGAAAAAAAGCTGTGCGGACTTTCGTAAATAGATTCATACACATACATTCACACATTCATATTTTATAATTGAGAACAAAATCTATTTACGAAAGTCCGCACAGCTTTTTTTCAGAATTTGTATATGCTGTAGTGGAGAAAAAGTCTTGAAATTACATGTATTTTACGAATTTCGCTGAGCCAGACCTCCAAAAAATTCGTCCATACAAATTGACCCGGCCTAATATATATATATTGTTATTTTCATGAAAACAATTTTCAAATCAAGTAAACATTCATTACCGCATGGGTAGTCAATCTTGCTGCATTAACGAGGATGAAAAAGAAAATACGTTAAACAGAATACAATTAATCAAAAAATTTTAAATTGGACATACTTTTTTTAAAAAGTTTGAATGTGTTTCCTTTAACTTTGTCCTCGGAAGAGCAATAATAAAACATTTACTTTAGCAGTGACTTTTCCATCTGATCAAACAAATTTAGCCTTTTTAGTGCTGGTGAATCACATTTCATACCTTGCACAGTGTTTGATGTAGAACAAATTAGGGGTACAGAAGTCAAAAATTAAAGTAGTGGTTTTCGTGTCAAATAATTTTATTGTCAAAATACATATTCAAAATAACATTTTCGAGTACGAAGGTCAAAAACGTTTTGTACGTGCCATTTTACAACGCCGCAAAGTTAAAATTTCGATATTAAAAAAATAACAAAAAATATTTACATTAAAGCTTAACTTTGAGCCTATTTCAGAGTGTTACTAAATTTTTCATTTTTTTTTTAATACATATATATTTTTGGGTTGTAAGTTTTCTCCATTTTTTAAGTTTTCTTAACCATATCAATTTAAATGTAGTAGGAAAAATACTTTTAAAAATACACTGAAATTTAAAAAAATATATAAATAGTATCTGCTTTTGATAGTGATTAAAAAAAAATATAAAATTGTAGTATTTCCAATCCAACTGTTTTACAGTATGTAGACATTTGTTTTTTTAGTGTTGATAAAAATTCTGTGGCTTTAAGTGCCGGTGACCTCTATTTTCCGCTTTTAAGGGAGCAACGTCCCAGTAGAATAGCGTCACCGAATAACAAACGAAGATGTATTATATTTTGTTCGCGAAAAATACCTTCTGAAATCGACAGTAAAAATTCGAAAAACTAAAAATTCATAATTTAACGGTTCCCGAACGGTATACCAGCATACCAGGTATACCAATGGATAAGACAAAGGCGTATAATTAAATCTTTTTTGAAAAATTAAGACCTGTGGTTAAGCAAAAAATGTATACTAAATAATAGTCATAATGAAAATAAAATTCGCTGACGGCCCCCAAAAGACTTCTCAGCGCTTTGTAAAAAAACTCAACAACGAAATTAAAGAACTTGCTTAATCAATCATCTGACGAGCTTTTGCTTGCTCATGGGCATTTTTAAGATACTATGAAATATTTGTTGAGTTTTTAAAGTTATAGAATGAAATATGTCCAATAAAAAATATTTTCTGAGGACATGCCAAAATATAACAGAATCCTGAATTTTAAATAAAGATTATTTCGTAGTTTGTTTCGAATGCTGGTTACGATGTTCAGCCTTTTAGGTATCGATATTTATTATCTGTACATAGATTAATTTGTCACCACTCTGCCATCATACACACATTTATAGTTCTTTTTTCAAAGTAGTTCTGTAAATATACATAATATTAAATAAAGCTCTTAACAATTTTTTTAATCCGGGAATCAAATGTCGTAAATATATATACTTAAATACTTTCCAACTCTTTGAGGTGCGGAAATTTCATTATAAAAAATACCCTTGAGGTACAAGAAAAAAAAATCAAAAATATTTTTCTTTTTTATTATTATTTATTTTTGTTATATTTACGTTTTAATTATTTACAAAATTCATAATATAACTTATTCTATCTAAAAAAAGATGGTTCATTTTAGGCCAACATACCGCAAAGGTTTATTTTTTCGTGGTTCCAACTTTGTGCCATGGTACTTCAAGGAATTAAAGATATTTAAAGTCGCCAATTTTGTGTAAAAATTTCAATTCAAAATAAATAAGGATATTTTGGAATTAGACGTATTTATATTGGCATTGTTTTTTTAGGAAAATCCCAAAATAATATATGCTTAAAAAATTAAATACCATTGTCTTCAGCGTAACCTTTTTATTTAAGAATATCTTAAATATCTTTTAAAATATTATTATTCTCGATATGAATAAACAAAATAGTTGTGTTGCCTTACCTGTGGGTTTAAAGGAGGAAATAAAGGGTTTTATGTAACTAAATTTGTGATCCCGGTATTGCTCTTGCATATAAATCCCATGTGTATTAAATTTGTTTTCGTTACTTAAGCAGATTTTAAGTTACAGACTTTTGTCCCAGTAAACTCAAAATATCGAACACTGTGCATTGTTTTGATGCTTCTATATAAAAATTATAATTGCAAAACGTAAACAAGTTGGAACAAAAGTATTATCTTTTTATGTTGTGACATTTTAATGAGAAGATGTAATGTTCATTTCAGTATAGTTTATTTTCTAGATTCAAAGAATTTTTACACAACAAAAGCAAAGCAAAAAGAGTATTCCTCCACTCAAAAAGTTTATTAGTTAAATTTCTACGAATGATATTAGTAAACAAAATATTCGTGCATTCTACAAATATTCGTACAATATACAAAGTATTTTTATTGTGATATCTTTATGAATTCATTCGTAAAATTTTTCTAGTACCTGATGTAGTATCTACGAATATATTTGTTTTATATACTAACTAGCTGATATACCCGGCGTTACTCGAGAGTCATTTATATAAACATTTTAACATACACTTCTCGATTAAATGTTTTTTAAATTCTGGAATAATGAAAAACATGTTGAATTTTATTTTTAAGCTAACGTTACAAAGATAATTGAACGAACTTTAATCCAAAAAAGTTTTGGAAAATTTTTGTTGTTGGTGGTTCCATCTCTTGCGGTGTATCCTAAAGCTAGCAAAATAACCTTTTCAACAATATAAAAATTATGGTAAGACTCAATGCGTTCTTGAGATATGGACATTTTAAAGTCTAAAGAAAGATTTATACATAAAAAATATATTGAATTTTTTAACAAAAAAAATTTTAATGATATATTAAAAACAGCGGAAATATTGGCATTAAAAGTAAAAACTTTGATTTTCATATAATTTTTTCTTATTATTAGCTATCAATGTTTTATGAAAAATACGTTGTACTAAAAATTATTGTACTTACATTTATATTAGCTGCGTTTTTTTCATGGGAGATCAGGATCATATCATCAAGCAGGCAAAGCAAAAACAACAAATAATCCCAGCAAGTGAGCTGGACATTTAAATTGATCCAATTCTATGTTTTTAAGTGTTTAAAGGGCAACTATAAAAGTAGGCAATACTTAGCCATTATTGACGGCTAGATGACGTTGCGACTAAAAAAACTGGCAGTTCTGCATTATTTGACATTTAAAAAGCTTGGAAGCAATACCATTAAAAAGTTATGGAAAAGCAAAAGTTATCTGCTAGCTACATAAGAAAATTAGATATTCTTCTGTAAGCAGAAAATAGCGCCACCTTTCTGTAATCCCAAACGTGTGGGGTAAAATTTGAAGAACGTTTTGGTAGACATCATTCGGCTATTCACCACAAGGTGTATAGTTTGTACCCACAGTAAATGCGGCGCCATCTATCTGTGAATTTAACGCACAGATCAAATAATAATTTTAATAATAATAATAATGAAATAATTGTGCTGACCAGATTCGCATATGTTTTATTATATCGCCATAAAGCTGAAACTGATTACATGAAAATATTACCTTTTACATCATTCTTATTCACAGTCATCTTTACGATGAAATAAATGGTGATATATATACAACATTTAAAGTACCATTGATAAAGAACTGAGTGACAACGGTGACACAATAGTGAGAAAAAATAGAGCCGGGGCGGGGTGGTGAGGAAAAAACTAAGTAGATTACCTACAAGGAAGATTTTATGTAAACCAAAATGTTCGTAATTCCTCTAGACACTCAACTGCATTCTAAGAGATAAATGGGTACGTTCAAACTTTATAGATAACTAGCTGATATACCCGGTGTTACTCGAGAGTCATTTATATAAACATTTTAATATACACTTCTCGATAAAATGTTTTTGTAAATTTTAGAATTTTGTAAAAACATGTTGAATTTAAGTTTGAGACACTATAAAAATATTAGTTGAAAAATTTACCAAGCTTTTTTAACGAAGAAATAGTTTTATTTCACTGTTTTTTCACAATCAAAAACTGTTTTTTAGTTCTAAACTGAATTTACTGGCTAATGAAAATCAAATTTGTTAAAAAAAAGGAAAATGGACACCAATCTTCCTAAATTTTTTAGTAGTTTTTCCAGTTCGAAAATAACAATTGGATTGTCTCTAAATTAAAAATTAATATAAATTGAGTCTGATAGTTAATGCAATTTCTTAAATCTTCTGAATTCCTTTTTTATACGAAAAATTGTACAGTCGTTTCTTAATGTAAATTAGTAAGTTAAGAAAGCAGTCGCTTTTTAGTTTTTATTATAGTATATACAGTTAACTTTTACAATATTATCGATGTAAACAGTTGATCCACATAAATCCAGCTGAAAAATCTGCAAGAACAATGCAAGAAGTGCCATTTTGTTATTTGCTGCAAGTTTACGCCGTGTGCGAAAAGAACTAAATTGAGTAACAGTTACCGACTTTTCTAAAATATTGGAACCGTGTCGGTAATGCAGTACTTACTTCTAATTTATAATATTTTCTAGCATACTTTTCAGCATACTTTCGGTTAGTACGCAATTGAACCGAAAAATTTGTTCAATGCAGCCAAGCTTACAAAAACAAACAAACAAACAAACAGAAAATGAGTTTTATTACTACAGATAGTCAATTGTATGAAAAAATAGATTTTTAGCCATAACTTTTGATTGGAAAAAGATATTGGGGTAATTTTTTCACATAAATTATTTTTGAGACTTGACTTTTTTGGAAAAAATATAAAAACAACATTTTGGAAAAAATAAATTTCGCGAAAAAATCAAAGGGTGCTTGTACCCTTGTTGTTTTGATGACAAAAACAGTAAAATAAGTTTTGCGCTTAGCTGGAAGAATTTTTGCAAATAAATGCTTTGTCATATGAAAGGTAGCCAGATGTGCAATTTTTTATTGATTTCATTTTTACAGCAACAAAAACTTTTGTGTCATTTTTTGAGTAAAAAGTCAATATTTTTGACCTTTTTTGACATAATCATAAAACATATTTACACTGACTTAATGGTACATTTCAACTTATTTTTGTGAAGTGATTTTATTGAACTTTTGAACAAAAAAAATTTGAATGAAATATATTAATGGACAGCGGTGATATTTGCATCGAAAGACCAATCTTTGATTTTCACGTCGTTTTTTTTCTCATTCTTAGGCAACGATGTTTTATGAAAAAGTCGTTGTACTGAATATTTCTCCAATTTTGAAGATATGCGAGTGTTTTTGATGTCAAAATTTTTTAAAATTAAATACGCAAAAATCTCCGATCGTAAAAAGTTTTATAATAACAAAATTACCGTTAGTTGAAAAATTTCAGAGGGGGCGTGGCTAAAACTAAGTATGTAACATTTTAAGTTGGGATGCACTTAATATGTATACCTAGTTTGAGCAAAATCCGTTAAGCCGTTTAGATTTGTATAAAGGCCAAACAAACAAACCAACAAACAGAAAATGAGTTTATTACTATAGATTTTAAAACAAAACTCAGTTTTATTAATAGTCTGGTATGAAAAAATAGATTTTTAGCTAACTTTTGATTGGAAAGAGATATTTGGGTAATTTTTTCACATAAATTATTTTTGAGACTTGACTTTCTTGTAAAAAAATAGAAAAACAACATTTTGAAAAAAATAAATTTCTCGAAAAAATCAAAGGGGGTAGGTACCCTTATTGTTTCGATACCACATTATCCTCCTATACCATAATACCCGAAGTTCCTCTATTTATTATAACTCTAAAATTCAAACTTTCGTTAAAGTTTGTTAGCCTTTGGCAGCATTTTTCAATTTTTGTTGCCATTCATCCGGTTTGTTGTCATATTTTAAAAATTCAAATTGAGATCAGCTCTCACTGTTCCCACAATATAAATTTAAACATTTTTTCTCTATTATGTAGGTTTAAAAAAATTTTCAGCATTATTTAATTTTTCAGTCGCGGTAGACCTTTTGGTAGAAATGCCAATAAGGGACATTCTTGTCAAATCGGTCAACAAAAAGACTGACCACGGCCAATCGTGCTGATGTGAATATACACGGATAAAAAATATACTCATATTCAGTGGGGATTAATAAAATCGCGGCCACAGATAGCGCAGAGCGAATATAAGCTTAAATCAAGTAAATTATTTTCTATAGTATCAAAATAAATATTCCAGTCAAAATCTACTTAAATCAAACGAATACTTGCTGAGCTATCAAAATTCCCACTCCAAAAAATATCGCCTCAAATCAAGCCAATATTTTCTGCGGTAATAAAATAAACATTCCAGTCGAAATTTTCTTAATTTCAAGCCGATGTTTTCTGCAATGTTAAAATTAATATTCCATTAAAAAATGACTTAAATCCGCAATAGGTTTAAATCTATAACCCCTTTATAAAACAATTACATAATTTTGAAATTCTGAAAACGGATTCGGACTCAGCGACCCATTTTTTCCTAGTGTTCACGCCAGCAATGAATTCGTAAAAATAAAAAAATTAAGGTGGCAACCCTATGAAACATATTGATTTTTAACATTCTGACTTCAGATTCGAGATCAGCAATCCCCTAACACTGTTAAATGACGTTTAAAATTCTTAAAAATACATATTAATAGGTTGCAGCCCTTAATATTTAATTCATTCTTTGATTCACTTTGTTTTGAATCAATCACATATGAGTATTACTTTGGAAACTACTTATATACTTATTCATACTCATTTTTGAGTAAGTGTCTCATTGATTTAAAAAAATATGATTCGTTGCAGATCTCTGGTGTGCATATGAAAGTGTCAAACTTACTCGACTTAGCAATAAGAAAATAATTTCTAAGAATAGTGAAAAATTTTTTGAAAACTGACTAAACTATTTTCTTGTTGCAAGAAACTCAGATTTTCGATTTCTACTAAAGTTAAGTGAAACTCTACTTGTTGCTAGTAGAATTCAGTTGTGCTTTTTTTCTTCTTAATAAAAGTAAACTATTTCTATCCGTGACTATTTTTAGTGGAGGAGTAAAAATTTTTTAAATTAAGTGTAATTATTTGTTAAGGGCTTTTTATTAAAAAAACCGTAAACTAACGCTGGTTTCGTTCAGTCTTTAGTTTTTCTATGTAAATATTATTTGCAAATATTACACAACAGACAAAGTTCAAGGTCACCGAAAGGTCACAATGAATAAAAACTGTTGAACTTTTTGAAAACTAATTCTGAAAATACTTCATCGCCGATTTACGAGTTTCAAAATTCATAGTACTTATGCATACTTCTACTAACTATTGTCAAAAAAAATTGCATTCTTGGTTCTTCGAAATTTTCAAAGATATGACATTGACTTTATCATTGGAAAAAATTTGAAAAAATAATTTTTTGTGTTTATTACCGTATTGTAACTTAAAATATTCATATCAAATTGATTGGGTTTAAAAGCAATCCCAAGTGAGGAAATCACTGCGCCCACCAAAAATAATTTAGTTCGTAAAAGTAATGTCTGATCTACATATTTTTGTATTCTTTTGAAGAATATTTTTTTTATTTTATGCTATTTTTTGGAGGCGTTAATGCCAGCTTTGACATTTAAATGTCAAAGCTAGTTGTTTAAAAGTTGTGCCAAAGTAAATGATTCTCAGGGCAATCTTCTTCCATTTATTATTCCCAGCATGGATGATTAACATCAACTGGGTTGAAATAAAATTCATATATATACATTATTTTTCAGCTGTGTCAAAATGTAAAAAAATCTGCTAGCTTGGTTTTGCGCTCAAGGCTAGTAGCTAGACTGTTTCATCATCATCTTTATTCTAAAGGCGCAGCATAATCATTTTTATGTTGTATATTAGAATATTTGCTGCTTGGTTACAGTCTTATCCACATCAGATCTAATATCCACTTGCCGCCTGTCATCATCATCTTTTGATGTAGCTTCCACACCCACTGAAATTGAAGAATAAAAAACTAGAAAAAAATCAACTGTTGGTTTCTAGAGTAAAGGAAGAATACAACAGCTTGTTGAACTAGTGCGCTTCCTTTTATTTTTTTCGTAGTCTTTTCCTTTACCATTAAAAACTAATGGCGGAAGTCTGTGTTCAAACAAAGGAACAGAAGCAGCAATCTTGCTTCTGCTGTTGCTGCTCAGTTCTCATATTGCTTGACACACCAACTCACACATACATTTTACAAAAAGCTATCTTTTTTATAATAATTAATTATAATAATTGAAGTTTTTTCATGTCAAGCATCAAACAAATCTTCCTTCTAGTTATAGAAAGTAACACTAGTTGTGTTAGAGAGTATCGCTCTAAAGAAATCTGCATGCCTTACAACATTATTTTCTCCATAAGAATAGGTATTACTACATGAATGTTTAAATAATTACAAAAAAGCTAATTATTCTTGGGCTTAAAATGCTATAGCAACATTTTGGAGAACATGGAGCAATTTCAAATGTCTGTTAAAAATTTAAAATGCCTCTCCAAAAAAATCGGTTTTTTGGAACGAAGTTCCTTTACGCAGCTTGCGGGTGGTGTGTTTTGGTAGCAACCGTCACGTAACAGTAGAATTGCTGCGTGTGTATGCGTGCTAGTATCGAACAGACTACAAACCCAGTTGGCAAAAGCAGAGCTTTGAAGCGCTTCTAGCGGGCCATCATATAGAATTTTTAGCCCTACCGTACTCATATCCAAGCCCATTAACTTTTTAATATGAAACGATAAAATTTTCGAAACCTTCCTCTCTCGCGACTTTAAAGAAGCCTGCTAGAAGCACTTTTTGAGAAAGCACGATAGAAAGAAAAGCAATATAAATATATACTTGATATAAAAAACTACTGACTCATCCGGATTGGAACCAACGTCCTCTCATATGGTGGTCCGACATCTTACCCACATGTCTATCGTGGTTGTTAAAAACCAGCAGATTATTTTGTATCAATACAAATGAAAGTAAGCTTTCGAAAGCCCCGATTCGAGACCAAACTCGGAAAATATTTTTTTTTTTTTTAATCTACATTTCTTTACAAACTGTTCTGTGTATTTAAAATTTTTTTTAATTTATTTATAAATTTTCTTCATACAAAAATAAAAGAAAGAACTTGGAGTTTTCCATATAAATATTTTCATATAATATAACATGTAATGTGATAGTTTTCGGGAGCCCGGGTTGGGACCCAACTCAGAAAAAACAATTTTTTTGTTTTTTTTAAATCCACCTTTTTGTTACAAACTGTTCTGTGTTGTTTCTTTTACAATAATTTTTTGTTGAATTTTTTTTGTAAATTTTTTTATATTAAATAATATGAAAAGAATCAGAACCTTCAGAAGGTAGTCCTAACAGAAGTACTCATCAATGCAGTGATCATGGAAGGTGTATTACCGCCAATAATAGCAGTGCTAGCATACCTTTTTTTGCGGAGCACTCGCTAAAATGCCCACTGGGATGCTAAGGTATTGCTTGGTGTTGCCAGATTGAACCGTTGTTGAATGGGGGATTCTTTTGTTGTTACGTTGGTGAATTTTGTCTTTAATTAAATTATTGATGATATAGTTGGGGTAGTTGTTCTTTTTTAACGTTGATCTTATTTTAGTTATGTTTTCTTCTCGAAATATGCGTCACTGATGTCAGTAAGTTTGTTAATGAAATTATTTACAGTGTGGATTTTTGTATGAGAGGCTGGTTTGAACTGAAATTTATCATTCGCCCCCGATGAAGTTGATTTTGTATACCAATTAAGTGTAAATTTGTTATCGATACATGTTGAGACGTGTAAGGAAGGAAAATATTTTTGGTCCAACAGTCGGAAAGTTCAGCCTCCACGACAACACCTCCGATAACGGAATGAGGCTGATTGACTTCGCCGCAGCACGAAACATGGTCGTAAGTAGCACTAGATTCAAGCATCTCAATATTCATAAAGCAACCTGGATGTCCCCTGATCAAAAAACAAAAAATCAAATTGATCACGTTTTGATCGACGGAAGGCACTCTTCCAGTGTATTGGATATACGCACGATCCGTGGTGCAAACATTGACTCGGATCACTATCTTGTTGCAGCCAAGATCCGTACACGTCTGTGCGCAGCTAAGAATACACGCAACCCTACACAGAGAAAGCTAGACGTCGACAAGCTGCAACCGAAACAGACAGCCGATGCTTTCGCCACTCGACTCTCACTCCTGCTTCAAAGCACTCCTCCAATCGATGATATATGCGCGCAGTGGACACACATTTCCAACTCCATGCGTGCGGCTGCTGAAGAGGTGATTGGCTACCAACGCCCTCGCCGAAACCAGTGGTACGACCAGGAGTGTCGCGACGCCACTGCAGAGAAAGACGCCGCCTACAAAGCCACCCTGCAGTCGGTTGTAACGCGCGCTGCTAAGGAGCGATACAAAGAAAAGAGGAGGGAAGAGAGACATATTTTCAGGCGGAAAAAAAGAGAGGCAGAAAAGCGCGAGCAGGAGAAGATTGAGATGTATGGTGACAGGAATGAGGCCCGAAAATTTTTCGAAAAAATAAGACGCCTTGCCGATGGTTTTAAAACCGGGGCCTCTTCCTGCAAGGATGAAAACGGGAATCTAGTGACAGATGTCCAGAGTACACTGACGTTATGGAGGGAACACTTCTCTAAACTTCTAAATGGCGACGCTGACAACAATCCCGCCATTAGAGATGATATTCCGGAAACCCCAATTGCGGATGACAGCGTCGAGGTTCCGCTGCCCGACTATGATGAAGTTCTGACAGCTATAGCTCGGCTTAAAAATAACAAAGCCGCGGGAGCTGATGGCTTACCTGCTGAGCTGTTTAAGAACGGAGGTGAAGCTCTACTTAAATGCATTCACGAGCTTCTATGTAGAATATGGTCGGAAGAATGCATTCCGAACGATTGGAATCTCAGTGTGCTCTGCCCAATCCACAAGAAAGGCGATCCCACTATCTGTGCCAATTACCGTGGGATAAGCCTTCTTAATATCGCATATAAGGTCCTGTCGAGCGTTTTATGTGAAAGATTGAAGCCCATTGTAAACGAACTGATCGGACCTTATCAGTGTGGCTTCAGACCTGGAAAGTCCACCATCGACCAGATTTTCACGCTACGACAAATCTTGGAGAAGACTCAAGAAAAACAAGTCGACACCCACCATCTTTTTGTCGACTACAAAGCCGCCTTCGACAGCCCAATAAGGAAGCACCTGTACTACACCATGTCTGAATTTGGTATTCCTGCAAAACTAATACGACTTTGCAGGATGACACTGAGCAACACCAGCAGCGCAGTTAAAATCGGGAAGGACCTCTCCCCACCATTTATTACCAAACGAGGTTTCAGACAAGGTGATTCCTTATCGTGCGACTTTTTCAACCTAATGATGGAAAAGATCATCCGAGCTGCTGATCTGAGACGTAGTGGCACAATATTCTACAAGAGTGTTATGCTGCTTGCGTATGCTGATGACATAGATATCATTGGCCATAATACGCGCGAAGTCAGTGCAGCATTTTCCAGATTAGAAAGAGAGTCAAGTCGAATGGGTCTGTCAGTGAATGCAGATAAGACGAAATACTTAGTGTCAACAAACAAACAGTCCCAGCGTCTTGGAACCCACGTTACCGTTGACAATACCTCATTCGAGGTTGTGAAGAACTTCGTTTATCTGGGATCCAGCATTAATTCAACCAACGACATCAGCATTGAGATCAAACGAAGAATAACTCTTGCCAACAGGTGTTACTTTGGGCTCAGTAGGCAATTGAGAAGCAGAGCCCTCTCTCGACGAACGAAAATCACGCTCTATAAATCGCTCATCATGCCCGTCCTACTTTACGCATCACAAACCTGGACGATGAGCAGTTTAGATGAAAAGACTTTAGGAGCATTCGAGAGAAAGATTCTTCGTAAGATCTATGGACCAATCTGCGTCAATGGCGAGTACCGAATACGGTGGAATGATGAACTGTATGAGCTGTACGCTGACATCGACATAGTCAAGCGCATTAAAATCGAGCGGCTTCGCTGGCTTGGTCATGTTCAGCGCATGAAAGACGATGCTCCAGTGAAGAAAACATTCGATTCGGTACCCAGCGGCGGTCAACGCAGAAGAGGACGACCGCATCTTCGTTGGAAAGACCAAGTGGAGGACAACCTGACGAAGCTTGGAATTTCCAACTGGCGCCAGCAAGCGAAAGACAGAAATGGCTGGCGCAAATTCTTAGATGAGGCCAAGACCGACATACGGTTGTAGCGCCAACTAAGTAAGTAAGTAAGTAAGTAAGTACATGTTGAGACGACAAGTTGCAAGAAATTATATAAAAAGCATAATAGCTTTTAACTCGTTATAAAGAAAAGCTCATAAGCACACATAATTAAGGAAAAATGAAAAGGATAGCAATAAAATATTTTCTAATGCGTTCGTAACACTACAAAGTAAATATTGCTTAAATTTGTGTAAAGATTTTCAGTAAATATTTTTAATTTATAAAATTCTTTTTCGTGCTGCTTTGCTTTGCCTTTCCAAGATGCACAAAGTTAAGCCAAATGAGCAGCATATTGAAACATTATTGTTTTGAAACAAGTCAGCACGTCGCGACGTACAGTGGGAGGACTTCATACAAGTTTTGGCCATAAATAGTAGAAATAAACCTACAGTTTTGAAATTTGGTTTGAGTGCTTCGCAGAGTTAAATATGAAATATATATAAGTTTGGATCGAATCCGCCCACTGACATGCCCACCTTCATCAGCATCACCACTTGAGTCGATTTAACCATTTCCGTCTGTCTGTCCGTGATCACGAGTACAGCCGTAATTTTAAAGATATCCTAATGAAATTTGATATTTAAGCTTGTATCTATAAAATTCGAGTCAAGTTCGCAAATGAGTGAAATCGGATGAAAACTGCGCCTAGCTCCCTTACAAAGTGACTTTATCAAAATAGTAAAATCTCTTTAAATTTAAAAAAAAAAAAATAATTTATACTTTACATTTTGCATATAAGCTTTGATATTTAATATCCATTTTAAGTATGAAATTCAGCGAAATTGGATGAAAATCACAACAACCGTACAAAGTGACTTTATCAAAAGGGTAAAATATCTTTATATAACAAAAAAAAAGGAATATAATGATTTGAAATTCTTGATATATGTTTGAATTTTTTATATCCACTCTTAGGCCTTTTCCACATGGAGAAATTGAAAACTAATGCAACTGCAACGCAACAGCTTAAAAAGTTTCAAAACACTTCAATTTTAAACTGAACTGCAACCTACGCTTTCAGATGAGCAAGTCACGTCGCAACGCAACATTGAAAAATTCACAACAAAACAAACCCTTATTTAATGGAAGCTTTGTTAAATAGATATAAAAAATTAATTGAGGATAAAAAAGGATATTTCTTCACTTCCTGCACTTATTTCATATTTATTAATTGATTAATTATTTTCATAGCACACAACACAAATCGGAAACGTAACAAATCGCCGATTCAAATTACAGCACGCCGTGTTGCATGAAACTGGTTGCGAATGCGTTAAAAACTTGTTGAGTACAAGTTGTTTCATGTGAAGGTTTCGGTATAAATACATTGGTTAGCAACTTTTGTTGCAGTTGCATTAGTTTTCAATTTCTCCATGTGGAAAAGGCCTTAGTCTGAAATTTCGCACAATCTAATGAAAACTTCGGCTACCTCCCATACAAAATGAGGTCATCAAAGTAGTAGAACCTTCATAAATTCCTCAAAAATTAATTCAACACAACATGCGTAACTTGAATGCTTAACATGTTTTCCGAGTTTGATGTTTGGAGCCTATCCTCCTATCCGCCTATCATCTATACAAAGTGACGTCATCAATATAACAAAACCTTCAAAACTTCGAATATACGTACATGTATATTAGGGCGGGTCGATTTATTTTTCGACAATTTCCCTATGATTTCCGTATTCTATGGGTTATTCCATGAAAATTTGCCAAAGGAACCATACCTCTATCGTTAAAATCGAGTCCCCTACTTTTTGTTGGTAGATTTTTTCCCAAATTGACGTTCGTATGAAATATTACCTACACGTTCACATCCATAACTCAAAAACTATCGATCGGGTTTAATCGCCAGTTGAAAAGGTGAGCTCATTTTGATCAATTTACAAAAAAAATCTCCAACATTGGTCCAACGGTTCAAAAGTTACGGGCATTTTTGTCCAAATTTTGGAGCATTTTTCCATTTTTTTCATGATTGTGTCCAAGAATATTACTTTCATGGCCATTTTTTTGGCTCAATTTTAGCCACTGCTAAACGAGTTGCTGGAAAGAATGTAGAAGGCGCTATGGCGACGACATTAGAGAGCCGTGCGAAAACACCAAGACTTGAAAGCAAACAAGACTTTCAGAAAAAATAATGTTTTTTTTTCACATTTTGTCTTTTACTACACTCAAATTGAATATTTTTTTTTTTTGATAATAGGTTGATAGATACTTTATTATCTCTTAATTTGAATTTTTGTAGAAAAAAAAAAAAATAAAAAGGGAAAAAAAATCAAAAAGTTGGTTTTATTTGTTATTTTGTTTTAGCAATATCGCATGAATTAATCAACCGAATTCGATAAATTTGGGCTTAAACTCTTCGTTTTGAATTGTAAATTGAATTAAATAATGGATTGAGCCAAAAAAATTGTCATGAAAGAAATATTCTTGGACAAAATCATGAAAAAAATGGGAAAAATGGTCCAAAATTTGGACAAAAATGCCCCTAACTTTTGAACTTTTTACCAACAAAAAGTAGGGGACTCGATTTTATTGATAGATGTATGGTTCCTTCGGCAAATTTTCATGGAATAACCCATAGAATACGGAAATCATAGGGAAATTGGTGAATTTTTTCACTCCCTACAAATCGACCCGCCCTAATGTATATATATATATATATATACTTTTTTAGCTTCGACTCATTGAAAATCATCCTTACTAGTTAAATAACTATTCAGGAATAATAGCGTATATACCAAATATTTTGAGCAACTGATACATATACACATATTATATATCTGACGACTACATATCATAAAATCAAGACATAAGAGGAAAAAAAAGATATCTCTTTAAATTTATATATATCAATGAATACCATTTTTAAAAATTTGGAAGGATAGTTTTTGATGTTTTTTTTTACCTGCTAAAGTTTCCTAAGTTTTAAGCTTTAATGCACTAAAAATGCTTATTTTTAAAAAAATCACAAAAAACATATTTGTTTTAATAACAACAAAAAAACTACAGTTAAAGAAACATTAAATATAATATTTTTATTATTCCTTGATTTCAACTCCATTCCCTTAAAAACAAAAAAATGGAACACCTACAACTACAGGTAGTAAAAACAAATGATATTCTCAGATTTTTTCATTAAAAAAAAAGTTAACATATTAAGCCACTTTCTGACCAAACTTTAAAAGATTTAAAAGTGTTTTTTT
This sequence comes from Dichetophora obliterata, assembly GCA_963920525.1. NCBI lineage: Eukaryota > Metazoa > Arthropoda > Insecta > Diptera > Sciomyzidae > Dichetophora > Dichetophora obliterata. The sequence continues at coordinate 279,593,637 of OY986435.1, forward strand.
TTTGTTTTCCTTGTCTGAGGTATGGACTAAAAATATCAAAAACTTTACTTTTTTTTATTTATGGCCATGATCTCCCACTGTGCGACGCAACGAAATTTTTGTTACTTTTGCTGTTGTGCTGAAGCAATCGAAAAGGGCCCGACATAGTGCTCGCGAATGTTTAAGCTAAATTTGGTCATTCTTAATCGAAGGTATAAAAGTTCCATATTTTCGGGGGGTGGGGGGAGGAGGGGTCAGAACCCCTGAAACCCCTAAATACGGCCCTGGCCTAACTTACATTCGGTGTTGAAGAAAAAGCGTAAAGAACTTCGTTCCTGACGAGAGTCCCTCGACCGCAGCACTTTTTTTTTGATTTGTGACGTTATTGAAAAAAACGGATTTAAGTTTCCAGCAGAAAATTTAATACAAACAAGCATGACAGTGTCTTCTTTAGAATAGCCCTGATTTTTTATACAAATTCTCACCTTTTCAGACCTAAAACTTTTCTTAAATTATATCTTAAAGTCAATCCTGACCTCCATGTAAAATATAAAGATCTCATTATTTTAAGAAATTTAGGCCTGAGTTTTGGTCTAAGGGAAAGAGGCCTGAATAAGTTTTCTGTTGGGATACGATTAAAAATTGTTCGACGTTCTCTGCCAGCTATTCAAATTTATTTCAACGAAATAACAAGTTTTCAGCATTGCAAACTTTTGACTGTGTTGCTACAAGCTTTCAACAATTGGCCTCGGAAAAGTTTTGAAAAAGTTGCGAACTTTTGATTCTTAGCTAACATTGACAATATACTTCGATATTAAATTTCAACTAACACTCAGGTAGAATAGTTTTTTAACTGTTGCAATTCTAACGTAACTTTAAGTAGAATCGTAGATTTAAATAATATCATTTGTGCTTTCACAAATTCCGAAAGTAGCTACTCTCCCAGCAGAACGTTGATTTTTTTTTCTTTTTCTTTTTATTATTTTGATAACCAATACAATAACGGGGCAAACTTGTTATTCCTTCTGCAATTCCCAAATTGCAGCTTTCGCAACTTTTCAATGCGAAATAGGAATGTTTCGCCTTATATCTGCTACCTATTCTATACATCCCTTCAATGGGCACCATGCGTTCTTAAATTTACCGCCCCAGTACAAAACTTTTGCTTCCGTTTTTTTTGACTGCCAACCATTCCATGCAGTCAACTCAAGAAAGTATTTCAGTTCTTCTCCTTTAACATTTAAAGGTTTTTAGCCAAAAAAAAAAAAAAATAAAATAAAGAATGAATGCAAAGATGTGCTGCGGAACATAAGAAAGTTGTTGTTAGTGTTTTTGTTGTTAATTTAAATAAGACGCTCTATGTACTTGTTATAAAAAGAAAACTCTGATGCTTTATTTGTAGCAACTTAACGAAAATATTTTGATTTCATTAAATCTAACCCATCAAAAACCTTTCCCATCCTACTAATGCAAAAACTTTTTTTCATTTAATATTTAATATTTGTACTCATTTTTGTTGCTTTAAAAAAGAACGACTTCCTTGCGGCATTTGTTTTACTAGCAACGCTCAATTATAGTAAGCTCAAAAGAATTGAAAACAAAACAAAATAAAATAAAAGTATATTTTTATAGTATAAGCGGAAAATTGTTTGCTTCTTGCCAGTTTCTGGTTGTCTGAAGTTGTTGTAATTTTACTTATTTATTGCTATCTTTAGTTGCCACTAGCAGATAAAGAAGAAGCAGCAGCAGCTCCAAGCATTTTTTTTTATACCATTTATAATTTTGTTAAAGTTTTTGCTGCATTTTTTTAACGTGAAACTAAGAAGTTATGCTTTTATGTCACATGTCAACATCATGTTTTTATAAGCACGCTTTTTATTCATGCGTCAGTGTATCTTCTTTTTTTTAGACAATAAATTCAAGTAAACCAGAGCTTTTGGGCTGTATTTTCTACTAAAAAAAAGCTTAAATATGTGTGCGGTCAAGGCCTTTCAAGGGCTTTCAAAAGAAGCTTTAAGGTTATTGCGTCAGTTTTTGAGTTGGTTTTGTTTTTTCTGACCCCAGCTATTTTTGTTTTTTCAACCATTTTTATACATTTTTTTTTATTTCTTTCATTGACAGATGGGCCAAATTTGTCTGCAAGTCTTGTAAATAAAATAGAAAAAAAGGACAGCAAATTTATTTGTTTTGCTTTAATTTGTGTTATTAAGTATTTAAAATGATTCTATCAATAAGGTTGTGTTGATTTTTATGTTTATTTTTCCACAATACGTATCACAAAAACTCCTGAATTTTCAATTCAATTCCTGAGAAAGTTCAATTAAAAGCTTATGAACAAAGAACTGATATGCATTATTTTTTTTTTTGCAATTCTCAATATATTTTTAGTATAAAGTATATTTTTTTTAAAGTATACTTTTCTGTGATTTTTTGATGGAATTATAAAAGTTCAGACAAGAATTAATGCCTTAAACTCACTTGAACTTAAGGGGTCTTGCATTTTATATGTCTGTAATTTTCCAAATCTCGAATATGTAAAACAATGGATGGTGCTTTATTTGACAGCTTTATTGATTCCGCCCAGTAAACAGGTGTATTTAAAATTAGCTCATACTCGATGTTGCCAATTAGGTACAAAAATACATGGCCCTGACCTCGAGGAGAAGAAAAAAGCACATAACTCAGAACGACAAGCACTTAATTATAACATTAAAAAGTAGTGCTCGACGAAAGCTCTGCATTTTTTGCCTTTTGACTCACCTTGGAAACCTTGTCTTAAGATAATTCTGTTTAATTGAACCATACTCAAATTATGTTATTTATGTATTTATTTGTTTGCTAAGCCTTAATAGGCTTAGATAGCAATTTAAAATTATAAAATAGGAACATGTTGAAAGGCAATACAATTTTTTAGAATTTAAGAACAAATAAAAGGCAAACTAATTAAAAAATAGCAAATCATAAGCATAAAACCAAAATGATAATATCTGACAGCATAGGAGTGTTGCGTTTTCAAGACAAACTTACCCCTATTTGCAACACTTTATGCATCCAAACATCACCTTAGTTCGACGGATTCGAGACAAACAGGGTCTCATACGCAATAAAACACCAATCCAATAAGCATATATATCAAATATTTCGTTCTATCTTCTTATAGCCGATGACATCCTCACTTAAAATGGTGGTTTTTCGACAAACTACCCAGATGAAAAGCAAAGCAGGCCTACCGATGGAAGGTGGCAGGTTATAATTTTAATGCTAACTGCATTATTTTGTACCACGAAGAAGCACACCAACGATGAGAAAGAACGAGATGCAATGCTTTCTACCATACAAAATTGTATTGCTTCTCGTGTCTTACTTATCGTTGGTGTGCTTATTCGTGATACAAAATAAAGCGGTTAGTTTAGAAGTTTACTTTTTGAAATTTTAAAAGCTTCCTTTTTACTTCTAAATGAGGTGTGTATCATGTTTGCTAATGGAAAATGCCGGTTAATTTTAAGGAACAGTATTTTCATGTTTGATGCAAAGGTTGTAATTCGCTGAACCCTCTTTGTTTTTCAGCAATTTGAACTTGTGCGCGATCGCCAGAATACTTGTTGTTTTATGTACTTTTTATGTACTTTTCTGACTGATGGTAATTTCGTATCGTTGTTGTTGCATTTGTTGTTGTACCGTTCAAATATTTTTTCTAGGCATTTCTGGCAATGCAAAACTATTCTGAATTTAAGTCGACGTAAAAACTAATAGTACATTTGATTTCTTTAGCTGCGAATGTAAAGTATTCTATCGATTTTCTCATTTGGAAAGTTAAGTTCGAAGTATAAAGTTGTGAACAGTGAGTGAAATACCCATATACTATACCATATTTCATACTACCTTCTGTAAAAATGCCCTGCTGTGTTAACATGCCTTGGAAGTTCAGCGGACATGCTCGCATCCATACGCGCAGAATTAATACCTTGGAATGAATGCAGCATTAATGCAGTGAGATGCATGCAGCATTGCTGCTATGGCAGTTAATTTGGCAGACATGCCTTCCTAGGACATGCCTATAGAAAAAAGATATAAGAGGGTATAGAGTAGGGATATTCGATATACATCGATGCATCGGATTTACTCGATGTTTACAATTCGATACACTGACATGATCCGATGTTTTGAAAAGCTTTTGATATACTCGATTGATCGATGTATTTTCACATAACATCGAATGGAAACCACCTGAAATTATTATGAAATTACATCGAATGGAAACCACCTGAATGAAATTATTATATAAAAAAACTACATAAAGAAAAATAGTTAAAAAGGAAAACACTGAAAATAAGATTGTGGAGGCTTTTTTCGTTTTTAAGTTTTGTAATAATTATGACCAACATTCTTATATACTGACTTTATTTTTTTAGAATAACCAATATTCTTATGTTTATTGCGTTTTTTTTTTTTAATAAACAACACCTAAATCAGAGAATGATTGTAAAAAATTTTGTTTTTCTTTTCCTTAGTTAAGGTGCCCCCAGACTATATGTTTCATACAGATGACATGTCAAAAAATTACATACCGAATTTCACCTGTGTGTCAAAATTTAGTTTTTGTCATTCAGTTTTTCTTTTGTCATTCTGACACTGTCAGAATCACACTATCTGACACGTCATTTGAAAATAAAATACAGCTTTTGAAATTTTTGTAAACCGTAAAGCTCTAATGTGTCCACCTTTGGCCACTCAAACTAAGAATAAATTCATTAAAAGTCAATTTATTGAATAAATATCTTAAAATTTGCCTTTTCTTCTATTTTCACATAAAAATTTATCAAACTGACATTTTGTACAGATGGAAAAACATACGAAATTAGAGACTGTTCTAATTCAAAAATTTACAGACGCAAATACAAACGACATTTCAAAACGACATTTTCATATGTTCCACACTATCTTAGCTAAAAACTATTTGTAATTTTTGACGTGTCATGTGTATGAAACATATAGTGTAGAGGCACTTTTACTGATAAAAGGCCTGCGAACAGGGACAGTAGTTTTGTAGAAGCTTTTAATAAATTAAAATAGTCATAGTTAAATTAAAAATAGTAAAGGAAGGGGCTGACTTTAGTATTGGGATGCAAGGATAGAAAAAGTACTCGATTTTTAGAAAATATCGATGTTTCTCAACGATATATCGGAAAGTATCGATGCACTGTCTCGATGCATTACATCGAAAAAACATCGATTATTTTCCAAGTGGACACCCCTAGTATAGAGGCGAGCATGTCAACTAACCTTCCGAGGCATGTTGCCGGCAGCTATACATCAGGGCTCCTTTCCCAACTGGGTTTTTTCTTCCACTTTTTAGCAGATCTTTGAGTAAACAGGTATCTTTATTATATTGTTTTTGACACTATTTACACTAGCTTTATACCTTTTGGCCAAGGGCGTAGACAGGATAAAAATTAGGGGACATGACCTTATAAAAACTTGCTTCATGAATTCATGAATTTTACGAGTCAATGAAAATAGTTCAAAATGAATGTATGGTGTCTTATTATCTAATGGTTTTTATATATAATCGTCTATAATGCTATGTTCACATTAAAGGTCTGCAGCGAACCATCCGTTCTACTTGTACAAATAGATATAGCAAGTAAGAACCTGATATTACTGGTACAAATACAACAAAGAGTAGAACTTAACATTTGCTTATATGCTTTGGAATGAGCAGAGAACGTATCATCTCTTTCTCTGGCTTTCATTGTAGTGTAAACTATATCTCTCTTTATCTCTATTTCTACTTAGTGAAGTGACTTGAGCGTGATATACGTTTTTTATTGTAGTAATTTTTTTAATTCTTTTTTTAATATTATGTGCATTAATTTTTAATTTCATTAAGTTATCTAATAATATGCACTTGTTGTTTATTTTTTTATGAAACAAATAGAAAATTTAAATGTATTGTACTCAAGAATTATGTATTCAAGATTCCGCCTTGCGCATGTCCGCTCTTTTTGTGAGCAAGTGCATGTGACGTCAGAAGTGCAAGAGAAAAGAGAGTCAAACTGACTGAAAAAAACGTAGTAAAAAATTTTTAATAGGGATATTCGATTAAAAAATGTCCTCATTTTCTTATAAAATCTTGGTTTTTTAAAAGAAATAAATTTAAATCAAAAAACAACTCTTGTAAAGAAAAAATTTTAATATTTTTCATTACTATCTTTGATAAAAATGTTATACCTTATTGGGGTGTTAACTTCCGCGTCGACCCCTTCACAAAAAAATAGCTATGTTGTTTGATTTATTTTAAGAGCAGTTTGACTGTTTCTTTGTGTGTATTTCGTTAGTTTCCCAATTAGCCAATCAGATTAATTTGCTTAGTTTCGTTTGGTGTTTATGTGATATTTTTGTTTGAATGTATTTTCACTTATGACGTAGACCTGCGCAGTAGATTGCCATTTCTGCGCACTTAAGGCGTGATCTTCTTTATATTGTTCTTGTATTGTACTTACATAAAATGTTTTTTTATTGTTGCTTTTTTCGCTCTTTATTTGTGCGACGTCACATTCTCCAGATGTTTCAAGTAAAAATAATAACAGGTTGGTTTGGTACTAACAAAAAACTGTTACAAATTATAACAAATTGTTGCAAGTTTTTACTCGCAAAGCGTTTATGTCAAAAATTGAGAAAGAAAAATGTAGCTACAAGTTTCTGCTAGGTACATTTTTACTTGCAAGAATTTGGAGCTACCGAAAAAACACTTTTTTTGTCAAAAAATTAAAAAAAAAACCAATCTATTTAAATAAGTAGAAAAAGATATATTTCTGATGTTTATCTTTTGTCAATTTTTTTATATTTGTTTCACGATGATTTAAGTTAATTTTGGATAGCTTAGTTTTATTTTTTGTAATAATTTTAAATATTTGAAAAAAAACGAATTTAAATAAATTTTTGAGTTTCAAATAAACTGTCAAGTCGCTCAATCAGCTCTGACTTTGCAAGTTTCTGCTGGTTTTCCGTGCACGTACTTCTTGTGCTTTTTTCTCTTTGTGACAATATTTTTCTCAATTATCATTTTACTCTCTCCCTGCAAGTTTTAACAAGCAAAGTACGTGAACGAACCTCATATTACCGATGTAATCCATTTGTTGCGTATGTTCTAAAACTTGTATTTTTGATGCTTGGTAATTTCACTTTCTCATACCCACTTCATTGTTTTCTAAACGAGAAATATTCCAGGCATACTAATTCTTTTAGGTTGTCTTACGTTGTGTCAAAAAATATGAGAAATCGCATAAAAACATCTTTTCGAAATGCTTTTCATTTTGAAGCAGTTCGTTATTGGCAATTCCCGGTTTTATTCAGTTACTACCGATACTCAACCCTCCAATACAAACGGTATTGAAAAGATTCTTTTAATGTCTGTGTAACGAAAAATGTTGCAGTTTCTTTCTTTTATAAATTACTTGCCTTAAAGATCTAAAAATTATAACTTTGTAAAATCAGGTAAATGTCACAATTGAATTATAAATCTACAAATTTTCATATTATCTACTTCGTGTCAATATCTAAGTTCTTAACTTTCCGTTTGAACAGTATACAATATTTTACAAAATTATACAAAATCGCTTTATACGCGCTTTAATCGCTATACCGCGTTATACTGATTTGCTTTTAACTTTTTCAGGTCTAGATTCAAAGAAAAAGGTAAAACTACACATTAAAACAGGATCACATATAGAAACTATTAAAAAAGCCATCGATTAAAAAAACCTCAGATTTAATGGGAAATTTCCCCTTTTCCCCCTGCTTACGCCCTTTGCGTTTGGCTAGTTTTCTGTAAGAAATTTGCTGTAACTATGCACAATTTTCTTACGCACGTGCTCTTCAATTCGAGGCATCGCACTGTGGCGGAAATGCCGGAAAACCTGACCAAAAGTCGAAAAATGGCAAGGTAGAAATTCGCTTCGAAAGTTACTCTCTCTGGTGCAGATGGCGTCACTGTATGCTATTCTGAAGGGGAAACCGGTTGTCCCTGTCATCTCGATTGTCATCGCGATCTTTAATCTCGTCCGCCGCGTTACTTCCTAGTGTCGCTGAAAAGCCTCCAAAATTCGATATTTTTCAAGTGCACGTCGTTTTTTTTCAAGTGCTGCCATTCATTCCGGAAAAATGGGGAGTGATACTGATGGTATGTACTGCAACAATTTTCTACTATTCTAAAATTGAACTTGTGTGTGTGTATAAAATGTTATTGTCAAAGTTGGCCTAGACTTGACAACTTTGCTAACGTTTATTACTAAAAGATCTTGAAAATACTTTTTTTGTCCATCGATGTCCGCGGTTTTTTTACGCTTTTTATATTCAGTAAAGTAGTCTGAATCTAGTATCACCCGAAATCACCCGTTCTCGTAAAAAAAACTACTTACAGCCTAGTAAAAATACCTTAATTTAGAATACTTCCCCTAATAAAAATGCTACTTTTCAAATAGGTCCCAGTTTTAGCTACGAGAAAAGTAGTAATTTTACGATTGATTTTTTACAGTGTACCTGATCATAACACAAGGAGTTCTATAAGACCATTTTTTTTATTTTAGAAACAATCGACAAAGATATCGTGTGGAGTCGACGAGATTTATTCGACTACCAGCCCAAAAAACTGCGCCTCAATTTTAATGAACAATTGGATATTTTGCATAAAAAAGCAATCGAAAAGAAGCGTGAACATTATGAAATTGATCAAAATACTGTTGAGACATTGAGATTGACGCTCATTAAAATGAAACAAAAGTGGAATGCCTGCAACAAGACAAAGGATCGATTTTTGCAAAAAAACGCAAATTGGCTCGAAACAACTATCACTATAAATAGTATCATGAATAAATAGTCATACATAATATATACAATCGTGTGATGCAACTTACTGAAATTATTACTGACAATTTTCAGAGAAAAGCTTGTCCTGACAGTCCTGTTCAACATAGCAAGAAAATAAAAACACCTGTATCGCTGGGTCGTCCTATTATATCATTTGAACAGTCGAGTGAACGCTCAAAAAGACGTAAAACTGCAGAGCTACGAGCTATGTATGATGCATCCAAATTGGCGTACGCAACGCAGATGAGTTTGTGAGCAACAGGATCATCAGAAGCGGCGAGTGTTCTTCAGGATATCACCATGACTTCTCCACAACGCGCACACAAGTATAAAGTAGCTTATAAAAAGTCAAGCATTCCGTTAGTTCCCAAAATGTCAGGGTCTCTGGCGTTATCTGATGATGTGGAAGGAAAACTAACCCGCCACGCGTACCGGACTCTCAAAAAAGACTTAAACAATACAATGTTCGAGTATACCCCTAGTACGAATAACTGTTAGACGCAAAACTTGCATGCTATCCGAAAAATGTAACTGTTACAGAAACGTGCGCTGAAGTCCCTCTACAATCTCTTCTCGATCACACTTGTGCACGAATTCTTACAGTGCAAACTGATGTTTTGGAAACTTTAAAGCTGGAAGAGATTTCAAATTTTGAGTTGATTGTCAAGTACCGTTTTGATGGCTCTTCGGGACAAAGCCAGTACAAACAAAAGTTTGCCGACCAAGATGCATCAGATGAAAGTATTTTATTGACTTCTCTTGTGCCTCTTCAATTAACTGCCAACAACGAAGAAACAGTCGAAAAAGTAATAGTTTGGAAAAATCCAAAGCCTTCATCTGCTCGCTATTGCCGACCCATCAGATTACAATTTTCGAAAGAAACATTATCAACAACCTTAAATGAACATAGTTATATCGACGAACAAATTACAGGACTTGCACCTTACATTACCACTCAAAACAATGGACAGATCCAAGTGACCTACAAACTTATTTTTACAATGATAGATGGAAAAGTTGGCAACGCTATAACAATGACAAAATCAACATTCCGTTGTTATCTTTGCAATGCGACTTCTAAGCAATTTAACGATCTTGATCTAATGCTGTCTTTGCCAATCAATGAATTAAATTTAAGTTTCGGGCTTCCATCTTTGCATGCGTGGATTCATTTTTTTGAATACTTTTTGCACATTGGCTACAAACTGGGCACAAAAAAATGGCTAGCACGGTCATCTGAAGAAAAGCTGAAAGTGGCAGAGCGAAAAAAAGAAATTCAAATTGCATTTAAAGATCAAATGGGGCTCATTGTAGATTCGCCAAAATCGGGAGGTTTCGGAAGCACAAATGATGGTAATACTGCTAGGCGTTTTTTTGCAAATTCTGCTAAATCTGCCAAAATTTTGGGAGTAGAGAATGATCTCATTTACAAAGCACATATTGTACTCCAAGTTATATCGAGTAGGTTCGGTGTCAATGTACCCATGTTTAAGAACTTCTGCTTGGACTTTGCGAAACAGATAGTAGACTGTTATCCATGGTACAACATGCCAACATCCATTCATGAAGTCCTTATTCATGGCCCATTGATTGTCGAATGGGCTCCGTTGCCAATCGGTCAGTTGTCGGAAGAGGCACAAGAGTTAAGAAATAAAGATGTAAAGAAATTTCGTGATGGCTTTTCGCGGAAATGTTCAAGAGAAAAAAACATGGAAGACATTTTTCATTGGTTGCTGGTTTCATCCGATCCATTTATTACGAGCCTAAGAACTTTGCCACCGAAAAAGAACAACAGCCTATTTTCCGAAGCTATACAACTTTTACTGCCTCCAGGATGCTACGCGAGTTCCAAACATGTTGCACAACCAAGCGAAATAAATAGCAGTGAATCAGATGAAAGTCTCGCGTCAGATAGTGATTGAGTTCTAAATTATAAGTTATTTCATTAATCGTACATTATGTAACTACTGTTCATACATAAAGTAAAACCTAGGACAATAAGGTGATGCACTTTGGTTTTGTAATATGAGTCATTTCTTGATAAATAAACTCTTTAAAACCAGCACGAATTCTTTTTTTTTTCAAAATTGGAAAAATTAAAAAATTCAAAATTGAAGTATAAAAAATTTGGTTGAGTTAAAATTGTTTTGAGTATCATGTGTTCGCCATTTTGTATCCGCTATTTTGAATTTTGAAAAAAATTTTGATATTCATGACCAGCGACCTCGAAAACCGAAGTATACGAAATTTGGTTGAAATGAAATTGTTTTGAGTAACACGTGTCCGCCATTTTTAATCCACCATTTTGAATTTTGAAAAATAAATTCCATATTCGTGATCAGTGACCTCTAAAACATAAAATTGCCAAGTTTTGTGCGAATCCCGTTATTTTTCGACTTTTAGCCAGGTTTTCCGGCATTTCCGCCACTGTGCATTGTAAAAACTAAGATAAGAATAGAGAAGAAAAAAGGAACAATGAAAGTAAAATTGATTATATTTTCTAACGGTGCTAATCGCATTGCAATCAAACATCTACATTGCGAAAAATATTGAATTTAAAGCGTGCAGTTTCTTTTCGATACAGTCTTTATATACAGTAGAAAAAGGTGATGAATTCCAAGATGACTTCCTTGAGGTACTCCGAAAGTAACAGGAAACTCGTGTAATTTCTCGAGCTTAAATAGAACATAGGCAATCCTTTGCTTAAATAAGATACAATCCATTTCACAAACAGTGTAGGAAATCTAGTAAGAGATAATTTTAAGATCAATAGTTTGTGATTTACTACGTCAAATGCTTGTACTAAAATCCGTGTAAATGCTGTGATGCTCAGTCTGCGTACCTTTTCCAAAATTCTCTATAGTTTTTAATGTAAATTCGAATAGGTAAGTAACAGTGGATTGTCCAGAAACAAATCCATGTTAGAAAGGAGACATTCAAGATTTAACACTATGTGATATTTGTGATGTAACAATTGCCTCAAAAAGTTTAGGCAAAGCGCGTAATTTTGCAATGCTACGGTAGATATCAATTAAAGACCTATTTACGGATAATAAATTAATGTTTCCAGGCAGCAGACAAAAAGAGATTGGAGTTACTAGCTCTTTACAGCAGTATTTTAATACACACCTGCTATCAGGACCGCTTTTATATGATGTTTTAATATTTTTTTTAAAACTGATAAGACTCTGTTTACATCAATTCTTGGGAAAGAAATATATCCAGATTGCATATTTAAGGGATAACTTGAGAATTCATAGGAAGATGATGAATAAGTCGTCTTGAAAAAGTCAGCAAAAAGGTTGCAAATACATACTATTAAGATTATCGGGATGTATACATAAAAAGGGAGCGTCGTTTGTTCAGATGCTTAAAAGTTGAAAACGACTTTACCAAATTAAATACTTCTTTCTGCTGGTTTCTTCATTATTGCTACTGGAAGGTTAAGGAGATAAAAAAGTTGAAAAAGTCGAACAGGTAGCGCTGTAAGCGCACATTTAGTTTTTAAGTTCAATTCGGACGTAATATCGAATAGCTGGGGAATTACAGATCACACAGCCTCAGAATTTGGTATTCGACCACAATTTACACATGCTGTTTCACTGATCAAATTTGTGCGCCTTGGACCAGCAGGCGTGGCACCTCCTATACAACCCAATTTTGTGATATCGAATAGATTTGGAGTGATAGGTTGGGAATAGCTTGGGAATTACAGATCGCACAGTCTCGAAATTCGGTATTCGACCACAATTTACACGTGCCGTTTGACTGATAACATTTTATGGACGTTGGACAGGGGGCCGTGGCACCTCCCATACAACCTAAATTTTTATCTGATCTAGACACAGAAACAATATTGCTTTCATCAAAAAACACCAGATCAAGCAAACGATTATTTATGTTAACGATGCAGTTATGTTGGAACGTCTGTTCCAACCTTGGATTGAGAGTTCATTTCAAAAATAATTATCAGATGAACTTTCAGACAAAGGTAAAAATATTCCAGGAATTTCAGAACAGCAGTTCCAAGAAATGTTCGGCAGGTTAAAATCGCCAGTTCTTAAAATATGATCATTAGAATGCAGTTTTGAGCAAATTTTACTAATCAAAATGTTTGCTATAAACTTGTAAGTAAGTAAGGGGAGGAATATGTGAGCATGTAACAAAAAGGCTCGAGGAACCTAAGTTTACATTAACACAACAGAATTCTATGTCGAAGGATTCTGGAATTAATAACTCTTGAAATAAATGTGTTAATACACTGCAAAAAGCTACAGTTATTTTATACAGGGTCGTCACGAGGAAGGGAGGGGTGTTTCTCCCGGTCCCGGAGTCTTAAGGGGGCCCGAATTGGAGTGTAAGCAAAGTAACAAAAAGCGGATTTACTGTTGAGAAAGAGAAGTAGTTTTTAAATTTGATAATTAATTGTGCTAAATTCTTTGAATTTTTACATGATTTTAATTGTGAGCTTTTTAGATCAAGTAAGTTTGAAGAAGGCAACAACAACAACAACAATAACTCTGTATAGAATCAATCACCCAGCAGACTAGACAGTCTGTTTCGGAAATCGAAAAACAAATTCATAAGAACTTCAACGCTCTCATATCGAAAAAATAAGAAGCAACTAGAACAGACGGCAATCCTAGTAGACGGTAGAGTCAAAGGCGTGATGAAAAAATTGCTACTGCTGTAATGTCATATGATTAAATGGCCGATGAAAATGTTTAAGTTCTTACGAATTTGTTCGAACACGTGCCAAATCATATAAGACTTTAACAGTGGGTTGGTCATAGCTGAATCACTCAAAACTAATGAGGAAATAAAACTATTTCCGAAACAGGCTGTATAGTCTGCTGTGTGATTGATTCCATGTAGAGTTGTTGTTGTCTTCTTCAAACTTAATAAAAAAAAAATAAAGTGGCCATTTCAGCCCTTGGAAGGACTTTGACCTAGCTTTTATTGATCAATGGATCAATTCTTCGAACTTACTTAAACTGAAAAGCTCAGAAGTAGTTTTTGTTTTCCCAAAAATTATTATTTTTCATATTTCTTACTTTGCTTTGTATTGACGATAGCAACAATTATAATGAAACTTTCTTGTGGCTTGATACTTTTGGATACTTTTGGATACATTTTTTGACTTGCATGGATACCTTTTTTGTACAATATGTCGCGGCAACACTGTATAAGAGTGCTTTCAATTATCAGCATAAATACCCAGTAGAAAATTTGTCTTATAGCATACAACATAGAATAAAACACGGTTGTTTTTCAGAGCATGTCTGGACAGTCATTGTACTGTTTTGTTATGTTTTATTATGTACGTTAATAGTTATGAGAACACTCATAAGGACTTAGTACTCTCTCACAACTCATAGCTGTTCACAGTGCAGTAGTTTATAAATATAATTTGATTATATTTTATAAGTGAAAGTTTGAGAAGTTCTAATCTAACAAATCAAGTTCATTATAAACTATTATAAAATATCAACTATCACAAAGAATTCATATCGAATTGCTGTAATTTGACATATGTATATAAATAACCACATTCGTTGTTTTTATACATAAAAAGTCCTTTAAAATGTTTCGTTGCTATGTTATGAATAGCATGAAAATGTGTGTGTTAAGTTATCCTTGTTGAATCAAACATAGAAACGCATGTTCACATATTTTCATTTATAGAAATGACATATAATTTTTATACCATATCCGATATCAGTTGATCTCGTCTTTTGGCCGGTGACAGTCGTTTGTCTTGTGTTGTTTTTTTTTATTGTAATTTGTGTTATACCAGTGTTTGTTTAATTTTGGTATGTGCTGTATTTTTATTTATTTGTGATTGAAAATTGTTTTTAAGGTGACCTATAGTGTTTTCATGCTGTGTGGTTGAATTTTTTAATGTTTTATTAAAGTACATTGTGTTGTTTTAATTGTCGTTTATAGTTTGATAGCTGAGCCGCTGCTTATATACTTTTTCTTTCTCTTTTTTGCGTTCCTCTTTGTGCGTTGTTTGTTTATTTGCATAAACTAAGCACAGAGAACTGTTGCAGTTGCTTTTAAACTGCAACATATTATATTAACCCATTAGCACTTAGGGGACATTATTTTTGCTCACATAAAATTATTGAACTTTGTTTATTCGCTATGGAATATTTTTCCGTAGAAAATTTTGCTGCTTGTTCTTTAGACGAGCTTTGCAAAAGTCAAAACATTCTGAACCGTATGTTCAGTTGTTCTGGCCCATGTGGGCGTTTGTTCCATACATCATGTGCTGGGATCTCTAAGTCGTGTCTTGATGATTTAATCTCACCACGATCAGGTCTTCGCTGGTATTGTGCTTCGTGTAGGGTTCTTTCACCAGATGAGTTTTTCTCAAAAATAAAGCTTTTCGGTGATAGTCTTAACGCTTTAAATAACAATTTTAAAGAAATTGTTACATTTTTTAATGAAGTAAGCACCTCACCCAGTACTAGCATTTATGATGAAAAGTCTTCATCGGTAAATATTTCGACCGCATTGTCTCAGACTCTTCCAGCCTCTTCTTCTGAGACTCAAATAGTTTTATCTAAAAAAGACCTAAATATTTCGAAGAAAAAGAGAAATAATTCCAAAAATAAAAGTAATAAGCGGCGCATGGCGCTTCCAGCCACTTTAGAAACGAAGCAGATCTCGGCTAAACCAGTGTTTACGCCAGTGAGAATAGATAATATAGTTATTACTCCATCTTCTCCATCTGTTTCTCCCCCGGCTAGAAATGACATGACTAATGAGCGCAATAGTTCATTAAATTTAAGAGCTTTGTCGAGAAAAAAAAAGATTTTCATTTCACGTCTTCAGCCCGACACAACAAGTGAAAATGTATTGACGTTTGTTAAACACAACCAATTAGTAAGTCAGGCTACTTTCTGCTCATGCAAGAAAATTGGCAATAAACCGTCCCACGCATCATTTATTCTCACAGTAGCTGCTGAAGAGCTTGCAACTGTTCTGAGCTCTAATCTGTGGGCTGATAATATCTTTGTTTCCGAGTTTAAGCCTAAACACAGGTCTAGAAGGACGAATAATATCACCAGTCAGACCCAAAAGAACTAAATAGGCTTTCCCTTTACTATCAAAATGTAAGGGGATTGCGTTCAAAGACGCGCGACATTTTTTTGTCAACTCAGAATTTTTCTGAAGACATTATCGCGTTAACTGAAACTTGGTTGAACGGAGGAATTACTGACTTAGAACTGTTTGACAATAGTTTTCAAGTATATAGGAAGGACAGACACGCTGACAATAATTCTGCAGTTGGTGGTGGTGTCCTATTAGCTGTAAGGAACTCCTGTGTTAGTTCCTTTATTGATATTCCCTGCTCTGCTAATATCGAACTTATATGCGTTAAGGTTGTACATTGCAATTCTGATGTATATGTTATTAATGCATACGTTCCTCCAAAGAGCAGTGTAGAGGTCTATGCAAGCCTTGCGGATTGCATAGAATTTATATTAAATTTACTTGACGTTAATGACGACATTTTATTGTTGGGCGATTTTAATTTGCCTGACTTAAAATGGCATTCTTCTGACGATGAAACACATTTTTGTGCATCTAATTCGAAGACACGCCAAGAACATATATTTGTTGACAATATATGTTCTGACTTACAACAAGTTAGTTGTATTTATAATAGTCTGGAAAGGCTGCTTGACCTAGTCTTAACTACAGACAGTAACAATGTCATTGTTCAGAAGGCACTTCATGCTTTGACTACTATTGATAATTACCATCCACCTTTGAGTATTTGGTATAAATCCGATAGGGAGAATATGGTAAATTCAAGCTCTGTTGACACAGTTTATGAATTCAATTTCAAAAAAGCTGACTTTTTGGGGTTGAATCATTTACTTTATAGTAACAGTTTAACAGTTTAATAAATTATTTCTATACGGAGCTCTTTGCCATGTTTTCTCAGTCTGTACCATATAGTCTCAAATTTGCGAAAAATTCTGCGTACCCTTGGTACACAAAGGATTTAAAGACTCTTCGCAACAATAGGAATAGGGCATGGAAGAAATATGTTTGTAGTTTTGACTCAAATGACCTAGAAACATACAAACGTTTGTTTCTGGAATTTGAGAATTGCTCAGCTGCATTATATAATGAGTATTTGGATAATATGAAGCTGAGTATTTTGTCTGATCCAAAAAAATTTTGGGGATTTATTAATGTTAAGAAGAAGACTGATGGATTTCCTTCTTCTTTCAAATTTCAGGATGGATTTACTGACGATTCCACCATTATTTGTGGCTTATTTGCCAATCTTTTTAAAGAATCATTCTGTTCAGATTCTTTTAATCCTGATTTAGCGTATTTTGATTATATGAACAACGCATCCAGAGTTTCTTTGGGGCATATATCTTTTACCTCAGAGGATATTTTTAAGTATATTGAATCAATCGATGAGGATTTTAGCGCTGGACCAGATGGAATTCCTGCCGCAGTGTTAAAACAATGCGGCTCCGTTTTGTGTCAGCCTCTCTCGTTACTTTTTAATAAATCAATTAATGAAAGTAATTTTCCTCTTTTTTGGAAAAAATCTTATATCAGTCCTATTTACAAAAAAGGTTGCAGGAACGACGTCACTAATTATAGGCCTATCGCTAAATTGTCTTCGATTCCTAAACTTTTTGAGCGAATAGTGTACGATCGAGTGAAAATTCACTGTGGGCAAGTCATGACAACTCGTCAGCATGGTTTTGTTACTGGCAGATCCACTGTGTCTAATCTCCTTGATTTCACTACATTCTGCTTAAAATCTATTGATTCTGGTAGCCAGGTCGATTGTATTTACACTGATTTTAGCAAAGCTTTTGATAAATTACCACATAATCTAATTTTATTTAAACTTAAATTAATGGGATTTCCACAATATTTTGTAAACTGGATCAAATCGTATTTGATGGAGCGATCTTATCAAATACGGTTCCGAGGCGTGTTGTCTTCTGAATTTGTTGCAGAATCGGGTGTTCCTCAAGGAAGCCACCTGGGCCCACTTCTGTTTATTTTGGCAATTAATGATGTTACCCACGTCATTAAACACTCTCATTTGCTTATTTATGCAGATGATATGAAAATATACAGAACAATTGATTCTAATGACAATTCAGACCTGCTCCAGTCAGACTTGAACTCCTTTGAGGTTTGGTGTTCTAAAAATAACATGTTTTTAAATCCAGATAAATGCCAAACTATGACCTTTTCGCGTAAAAGGAACAATTTTATTTTTGATTACAAAATTAAAGATACTGCTTTAAGTCGTGTAACTACCGTCAAAGACCTTGGTATATGCATGGATTCTAAATTGTCGTTTAACATGCATATTGATAGAATTTGTAAAAAAGCGTCTTCTATGCTTGGTTTTATAAAACGGTGGGCCAAAGAGTTTGATAGCTGAATAACAACTACAACTCTGTATTATTCAATCGTGCGTCCTCACTTGGAGTACGCAAGTCAAGTATGGTCCCCACATTACAATGTGCATGTTGATCGTATAGAAAGAATTCAAAAACGTTTTGTTCGGTTTGCTCTAAGAGGCTTGAGTGGAACTGACACATTTAACCTTCCTCCATATGAGGATCGTTTAAAATTATTAAAGATGCAATCTTTAAGTGAGAGAAGAAAATCACTTATATCGTCTACTTACACCAACTCATAACTGGTGTATTCGACTCTCCAGAGCTTCTTTCTTTTATAAATTTTAACACTAACCGTAGAAGCAGCAGAAACTCTAACAACTTGATTTATTTACCATTTAGTAGAACAAATTATATGTTAACTGCTCCATTAAATCGCATGAGTACCTTTGTTAACAACTGTAACGTGTTTGATGTTAACTTGTCGAAAGGTCAACTCAAAAGTAGATTGAAAACTAATGTATGATTAGATTTGTGTAGACGCATGGTTAGTTGTTATGTCTTGTGTTGTCCCTGAGCCCAACCCATATTATGGTGGGTAAATTTTTCTCCCTTTTGGTTTTTTATTGGACCACTTTTATCGATATCTTTGAGTTATTTCAATGATATTGGATTGGTTCTTAAAATGATCTATTGCGGAGAAAGTGTGAAAAAGCTGTAGTAGCTGAACTCTATTGTTATTGCATGTATTATTGCATGTATTATACACATAATTTATTTATTTACTTGTAATAAGGATTTCACATATTATTTTTTGTGATACGAAAATGACTATCACAATAGCAAAACTTGGTGCTTTACAGCCATTTGGATCCTTCTCAACTTACTTTAAAAAAAAATTGTAACTCTGCTGCAGATGCAACAATTTTTTTTCAAGTTGCAAACTTTTTAAAAAATTAATTACAAAATGTCACTCTGTTTTCGTGTTGAGCTTATCCACGTTATCAAATATAAACGTTTTCGTTTTGGAGAAAAAACAAAAGTCTTGCATGTTTCATTATTGATGTCAGCTTAAAGTTGTATTTAAGTCTTAATTTCTGCTGGATATGTTATATTGCGAGTGAATATGAAAAAATGCAAGAAAAACAGATCACAACTGAGTAAAAAAAAATCGGAAATAATCGAGTTATTCGAATTGAAAATTGGCGAAAGTTTTGCTAATCGTTGTGCTGCACGAATAAGAAAATTCTCGAAAAATCAATTAAATTCGTCACAAAACCACCTCTTTCGTTTATACAGAGGTAAGTTTTTTCTCCATTTATACTACCAAAATATCGACATAAATTGAATTTCGATATAATACAAGTTAGGTTTTTTCTTAACTTCTTTGAAGATTTCCAATAATATTCTGGATGTTATAAAGTTTCTTCAAAAATTCTTTAATAATTCTGATCGTAAAAATTTTGCTTGAATTCCTTGGAAATTAATGAAAATGTTTATTTATTCATTTAAAATTTGTTAATGATGTACTTTAAAATGATGTTAGTGTCAATTTGACACTATTTGTGGAAAAAAATCCTGATAACTTTTGTATATATGTTTAAAATCTCTTCAGTGTAAAAACCAAGTGTAAGTTTATTGTTGACAAAGAAAAAATTACAATAAATGTTAAAAATTCCAAACTTTCCTCAAAGGTTGTTTATATGCCAAATTGACCCTTTCACTTTAAAAATTTCACGTACAATTTCACCAAATATAAAAAAAATTTTAAATTTAGCAAAATTTCGTATATCAATAGTTTTTTAAAACTCGCAAAATTCCAATTTTTACAATGAATAAACAGAATTGAAAAAAAAAACAAAAATACTGTCATAATAAGGCAAATAATCATCAGTACATCTTAATTATTTCGAATGTCACAAAAAAATTGTCAAGAGGTAGAGACAATAGGACATGATTAACTTGTCATAACTTAGAACTAAATAATAATTTAGTCGCATAGATCTCGCAATAGCTTGCGCTGGTTTATACATTGCTTATTGCATTTTTTGTGTTTCAGGGAAGTCAGTATGTTGTAACAACATCTGGACTCTCTACGGTCCTGATTATATACTACCAAATTTTAAAGTTACAATTCCTACAAATACATCCTGGTTAGTCAAAAAAAAACACATTCACTGAATTCTTCCAACACGTGTCAATTGTTTCAAGGTAATTGAAAAGTTTTTTCCTACACTAATTGAAGTAAATATCCTCCCTTTTATATATCCCACAGACAAAGTTGAAACCTTAACCTGACACCTTCAGAGTTCATAATTTTCTGAAATAAGGCATTTTTTGACACATACACACAAACGAAAGGTAAAAGAAATAAACTTTGTTATCCTAAAATAATTCAGCAGTTTCCTTATTTATTTTTACTACTTCTCAACTTTTGACTTACCTCTTCAAGTCACCCTGAGACATGACAGTTGAGCTTATTTTTCAAGATAAATACAAATACATAAGAAATTATTTAGCTAACATAATATTGCACACAAACACACACACACACACACACCATGTAATCGCACAAATTACACTTTGGTGCGCGTTTCTTTAGTGTGTTTGTCTACTTACCCAATTGAAAAAGGAGCCCTGCTGTATGTGTACTGGCAGTATGCCTCGGAGGGTTAGGAGACGTGCTCGCTTTCATACCTGCTTATATTGGGGGTTGGAATTAGTTTTAAAGGTTTTCTAAGAGATGGCGTAACTATCAATAGATCGCATCGGGCACACCTGTGACTATATTCATTTCAAAGCACATTGTCTAAGCTTCATTTTTCAGTATGTGTCATTCCACTGAAGTGTAAACAACATATATTTTTTTCTCTGTGAACATGTCGACTTTCGTTCCAACAAAACGCAATTTGCGGGAAGGTTTACTTTTGTGCTTCCATTTGAAGAAAAAAGCGGTTGAAGCACAACGCACGCTTACTGAGGCTTACGGGGACTATGCTCCATCGATTTCTACTTGTGAGTACTGGTTCCGTCGGTTTAAAAGTGGTGATTTTGATACGGAAAACAAAGAGCGTCCGGGCCAGCCGAAAAAGTTTGAAGATGAGGAATTGGAGGCTTTGCTCGATGAAGACCCGTGTCAAACCCTTCAAGATTTGTCAGAATCATTGGGAGTCGACTTATCAACGGTCGGCAAATGCTTGAAGGCCATGGGAATGATTCAAAAGCAAGGAAATTGGGTGCCGTACCAGTTGAAGCCGAGAGACGTTGAACGGCGATTTTGCATGTGCGAACAACTGCTTCAACGGCATAAAAGGAAGAGTTTTTTGCATCGTATTGTCACTGGCGATGAAAAGTGGATCCATTACGATAATCCTAAGCGAAATAAATCGTGGGGACCACCCGGCCATGCATCAACATCGAGGGCCAAGCCGAATATTCATGGCGCCAAGCTTATGCTGTGTATTTGGTGGGATCAGAAGGGTGTCGTGTACTATGAGCTGCTAAAACCTAACGAAACCATCACTGGGGAACGCTACCAACAACAATTGATGCAATTGAGCCGAGCATCAAAGGTTAAACGGCCGGAATATGCCAAAAGACACGACAAAGTGGTTTTTCAACATGACAACGCACGGCCACATGTTGCAAGAACCGTCAAGGAAACGTTGGAGGCGCTGAATTGGGATGTGCTACCCCACCCGCCTCATAGCCCAGACATAGCCCCTTCCGACTACCACCTATTCAGATCGATGACGCATGGCTTGGCTGAGCAGCGCTTCACTTCTTACGAGAATACCAAAAAATGGGTCGATTCGTGGATTGCCTCAAAAGACGAATCGTTCTTCCGGCGCGGAATCCATATGCTGCCTGAAAGATGGGAAAATGTTGTAGCTAACGATGGACAATACTTTGAATAATATACATTGTACCGTTGTTTCTAAATAAATGCTCAAAAACCGAAAAAAAACCTTTAAAATTAATTCCAACCCCCAATATATTTTTTCTATAGGCATTTATTAGGCCGGCAGGTCTGCCAAGTGAACTACCGCAGCAGCAATACTGCATGCATCTCACGGGCTGCATATCATCACACGGTACTAATTCTGCATTTATACCATGAGATGCATGCTGCATTGCTGCTGCGGCAGTTCATTTGACAGACATGCTGTCCTAAGACATGCCTATAGAAAAAAAGATATAAGCGAGTATGAAATGCGAGCATGTCTGCTGAACTGCCAAACCCATGTTGCCGGCAATTAAAAAATTACCATAATCCGGAGACTTGAACCTCGGCTGCATGAGTGTAAGTGCATCAGCTTATCGATTCGACCATCGCAGCTGCTAACTAATCGTCTCTTAATTTGCTTTATTACGAATAAACGTACGAGCACTGGGTAAGAAAATTAACGCGTTCGCTTTGCTATTATAAGCAATTAATGTAAAAAAACAACGAAATCACAAAAAAACTGAACAAACTAAAAAAAAAATAAAAAATAACTGAAAGCCATTTTTTAAAATATCAAAGAACCAAGACATGCGCCTTATAAAGGGTGTCCCAACAAGAGCGCAATTTTTAAATTTTAAATAAAACACAGATATTTAAAAAAAAAAATCGTGAAACTTTATTATATCGTAAAGTAGACAGAATGAGGTTATGTATGGAACAATATATCGTGCAGATGGCCGCCGCGGCTTTGCTGGCATACACGCGATCTTTTAATGAAATTTTCAATGACCGTTTTGCATAAATGCTGCGGTATTTCATTAATGCAGTGTCCAATTTCCTCTTTTAAGGCTTGAGTCGTCGTCGGCTTCTTCGCGTAAACCATCGACTTCAAAAAACCCCAAAGAAAAAAATCTAATGGTGTTAAATCGCACGATCTAGGCGGCCAATTCTGATCTCCAAAACGCGAAATAACACGACCGGGAAATGACTGATGTAGCAATTGAATTGTTTCTCTGGCTGTATGACATGTGGCGCCGTCTTGTTTGAACCACATGCCCTCCACATTCATTTCTTCAATTCTAGGCAAGAAAAAACTGGTTATCATTTAACGATACCGAACACCATTGACTGTTTGCGCTTGACCTGCCTCATTTTCATAAAAAAAAGGTCCAATGATTCCTCCAGCCCAAAAACCTCACCACACAGTGACACGTTGAGAATGCATTTGCTTCTCGTGAATCACTCGAGAATTTTCCTCACCCCAAATGCGACAATTCTGCCTATTGACGAAGCCATCAAGATGGAAATGGGCTTCGTCACTGAAGATGATTTTAGCGGCAAAATCAGCATTTTCATGTTGTCTCTACAATACCCAATTAACGAACTCCCTTCGCTGTCCATGGTCAGCTGGCTTCAGTTCCTGAGTCAATTGCACTTTGTATGCATGAAGATGCAAATCTTTCGTCAAAATTCGCTGCATAGTGGATTTGGAGACAACAATTTGCTGAGCTCGGTATCGAATTGAGGTGGATGGAGCTTGAGCGACATCATCACGTACAGCTGCGACATTTTCGGTCGATCGACCTGGTCGAAGGCGCGTTGTTGTCTTTACATCACTAACAGACCCAGTTTCGGCAAATTTATCCATTAATCTCTTTACAGTTGACTCTTTTGGAGCATTATTGTGACCCCAAATTGATCGCAATTTGCGAACTGTAGCCGCAAAACTTTCACCATTTTGGTAAAACAATTTCACAATGAGAATGCGTTGTTCATTCGTGTAGCGCTCCATTTTTACTAACCTCATACCTTCTACTAGCAAACAATAACAATTGTTCAAATGTCAAACAATGACACTTCGAATGGCGCCAAATTTAAAAATTGCGTTCTTGTTGGGACACCCTTTACAAACGAGTTTTGGTCTTTGACCTGAAATAAAAGTGATAGATTATTACGAAGAATTGATTGATACCATACGTGAATTATTGATTAGGCGAAGCAACCGTGAAAGATCATTTGAATTGCTTTTAACCGATGCTAGTGTTATGCCTTAACCTTGGCAATCATTTCCAACCCTCAGTTGTGTTCCTGTCCTTTAATTCCACATTTTCCACAATTAAGTTGTGGATTTTTAGTTTTCCATAATTCTTAAATGTAGGAAAAAAGAAAGAAAGTGAAAAGAACCATGCCCGAACCCGGATTCGAACCAGGGACCTCTGGGTTGATAGTTTAGCGCACTCTCCACTAGACTGCAAAGGCCGACAAAAAAAAACTATTATGTCTCTGCAGCGATTTGAACCCACTGCTCAAGATTCCAAAAAACAAGAATAAAAACTAAAGCCCTAGCCAACTTAGCCATTCACACTGTTGTGATGCTATTGAAATAATATACATAACAACATTGTTGCTATCAAAAGTGCTTCGGCGAAAACGCAAAGTGTCGGCGAATGGCAACAATCATGAAAATATTGAAGTTGTTGTCCCTTAAAATTAACCGGAATATTGCATTAGCAAACATGATACTTTTGCTAATGCACCTCACTTAGAAGTAAGAGGAAGTTTTTAAAATTTTAGACTTCAAAACTTAGCATTCAAAGTATAAACTTCCACATTCCTTCCATGGGCAGGCCTGCTTTATTTTTCATCTGGGTAAATACTGTGCTTTGTTGTATTTGTTTTTGTGCACTAAGCAAATAACTTTATGCTACAGCATATTCAGTGATGCGCAAAACAGTAGCAACAAAATCAGTGCGCTGCTACAAAATCGTGTATATTTTTCAATATTGGGGACACACTAAAATTGTTATAGGAACCAAAGCATATATTAATACATCATATTAAAAACAAATTATATTCAAATTTGGTTTTGTTTTTTTTATTATATATAAAATTAATGTGACTACATTCAAATTATCTGAGAGCAAAACAAAAGCAACATAATTAATATTTTCTGTAAGATCCATTATTCTTGATAACCGCTGCACATCTGAGCGGCATCGACTCTATAAAATTAGATAGGTTGGTATTAGGTATTTGTTCCCAATTAAGTTTCAGAGCTTCATACAGTGCAGTCTTATTGGAAAATCTTTGACAAGAAACTTTTACCTTCAAAATCCAAAAAATATTTTCGATGGGATTTAAGTCAATGTGATTGTGCCGGTCATTCAAGGACTTGAATCCCATTGCCTCTAATGTAATCTTTGAGGAGCTTTGAAGTGTACTTCGGGTCATTGTCGGGCTGAAACGTTCACTGAAGCAACATATATCACTCTGCATTTTCTCGCATATTGGTTTCTAAAATCTCAGCATATGCAAAACGATCCATAATTCCATCGATTTTTTGAAATGGTTAAACTTCATTACAGAAAAAACAAGTCCAGACCATTATACCACCATTTCCTTGCTTAAAATTTATTTTGCAGTTTCGGGCTTCAAGTCGTGTACCTGGGCGGTGCCGTACCGTGCACATCCCATCTGAATTAATCAATTTGAACTTTGATTCATCGCTAAAAAAACAGTTTTCCATTTTTGAACGGTCCAATTTAGGTGCTATTTTGCAAGACTGAGTCTAAAAAACAATAAATTGCAACTCGTTGTCACAATTTCCTAGAGAATTGTTTAAATTATAACACCTCACCTTGTTTTTTATGCTTAGCTGTAAGCAAAGGTTTCTTTGCCGGTCTGTAACTTCTTAAATCGTTCTCAACGGCTCGTCTTCGAACTGTGCTGTGATGGATACCTAAACCAAGTGTCCCAATAACCTCTCTGAATGTGGCAAACGGATTTCGTTTGAAAACGCACAAATGTTTCTGTTATTACGCAGCGATGTCTTCTGCGGCCGCCCTCTTTAATGTACCGTTGTTACGTATTTTGTGATGTTATACTTCTTTATTATTCTTGCAAACTATTGACCGATTAATATCAAACTATTTCGCTTAAATATTTGCGAATTTCCCTTTTTATATTCGGAAATAATTTGTAATTTTAGAGCTTCACAGTATTTATAACGTGCCATTATAAATAGAACAGTTAATGTCACAACTACCGCAAAAACAAAACTAAACTTAAATGTTTATGACTCACAAGCAACACGGAACTTTTACCGATAATTCTTGGAACTTCTGTTTTCTTTTTACATTTTTCAAGTTTTGCTGCTATTGTTTTGCTCTCAGACAAATTGAATGTAGTCACATTAATTTTAAATTTAATAAAAAAAGCAAAACCAAATTTGAATATGATTTGTTTTATATATGATGTATGAATGTATTCTTTGATTCCTGTAATCATTTTTGTGTGCCCCTGATATTAAAAAAAATACATGATTTTGTAGCAGCATACTGATTTTGTTGCTATTATTTTGCGCAACACTGTATGTATGTAAGTGCGAGCGCAACACATGTGCTCCATTTATAAGATGATTCCTTCCGCTTGAAAACTAACATGGCTACGCCTATGGCAGCAGCATGTTGTTGGATATGCTTCCGCAGCTTCAGTGTGCCCTTCCGTGTGTTGGGTTGCATGTGGTTACTAGTAGTCGTGTCGCATTGTTGGATATTTTTTTTCCGTTGTTTCACTCGACACTCGTATAGACATTCTGTATACAGTTATGTGTGCAATTCTTTTTTTATTACATAGTACACGCTGGAAAAATGTTGTCATTTGAGCGTGCTGCAATCCATCAATATGGCAATCAACTCGGTTAGCATAATATTGAAAAAGTACAATTTTTTGAGTCACATCATAAACGCAGCTATAAAGCGGAAATGTACCATCTACTTCCGCTGCAGTTAAATCAAAATATAAAAAAGAAAACCATAGAAACGTAAGTCTTCTAAAATATTATAATGATGAAATTACCTGGCTGGGAAACTGTACAAATTGGAAATAAGATAGAATTGCTATATTAAGGAAACTAATATCGATAACGTAGGGGAAGACATTCCAGACATAAAATGCCCCTTTAAGTTAATAAATAAATAAACACATTTCAAATTGACTGCTTTAAAAAATAATTGAAAATTACTTGAAAACATCACAAATTACAATTAGTTTTGCTCTTTCTCGTTAGTTGTTTTGTAATGATAGTCAGCAGTTTGACCGGAGTGTTATAGAATATAACACTTTGGAATATTTTTCTTTCCAAGATCATATTTTTTGGAGCGAAGTTCCTTTACGCAGCTTGCGGGTGGTGTGTTTTGGTAGAAACCGTTACGTAACAGTGAAATTGCTGTGTGTGTATGCGTGTGAACTGTGTGTGAGCGTCCGAGTATTGAGATTTGAGCAGACTAAATAACGAGTTGGCTAGTGCACAACTCTCTCTCTCTCTCTCTCTCTTTCCCTCTGTATTACTTTGTTTCTGGCACGTAGAAATTTCGTTCACACGCATTAGTTGTTTTTATTTGTGTGATTAATTGAAGCAGCAAATATGTGTAATACAGCGTAATCTGATGTTAGAATTTCCAAAAGTTTGTTGACACTCGAATTGACCTTAATTTCAATTTTATTTAGCAAAAATGTTAGCATATTAAATGGGTTTCTTTTGCATGCCGCAATTAATTAAAGTAAATAACAACATTATAAAATAACAACAATTGATAATAGTATGATTAATGAATATAAAAAGATTAAATTATTTGAAATGAGATAAAAAATTAAATAAATGTACTTATGTTAAAATCGAGCTTAAACAATATATAAGTAATTCAGAGATAAAAAGCGAAAAAGAAAAGCTAAAGATCAATCGAAAGAGAAGATAGATTAAAGATAAATGAACTAAACAAAAACTTAACGCTTAAAGCCTCTTTGATTGGAGACAAATTTTCAATTGTTTCTTAGTGAATTCCACAATCTGACTGCACTGACGAAAAGCAGTCTGCTAGAATTTTTGTAATTCTAGCTCGGAATCAAGAGGTTTATACTTCTGTTAGACCTAAAAAACTGAAGTTTCTCATACAGGTAATGTGGAAAACGCGAGTAAATTATCTTATGCAAGAATATACAATTTCTTGCTTCAAGATAGTGTTATTAACAACCAGCAAGTAATTTGGTTCAGAAAAATGATACGTGGTCAAACTTCTCTAACCCATAAAAATAACAGGCAGCATTGTTCAGAGCAATCAGTGTTCAGGGGGCGATGTAACAATGTCTCAACCTGGCGAGGCCAGCATAATCTTTGTGAAATCGCCTCAAGTCGACTCAAACCTCCACGTGGTGTTTCCTGGGCAACGTCAAAACTGACAACCGTTAGTTTGGCGGCTAATCTGAGCGACGGTCCTCCCTAGGCTTAAAATAGGTTGTGCGTCGGGTTTGAAGCCCACCCGTGAAAACCCATTTCAATGAAAACAACTAAGAAAAGAAGAAAACTGATCCCCAAATCTGATGACAACTTCCGCAAACGAAAAACTGATAATGATTTACGGATATGCACCTGGAATGTCCGAACCCTTAATTGGGAAGGTGCCTCTATCCAACTGACTGATGTCTTGGAAAGAAACAAAGCTGATATCACTGCTATCCAAGAAATGCGATGGAAGGGACAGGGTTGCATTCGGCATGCACCCTGTGATATCTACTACAGCGGCCATGCGGAGAAGCACGAGTTTGGATACAGATTTGTAGTTGGTAAGAGACTACGGCCCCATGTCCTGCGATTCACACCTGTGAACGAACGACTTGCCATAATCCGCATCAAGGTTAAATTTTTCAATATAAGCCTAATATGTGCGCACGCTCCTACAGAATACAAGGACGATGAGATAAAGGAAATTTTCTACGAGTGCCTTGACAGGAGCGCTGCCCCCGTCACGACGTAAAAATCGTGCTTGGTGACTTCAACGCTAAGGTGGGCAAGGAAAATATTTTTGGTCCAACAATCGGAAAGTTCAGCCTCCACGACAACACCTCCGATAACGGAATGAGGCTGATTGACTTCGC
The DNA here is from genome assembly GCA_963920525.1 of Dichetophora obliterata. Taxonomy (NCBI): domain Eukaryota; kingdom Metazoa; phylum Arthropoda; class Insecta; order Diptera; family Sciomyzidae; genus Dichetophora; species Dichetophora obliterata. The sequence goes on from OY986435.1 coordinate 279,622,764, forward strand.
CGCAGCACGAAACATGGTCGTAAGTAGCACTAGATTCAAGCATCTCAATATTCATAAAGCCACCTGGATGTCCCCTGATCAAAAAACCAAGAATCAAATTGATCACGTTTTGATCGACGGAAGGCACTTTTCCAGTGTATTGGATGTACGCACGATCCGTAGTGCAAACATTGACTCGGATCACTATCTTGTTGCAGCCAAGATCCGTACACGTCTGTGCGCAGCTAAGAATACACGCAACCCTACACAGAGAAAACTAGACGTCGACAAGCTGCAATCGACACAGACTGATGCTTTCGCCACTCTACTCTCACTCCTGCTTCAAAGCACTCCTCCAATTGATGATATATGCGCGCAGTGGACACACATTTCCATCTCCATGCGTGCTGCTGCTGAAGAGATGATTGACGACCAACGCCCTCGCCGAAACCAGTGGTACGACCAGGAGTGTCGCGACGCCACTGCAGAGAAAGACACCGCCTACAAAGCCAACCTGCAGTCGGTTGTAACGCGCGCTGCTAAGGAGCGATACAAAGAAAAGAGGAGGGAAGAGAGACATATTTTCAGGCGGAAAAAAAGAGAGGCAGAAAAGCGCGAGCAAGAGAAGATTGAGATTTATGGTGACAGGAATGAGGCCCGAAAATTTTTCGAAAAAATAAGACGCCTTGCCGATGGTTTTAAAACCGGGGCCTCTTTCTGCAAGGATGAAAACGGGAATCTAGTGACAGATGTCCAGAGTACACTGACGTTATGGAGGGAACACTTCTCTAAGCTTCTAAGTGGCGACGCTGACAACAATCCCGCCAATAGAGATGATATTCCGGAAACCCCAATTTTGGATGACAGCGTTGAGGTTCCGCTGCCCGACTGTGATGAAGTTTTGACAGCTATAGCTCGGCTTAAAAATAACAAAGCCGCGAGAGCTGATGGCTTACCTACTGAGCTGTTTAAGAATTTAGGCGAAGCTCTACTTAAATGCATTCACGAGCTTCTATGCAGAATATGGTCGGAAGAATGCATTCCGAACGATTGGAATCTCAGTGTGCTATGCCCAATCCACAAGAAAGGCGATCCCACTATCTGTGCCAATTACCGTGGGATAAGCATTCTTAATATCGCATATAAGGTCCTGTCGAGTGTTTTATGTGAAAGATTGAACGAACTGATCGGACCTAATCAGTGTGGCTTCAGACCTGGAAAGTCCACCATCGACCAGATTTTCACGCTACGACAAATCTTGGAGAAGACTCAAGAAAACCAAGTTGACACCCACCATCTTTTTGTCGACTACTAAGCCGCCTTCGGCAGCCCAATAAGGAAGCACCTGTTCTCCACCATGTCTGAATTTGGTATTCCTGCAAAACTAATACGACTTTGCAGGATGACACTGAGCAACACCAGCAGCGCAGTTAAAATCGGGAAGGAGCTCTCCCCACCATTTGTTACCAAATGAGGTTTCAGACAATGTGATTCCTTATCGTGCGACTTTTTCAACCTAATGATGGAAAAGATTATCCGAACTGCTGATCTGAGACGTAGTGGCACAATATTCTACAAGAGTGTTATGCTGCTTGCGTATGCTGATTACATCGATATCATTGGCCATAATACGCGCGAAGTCAGTGCAGCATTTTCCAGATTAGAAAGAGAGTCAAGTCGAATGGGTCTGGCAGTGAATGCAGATAAGACGAAATACTTAGTGTCAACAAACAAACAGTCCCAGCGTCTTGGATCCCACATTACAGTTGACAATACCTCCTTCGAGGTTGTGAAGGACTTCGTCTATCTGGGATCCAGCATAAACTCAACCAACGACATCAGCATTGAGATCAAATGAAGAATAACTCTTGCCAACAGGTGTTACTTTGGGCTCAGTAGGCAATTGAGAAGCAGAGCCCTCTCTCGACGAACGAAAATCACGCTCTATAAATCGCTCATCATGCCGGTCCTTCTTTATGCATCACAAACCTGGACGATGAGCAGCTCAGATGAATGGACTTTAAGAACATTCGAGAGAAAGATTCTTCGTAAGATCTACGGACCAATCTGTGTCAATGGCGAGTACCGAATAAGGTGGAATGATGAACTGTACGCTGACATCGGCATTAAAATCGAGCGGCTTCGCTGGCTTGGTCATGTTCAGCGCATGAAAGACGATGCTCCAGTGAAGAAAACATTCGTTTCGGTACCCAGCGGCGGTCAACGCAGAAGAGGACGACCGCATCTTCGTTGGAAAGACCAAGTAGAGAACAACCTGACGAAGCTTGGAATTTCCAACTGGCGCCAGCAAGCGAAAGACAGAAATGGCTGGCGCAAATTCTTAGATGAGGCCAAGACCGACATACGGTTGTAGCGTCAACTAAGTAAGTAAGTATTTTTCAGAGCAACAATTAACTTGTGTGATGATCTCGAACCTAAATTGCTATAGATGACTTCAGAATTAGTAATAATTGGCATCAGCAATTGCATGACTAATTTGCGTCTTGTTTCGACAGGGAAAAATCAGCTGTTATTCTGAGATTTCTCAAAGCATAATAAACTTTACTGATGCAGCAATTTATGTGATCCTCATAGGACAGAGAAGTATTTATTTGGAACCCAAGATTGGAAGCCTTACTAACAACTTTTAATTCCACAACATTTATATATATTGGAGGGAAATCTAGATTTGAGAAAGGATTCTTAGAGATCGGTTTGTGCCGGCAGTAGCCTATTTGGTAGAGTGCGTGGCCTCTAAGCTAAAGAACTGCGGTAGCCCGGGTTCAATTCCAGCTCAGACAGAAAGTTTTTTCAATTGAATTAATTTTTCTGTTCGGTCGTCACCTCTCTGCAGACAATGGCAAACCTCAAAGAGTACAAATTGCCATGTTAAGCTTCTTGAGAACATAAGCCGTTCGAAGTCGGCATAAAACACGTAGGTCCAGTTCTCGGTCATTTGTGATCAAACATTTAATAACACGCACAACACAATTGATCAATAGAAGCTAGGCCAAAGTCCTTCCAAGGGCTGAAATGGCCAGTTTATTTTTATTAATTTTTTTTAGAGATCGGCAGGTCATAAGATTTTAGGAGGTTAAGTTTAATCTTGTTAGCCCTAGTTCATTCTGCTATGGTATTTAAGTCTTCGTTGATTCCAACACATAGGTCTTCTATGAGCCCAACAGGTTTTGAAAAATATAACTGGAGATCGTATTTCACTAATCGAAAATATCATTAATGAACATAGGAAACAGCAATGGACCGAGAACCGAGCCTTAGGGAGGAACTCCGCTGCTAGTATTTTTATATGTTCAAAAGTTTATGCCTACTTTTCAGTAACTACTCAATAAGATGCTATGATTGACGGTGTCGAATGCCTTGGAAAAGTCCAGTAAGCAGATCAAGGTCAAATGGCTTTTATCCAAGGGCATTCTAACATCATCTAGGATTTTGACGATAGCAGTGGAGCAGCTATGCCCAGGACAAAAACCCGACTGATGATTTGACAAAGGGCCCAGTGAGTTTAAGTGGTGTGAGATCTTTTCAGCCATTAAAGACTCGCAGACCTTAGAAATTGAAGATAGTATACTAATTGGTCTAAAGTAAGCTGGATCGCGAGTGTTGTGTTTGCAACCCAAAAACAAGTAGACAATTAAGAATAAAATAAACAAACAGTCACAAGCAAGGTCAGTAACATAAAAAACCTTGAAACACTGAGCACATGTGAGTGCAATATGATCAAGTTTAATAATAAAGCATGAATGGAAACGATAAAAGGCAAATAGTAATTTCTAATGAATCACGAATGTTGACTAAGCGCAAGCAGCCACTTCTAGTATTACCAAAGAGCCGATCATATTGCAACTTGCACATGTGGGTCATTGCATGTGACCAAATATTTAGTATTGCATTTTCGCGGAAGACACAAAATGCAAGTCTGCATATTTGGTTACATCAATTAATGATTGGTCAAACTAAATATGTTGGAAATGTGATTGAAAAATGTGTGTGTCTTAGACTAAGAAAAAATTGTAAGTTGTTGTAAAAGAAAATTATATTTAAAATAAAGTATGATTATTTACATGAAAGTCATACCGGCAGCATTGCCTTTTATTATATTTACAAATCGGCTTTGTGGCCTTTATACACAGCGCGGCTCGCTTAAAAGCCAGAAACTTAGTTGAGGGTATTTTTGAGTTGAGGATACATAATTATAAAGCTTAAACGATTGTATAATATCAAATTGTAACGCTGGGTAAATATCAAACACCTCCGGAAATTCTTTACCGATTGCTACGATATTTGGCAGAGACTTCCACTCAGGCCGGTTTTAAAGTTTCATTTATTTTTCCGCTCCCATTCAAACTGCCTACTAAAGGTGTGGAAATAGTTTCAGTATACGAAACGCCGACTCCAAACGACTTATTTGTATGTAATAAAATTCCAGTTGTGCGCTCTTACTTCATTCGTATTAATCGTAATGCATTTCCGAACAGACCCATTGTCTTAAGAAGATTGATAACAAAACGTCCGTTGCGAAATCGCGGAAAACAGTGGCGTGCTAGCATTCATATAAAAATGGTGATTTTTGAAGTGTTTGAAAAATTAGAAAATTTGCGATAGTTAATGAAATATTTGTTTGGAGCGATTGCCATTTACTTTTTTAAGATTACTTCATATAAATAAATGTTGCCCGAGGTGCTATATTCGTAAGCTCCAATTTTGGCATCCTTTTTCCAGTATTTCGGCCGGTATCTTACAAATGGCAGCTGTAATGTTGTCTACCAGGGCTGCATTTGTGACTGGTTTGGCACTGTACACGAGAGACTTCACGAAGCCCAACAAAAAATAGTCTTGTGGGGTCAAATCACATGATTTTGGCTGCGAAAATGGATTGCTCAAAAATGTGAGGTTAATTGCACACTAAATTCGCCTCTCAATAGGTCCATGGTATTGCATATCGTGTAGCATGAGGCACCGTCTTTTTGAAACCACATGTCAACCAAATCATGGCACGGAACCTTGCTCCATTGACTATAACGTTGCAATTTTCATTATTTTTGAAAAAGTACGGTCCAATGATGCCGCCTGCCCACAAACCGCACCAAACAGTGTAATTTTCTGCCTCTTCAACTGCCTCTGGCTGCACTTCAGACCAAATTCGGTAATTCTGTTTGTTGTCGTACCCATCGAGCCAAAAATGAGCTTCGTCGCTGGAGACCATTTTTCGATAAACACATTTCTCACAGAGCACGAATCTTAATATATAAAAGGCAAGAATGATGCTTCGTGCCTAACATCTCTCAAACTGTTCAGCCTGAAAGTATGCACGTCTTAATACATAAAAGACATGCCGCTACGCACACAGTATTTCGCAAACTGTAATTATTTTTTGACAGTAAAGTACTTTTACAGACATACTGTTCTCAAAAATGTTCAGCCTGAAAGTATGAACAGAAAATATATTTGATATTTCTCAGTGACAATATTGGGTTTTTACAATAGTACGTTTTTGATCTAACTACCTCTTTTTCATCCTTTTATGAAAAATTTATGACGAATATAATGAAATTCTTTTGATTCGATTTTAGTCGATTGTACCGTCGATACAAAAAATATAATTGTATCAGCCGCGAAACGACACCTGAGCTGCTATGTTTGTAAAGTTGTGTATGAATATGATTGTTACCAAACTCGACTTTTTGCACCTTTGCACTTGAACTAATTTTTCAGCACTGCTTCAATACGTAAAGTGTTATTTAAAATTGTACATTTGTATTTTTCAAAAATCAATTGATTAAAAAATCAAGCTTTAAAAAAAGAAAACAGTGCTTTCGGCAAATGGCTCCAAAAAGGAAGAGTGCCGAGGAGGACCTGTTGTAGGACAGGCTTTAATACTAGTTTTGATAATAAAATTCAATAATTTGCAAACGCTGTTCGATTGTTAGTCTATTCATGGGGAAATGGCAAACCCTACTGAGCGTTTTTGGACTTGCCACATGTTATGAATCACGCGTGATTGAGGTGTCAAAAAATGTTCACTGAAAAGCAAATATCAAACAAATTGCTCTTTATTTATTTAATGCTTTCATTCTTATAAACACTTTCTATGCCTTGAATCTCGAAGCGTCTTCTGACAATTTGTTATAAAAATCCTAATCTTACCCTTTATTTCGCCAACTAACCGATTTATATTTTTCGTTCTCTAACCTACTCAATTTTTTCGGAAAAGTTTAAATAAGCGCACATTTACGTATGTATTTTAGTGACCAGTTTTTTATCTCTAGGTCTAAAAAATATCTATTTCAAGCTGAAGCTATTTTAATGACTATAATTTTATTATGCTTTGTTGAGAATGAAATATTGACATGTCATAGAAATATACTAAAACATTTTGGTTTTAACTTGATCTCTCAAATCAAGTACAATTAAAAAAAAATAATTCTCTGAATTAACCGCGATCAATTTAGAGTTCAGACCGATACAGATGTCAGGGGTGTGCATCCGGTGTGTGTCATACCCAGATATTCTACTGATGACGCTTAAAACCAGCATTCACAGATGGGAGGCAAAAAAAAACACAAAGTGACATCACAATAATTTGTAATAATAAAGAACTCACTTCAAAGCAACATATCTATAAGATAAAACAAGAAATGTATCCATAAAGCGAAGAAAAGACAAACAGTCATAATTGCAATTCCAAGTTTAATACACAGTAAGTGAATTATGCACGTGTGATTAAATGCAATTCTGTATAACCATAGTTTACATCACTTCAAATATGGTTTACTCTTGAAAAAGCAATAGAAATATCGGCAGAGTAGTGTATTGCTAAAAATAAACCCGTTAAAATTTGAATGATTAAACATCAAAACAACAAAAATTATAAAAACCGCTTGGTAAAGTGTGGGCTCAATACCAAGTGGTTTTTTTAACTACACTGAAAACAACGCAATTGTGAAAACCCTAAATGTGTTTTTTTTTTGTTTTTGTGCTTTATAAATGAGTTAATTTACATACCGAACTAATCTCGGCATTGAGATTGTCAATCCCGATAATCCCGAGATCGAAAAAAGCTTACGGGATTAGACTCCCTAGTAACGATGTTATATACAAAAACTCTGTACTAAGATTTTCTATAGTTTTCAAGATATGATAATGTTTTTGGTGTCAAGCAAAATGAAATTTCTGTTTACTTTATTATCCTTAAGAAAATTTGAAATAGTTACTATACTTGAACATATATAAGATAAAAAATGCATATTGTAGGGTACTCATTAGAGATAAACGGTGGTGTTTTTAGCCCTTTTTATAACCAAAAACTCTTTCATAGGTTGTTCAAAAGTATCTCTAATTCTTAACTCACTTTTCAGTATTTTTAATTTCCATTATTTTAAAAAAGAACCGTTATTTTGAAGAGAATTCTTTTTTGGTGATAAAAAGTAGCCATTGTCCCAATCAGAGACATAAGGAACCTACATGTCAAGTTTGAAAAAAGTCTATTTATTAGTTTTCACGTAATACGCGTTCGGACAGATACTATTTTTGAAAGTTACATTTTTAGAATCTACATCCTACAAAATTTTCAGTGCAAAAATAATTTAGAAAAAATGTTCAATGTACACATTTTTTTTACTGTTTTATTGTATGTATAGCTATGAGAGAAAGATAAAAACACTCATCTGTTTTACGGATCCATAGATTCAAATAAACAGAAATAATTTATCAAGTATGAGTATGGGTGTTGTTACGGTGGTCGTCATATGATCCGTGGTCATGTCACTTTTTACTCTCTTTTTTTCGCTTGATGAGCTGTGTGACGAAAGTATGTTATGCTGGCGGTCATATGATGCCTAAGCACCAGTACACTTTTTGCTACTTTTAGTATTTCAACCGATGAGTGTTGCCATTAAGCAGGTTTCATTACTGCTTTCATACATTTCGTACTAAAAGTGTACTATTTTCGTGCCTAAACACAAATGTTGTGAATTATTCCACAACGCAACACTGTTTTGATCCCATGATTTCATATTTTTGTCGAATCATTTGGTGACCGTGGTGCTGAAAATTTACTCTCTTGCTCTCGCTCTCAAATTTTTGATTTACATTGAAACAACAACAATGCATGACTATGATGAGCCCATGACCGCCACCGTAACAGGGCACCATGTCGTGACTGAATGAAAGTAATTAAAAGTATTTCAGGTTAAAGGTCGCACGGAAGTATTAAACATATCTTTACTATTCTTACCTTAATAAACTAGGTTTTACTGGCAACATATAGTTAAGCTTAGTTTGTAAATAGTTTTCGCTATAAAATTTCGATTATAAATCAATTGAGAAAATTTAAAATTCTTTAAAGGTGAATTGTGACAAAATTACTCTAAACCTTAAATTAACAGAAGTAGTTCACAAATAAAATGTTTTTTTTTTATAAAATATAGAAATATGTGTTGCGATTTTTCTACAAAAACATCTGCATCATTTTGATTTATATACATGATAAAAACTACGCGGAGATTTTTATTTAACCATATTGGACTTAGTATAAATAATATTCAGTTTGAAATCAAGTGTCAACCTTTGCAACTTCATCATACGTGGTCTTTCATAAATTTGTCACTGATTCTGATTTTACTGTGAATAATTAATTTTTGTGTCAAAGCAGCATTAACAGTCAGAATTTATTCTGGTTTTGCTTGTCTTTTTTTTTTATTTTTTTTTATTCATTCGTATCAGAGTCACCGCTTGGCATGCTGCATAAAAACACAGCACACAATTCTGTGGCAAGAGATATAAATCAAAAAAATTGAGCTACCAGCAACAGCTACAGTTACATCTAGATACAGATACTTTTTTCCCTACACCGTTGTGCAGCCATGTCGTTAGGTCGCTTCGCAGGTGAAAAATGTCAAAAAATGGAAGCTATATCAGAGGGCCGTAGTCAGCATTTGTCCATGGGGGGCTTTTGATGAACATATTTTATTCAAAATTAAAAAATTAAAACTCACTAGTTTTTCTTTTTCATAATTTATAGTTTTCATAGTTTTTTATAATTTTCTTTTTCATAATTTTTTATAGGTTTAGTAAGTAAATATGTTAAGACGCCTTATAAAGTTATATTTGTTCCCGTCTTAAAATTAACCTTGTTCTATTTTATAACGATTCCCAAAATATTTTGGCTGTTACGATAGCCGCCAACGAGCTAAAACATTTTGCAAAAACCTCAAAAAATCATGTTTTTCGTAAATATATTGGCTGGTAGAATAGTTGTAAAAAAATAAATTGTCAGATATTAAAAGCCAAAAAAGGCTCTTCCAATCTGCATCAAAAAATGTTTAAGTTTTGCAATAGCATTATAAATATAATGCTGTTTTTCGTGTCTTTTTTTAATTTTTTTTTTCATTATCATCATTACAATCATTATTTCTAATACGATCCTCACCTTCAAGACATCGTTGAAAAGGTTTTGAGTACTTAAATTCATGGCCACAATTTCTAAAATTTATACATATTAAAGCATATAATTAATAAAATATTAATTATAAAATAAGCACCTTCTGAAAAAATTTTGTAAGAAATAACAAAAAAAAATAAACTGAAGTTATTTGAATTTTGAAATTTTTTGAAATAAAAAAAAAATATCAAAAATTAAACCTTCTTTTTCTGCAAATTATACCAACACGTCCTGTTCTGTTACTGTGTTATCACTGTGTATGCTAAGGGATGCACATCCGTTCAAACGAATCGCGCCCATCAAATAACGGAGGAATGTTTTAAAGAATTTTAGGGCCGATAACGATATCTAACTTATTTCAAATTAATAAAATTTTAAGGACAGAAAAAATTTTACATAAACTTCATAAATCTTAAGCGATTGACTTAAAATTTTTCTTCGGGTCAGAATTCTGAAAAATGTTAGTCAACTTTTAATAACTCATGAGCAGGGCTAGAATTTCGATGACATGTCAACTTTTTTTGCTGCTTCTAAGACATTTTTGAGAACATCTTATTTAGAACGTTTAGAATGTTTCCTAAATTCCAAACATGAAGAGTTTTTATGTCATTTTTTTGTAATTTTTCATAATTTTTTATAGGTTTTAGTTTCCTGGTAATTTTTACTAGATTTAGCAATTTAAAAGGTATTTTATTGTCATTTTTGGATATTTTTAATTGTTAGAGCATTTTTAGGTTGTTTAGGTCATTTTAGTGTAATTTTAAAATAATTTTTTCGTCCTAAGAAATGTAGAAATGCTATTTTTAAACATATGCCTTTAACAATAGAGTCCCTTCAATCAAAAACGTTACCTCTCGAAAAAACAGTTGCTTTGTTTTTAGACCTCGATGAAAAAAAAGCTCTGCGCGTGGTGAAACTGACGAAAGGGTTACATACCAAAGATGAAACAAGTGTTATGCTAATTTCACACTGAGAGCTAAATGCGAATTTAGAGCATTTACTATATATTTTTTTCCTGTTACTCCTACAACGAGTAAATGGACGTTCGTAAATATGGATTTTGTAAATATGCATTAAGCTCTCAGTGTGAATATAGCATTAGACAGAAACTCAGGAAATGCTAGTTTTTATAAACTCTACTTTTATGCTCTAATGCTGAAATATTAGGGGCTAAAAATTTGAATACTATGAAATAAGAAGAAAAACTTACAACAGATGACTGCCGATGTCAAATGTAAAGAAAGCAATAGTGATGGTAATTTTTAATGTATCACGTTTGATCCGATAAATCGCGATGCATTGGTTTTCACTATTGTTGTTTACACGATTCAACTCATAACAAAGACTTTTACACGTAAACGCAACTTCAGTATATGATTTGTTAAGTTTTTTAGAACATATTAAAGTCATTCAATGAAATAATTATCAAAATGCATTAGTTTTCAATAAAATTTCTACTCTCTGGGTGAAGGGGGGTTTGAACCCCGAAAATCCCACCTTGGCTACGGCCCTGGGGAATGGAATGAAAAATTCCAAAAGGAGGTTAACACGCTGCATGAAACTTTGTGACTTGTATACGGAAAAAAAGGAAATTAAACCATTTATGCAGTGATAATTCAAGAATTATTCAGTGAAATGGGATAAATAAAAATGCAACGAGTAAAGTTCAAGATAAAAATGTGAAAGTCAATTTAAAAAATATTAGTACTGTAGTTATGTAAACCTTAAGGAGCTTGCCACCCCTCAACTCGGTAAAAACATAATAATAGCATTAACCTAGATTTCTAGCATGTGCATAAAAACATGTGCACATAGAATTTGTCAAAAAGGAAATAAAATAATCAAAGTAACATCCAAACCATTTTCTAAACGATAAAAAGAAAAAATTTGTGTAAATATGTTCCAAGTTTTGAAGGTTTCATAAGTTTAATATATCTTAACAAAGGAGAAAATAAGGCATAGTTTTTCTTATCTTTCTAAATTTACAATTTGTAGTACATTTCAAGTAGCAAAGCTTTTTTCCAAAGTGTAAAGTCATACATAACTTTTTATGACAATTTTGCTATTTTAATATTGACACTTTGTATTAGCCTAATTAACAATTTAACTACCAGCAGAATCCATTTTTAAGATTCTTAGAGTTTGCTACTTCGATACAACTTCTAAGGTACACCTTCGTCCACTTCTGTTTATTTTGGCCATTAATGAGGTAATCCATATCATTGAAGGGAGGGGGCTTCAGTCGAACTGGCACTTTTAACTTTTCTCCTAATGAGGATCGTTTAAAACTATTGAAAATACAATCTTTGAATAAGCGAGGGAGTCTGCTGGTATCGTCTATTTACACCAACTTATAACTGGTGTATTCGATTCTGAAAAACTCCTAATTCTTGCAAATTTTTACACAGACCGTAGAAGCAGTAGAAACGCTAAGATTTTAATCTAGTTATCTTTCAGTAGAACATATTATATGGCTGCTGCTCCTTTAAACAGCATAATTAAGTACCTTTGTTAACCCTTTGTATGGCCGTGTAACAAAACGAATAAATTACTAGTTAAACATTTCATGGTCCATTTACACCAAATAAATAATTTTTGCATAACAGTCACAAATTGAAGAACATGATTCAAAGACAGAAAGGGAAAAATAACTGGAGTTTTTTACTAATCATATAAAGTTCGCATTCGTAAAAAAAAATATATGATCAAAAAATAATGTGCAAAATACTGAAAATTAAAAGGGATAAAAACAAAATATTGTGTTTATTGAAAATTTATTAAATTAGCTAAAAATGTTCACAATTTACAAAAAACTGTGTTCAGAAATTTTGTTGTCACTCGTTTTTTTTTTAAATAAAATCCGAATAAATTGAGCAAGTATATTTTCAATTTGATTATTCATATTAAAATTACTATCTTTATCAATTTAGGTGATACTTTTCGAAAAATATGCACTTGCCCTATAAAGGGTTAACTTTTTGAAAGGTCAACTCAAAAATAGATTAAAAACTAACGTATGATTAAATCTATGTAAAGGCCTGTTTAATTGTTACGTTATCTGTTGTCCCTGAGTCCAACCAATATAATGGTGGGTCAATTTTTCTCACTTTCTATTTTCTTGAACCACTTTTATCGATATCGTTGACACCGTTGACACTAACCCAATGATATTTGAGTTGGTTCCTTAGTTGATCTAATGCTGAAAAATTGCGGAAAAGCTGTATTAGTCAAACCCAGTATTCTTTACATGCAGAACTATAGGTTAGGAAGTAAGGTTAACCCGGTTGCCTCTCTAAGAAACTTCTTAAAGACCAATTCGGGTTCTTAGTGGTACCGGTAAAAATAAGCCATAGTGGGAATGTATTAAGATTTGTTTTGAGTTCGCGAATTTTATTAGGGATTATTAGGGATTTATTGGGAAGAGATGTCTTGGCTACATTTTCCATTGACAGAAATGATGCTGAGTCCAAGTACTTAAGTTGCGATCTAAGTAGAGCAAGGCATATCCACACAGTAAAAAATATGAGTATAAATTTTATACTTTTTGGTGTACATATAAATCCAAACCAAAAATGTTTTAAAATTTATACCATCAAATCTTATAAAGTTTTCCAGACCATTTTTCTCGTCAGACCAATCGAAATCACTATATTTTTAAATTTCCCAATTTCGGTGAATTTTTTACTTTCGAACCAGAATATTTTTTAATTTTCACATGATATCCATATAAAATTTTTAAATTATATTTGTTTTATTTTTTTTATAATATTGAGTGGTATAAAATTTATAAATTATTTGGAATAAAATAAGTTTATACCACGCAAATGTTATAAAAAAGATAAAATTTACCCTCAAATTTTTTACTGTGCATAGTAGGTAATCCAGGGTCTCTACACCTCCTGATTCCTTACACTTCCTGCAGTTGCCGTCTGTGGTTATGCCCAACTTTCTCGCATTACATAGCGTCATGAAGTGACCTGCGAAGATACCAACCAGTGTCTTACAGTCTTTGCGGGGCTTGCTAAGATGCGGAACTGTAAATCTATATCTATACTATCATATAAAATTTAAGTGCAAATTTAATGTTACCACTTTATTCCAAAAGTACTAGGCCGATTTTTATGAAAAAAGTGTTAAAATATATTTGTTTTATAAGTTTTCAAATACCATTGTTCCAGCATTATTTAGGGGTATTTTTCTATCGAAATTTTAATAATAAGTATATTAAATAAAAGTGTTAAGTTTTTTAAAAATCATCCCAGATCATCTTGCCTAATTCTTTGTTTTCACGCGGCTATGTTGCGAGAGTTTCAATAAATTCCATATTGCTATCTTCTCTTTGTCTTTATGCTCAGCTAGCACAGCGCAACAAAAAAACATATGAGCCTCAAACTTAAACTTAACTCAAAGCTTAAAGATGAGATACATATAAATGCAGAGCGGCGCACAGTGGTTTTGCCGCTCCATACAAAGAGTGTCAATAAATGGAAGGATTCGTCGTAGACCTATGAAATTTGGCACATAAGTTTAAATTAACTATATGAGATTGCATACAAATACATTTTGACATACGCCCACAAGCACGCCCACTTCCCATATACATAAGACATAAATTAAAAACGCTTTACTTTTTGTGTCGTGGCGGCCGTAGCTTAGTGGGTATAGTGCGTGGCCCCTAAGCTAAAAAACCGCGGTAGCCCGGGTTCAATTCCAGCTCAGACAGAAAGTTTTTTCAATTGAATTAATTTTTCTGTTCGGTCGTCACCTCTCTGCAGATGATGGCAAACCTCGGAGAGTAAAAATTGCCATGTAAAGCTTTTTGAGAACATAAGCTGTTCGGAGTCGTCATTAAACACGCAGGTCCAGTTCTCGGTCATTTGTGATTAAACATTTAATAACACACACAGTACAATTGATCAATAGAAGCTAGGTCAAAGCCCTGCCAAGGGCTGAAATGGCCAGTTTATTTTTTTTTTTTACTCTTTGTTTGTTATTGAACTTATATAAAAACCACTCTCTAAATAAAAAATATTGTGATACGATCAATACTGAGTAAAGTGTTGCAAAAATTAAAAATTGATTAAATTAGCTAAAAATGTTCACAATTTACAAAAAACTGCGAATATTTAGCCCAAAGCGTGTTCAGAAATTTTGTTGTGTCACTCGTCTTTTAAATAAAATCCGAATAAATTGAAGAAATATATTTTCAATTTTGTTTTTCATTATAAAATCACTATCTTTATCAATTTGAATAATACTTTTCGAAATATAAGCACTTGCCCTATAAAGGGTTAAAGTAGTTTTTATTTATATACCACGTTTATCAGACACTTCAAATCGTCAAACTAAACTTCAAACCGTCCTAAAAATTTCAAAGCGATTTAATAAAATCAAATTTCAAATCGGTTCTAAAATTTTCAAATGGCTTAGAAAGTGTGCATAAACAAGAATTTATTTTTAAACAGTTCCGAAAATCAGCTTTTTTGTTTACATTGCTTTAAATTTTGAATACGCTTCCACAATCGCTTTCACTGAAGCCGATTCAGTGCTTGGGTATAAACACACTACATGAAACTGTACTGAGTCAAAGTAAGAGAATGCGTTTTAACGTACCGGATAAACGTAGTAATAGATATTTTATAAATTTTTCTGAGATCGTTCGAGATTTCAAAAAAGGGAAAAAATATATTTAAAACATTTTGTGTTGCTTTTCTAAGATTTAAATACATATTCTAGTTGTTTGATAGTGAGCTTTAGGTCAGGTTAGAACAATAAGCTCTAACGAATTTTTTACAAAGAAACAACAACATTTTCAATTAGAAAATAAATACATCACTAGCTGATTTTATTGCAATTTCAGCCCTGCTACAGGCTTCATCAGAAATTTTTGTGATGCCGGCGGGAATCGAACCAGGGCCATGCTTGCCTCGTGCAAGCGCATCTTAGCGCACTACACCACAGAGGCGATGAGATTTCAGTGTCAATTTCTCAGGTTTTCTCTCTTTTCTTGTTGTTGTTTTTATTTTTGCTTTACTTTAGTTTAAGCTTACGTTATTCTATGGAGTCCAACACAGTCTGTTGGAATTCACCACTAACAAAACATGGTTACTGAAGTTGTTTTTAGACTTGCTGACAAATCTTCAGGCTGTTTCAGTGTGTTTTTGGTCGGGCTCTACCATTTGATTAAAGTTTTTCTATATGACCTTGTTATTTATTACGTTGATTTTCTATGATTTAAATACAAATTCTAAATCTTTGATATTTTAAATCATTCTTGATGTTAACTACAAATTC
Source organism: Dichetophora obliterata (assembly GCA_963920525.1). NCBI lineage: Eukaryota > Metazoa > Arthropoda > Insecta > Diptera > Sciomyzidae > Dichetophora > Dichetophora obliterata. The sequence continues at coordinate 279,638,497 of OY986435.1, forward strand.
TAGTTGTTTGATAAAACATTTTATGTAATAACTTTAGTTGAAACAGAATTGCTCTTAGGTATGCATCACAATAAAAAGAGTATCATCCAAAATGCCAATGTCGCAAAAAGGACACCATTTCTAAAATCTCTGCAAAAACTTATAAAAAGTGGCATTTTATTTGGTTTCGCTGTATCAATTAAATATTCTTAAAAACCAGGGGCCGAAAATAACAGTTACTTTCGAAATTTCTATTCAAAAAGTCAAATGGAAAGAGTAAGTCTATTCGATATTTGAATATAGCAATGTAATGCCTGTAATCTAAAGAATAATAATCTTTAATTATTTTAATTTTTCTGATTTGTTTAACAAAGTCAATAAATAATCGTTATTTTTTACCAATTTTATTTCTATCAAAAATAAGAGTTAAAATTTGTCTTTTATTTTTTGATCAAATATTAAAGTTGAAATTTGGCTTTTATTTTTTTGATCAAAAATAAGAGTTAAAATGTTATTTTTTCGATCAGAAATATAAGTTAAAATTTGACTTTTAGTTTTTTGATCCAAAAATAACAGTTAAAATTTTACTTTAATTTTTTTTATCAAATATAAAAGTTAAAATTTGACTTTTATTTTTTCGGTCAAAAATAACAGTTAAAATTTAATTTTATTTTTTCGATCAAAAGTAAGTCATATTGTAATTACTATATCATCTGATTGCAGTCGCTGTTCCAGTCATTTGCGAAATAAATGAAAACAGAATGTGCAAGGATAAGCAACTAAGCGATGCAATGCAACGATATGAAGATCGATAGCAATGTTTTTATCTCTGTGCTAAAATGAAAATGTACTGTATTAATTGTTTTAAATATTTAAATTATTATAATAGTTAATAAGCAATAGATCTGTCAAATTTGTAATCTCTATTTTTGATCGGAATTTTTGATCTAAAAATAAAAGTAAAATTTTACCTTTTATTTTTTATCGAAAAAATAAAAGTCAAATTTTAATTTTTATTTTTATAGAAAATTAAAAGTCAAATTTTAACTGATGCTTTTGATAGAAAAGCTAAAAGTCAAAGTTTAGCTTTTATTTTTGATTGAAATGAAATCAGTCAAAAAAAAAACGATTATTTGTTGACTTTTTTGAAAAAAATCAACCGTTACGGTCCCTGCTAAAAACTATTTCATAGAAAAGTAACCATATCTTTAAAATTTCTTGTTTTGAAATTGCAAAAATATTGCTTTTGCATAAATACCTAATGTTCGCTATTAAATCTGCTCCTTAAAATGAAAAAGTTTAATATAAAAATTAATGAAACAATTTTTTACACAATTTGTGACATCCTTATGTCACAATTATGCCTAATTATGAAAGATTGATTTCTAAGGAATTGTCCAATAACAAGTTTTTATTTATAAAATTAATTAAAATCATATAGCATTATAAAAAATAAAACCTTCAAATTTGCATGTTTAATTTTAAATCATTTAAATATCATTTAGAAATATTATAATATTATATTGCATATTATATTTATATTATGTATATATTATAATATTATCAAATAACTATCAATAACTTTCATTCAAACACTTTTTTTTTGCAATAACAATTTTACAAAAATCCTCCTAAATTGTTAATACCATGAAGTGTGCACGAGTGTCTGTTATTCTTTTTTCATAATTTATCTTTTGTTATGGTCATTCGCAGCACATTTCAATAAAACCGAGGGCGTTCAAGTTTTAAGCACAACCAACCAACCCACGACCCTCTCTCCACTCTAGCAAGTTCACGTTAACAACTTAGAATGACTCAATCGTGATACGGAGCAGCTCGTCATGTCGAAGCTCATAACTAATTGTACGCTTTGTGACGCCATCGCTAACATACTTAAAAACATTTATGCTCGTACTTGCTTTTATAAATGGAGGGGTGTTTTTCTGCTTCTCCATTGGTATGGAATTGGTTTTGATTGTTTGGTGATATGAAAGTGCTGTCGTAGCTTTTGGCGCCGCCATGTTTACAACTCAATTGTAGTAAAGTTCATGCGTTCTTTACATTATAAATTTGACACTCATGCAATCAATGCAATTGGTATCTTGCATTGGAGATCTTTCATTCATGCACTGCACTTGGACAGTATTGGAGAAAAAATAATTGGCATTTTTTTTAATATTGGTTTTTACCTTAAACACCAGGTGTCAAATTGTGTTTAAAGCGTCAAGTAGCGCTTAAGCTGTCATGTTATTATTTTTTAAATATAAGTAGTTTAAAGTGCATATGAAATAACTTTTTCGTTTTGCCTGCCCTAGCTTTAAGACTACTACTCGTACATACATGGGCGTTCGCAGGGAGCACGTCGGGGGCGCTTTCCCCCCGAGGCGGTAAAATTTTTTTATATATCTTCATATTAAATCAAAAAAGCCGTAATTTTAAATTTTAAGAGAGAAGCAAAAAGCTTTCTAAATTGTAAGTTGCGCTTAAACTTAGGGCTTTGCGAACTTTGCTAATAAAAACGTCGGTTTTAGTTGTAGAGGTGTAAAATATTGCGAAACATGTATTTTGATAAGGTGTATCATAATCTGTCAAAAAGTCGATTTTGAACATTTTGTAACCTACGGCTTTTTTTATTTCATGTGATGAAATGTTTATTATGTATTTAATATATTTTGAAGAGAAACGAAAATACATTTTTTAGCTGAGCTAAAACATTTACAAGCTGAGCTAAACCATACATTTTTAAATAGTATTTTGTACCCGTTGCTGTAGGACCGTGTTCATATTACGCGTTTTAGTCGCGATTGCTCTCGTTTTTTATTTGCAAACGCTATTGAAAAATACTGAATTTTGTATGTATTTAAACTAAGCCGCGTTTGCGGAAAAAAATAGAGCGCTGTGTCGCAATCGTGACAAAAATGAGTAATATGAACACGGCATGTCATCGAAATGTGAGCCCTGGTAATGATTGGTGTGTGTAAGGGACTTGCTTGATGTCAAATAATTGACCTTGTAAGGTCCGCATAAGGCTTGACCAAAAATTGACCAATGTTTTGTTTTGTTTTGTTTTGTTTTGTTTTGTTTTGTTTTGTTTTGTTTTGTTTTGTTTTGTTTTGTTTTGTTTTGTTTTGTTTTGTTTTGTTTTGTTTTGTTTTGTTTTGTTTTGTTTTGTTTTGTTTTGTTTTGTTTTGTTTTGTTTTGTTTTGTTTTGTTTTGTTTTGTTTTGTTTTGTTTTGTTTTGTTTTGTTTTGTTTTGTTTTGTTTTGTTTTGTTTTGTTTTGTTTTGTTTTGTTTTGTTTTGTTTTGTTTTGTTTTGTTTTGTTTTGTTTTGTTTTGTTTTGTTTTGTTTTGTTTTGTTTTGTTTTGTTTTGTTTTGTTTTGTTTTGTTTTGTTTTGTTTTGTTTTGTTTTGTTTTGTTTTGTTTTGTTTTGTTTTGTTTTGTTTTGTTTTGTTTTGTTTTGTTTTGTTTTGTTTTGTTTTGTTTTGTTTTGTTTTGTTTTGTTTTGTTTTGTTTTGTTTTGTTTTGTTTTGTTTTGTTTTGTTTTGTTTTGTTTTGTTTTGTTTTGTTTTGTTTTGTTTTGTTTTGTTTTGTTTTGTTTTGTTTTGTTTTGTTTTATTTTGTTTTGTTTTATTTTGTTTTGTTTTGTTTTATTTTGTTTTGTTTTGTTTTATTTTGTTTTGTTTTGTTTTGTTTTGTTTTGTTTTTGTTTTGTTTTGTTTTGTTTTGTTTTGTTTTGTTTTGTTTTGTTTTGTTTTGTTTTGTTTTGTTTTATTTTGTATTGTTTTGGAGCGCCGCTCTGCATTTATATGTATCTCACTTTTCGCCTTGCTCGAGGCTCATAAGTTTTTTTTTATGCGCTGTGCTAGCTGAGCACGAAGAGAAAGAGAAAAATAGAGAGCAGCATGGTGTTTATTGAAACTCTCTCACCACAAACGCGTCAAAAGACAATTAATACGCAATGCGTGGCAGCTGGGATGATGTCTTAAAAACTTTATCTCTTAATTAAATATACTTATTATATTAATTTCGAAAAATACCCGTAAATAAATCTGTAGCACAAATATGATATTTAGAAATTTTCGTTACAAAAATCGGCCCAGTACTTTTCGAATAAAGTCGTAACTTTAAATTTTCACTTTAATTTTATATAATAATATAGGATAAGGTTTGTATAAAAACATTGGTGACATTGCTTGCCACACCCCCTTTTACCGCCCACAAATCTATGAAAATGCTTTACTTCAGGTGGTTTTGTTCGTATTTGACTAAAATTTGGTAATTTTGTTTGTATGGTTACTGTCAGCGACTTTACCTAAAATGGGTTGGCACATCCCCTTTTACCGCCCACAAATCAAAAAAGTATTATATTTCGGACGCTTTTTGTTGTATGAGTCTAAAATTTTGTAATTTAGTTCATATGGTTACTTTTGGCATTTATACTAAAAATGAAATAGTGAAAATATAAAATTTTTTCCGATTAGCTCTAAAATTCGTACATGGCAGTAAGGTGGCCTGTGGCAGGACAACGCCTACCGTGAAATACTTTTTTTTAATATAAATGTAAACTATTTGACCGATTAAGGACATATGTGTACAATATGGGGTCGGTTCGGAAATGCATCATGATGCGCAAACTGCTTTTGCAGCTCAAGCAAAATATCAAAAAAGGCCATTTTTGCAGCACTGCAAACGTTAAACGTTCTTTCATTTTTCTATCATTCGCGTTAAAAAAATTCACGCTGCAATTTGGACGTTTGAAAAATGCCAATTGTGTGCATACTGCAAATCGTGATGCATTTCCGAACAGACCCATATTTGTTTTGTCGAGACAATGGCTATGTTACGATCCGTTAGGTGGCGCTGTTGTCAAGTTATATAATATTTACATAATATGACATAAGAACCTTCATATCCATATTTGTGGAAGACATAAAGATGCAGAGAGACGCTTGCCAGGGCATCTAGTATTTTATATACGTAGGCGAATATGTAACTTGGAATTTAATAGGTTATTTTTAATAAGTGCGCTCAAAACAATATCCCCTTCTCCTCCTGCCACGCTCTTCTCACCATTATCTTTGTGTGTTTTACTGCACAGCAACAACATTGTTGGCAAATTTCCACATACATACTATTTTACACTTCTCTCCGATCTGATTATAAATTTCTTTTTTGTTACTTATTTAAATTTTTGTGTTTTTTTTTTTCCGTTTGTAAACAGGCGACATAATTGCATTCCTTGTTTCATAATTTGATTTTCGCCTCTGAATTTTAATTAAAATTAAATCCTTCGGAGTTAATTTTTGTTTGCTCTGCAAATTATTAACAAATTGCTGGTTTTTCACGTTAATGCACATGGATCAATGTGTTTTCTGGTTTGTTAGACAGCCTTTTTCTGGTTTATCGATTTTTCTTAACATACCAACAAATAGAACTGCTAAGCTGGCTGGCTCACTCAATAAACGGTTCAGGCTTGCCTATAATTTGCATTAGTGCGCTCAAAATCGAACATAAAAACGCAATGTTTGCTCGCAACAACACAAAATCAACATTGACATCAAGCAAAAAAACTGAAACTGCAAAACAATTCACAACAACTGTTAGCGCATCCCCTTTCATGCACGAAACCACATCCTACTTCCATTCCGGACTTTCCCAGTAGTGCAAGTCTGAAAGAAATTTTGAATGAATCATGCACGATTTTTCATTGACGAAAATCGCATACAAAAGTTCCAAATTCGTACACTGTTTTAAAGCTTTCTGTTTTCGATGAACGAAAACAAGACAGATTTGTTAAAAAATTATCGACAAATGTAACTCACGCAGTAAGTTTCTTTAAGAAATCATCATGACATATTCGTGCACGATGCCTTGGACTGCAGGGTTAGTTTGCGTGACTACCACATAACGCACATTAAACTCGTATATAGCTTGCTTTATTATAGCCAGTCTAACACCAGCCATAGATGGGGGTCAGCCAGCCAGCCAGCCAGCCAAGGAGCTGTACGTTGCCCGCATTTGGGTGCGTCCGACAACGTTGACCATTGTTGGAAAATTTATGCAGCTCATGCTGCCTGCTGCTTCCCAACGCCAACGAGTTTATTACCGCATGTTATTGACTATTTTTAGCAGCTAACAACAGTTGAATTATTTTTTGCTGTTTCAACTCATTTCGCATGTAACAATTATTATTGGCTTTGTTGTGTCAGAGAGTGAAGTTTGTGATAAATTGATTATTGAAACAAATAGTGTTTGATATTTTGAAATGGTTATTATAATTGAAATTTCTGTTTTTGTTGTACAGGTTGGTTAAAAAGTATTGAAAGCAAATGTGAAAGAATATGCATTTTTAAATGACATTAGTTATTTTAGTCAATATCATCTTCCTGAACTTCAATACACTTATTTTAATGATCCTCAAATAATTTTATACCACCTCTGTAATGGTTTTCCGGAAGCTTTGCAAAACACTGTTCCACTGCTGCAATAGCTTATTCCTTCGACGAGGCGAAAAACGCTTTCAATGAAGGAATTGTTCTAGTTTCTGAAAAGGTACTAGTCACTGGTAAATACGATGGGTGAATCTGGTGAACTGCCTAAACATTTATACTTTCATTAATTCAATTAAGCTATCGTAAAACACTGTCTTGATAAAAAATTATATAGTTTTTTTACGAATTTTTTCATCCAGCTGATCCAAAAAGTTGCAATAAGTTAATGTTAATCTTGCTCAAGATAATTAATCAAACAAATTACTTTTGCATTTCAAAAAAATATGCATAACCTTTTTGCCGATCATTCCGACTTCAGCTGTTTTGGAGGTGGTGAACAGCCAGCTTTATAGTCCACTGTAAACGTTCTTGTTTCAGTTTAGAGTCACGGTGGTAGAACCAAGTTAAAAAACGATGCACAAAATCTGTTTTATTCTGCTTAAAACGCTTCAAATTACGCTGAAAATTGGTTTCCAACTCAGTTTTTTTTTTTGCATTATTAACGAATGCGGCACTTACTTTCTGAACACCTTTTTCATTTGAAATTCTTCAAGTAAAATATGGAGTACTCGTTCGTCTGAGATGCCTTTGGCATCAGTAATTTCACTCTTAGTCAAACTTTGATCTTCATAAGCAATATCATACACTTGCTCAACGATTTCTAGTGTTGTTGCACTTCTTGCAACATCATTTCATTTTTCATTTTAACGCTTGTACGACCTCGTTTAAACATTAAAACCCATCACTGCACTGTTGGAAATGAAGAAGCAAATTCACCATTTTTGTGTGAATTTCTGTTGATGAAAGACCTTTCAAAACAAATAATTTTATTACTGCACAATATTCGGTTTTTTCCATTGCTAGAAAAATACACGGGCATGTCAATTTCAAATGGGTTCTTAACAAAGAACGAATTGACAGATCGAAATAAATTGTTTTGTGTTTCAAATTAAAGATGAAATATTAAAATGGCGCACAGGGCTTTGACCCATTGACAAAAATCAAACATTTTCATGACACTAAATTTAGCAGTATTGGTATAAATCGACAGGTAATTGCATAGATCAGACAAAAATACAATATTTAGGGAAAGAATGTTTTGGCTACGCTGTGAAACTTAAAAGTTGAGATATTAAAAAAAATCATTTTTTGTTCCATGGCAAAATAACCAGGTAGATGCACTAGAAATACGCTCTCTCCGACAACAAAACAATAGCAAAGGCGTAATTATAACATCAAAATGAGCTGTTTTGAAAATGCTATCAATTTTTACTTACTTATTTATTCAGTTTTGACAATGAATTTTCTGGACTGCAAATAACTTCTTCCCGTCGCGATAATTTGAAAATAGTTCATTTATTGTTAGCTTCCGTTCCAGCACGATAAAATTAGCAAGCAATCGTTGATTTCATTAAATAAATTTTATTTTTTCCAACAGCAAATTCACTTGTCAAAATATATTTGGACAGTTTAAATCAGCCGTACATAGCTACACAAATAAATTGGTTACTAAACAATCGAAATAAGTAGTCGAATGAAAACTATATTAAAAGTAAACTTTCATTAGCTTCATTTAAGGCCAAACTACAATTCATTTTGTATTATATCTTAAAACACGGCTCATTTTATGCAATTTTTAAGATTTTTGTTTAGTTTTAACAGGTTTTTTTAGCTTTTATAAAAAAAATCAAATTTAAAAGTCATTGTAGACTTTTCAATTATAAAAGTCTTTGAAGACTTTTATTTAAAAAAGTTAATTTGAAGAGTCTTTTGAGATTTTTACTTTAGAAAATTATTTTTAAAAGTCTTTTTTAAAAAAAAATATTGTATGTTATTTTATTGTTGAACATGAATCTTGCCATTAGTCGACAAGATTAACTATTTCAATCTGTGGAATAAATTGGTTGCTGAAACCAATTCATAAATAAACATATTTTGAATGTTTTTCGCAGTTTTCTTATTGTAAGACTGTTATCAAGACTTTTATAAAATAAAAATCCCAAAGGACTCTTAAAAATAACTTTTTGAAATAAAAGTCTTTAAAGACACATAAAAAAATTTTTAAAAATATAAGTCTTTGGAGACTCTAAAATTTTACTTTTAAATTTAAAAGTTAAATGTGAGGGAAAACTTTTATTTTTAAAAGTAAATGTCAACTCTTAACTTATATTTTTATAGTTATTTTGTTTTCTGCCTTTACAGATTTCATACATTAAATCTGGGTACTCAATTGATTTATACGGTTACAAGTAAATTATACATCCCTATGGCTGAACGAATAAACATAAATTGTCAATAGTGACATTATAGCTACGCCAATGTTTTGCTCTCTCGTTTTTTGCTCTCCGAATTGCATCTATCTAGTTATTATGCCATGGTTTTGTTCAATTTGTTTTCGGTTCTCTTAAACAATGAACGAGTACTCCATATTTTATATGAAGATTTTCAAATGAAAAAGGTGTTCAGTAAGTAAGTGCAGCATTCGTTAACAATTCAACAAAAACTAAATCGAAAACAAATTTTTCCGCGTTATTTGTCGGCCTTTGTAGTCAAGTGGAAAGTGCGCTGGACTATCAACCCAGAGGTCCCTGGTTCGAATCCGCGCTCGGGCATGGTTCTTTTCACTTTCTTTTTTTTTTCCTACAATTATGGAAAAACTAAAAATCTACAACTAAATTGTGGAAAATGTGAAATTAAAGGACAGGAACAACTAAGGACTGGAAATGTTTGCCGAGGTTAAGGCTGTTAAGACATAACACTAGCCTCGGCTAAAAACAATTCAAACTTCTTTCACGGTTGTTTCGACTAATCAATAATTCACGTATGGTTTCAATCAATTCCTCTAAATAAATCTATCAATTTCCTTTCAGATCAAAGACCAAACCTTGTTTGTATAAGGCATGCCTTGGTTCTTTGATCTTTTTTTAAAAAAAAAAATATATGTCTTAAAAACTTGTGTTTTGATTAAACAGAGCCACGTAAAATTCTTTTTTATAAAAAGATATTTGAGTCAATAAATAGGATTAACATTTTTTTTTAAATATAAAATTTTATATAAATTTTGACTTTATATGATTTAAATACAAATTCTAAATGTTTGATAGTTTAAACCATACTTGATTTTAAATACAAATTCTAGTTGTTTGATAGTTTAAAATCGTTTAATGAGCTTAAGGTCAAAGTTAGAACAATTAATTGTTCTAACGAATTTTTCCAAAGAAACAACAACAACAACAAAGTTTTTTCAATATGAAAAGGAAAAAATCACTAGCTGATCTGATTGCAATTTCTGCTCTGCTAAAAGCGTGACGCAATTGTATTTAAATTAATTATAGAATTTGTATTTAAAATCAAGTATGATTTAAACTATCAAACATTTAGAATTTGTATTGAAATCATATAAAGTCAACATAATTAATATAGAGGTCATTTAGAAAAAACTTTAATTTTATATAAATTTTAGTGACTTTATTGTATAATGTTATCAAATGAATAATTTTAGAAATTGAAAAATTTTCATTGGAAAAAAACAAATCCTATAAAGCCATGTTTTTATTTAGTATACTAGTATAGATTCTATATAACTAGAAACTGCACATAACTTTGCCTACATCGTCCTACAAATATATCAAATAAATTAAATAAAACATGAATATAGGTAGAAGGGAGCTACCCCTAGGGTCTTACCGATTTCGAATATTTTATGTACACATCTATTACTCTATTTGACTACCATTCTGACGAATTTTTGGAAAGATTGGCCATCCTTTGTATTCACCTCCCATACAAAAGCAAGTACAAAATTAATATAGGTTCAACGGAGGTACCCCTAGGTTCAAACTGATTTCGACCATTTGCAGTAAACATCTATTACTCAATATTACTGACTGATTCTGACAAATTTTTGTTAAGATCGGTAAATTTTTGTGTGTATTTCCCAAAATATCAAAATCAAGTAAAAAATTAATATAGGTCGAAGGGAGGTACCCTAGGATCTTACCGATTTCGATTAATTTCTGTACACATCTATTAATCTACTTGACTACCATTCTGACGAATTTTTGTTAAGATCGGTAAATTTTTGTATGTACCTCCCATACAAAATCAAGTAAAAAATTAGTATAGGTCCAAAGGAGGTACCCCTTGGGTCTAACTAATTTTGACTATTTTCAGTGCACATCTTTTACTCTATTTGGCTACCTACCCTTCTGACGAATTTTTGCAAGAATCGGGCATCCTTTGTATTCACCTCCCATACAAAATCAAGTAAAAACTTAATATAGGTCCAACGTAGGTACCCCTAGGGTCTAATTGATTTCGACCATTTGCAGTAAACATCTATTACTCTATTTGACTACCATTCTGTCAAATTTTTGTTAAGATCGGTAAATTTTTGTGTGTATTTCCCAAAATATCAAAATCAAGTAAAAAATTAATATAGGTCGAAGGGAGGTACCCTAGGATCTTACCGATTTCGATTAATTTCTGTACACATCTATTACTCTACTTGACTACCATTCTGACGAATTTTTGTTAAGATCAATCGGTAAATTTTTGTATGTACCTCCCATACAAAATCAAGTAATAAATTAGTATAGGTCCAAAGGAGGTACCCCTAGGGTCTAACTGATTTCGACTATTTTCAGTGCACATCTTTTACTCTATTTGGCTACCCTTCTGACATATTTTTGTAAGGATCGGGCATCCTTTGTATTCACCTCCTATACAAAATCAAGTAAAAAATTAATATAGGTCCAACGGAGGTACCCCTAGGGTCTAACTGATTTCGACCATTTGCAGTAAACATCTATTACTCTCTTTGACTACCATTCTGACGAAGTTTTGTAAAGATCGGCCATACTTTGTATTCACCTCCCATACAAAACTAAATAAAAAGTTAAAATAGGTCCAAGGGAGGTACCCCTAGGGTCTAACCGATTTCTAGCATTTTTGAAGTTTTTCTTAATTGGCTTAAACTTATTGACCATACAATTTTACATTATCATAGAATCACTCCTATTTTTTCCAACTTTTGTATGGAGACAACGCACTGTATTGGCGAATAAATTTGTATTCTTCTACTATTTTATATGTGTAGTTTTCACTTATTTTCTACCAACCTGTATATTAGTTAACCAAAGTAATTGTTGCACTTCTTTAATGCCATAAATTAAAAGCACTCAGCCCTATTCCAGAATCCATCGTAACGTAAATTTTCTTTCGGATTCGTAACGTTGTATTCTGCAATCAGAATCATTGAATCGTATTCAAACATTCGTAGCATTGCTATTCCACAACCCGAACGCATCAACTTATGACAGCTGATTTTCAGATTTTTTCACGAAAGCTTTGCCTCGACGGATTTGTTTACGACAATGAAAAACAACTTCAATAAATTTTCATAGACTCTCTTTGCGAGAAATCTTCCTCTTAAGCCTAGTACTCTGTTCGTTTCCGTGAAATTTCGCTGGCAACATATATTTATTTGTTGCGTGAAATTTCTGACTTAAAATTTGTTGCGAGGAATTCCTATGGCAACGTTTCTCAGAGAGACTCAGAATAAGTTGGGAGATTTCATATGATATCTCTCTTTTCACTTCAAAATAAATAGGCAATACAATTAAATTGTCGTGAAAAAATGTTGCTCAAAAACATGTTGCGATAATTTCATGCAGCGGAACAGAGAACTGCTCTGACGAACATGTTGTGAAAATTTACACGCTTGTTTCGCAGCTGTCACTTTTTATATGGAGATTTGAGTGAAATTTCACATGAAACTGAACAGAGTACTATGCTTTATTGTGCGAAATTGCTATTGCAATGAAATCCATTAAAAATCACAGCTTAAACATAAAATGATGATAAAAAACACTTCAGTTTTTCAATTTTTATTTATTTGAAAAGAGGAAGTTTCGTTCTGAATTTGTATTAGCAAATTTGTCGTATTCGTAGCGTATAGCTTTACGTTCGGAAATTCATTGCGACGGATTCTGGAATAAGACTGACTGTAAATTTTATTAAACAACAAATTTTTTTTGTATGCTTTCTTTGCAACTCTTCATCATTCAATTCGAATATTTCACCTTTAATTTCTTTTAACAAATTTAAACGATTTTTGAAAGACAAACATGCGGCACGCACCTGGTTTTCAGGAAATCATCCCAAATTTTTAGATTAATCGTCGCTTAAATTCATCTACCGATATGTTTTTATGTTTTTTAATTTTCTCAGCATTTTACCCCAAATAGAAAAGTTCAGGAGATGACGGAGGCCATTCGTCAACAGAAATAAAACCTGGCAAATTTGCTCTTCACCAACTTTGAACGATTTTTACCTTGTGCGCTGACCAGAATCTTGCTGAAAACATTTTGCATTATGCGCTGACGTTCTGACAAAACTTTTGAAACGGTTCATGAAACAGGTTTAAGGCCCAGTTATAATAGACGTAATGTAAAGTAACGTAATGTTGTCAACTGTCATCGTGACGGGACGTAATGTAAGAAAACGTTGTAGCAATTATAATAGGCAGTAGCCAGGCAGTTGTTTGTCGTAAATAATTGCACGTTCCTGTACAAGTACAATTAAAACTTTGTCATCCATAGCTGTGGATATATAGAACTATCACATTTATAACGAAAACTCAACAAAAAGCGTAGTTCAACAATATAAAATAGCGCAATAATCGAATCTAACCTCAATGTTTAGTTGTTCTTTGAATAGACGTAATGTAAAGTAACGTGGAAATCGAAATCCAATGGATCTTTACGTCCAGATCCATAAGTGAAAGAACACACTGCTCAATTGAGGCCTTTACAATTAATGAGAATCATAATAAAATAATGTATGTTTTTCAGTGTTGCTTCTTTTTGTGGAATTGGTATTGCTGTAGGTGCGACAGTTGCTTTGATTTACGCTGTAGTATAAATATTTAATTTAAATTTTTTCTACAACTGCTTAAAAATTAAAAATATTTTAGAAAATAAAATTTTTATCAAATAAAAAATCATCTTTTTTCCAAACTATTAAGAATTATATTCAGAAAGAACTTGCACACTTGCTATTTTCTGTTATTAAAAAACGAACAGAGCTCTGTAGCTGAGAGAAAAAAGTGTCATTTCCTAATTTTTTTCGGTTTTTTTGGTTTAAGCTAAATAGCGGCGCTGTAGTATTTTGCCATTAGCTCGAAATATATTGTAGGCTTTAACATTTTTCCATAAAACTTTATGCTACAGTCTTTTTTATATTAGATGAGTTGTTTTTTGTAGGAAATATTTTTTTTATTACTTATCGTAGTCATTTTCCTATAACAAAAAAACACATGAAAAAAATATTTTTTCGCTTTCCTGCAAAGATTTTTTGATTTACGACACGTGTGTTGTTTTGTTTCTAATTTTTTTCCACCAAACTTTCACAACAACTCTTGAAAATAATAGCTATAAAAGCTTGAAGCATGCATTAAAAGTCATTTTCGTTACTCTCACACCCAACTCACCCTTTCTCAGTGGCTATAAAAGACTTATATAATCTTTGTTGAATTCCAAGAACATAGCTTAGAACACGAACATGACGCCATGTCACGAGCATCAAGTGATGAAAATTGAAAGCCAAAAACATAAGACGGCTAGGAGGGGGGAAAAGTAAAAAAAAAATATGCCGCCGGCAACATTGGTGGAGGTATTTGTTTTAGCGAGGCATAAAATGTTGGTCATCCTAATCCAAATATGTACATACAAAATAACCAAAACCAAAATTGGCTCTTAACAATTATCGTTTTCTATATTGAATGCTTTTCGCGTATCAAATTGTGCAGTACAGTGTCGTAGCTACAGGGGGATAAAAGTGGTATATTCCCCCTTTGCCTATGAAATGAAGCTATTTTTAATTTTGAAAAAATGCAATTTAAATTTTTAATATAAATTGATCGAATATTAAATATATTTTAATTAGATAATTGTGATCTATTCTTTTAATTTTTACATGATTTTAATTGTGAGCTTCTTAGATCAAGTAAGTTTGAAGGCGGCAACAACAACAACAACAACTCTGTACAGAGTCAATCACACAGCAGACTAGACAGAAATGTTTGTGCAAATAGCCATCTGGTTGTGCCAATAGCCAGTTTTCAGTTAAAACACTAGCTTCAAGCGAAGCAAAATTAGTTTCCATTCTGTGTTGTGTTTCGGCAAACTTGTCGAACTCCAATGAATAGCGATAAAAAAATAAGTTAAAAAACTAAAACCCGACTACTAAATAGTATGAAACAAGAAAATATTCTCATCTGAAATTTTTATGTATAAACTATTCAATATTTTTTGTTTATTAAATAAACAACTTACATAGAACATATTTTATTGTATTTATATCTTGTGATATCTTCTGAATATCACTATGAATATGTTTTCAATACAATAAAATATATTATGTGTAAGTTGTATATTTAATTAACAAAAAATATTGAATAATTTATACATGAAAATTTCAGATGATAATATTTTCTTGTTTCATACTTACATACGATATTTGATTTTTAGCATTTGGGGATATATTTTTTTCAAATTATGATAAGTAGATCAGAAGGTAGGGTTTAGTTGACTTTCTGTCCTCTAGATTGCGCCATATTTAATTTAATGTGACGTCACATAACCTATAGGAATATGAATAAGAGCAAACGCTTCCAACGATACCTCACTTGTAAAATTATGATAAGTAGTTTAGAAGTAAGGGGCTTATTTGACTTTCTGCCCTCTAGAGGGCGCTATATTAAATTTTTTTTTACGTCACATAACCTATCACCAGCGGACGATCAAAACGCTACCAACGATAACTCATTTGTAAAATAAATGGGCATTCTTTTTTAACCGCATTACCTTGAAAACTAAAACGTTTTAAAACAAACAAAAATATTATAATCAGTAAAAAATGCAACTTAAGCGAAAGTACCCGTTTTAATTGCGGGTACTTGTTATTTCATGTATACACAACATTACTGTCATTTATACAAATCGGTAGAATTCTCACTTGTCACAGAGTGAGTGAGATTAGCATGAATTTTTATAGATTCACTCCTCTTTCACAAACACTTTTTGAAAGATTCCATTAAAGTGAAATCGGAACATGTGACAACTTATCGATTTGAAACGAACGATTCGAACAGAAACCGATTCAGATTTTTACACAAACAGAGTAGGTAAGAATTATGTCAGAGTGACGTCAAATCGCTAACATGGATCGGTAACTGCGATCGTTACGAGTTACAATAACTAGCTACTGTACTCAAGTGAAATCGATCAGTTAAGGAAAACCCTATTTCAGTACGGACATGATCCGGATATAGGAAGGATAGCCTTCTCAAGGAAACTTTAATCCATTAGATATTTGAATATTTATACTTTAAGTCCTAAAGCAAAAATGCATGATTTTCGATTTGCTTAAATAAGTAATATGTGGTTTTTTTGCTATATTTTGCATATTTGCTATAAAGAAATCCTTGCGATTTTGTTGTGTTTTCTTTAACACTGATTTCTTATAAAGGCTTTGTAAACGTAAAATAAAACAAATATCTACAGGGTTGTCCATATTCGAAGCGCCCATCTGGCAACACTTTCCGCAGTGATGCCAAATCGACTAATGACATACCGCGTTTGAAGCGTCATTCCAAGCAAATGCTTACAATGGAACAGTACACGCCACGCGAACGCTCTAAAATTGTTGAAATTTACATTCAACAAAACAAGTCAATAGTGAAAACTCAACGTGCTGAAAACTCATGAGCGATGAAGCTCATTTTCAGTTGAACGGAACGGTAAACAAACAAAATTGCCGTATTTATGCCACTGAAAATCCACAAGAGATTCAAGAGGTACCTCTTCACGATGCAAAAGTCACTGTTTGGTGCGGCGTTTGTGCTAAAATGCTCATTGGGCCGTTCTTTTTCGAAGATGATAATGGCCACAGAGTTACTGTCAATCAGGAGCGTTATCGCGATATGATAAACAATTTTTTTATGCCAATCGTTCGTCGAAAGCACTACTAGTTTCAACAAGATGGCGCGCCACCACACACAAGCCGCACTACAATCGATTTTTTGAAGCAATTGTTCCCTGGCCGTTTGATGTCAAAAAATGGTGATTTCGATTGGCCGCCAAGATCACCAGATTTAACGCCTCCAGACTTCTTTTTGTGGGGTTATTTGAAATCAAAGGTTTACGTCAACAAGCCAAAGACCCTAGAAGAGCTGAAAACCAACATCCGTCAACAAATAACCGCCATTCCCATCGAAATGTTGAAGAAAACCATGGAAAATGCTGCAAAACGGGCACAATATGTCGTAGAGGCCAATGGCGACCATTAACGAGATATCATATTCAAGAAATAATGTAAGCAAATCAACTTAAACCCAATTAAATGATATTCATGACGAACAGACAAAAAATTGTGGTTTCTTTGATTTATTTAAAAATAAAATGGGCGCTTCGAATATTGGCAACCCTGTATATACATTTTTAAATCAAAAAGAAGCAACTTTACAAAATGCAGCTATTTGTGAATTTTTGAATTCGATCGTTCAGTTGTAAAACAAGTTCTTAATATGTATTTACAAAAAGGATCAACTTTACTCAGTCAAAGAATGCGTCTGAGTTTGAAGTTTTTGAATAAATAATAAACAATTAACCTCCGAGAACCTTACGAAATATTTCTTAGCAATAACTTTAAACTGTGTCCTCCTTCACTTGGAAAAATAAATGCTTATCCTTGAAATAACTACCGTTCCGAGTGAGCGAGTTGCTTGGCCAATATAAAAACAGCTTTGCCTACGCATGGCTAATTCTGTTCTGAGTACGTTCATAGCAATCGTTGCACACTAAACATTACCCTTTAACCCAACTACAACAACACAACTTGATTAGCTACAATAAAGAAGCTATAGGTTTTTTTTTCATTTTGTTCCTCAATCAGTCTGTTTTTGTACTCATTCTTCTCTTATATTTTAAATAAGAAAATAAAATTGTACTCCCTAGATTTGTCTATCGTTGCCTTATATTGTTTTTTTTTTTTTTTTTTTATTTGCTGTTTCCGTGGTAAAAATGCACACCAAATCTTTCTTTTCCCTATGTTTCAAAAAAGATTGGTTTGTTTTTGCTGATATTTTTCTCACTTACAGCCGAAGTGAATGTTTGTTTTTGCTTTAAATGATACCCTGGTGTGAAATTTTATTAGCATACTTTAGTCATTGTCTTAAGTCAAGCTCATTTGAGTGTACAAAAGATACAAACCGACCTTACGTAAATAAACTAAAGTTTTAATGCTGGTTGCAGTGAGTCTCGCCGAATATGGTTTGCTGGAAGTATCTAACGCAACTTCCATGACCAAGACGTTCTTTTTCTCCATTTAATCAGGTTTTGGCAAATTTTCTAACACTAGAAAATTTAACACTAGAAATTTTCTAACAGAGTTTTTCATAAAAAATCTTAAAAAAATAATGAAAATTCTTACATTCAGTAGATATTTAGTGTTTATTGGTCAAGAGAGTCAACTGATTTTTTTTTTAGAATCAACAACATCAAAATTTGCTAAAACTAAAAACTACTTCAAACGTTTTTCCCTACAATAATTTATGAAAAACCATTGCAATAAATAGCAGCCCGGAGAGAGAGAGAGTGCAACATTTTTCGTAAATGACGCTTTTGCACAAGTGATCAACCCACTTTTAAACTGCTTACGCAAAACTACTGCCATAAATATTGCCAATAAATTGCTTCTGTCATGTCCATGACAGCCATCGGAACTAACAATAAGGGAGCTTCAGACTACCTCCTGCAGTGTTTGCCCGCCCTCCCTGTAGTTTTCTTTAACTTTTTTTTATTGCTTCATCCGATGCTAGTCACTCGTTCTGCAACTTCTTTAGCTTTGTTTGTTGTATACTCCTTTATATTTTGCTGTTCCTTCCATTTGCTGTGGCACGCTCCCTTTCTTATGACAGTAATTTTACATCATTCAACTTGTTGATTTAATTTTCTTTTTTTAGTTTTTATTCTTTTTATTTTCATTTTTTTTCTGACATATATATATATGTATATTGCAATTTTTCTTTTACTGCAATTTCAACTGATTGTTGATACGCGACTTTTCTGTCGCTGACAGATGAGCCAGTTATTCATCTTTTGATAAATTCTAATTGATTCTATTTTATCTTTTGCTACTGACATTTCAAACGAAGTTTGCAGTATTTAAATTGATTATTTCTTTCGCGTTTCGAATGAATTTATGAACATTTCAATTTATAATATAAAACTGGACATTTCAAAATTTAGGGAAAATTTGTTTAATTTGAGTATTATCACTAATATTCCATTTTGAATGTACCGGCCTTACGGAATGACCATTTCCGATTTGGGTGACATTTTGCATGGAGCACCACTAACAGATATAAAAAAATTTAATTTGGAAGAAAAAAGTTTGACGCGATTTTAGGCGGTGTTACAGGGTGCACAAAATTGAAAAAATCGGCAAAAACATCAAAAATCGATTTTTACGAAAATTCACATCTCAAACATCACATCTTGTTAACCTTAATCGGTTCTTTCTGTAAATTTTACACACTTTTCAACTTCAAGCTGATATTTCTTTACTATGAGTTTATCTAATCGAACAAGGATTTTGCCTCAATATAAAAATCGTATGAAAAATTTATGTTTTCGAGGTTTTTCACGCTAGGTGTCGCTGCCACCCTACAGAAAAAAATTCCCTAATAGGTTCTAGTGTGTAAAATTTGCACACCATAATCTAGGCGCGGCTATGTCACTGTTTTTCTGCTTTGTTGTTAATTTTTGTTTCGATATTTTCCTAATTTGTCATTTTTTTAACTAGCTGAAACCCGACTCGTTACATCCACGCACCTTTGTCCGACGCCCATAAAATGTTATGAGTAGGACGGCACGTGTAAATTGTGGTCGAATACCGAAATACGAGGCTGTGCGATCTATAATTGCAAAGCTATTCGATATAGTAAATTTGGGTTGTATAGGAAGTGACACGCCCCCTTTTATAATACAAAAACCATCCTTGGTATGCGTTAAATAACTTCCTAAAGTTTCACGAAACCGATTTCCGATGCTGTGCGACCTATTATTCCAAAGCTATTCGATATCGAAAATGTTTGGGTATATTTGAGGTGCTACGCCCCCTTTTACAATCAGCAACAAACTTTACATTAATATTCTCAAGAATTTGTTACCGTTTCTTTGAAAATTTCATAATAATAGGTTTAGCGGTTTCGGAGTCTTTACGTGATATACACACATACATATATTAATTTTTTTATAAAGATAGACGAGCGAAAAAAGTAGGCGTGGCAACATTTATTTATATAGTGATCGCCATTTGGTCCCATTGCACCTACATACCAATTTTCACTATCAAAACGCGAACATCTCAGAATTTAGCACGATTTCAAAAAGTGGGCGTAGATACATTGCGACCATAGTAAACATATGAACCAAACTACCAAAATTTAGTTTTATTCGATCAAAACCGTCGTTTATATAGAAGTTCTTTTGATTTGTGGGAGGTAAAAGTGAGCATGTCAACATTTATATATATATAGTTCACTATCAAAACTTGACAACTCAGGAGTTAGCATGATTTCGAAAAAGTAGCGCAGATAAAGTGCGACCAAGCCCATTTTTAGTACAGTATCCGACATTTACCATCTAAACAAAGTTATAGTTTTGTGCGATCAAAACCGTCTGATATATAGCATATTTTATAGTTTGTGGGTGATAGCGTAAATTTGGGTTGTATGGGAGGTACCACGCCCCCTTGTCCCATCAACACCAAACTCTCACTCGCAGAAAGCACTCTCAAGATGGTATTTCAATTTCCCTGAAAATTTCATAAAGATCGGTTCAGCGGTTTTTAAGTCTATACATGATAAACATACATACCCACATACATACATCCACTTTTATGCACATAGGTTTTATACTCGATTAATCGATTAGAAAATATTTTTTTTTTGTAATTGCATAAAATAATGAATAATTAATTACTTTTAATGAGAAGATTGCATGCATTTCAATTATCGATGAAAATATTGCTCCTGAAAAAATTGTGTAAAATTTACACACGTTTCTCGAAATAATGGTCCGATGAAGGTTAATAGAACCTTAAGTTTGAACTACCGTTGGAAAGGTAATTGAATGGATTTTAATCCAAAAAGATATTTTGGGAAATTTCGGTGCTTGGTGGTTCCATCCCTTGCGGTGAGGTAATTAATTTCGAAGAAGGGGTTCGAAGAACACCTTTTAAAAATTAAAATTAATTAAAGGTTTTTCTAAATGACCTTGTTATTTATTATGTTGATTTTATATGATATAAATACAAATTCCAAATGTTTGATAGTTTAAAGAATACTTGATTTTAAATACAAATTCTAGTTGTTTGATAGTTTAAAACAACTAGAATTACATTTTCAACAATATATAAATTATGGTGGGGACTCAATGGGTTCATGAGAAATGGACACTAGACCATTGCAAAAAAAATAAATTTTATTTTTCTGATAAGCACCCCCCCCCCCCCCCAATCTTGTATCTTTTGTTAAAAGGAAATTATTTACAAAAAACGTGGCTCATAGGTCAAATTTTGACCCCGCGTATATCAATAATACTTTCAAATATAACGCAATGAAACAGATTCTTGCAAGCCGTTTTAATATTTTAAATTTGAAATACTTAGGTATTAGGCCATTTTTTTACGCAATTTTTATTAATTTGTGGGCGATAAAAGGGGGGTGTGGGAAACTTCTTTCTTTCTAAACCATCTCGTACTCGAAAAAAATCGGCTGCCAAAATTTCACCTTAATTTAGTTTATAAATGCACACTTTGCTTCACTCCACGCTTATCTCCTGAAAACTGGGCGTAAACATAGTTCGACTGCGCCAATTTTTATTATAGTTGCCGAAAGTAACCATACGAACTAAATTATCCTATTTTAGTCTTATACGACCGAAACTAGGGCATCAAATCCCGAGATCCCGTACTTTTCTTAGTCCCGACTGTACCGGGATTGCAGGGCCTAAAATCCCGGGATTTTCGGGATCCCTGGATTGCCTCTACAAAAAAAACTCTAAAATATTCCTACAAAAAATTCGATGATACTACCTAAGAAAAAATGTATGTGCTTTTAAAAAATTTAAAAAAAAGCCTTTCAAAAACTGTCTGTACAAAATAACACAATAGACCTCACCAATAGTCATTTTAATATCGACTCTAACAGCCCTATTCTGGCAAAGTAACAATTGTTACCCAGTATTTTTAATATTTCTATGAGTTTGTTGTAATTTTTTGAATTCAAACAAAATGTGAAGCTCAAAAATAATAAATTTTGGTAAAAACTGTCACCTGCTTTTCAGATAGTGGCAATTTCAAAAAATAATTTTCTTTTTGACCTTCAAATTTTGTTTTGACAACAAAAACTACAACAAATACATAGAAATATTAAATATACTGAGTAACAATTGTTACTTTGCTAGAATAATGCTGTAAATTTAGTGTAACTTTTTTTGACAAAAAATTTATAGAGAAATAATGTCAGAAAAGCTCACACTCAATTTAGAGTTGGTATTAAATCGACTATTAGCAAGGCTCAGTGTGTTAAACACATGATGCTTCCACGAAATACTCAAATGTAATTCTAATAATACAAGAATAAAAATCTTTTTCAACCAGCTGTAATTAATATGACGAAATACAATAAAGAAGGTATATTTTGATTTAATAAACATTAACACTTGGATATTTTTAAATTTCTTTAATAAAGAATTCATAAGTCTTGCACACCTTTTTTACTTTTCATTTTAGGTACTTTACATTGACTTTCTAATGTCGCTGCAATAACTCCTTCGCGATTTTTGTGGATAACAAGTCGTGAAACGCTACTTAAGAGCTGAACGTGTCGTTCTATTGCTTGTATATGGCAAGCAATATCGGAGTCAAGGAAAGTCAATGTACTGTACCAAATGTTCGTATTGGAATATTTTTTGTAAGTGGTTGTACTATTAAAATGTTGTCATCATTCAAATTAATCATATATAAAATAATCTGAGCAATTAAAGTTAATAAATGGTTTTTTAAACGGACCAAAAACCCACCTGGCAAGTTTTTAGAAAAATTCTAGCTGAAACCCGGCGCGTTGTTGCCACTCCCTCTTGGTCAACGCCCATAACATTTTATCAACGAAACTGCATGTGTAGACTGATGTTGACTGCTCAATTCCGAGACTTTGCGACCTATAACACCAAAGCTATTCGATATGGCGTAATGGGGTTGTATGGGAGGTACCACACCCACTTGTCCAACACCCATAAACTATTATCAATAAAACTGCATGTGTAGCCTGAGATCCAATACTGAATCCGAGGCTGTGCGACTTATAACTCCAAAGCTACTCGATATCACAAATTTGGGATGTATGGTGTATTTTTCTGACTTCCAAACTTGAATGAATTTTTCAGCAGCTCGATATTGACTTCAGCCCAATGGTTTCTTGGGCAAAGTTTCTTACAATTGCTCGTAGATTTCGTTTTTGCTATATTTTTTGTCAATTTTTTTCCTTTAGTACAAACTGACCTGGCCTACTGATAATATAAGAGACCCATTGAGTCCCCACCCTAATTTTTATATTGTTAAAAATATAATTTTGCCAACTTTCAGAATCAAATTAAAACTTAATTAAATTATTTAAATGGTGTTCCTCGAACCCTTACATCGAAATTTATTACCTTACCGCAAGGGTTGGAACCTCAAACCACCAAGGTTTTCTAATACTATTTTTGGATTAAGGTCTAATTAATTACCTATCAAACATAAAAAAACTACCTTTCGGTAGTTCAAACCTAAAATTCGATTTAGAAATTTGTTTGTTAATCAAAAAAATATTTGTGTTTAGATGGTAAAATAACCATATCTTATCAACCCATTAAGGTCCAATTTTTCAGTACGAGCTTAAACTCTAGTTAAACTAAACTGAGGTTAACTCACCATAATTGGACGTTTAAACTCCGTTTAACTAGATTTTTTAGCATTCTTTGAGTTAAATTGACCGAGTTAAATAAACCGAATTTAAACTTCCTATTTTGGTGAGTTAACCTCAGTTTAATTTGAGATCTAAGTCCTCACCCTAATTTTTATATTGTTTAAAATTAAATTTTGCCAGCTTTGAGAAAAAAATTATAAATTTATTTAAATTGTGCCCTCTCAGCCCTTCACCAAAAGTAATTACCTTACCACAAGGAATGAAACCTCAAACCACCAAAAACTTTTAAAATTATTTTTGGAGTAAAGTCCAAACGACCTTTCGAACGGTAGTTTAAACTTAAAATTCGGTTAAAAAATTCGTTTGTTAATCAAAAAAATATTTGTGCTTAAATAGTAAAATTACCATATCTCATTAACCCATTGATTCCCCACCCTAATTTTTATATCTTTTAAAAGAAAATTTTGCCAGTTTTAAAAAAAGCTTATACATTTTTTAAATGGTGTTCCTCTCACCCCTACATCAATATTAATTACCTTACCGCAAGGGATAACCCCCAACCACCAAAATTTCCCAAGATATTTTTTTGGATGAAAGTCCAATTAATTACCTTTCCAACGATAGTTCAAATTTACACTGGGTTAAGAAATGTTTGAGATATAAATTTTAGTCAAAATCAATTTTCGACGTGTTTGCCTTTTTTTGTTAATTTTGTTGCACCCTGTAACTCCGCCAAAAATCACGCCAAACTTTTTCCTCCAAATAAAGTTGTTTTTTTTTTCTCTCAGTGATGCTCCATGCAAAATTTCACCCAATTCGGGTGAGTCATTTCGTAATTTTTATTTTTCCGTTACGTTTAAAATGGAATTGCTGATATAGGGTATTCATAAGATCTCTTAAAGTCAAATATCTTAAGTTGAAAACATGAAAATATACAACTAGTGTGATGAACCGCTCATAAGTTATTGGGGGTATTCACGATTCAGTGCACTTGAGTGTACTTGCCAGTGTAGTTGAAGACTTTAGCAGTTGTGCAGTTAGGTTTTCGTGAACTCTCCGCCATCACTATTTCAAAGCTGTCAAAATTTTCATTGCACACAAGTGCACAACTGATCAAGTCCTCAAATTTAAGGCATTGTAGAAAAGCACTTGTCCTGCTTAAATTTTTATGCAAATAAATTTTTTATTTGAATTTCACCAAAGACCAAAAAAGCCAGCAACATTTATTTAAACAAACTATCTTTGATTCATTTCAGGTTGGGACTTGTAAATTTTTAACTCTTATTTTTGTAAACGAAAATAAAATGAATCAAAATATTTGGAATTCTTATATATACAAGAGTTGTTCAACTGAAATTTTAAAGAGTTATTTTTGTGTGTTTAACAGGTCTTTTAGCCCTGATAAAAAAAATAAATTTCCTTGACTACATTTATAAGACTTTATGTTATTATATTTCGTTAACATAAAAACGAAAAAACTTCAAAAAATAAAAAGAAAAAATAACTTGTTTTATTTTTATGTTAAAAGGCATTTCTAACCTTTCACCTTTGTTCAGTTTGTATTTATCTTTTTTTTGAGTGTATAAATTACTTAAAAACAAGAACATTTTAAGCAGCAAGCAACCGCAACCTGCCTGCTTGAAGTTTGGATAGCTACTGAAAGCTTTATGATTTTTAGAGGTTTCTACCACAATAAAACGTCTGAGAAACTCGTGAATACTACTGGTTCCAAATTTTCAGCTTCGATAACACTTCGAAGGTACTTGTAAGGGAAAAAAATTACCGAGCGATCTTTACTGGTACTTACAAAGCACCTTAACTTGTAAACTTGTGTTGAGCTTCAATATTGAGGGGGCAGACTTCCTACAGGGCATCTTAACTTAACTTTTTTTTCTGTGCTCAAGCCCCAGTAATTTCATTTTTAAAAATTTTTATAAATACATCCGCTTTCGAAACCCAACGCAGGCACTAAGCAACTTTTGAAACTAAAGTAGGTGGACTAAACGATTTTTGAACCACAACAAAAAGACTACCATTTTTAAATAATTTATTTTGAAAAGTAATAGTGGGAAAGATAATTGTGGGATTTAAGTTAAGGTTTCAATATTACTTAAAAATAAATTTGTAAGCCTTAGTAATTTATGAATACTTGAAATTCATGAATTTTTAATGATTTTGAAAGTGGATATATAACCATTTTGTCACTTTGGCTTAACTCAATCTATCTATATACATCTATCTACTAAGCTATCTAGATAAATCTATTTACATCTATCTATCTTTCTATCAACATATATCTACATATTAGTTAAATTTTCAGAGTTAGCCAAAAAAAAATGCAAATATTGTATAAGTATCCTGACGAACTTAAGACCTTGTTACACTTTAAAATCAGGTAACTTTTATTTGTACAAGCTAGACCCAGTTTCACACAATGTTTGCATCAACACCAGAATGCGGTGCAAACAATTCAACATGTCGAACCCCACCCATCCAAACGAAAAACACATGCTTGACCCACTTTAAGTCGAAGACTGCTATTGTTGTTGGCATGGTGCATAGTGTGCCAAACTAGCTCAGTACATAACTGTAAATGTGGTCGAGTGAAAGGTCATTATATGTATATGGAATCTGTTGCTGCTGCAGTTATTCGAGACTCATTCATTCGAGCCTTAATGACAGTCAACAAAACTGAACATAGTGGCTAAACAAGCGGTTAGGACACATCAAAAGCTCGGTCTCACTTATAATCCTGGCAATGTGAATACATCCGTCACGTTTTAACAGCTTTATGTGTATGTTGGTATGTTTTTATTATTGTGGCACAAAGTTTTCGAGAAGTTTCCAAAGGATAAGAAAAAAGGCGGTGGCAGGATGAAAATTAGGGGGGAGGAGGGCAAGACCTTATAAAAGATTTTTAATCATATCTTTCATTCATGCATTTTACGAGGCAAATTCATTATTATTAAATATTTGTACTTATTACTTTTGTATGGCACAAGCAAGAACTGAAACAATTAAAAGTAGTTATTAAAATAAGAAATAATAATAACACTCGCGCTCAAAAAAAGCCGAGTTAATAATTTGATAACTAATATTATTTTTCTTGAATTATAACACAATGTGCCAAAATCATAAATAAACAAGCACATCCAATTCTTAAAGAAAGACATGTTAAGAGTCCATTGCACTTGATTTGACCTCTCAAGGTCATCACAATTTTTTTCAACTTATTTTTAAAGTTGAAGTGTTCGAATTTTGTTGTGCCGACATTAATTGCATTTTTACAGCCATTTGGCCTATTGGAAATGAAAAATAAAATTCACTTTTTTTCAATATAATTTGACATAAAATAAGGCTATGTAAAAAGATTTGATGAAATAGGAGCCTTTGTATGGTAGTAAACATTAATTACACAGGAATCAGTTTTTGACATAAAAAAAACCTTAAAATTGCCACCATTTAGCAAATTTTTAACCGATTTCGAGGTTCTTAAGTTAAATGGAAAGGCATTTTTACGTGCAATTAATTTTTGTGAAAATGCAAATGGCATTAATGAAATATTATTTAATTAAAATTTATAGAAACACCATTTTTTTTAAGTTAAAAAAAGTACAAGAAATTGCTTCGCTACACGCTTCATTTTGTATTTTATCGAATATCTTTTTACATAGCCTTATTTTACGTAAGTAGAGGGTCGAAAAATGACGTAGAACCACCAGGTTGATTACAAAGCTCATTTGAAACTGAAGTAGGTTTTGGTAACTACTTCACTACTTCGGCTTGGTGGTGATGGATTAAGAGTATGAGAATGGGCAAAATTAGGATTTTTCTCATAGTTTGTTTCATTGTTGTTAAGATTAACCCATTTCAACCCGAACCTTAACTACCGGGCCAAAATCAACGAAACTTCAGCCAGACACTTCAAACAGGCTAACAAAACGGGACTTTGAGATTTTTAGCAATTCAGGTTTAATACAGAAGAACCAAAACCTGGCATAAGCCTTAAGGGAAAATTCAACTTTGCTAGTGCATGATGCTTTATTTATCGAAATAAATTTGCCATAAAATTTACTTTAAATACTAGTTAGAGTTAGGTTAGGTTAGGTTAGGTTGAAGTGGCTGCCTCAAATTGAGACGCACTTAGGCCAATAAGGCCCATTGTGGTACCACAGGGGTTGATCTCCCTTCTCTATTCAAACCAGCTTGAGCTGTTCACAAAGCTTAGGATTCGGTATATCGATATTACCGAGAGTTCTTCGAGGTCTCTGAAAAACCAGTTGTTTAGGTGAAGAAAACGTTTTTGAGCCAGCGCTGGGCAGGTGCAGAGAAGGTGTTCTGTAGATTCCACCTCCTCCTCATCTCTACAGCTTCTGCAGAAGTCGTTGTGGGGTATGTTTAATCTTAGAGCGTGCCTGCCAAAAAGGCAGTGCCCTGTCAGGATCCCTATCATGGTGCCAATGTGATCTCTACTAAGAGATATGAGTTCTTTTGAACGCTTCAGATTGAGTTTGGGCCAGATTTGCCGTGCTATATTACAAGTGTTACCTGCTGACCATCTTTTGTTGGTGTTAATACAGGATAACTCATGTGTAAGGAGTTTACATGTGGTGAGAGGAATACCAAGGTTTGTCTTGTCTGAAGATAGTTGTTTGGTAGTACCTGTGCGAGCGAGTTCATCTGCTCTGCAGTTACCTAGAAAATCCCTATGTCCAGGAATCCAGCATAGGATAATTTTGAGCTGCTCTGCCATCTCGTTTAGAGATCTGCGGCAGTTGAAAACTGTTTCAGATGTTATTTCAACAGTTCCTAGGGCTTTCAGAGCGGCTTGACTGTCAGAAAGTATGCATATATCCATGGAAGATATATCATTTTTCTGAAGCCAAGTTAACGCTTCATGTATAGCAGCGATTTCAGCTTGAAATACACTGCAATGGTCAGGGAGCCTGAAGGCTATATTGATGCCTTATGCTTCTAAGTAGACTCCTCCACCTACATTGCCATCTAGTTTTGATCCATCCGTAAAGATCTCAATGACATTGTGAGGTGAATGGTTTTCTTGTTCCCACTCTTCTCGAGAGGGAATGGATACATCGAACTTCCTCTCAAAGAGTAGTTTTTGTGTGATGTAGTCAATGAACCTAGGTAAAGGAGGGAGAAATTTTCTGATACAAGAATGTCCTAGTGTGCCTTCTTTCCACTGGGAGGTGGCTACTAGGCGGATGGCTGTATTAGCGGCCATCTGTTTAGCTAGGATATCAAGTGGTATAAGATGGAGCATTGTGTCTAATGCGTCTGTCGGAGTGGTTCTTAGGGCTCCGCTAATGCACAGTTCAGCTGATCTTTGAACTTATGGAGAAGGTTATGGTGAGTCTGTTTTTCGAGTGCATGCCACCAGACAATAGCACCATATAGCAATATTGGCCTTACAACTGCTGTATAAAGCCAGTGAGTAACACTTGGCTGTAAACCCCATTTGCTACCCACCGCCTTTTTGCAAGAGTATAGGGCAATGTTCGCTTTTTTGGCTCTTTCGAGCAGATTGGGCTTCCAGTTTAGTTTCCTATCCAGTATAAGGCCCAGGTATTTTGCTTGATCTGAGAAGATAAAACTTGTATTTCCCAGTTTAGGAGGGCTAGAGTTAGAGTTGGTGGGAACAAATTTTTAACCAATGATAAATATTTCTACCAATCAACAAAAAATCTGAAAATTGCACAACGTTCGATTCGATGTGCCCTCCTACTGTGTCGATCACATTTGGCTCATCTTATAAGTTTGATATTCAGATGTAGAGGTGGTTTACTCATCTTAAATTTAAGCAGATTTGGTGAAAGTACTTTTAATGTGTGCACATTATGCAACTTGCAAGAATATGAAAATATACATCACCTTCTTGGTATTTGCCCGATATTTGCATACATTCGATCATATTACTTTGGTAAAAGCTCACTCACGTTAGGCGAAGTTTTCGAAGTTCTGAATGGCAAAAATTATTACCTTTTATATAAATATTTAATCAATTGCTTAAAATTAGACAAATTATAATTTCTGAATTTAATTAATAAATTTTTTTTTGTAACATGTTCTATCATAAATTTTTAAACTTAACATGATTCATGCCAATCTGACACACAACATATTATGTTATGTCAAATTTGATTTATTTTAAAAAATACTATTGTTATAATTATTTTAATATTATAATGTTTATTCAAATGTTAGCCTTTATTTAAATAAATCACTCATTCATTCAATAAAACACGATATGAATAGTTACTGTAAAGACGTAGGACAATAAATTAATTAATTTTGTTAAAAATATCTGATGGGGCCGTTACAATCCCAATATTGTGTACTGACCAGGGACCGTACCGGTTATGGTTTTTATCAGCACCGGTTATGGTAAAACTCAGATCTTAACAGTTATCGTTTAACTTTTATTTTTTCCGACAAAAATACTAGTTATTTAATGGCTTTTATTTTTTCGGGCAAAAATAACTGTTACTTTTGACTTTTTTTTTTTTGGTCAAAAATAACAGTTATTTTGTGCCCTTTATTTTTTCGGTCAAAAATATCAGGCAATTTGAATTTTTTTAAAGGCCACTTGAACGCCAAAAAAAGTTTTATGCAATTTTTATCATCTCATCAGCGCGCACATTTTGAGCTATAAAACTTTTTAGTTTTTAAAGTTTTTTTATTCAGCCTTTGAAAAAATAAAAATTGCCTGATATTTTTGACTGAAAAAATAAAAGGCACAAAATAACTGTTATTTTTTACCTAAAAAATAAAAGTCAAAAGTAACAGTTATTTTTGCCCGAAAAAATAAAAGGTAAAAAATAACAGTTAATTCTAATTTTTATAGTAACAGCCAAAAAATTTAAAAGGCGTTCGATATTCGCGAGGCTGCTGCCATTACGATAATAATGGTGTATTTAAAAAAGTCCTCCGGCAACTTTTTCGTAATGCCTTTTTCATCTGAAAATTGTAAAATAACAGTTATTTTCGGTCCCTGGTACTGACCCGTTAATCAAACAAACGCAAGCTATAAGATCAAATAATGTTTCATTTATTGAATTTAGGTAAAAGTCATTTTAAAATATGTTATCGATTAAAAATTTATTTTAAAGAAAAATCAACAAAAATTTTTAAAAACTCAAACTAAGGAAAAGTCAACAAAATAATACAAAAAATTTAAGTAAAGTAATAAAACTAGAATTAAGGTGCAAAAACACAAACTGCGAAATACCAAGCACCAAACTCACAGAGTTACGCTGACTGCAAACCATACGGTAACTCTCGTCAATTTGAAATGTTGCTCTGGCTGTAGCTTACAGTTTGGTTCGATTCACGTACCACTGGCAATAGCCGAGCGGGTTAACACTTTGCCTGTTTTGTTTTAGGTATTTTAAATTTGTAACTTTTTTTAGTGAGATCCGATATAGTGTCGAAAAAACGAAAGTGGAAAATATTGTGAAGCAGTTCGATATTGGTAATTCGGTTGCTACCAGATTTATTCGGTTGCTACCGATACTCAAACCTCCGATACAAATGGTATTAAAAAAAGTTATCTCAATTTTTGTATAACGAAAAATAAAATAAAAATGTTCATACTATCTACTCCATGTAAATATCTAAGCACAAAATTATACAATATCGCTTTAAAAATACTGATTTGCATTTGACTTTTACAGCTCTAGTTTCAAAGAAAAAGATGAAATCACACATTAAAAAAGGATCACAAACAGAAACTACTTAAAACGCCCTCGATTAAATAAAAACCCCAGCTTTAGGGGTGGGGCAGCTGCCCATCCCCTACCCCCTGCCTACGCTCTTGGATAAGAAGAATGTTACAAATTTTAAAATAGTTCGTATGTTTAAATGTGGTTTTTGTTTGTGAGTCTTGAACTACTTCAAACCCAGCATACTGAAGTATTTTTTTTTAACTAATAAATATGATGTGGACATCAAAACTTGAGAAAATGTTGTGAAATATTTTAAATTAAACAATACCACAATTCAAACTGTACTAAAAATATGCCGAATGGAGCCAAAATAAATAACCAAAAATATCTTTAAAAATTTATGAAAAAAATAAAGATGCTTTGTAACTTTGTAACTAACTTTTAGTATAGTGATTAAGTTAGTTTGTACATTATTAGAATTATTTCAATTATTCCGGCCAAACTTTATTCTGTGTTTTTATTTTTTAATATAAAGAAACTTTTCCACAACTTCTAAAGCATTTGAAGAAAACTTTACAAACTCTCTTCCTTTTTCTCGGAAACTGTAAAGCAATAATCTTTAATCCTCGCATTTTTGTTTTCTTAACATTAGCCGCAGATAAATTAGTTTTCTTGCTGCCAAATTTCGCTAGTTAAAGTACCACCCTCCCTCCTCTTATCTATTTTTTCGGTTTTCGTGGACAAGTTGCCTCTCTTAGTAATATTTTGGTTTAAGCACACAAAACTCTATTTTAACTTTTTCTAAATACTTAAAGACAAAAATTAAATGTCATCACATTAGTGTAAAAAGAAAGTCTCTCAACTCAAAAGCAATCATAATTGGCTGAAATTTAATTAAAAGCCAGAACTTTAGATATGAAAATATTAGCTCTTAGGCTGTTGTTATTCCTATAAACATTAAACGCTTTGATGTTGTCACACTTCAATTTGCAGCGTGTTACACTTAATACGAGAATTATATAATAGGGGTATTCTCGGGTTGATGCCAAACGCAGCACAGTGAATTGTCTGGCCAAATCTCTAACTCGAGTTTGAGTGCACGGAATGAAACGAAATTTGGGATTTAGGTTTCCTTACATGTAAATTTCATACAGAGAGACCTTATGGTATCAAAGTTAAAAATAATTATATGGGAAATTTCGCTTCCCTATATCACGATTTTCTATTTTTTTTAATGGCTTAACTCCTAAACGAAGAATTTCGCAGAAACGGTAGACCACTTTTTGTAAACGCCGTTTATGAAATTATTAGTATTTACACCAAAAATGATTTACTGTATTATTACATATTTTTGTTTGAGGATACGCTCGAATTACCAAAAAGTAATTTTTGGCATATTTCAGGTGAAATTTGAACCCTTCTTGTATGTTCTTGTTTTTACTTTTGACCATTTCTTAAAGTTTACTATATCTACTTATTGTTTTGAACATTTTTAGGTTTGGCAATTTTTGGCAACCTTCCTTTTCAAGGAGTTTTCGGCTCTAACCCCTTAGTTTGTGTAGTTTTATGTATTTTTCTGTGCATTAGTACAGCCACCACACAAAATAAATTTCTTCAGTCCTTTATTGTAATGCAAATAAGTTTGAATGGAAATAGACATTTTTTTCAATTACCCCCTTCCCCTATCCTCTGACACGCCCTTCCTTAAAAATTACTGTTAATTTTTTTATATATTTATGACGATAATTATTTGATACGAATCATTTCTTAAAAAATATTCAGCCCGATTCTGAATAATTTTTCCCTGGGAATCGAAAAAAGGAGTTTTAACTTTTAAGATAGCAGATAAAGACATAACAGTCTTTTCGTTAAAAAATTTACCTAAAAAGTACTAAGTGAAAAAGTAAGTGTAATGTGAATAAGTTTGAATGGATATTACATTGGAATATGACATTAAAATATGCTGATTTGGCGGGAAATCCGTTGATCTGGCAACAGTGGTATGCGGATAAAATATTCACTCTTCTTTGAAATCCTTAACCAAGGTTGATTAATATAGGTTTAGTCACTGTCAGAATGGATAAAACGGTCAGAATGGATAAAAGGAAATCAAGAAAAAAAAACCTGAATCTGTACAATTTTTAACCAACAGCTCCTTTGACAGTTCGAACAAAGGCAAAAAAAGAGTGCTTTCCTCTCAAGTTACTTAACCTATCCCAGTGGGCAAATGCAGGTCTTTGAAACGCTTCTAGCAGGCCATCATATGGATTTCTTAGCCCTTCCGTGCTCGTTTCCAAGCCCATAAGCTTTTTTATATGAAACGAGAAAATTTTCTAGGCCTTCCGCTCTCGCGACTCTAAAGAAGCCTGCTAGAAGCCCTTCTTTAGAATGTACATTCGAATATCAGCAATATAAATATCAACTTGAAATAAAAAAACTTTTTACAAATTCTGGATTTGAACCACCTTCTTCTCGGCTGGCGGTCTGGCATCTTACCCACTCGTCCACCTCAGTTGTTAATAAACTTCAGCTTATTTTGCATCATTACAAATGAAAGTAAGTTTTCGGGAGCGCGGGTTCGCAACCCAGCTCGGCTCAAAAAAAAATTTTTTTTTGTATTTTTTTTAAAATCTACGTTTTTTTACAAATTTTTCTGTCCATTTAAAAATTTTTTTGGAATTTTTTTGTAAATTTCTTCATACAAAAATAATAGAAAAGACTTAGAATTTTTCCATATAAAAGTTTTCATATAATGTGAAAACATTATTGCATTTCACATGCATAATGTGTTAGATTTCGGAGACCTGGGTTCGCGTCCCAACTCGGACAAAAAAAAATAATTTTTTATTTTAATTTTAATAATTTTTCTTTAAAAAATAAGAAGCACTCATTAATGCAGCGATCATGGAAGGTATATTGACGCCAATAAGAGCACTACTAGCATGCATTCTTTTGCGTATCGATAGCTAAAATGCCCACTGGGATATTAACCAACCTTGCCCTCAACTGCTTTCCTCGTTCCTGAGTTTATATGCTGAGGAATTTTAAAAGAGCGGCGATGTCGTGTTGATAAGAGATGTTGAGTTTTCATCGCTCGTAAATTTTGAAATGATGAACTCATTGAATCGCTCGCTTTCATTTGATGCGAAACTTTAGCTAAACACTTCGCATATAATAAATTGAAAGGATTTAAATCAACAATATTCAGTATTTTTCTTAGTAATATATCTAACTAGTAAACCTATGTGGCGTTAAAACGCCAAAATCAAACATACCTAGATTTTATTTTAAGCTATTGAGTAGATTTTCAACTGATCGGAATTGAAATGAAATTAATTTTGGCCTTTTTGCAATATACTCGGTATTGCACGCGCAACGATGATATAGTTTTAGCATATTTAATTTCATACCCAAATTTATTTTAAATATACAGAAGTAAGAATATTTCTTGATTTGAAAAATGTTTAAACAAAAAGGTTTCATTACCAGTTTCCAGTTTCTTATTAAATTTTTGTGTAAATTTTTAAAAATTAAAAAATATTCCGACCAACAGTTTAGAAATCTTTTGTCAACTGTAAAAAATCATTTCAGTATCACTTTGATATTAAATATATCAATTCATAGTTTTAGCTGTGAAATTATAAAAGATTATTCGTCAGAATAATAGTTTCATAGCTATTAGCCGATAGGTGGCGCTAAATACTTCACATATTTTTAAGCATATGCCGAAATTAAGAAGAAAAAAAGCTTACCCAAATTTCATACCCAAATTTGTTTTAAATATACAGAAGTAAGAATATTTCTTGATTTGAAAAATGTTTAAACAAAAAGGTTTCATTACCAGTTTCCAGTTTCTTATTAAATTTTTGTGTAAATTTTTAAAAATTAAAAAATATTCCGACCAACAGTTTAGAAATCTTTTGTCAACTGTAAAAAATCATTTCAGTATCACTTTGATATTAAATATATCAATTCATAGTTTTAGCTGTGAAATTATAAAAGATTATTCGTCAGAATAATAGTTTCATAGCTATTAGCCGATAGGTGGCGCTAAATACTTCACATATTTTTAAGCATATGCCGAAATTAAGAAGAGAAAAAGCAACATAACAACAATTTTTTTATATAAAAAAATATAAATTTTTAAGAAATAAAAAGTCCAGTTTGCACATCTACAGGTCTAAACCTACCAAACCAAACTAAATTTATTAAGATTGGACTTGTACTTAAAAAGCCTTACGCCGGACAAAATTTGCGTTTGCGTAATATAGAAAAGATTAAAAAAACTTAGAAATCATTATATATTATGAAATTATAAGAAACAAGAAGGAACATTGTAAAAAATTTATTAATTACTTTAATATTTCATTCAAAAACGCAAAAAAATATAGTTCAAAAACACGTATTTATTTTAAATTAACTCGTTGAGTCAATAAATGAGCGAACGCAAAAATTTCAATGAAATGAGTTTATCTTTGCAAAAACTCGCGAGCGAGCAACAATAAGCAAATAGCAAAGAGAAGGCATTGTTCAACTCAGTTTTTTAGAAGAGCACAATCTACGAACGGATACTATGAAAGAGCGAAGAAAAAGTTCTGATCACTCTGAATATTTAACATAAGAACGCTCAAGTTATTTTTCTTCACGAATGAGGAAAGCAAAAAGAATGGTTCGTCAATTGAATTATATTGATGAGGAGGAGTGCGATTTTTCTATTCAATTGAGAGTTTTTGCGAACCCTCAGTGAAAGAGATAGTTTTGGAAGAGAGTGTTGTAGCAATAATTGTAGGAAAAAGTGTTTACGCATTTCTAGCGTGAAATGTTTTGAATTTGGCTTTCTGAAACAAAACTATATTAGTGAAAGAAATATGTTGCCAGCAATAATTGCTGTAAATTCCCGTGAATGTTTGTTATACCGAAAATATTCCATCAAAAGAAATGAACAAGCAATATTACATTATATTTTGAAGTTGACAACACTTAATATTATGTGATTAATCCCAAAATCAGGGGCGGTTTATATGATAAGGTTATGAGCACATGATAACCAACAAAAGTTGAATTCGTGTCAGAAACAATAACACCACAAAGAAAATTATGTGTGTTATTAGACACAACTTTGTTTCTGTGTTCTTATCTGAAAAATTTTATTGATTCCAAATCATTAATTATCTTCTTAAGTTTTTTGAGATTTTTGTTATTTGTTTTTTTTTTTTGCTTTATGTAAGAATGTTACACTTTAAAATTTTAACACACAAAAAATATAAACTTTTTATTTTTAGATATTTGTTAGTTTTTAATAGCTTTTTCTTAGAAAACTTTGTTTGTTTTGTTCCAATATTAGACAAATTTTTTAGTCAAGATACCTTAAAATTTACAATTAAGCCTATTTAGTTTATGTTTTTGAATTAATGAAAAATTGAAATAAAATTTTTTGTGAAAACTGTTTAATCATTAATGGAAAAGTTCGAAACCAATAAAATGCAATTAAAACAAAAAATAAATGAAAACGTTTGTTCAAAGGTAACGAGAGTTCAGACCACTTCCCAGCTATTCAAAATAACTCTGGAATTTTTATCATTTTCTCTTATCCTACTTTAGGTGATGCGTCAAAGAGAAAAGAGCAATACTGGCCGATCCGGCAACATCAAAATGACATCAGCAAGCAATGGCTTAAGAGCATCCAACGAATTTGGTCGAAGCACTTTTGATAAGTGTTCTTAAGATAAGTGCTATACAGCTTAGCAATTTTTTTTTTTTTTACTTCTTTTTAGATATAGATAAACACATCATATTAAATGAGTTGCCTTAAAAAATTTTTTAAACACTGTTATTTTTTTTTTTAGTTGATACGAAAATGTGACAAATTTGTAAAAAAATTACATTATTTAGTATTCCATATACTTAATTGAATTTTTGTGTTTAATGTGTAAATAATTTTTTCTTTAACTTCTAACAGTATAACTTAAAGCTACAGCACGCAATAATAAAAATACTATACATATACATAACAATAACGACAACAACAACCACAACATACAACAATATTATTAATAACATTTATATACTGTACTATACTTAGACAAATTATTGAGAAAAAGTATTTAAAGTCTTGCTAGAAATAATTATATTGTGATGTTATATATAAAGAAACAACAACAAGAACAACTAAAAAATTATAAAACACAAAGTGAAAAAGTTAAGAAATTATAAAAAAAATAATTGTTGAAAATAAATTTATTACAAATTTAATTATTGTAGACATTTTCGAATTAATTACTAGTATACACACATATATATTATATATAGGTATATAAAATATATATAAATTTAACATGTATGTATATTATATAGTTTTTGCTGTTTTAAAAAAAAATAAAATACTTTTTTCTACATATACAACAAATACTAATATAAAATAAAATTAAAAAACATATATAGAAGAGCATTTAAAAATCTAAAACTTTCATTAATGTAAATGTTGTGTGAAATATATAAATAGCTGATTAAATTAATTAAATTCAAATTTATAAAGAGTTATATGTACAACAACAATAACAACAATAGCAACAACAAATGCATTAGTAAAAAATTGAAAGCATCAAAAAATTAAAGAAAACAAAATAACATATATTTATAAATATCTAGAACCTATAATAAATTCGCATAGTTCGCATTTTACACAAAAATTATGTATAGTTTTGAAAGTTGAAAAATACAAAGTACTTGTTTGTGTATTTAAGCGATGATTTTGCAGAATCCAAGCATGTAAACCTATTGGTATGCATGGTTACTTACATACAGGTATGCTTGAGCTTGTAAACCTATTTCAAAACCCACTACTTATCAAAAATATTTGATTTTTCTGCAAAATTTCCAGAAATAGCAGATTTAGTTAAGAGATTATTTTTACCTAATTTTTGAGGTTTCTCCATTACTATTTACACTATAACATAAAAATGAATTCTCAATAGTTGTCACTGTTCTCAAGAACAGTGGTGTAATTTTACATTTTCACTTTTTTAAGTCATTATCGAAACAAAAAATCAGTGTTAATTTTTGAGCAATTGGTCAACGGCTCTCCGCTCTAACACTAACTTGTCTAGTTAAACTATAGATAATGTAAAATTTTTTGGTTTTTTGGCTTTTTTGACACTTGTAGTGTCATTGTCATTAATAATGTTCTCTTTTGTGGTCACTCGGAGAGTTCAGCACTCTTTTTCACTCAGCTTTTCAAAATAATTACTGTCAAGGCTCATTTATAAGGTTGTGGCACTTGAGAGCGAGCTCGGTCGAACTGTCAGAATGGATGAGAAGAAATCAAGAAAATCAATGTATAGAACAAAGAAAAGTACAGTGACAGTTCAAGCAAAGGCGGAAAAAGAACGCATTTCTCTCAAGTGCTACAACCTTATAAATGAACCTTGATTACGGTCACATTTTGCTTAAATAAGAACATTCGATAATCCTCTCTTTGAGACATTTTGAGGCTCTACAACGCAATGTAAAGTAATAAAATATAGCTAAACACAATAAACACCAAAACATAAAAGTCACTTAAAAGGTAATCTACGTCGCAGCTACGCAGTGTGTTTTTATTTTTGTCATAAAAAAACACTTTCTCTGCGCCAAGCTAAGCAAAACGTTAACACATTGCAAGAGCACATCAACAACTAAAACTATGTGAAATGGGAAAGCAGTACGAAGAGACAAAATTGAGAAAATTGAAAATATGTACGCAATCTACGACGTAGATTACCTCTCTAGGGTTAAGGCAGTATTCTAGTGTAGAGGCCTGAATTTTGGTCCTCTTTTGACGGTCGATAAAAAAGAACCAATTAATATTTTTTTTATAATATGTTTATTAATATTTCAATAATACAAAAAAATTTTTAAAAAAGTTTTAAATTGAAAAAATTACAGGTCGATGGAGTAGGGGAGCTAAAAATATGGGTGCCTCCTTGTGGCACCCTTTAACCCTAGTGATCTAAAAAAAATATATTATAATAATAATTATAATTAGTAAGAATGTCGCTACATCTCGAATTAGGGTTATAGCGATATGGCAATTTTTCGTGAAATGGCGACTGTTTAAAAAAAATCGTAATGTATTTTCTTCAAAGTAATGAATTTTTTAAAAATAAAAAAATACATTTTTATATAATCCTAGGGCGATAGAGGGATATATGAAAAAGACCCACACCAAATGTTTAGTTAATCGGTCCATTAAAACTTAAGATATCATGTCAGCCGTGTTGGAAAAAGTAGTTTCGTTCAGTTAAGTTTAGTTTCAGGCTGAATGACTGACGACATTAAAATGATTATACAGTAGAGACTCACAAAAGTTAAGACTCGCAAAAGTTAAATCTACGGAAAAGTTAACCAGGCTTCTGCCACCACAGATGACTCTAAAAAGTTAACTTTTTCGTTAACTTTTCTGGGTTCTTTTTTTACTCTCTTGTATATTATTTTTTATTAAGCATTAATTGATTTTGTATCAATTTTCACTCTCTGGATGCTCACAAGAAAGAGTAAAACGCAAAAACTATCGGGATTCACCGTTATAAAGAACATAGTTTCAAAAATATGCATGCTCAGTTGAGTTCAGTTCAATTTAAATTGTTTGGCTTCAGTGCACGTGTTTCACTTGATGTGACAATGTCAAAAAAGCATAAGCAGAAAAGGTTGACAATCGACGAAAAATGCAGCATCTTAAAAAAAATGGAGCAAGGCGTACTAGCCAATCGATTAGCCATGGAGTTTGGTGTTTCAAAAGCGGCAATTTCAAAAATTAAAGCAAACAAAGAAAAAATATACAGTGCAGTACTTGAAATGTGAAAAAATTTCTAGGAAAACCTTGCATAAGCCAGAATACGGAGATATGGAGAAAAGGTTGTACAAATGGTTCTTGGACCAACGAGAAAGAAATTGTCCAATTAGTAGCTCTATTTTAAAAACTAAGGCGAAAGATATCTTTAAGCAAATCTACCCAAACAAAAATCCGAGTGATTTTATGGCAAGTCAAGGCTGGTTTTTAAAATTCAAGCGCCGGTTTGGAATACGCTATCTTAAGGTATGTGGAGAGATTTTATCTAGCGAGACGTCAACAGTCACATCATTTGTTCACTCCCTACGTGCAAAAATGAATGAAATGGATATCACTTGCCAACAACTTTACAACGCGGATGAGTCAGGACTCTTTTTTCGATGTCTTCCTGATAAAACTTACGTTGCTTTATGTGAAAAAACCGCACCAGGCAGAAAAATACGTAAAGAAAGAATAACCTTTATGTTATGCGCCAATGCAGATGGATCACACAAACTTACGCCACTTGTGATCGGAAAAGCTGCTAAGCCGCGCTGTTTTGTAAACTTAAAAAATCCGGTAGACTACCATTCCTCAGCGAACGCATGGATGACATCAACTATTTTTCAAACATGGTTTCATGGATCGTTTGTAAAACAAGTAAAAAAAAATAAAGTGTTTTGCATATGACGCTACTTGCTATATGCTTACAGGTGCGTCGTTTCAGTGCTTTAAATAACTTGCCTCCAAAGGCAATTCTTTTATTGGATAATTGTTCAGCGCACTCGCCCATCGAAGAACTTCACTCTCAGGACGGGAATATTGTTGCTATGCTTTTTCCACCAAATGTCACAGCAGCAATTCAACCAATGGACCAGAATCCAATTAAAGTGACAAAACTTTGTTATCGCAGCAAGTTACTAGCTGCTATTGTCGCTCAAGAAAATTGTTCGATTCGCGAGTTATTGCAAAAGCACGATCTTCGCAAGGCAATCATGCTTTTAGAACTCGCTTGGAAAGAGTGCCCCGAAAGCGTTTTGCAAAAAGCCTGGCTCAAACTGCTAAACTGGGATGAGTCTCAGTATGAAGACGAAGACGATATCCCTTTATCAGTACTTTTTCCATCGGAACCTGTTTATAATCGCATAGCCGAAGAGGCTCAACAACTATTTATAGCACTCGCACCTGATTGTGTTGTATCAACCGACGAAATAAGTGCATGGAACGCCGATATACTCGATGAACATGGAATGACCACAGATGATTCAGATGATGAAAATGTAACTGAACATCCAGAGTTTGTTTCATACAACGATGCAATATGTGCGTTAATACACTGATCAAATGGAACGAGTACAATGAGAAGTTCTCTTATATTTCACAGCTTCTCGAGCTACGATCGGATGTAGTAAAATCGCATTTTGACAAACGGTTTAGCCAAAAAAAGGTTACAGATTATTTTACTGGTACAAGTACTAATTAAGTGTCATCCGAATAAATTTTTTTATATATTGTTTTGTTTTCTTTTTTATTTTTTAATTTAATGTATGAAATTCAATTGAAAAAAGACTGGAATATTAATAAAATATATGCATACATGATATGTTTGTAAATATACCGCTTTTTTCTTATATCATGTGCATTTGTACATACAAATTACACTATTGTCCTTAAAAAGTTAAAAATTCATAAAAGTTGACAGAGCCAAAAACAAACAGGTTAACTTTTGTGAATCTCAACTGTAACTTGTAAAATAATTCAAATTTTGGCAAATCCTTTTAAGGAGATTTTCTTGAATACACAGTGAAACTTCCCTAACACGAACTTGCCTAAGTCGAAATTCTCCATAACTGGAAGAAGTATTTGTGCTTTTTGCTTTTTCAAGACATTTTCCTTATACTAAAAATCGCCAGTGGTCGCAATTCGACCTTTTTACTGTGACCTTCGACCTATCATTTCATTCTCAGATGAGTGTAGTAAAGGGTTAAAGACGAATCTATTTCTGTTTTCAGTTTGACGCTCGGTGCTAACCAATGACTTTTCATACAAAAATACGTTGTACTGAGAAAATCTGCAGTTTTCGAGATATCGTCATGACTTTGATGTCAAAATAACGGGAATTTTTCAAAATTTACTGTTTGTAAGAAATTTCACAATCCCAATATATATTCGCACATGTTACATTAAAAAAAAATGCTTATTGTAGGGGATCCGTAAGAGATAGCAAGAAATGTCAAAAATTTCCTCTTACACCGTGTTCTTCCATCTCTTATAGCTTAGCTTTTATCTAAGAAATTCTGTTTTGAAAGCTCATATTTTAGGTCAAAGGTCACAAAAAGTATTCGATGCACTACTTCTCCCTACTCTTATACATTTAAAAGAAAAATTATCCAAATCGCATGAGAAACCAGAGAAAATGGTACCGAACTCTTTTTCCTACGCCTATTTATACATACATATATAGATTTTGATATCTATGAGTCGAATTTTCCTAATTTGCATTTTTCTTCCACTCGAACTGAAATCTCATTTGTATTGGGAAAACTTTCATGCATATCTCCATACATACCTCCATAACTCGAATTTCTCTCACTAAATAGCACTAAAAAGCTAAAAATTTTCACAATTTTCAAAAAACTGCGAAATTTTAACCCAAAGCGTGTTCAGAAATTTTGTTGTGTCACTTAAGAGACATGTAAACGAAAAAAAAATTAGTCGAAGATTTTGTGTTGTAACTTCAAAAGTTTTATTACGATTTTAACAAAACTCAAATTGGAAAAAAAATAATTATTAATTAAACAATTGGTTCTAATACTTTCATACAGAATAAGCAAATTTTCGTACTTAAGATCTTATGTTTTTCATTAGAGTTTGCACAGAGGCTCTGTTAATTTTGGTGAATGCTTTAGTCCAAAAATATCTAAAACTTGTTACATCTTTTGTGTTTTTCTTATATTTTAGAAGCTAATGTTTCATTTGAGCTCCGTATCTTTTAATAGGTCGAAATTGTGGGCGATTCATTGGGTTTACGTCCTTTGAGAAGAAATGTACTTTATTTTGCTCGTACCACTTCAAGGTGAGGTTTCCCTAGTGACAAGTGGCCAAATCAAGCCAAAGCAGTGGTGTTTTTCTATGAGATTTTATTAATAGTAATAATCATTTTTGAAGGCAGTCCCGGACATAAACTTCCTTATTTATTGACCCTGATCCAACAAAAACTCGACCCTTAAGCCCACATTAGCAATTTGCTTGCCAAATTATATATTTTTTTTTTGGGAAATTATCAAATTTCTGTTGCTTAAATTATGAATGAACACAACCTCTCTTTTTTACAGAATATAATTTTTGACCTTTGATCTGCCTTAGATCGGCGTTGACGTGTGTTTCATCGTCCATTATTACACAAGAATATTTTTGAAGCACTGTATCGTACAATTTGCGAGCTTGGCTTTTAGCGACTTTATTTTGTTTGTCGGTGTGATTAGGGACAGCATTGACTTTGTACGAAGGTATGCCATTATTTTACGCACTTTTTGTACAAAAGCTGCGGACACTCCATGTTTGCTAGCCACTTCTCTTATGGATAGGTTAGGATTTCGCTTGAACTAAAACTTAACAGCTTTTGCATTTTCCTTAAATACGAAACCATGTTTTCGACCACTTCCATGCCGCCGTTGTATTGAACCAGTCTCAGCAAACATTTTCAATGCATATGTTACCCTTGATTTTGGGACTTTAAGTAATTTTGCAATGTCATTATGAGACAAACGTGAATTATTTAGTTTCGTGTGCAGAATACATTTTTGAACATCTTCTTTATAAGAACACAAGCGCAGATGTAATAAAAATTTCTTTCTGCTTTAACATAGACATCTTTAACTTTATTTGCTTATATAGATTTCATTATCATCCGGTTTCATTGTTTTTAGATGAGTTTTCATTATTTTTAAGTAATGATCATTCGGCTAATCTTGTTTTACTGGGTGATTTTAATCTAGACCTACTACACTCCAACCAATCTTTAGATTCATATCTAACTCTAACGGCTGAAAATGGACTAATTTCCTTCGTTAATGAGCCTACCAGACCTGTATCAGGTACTTGTCTTGACCATGTACTTGGTCGTTTCGCTAAAATACCTCTCAACTTCTGTTATGGAATAAACGTAGATCTTCGTGTGACGGATCATTGTCTAACGGGAAACAGTCTTGGACAACAAGAAGTTAATTATCATAAATCTCCTGTAAA
The DNA here is from genome assembly GCA_963920525.1 of Dichetophora obliterata. Classification (NCBI taxonomy): domain Eukaryota; kingdom Metazoa; phylum Arthropoda; class Insecta; order Diptera; family Sciomyzidae; genus Dichetophora; species Dichetophora obliterata. Next base: position 279,682,739 of record OY986435.1, read on the forward strand.
AGTCAGGAAAACTAATTTTGTACAACTTAATAATGCTTTACGATCTCATGCATATACCATATTCCTAAGTATATTGACAAATCATATTAGTAGTTTTAGTTCTGCAACTGTTCTTAGAAATTCAGAGCGTATGTTGAAACCATGGATGGTTTGAAGTGTCCTATCTGGAATGTTTCCTGACCAACTCAAAGACGCAATTGTTATTCCGCTTTTTAAAACAGGTTGCAGGAGAGATACTTATAATTACAGACCTATTTGTTTGCTATCTTCAATTTCAAAAATTTTTGAAAAAGCACTTAAGGCGAGGATTTTAGCTTTTCTGAACAGACAACATTTTTTCAGTTCTTGCCAGTACGGATTTAAAACTTGTCTCTCAACTGAAGACGCACTATTTGATTTCTGTACATCGATTTACAAAGGTCTTGATGATAAGAAAAATTGTGCTGGCCTCTTTGTTGATATAACAAAGGCTTCTGATATGGTTGATCACAATATTCTTCTGAAAAAACTGCATAATGTTGGCTTTCATGGTTTTATTTACAATTGGCTTATGACCTTTTTGAATTGCAGAAAGCAGAGAGTAAAAATTTGTAGCGAACAAAGTGACTCTAAATGTATAAATATAGGAGTTCCCCAAGGCTCTGTACTTGGGCCGGTTCTATTTCAAGTTTATATTAATTCTTTTTTTTTCTCTAAATTTTGCTGGTAAAGTTACTGCTTTTGCCGATGATCTAGCCATTGGGTATGCATCAATTAACACCCTTAACTTAATTGCAGACATAAATCATGACATTTATTTACTGAGAGTTTGGTTTGCAGAACATAAGTTACTTGTTAGCAGGAAGACTAAACTAATGTATTTTAGCTTATGTATCGCCGGAAATTGATATAATTTTTCATGGATATGATTGTTGTCGATTTAGATTAACATCGGATGCGAGTCATGACCTAGGTTCAACCTTTAACAGTAGAATTCCTTGCAGTAATAATTACTTTGTTGTCGAAAGAGTTCCTTGATATAAATATTTAGGAGTAATGGTTGATGAGCATCTTACCTGGACCGCACACATTTTATTGTTGAAGAAATATCTTTTTTCTTCATTACGATGCTTTTATAAACTAAGACATTTTTGTTTTAAAAGTACATTAACTTGAATATACTACGGGATTTTTCATTCTAGATTACAATATGGTGTGAGCTGCTGGGGAGGTGCTTATCTGAATAATATACGTCACCTGTTAATATTACAAAAGTCTGCCGTTAGCATAGATTCTGTAAATTAAATCGCTTGACTGCATCTATTAATCTATTTAAGCGTCTAAAGATCTTACCGTTAAGGCATCTTTATTATTTTAAAGTTCTAAAAATATTGTTTTAAAAAAGTGGGTATATGCAGAATCCCATATATGGTAATTACAACTTAAGAACGAACCAAAATTCTACCGTGACTGTTCCAGTTTTTCGCACAACCCACTATTGTAATTTTTTTCGATTTTATCTTATAGACTTTACAATAGGCTCCCTGCAAGTATACGCCTTGAAAGAAATTTGAGTACTTTCCTAAGAAAAACAAAATTGTGGATCTTTGAATTAGACCACTCGGAAGTTGAATTTTTGTTGTGCTCCATTAGCTAATTTTAGTTTGTTCTTTATTTTTTAGACAGAAATAATTTTTTTCTCTTCTAATAATTTTCTAATAAATTGTTAATTTTTATAACTTACAGTTTTGTGCATATCAATAGCAACCAAAGTAGCCATTGACAATTATCTCCCAGAACACTTATAATTTTTGTCAATAGTTTGAATTAATTATATAATAATATAATATAATAATATGGTTAATACACAAATAGTTAAAAAATAACAAAAGGATTTATTTTATTTTTGTCTTTTGAATTGTCTTCTTAAAATATTGTACAAAGGAGTAAAATGAGTTGTGCATAACTAAAGCAACTAACATCATAGTAATGAAGAGAAAGGTTTTTTAGTTAATATTTCGTAAAATAACCTTTTTTTTTAATTACTGCAGCACATCTCCGGGGCATGGAAGCTATTAAATTTTCAATAACATTTTTTGGAATGCTTTGCCACTGCTCCTTGAGTGTTTCAACCAGCACAGCTTTGTTTGAAAAACGAATACCTCTAACTCGTTGCTTGAGGATGCCAAAAAGATTTTCAATGGGATTCAGGTCAGGAGATTGAGGTGGCCAGTCCAATACCTGAATCCCATTAGCTGCAATCCATTCCTTAACAACCTTTGCGGTGTGCTTAGGGTCATTATCATGTTGGAATACCCACCTTGATGGCATTTCTCGCTGTGCAAAGGGCAACATGATTGACTCTAAAATATCTTTGTAAATGAACCGGTCCATTATTCCTTCAATTTCGTATACAGGACCTTGTCCAAAGCCGGAAAAGCAGGCCCATATCATTGCCGACCCTCCTCCGTGTTTTACTGTGGGCTGGCAGTTTTGCGGTTTATGCCGTTCACCCCTTCCGCGACGAACTGTTGTCATACCATCACTTGTGAAGAGGTTAAATTCAGATTCGTCACTAAAGATAACTATCTTCCATTCTTCGATAGACTAATTTATGTAAGACCTTGTGAAATTAAATCTAAAATAGTTAAAAAATTTCGAGATTTTGGGCAAAAATGGTTATGTCCAAATAACAAGCCTTTTTTCGATGTGTCTTTTTGTCAGTAATGGCTTTTTCGCGGGCCTAAAGCTTCTTAAGCCAGCTTCCAAGGCACGTCGGCGAATGGTACTCGAGTTCAAATTTAAATTTAACTGTTTTACGAGGATATAAATGGATCTTTTTTAATCATTGAGATTATTTTTCGATCCATTCTTTCAGAAGTTTTCCATTTTTGGCCGCCTAAGTGTAAGGTTTTGACAGTTTTTGTGGTTTCAAACTTTTTTATTAGACGTGAAATGGTGGATTTATTTAACCCGTACTTCTTTGCCAAAGAAATTTGTGATGATCCATTTTTATACTCGTCAATTATTTTTTGTTTTAAGCTGTCTGGATATTTATCGCCAGCCATGGCGCATTGATAATATTTGGAACTTCTTGATACAAATTTTTAATTGCAACTAACACTAATTTGCTTAAATCAGAATCAAATATGCAAAAAACATTACATATAACAGTAATTTCCAGTTGGTAAGAGAAAACAAATCTCGATCATGAAAGTTGCTTTTGTTATGCACAGGCGAAAAGTGCTCATTTTATATACCACTCTCATTATTAAAGTACCGTTATATTTCTCCCATTTTTGTTGTTGCCATATTGAACACGACACATTATTGAGCAAAACAAAGTATTGAGATTTTAGTGGAAGTAGTAAGCATATATAAAAAAATTAAAGAGTTCGTTGTAGTAATTTTGGTTGCTATTGTTATGCACAATACTGTATATTGTTTAATTCAATTCACCCCACAAAACACTTTTTATGTTAACACAATTTATTTAGTTTTATATATTTATTGAAGTGGAATTTAACACTTATTCTAATACTAAATGTCAATACTATTCTTATAAGTAATAATTGTTCTAGTGATTGTATATTTGAGTGAATAATCTTGTCAAAACTTTTTTACTATGAGAATAAGGAATAATAATAATAAAAAAATAAAAACATGTTAGTAAGAAATTGCTAGTTTAGTAATTGAGAAGAAAGTCAAAGCTTTCAATTGAAAGTCAAAGCTTTCAAAATAAATATTTGACCGTTACTTTTACGAACTTGCGATTTTTTTGTGCGCGATTAATTTTTTTCGTGTATATGCCTTAGTTTTTTTTAAATGAAATCCGAATAAATTGAGCAAATATGTTTTAAATTTGGTTTTTCATATTAAAATCACTATCTTTATCAATTGAAATTATACTTTTCGAAAAGTAAGCACTTGCCCTATAAAGGGTTAAAGATCCAAGATCTTGAGTTAATCCTGTAACACAAGATATTTATGCACAATGAGCATACTTGCGCTCTCAAATTCGGCTGAACTTTTTGAGAGAATTTTTTTTTCTTTTACAAATTTGCTAACTCGACCTGTAACTAGCTTCCAAGGCATTAAATTGGTACCAGCATCAAAGAGATCTGCAAGATCTTAAGTCAACAACAAAATATTAATTGCTTTAGACCCTGAAGAAACATTCATGGTCGTTTTTGCAAGGAAATCAGGTTTCTCAAAAATTTTTAAATAATTTAACTGCTTATGATTGGTTTTCACTATGTCATTTTCAGTGGTCCGTTGTTGTCAATCAAATTGAAAATAACAACATGTGGACATTTTTTCTAACTTTGGCAATCTTGGAAAAATAAGAACAAATAAATTATTAAATGGAGCTATGCAAAAAATGTTCTAGAGTTTTATTAAGGTGATACTACAGGTGATAAACTTTTGTGTCGTCATAAAAATTACAAAGTGAAAACCAAGCATTACGCATTATTTAAAATTTGAAAGCTTCGTGTAGCTTTCGAATTTTTCGCACATATACCATGATGTTGAAAAATCGCTATATTAAAAGATAAGTTGCCAATATTTAAGGGTAAAAATAGGTGGGAGCAGTGTTTACTTCCTACTAAAGAACAGCCAGTTTAAAATAAATTGGAAATATGTAATTACATCAAAATTATTTTTAAAAATCATATGTTTACTGTTGTTTTTTTATAACATATGTGTTTTGTTTCTTTTTTTTTTAATCGCATTTCTTCCACGTTGCATAAAAATATGTTTTAATCACAAGTAGAAAATATGTCATAGTTAATACTTTTGTAGAATATGTTCTAGTAAATAACACACAATACAAAAACACACACACATACATGAAACTAAATAAGTTAAGACGTCGTTAAGTAATGAAGGAACAAAAAAGTCCATTTTAGCATTTTTACACAGCTGCAATGTAAACTTACGCTAATTTAAGTTACTTAGAAAAGAAGACACACCAATAAACACCAGTAAAAATCCATGCTATAGAGCTAGTAAATGCTCTGAAGTATATTAGTTGGTTTAATTTATAATTAGGGTATTCACAAGGTATCATAAAGTTATATGTTTTAAGTTCAAATAATGAAAATATACAACTAGTGTGAACAACCTCTCATGATTAATTGTGTTATTTGAACTCTCAATCAGCTGATACAAATCTAGCGAAAATAAATATTTATAAGCACAATGCCAAAAAAAGCGAAAAGTATAAAATAATAGCCGGTTTGGGTGAAAAACATATTTTGGGCGTTAATTGATTACGCCACTGCAATAAGTATAGCTTTCAGGGTTATAATATTTTAGTACTTTTTTATATGAAAGGCAACAACAAAATTTTTAAACCATTGTAAAATTTAAAGGCAATATGGCATGATAGCACACCTTATGAATACCCTAAATGTTACCGCATATTACTTATTAACCGTGTTTTTTTTTTCTTTTTTTTTTGTACATTCGTTTGTTGTTATAAATATTTGTATACATAAATTAGAATACTTTTATTTTAATAAATTATTTTATTTAATGTGTTACCGCTCTTAGAAGCAAGAAAAACTCATTTATTCTTAAGTACAAAAAAAATTTAACAAAAAATAATTAAAGAGTTAAAAAGACACACCTTAGATAGATTAGTTTATTTGTATATACATACGTATATATATATATATAGCGTTTATATACATACAAACACTTAAATTTAACCACATAGCCATATTTTATACATATATAACATACAAACCTATTTACATACTTTCTTCATTAACGAACTAGTTGAATTGTGTAAATATTCTTGATTGATAAACAAACATATATGCATGTATAAATGTATTAATTTATAATGTAGCAAATATTCGAAAATCAATTTTATTAGAAAATCAAAAAAAAAAATATATATATATACATATATACATAACAAGAAATGCATGCAAATACGTATGTATGTCAAGACGATTATTACATTAAAAATGTATGGCTGCATATGTATGTTTGTGTGTGCATTCTTAATTTGATATATTAAAGCAAAAGCATAAATTCAAAAACATAACCTAATTTAAGCTCGAAAGTTCAATTAATTTATAAAATTACACCTAGAAATAATTACAGTTAATTAAAGATTAAATTTATAGAAAAAAAAAAATACAAAAACATGAAATGCATTATATAAAAAATTCAAAACATTGAGACAAACATGATAACAACATCAATTACTAATATTATAAAAAAAGATGAGAAAAACAATGTTGAACAAAAATTTTGCCACGTAGAGTAAAATTAATTTTTGTAATTAATATAATTTAAGTAAGAGTTAAAACGCAAGTTTAAAATAAAATTAAGTTTATAAACAAAAAAAAACCATGTCTCCACAAAAGTTATACAGATACTTCAAAGACGAGTTTAACGAAAATGTGGCCACTCAGTAGCAGGTCGGAAAAAAATCATCTAAACTGTATGGGCGTAAGGTCATTTTTAACTTCTCCAAAAATAATTTTTTTTAATTACACAAAGCCACACATCAGAGAATAGCGACATAATCCGCAATTTTACTCAATCAGATTGAAGAATTTTTAGTTTTTAAGAGTTTTCCGAGATTAAGGACACGCTGAGTGAACAAATGGTTTAAAACAACATGTGTTCATTTGAACATCGGTAATTGTGCATAAAGTTTTCATGAAATAAAATTTCATTTATAAGGCCATATACAAGCGCATTGACTCAAAACTCTTCTCAGCAACTTTTCCGACAAAATTTCGCGCATGTTTTTCTTCGCAAATTTGAGCGAATAATTTCGTCCAATTTTGCTGTAGTAGTTGTTCGAAAATATTAAAAAATTAAGTTCTTTAACACTTTCTTTTGAGCATGAAAACGATATTTTGTCAATTTTTGTAACTTTACTTCAATGAAAAACGATCAAATGCTGCCTAAATAGTCTTTATTTTTTAATCAAATCAATTAGAGCAAAAACCAGCTAATATTTAACAAAACAATAATATAATCATTACATATTATTTAAAAATGCTTTCCCACTTTTTCTCTCCTATTCGTAAAGTAAAAACAAACAAAAAAACAAAAAAAAACTTTAAAGATCAAAAAAAACTAAAAAGAAAAAATACGAACAACGTTATATATCCAAAAAGCAATAACATTTAAAAAATCATTATTATAGATAAATTTCTTAAAATTAAAACAAAAATACTCAATAGAAAAAATTTCAAATTCAGACGGAATTAGCTTGTATTTAGCATAAAGAAACGTGGATTAATTGCATACAAAAACAAACAAACAAAAATATGCATACTTATAGCATATATAAATATATACATATACAGACACTTATATATTATATAACTTTAATATTTTTGAAAAATATTAAATATCGATGTGCAATTTAAAATAAAACAAAAATAACGTTACAACATTAACAAACTTAAAAACAATTCTATACATATATATATACATTTTATATATATATGTATAAATAAAATTTAGAAATAAATTATTTATGAAGATAAGTATATATTTAAAGAAATATTATATGAATATATGTTTATCTGCATTAATTATAAATATATATATATATATATATAAATGTATATATATTCAATTTACAAAAGGCATTTATTGAAGCAAAAAACGACAACAAAACATAAAATTATAGCAACAAAACAAAACATATTAGCAACAAAACAAAACAACAACACAATAACGATTTGCGTGCACACAACAGAAATTAAATCAAGTTAAACAAAAACAAAATATAAATAGTTTTTGAAAAATACTCATAATTGTTAAACTTTAAATAATTAATTAAAAACAAAAGATAAATACTAAATACGAATAAATTATTTTTTCTCTGCTCTTTAGTAAATTTAGTTATTCATTAAATCACTTATATATATTTAAAAAAAAAAATAAAATTAAGTGTTAGTCTTTAACTCATTGAACGATCGACTGAGCCCAGGTTGCTGGGGTTGATCTTGAAATGAGTTTAACTTTTTATTGAGATTGATTAAAAAAATTAAACTGATTTCATATTTCAAAAATTTATTGATTGATTGATTAAAACTAAAAGTTATTATTACTAAATAAATACAGAAACAGAAAAAATATTATGGTTTTATTTCTTTTATTTTGCCAAACAAACTAAAATTCCACAATTATTTAACAAAACTTGGATTTTATTTTTAAAAACATCGTTACCTGAAATTGAAATCGTTACCTGAAAAATACGATATGACAATCAAAATTTGGTTTTTCGATGCCAATATCTCCGCTGTTTTTGAATATTTTTGATTAAAGTTTTTTCGTCAAAAGTTTAATAAATTCGCTAAATAAAAATTGTTTAAACTGTACCATTAGGTAAGTGAATACATTTTTTTTTTCTAAAAAGGTCCAAAATATTAACCTTTTGCACAAAAAATGACTCAGAAGTGGTTTTTGTTATAAAAAAAAACTGCAATTCTGAGTGCTTTTCATATGACATAACATTTTCTTGCAGTTTAAAGGGTTTTTTAGACGAAATTTGTTTTTTTCCAAATTGTGGTTTTTGGCAAAAAAACTTGGCAAAAAATATTGGCAAAAAAAAATAAATAGTAAAGTCTCAAAAATAGTTATTGTGAAAAATTTCCCAAAAACCTGTGTTCAATAAAAAATTAAAGTTAAAAATATTTTTTTTTTAAACCATTGACCGGTATAAAAATAAACTTTAAATAACTATTTAAGTAAAAAAAACAGTTTTTTATATAACACGTTTTTAAAACGAACTAAAAAGTATTAAATAATTTCTCCTAGAGTGGGGCTTTTAGTTCTCCTAAAAACGTGGGGCGCATGCGGTATATTGCAAAAAGGCCAAAACTAATTTAATTTTAATTTTGATCAGTTGCAAATCTATTATAGCTTAAAATAAAATCTAGGTATGTTTCGTTTTGGCGTTTTAACGCCACATGGGCTTACTAGTATTCTAAATAGCAATGAATCAAACTACATACTTTCTTTTAAAACAAATAAAAAAATTTTATTTAAACTACCTTTTTACAATTTTTTTTACTCTCAGTGATGAGTTTTTCAAAATTTGAATTATTTTCATAAAAAAAAAAAATTCGTCCACACTGTTGAGGCTCGAATTCCTCACTACTTTGTGGTTATAAATTAATGGCCTTACGCTATGAGCTACAGAACTCACACCAAAACTTTTTCTAAATGAGGTAATAAATTTATTTTGTGAATTTTTGAAATTTAAAAATGTCAATGAGCTTTTCAATATTTTTGTTTGATTTTTAATGTGTGTATATGTATGTATGTATCCAATAATTTCGCATTTTAGCCAAACAAATAAACGTACATACAAAAAAAAATTTGTCATTATTGTGTTGTCATCCAGTTCTGAGCTACATTTTAAGTTGCAAAACTCTAGCTCATCGGGAAGTTGGTTAAAAATGGATTCCAAGATTAGTACATATATGAAGTGAAGCTATTAAAAACGTTTTAAAATATAGTAAGTCGCATCTGGTGCTGTTGGATGGAGGCAGAACAGCCTACGATACTTTTAAACTACCTCTCAATCTTCTTACCTCCGAGACCTCGCTGTGCAATGCTTTAAAAAAGAGCAATATGGCAAGAGTATTTGTGATTGGAAGCTTATAGTATATGATGAAATTACTACAGCACATAAAAGAGCCTTTGAAGCACTGACCACAACACTGAAAGATTATAGAGGAAACAATAATGTAATGGGAGGAGCCACTGTACTTTTGGATGAAGATTATAGACAATAATTTTTGATGCATGTTTTAAAACATCTCATATTTGGCAGCTTACTTATTAACAAAATATCACTTAAAAAAATATACGCACTCACTTAAGAGGCAATGCATCTGCTAGAACATTCTCCGAACTACTGTTTAAAAAAAAGGAATGTACTGTATTCTGTTTTTGAGCGTAAAGTGAAAATTTCTACATATTTGTGGATAGTTCTGAAGAACATAGAAGAGCTCATTTCTAGCATTTATCCAGATATCGCTGACATAAAAAACGAAAGCATAGATTGGTTGTGTGAGCGAACCATTCTTACTCTTAAGAACGATAGGGATACTATTATAAACGCAATTATACTCAGGTCTTTTCGTCAATCGAAATTACGTACAGATCAGTGGATACGGTAGTGCAAAGGGATGACGTGGTTCAATACCCTGCAGAGTTTCTAAGCACCTTAAATCCTTCAGGACTTTCAGCACACATAATTTTACTTTAGTAGGAGCTTCTATTATTTTGTTGCGTAATCGAAATCTACCAAAGATATGTACTCGAACACGACTGCTGGTAAACAGAAACATCATAGAAAAAATATATTGTCTGGCTGCACTCGAGGTTATTCAGTTTTTGTTCCTCGAATGCCACTCATACCGACAGCTAACCCATTCCAGTTTAAAAGGCTAAAAGGTTTTCTAAAGGTATACCTTGCGATGACAATCAATACACCACAGGGACAGTTATTAAAGATAGCAAAAATTGATTTAACCGAGTGTTAAAGTGTTATGAATGGACAACAATACATTGCATGTTCTCGAGTAAGCAGTCTCATAATCCTTGCTTTGGAAGGAAAAACCTCTAATGTAGTTATGTTAAAGTGTTATGAATGGACAACAATACATTTCATGTTCTCGAGTAAGCAGTCTCATAATCCTTGCTTTGGAAGGAAAAACCTCTAATGTAGTGTGCAAAAAAGTTCTGAACTACAGAGAATCAGTTATTGTTGCGGACATCTAAAGTACTTTTATCTAATCGCCAACAGCCAGACTAGTTCAGACAGTTTCTGTTGGATATACTGGAAATGCCATCAGGTCAAGAAGGCTTCATTGCTTCCAAAAGTGCACATTACATATAAACATGTCAGCTAGCTATAACTACATAAAGTTTGACCTCAAGACTGAAAGCAAGTGCCTTCAAAAGAGTTGAGTTAGAAGACACAATTCTTAAGAATATATCGCAATAGCGATTACTGAACTGTAAATGACCAGCAAAGCAATAGTCTGCACCAAGAAAGACCTTTCTTAACATCAGTTAAAGATCATGGAATGCGGCAGTGATAACAAAATCAGTCAGCTTAGAAAATTATAAAGTGCGACCACTGCACCACTAGAGTGGTATTCTTCTACAATGTTGTTTCTACAAACATTATACCAAGCATATGCAAGCAACGACGACCTGAACAGTGTTAGCTCAATAAAAACTCCTCAGCAACTTTGAGATCATCACATGTACCCACGTATGCAACAGCAATCTATAATTCTACAAAGTTGTTTCGAGAGGAACCTTCCTTAGCGAAATACATGTGCATTATGATAGCCAGCGATGAACCAACGCTTAATAAATCAAGTATGACAAAATCATCTACAACAAACTTCCTCGAAAACACAACAAATCGTTTACCGCATTGCCAGACACCACTTTTAATGACCACAGGTGCATAACCTTGCAATAACTCTATTTACCACCGCCAGCAACGAGAGTAATAGCCAGATTAAAGGTCATCAAGTAAGACTACGCCTACCCACACTTCCACCGTATTGGCTAGAGGGAATCGGTAAGATCAATAAGCGCTGAGATCATAATGTGTTACCACGGTACCTCCACTGGCTTCATCAGTGTTACTTATTAAACAACCATCCTCATCATTTAGCAGCGGCCACCTGACTAGCAAGCGGCAAATGCATCAGTGGAGTGTTGTTTCGAAACACTGTCTTTAGTTCCAAGTCCTTTCATCAACTGTGATCCAACGTTAGCTAGCCAGCGGACGCAATGTTTACATATTTGGTACCAGTGAGAACTTAGCTAGCATTTACTAAAAACTCTCTGCATTAGATGTAGATGACATTTGGTAAAAGTACCATAAGCGACCGATTTATTCATTCTGATTGAAGTTAGTGCCACAGCTTCATATTAACATATTGTTAGTATTTGTTCAACAATAATGTTCAAAAATACCTGGTGAGCAAAATGACGAGAGTACCCATATTTTCAAATTTTACAAATTTAATTTAATTAATTTAAATTTTAGTAAAGTTAAATTCACTTTAAAGTTAAAATAAGTTAAATGCATTTTTAAAAAAAGTAAATTTAAGCATTTTTATACGTTGATTATTATTGTATCTGTGTGTTGTTCGTCTGTCGATGTTGTGTGTAGTTACTATGAATTCTAGTTCATTTGGCGTTGATGATAGCCGCAAGGTTCTAATTGATGTTTTACGTTTTAAACACGACGGCCTTTCTGTTGTGCATTTTATGTGAAATATGTTTTTGAATGTTCTAATGTCGATGTTATCTGTGTGTCCGAGACCTGGTTTAATAATGACATCCCCAACAGTTATTTTGACATTTCGAACTATACTCTTTATAGAAATGACAGGATTGGTAAAAGGGGAGGTGGTGTTGCTATTTACTGCAAATCATTTCTTAAAACAAGACTTGTAAATTTGTCCAGTAGTTCAGATGTTGAGTATTTAAATGTTGTAATTCCTAATAATAATAATGCTAAGTTACTTGTTTCTTGTATTGTATATAATCCTAATAGATGCTGCAGTCTTGAACCTTTTTTTAGTGATCTGTCGACACGTGTAATTGATTTTGATTCCTATATTGTATGTGATGACTTAAATGTACACCTGCTTGACAAAGACAACATATCTGACAGTTTAATTGACCGAGTGAAGGCTGCTGGAATGACTGTTGTAAATTCTACGTGTCCAACTCGATTTGCTCCAAATGCGACTCCTGGTTTAATTGATGTATTTATTGCTTCCGATGTTACTTTACTATCACTCTTTGATCAAATTTCTGACCATGATCTGCTTTTCTGTTCCTTCAATTTTTATACATGTTGTGATTCGTCCTCTATGTCAGTGTCGTATCGCGACTACAAGTCAATCGATTATTCATTATTGTATGGTTATCTTTCTCAAATTTGTTGGGATGAATGTTAGTTTTGTGGGTCTGTTGATGATAAATTGAATGTTCTTTCATCACATGTATTAACTGCTTTTGACAATTTTGTGCCTCTCCGTGCAGTGACTGTTGTGAATAAGACTTGCCCGTGGTATACCTCATTCGTAAAAGCATCTATTATGAAATAAATTCAACTTTATAGTAAATGGAAAAAAATCGCACTGATGATAATTGGAGACTCTTCAAGCTTGCCCGCAATAAAGCTGTGTATGTTATTCGACAGTCTAAGAAAACATACTTTTGTAGTAAGCTCGACAGCTCACTTTCTTCGAAAAATCTCTGAAAAAATATACGTAAACTTGGTGTCCGTAGCAAAGATAATAACACTGTGCAACACATTTTTCTAACGGAAAAGTGGACAACACAGGATGATAGTACTGGTGTATAGTAAGAAAAACCTAAGAGGGTTTTACAAAGTTAGCTCGCTCTTAAAAGATGTAGGCATTGAAAGTTATCCTTTGCAGAGTATTTTTTTAAAAATTAAGTGCTCTTAGGTCTTTTCCTGGTGTTTTAAATGTATATTTTTAGACAGCGCTTTATTTAGAAATATTTGAAACATCCAAATCAAAAAATTATCTTCGGTATCACTTCTGATTCCTGAAGATATAAAACTTTATTATATACTATATGATATAAAACATTAACTTTATAAAAAATATTAATTTTGTTCAATTCAACAATTAAGTTGAAAAATTTCATACAGTATACATTTTTCAAAAAAAAAAAAAAAACATATGAAAAAAATTTGTAAATTCTTAATTCGCCAAATTTAAGGAAAACGTTAACACTTTTATCAATGCCATCAAAATTTAGTCAAGCAGATAACAATCAAAAGTTCTGTGTTATTTCGAGTGTACCTTTAGATTCGAATATCCTTCACACAGGACAATGAGGGTAGACATCAATAGTGGCATTTTGTTTGGCGAGGTATTGTTATTTAAAGCCTATATTAACTTTTGCTTCAAGACATATGAAGTTTTTGTTACAAAAATCAAAGCATTTTTAGGTCGTCATTTTTTTAATGTTTTTCTCAAAAAACAACTTTGACTTTACGGGAGAGATCGACATCCTTTTCTTTCAAAAAATTTTTGATAGATCTTGACCATCCTATTCAACTTTTAAGACCTCTTAGAATGCGAAGTTCGAAAAATTTTTAATTCGATACACCCTAATGAGCACTTCATTTTTAAAAAATACTCTGCAAGAGGTAAACTTTCAATGCCCATATCTTTTAAAAGCGAGCTAACTTTACAAAACCCTCTTAGGAATTTGTTGGTCTAGATCAGTACTATCGACCTGTGTTGGTCGCTTTTTCGTTAGATTTCATAACCCTTAAATTGTGGCACAGTGTAATCAGTGTGATATTGATCCAAATGCTCTAAATGACTATTTTCTTACCAATACATCATTAGGGAATAACACATTTCAATGTAATGAGCGTCAGTTTCATGAACTTGATCAATTCTCATGTTGACATTAATGACGTCACTATATCTGTTATGAGCATAAAATCAAATGCTGTTGAAGATGATGGTATTTCTTTGCTTTTTTAAAGTTAATTTTACCCTATATAATTAAACCGTTGACTCATATGATTAATCATTGTTTTACAACTTCGTGTTTTCCTGAATCGTGGAAAATTGCTTCTGTCATTCCAATTGCAAAGGTTACAAACGCGTCTGCTATGAAAGCGTATAGACCAATAAGCATTCTGTCTACATTTTCTAAAATATGTGAGTCCCTCATGGCCAAACAAATTAATAATCATCTAAAAACTCATAGTCTTCTATTTCCATAGCAATCTGGTTTCAGAGCTGGGCATAGCTGTGCGACTGCCATGCTAAAAGTTGATGATGATATCCGAACATCGTTTGATGCAATACATATAACACTTCTCTGCTTATTGGATTTTTCCAAAGCCTTTGATTGCGTCAATCACTCTATTCTTATACCGAAGCTAAGGCTACTTTTTGGCTTCAATAATGCCGCTGTAAAATTAATAGCCAATTATCTTGAAGAAAGAAGGCAGAGAGTTAAGATTAAAAATAAATTTTACGACCTTAAGGATATTGTAACTGGTGCGCCACAGGGATCAATTCTTGCGCCCTTGCTATTTAGTGTCTTTATAAATGACATTTTTACCGTGTGCAGTGATGTGTTGATGCATGCTTATGCCTACGACATTCAGTTGTATTGTTCAAACCGTGTCGGACTACTTGATGAATTGTGTTGCAGGTTGAATGACGATCTCAGTGCAATTTGTAAGTCTGACAATGATCTCTGCCCAAATGCAAGAAGTCTTATGTTCTGCCTATTTCCAAGCAACCTTCCAAACTTAGCAACCTTGAAATCCCACCTACACTATTAAATAATAAAAGCTTGGAATTGGTGAATAAAGTAAAAAATCTAGGGTTTTTTATTAACTCAAAACTGTCATGTTCTGATCACATCAATAGTCTAGTTGGAAAAATCTATTACACGTTATGCCTTCGGCTATCTGCTAGGTTTACGCCAATTGAAACCAAAAAGAGACTTGTTATTGAATTCATTGTGCCATATATCACATTCTCTGAACTAGTATACAGTAGTCTTGATTCACATTAAGCGCATAAAATACTTGTAGCCTTTAATGATGCGACTAGATATGTTTACGGACGGAGTCGTTTTGAACATATCTCTGCGATCAGTAAGAATATTTTGGGGTATAGCATAATTAGCTATTTGAACGCGAGAAACTGTATCTTTCTACACAAGCTCATTATTTACAGGACTCCTTCATACCTTTATCAAAAATTGCGCTTCTGTGCCTCAAATCGAACCGAAATAATACCGAAATTTAGTTGTTTACTATCTAAACATCTTTTCTTCATCAACGCCATTAAACTATGGAATTCACTACCACTTTATATTAAATCTATCGTCAGTACGAACAAATTCAAACAATCTATAATGTTATATTTTTCGAATATCTAAAACAGTTTAATAAAAGCCTTAAAATTTTTGTGTTTTAATCAATTTGATTTTAATTATAAATAATCATATGTTGTATGTATATAGGTAGGGTCAATAACTATATAATAAGTTATCTAACTTTAAGATTTTTATTTGTCATCTGTTGATTATGATTATTTATATTTATGTTTATTTCTATTTTATTTTTACCTATAAAATTACTGTCGTCAAGTGCTACCTTTAATTTCATTAGTTGATTATATATTCTTACGAGTTGTACTAATTAAATATCTTTTTGTATCTTACTGTACTAATTTATGTTCAAATAAAAAAAATAAAAAAATAATAATAAGTGGTCTCATCTATTTGCTCATCCCAAAAAGTAATCAAATGCACAAAAGGTAGATATAACAAAATACAATATTGTTTTTGTTTGCAGATCAACATTTATTTTTAATGTACTTTCTTCCCTCATATTTACATTTTTTACTTGTGCTCTCCATAACACTGTAACAAAAAATATGGATGACTCATCATTTTGCTCACCAGTGTATTAATATAAAGTTTTTTGTTTCTGCAGACGTGTGCTAAGCAGGGTTAATCAGATAGTGGTACATAAAAAACAACAAAAAATATTGTTCCCAGACAGATACAATTCCATATTTTTCCCCTATTCAATTTGTATATACTTATATTAACAAGTAATTGAGAAAATTCTTAAAAATATGCATAAGTAATGTCCCAGTAGTCCAAGTCTGAAAGAAATATTAAATGAATCCTGCACGAGTTTTCTTCCTCTTTGACGAAACATGCTGATTTGTTTATACATTTCATTGACGAAAAGCTCCATGTTCGTAGACTGTTTGAAATCTTTCTGTTTTCGATGAAAGAAAACAAGACAGATTTGTTGACGAATTATCGGCAAATGTAAATCATGCAGTAAGTTTCTGTAAGAAACCAGCATGACATATTCGTGCACAATACCTTAGACTGCAGGGATATGCTTCTTTACTAGCATAAATTAACTTCGAAAATACCAACTTTAATGGTGTCGTGAGTTTACAAAAATACAAATTTTTAAGAAATATTTTGTACTACACTTAATTGAAGTATTTACTCTCGATTTATATACTTTTTTGCTGTATTTTGAAAAAAAACTTTCGAGTTTTGTGAATTTTCCAAAACTGTTATATTGTTCTATAGATGTGAAAACTTTTACTATGAAACATTTCAATCTCTGAAATTGTCTTGTTTTACTCTAAAAATCTGTTTTATTCAAAAATAGAGAACAAGTTCGAAAATGAGCCAAATCGTATGACAACGCCTACCTCCAATACAAAGTGACCTTTACCAAAACGGTAAAATCTCTGTAAATTCCACAAAAATTAATCTTAAGTAGGAAATGTGTAAAAATTAAATGAAAAACACGCCTACCTCTAATACAAAGAGACTTTATGAAAATGGCAAAATCTTCTGAACTTAAACAAAAATAACTACACAGACTTCAATTTTTGAAAATAAGTTTTAATTTTAACTATGCACTCGATGTTTATAATTTGGTAAACAAAAAAATGTAAAACTCTGACCACCTCTTATACAAAGTGACGCTATCATTTTAGTATAGCCTTCATAAATTAAAAAAAATGCATGTTTAAACTTGATATTATGCACATCAGCTTTGATAACTACACTGTACTCGGAGTTTCAAATTTAAAATGTTTGAATAAAAATGACTCCCTATAAAAGTGACATCATTAACCCCAGAACTACAAACCGGGGTAGATATCTACTCCAGGCAAACTTTGAACTACGTTTCTTAATACCATAATTTAGTTCGAGTATCTAACAATAGGACGAGGTCGCGAGACCCTTCAGTTTCTTGCTTACTGTGACGAAGTGAAGACGTGAAGCTCGTGTGGGGTTGATATCTACCCCGGTTTGTAGTTTCCCCGTTAGTGTTTTGTACACGTAAGCTATTTTTCTCTTTCTTACTTAAATAAATGTAATTCACGTATTATATATAACCTTTATAACGTAAGTATTATAACGTTTAACGATGGCAAATCGAGGAGGATCGCAAAACGGGAATATATCGCGAATTGTCAGCCTTTGTAGTCTAGTGGAGAGTGCGCTAGACTATCAATACAGCGGTCACTCATGGTTCTTTTCACTTTCTTTGTTCTTTCCTGCATTTAGGAATTATGGTGAACTGAAAATCCACAAATAAATTGTGGAAAATGTCGAATTAAAGGACAGGAACAGCTAAGGGCTGGAAATGGCTGTCGAGGTTAAGGCATTACACTATCCTCGGTTAAAAGCAATTCAAATTGTCTTTCACGGTTGTTTCGCCTAATCAATAATTTTCTTATGGTTCCAATCATTTCCTCTAAATAAATCTATCCCTTTCCTTTCAGGTCAAAGATCAAACCTTGTTTGTATAAGGAGCATGCTCTGGTTCTTTGATCTTTAAAAAAAAAATATAGCACAAAATGCAAGCGAATAAGTTAAATCGTAACTTCAATTTTGAAATATTTTTCATATCTATGAAGTTTCTCTTTTTTTACATTTCGCATAACAGAAACCGAAATATATTTTTGCAAACCAATATTTCATGAATTTTTATTTTACTTACCGTTTATCAGATTCCAATTTTTTTTTTTAATGTTCAGAGTCTCAAATAATTAGACTTTTAGACAAAACATCATGATAGTAATTTTTTTCCCAATATCTTTTGTGTCTTCTTTAAAATCCCGTTTGATATTTAAAAATCGGTTCTTTAGAAAACAACTTATAAATTTTTGTTTGTTAAATGACGGTTTCACTTTTCAGCTCTTTTAGCTATTTAAATTGATTTTTCACCAAATTAGGCTTGTTAAAATTGGATTTACACTTCACAAAACCAAAAAATTCATGTACTTAAGAGTCAGATTACTGCTTCCAAAACGATTTTACAAACAAAAAACGTGTGGGGCAAATATTTTCCCCGGTTTCTAGTTTACTGGCAAGAAAAACTGGGTTTGTAGTCCAAGGGTTAATATAATTAGCATGCAAGCCTACGAATACACTAAAATACGCTGGGGTGCAATAAGGCCAAAGGTAATAAGATCATTATTATGAAATAAAGTCAATTTGGCATTATTGCTCTTGAGTAGAAACAAATTTGATTTAATTCATTCCGTTCAAGATAATTAACATGAATTGCACTACCATAATTTTATTATCATATCGTTGATTTCTTTTTTGGCTTTATTTCCATTTGATAAGGAAATAAGGTCAATTTGGTGTTATTACCTTTGGCCTTATTTCACCCCGCCTAAAATACGGCTGTGGGGGTATTTTTGCTTCGGATGAGTAGAAGATAATTCCTTACTAGTTTTTATAGTCTTCAGTTGTAATCTGTAGACCTTTTGTTACTAGAGTGCTTCCCTGTTACAATTTCATAGGATAGTCCTTCTTAAGAAAAGAAAAACTATAATCATCTTCAAAATGTGATAAAAATTGAAATTCGAATAGATCTATGCCATTCAATATTAATGGTTGAACAAAAACGGTGGTAACATTTATGTAAAATTTTATGTTGTAAACTTCCTCATTTGTATGTGGCAAATTTTTTTCTAAAAATGAGAAATTTGTCCATGCATTTTACCTAAAAATAATTAAGACTGGAGCAACACTGATGACTTCGTGTCATTTCTGTGTGTCTTCCAGACCCCCGTCAAGAACAAAGTTCCTCACGCTTTTTCTTCAACTCTGAATTTAATTGACACGCGACCAGCGCATCTACAAAGAGTATAAAACAACAACATATTTTCACCCCAGGTGAAATTTTTTTTTAATTTTAGCATAAGGTTCGAAATCAGTGACCTCTTAATACGGACAGCACATACACGACGAGTATTAAAAAAAATTAACTTTCATTTCAAATTTAAACTCTGACATCAGATTCGAAATCAGCGAAATCAGCGCATCTACAAAGAGAGTGCATCTACAAAGAGTGTAAAGTCAAAAAACACATTTTTAGGGTCCATCCTAGTGTCAAAAACCTTTTTGTAATTCTAACATCAGGTTCGAAATCAGCGACATATAATAACAATAATAATAAATTGGGCATTTCAGCCCTAGAAAGGATTTTGACCGAGCTTCTTTTGATTAATTGGATAATTGTGTTGTGCATGTTATTAAATGATTGAACACAAATTATCGAGAACTGAACCTACGAGCTTAAAGCCGACTCCAAAGTTGATTAATATAGGTTAAGTCACTTGAGAGAAGCTCGGTCGAACTGTCAAAATGGATGAAAGAAAATCAAGAAAAAAAAACTGAATCTGTACAAGTTTTAGCTAACAGCTAATAAAGGCGAAAAAATTATGCTTTTCTCTCAAGTGACTTAACCTATATTAATCAACCTTGTGCAAATACACAAAAAGTATTAAATAAAAATAAACACATTTAGGGTCCACCCTATTGTCAAAAAACTTTTTTAAATTCTAACATCAGATTACACTGTACAGACAGATAAACCGACAGACAGAGAGAGTTGAGCACTCGGCTGCATATTCTGCTCGAAACTCTCATGTATACCAGAGAACTGCACAAGCCTACTTGAAGTCTATTTGAAGTACTTGCTTAAAATACAAGTTCAAGCTAGCTTGAGCTTGATAATTTTGAATCAAGTATAGCTTGTAATTGAACATAAATAAGCCCACTACAGCTTGCGACTTGCAAGTATGCTTACAAGCGAACGGCACGAAGTTTCAAGTAAAGGAAAGCTTGATGCCTTCGGCAAAAAGCTTGAAAAGCTTGCAATTGAAAGCAAAAAGCTTGAAAAGCTTGAAAAGTTTGAAGTTGAAGTCAAGTATCCAATTAAAGCAAGTATCAACAAAATTCAATGAGCTTGTATAGGAAAAGCTTAAGCGTATTTTGACTTTTAAGGGTTCTGTTGACTCCGTGGTTGGCAGTTTTAGGAGGTAGATGATTTCGGATCTGATGTCAGAATTTAAAATTCAAGATGGCGGATAGAATTGCCACCCAGATTTTTGGGTATTTTTGCAAATTCTTTTAATTTTGAAATTCTGACAACGGATTTTATTTCGAATATAATGTCACAGTTTTAAAATTTAAGATGGAGGTTAGGGTTACCACCAAAATTGTTACCACAGTATTGCCACCTTATAATATGTATTTTTAAGAATTTTAAACATCAATTAACAGTGTTTGGGAGTCACTGATTTTGAATCTGAAGTCAGAATTTTAAAATTCAAGATGGTGGATAGGGTTGCCACCTTAATTTTTTGCATTTTTATGAATTCGGGGCTGGAAAAAAAATTATGCACCAAAAATGGGTTGCTGAATCCGAATCCGTGGTCCGAATTTCAAAATTATAAAATGTTGAAATAATAGAGTTGCCACCTAATAATATGTATTTTTAAGAATTTTAAACATCATTTAACAGTGTTAGGGAGTCACTGATTTCGAATCTGAAGTTAAATTATGTTTAAAACTCTTAAAAATACATATTATAAGGTGGCAACCCTATTATTTCAAAATTTTATAATTTTGAAGTTCGGACCACGGATTCGGATTCAGCAACCCGTTTTTGTTGTATAATTTTTTTGCCAGCCCCGAATTCATAAAAATGCAAAAAATTAAAAAATGCAAATGACTTCAGATTCGAAATCAGTGACTCCCTAACACTGTTAGCTGATGTTTAAAATTCTTAAAAATACTTATTGTGAGGTGGCAATCCTATCATTTTAAAATTTTTAAAATTCTGACCATGGATTCGGATTCAGCGACCCATTTTTGGTGTATAATTTTTTTTGCCAGCCTCGAGTTCATAAAAATACAAAAACTTAAGGTGGCAACCCTATTCACCATCTTGAATTTTAAAATTCTGACTTCAGATTCGAAATTATTGACTTGCTTACACTGTTAAATGATGTTTAAAATTTTTAAAAATATATATTATTAGGTGGCAACCCTATTTTTAAAAATTTTATAATTTTTAAATTCTGACAACGGATTCGGATTCAGCGTCCCATTTTTACCCTTTAGTTCGCGCCAGCCCAGAATTCGTAAAAAATAAAAAAATTAAGGTGGCAACCCTAACCTCCATCTTACATTTTAAAACTGTGGCATTATCGACATCAAATCCGTTGTCAGAATATCAAAATTACAAGAATTCACAAAAATACAAAAAAATATAGGTGGCAACTCTATCCGCCATCTTAAATTTTTACATCAGATCCGAAATCATCTACCCCTAAAACTTCCAACCGAGGAGTCCACAGAATCTTTAAAAGTCCTATTACGCTTAAGCTCTCTCTACACAAGCTCATTGAATTTTTTGTATTGTACTTGCTTTAATTCAATTAATTGGATACTTGCGAGCTTACAAGCTTTTGCCGATCGTTTCAAGCTTTTCAACTTTCTGCCCGACAAAGTAAGTCTAAACAAGCCAAGCCAACGAGCAAGCATGAATATTACTTGTATCTGTTTGGTATTTTTGCAAGCTGGCTAAAGCTTGCTTTTTTAAGTTTGGATACATACTTAAATTCAAGTACTTGAAAAGACTTGAACTTCAAGTAGGCCTGTGCAGTTCTCTGATGTATGCACACTAAGCCTCTGCACAAATGCACTCGTTTTTTCTACAACAGTAGAGCCAACAGTGCCGAGTTCAAAGCATAACAGAACTCTGTTAGTCAAGCAAAACATAGCCAATTCATTAAACGACAAGAAACGAGCACTGTAGAGCACTCGTCGGCTTCAAAGCAGAACTTGTTCGCCGCTTGCCTTACCAGAACACGATGTTATTCGTTCTATAAAAAAAATTAATTGATAACAGCGGGAAAAGCATCGATCACACCTAACGTAGCAGAACATTGGCAAAGTGATTAAGGGCTAGGAATTTCATGCAAATGCAAGTTTTTACTGGGCATCTTAAAGCGCAAATGGTTAAGTTATCTTTGCGAATCATGAAAATTCCTTCTAAATGGCATTCAATAGTTAGTGCATATTTTAAATATTTTGCAATAAATGCATGGTTTTGCATATTTTACAAAAAATGCATATTTATTGTGTATCTTTTTATACAATAAATGCATGTAGATATTTGCTTTTTTTAGATTTGCAACCATTTAAATTTAACACGACATATTTTGGAAAAAGATAATTTAGAATTATTAGGTACTTCTAAGTTCACTTAATTTTTTTTTTTTTTTTTTTTTTGATAAACTAATATTATATATATTTAAAAATGAATTGTTTTTTTTTTTTTGTTAAGTAAATGCAATATTTCTTTTTAACCAATAATAAAATATAAGAAAAATAGTTTTAATTGCATATTTTAGAGTTTTTAGTGCATATTATATGCGCATATTTTCGATTTTTCTGTTCAAATCGTGATATTTTACAAATTTATGTATTATTTTATGTGATTTCGACGGTATTTTTAAATCGAATTTTTTAGAAATATTTATGGTACTTGAAAAATAACGCCAGTATTTTATGCCAGGATTTACCCATGGGATCGGAGGTTTTGATGACATTTAATTTTTACTTTAAATTTGCAAAAACTATTACACCAGTTCTCGATCATTTGTGATCAAACATTTAATAACACGCACAACACAATTGATCAATAGAAGCTAGGTCAAAGTCCTTCCAAGGGCTGAAATGGCTAATTTATTTTTTTATTACCTCAGCCAATATATTTACGAAAAACATGCTTTTTGGAAGTTTTTACAAAATGGCTTAGCTCACTGGCGATTATCGTAACAGCTAAAATATATTGAGAATTGTTATAAAATAGACTTACATCCCTATTCTGGCAAATTGACAAATTGTTAACCAGTATTTTGAATATTTCTATGTGTTTGTTGTTTTCAAAACAAAATTTAAAGCTCAAAAAACAAAATTTTTTAATGAAATTGTCAATAACTGAAAAGCAGTTCACACCAACCGCACACCACCCGCAAAGGGTTGTTTCAAAGTTTTTTGACGAATAGTCAAATCAAAACAACTTTTTCCATGGAACATGTTCTGTTGTAAGGCTTTTTCTACTTAGCTCTCCTTTTACTCCTTTTGACTAAGTCAAAATATGTTTTAAATTTTTTTTTTTAATTTTTGGTTTGTAATTATTTGTAATTTATTAAGAAATAATGTTCACATATAAGACAGAGTCTTTTAAATGCAGTAAGAATAACATAATAACAACAATTTATAAACAACTGATAAATACATATTGTTTAAAACAAATACTTAAGGATTTAATTAAAGTCAATAAATTAATTTTAACAGTTTGATTTAATATATTATTATCAACAAGAAGATAAGCAACTGAATAACTGGTTCAATATAAAACATGACAGGTGGTTGTTTCAGACCATGTTCATCAATATTTTTGTGTTTTTTTTTACCTCTCGACGGGTACCTTCCATGAATTCCAGTGTAAAAATCTGAATATTTCTCCAACTCTTTGATAAAAATGAAAACTAACTCTCTTACCACTTATCGAATTACAGGAAGATAGCTTATCTGTTTGGAATCGAACTGCCACGGATCATACAAGCACGACGCGTATCCGAGATACTTTACGAAGAATACTAAACATACCTCTGACAACGGCAATGGAGTATAAGATACACTGTGATAGCCTTAAATATGTAGCAATGTAAGTGTAGCTAGCCAACATTAAACACAACTCTTCGATCATAACTCGTTCCTCTTACAATGTCTCATTGCAGAAATAAAGGGCCACTGAAGAGCTGAAATTCAGCAAACTCAACAAAATTTAACCAAAAGAAGAGCAGATAATTTGATACTCAACAACTATCAAAAGAACAACAACAACAACAACACTAAAAAACAACAGCAACTAGTTGCATTAACAAGTTCGAAGATCAGTCTAAGGAAAGCCTTTCCCAAACCTCAAATCATTTCTGTCAAACCTACTTCATTTCTTATTAACCAGTGTCAACCTGCATTAAACAAACTATGTATATCATAAGTTTATTATTTATTTATTTTTTTAATAACAGTTTGTAGTCCGTTTTCATAGTTAAATAATATTTCATAACATTTAGTTCAAACAAATGTACCTGGATGTACCTCTAGCTTCCTTACTTCCAATCCAAAAACCTGCTCTTTGGCATTTTTCAAAGTTTGCCGAATTTGTTCCAATTTCCAAGATCATTTAATTTGCTGGCTGGCTGATATAAAGCCAAAAAAATATTATATAATATTCATACACACACACACACACACACACATCTAATGGTAGTAATTATAATTATCTGTTCGAACTTTTGTGAAAATAACTAAAAATTTGTTTTCGTTTTTATACAATTTAAAAGAATCAACAAAAAAAATTAATTTAACCAAACTTGTTTTTGCATATGCATACATACAAAACATATGTATTGAGTACTCAAAAACAATAAGGTTATTTTCTGTTTCCTTGAAAAAAAAAAGAAATCAAATAAAATTATTTCAAGTTAGTTAAAAGTGAAAAATGTTTTTTATTATACGAATATTTAGAATATTTGACTAATGACAATTTGTTTTTTTGAAATGAAACTTCTTAGGCGCCGATTCGATATTGAGGGTAAAACTTTTCGAGTCTCGTCACATTTTTTGTGTACACGAGCAATGATATTTTGTTTGCGTTTTTCGTATGGGGACCCCCAGAAGGGTGGCAGATAGAAGAAATGTTAAGGGGGGAAAATGAATAGGACCAGCTCTTACATTTGACCACCTTCGGGTCCTCGATTTTTTGATGTGAACTATAGTATATATTTTTTCCATTTTTTTTTATGGGGAACCCCAGAAGGGTGGCACATAGAGTGTAGGTGTGTATTTAGAAGACATGTTGAGGGGGAAAAATTAATAGGACCAGCTCTTACATTTGACCCACCTAGGAGTCATAGATTTTTCAGGTGAAACTTCTTATGTGGCGATTTGATATTGGGGGTAAAATTTCAAGGACACGTCACGTATCAAAGTTAAAAGAGAAGGATATATAAATTTTATATTGCTAAGGAAGAGAGCGAATGCATGTTATAGTTCAGTTTTCTGTCAACTAGCGGGACTTTCGCTATTGTGTAAGAGACAACAGCTGTTATGCTGTCGATTTATCACGGCGAATTAAACAAATGTTGCTTGAGTTCGCTGTTGCATTGAATAAAAAACTATTAAAGGTAGCATTTTATTTTGTAAGCAAATATCTCGGCTATTTTCTAATAGATTTCCTTAAAATTTTTTTAAAAGTTCAAAAAAGAATAAAAGTTCAATTAAATCCTTATAAAACAATGGAAATATAGTAACCATTACCTCAACAATTTTTTGTTATATATTGTTTTAAAAAAACTTCTAAAAGAACGTTGAATCGCTCCAAAATTAGGTCAAAAGTTTTTTTTTAATTTTAATTTCTCTTTCATATGACATGCTATTTATCAGCAAAAACTACTTCGTTTTGACACAAAACTCAATTAACAGTCTCTTTCATTAAAAATAATGAGCATTGTTGGCCTGGTTTTTTATTTGGCGAAAATTAATTTTTCCTTTTTGTTTTTTTTTTATAAAGTAATACAGCTCCCAAAATAATTTTGGTTAAAAATTTCCTTAATATCTCTTACAAATCAAAAGCTATAAATAAATATATATTTTCATACCATGAAGAACGAGAACTGTCCTACATTTTTAGTATTTATTTTAAATGGAGGGAAAGAAATCATTTAGCATTCCATAGGTACTGTTGCAAGCATGAGAAGAAACAAATTTGGAATGGTGACCTAGGATCCGAAATATGAGCGTTAAAAAAAAACTAATTTTGTTTTCCGAAAAATGCTTAACCATGAGAGAAACCATAAGGTGTTTAAAAGAAAAGTCTAAGATGAAAACATAATAGGACCTTCGTATACATTTGACTCCTCTTAGGATAACCTCAAAGGTAATAACATCTATGAACTGTTTTTGGCAGTTTTCATTTATTGAATTTTTTGTACGGGTCCTAAAAGGCTGACTAACGCTGCGTTTAGACGTAATAATTGTTATAACAATTGTTTATATCCGTATTAACTGTCAAATTTTTGTTAACTTCAAGCAAATTGTCTAGCGTGACGTAGGTGGGCTTAACAATGGCAAGACATTAAATAACATTTGTTGTATTATTTGACGTTTCCCTTGGTATTTAAATTTTTCTCTGTTCTTGTTCTTCACTTTCGGAAAAAAATGTCAAAAAATGTCAGCCTACGTCAAATCGTTGTTAGTTTAATTGTTTGCCTGATTGTTGAGACAATTGAGCTGACAACTGAGAATATATGAATGTGTTAGTAAAAAATGTGTGAGTGTATTGAAATTGTCATGACAATTTGTCTCGTGTAGACCTAGGGTAAATGGGGTGAATATGTTTGGAAGAAATGTTGGTAGGAATACTAATAGAGCAAGCTCATACATTTTACCCCTTCTCAAATGTTAATTCCGGAGGGATATAAACTCCGTTGGACAAGTTTTTGCAAAGCAGTTCTTCCAATAAAGCTTCGTAATGACAAAGTTTGTGTTAATTTTTATGCTATAATAGTAAATGGGTTTATGTTTGGGTTCAAGCACACAAACTTCACCGTTACAAATATGGCAAATAAGTACTGTCATCTACGCTATGCATCTGTAATGATATGTTTTTTCAAATCTACGCTACAGTGCCTGAACATACGCTACGTAGTGCTCATTTTTGTTCTCTGTTTTACAGACAGTTGGTCGATTTTCGACCACAGGTGATACTAGTTATATATAAAAAGAAGCCAAATGCATGACTCGCCCGGGGCGCCTAGGTGGGTAAGGCCGGGTCAAGGCTTGATTACCCAAGCGTAACGTGAGGTGGCGCAGCGCGATGTAGCGTAGTACGTCGTTGCCTCGAGGTTACGCGATTACCGAAATCGTAGTCCAACGTAGTGCAGGCGCCATATTGCAGGGCACTTATTTTATTTTAGTAGGCTTATTAACTTCTCCTCTTCAATAAAAGACTGCATTCTTTCTTATCTAGTAAAAAAATTTACAATTTTGTGAAGATTTTTTTTTTTTTATTTAAAGTTACTCCGAAAGCTAGGCTTCCCTAAAAAAAAAAAAAAAATAAACTGGCCATTTCAGCCCTTGAAAGGACTTTGACCTAGCTTCTATTGATCAATTGTGTTGTGCGTGTTATTAAATGTTTGATCACAAATGACCGAGAACTGGACCTACGTGTTTTATGCCGACTCCGAACGGCTTATGTTCTCAAGAAGCTTTACATGGCAATTTTTACTCTCTGAGGTTTGCCATTGTCTGCAGAGAGGTGACGACCGAACAGAAAAATTATTTCAATTGAAAAAACTTTCTGTCTGAGCTGGAATTGAACTCGGGCTACCGCGGTTCTTTAGCTTAGGAGCCACGCACTCTGCCCACTAGGCTACGGCCGCCACTTCCCTAGCTCAAGAAAAATCCTCACTGAAGAGGAAATTATTTGGCCAAATCTTAGATTTATAACGCATTCACAAATTACGAATCTTTTTGATTCTATTGAAAACTGTACTTTAATTGTGTCAGTCGCATCAGCGGATGGACCACAAACACAATTACCGTTGGCTAGTCGCGCTTCACGACCTCGGCGATGAAACGACGCGAGTCGAAAGTTTTGTGAAGTTAAACAAAATTTTTCGCTTGTCCCACAGCTGTCGAACTGTCAAAAATCGTAACGTTGCGTAGAAATCCATTTTGTACATACTTCTACGCTGCGTCACACCACGTTACGATTTCGGTAACGACTTGTACACATTTATCATTAAACAGATTTTGGCTTGACAGTTGGCAACTTTGCGCTACGTTACCTTACGCTTGGGTAATCAAGCCTTAAAGTCTGTAGAAAATAGATTTCTACGCAACGTTACGATTTTTGACAGTTCGACAGCTATGGGACAAGCGAAAAATTTTGTTTAACTTCACAAAATTGTAAATTTTTTACTATATAAGAAAGGATGCAGTCTTTTATTGAAGAGGAGAAGTTAATAAGCCTACTTAAATAAAATAAGTGCCCTGCACTACGTTGGACTACGATTGCGGTAATCACTTGACCTCGAGTCAACGTCGCACTACGCTACATCCCGCTGCTCCACCTCACGTTACATGATTTATAATTATTTTTACTTACCTACTAAAAGCAGAAAATCTTTTCTTATGCTGATTAGCTACTTTCAATTATAAGTAAAACAAGAAAAAGGTCAGGGCTTTATAACATTTAATTTATCACTTATTAGTAAACTAAACACTCACTTAACACAATTCTTACAATAACACAGTCAGTTTGTGTTGAAAAAAAAAAAAAAATTACCTCGGGCGATAAGCGGCGGAAAATCCTCCGTAATAGACGCACACGCGAGAAAATACACCGACTGAAAACAAGCGACGAGTAATTCCTCGATCCGTTCGATAGACGCGCACACGCGTTGATTGATCTCAAGTTTGCCAACCTTATGACTGCATTTTTTATTTTAAGATATTTGGGCCTATTCTGCGTAATCTTTTATGAAAAAATTCTGTTATTCTGTTATGATTTCCCATACAAACTTTTGAGCTGTCGAAAAATCTGTTACGGGACCAAAATTCGTATTCTGCATGACAATCTTTTATGAAATTTTTTCTTAATCATAGCAGATTTTTCGAACTGTCAAAAAATCTTTTATAAAATCTTTTTTTTTTTTTGTATTCTGCATGACAAAATCCGCTATGAAATCTGTTATGAAAGACAAAAGAATAACAGATACATTTTTTTTCTTTTATCGTAACAAGTTTTTAGAAATTTAATATATTGGTCTGAAAAATGGATGTTTATATAAGAATTTCAACAAAAAATGCTGTTAAAAGGCGACAAATGTAAGTAACCTCAATTGTTAAGTATAAATATGTATATGCATGTTTTTGTTCAATTTAATGTTTTTTAGAAGAAACCATCGAGCAATTCTACTGGAGTTGCGCCTTAAAAGTAAACCATTCAAGCTTCCTGACGTGCACTTCATACAGCTATTTCGATTGGACAAAGTGAATGCTCGACTGCTCACGAGCAAGTTGGAACAATTTTCAGTAGCCACAAATATTCCATTTGAAATTCAGGGGCCGAATCACAGCATCCGTGATCGAGCAAAATTGTACAAGATTGATAGGCACTTGTCTCGTCGTGCCCTTCGTAGTTTTGCTCGATGACGGATGCTGCAATTCAGCTTCCAAAAACGAGCAGTATATTTCCTCTTCTCCACGGTGGTTTTTTTCTCTCTTTGTTCTATAAGAATTACAAATTTATTCAAAGCTAACTAAATAACTAAATTATGAACTTACTCTTTTCGCTCTGCATTTTGTTTGGTAAGTTTTCTTTTTCAATTTGTTGACAGCAATCAGCTGTTTCATAACAGAAGTTAACAGAATTGTAATAGATTTTTGTTTTCGAAGATTGATAACAGGGTACCATAAAAGATCGAATGGCAGAATACCAATTTTAAAAGATCTTTTATGGTCGACATGTTTTATGATTCATAACAGAAAATTCATAACAGAATAACTGATCTGGCAGAATAGGCCCAATTCTTTTTTTTTTGCATGACAATATCGTCTATTGTTTTCAATGAGGTCTGGGGGCCCTGATCTGCAGCCCAAAAAGCCCTAAAGTAGATCCGCCCCTGTCTCTATCTCTCTCTCTCTCTCTTTCCCTGTCTATTTGACAAAAAGTTCTCTTATTCTTAGTTTTAAGGCAGTAGTCTCGTGTAGACGTCCTTTTTTTCGACGGTCGATAGAAAAGAACCAATTAATATTTTTAGTATACATTTTTTTATCTTATTCACATTTTAAATTACAAAAAAAATTTTTAAAAAAATTATTTTTAGCGAAGTTAAACGCTGTTGAAGTAGAGGGGGGAAATATACCGTGTTCATCTTGACACGATTTTAACCCTTCTATTCATCTCAAAAAAGAAAAAGATTAATTATTAATTATGTCCTTTTTAAATTTTAATTTTTTAAAAATATTGAAAACGAAATTTTTACATAATTCTAGTTCAAGTCATAGAGCATAATTAAAAAAGACCTACACCAAATTTTAAGTTAATTAGAACTTGTCAAACGTGTATAAAATTTGTAAGTTAAGTTTCAGGCAGTCTAACTGACGACACTTAAATGGCCTCAACTTTTAAGTCCGAATAATTACGAATTTGAAAAATCCGTTTCAGGAGAGATATTCTTGAATATATAAACTGTCGAAAAATTAAATTCTGATTTTTTTTTAAATTTTCTGCACTAAAATACTGCCTTAAGAAGTTTAATTTTTGTACTGTATGCATTAAAGATCTGCATGAATGTTCTGCTTTTCTGCCAAATGAGAATGATTCGAGAAGAGAACTCTAATTGAGAGTAAATTCAAGGAACGAAACTAATATTCATTCCATTCGTTATGCAGGCAACGAAACGAAACTAAACGAACAGCCTCAATAAACGAAAAGAATAGAATACAATAAATCGATATTTACTCTCATAATTCTCAATTATTATGGAAACATTCCAATTATGGAATGTCTTGAATTTCGTTTGTGAATGAAAGTATGTATTGAAGTAAATGCGATAGTTTGTAGTACAAACAAGCGAATGAAAACAAACAAATTTAAATCTAGCAAGAAGAATAGTCTGTGTATAGTAAAGCATTTAAAGGCAAAAAAAAAACAATTACTTTTTGAATATGTAATTTATATTTTTTTAAGTTTTTGTAAATATGTATGTATTTTAAAAAATTAAGCCAAAAACCAGTGCAAGAAATTCTTCTCTATCATATTACAAACAAGACATTCCATTCACTCCATTCATTCCATTCCATCTCTCATGTTTCATTTCTCTCATGTCTCCATACTCTCTTGTCTCCATTCTCTCATTATAAACATTCTAACGACAACAACCACTTTTTGTGTTTTTTTAATTCGTTTCGCTTTTATGAATGAGAGTTGGAAGCGTGTTTGAAAATTTGAGAATAGGGGTGTTCACATTTCAAACTGCTCATCAAATCGTTTGTCATATCCAATAGAACAACGTGGAAATTCCATGGAAATTTCATGTTGTTCTATTGGATTTGACAAACGATTTGATGAGCGGTTGGAAATGTGAACAGCCCTAATGTGTTGAAGATCGTTTCAAACATACCCGTGCAGACCTTTGGTATGCATACTATCTGCCATTTTATTTTCTTCATTCGTTTCACAGGCTGTGAATAATAAAAAAACCAACCAACTTTATCATTTTTGTTTTTTCATTTTTATTTGGATACCTGGTCAACTTCACACTTTAATTTTTAAACTCTTATATATAGAATGTTTAACTTGTTACACTTAAATTACTTGATTTGAATTTCTTTGTGAACAAAAATATACTACAAAAATATGGAAAAAGAAAAAAACACAAAACTGTTACTTGTCCTCAAAACCAGTCAAATCGAAGAGGTACAGATTGGAAATCAAACATTCACCCTCCTAAATATAAAGAGATTAAAAACAGTTAATTATTGACAATTGCTGTTTAATGAACAAGCATACCGCAGGCGATATTCCAACCAAGGCATCAGTGTGTCCATAAAACTCTTCCTTCAAGGATATAACGATAGTTTGCAGATTGGTTGTGTGATCTCTAATGTACGAGGCAACTTTACCAATATTAGTATTATCAAGTGCGGCATCAATTTCGTCCAGCACGAAGAAAGGCGCAGGTTGAAAACTTAAAAAAAGTTAATTTATTAAAATAACTTTTAAAACACGACAAATTTAAACCATATAAAAACAATCAAAAACTTTGCATTGCCTACCTGTGTATGGAGAAGAGCAGAGCCAATGCAGCAATTGTTTTTTCGCCACCACTTAGATTACTCATTGGCTGGAAACGTTTGCCCGGTGCTACACAATTGTAATTGATACCATCTAGATATGGTTCTTCCGGATTATCGGGTCCCAGATAAGCTTGTGCCGCCTCGTTACGTGCCAACTTCTTATAAATACCATCAATAGCTTCTGCTATGTGAGTGCAGCAGTGAATGAATTTTTCTGCACGTTCATTTTTCACTTTCTCAAAAGCAGCCTTGGCTTTTTTGGCTTTGCGCCGGGCGTTTTCAAATTCTTCATTTGTCGATTGCACTTTTTCTGTGACACGATCTAATTTTTGCATGGCTTTCATATTTGGTGTTTGTATGCGTTCGAGAATATCCAACTTGGATTGAAGCTCTTTTTGGAGCTGATCATTGGTCTTCTTAAACGCGGAGTCGTCTTTGAGCTTGCAAATTTCACGCGGTAATGAGCGGTAGTCAACTTCAATTCTGCAAGAACATTCAAAATGTAAATGTTGGTAAAGAATAAGGGCATATATAAAACCACACGCTGTTTTAACCAAACCAACTTATTTCCTAAAAAACTACTCTTAGCACTCGAATATATATTTATACAATTATTTTAACATATTTACTCGCAACTTAAGTGGCAATATAAATACCGAATCAACAGATCGTTTCAAATTTGAAAAAAAATTTATAACGAGTTGGGACCTTTTCGCAGAATTTCAAAATCTTGAAAAAAAAAATCTTGAAATCAAAATCTTGAAAAAAAATCTTGAAACAAAAATCCTGAAAAAAAATCTTGAAACTCAAAATCTTGCAAAAACCTAAGCAAAGAATGTATTTTTTAATCCGCGCGCGCGAAGATTTTTCAAATTTGACACTATTTCGAAAAGTATCCAATTTCGAAATAAATATACAATTTTTCGAATAATGTCAAATTTCGAAAATAATCAAAATAATGAATAATTGTCAAGTCACAGAAATTGTCAAATTTTGAAATAAATGTCAAATTGTCCAATTATTTCAAAAAGTTTCAAATTTCAAAAAGTGTCAAACATGGGCATTTCCGCCAAAACGTCTACCACGACTGAAAAATTTAATGTTACTTAAATTTCGTTTGAACCTCCATAATAGAGAAAAAATGGTTAAATTTATATTGTGAGAGTACTGAGAGCTGATCTCAATTTTAATTTTGAAAAATGGCAGCAAACATGATGAATGGCAACAAAAGTTAAAAAATGGTGACAAAAGTTGAAAAATTTTAACAAAAGTTGAAGTTTGATAAGTATAATTAATACTCGTATAATACAAAGTTTAATTAAATTTTTCAATTTTCGATTGTAACGGTCCTGAATTACATTTTACATGTTTTTCTAGTTCAGTTAAATAAATAAAGCTATAAAATATTTACACTTCTTTGAAGAAAAAAATTTGTCACATAACGTATATCACGTAACGTATCATACTATGGTTTGTATAAAAATAATTAAAAAAAGATTTTTCACCGAAACAATTATGAATATGTAGCAATATTATTCCAGATTATATTAAAAAACTTTCATAAAAAAACTCGTGCACACTTCGCAGACTTTTTCGTTTATATTGATGCAGGTAAAAACCACTTCTATTTTATGTCAAGTAACGTATCATTTTTGGTGGCTTCTATCTGAGAGCCGAACTTTTGACAACTCTTAGCTTTTACACCTTGTATAGTGCGCTTAGTAAAAATTTATATTTTTGCCAAAATTTTACATTTTTGTTTTCGAAATTAGACACTTTTCCGTTTTTTTTGTCGAAATTATACATTTTATTCGAAAGAACATTTCTTAAAATTTCAAGATTTTGTCAGGATTTTTTAAGATTATTTTTTTCAAGATTTTGGTTGTTTCAAGATTTTGACCTTCAAGCATTCGGACCGCTTCCTTTTGTAACGCTGCTTTAGTGGAAAATCTTAGAAGTGAAGGTGATAGTTTGTTTTGTACATGGTGCGCCTTATTTTATGTCGGTATGTAAACATTGAATAACCTTGACATTTATCAGCTAATTGACTTGAGTAGAAAGTTATAAAGACTTTGCAGTTTTCTTAATTTTTCTCTCCTTTAAAATTTCGGCAAACTATTTTTTCCGCAAAAAACTTTGTTTTCTTGATGTTTCATATTTTAATACCAAGTTTCTTCCGTTGTCTGCAAAGTTATCAATCGCTAATTTTATTAAAAAAATCTTTCTGAAAGCCCACAAATGTGTAAAAAAGGTCTGGACCAGAGGTCTGCAACGAATCACATATTTGAATCAATGAGCCACTTACTCAAAAATGAGTATGAATAAGTATAAGTAGTTTCCAAAGTAATATTCATATGTGACTGATTCAAAACAAAGTGAATCACATTTTTGAATCATGAGCCACTTACACAAAAATGAGTATGAATAAGTATAAGTAGTTTCCAAAGTAGTACTCATATGTGATTTATTCAAAACAAAGTGAATCACATTTTTGAATCATGAGCCATTTACACAAAAATGAGTATGAATAAGTATAAGTAGTTTCCAAAGTAGAACTCATATGTGATTGATTCAAAACAAAGTGGATCACATGTTTTAATCATGAGCCACTTACTCAAAAATGAGTATGAATAAGTGTAAGTAGTTTCCAAAGTAGTACTCATATGTAATTGATTCAAAACACAGTTTATCAAATAAGTATAGAATGAATTAAACATCAATAATATGTATTTTTAAGAATTTTAAACATCATTTAATGGTATTAGGGGGTCGCTGATTACGAATCTGAAGTCAAAATTTTAAAATTTAATATGGTTAATAGGTGGCAACCCTATTATAAAAAAATTACATAATTTTAAAATTACATAATTTTAATTACAGCATCTGTGATCGAGTAAAATTACCAAGGGCACGACGAGACAAGTGCCTGTTTGCTCGATCACGGAGTTTTAATTCGGCCCCTGGTTATATCTTCGAAAGAACAAAAATTAGAAGAAAAGTTTGTTCACATAAAATACAAGTTTAAGTTAGTCTAATTTCATTAACACATAGAAAATTTTTTATTTCATGGAATATTTTCGATATATTTGCAGAAATATGCGTTCGAGTGTAACGCTAAATAGAAAAATTTACCATATATGGAAATAGGTTCTTCTAATTTTTAGTTATTCAGTATTCACGTACCGATATAAAAGATGGCGCACCCTGTATTTTCCCAGTTTGGAACTTTAGGAGAACTTTCACTGTTGTTTATTCCACCAAATAACTGTGAGGACAAGGAAAAAGACTATGCTGAAAGGAAGAGCTTGGTTTCATTATAAGGCCGTTTTCAGTTCTCATAACAATGCCTACACCTTCAATGGATCTCTTGCATTTAAAATTATATCGGCTTATTCGGTATAGTAAAATTTTGTGCAAGCCCAGTCAACATTTCTACACTTTTCACAAATTACCAAAAGTTTTTGTTCCTCGTTTTTATACAGTTTTGGTGCGGGAATAGGTTAATATTAACTTTTTAAACATAGAAATTGTTATTTTCTTACTGATTTTCTCGCTCCAATATGAGCGAAGTTGACGTTGTATTTGTCGAAGTTTCTGAATCGCCTTGACGTACAGCATCGTCGAGTGAACCTTTCAAAAGTGGTACTGCTATGCAATCCATCTGCAATCCAGAATGTAATATAAGGAATAAGAACAAACTTTGTTATAATGTAGAAATGTAAAACAAACCTTTGCCTGCATCAATATGTTATGACGTTCATTCTTCTTTGTCTCAATTTTCGCTTCAAACGATGATACTTGGCTGCCCAAACTGTGTATCTCTTTGGCCAAGTTGGCCACATCACGGCGTGCCTTTGACATTTCTTCTTCCATATCATCGACAGCCTGTTTCTTACCTTGCTTCTCCTGTTTGTATTTTTCCATACGTTCGCGATCTTCTTCAATTTCTTTAAGATAACGCTTCTCAGCTGCTTTCAAGTCTTCGAGAGCGTCTTCTTCGTCCTGGACACTGCGCTCCCAACGCTCCAAATTTTCTTTAAACAGTAAATGAGCCATATATAGTTACATATGAATTAAAGAATTCTTGTTTGCTTACTTTTTGTATCCTTCTGCTTCTCAAAGTCTAGCTGTGTGTTGATTGCATCGATCTGTTGCTCAAACTCTGCACGCTTGCGTGCACGCTCCTGCTGCATAACCAGCTCTCGTTCCTCATACTGACGTATATTTTTCACACCAAGACGCCGACAGAAGGCAGCAAATACTTTATCCTCCACATTATTCATGTTTTCCTTAATTTCTTGTATGTGCTGATCACGCTTTAGCATGCGTCGCTCGATCTCGCTTATTTTTGGCTGAAAATGTTGAAGGTTTTTTTAACTATTACCTAAATTTAGAGATATTTAGTTGAGACACATACGCCAAATTCATCTATTTGATCTTGCACACCACGCAGCTGATTATCAAACTGTTGTATGGACTTCTTGGAAGATTCTAAATCGACCATGCTGTACTTAAGGCGATTCTCTAAGCCCTGTAAAAAATAGCAAATAAAAAATTTCACATAAACATTTCTTACCTCTTTTGTATGTCATTTAAGAGCGTACCTTTATCTGGCTTTCGACGGTAGCTAGCTCGCTTTGCTTGCGCGATTGCTTAACCAATTCTTTAAGCTCTTCGTTTAATTTTTCCTTTTGCATTTTTAGCTGTGCCATATGCTTCTCGTCCCAGCGCTTAGCTTTACGTGCCAAATCATGACTGCCACCGGAAATAATTCCCGACTTTTGATAGAACGTGCCATCGAGAGCCAAAGCATCAAAACGCGAACGATCAATTTCGTAGGCCACCTTCATGGCATCCTCTGGGGTTTCACAAACCAAAGCATTATTCGTGGCGAATAAAACAGCGCGTTCTATTTCAGCTGGTTCAAATTTGAGTACATCGAAGACCAGCTTAACATTGCGTGGCTCCGTAATTGTCCTATAAATAAATTTAAAAGACAAACAGTAAAGTTTCGATTTCCCTTAAAGGGGTTATAATACCCATTCATGCTGGGGAAAAAACAGCTTTTTGTACTCTAAATCTACTGTAACGATATTTTTCAAACATATGCATACTAGGGTGTATCGAATTAAAATTTTTTTCGAAATTCATATTCTAAGTAGTCTCAAAAGTTGCATTGGGTGGTCCCAAAAATTTTAGAAAAAATAAAGATCTATTCCTCTCCCACAAGGACAAAGTTGTTTTTGAGAAAAACTGTAAAAAATCACGATCTCAAAATGCTTTAATTTTTGTAAGAAAAACTACATATTTGTTAAAGCAAAAGTAAACATCAGCCCTATTCCAGAATCCGTCGTAATGAATTTCCGAACGTAAAGCTACGCTACGAATACGACAAATTTGCTAATCCAAAATCCGAACGAAACTTCCCCTATTCGAACTTACTTTCGGGAGTTCGAAAACAACTGGTTTCAACAGCAGACAAATAAATAAAAAGAAAAATTGAAAAACTGAAGTGCTTTTGATCACAATTGTAGTTTTTAGCTATGATTTTTAATGGATTTCATTGCAATTGCAATTTTCGCACAATAAAAGGAAGATTTCTCACATAGAAAATTCGTCGAAGAATATTACGAGATTCCATCAACCCTTTGGTAATGGATTATGAAACGTAGGAACTGCACTAAATAAATTTCAACTAGCATATGTACAGGTTTAAATAAAAATAGTTTAACTTTATTAACCAAAAATTAATTATTAATTTTATTTTACGACCTAATTCTATAAAAATTTAATTGTTTTCTTTTGTCGTAAACAAATCCGTCGAGGCAAAGCTTTCGTGAAAAAATCCGAAAAACAGCTGTCAAAAGTTGATACGTTCGGAATGGTTGCAATGCTACGAATGTAAGAATGTTCGAATTCGATTCGGATTGTAGAATACTTCATTACGAATCCGAAAGAAAATTTACGCTACGACAGATTCTGGAATAGGGCTGATAGAATTTAACTGACAATATTATGGCAAACACGTTGCTACTCTTGGTTTTTAACCGAAAGATCCTGTGTGAAGGATATTCGAATCTAAAGGTACACTCAAGATAGCACAGAAGTTTTAATTGTTTTCTGATTGTCTAAATTTTGGTGATATTCAGCCCTATTCCAGAATCTGTCGTAATGAATTTCCGAACGTAGAGCTACGCTACAAATACGACAAATTTGCTAATCCAAAATCCGAACGAAACTTCCCCTTTTCGAACTTACTTTCGGGAGTTCGAAAACAACTGGTTTCAACAGCAGACAAATAAATAAAAAGAAAAACTGAAAACTGAAGTGTTTTTGATCACAATTGTAGTTTTTAGCTGTGATTTTTAATGGATTTCATTGCAATTGCAATTTTCGGACAATAAAAGGAAGATTTCTCACATAGAGAATTTATGAAAATTCTTCGAAGAATATTGCGAGATTCCATCAACCCTTTGGTAATGTATTATGAAACGTGGGAAATGCACTAAATAAATTTCAACTAACATATGTACAGGTTTAAATAAAAATAATTTATCTTTATTAACCAAAAATTAATTATAAGTTTTATTTTACGACCTAATTCTATAAAAATTTAATTGTTTTCTTTTGTCGTAAACAAATCCGTCGAGGCAAAGCTTTCGTGAAAAAATCCGAAAAACAGCTGTCAAAAGTTGATACGTTCGGAATGTGTAGTTGCAATGCTATGAATGTAAG
Source organism: Dichetophora obliterata (assembly GCA_963920525.1). Lineage (NCBI taxonomy): Eukaryota > Metazoa > Arthropoda > Insecta > Diptera > Sciomyzidae > Dichetophora > Dichetophora obliterata. The sequence goes on from OY986435.1 coordinate 279,722,294, forward strand.
AATGTTCGAATTCGATTCGGATTTTAGAATACTTCATTACGAATCCGAAAGAAAATTTGCGCTACGACGGATTCTGGAATAGGGCTGATTGATTACAGTGTTACGGCTTTCCTTTCGTTCAAACGAATACGTGTACTGTTCGAATGATTCGAAAAATTTCGAACTTTCATGTTAGTAACAAGAGGTGCTACACATGCACGTGAAAGTTCATTAAAAAATTCCATCGAATGCGAAGGTTCTCGCTGCTATTGCAGTTTGCGCGTGCTTTACTTTTTGTTTTTTTTCTTTTGATTGTAAACAAGCTATCAGTGCTGCTTCTTGTACGAAATCGACGAAAACCCAAAATAAGCCCATCAAAAGTAATTAAGAACATCACTGATATCCCCCTTTTTTACATACACTGGCTGCTTCTATCAAAATCCACTGGCAATGAAATTTCGTTGCCAGTAGCGATGAAAGTGGCGTGAAAGTGAATCCAGTGTGAGTGTATTTGTAAAATAGTATGAATGTATTGAGTTTTTCGAACTACAGAGCCAGTATACTACCAGTATACAGAGCCAGTCAAAAAAATTAATATAAGCCTATATAATATAAGAAAAAAATATCTTTTTTTAAAACAGCAGGAAAGGGGCACGATTTTTTTTCTTGTTTTGACATTTAAAAATGTTACTTCAAGACTTCAACGAATGCTAAAATATCTAGTTAAACTGAGTTTAATCGTCCAATTTTGGTGAGTTAGCCACAGTTTAATTTGACTAGAATTTAAACTCGCACTGAAAAATTGGCCCTTAGAACACGATCTAAATTTTTCGATACTCCCTACTGCACACTCTTCACATTACCCATTACACATTACCTGCGAGGAAACGATGTCGAATTTTTTTTTTAATTGTAGGTAATTTTTATAAAAGCTGAATTATTGACTTTTTAGTAGAGCTTCAACTTAACACGTACACTGAAGTTCGAACTCCGTGAAGTTCGTTTTTGAAAACACGTACTCGAAATACACGTGAATGTTAAACACGTACTACACGTACTACGTGAACACGAGTATACGGGTTCACTCGTTCACGTTTTTAAGTATTTGCGTTTTTACGATTTAGACGCATCCAAGCCAATTAGACGCCTACTAAGAATTGCTTTCACTACCGCATTTCTTTATATTTTTAAATAAAAATTTCAAATACTCTTAGAATGTGACTAAATTATATCCTCTATTAATAAATAAATGTATATTAACCATGTTCTTGAAAAAAAATCATAAAAATATTATTTTTTGTCCGAATTAACTTAACCCCGCCCTTAAAAAAATAAAGAAGAAATTTGTTTACCTTAAACGTTCCTTGAGTGGCTTTACTTGCAAATAGTCCAGTGGTAAGAAAGTTTCCACCTCCAACATTTGCTCTTTCAATATCTATAAAAATTTGGATGAAATAAATTTAATAATAGAAAAAATATTAAATAACGCATTACTTGAATGCAGTGTCTAGCAGTTTTTTCAGTATCAACAATAATAGCCTCCATGTACTTTCCCAGCACTTTTGTAACTGCAACATTGTAGCGTTTGTGTGTAGGTTGGCACATGTTGATCATGCGATCGTACTAAAAAAAATGAGGTAGTTTAATTTGTAACTTTTGATATATTAAAAAACTTCGAAGATAGCCTATTGATTAACTTACCACACCAGGCACCTGTTTCTTGAATAGTTCTACAACCTCTTGCTTCTTTTTGCGTCTGGCATCTTCATGTTTGTCACTTTTAGCATCGCCCAATTGATCGCGCACATTCTCAAGTTCACGCTGTTTTTCAGCAATTTTTTCCTTTGAGCTGCCTACATCACGCCGTAGCTCATCTTTAATGCGATTCTGCTCTTCGAGTGCAGCCTGTGATGATTTGATGTGATCCAATAGCTTATCGCGTCGCTTGACAGCTTCTTCACGCTGCAAAGTTAACTTCTTTAAGGTTTCATCCACTGAAGCTTTGCGATTGGTTTCACCATCCAGCATATCTTGATCAGATTTCTGTTCACGATTTACCGAATCTAATTGCGAGCGATACTGCGTGGCGGTTGCTTCAGCTTCTTGCTTAAGGCGATCATATTCCTGCACCAGACCCTCTTCCATATGCACACTCTTGCCACGTCGCTGTGACTCGTTTTCGATTTCATCTTCAAAATTTTTCTTCAAAGTTTCAACGTCGGCCAATTGCTTTTCTAGCTTGCGTATGTCTTGTTGGTGCGCATTGTCTGCTTCACGCGCTGTCTCCAATGTCTTTTGCAATGAGAGCAGCTTCTTGGCGCAATGTGAAACCTTTTCTTTGGCCTTTATAAATAGTGGGCGTTTCTTATTCATTTGTGTTTCGAATTCACGTATTTCTTGATCTATTTTTGCCAGATCACGCGTTATTTTGCCAGCATCCTTCTTCTTGTCGCGTAAAACTTCATCGGCTTGCACTTTGCGAGCTTCCACTGATTTGATCTCTTGTTGCTTGGAGGCGAGGTCTTCGTTAAGTTTTTGTATGTCCTTTTCGACATGGAACAAGCGAAAGAGCTGATATTCCACTTGTTTTTCATTCTAAAAAAAATCCTTAAATGTGAATGCATTAAATGTTAGATGCTTTAAAACTTACATATTCATTCTTGAGACGTGCGTAACGTTCCGCTTCCATTTTTTCGTGCTTAGCCTCCTTGCGTTCTGCAGCTATTCCTTTCTTCTTTTGATATGTGAATTGAGTTTCTTCTTCGGCTAAATTCATTTCCTGTTTCAAGCGATTGTAATCTTCCTTTAGCAGTCCGGAGCTTAATCAATTATACCAACTTAGCTTAATTTTGCATTTTATTGCTTATTTATAAAAACCTACCCGCTTATTTCCTCGAATAGAGCCGTGCGTTCCTTCGGCGTCTTCATTGCAATGTTTTCCACAGCGCCTTGAAACACAAGGAAGTTTTTGGCTTTTACATTAATGCCCAATTTTTCCAGTTTATGCAAATAGGTATTGCTGGAAACGCTCTAAAACACAATACGAAGATTTAAATAATGAATTCAATAAATTACATAAACCTCCTACCTCGCCATTGATGCGATACTCTGAGGAGCTGCCTAGTACCGATCTCTGAAAGTCCATTTGCGTGGTATCGTTTATGGCAAACTTAGCCGTTACGTAGCAAGAACGTGACACTGGTTTGCCAATCGAAGATCCGTGTATAAGATCCGTTAGCCGCTTCACACGCAAACTCGAAGTCTTCTCGCCCATCACAAAACTTATGGCATCCATAAAGTTGGATTTTCCTATTTTGAAGTTCGGATATAGAGAAAAACGTTGCTAAAAATAAATTTTTTGTTTAATTACCAGAACCATTTGGACCAATTACAGCAGTAAATTGCTTGAGTGGCCCCACAATGACATGTCCACGATAGGACTTGAAGTTTTCCATTTCGATGAATTTTAGAAACGCTACATCTTCATTTTCATCACCCATTTTTTCTGTTTATTCTTATGATACTGCAATTATGAGTGAATTTTATTTATATAAGGATCAAAAAACATTTATTTGTAAAAATTGTATACAAAAGAAAACTTTCTACTAGAAACAACTACGCGCTAAATTTTTTCACCTATTAAACGTCAACAAACACAGCATATTTTTAATTCACAATAGAACTACAACCTTTTTCCAGATGGATCCAGACAGAGATAAAGAGCTGGGATACTCCGTTGAAGTGGGATAGCACTATGTTCAATTTACGTTACCCAGTCGGCAATAGCGGCCCTCAAAAGAAACTACATGACGGACGTACATGCAAGCTTTGTGTTTCCCAATTGTGGGAAAAATCCCATTCGTGGTAATTTATTATTGATCTTGGAAATTTTGTTTTTGGGAATTTCCATGGTATTTTTTAATTCAGCGTGGTATTTTTAATTGCATGGGAATTTGGGAATTTTTTCATAAAATTTTTTTTTTACTTTTATTAAGCAAAATCTTAATCATAGTATGCGATGATCGACGTATATATATACAGAAGAGTAAAGCTACAAGTTTACGCTGTACATTTCTTCGAACTTACTCTTAATATAAACGATTAAATTGCATATTTGTTTTAAGAACATTTTGACATCACAAAATTGCATAAAAACTAATAGAGCATTCTTTTCTGAAAAAAATTCTGACCTTAAAATTCAGACCTTTTCTGAAATTCTACATTACTGCATGCAAGCGTTAAGCTTACAAAAATTTTTTAAAATTATTTTTAAAAAATGGTATTTTTGTTGTAATTTTTAATAATCGTGGGATTTTTTGCTATTTTTTAATTGCTTTGGGAATTTTTTGTTAACCTTTAGCGAGGGAGTTTTGTTGGTATTTAATTTATGTTGCTTTGGGAAAAAGCTAATTTTCGTGGGAATTGTTCCGAATTTTGGCTGGCAACCTTTGGTACATGTAGTTCGATAAGGGCCCCTCAAACGGTACTACATGTCCATCCGACCTGTCAAGTCATCACACATGTAGTATCATTCGTGTGCAAAAAACTAATTTTTTTATCTTTAAGCCTAGTACTCTGTTCGTTTGCGTGCAATTTCGCTGGCAACATCTATTTATTTGTTGCGTGAAACTTCTGACTTAAAGTTTGTTGCAAGGAATTCCTATGGCAACGTTTCTCAGAGAGACTCAAAGAATAAGTTATAAGATTTCATATGATCTCTCTCTTTTCACTTAAAAAAAATAGGTAGTACAATTAAATTGTCGTCGAAAAATGTTGCTTAGAAACATGTTGTGATAATTTCACACACCGGAACAGAGTACTGCTCTGACGAACATGTTGTGAAAATTTTCACGCTTGTTTTGCAGCTGTCACTTTTTGTATGGAGATTTGAGTGGAATTTCACATGAAACTGAACAGAGTACTATGCTTTACCTAAAATCGTGATGGCTTGGAATATTTAAACAAAAAAAATAAATGTTCAAAACAATTAATGTTAATATTTTTAATTGATATGATGACCATTTTCATGGTATAATTACTAGGAGTATTCACGATTCATTGCACTTGCCTGTATAGTTGAGGACTTGTGCACTTTGCAGAAACAAAATGTACGTGTGTCAAAACTCTGCACAAGTGCTTTTCTACTATTGCCTTAAGCTTGAGGACTTGAGTAGTTGTGCACTTGTGTGCATTGAAAAATGTTGACAGCTTTGAAATAGTGATGTTCACGTGTGTTCACGAAAACCTAACTGCACAAGTCCTCAACTGCACAGGCAAGTACACTGAATCGTGAATACCCTTACTCATTACAAATCATTATACCATGATACAAATAATTATACCATGGCACATGGTGCAAGAAACCAAGGTGAACGCGACGTCGATGTCGTTTGCTAAAGTTGTCAAACTTGTGAATGAGCGAAAGAGACAGAAAAGTTAATTTTGTGTGCAATTATGTTCACGTAACGCAACGCAAGGTGGCCGTAGCAAATGGCAGATTGCACGTAGATAATTTCGTGTTGATTATGCAGACGTACATCTACTTAAAAAACTTGAACTCAGCTGCTTTTGTTTACAAAAAGTAAAATTACTCGGCAATGATTTCCTTCGCCGCAAGCAGTTTATCCATTATTTGCCCGCATGAAGGGGTTAATGGTAATTTATAAAGTTCTTTGCATCTCTTGATACATTTTCCACAATTAACAGTAGGTATTATTAGAACGCAGAGTAATAAAACGAAATTTTAAGTTTGAAGTCAAATTATAATTTGATTTTTATTTCAATGATAAAAAAATTAAATGAGTTAGTTGAATACATTAATTGTTTGTCGTTGGATAGTATTTTGTCTTACATAGTACTTGAATTTTGTCCTTTCAAATTTTTGGTGCTATGCATTGAAAACCTATAAAAAATGGAAATATATGCATTACTATTTATAATACTGCTGGTTGTGAATTGTTCAATTAATAAATTTTTAAGTTGATTTTGGTTGACGCATTTTGTGCAAGTCGATGGTATTACTTATTACTAGTTTAAAACCAGCGCGCTTTGCTTCGCTCTACGCTTATACCCTTAAAATAGGTCGCATATATAGTGCGTCCACGCCCATTTTCGGTACGGTTGCCGAATGCTACCTTAAGACTAAATTATCAAACTTTAGTCTCATATGACCCAAACCTTCTCAAATATGGCATTTTTATTGATTTTTGGTTGGTAAAGGGGGTGTGGTAACATTCTTCTTCCCTTAAACCATCTCGAAACAAATCAACTGCTAAAATTCCAGCTTAATTTAGCTTATACCTGGCGGGATTTGCTTCACTCAACGCTTATACCCTGAAAAGTGCGGGTAACTATAGTGCAACAACGCCCAATTTTATAACAAATTTTAGTCTAATACAACCCAACCCGTCCGAAATATACAGCCTAATTCTGAATGATTTTTCCCGGGGAATCGGAAAAGGGAGTTCTCATTTTTAAGATAAAGCTCAAAAATATTTTGGAAATTTTTAATGCCAATTTGTTCATCAACCGTCAATATTCATGAGTAAACAAAAAATATGTAAAATCTTTATCTATCTTAAAAATGGAAAATCCCTTTTCCAATTCCCCGGGAAAAATTATTCAGCATTGGGCTGATAGCTTTTTTATTGATTTGTAGATGGTAAAAGTGGTTGTGAGGCAAATCGACTGCCAAAATTTTAGCTCAATGGGACCAGAAGGTTTGGAGTCTATAGCCATCACACAGGCAGACAATTAGTTTTTTGCTTTTTTTGTATATATAGATTGATTTTGAAAACGAAATACACATTAGAACTTAAATTTCGTTAAAGGGATCATGGTACTTGCACACTTTCATTTCCTAAAATTTCGGTCTGACAATTTTCAATAGGTACAATATTCTGCAATATTTTCCTTTTATCTAACCTGTATATTGATTATAAAAAAATGAAAGAACTTTGTTAGCGTTAAATGTTTTATTTCAGGCAATTTTTTTATAAATTTTGCAACCAGCTTAGATCCTCGGAAACCTCGTTTTCTCTTGGAGCATGCTTTGAATTCTTTTTCTTCTTTTTTCTGTTTGAGCTATCTTCCCCTTCTACGTCCATTGTTGATGTATCACGTTTATGCTTTTTGAGCTTTATCGTTGTAGTCTCATTCTCACTTTCAACAGGCTCCGACTTGTAACTTTTTTTCTGCTCAGGCTTCTTCAATGTGGTCTTCGACCGCTTTCTTGCTTTACTGCGAATGTCTTGCATATTTTTGGCCGAAAATTCATCTGCTTGTCGTAGTCGTTCAACGATAGAGCTTTCCACTAGAAGCTTATCTTCAAACTGATGTCCAAGCAGAGGATGTCGCACTTTAATATTCGATGGTGCAGGTACACGACCAGGATCTGGGCAGATGGCTCCAATTTCGTCCGCAGTTGCCATTTCGTTTGCTTTCAAACGGTTTCGTAACAATACGCTACCACTCAAAGGCAACAATTTCAACGCATACTTCCCCTTGCGGTTGCAGTAACCAAAAGATTCAGAGAGTGGTTTGGAAAACTCTACTGCCACTGCCTCCATTTCCTGTATATGACTACGTCCAGGTAACTTGATTTTCTGACCTTCTAATACCCTGATATCCGTACCTTTGGGACACTGAAGTAACCATACTTCATCGTCATGTATTTCTTGAAACTCTCCTCCGAACGTTGTAGACTCGATAGATGTCGGAATTTCCACAAAGGCGGGATTTTCTTCTATAAAACTGCGCTTAGACTCTTTAGCAGAGCGAACACTCATTTTAAATCTGACGGCAAGACGTGTTAATAAATATTTACTTATATTTTTGTAAAATACTCACTACAGAAAAACCACTGTTTTGTTTAGTGTTTACAATGCACGTGTGAAAAGTACTGCCACCTTTTATTATATAAATAAACAGTACGTATAAAAAGCTTACCGTGAGCCTAGACCTCCCGAACAAACGAAAAATCCATAGCGAATAATTTATTGCAATAGGGGTATTCACAGTTACTACGTTTCCATGGCGAGTTGAGTTGGGGTAACTATCGATTAACCTCCCATGGAAACGTGAGTTGAGTTGAATTTCGTTAAATCTACGAAACTCCACGAAACTTGTTAGATTTAACTGAGTTCGATTGGATGAGTTCAGAAGGTGCAACAGTTGTTCAACTGTTGAACGAGGTTTTATTGAATTTATTGATTACTTTTTATTTTATTTTATTTCTGCCACTGCGCTGATGTAAAATGTAACATACCGTTTAACAGGAACACAAAGTTGTGAAAACTGATAACTAAGAAAAAATGGCGAATGGAATGGCCTAAGTCCAACTCGACTCGATGATATGCATGGAAACACTTTTGAGCTAGAAACGCCATTTTGTCAACTTGACGAAAACCCAACTCGCCATGGAAACGTAGTAAGTGAAAGTTGAGGACTAGTGAGGTTAGGTTTTCGTGAACACACCACCATCACTAAGGGTATTCATGCAAATGGGCAATACCCTTATAAATGGTATAAACTGTATATCTAAGGGCCAATTTTTCAGTGCGAGCTTAAACTCTAGTCAAATTAAACTGAGGTTAACTCACCCAAATTGGACGTTTAAACTCGGATTAGGCAAAAACAAAACTTCAACGAATGCTAAAATATCTAGTTAAGCCGGGCTTAAACGTCCAATTTTGGTGAGTTAACCTCAATTTAATTTGACTAGAGTTTAAGCTCGCACTGAAAAATTGGCCCTTAATCAGCCTTATAAATGAACTGTCAAATTTGTATGGAGAAGCCTTTGCACAAACCAGATATATTTGCTCTTCGCTATAAGGGGGGTTCACATGATCTGCATGTTGTTATGCCTGGTGTGATAGCCTTGAATTTGAAACATTTCAAATTCAAGATAACGTGTTGTCAGTCAGCTGTATCGAGCGTTCGAACGGTCAAATACGAGGCTTGTCCTACAATGCGTAATAACATGTAGGACCATGTGAACCTCGCTATAGGTAAGTAAACGAGTTGGCTAACTTATATGATCAATCAGCTGTTTTTGTTTTTCGAAAGTTAATTGATTTCTTATCAGCAGCCGGCAAAAAATCAATGAGAAAGGAAAGAATGTGTGAATTGGAGCAAAAGTAGTAAATATTTAATTGAAAATTACAGCTTAAAAACTTATTGGCAACATATGCAGCTTATGAAAATAAATTGCAGCTGATATACATATATGCTACAACTGAACAATCGACTTTAAGGGCTCATACAACCTGCTAATAAAAATAACTAATTGCTCAAATTATGAGATTGCCACTTTGCATGAATACCCTTACTATTTCAAAGCTATAAAATATTTCAATGCATATCAGTGCACAGAAAAGTTAATTTTGTGTGGTGAACACCACAAGTGTTGGATTTTTACAACAAAAATCCGAAATCGAGTCCACATTGTTTTCTTACGCCATGCCATGGCCGCAGCAATTTATGTTGGACTTTTATTATCCAATTATGTTCACGTAACGCAACGCAAGGTGGCCGTAGCAAATGGCGGATTGCACGTAGATAATTTCGTTGATTATGCAGACGTACATCTACTTAAAAAACTTGAACTCAGCTGCTTTTGTTTACAAAAAGTAAGATTTCCTCGGCAAGTTTGCGGACACATTAGGTGTATTCATGATTCATCGCACTTGAGAAATTGCGCACTTAAAATAAAAAAATACAAATATAATAAAATACAATATAATAAAAATAACTCCCAAATGGTAAAAAATTAAATAACTCCCAGTGAAATAACTAGAGAAATGAAATAACTCTTATGAAATATGAAATAACTCCTAATTTAAATACAACAACTCCCAAATGCGAATAAATAGGTTTGGTCATGCGAAATGCACCCTTAAAATATGGGGGGTGGGGGGAAATTATAAATTTTTCAGAAATGTGCAATGTTTGCTTACAATGTTTAATTTTCTAATCATCTTTTCAAATCATTTTCTGTAGTTTTTTAAGGAGAAAAAGCGCCGCATACGAAAAATATTTGAAAAAATCTTGTAATTAATAACAATTTTTAATATTTTTATTCAGAATTCAAATTATTTTCGATAGCTTTTTAAGGGCAAAAGTACAGCAGGCAAAAATTGTTATAAAAAATTGCGCAACTTTTAATAACAATTTTTGCAAAAATATTTTCTACAATTATATTGCATTAAATTTTGAATTTTTTTAATCATATTTCAAAATTATATTCGGTTGCTTTATGTGGAAAAAGCACCGCAGTCGAAAAGTTAAAAATTGTGAAATTTTTTATAAAAATTTTGAATTTTTTTAATTATATATATATATTTCAATGCTATTTTCGGTAGGTTTATACAGAAAAAAGTGGTTTAAGCGAAAAATTGTTATAAAATCACGCAATTTTTAATAGTTATTTAATTTCTCTTAGGAGTTATTTTATTGCTTTTGGAAGTTATTTAATTTTTCTTGAGAGTTATTTTATTAACCTTGGGAGTTACTTCATTTCTCTTCGGAGTTATTGCGTTACTTTTATTTTTGTTGGGAGTTATTTCAGAAGGAGTTTTTTAATTGGGACTTATTTCATTATTGGCTTTGTAACATATAACGTTTTTTTTCTATAATGAGTTATCTAGTTTTAATGATCATTTTATCTTTTGGAATGAAGACATTTTTTTTTTGTTTTTTTTTTTTTTTTTTTTCTCAGCTTAGAAGGTTAGCACGCATCGACTCACGGCTTTGCTCGTCGGCAATTGGGTTGGGTTCTTCCCTCTATCTGATATTTCGACCCATTAGTTTTTGAATTATTATTTTAATTTACGCGTGCTCGAGGAACAGGAAAAAGAGAGGACTGATAGAAACCAAAAGGACAACATTAGAAAATCTAGCTCATTGCATTTCGAAAAGCGGGTTTAAAAAAAATTAACGTTTGGTGTAAAGATGAACCAACACCAAATCTCCGCCCTCCCAGCCATGGTCAGATAATTTACCAAAAGAATTTTCATTCTGACCCCACGAACCAAATCAGGCTACTGCTGCCATGCGTTGAAACCAAAATATGATTAAGTTAGAATTTCATTTTTTTTTTTTTTTTTTATTTAATTAACAAGTTCAGTTTGTGGCTACAAAGTTTTCTATAATTAACTCCATTGATTATTTTTTTTTTTTTTTTTTACAGTAAAACTATAATATGTTGGCTAACAATAAGATTACACAAGTATTTAAAAAAACATCTATGTTAAGCCAATGAATTTTAGAGAAAAGGAAAAATATTAGATTAATAAAAAAAATTATTAATGTCATTAAAAATAGTGTACAAATGTATAGAAATAATTTAAATTAATTAAAAACAAAGAAAATCGCAAAATAATACAGCTCATTTTTAGGTTATTACATTATTTTGTGCCCAGTAAAGGGTTAATGCAAAAGAATTGACAAAAAAAAAATGCAAGTTGTAGTTCAAGATCAAGGCCATTAGTTAAGTTACGAAAAACCTTGATCCAATTAAAAACTAAAATTGGTACATACATACATACAAGTGACAAAGACTTACTTGCGTTGTTGTTGTTGTTTAGCAGCTCCCACGACGAAAGATCTTTCTCGCGTTCGCTGTGGAATCTAAGTTGGTTAATTTTTATTGCTAGCAAGAACTGACCTGCCTCAATTTTTGGCACCGCAACATGTTGCTAACGCTCTTTATTACCCTGATCGTGACCAGCTTGCGATTTTTTTCTTTTCGGTTTCTTTTTTTTTTTTTTTGCATGACATAAATTATTTTACTTTGTCAGATTTTAATTTTTTTTCTTATTTCACTCGACAAATTAATGAAAACTATGAAAATATTCTACCTTAAGTTATCCATTAAATTTAATTTTTAAACTTTATTTTAGTTATTTTTTTAAGAAACATTTAATTCGAAGAAAATCTGAAAATCTCACGCTATAAGCCTGAATCACTTATTTATCGGCTATGTATACCGATTTTAGATGCAACATTTTGTTGTTTTCTTTTTGTTGCAATAAACTGCACTGTGTTTTTTTTCCAAACCGCGATTTTATGCACATAATTTTATACTTTTATTCTTTACTTTAACTTCGTTTCCTTTTTTTTTTTCATCTTTAAGTATTTTTGCTTTTTTTTTCTTCTATTTAATTTAATAGCATTTTACTAAAATTTTAATAATAAGAATGATTTAATGAGAATTTCACTTTTTGTTTCTGTTTGAGTGTCTTTTTAACTTTTAGTTTTTTTTCTTCACACGCGTGGTCAGAACATCGAGGTTATAACGTTGGATGTCGAGTAATTACTGCTCTCCACGTTTAGCTGACACGATCTTCTGTCCATTGCGTCTCAAATAAACGATATGAAAATATATCTTGCGAGAAATTTTTATGAACCATGAACTAGGTGCCAATCTACATAATCAAACTAATTAGTTATGTAGAAAAATTAAAATTTTAATTAATTATTATTTACCCTTATTTGGATTGGCATCAGAGTAATCAAAAGAAAAAAGTTAATTTTAATAAACTTCTTCAAAATTTGATTCGGAGTTTATCTAGAAAATTTTTTAATAGAAATAAGTAAAGTTAGAAGAAAACCTTTGTGCAACTCTATGTTTGCAATACAAAAAGAGAACTTGTTCTCATATATAAATAAAGAAAATTTATATCAACACTTACATGCAGAATTTGCAGATTCTCAACTTATTTCCAATTTTTGTGCTAGCATTTTATTTACGATGATTTAGTTACAAAAACTTATTAATATTAACTTTAATATATTTACACTTAGTGCAATATAGTAGCGCACTTTAGAAGAATTGATCTTTCGCCTTACGTAGCCAGATAGGAAAAGATCGAGAAAATTTATTTTGATGAGCCAGAAGGCACATGTACCAAAAGTTGTGGCAATGGCCGACTATTTCCGTTGAAAAGAGAATTGATAAAGTTTGGAAGTAAATATACGTATGTAGCAATGAGCTTTATACTGAGTTATATATTTTTTTGACAAATAGATGGCACAACAGACGGAAGTATCTTAACAAGTGCTTGTGCATTAATAAAATAATTTTATATACGGAAACAATAAATTTTTGCGACAAGCGCCATTACATTTCCCCCCTGCCAAGATCAGATTTTGGGGGGGATTTCGAATACCGCACAAAAGCTGATAACCGCTTGGAGCAACGTTACTTGGAGCAAAATGAGGCATCACAAATTTAAAGGATTAATCACTGTTTTAAATCTTTTGCGTGATATGTAGCAACAAACCTACCCTGTAGGTCTTCTACTTGGTAGTAACAATTTCCTATTTTTTTCCTTACGCGAGCCTTTATCCATGCCGGTGCCAGCTTTGCGTTAAATCCCTTCTCAAAGTTACTTTGTTGAAAATTCCTACGATAGATTTCCTGTCCCTCATTGAAGCTTACCATCCGTGATTTTAGGTTATACACTTTTTCATTCCGTTGCTGTTGTTTATTATTAACTAGAACTGCTCTATTACGTGAGATATCAATGGACTCCTCTCTAGTGAACCTAACAGTACGATCTTCGAGTAAGTTGAGTTGTCGTAGCAAATGATACATGGCACCATCGGTAACCATATGTTGGCCAAACGCAATGAAATATGGTGATGTCCCTAATGAAGCATGCTCAGCTGAGCGAAGTGCGCAACAGATCTGGCTAAGATTCTCATCCCAATCTTTTTGATCAGGGTTAATATATGCTTTAATACCTGCAATAACAGAACGATTTACTCGTTCGCTTGCATTCGACTGTGGCGAATGGATGGCAGTAAAAACATGATTGACTTTATATTTTCTGAGAAAGTTGTTAAAAAGACTAGACTTAAATTGTGAGCCATTATCAGAGACAATAGTCTCTGGAACTCCAAATGTATGAAAAACAGCTTGTTCCAAAAATTGTATAACAACATCAGCAGTAAATTTACGAACTGGCTTCAAGAATGGGTACTTCGAGAAATGGTCAAGGGCGATGAAAATACCTATATTGCCCGAACGAGATCTGGGATAGGGCCCTAAAAAATCAACATAGAGTTTTTGAAAAACACGATCAGTAACAGATTGTTTACCCATTGGTGGTCGAGTAACAAAATTTGGATGTTTTGTAGCTTTACACACATCACAAGAGTTAATAAAATTTTTGACGTCGACAACTAAATTTGGCCAGTAGAAATACCGACGCACCCTTTCTAATGTTTTATTAATTCCACCGTGTGATGCCAACGGATCGTTGTGAGATTTAGACAAAACTTCCTTCACCAAACCTTTTGGAATCCAAAGTTTCCAAACGTGGTCATCATGCACTTGCTCGCTACTCGAGTGTTCGCTTCTTCTATATAAGAAATCATCAATTACTTTTAAGTCTGGAAAATTTTCGGAGTTTTCTTTAATTTTCTTAACACGTGAAGTATATTCATCTGATTGAAATTCTTTTGACTTTAAATCAACCAAAACCCCACATTCGAAAGCAGACAGATCAGTAGTGTTTACTCTAGAAAGAGCATCAGGCACTATGTTTTGACTTCCTCGACGATGCGTAATTTTAAAAGAATAGCCCTGAAGTTTTAAAGCCCATCTTGCAAGTCTTGTACTCAGGTCTGTTTGAGACATGAGCCACTTTAGTGAAGCATGATCTGTTATCACTGTGAACTCATGTCCTTCCACATATGCTCTGAACTTTTTAATGCTTAGCATTGCTGCCAAGCATTCTTGTTCGGTTACCGAATATTTACGTTGGGCTTGATTGAGTTTCTTTGACATAAATGCTATAGGAAACTCTTCACCCTCCGCATTTAACTGAACCAATACACTTCCTATACCCGTAGTGCAAGCATCGCAATGTATGAAAAATGGTTGCGAAAAATCTGGACTGTGCAATACAGGAGCTGAGCTTAAAATGGACTTTAAATCATCAAAAGCCTTTTGAGCATCATCATTCCACAAAAATTTTCGACTATTTTTAAGTAAATCAGTCAATGGAGCTGTAATCGAAGCATAGTTTTTGATGAACTTTCTATACCACCCGGACATACCTAAAAACCGACGAACCTGCTTAACGGATCGAGGTGGCGGAAATTCGGTTATAGCGGACACTTTTTCAGGATCTGTTCGAATTGTACCTTTTCCAACAATATGCCCCAGATACCTGACTTCACGCAAACAGAATTTACTTTTTTCTACGTTTAATGTCAACCCAGCTATTCTTATGTGCCCCGCTAACTCTCTCAACACTTCCAAATGCATTTCGAAACTTTCGGACAAAACCAATAAATCGTCCAAATAAACAAAAACCTGTGTTCGGAGATGAGCAGGAACCACCTTATCCATTAACCGCGTCATTGTTTGCGGTGCGTTGCACAATCCAAATGGCATGACTTTGAAGTGATATAATGGTCTTCCCGGTACAGTAAAGGCAGTTTTGTCACGAGACGCAGGGTCTAAAGGAATTTGCCAGAAGGCATCTTTTAGATCAAGACTGGATATAAATTCAACTTTTGGAAGTCTGCTAAAAATTCCGTCAATGTTTGGGAGAGGATACGCATCTTTAACAGTTACAGCGTTTACCTTTCTGCTATCCAAACATAACCTCACCTTACCAGGTTTTCTAACGAGAACTATTGGTGACGACCAAGCACTTTCTGACTCTTCTATAATCCCTAGACCTAACATTCTATCAACCTCATCGTAGATCAAATTTTCTATAGCTGGAGAGACTGGAAAATGCCTCTGCTTGATAGGCTTTGTTTCACCGACATCAATTATGTGGGAGATAACATTGGTCTTGCCAAGACCTTCTTTAGAAAATGAGGGGAACAAATTTATTACATTCCGTAATTTTTGTGATTGATAAGCAGTCAGAGAGTGAATTTCTGGATTGTTGGTGTCTAATTCATTAACAAATTGAGGAGGAAGCAAATCAAATAATTTCCAAAAGTCCACGCCTAAATATAAATCTTGCGAGAGCGTTGGAATGATGAAAACCGAAATATTTTTGGAAACTCCACGGAAGAGAATTTTTGTATCAATTTGACCGATTATAATTTGTGAATTTCCATCAGCCGTCCTAACACATGACGAGATTTTTTTATACGGTAATTTTGCTGTTAAAAACTCATGAGCAGCTCCTGCTCCTAAGCAACTAATCGAGGCACCAGTGTCTAATAAGCCTTTCATACTTTTTCCAAATAACATAACTTCAGCATATGGGCGAATATCTGATGAATTTTTACTAAGCGAATTTATAAAACAAATAAAATTCTTACGATTTTTACGTATATTTTTCCAAAATATTTGCATCCTTAAGCTAGAACGAGTCTTTTTGTGAGCTGGTAAATCATTAAAAATCCTATTTCGAGCAATTTTGTATTCAGCTAACCGAATATGATAAGGCTTAAACGAAATTTGATTATTAAAAAAACATTGACTGTCATTTTCAACACAAGAACGTTTTTGGAGGATTAAAGGCAAAGAACAAGAACTATTTATTCCGTGTTGGTTGATTGGTGTTTGCGTACCTGTATCGGAAAAGGTTTGAATGCACTTTCCAGTGCATTCGATCTCAAGTTTTTTGAATCAGTGCATTTTGTACAGTTTGGTTTATAAGTGTTTGGTGCTCCACACCCAAAACAGAAAACGTTACGCTCACCAAGGCAGTCTTGGTAGCGATGACCAGCTTTGTTACAGTTCCAGCATATTAGCGAAACTGCAGCGACTTCCTCGCAAGAAAAATCTGTGTCTGTACATGAATCACTTACAAAATTATCGTCAATCTGTGAAACATGTTTACGAGGCAATTTACAATTATCAGCTTGATACTTACGACAAATATCATTTAGGAAAAACTCCCGCTTTCGACATATTTCGCGCAATTGTGATACAGTCGATATTTGTAAGTTAAGGATTTCGTGTTGTATCTCTGGCAATAAATTGCGTCGTAAAATTTCCACAAGATTACTTTCAGGAATCGGTAATTCTAGTCGATCAATAAGCTCCAATATACAATCGTAAAAACTGTCAAAGGTTTCATTAGGTTTTTGCTTGCGATCCCTAATTAATTCCTTAAAATCTATATCGGTTCTCGAATCCCTATATTGTCTTCGTAAGGCGATACATAAATCATTCCACCTGAAATCTCGAACAGCTTTGTGAAAGCGCCAAAACCAATTGTTGGCTTTTCCGTCAAACAAAATGTTTGCATGTCTACAAACTGTATCGAAATTTCCATCAAGTGTCTGATTTGTAAGAGCCTCTACTCGATAAATAAAATTTTCCACTGGCAATCCATCGGGACCACCGGTAAACTTAACCTTCCAATTAAAAATAATCTGACTAACTTTGTCAGAACGTACCAGTACTGCAGAAGGCGTATTGCTACTACGAGCAGCTGGTGAATTGTTTGGCAGCGACATAGTAGCCATTAAATCAGCGCGTTCGTTCGGTACAGCTGCAACTGAAGGCAAGCCTAACAGCTGTTCAATAGTTTGATGCTCAATAGGTTGAAACTGGACGTTACGAGACGGTCCTTGAATAGGAGAATTTACAGCTAAGTTTTGTTGTGGTGCACCTATCTGGGGAGTATTCTGTAGCCTCAACCGATTAAACCCAATCTCGATATTCGATTCTATGATTCGAGTCATTTGTTGGCTGAGTGTAGATAAAAGTTCTGCATGTTGAGCTCCGACCGCAGCTGTAACAAGGTTTCTTAAAGTATCTCTTTGTTGCTGTTCTGGAGAAAAATTTTGAGATGTATCAGACTGATATTGTGTACCAGGCGGAATAGCATGGCTTGATCCACTAGCCGCTTCATTTGCAGGTGTTTTCCGTGCTTGTGATCTGGTATTGTGCACCGCGTCAGAAAATTTTGTAGGGGTGTTTGTTTTGGACATTTGTGAAGAACTTAGAGGACTTGTGATTCTTGCATTACAAGCTGGACAATTACTCTTCGTTTGAACGTACTTCATAAGGCAAGCGTTGTGGAAATCATGACCACAATTAGTCTTTACTAAAGACCGAAGAATGATTTGCTTTGCACAGATAGGACAAGTAGGAAGAGTCGAATCAGACGCTAAATCTTCATTACTGTGGCGAACTGACGTCATTTTTTTAGCGTAAAAGTAAGAAATGGAGAATTATGAACTTATAAAATGCAGTCGGTTGAACCTAACAGTTGTTCGAATCAAAATCGAAAAAAAAGAAAAACAAATAAGTTTACTGTATCAACCGGGTTAGATTAGAAATTAATTAAATTTAAATTTTTACAACTTGTGAGTACTACTTTGAGTACAACTTGAGAGTACTACTACTTTTTTTTGAGAAAAACAAGAGAAATATTTAAAGATAAAATATAAAAACAAATATACTCATAAATCTATTGGTTTCATTGCATGCCAAACAGAGCCCGTAAAATGGTTAATTAAACCTTACCAAACAAAATGCAATAAGTATTAGGAACACGAAGAAAAGATTGATCTTTGTTGGTTATCAACTTAGCTTTCAGAACATAGTCAATAATATTCCAAGCAACGATCAGAACAAACAAATTTTTTTTTAAAAGCTTTTGCTGTGGTCAGTTTGTAGCTAATTTATCCACAAATCCGCATTTCCGGTCAGCAGACGCTAATAAAAAAAACATAGAAAGTTATAAAGGAATATTTGAAATCAAATATGGCAGTTACACGTTCAGTAAATTGAAACTATATACAATTCATACCAAATTTAATCCAAAATCAATTTTAAGTAGCTAGAGTCTTCGAATACTTGTTAACACAGGTCAAAGCCAACATTTGAAAGCAATTGCATTTCCTGTGAGAATAGTTATCGAAATAGAACAACCAAGAAAGATTTAAGAAAATAGATATATAAAGCCGAATTTTCGTGGGACTTATAATTGAAGATGTTGAAAGAAAAATGCCGTGTTGGCCCCACGTTGGGCGCCAAAAATAATAATTATAATATTTATTAATGTAACATATAACGTTTTTTTTCTATAATGAGTTATCTAGTTTTAATGATCATTTTATCTTTTGGAATGAAGACATTTTTTTTTTGTTTTTTTTTTTTTTTTTTTTTCTCAGCTTAGAAGGTTAGCACGCATCGACTCACGGCTTTGCTCGTCGGCAATTGGGTTGGGTTCTTCCCTCTATCTGATATTTCGACCCATTAGTTTTTGAATTATTATTTTAATTTACGCGTGCTCGAGGAACAGGAAAAAGAGAGGACTGATAGAAACCAAAAGGACAACATTAGAAAATCTAGCTCATTGCATTTCGAAAAGCGGGTTTAAAAAAAATTAACGTTTGGTGTAAAGATGAACCAACACCAAATCTCCGCCCTCCCAGCCATGGTCAGATAATTTACCAAAAGAATTTTCATTCTGACCCCACGAACCAAATCAGGCTACTGCTGCCATGCGTTGAAACCAAAATATGATTA
Organism: Dichetophora obliterata; assembly: GCA_963920525.1. NCBI lineage: Eukaryota > Metazoa > Arthropoda > Insecta > Diptera > Sciomyzidae > Dichetophora > Dichetophora obliterata. Next base: position 279,741,738 of record OY986435.1, read on the forward strand.
AGTTAGAATTTCATTTTTTTTTTTTTTTTTTATTTAATTAACAAGTTCAGTTTGTGGCTACAAAGTTTTCTATAATTAACTCCATTGATTATTTTTTTTTTTTTTTTTACAGTAAAACTATAATATGTTGGCTAACAATAAGATTACACAAGTATTTAAAAAAACATCTATGTTAAGCCAATGAATTTTAGAGAAAAGGAAAAATATTAGATTAATAAAAAAAATTATTAATGTCATTAAAAATAGTGTACAAATGTATAGAAATAATTTAAATTAATTAAAAACAAAGAAAATCGCAAAATAATACAGCTCATTTTTAGGTTATTACATTATTTTGTGCCCAGTAAAGGGTTAATGCAAAAGAATTGACAAAAAAAAAATGCAAGTTGTAGTTCAAGATCAAGGCCATTAGTTAAGTTACGAAAAACCTTGATCCAATTAAAAACTAAAATTGGTACATACATACATACAAGTGACAAAGACTTACTTGCGTTGTTGTTGTTGTTTAGCAGCTCCCACGACGAAAGATCTTTCTCGCGTTCGCTGTGGAATCTAAGTTGGTTAATTTTTATTGCTAGCAAGAACTGACCTGCCTCAATTTTTGGCACCGCAACATGTTGCTAACGCTCTTTATTACCCTGATCGTGACCAGCTTGCGATTTTTTTTCTTTTCGGTTTCTTTTTTTTTTTTTTTTGCATGACATAAATTATTTTACTTTGTCAGATTTTAATTTTTTTTCTTATTTCACTCGACAAATTAATGAAAACTATGAAAATATTCTACCTTAAGTTATCCATTAAATTTAATTTTTAAACTTTATTTTAGTTATTTTTTTAAGAAACATTTAATTCGAAGAAAATCTGAAAATCTCACGCTATAAGCCTGAATCACTTATTTATCGGCTATGTATACCGATATTAGATGCAACATTTTGTTGTTTTCTTTTTGTTGCAATAAACTGCACTGTGTTTTTTTTTCCAAACCGCGATTTTATGCACATAATTTTATACTTTTATTCTTTACTTTAACTTCGTTTCCTTTTTTTTTTTCATCTTTAAGTATTTTTGCTTTTTTTTTCTTCTATTTAATTTAATAGCATTTTACTAAAATTTTAATAATAAGAATGATTTAATGAGAATTTCACTTTTTGTTTCTGTTTGAGTGTCTTTTTAACTTTTAGTTTTTTTTCTTCACACGCGTGGTCAGAACATCGAGGTTATAACGTTGGATGTCGAGTAATTACTGCTCTCCACGTTTAGCTGACACGATCTTCTGTCCATTGCGTCTCAAATAAACGATATGAAAATATATCTTGCGAGAAATTTTTATGAACCATGAACTAGGTGCCAATCTACATAATCAAACTAATTAGTTATGTAGAAAAATTAAAATTTTAATTAATTATTATTTACCCTTATTTGGATTGGCATCAGAGTAATCAAAAGAAAAAAGTTAATTTTAATAAACTTCTTCAAAATTTGATTCGGAGTTTATCTAGAAAATTTTTTAATAGAAATAAGTAAAGTTAGAAGAAAACCTTTGTGCAACTCTATGTTTGCAATACAAAAAGAGAACTTGTTCTCATATATAAATAAAGAAAATTTATATCAACACTTACATGCAGAATTTGCCGATTCTCAACTTATTTCCAATTTTTGTGCTAGCATTTTATTTACGATGATTTAGTTACAAAAACTTATTAATATTAACTTTAATATATTTACACTTAGTGCAATATAGTAGCGCACTTTAGAAGAATTGATCTTTCGCCTTACGTAGCCAGATAGGAAAAGATCGAGAAAATTTATTTTGATGAGCCAGAAGGCACATGTACCAAAAGTTGTGGCAATGGCCGACTATTTCCGTTGAAAAGAGAATTGATAAAGTTTGGAAGTAAATATACGTATGTAGCAATGAGCTTTATACTGAGTTATATATTTTTTTGACAAATAGATGGCACAACAGACGGAAGTATCTTAACAAGTGCTTGTGCATTAATAAAATAATTTTATATACGGAAACAATAAATTTTTGCGACAAGCGCCATTACAGCTTGGAAGTTATTTCATTTTCATTGGAAGTTATTTCGTATTTTTCATTTAGGAGTTATTTCATTGGGAATTATTTCACTGCACCAATAGCTCCTAACACAAATGAAATAACTCCCATGAGAAATGAAATAACTCCTAAGAGAAAAGAAAGAATTCCCAAATGAAATGAAATAACTCCCAAGTTAAATTAAATAACTCCCAACCAAATATTTTGGGACTTATTTTATTTTGAAATTTTTTGAGAGCTCTACATAGTTGGGAGTTATTTTATAAAAAAATTAAATAACTCCCAATAAAAACGAAATAACTCCCAAGTTTTTTGGAGTGATTGTAAACTAAATACCTAAAAAAAAGTTGTAACAATTTTGGGAGTTATTTAATTTTTTGGGAGTTATTTCAGTGGGAGTTATTTCACTGCACCAAAAATCTGTACAAGTGCTTTTCTATTGTAGCCTCAAACCTTAGGACTTGAGCAGATGTGAGCATTGCGAATTTTGACAGCTTTGAAAAAAAATTGATAATTGTGTGTTCACGAAAACCTAACTGCACAAGCTCTCAACTGCACAGCCCAGTGCACTGAAAAGTGAATACCCTAGTAGATTTTTGACGTGCTTGTATTTTGTTTTTATAAGGTGTATAAGAGGGCGCATCGAAAAATTTAGATCGTATTCTAAGAGGTTTCAAAAGTTACATGGGGCGGTCAAAATCATTCAAACAAAATTTTAAGAAAAAAAATTATGTCTTCCTCTCCCGCAAGCACAAAATTGTTTTTAGAAACAATAACGATCTCAAAATACTTTGATCTTTTTAAGAAACTCTACAAATGTCTTAAACAGTAAATATAGACTTTAATTAACAATATCTTGTCAAACGCGATGCCTTTATCGATTTTTACCCACAGTGTCCTGTGTAAAGGATATTCGAATCTAAAGGTACACTCGATATAGGCCAGAACTTTTTATTGTTATCTGATCGTCTAAATTTTGGTGGTATTGCTTATAGCGTTAACGTTTTCCTTAAATTTGGCGAATAAGTAATCTGCATATTTTTGCATTTTCTTGTTTTTAAAAAAAGGAATATGAGGTTATTTACCTCGGGCATCAGAAGTAGTACCGAAAATAATTTTCTCAATTTGGATTTTACTAAAAATATATCATAGAACATCAAGAAAAGACCAAGATTTTTTCCAAAAGAGATCGCCCCGTAGTGTGTATAAAAGTGCTGTAAAAACTTTAAACACGTTTTTCTCGAAACTGCGGGTAAGCAGTGACTAGTAGTGACCTTTGACGATTTTACAAGGTTAAAATTTGGAGCTTTAGGTCAAGTAATTTATGAAAGAAGGCAACAACAACAATTTTGTAAAAAGTCAATCACACAGCAGACTAGATAGCCGTTTTCGGAAATAGCTACATTTCCTCTTCAGTAGTCTTGAGTGATTCAGTTGTGACTAAAGCTTTCAATCCCGGGATCTCGAATTCCAAAATCCCGGTATCCCGAACCAATTTCTTGTCCCGGGATACCAAGCCCTAAATTCCGGGATTTTATTCACAAGAAAATATAAAAATTTTCTGCAACAATAAATACAACTGCAATATAATCGATTTTTTTTTATTATCGAAAAAACCCTGTTCTTTCTTTATTTCTCTATATACTTTGAAAGACTATTTTTTTACTTGTTTTAGTTGTGATCTTAAAAGACTGTAAAAATGCCATGAAAGTTAAACGGCCTTGTTAACAAATTAGCAATAGTTTTATTGCTATATTATAGTTTTTTTACTATGAAGGAATATTTTATTCACATCAAATTTTTTAATCAACTCTAACTGAATTTATTTGAATAAGAAGTTTAGTTTTCTTTTAAAAAGATTTTAAAACATAAATTTATGTTATTTGTTTTGTTTAACTTATTTACGTTTATATTTTTATGTTTATAATAAAGTGAAACATTATTTGATATTTTTTGACATTTAACTTCATATTTTATATAACTTTTTTTATTATCGTATTATATAATTAAAATATTTAAAAATTTAGCAAATATCTTTTATTGAGGACCGTTAAGGTTATGGGCCTCACCAATAGTCATTTTAATGTCAACTCCAAATTTAGGGTAAGCTTTTTGACAACAAATTCTATAGAAATAATGTCAGAAAAGTTCACATTAAATCGACTTTTGGCAAGGCCCTATGATTTTTATTAAAAAAACCATTATACCATAATCGTTATTTTCTTATTTAATTTTTTTCGATCTGATTTATTCAAGTGAGGTATATTTTTTCAATCAAAAAATTTACAAGTGTTTCACCTAAAAATACAAAATCCGATTTCAGATTTCGACTTTATCTTTCAACTATTGTTGAATTTTTTTTCTTAAATTCCTTTATTTACGTTGAAACTGTTTTGTAACCCTTGTCTGCATTAGTAATTAAGATTTCTTCTAGTGTTGTCTTATAAACTTTTGAGTGTTTTATATTTACATATTTTAAGTATATATAACGATTACGTTCGTATTTCTTTTTAAAAATTAAAAAAGAAATAAATAATATAAAATTCTTTTTGCCAAAAAGCATAAATTAAGAGAAAGAGTTATTAACGTTACCAGCTTTTAATACAGCTGAGTACCATAATTTTAAAATTTTGATATTTCGGGATTTCGAGAAAATCCGGAATAATGATTTTTCAATCCCGAGATTTGCCAAAACCATTCGAGGTTGAAAGCCCTAGTTGTAACCAGCCAATAAACTGTTTCACGTTCTATATGATTTAAGACATGTTTTAATAAACTCATCTGAAAGATATGACGGTAAAAACAAGTGGATCTTATTTTTGGTCAAACCTTCTTTTTTTTTCTACGATCCCCCCTCTTTATAGAGCTTTAGAACTTTGCCACCCATCTCTTGGCTAATAGCTAATTAAAACATGTCTTAACTATTTCTAGTCTAGTCTAGTTTGCTGTGTGATTCACTATTTAAAAAGATATTGTTGTTGCCTTCTTTCATAAATTACTTGACCTAAAGCTCCAAATTTTAACCTTGCAAATTCATCAAAGGTCACAATTATTTACGTAAATCTAAATTTTGTTTTGATAGAGCCCAACCAAAATATAAATAAATTTATTATCTTGTGTGCACGGACTTACACATAATAAATATAATCTTATTTTCAAGAAAAGCTTAAACATTGTCCACGCCATCTGGTGGTATCAACCAAAATAGCGATTAACCAAAAGGTGGATGGTAAAGTTCGAGTACTAGTCACGCCGCCTGGTAATTATCAGCCAAACAAGCGATTTACCAAGAGGGGGGATCGTAGAAAAGAGTAACTTTGATAAAGTTTAAGGCTTGACTAAAAATAAGATCTACTTGTTTTCAGCGTCATATCGTTTAGATGACTTTATTAAAACATGTCTCAAATCATATAGAACGTGAAACAGCTGAATCACTCAAGAAACCTGAAGAGGAAAATGTAGCTATTTCCGAAACAGGTTCTCTTCGATATTAAAAAAAAGAATTTACAAAAACAAAAAATCTTGAAATAAATCTAAAGTTATATAGTAATTTTTAGTGACACAAAAAACAGTGTGTTACATTTTGAAAACTTCGTTATGAATAAACCTCCAGATTTTAAGTTCATAAATAGCCAAAGTCAAAAATTGATGGAAAAACACTAATAAACTATAAAATTTCTCTGTAACTAAGTACCTTGTGATGACCAGAACAAAAAGTGAAGTAGGCTTGATAAGTGTGTCCCCTTTTTTAATAAAAAAAAATAATTGACTACACGTCAACTGAATTGATCAAGGTTGAATAAAGTGTAAATTGCTTTCGTTTCTTTGCACAAACTGTTGTACAAAACATCATATTGGCTGCATTCTATCCAAAAAAGCGCTCGGGTAGCGAAAAACCATAAAATATTTTCGCTATATAAGATTGCGACTACTCAGTGATCAGGTTCTGTGAGCGCATACCATCCAGCCCGAAAGTTGTGCAACAGTTCCTTCCGCTGAATGCAGCCATTGACATTGAAACTGGTGAAGAATGTGTAAATGAAAAAATATGCATTAACTGTAAAGAAAACGAAATCATTACCTGTAATTACTCTCTGTTCGAGAAAAAAGGCCAATATTTGTAAAAGAAAAAGAGCTGCAGACAATAAAAGTTTTACAAAAAACAGACATAAAAAACGCTACAAAAATATACAATGAGCGCAATCAACATGGGATCACTACTTACTCTCCCGTGCTAAGATCTACTCAACCTCCACAAACCAGCCGCAATATTATCTCATATGATCTACCTATCACATCTTGGAGATTTTCATAATAGTGACCACTTCCCTCTTAAACTTTCTATAAATTTGACTTCATAACACCCACACCTCAAAAACCCATACAAAATTTATCTTGGATTTAGCAGACTGGACTATATTTGTAAAGAAAGTTGACCTAGAGCACCAAAACATAGCTGCCAGCAACACAAGCAATAAGAAGGCAGCACCATTCACAAAATGATTATGTACTGCAGCTAATCTTTCTATCCTTCAAGCCACAATTGCCGGCAACCGTAATGTTCCTTGGTGGCAGTACTCCGAAGAAATAAAATACTCTCGTGGCGCAAATTTTGATCGAGCCCAACAAACTTAACTTCTCGAATTAAAAAAAATAAATGCAAAATTTCTCAAAACTATCAATAAAGTTCAAATACAAAAGTTACCAGGAATTTGCAGGTGCTATCTGTCGAGGCTCCTCAATACCAATGGAACAAAATCAATAGATTTTTCAACAAAAATACTGTGAAACAAATTGCTGCCATGCGCTCAAACAATAACATGACCACTGACCCAACGGAAATCGCAAATCACATTACGAATGAATGGTAAAAATTTATTGACATCAAATATAGCATAGAAAATCAAATCACTACCAACTGTGCTACAAATACTGATGCACAAAAAAATCAAAGAGCCCATTAGTATGACCGAACTACAATCATGTATTAGCAAAGTTAAAGGTAAAAGGTAAAATTTTTTTTTAATGTTGAAAAAATTGGGGATTTTGTGTTTGGGAATTTTGTGTTTGGAGATTTCGAGCCTCTCCTATGCCTCATACCTGGAAAGAAGCAGTTTTAGTTGAAAGGTATCGCCCAATATTTCTCCGTTCCTGTTTGTTGAATCCACTGAAAGGAATAATTGCAAAAGGAATTTCATGGTTTAACGAAAAAAGGGATCTTATAGCCAAATATCAGGCCGGATACCTACACATTGATTTCTATGTTTCAAATCGTCTTTGGCTGTGCAATACCGCGTATGAGTATATGAAAACGTACGGCGGATACGCGGTATTGCACGCGCAACGACGAAATGTCTCCATTTTATCTCTAGACTTTTTTTTTTTTATCGTATAGGAGCACATATTGTACTCAAACGTCTAAAATTCTGGGGAATAGGCTCAAAAGTTTTGACATTCATAAAATAGTTTCTAGCCAACAGACAGTTCAAAGTTCGAATAAATAACTCTCTCTCAGATACATTTAACCTAATATATGGAATTCCACAGGGTTCACCATTATCTGTTATTTGATTTTAGATTAGTACAATTATTACAAAAAGTAAATATGTTGACCACTGTATTTACGCTGCTGATCTTCATATTTTTTGTAAAGAAAAAGACAGTAAGCAAGCAAACCAAATTTTAAAAACCATTTTGGGGGATATTTTTGCCTGTACAGCAGTGTCTAGGGCAAAACTATCTGTTGCTTTCCTATGCCGTAGGAGTTCGAATAAACCCACTTATTAAAAGATCGCTTGATTAAATGAAGTGTTGTACTATGAAGTTTATTCTCTATAACAAATTAATAAAATGTTAATTAAATTTATTTGTTTAAGTTTACACATTTTTCTTTGTTATAATACAAATTACTTACATTGGTTTACTTCTAAAGGCGGTCGTTCATAGAAAAGATTTGTGCCGAACCACACTTGGGTTTTTATAACAAAGCAAAATAATATAATGACCAATAACATTTAAGATTCTACATTTTCGACAAACAAACGGTTTGATTTAGTTTTAGCGTTGACATATATCTTTACTTCTCGTGTAGTGTTTCGTTCTCTCTCTCTCATCTCATTTTGCCAAACGATGTTATCGGCTTGTGTCTAGGCTATAATTTGGCTATAAGAATTCAATGTTCGTATTACCCTTACATATCTTGTGAAAGTTCTAGTTTTAAGCAAAATTGACTATGGCTTATTTCTTTACGGAAACTCTCCAAAATCAACATTAAATATACTTAAGCCCTTATATCATCAAGCTATTAGAGCCAGTTTGCTTGCATACATAACCTCACCAATAAACAACATGCTAGTGGAATCAGGCCAGTGCTGCCAGGTTAGGGGATTTCCCCCCATGATTTAGGGGTTTTTTAACTGTGTTGAGGGATTTTAGGGGTAATGTATCTTTAGCGGTTTTGTTAGGGAGATTTAATTTTTTTATGGTTTTTTAGGGGTATTTGAAAAATGTACCTTTGGAATTAATGTTTTCTGACTTTTCCTTAAAATAATGCTAAAAATTTAAGAAAAGTAGATATTTGGTTTCTTGGTTATTTCAGCAACACTTTATAAAAACAACTGAATTGGCAGCACTTTAAATAAATTACCACCCAGCAGGCAAAATGAGCTCACGAAATCAGACATTTTTCGTGCAACTCACAATGAGCTCTCTATGAGGTAAGTGTTAGATTACAGAGGCAAATAGAAAATACAATCAGTTTTGAGGTGATAATGAGGTTATAATGAGATGAAGTGAAAAATAAACCGAGTTTGAAAGTTATCTTGATTGGAAGGTTATCGTGAGCTAATTACGAGGTATTTGTGATGATTCAATTATTAACAGAATAAAAAAAATTTGCTTTTGCTCAGCTGCTTAAACTCAGCAAACACATTGCTCATGTGTGCGCAAAATTCTCGAAAGTAGCTCACAATGACGTCATATTTTACTCACGCCGGCTTTTAATTTATAAACACTCTTTTAGCGCAATATCGAAAGCAGTCTCAGAGGGTCGGTCGGCTTTTTGTACAATGATTCCAGGTTCAAATCTCGGAAATGGAATTAGAAAATTTATAAATATGAAATAATTAAATTAAATAAAATCAAATTAATATAATACTTGAAAAAATAAAACAAAAAAGTTAAGTAGGTATAACACTATAAAGTATAATTTTTTTAAATTTTCACAAGAAGCTCAATATGAGCTAATTACGAGAACATTTTAAGTTCACGACTTACCTCATATTGACCTCATACTAAGTTCAAAAGCATGCGCCAATTAATTCACTATTACCTCATATGTGTCTCATAAGTAACTATTAATGACTTTAAACGATAAATTTGCAAATCGCAAGTAGTTCATACCCAGCCAGCCAAATGCGAAACACGTGGAGAAGTCTTTCTGGAACGCTCCTGCAAAGAGTGTCAAAAAGAGCACCGCATCAGAGCATTTACGGAGTGTTGAATTGCGATGTTTCTTTTTATTATCTTTCGTTATCTTTGTTTCGTTCTTTTTGACGAAAGACGCTTGAGTTTTTTAAGTGGAAATAAGCGTGGTATTAAAAGCGGGTCGGTGTGTGGTTATTATTGAAATTATTGAATTATTGAAATTATTTAAGTATATCTAAACAAAAGCTCGTATATCTTTATGTCTAAGCAATCCGAAAGACTAATAGCTTCGTTGACTGAAAGTAATTATTTTAAAAATAAAACTATTAGTAAATTAGACGGAGATTATATTGCCAGAAGCTTATGTGATGGTCAAATGATTGATGAGAGATTTGAAGTGTGAACGTAGCTTATGATCTTTGTATTTTGCTTGACATTTTCATCATCGGATTCACCCTGTTTTATCTGAAATTCATGATTTGTTGCTAGCTCTCGTTCTACAATTGTGAACGTAAATTGATTCCATGCTGGCGTTTTTTAAAAGTTTTGTCTCGTATTTTAGTTGAAAGTAAAGATTTTGGCACAAAAATAAACTTATAAAATGAGCCGTAATTACAAGGAAGATCAAACGAACGAAGTGGAGGCGCTTGACTCGATTTATTGTGGCGAAATGGAAAGTAAGTTTGCGGTACCACTAGTTGGAACCATGGTATAATTGTTCCATGGTTGGAACAAACTATTTACTAAATCTCTACTCATTAGTTCTCGCCACCGAACCATGGCACAAATTTAAAATTCCGATTGCCACTGAGGAATACAATGCCGATGAGGAAGATAACGGCATAGCCTGCCAGCTGCTCTTTAGCTACACTCCCAGATATCCAGATGAAGCACCATCTGTCGAAATTGAAGATGTGGTAAATTTTGAGAAAACTTACGAAACAGCGCTGTTGGAACACCTGCGCAAGACAATTGATGATAATCTTGGCATGGAAATGATTTTCTCCCTTGTGAGCAGTGCTCAGGAGTGGCTGAATGTGCGCTGGGATGAATTCAAGCAACAGCAGGAGAATGAAAAAGCACAAAAGTTGCTCGAAGTGGAGGAGGCAGAACGCAAAAAATTCGAAGGCACGCGCGTAACTGTCGAAACGTTTATGAAATGGAAAACCGAGTTTGAGGAAAGCACTGGAATTGCAGCGAAACGTGAGAAGATAAGCGATTGCAAAAAGTTGACTGGCAAAGAACTATTCCTTCGAGATAATACACTTAATGAATCGGATATTAAATATCTTATGGAGGCGGGTGAAAACATTGAGAGCGTTAAAATCGACGAGACGCTCTTCCAGAGTATTGGTGAGCTGGATCTGGGATCAGAGGACGACGACGATGATGAAGATTGGCAGCCCGGCGATGACGATTAGTTGTGAGTCAAACCATATACTGCGCTTAGAATATTTATTTGAACTATTTTAAAACTTTGAATGATTTTGAAGAGTGGCTAAATAAAGTTTTTTAATAACTAAAATCCACTTTTTTTGTTCTTATAGAATTGTTTAATGCAGACCAAATTTATATATATTTCTTCCAAAATTCAAAGTTAGTTGATATCTTTTTCGTTATTTTCCGGCCGAATTTCCGCTAAACGCATGCCCGTGTTTACTGTCTCTATGTCATCCAGGTCGAAGTCATCATCCGATCCAGAACTGCGTGTCTGCTTACTGGCCTTTGTCTCCACTTTGACTTGTGTTGCTGGCGGTTTGGCGAAGTTCAACTTTGCCCATAACCCCAACTCTGCTTTTGGCAAAGTAATCTCTAATTTGGATCCATACATGTGAGCAGTCGCACGCTTAGCGTCAATAATCTGATGATAATCACATTTGAAAAAATCAATTGTAAAGAATATCAAGTATAACCTACACCACGCAGCTCCAAATCCAACTCGAACTTTGCGCTGTTCTGAGCTGGAAATACCAGCGATACATGCAAACGTATCGGATTGACCGCAATGCTACTTTCAGCGTAATGATACATTTTGGCATATATGGACACAATGACGTCACTTGCAGTCTGATGCCAATCGTAGCGACAATGAATAGATTTTTTATTGTCATTCTGTAAAAAAATGTTAACATGCAAAGCATTAAACAGTAATTCATTTACTCGTGCATCTAATCATTTTGTACCTCCTCAAACCATTTGTGTTCGCCATCGACGCAGCCGCGCTGTGCCATAAAATTCGTGAAATCAGAGGTTTTCCGTTGGCAACAGGACCAGTATTTCATTCCCTCATGAAATATGGGCACGCCAGGATGGTATGTACAGGTCGTATAATCTTTACTGGTACCGGTGTAGGAGTAGTCACAGCCACGGTTCTTGCAAGTGATGCCCACAGATACTTCGCTACAAAATATATAACTTCCCATTAAAATACTTTGGGTTATATTCTTCACCTTTGGATATATCTAACCAGTCGAATCTAACTGGTAATCTCCGTCGTAAATTACAGAATATTTGGTACTTTACCAGGTGGTTAGAGATATCCAGAAGTGAACAATATTGGCCTTATTCATTAAAACTTTCTTCTAAAAGTTTACCCTGGCGCCAATTTGTTGCAATCGGCTGCTACGGACGTTTTTGTGCTAAGTTCGTCAATAGCTTGCTTGAGAGCCGAGGCCACCGTTGGTTTTATTACAATCATTGGCGAGCTGATGGGCGGTCTCTGCATCGGTTCTTTAATGGGTTCAGGTATTTTTACTGTCTCTTTTTCTATTTCTTTATTATCGATTATCTTTACTGGTTCCTGCGGTTTAAAATTTGAGTGTTTAGACACTGTACAGCCTTTAATGCTGAGGAACTCCGTAAAGTCGACAGACTTTTTGTTGCAGCAAGGCCATATCTTATAGGCATCGTGGAAGTATGGCTTTCCGGGATGATGGCGACAGGCTTCTGTATTAGTTGTGAATTTATAATAAGCAAAGGACCTCAATTCACTCTATTCCGTATAACCTACCGTCATTATTGTCTGCCGGGTCATAGGTTTGGCCACATCCTGTATTATAACATTGCAACATGCTTTCTGTACTAATTGGATCGAGTTCCTTTTATAAATTATTTTTTAATTTAATGAGATTAATGCTTTGTTCTGTATGGCTTTTAAAAACTTGACACCAATCATAAAAATAAAATTATTATATTCTACCAATGAGGTATTTTGTAGAACTCTCCAGATCAACGAGTATAAATAAAGGCCCAACCAAAGTAGACGAGTTGCTTCGTAACGAGTAGAAACGTAAAGGTCCAATTATAAAGGTCTAATTATAATATAAGTAACGTAATGTGATCTTATGTCAGTTGAGCAGTGCGTTCTTTCACTTATTGTTTGAAACAAAGGCCGCATCCAGCGCAGACAACAGTTGGCAACTGTTGTGTAAAAATTCGCTGAATGGTAAAATTTTGGTAGCGCTCACTAAAACTGATCAGGTAGCATACGTCATTTAATCAAGCGAAAAAATTATATGCTTCATGAACACAATTGTTGCATAAACTGTCAGATGTTGCTACTGACGCTGTTAAAGTAAAAAACATAGAAAGAACGAAGCAAATTAAAGAGAGAAACCTTTGCAATTGAATTAAATGTACATAGAAATTATATATAATTGAATAATATGTAATTTCTGACGTGTAGAGTAGCAACACATTCAGAGAAAAACGTTACTAAGATAGCGCTACCATTACAGTTCACAACAGTTGTCTGCGCTGAATGCGGCCAATGCTTTCTTATATAAGTGGTTATAATAAACGCAACGTAACGTGACGGGACGTATAGATTCGCGGATTTTGGTTAGATTCGATTTACTTTGTAAGCCATCTTCAGGAAACTAAGACAAAATATATATTTATTTATTTATTTATAGCTTATACTAAATGATTAGTGATTAATTACACAGTGCAACAAAAAAAAAACCATATACGGACACCACTACGTGATAAAAGACCAAAAAAGAGACCTGTCTCCCAGTTTTGCCCAAAGTCCTCTAGGTTTTTTTTACGAGCCCCCAAATATGTGGGGCCTCGGTGTAATTTTTGCAAAAAAATGATCATTTTCTCATGATTTACTCTCTGAGGCAAAGTTGTAGCTCTTGTCATAAAGAACAAAAATTGTGAACATATAAAAAACTTCATTTTCAAGGTCAAAAAGCGTTTTTTTTTATTTTCCGCTTTTACGAACAAATTTACTTTATGAAAAATGAAATTTTCTTTGGCCTAGTAGGGCTTACAGCGCTGATTAAAACCCCAAAGTTTTTTTAAGGAGGCCGATTCAACTTCTTGAGATATAGGCCTTTATAGCTTGAGTATATAATAGCTTATACCTCACCCATTTCTTATCCGATCTGGTTGAGATGGGTATCGTTGAGAAGACCTTTGAAAACGCTATAAATCTGTACATAAATATGTTAATTTTTATTAACTCATTGGGGCAAATTAAAAAAAAAACTTTTTAACCTCACTTTTTTAATAAAAATCTGGTTTTCTCAAAAAACAGCCCTAGTAAAAAAAACAATTGAAGTGTAAGAAAATAAGCTATTTCTTAAAAAAAAAATTGATTTCAAAACTTTGAACGTAAATAATTCCCAGTCAGGAGGCCGACTGTGTGAGTGCACTGTACCTTCACTGATAGTAAGCGCATTCTAATAAAAATTCTCAAGCTGGTGGATGAGTTCCCGTGCCCAAACTGTCAAAAAACTACCTGGAAGCAAACATCTGCATTGAATTCTTATAAAAACAACCCAAAATATAAAAAAAATACCTGGAAACACATTTTAGCTCTATCATAAAAATGAAATTGTTGAAAAACTACCTGGAAGCAAACAACTGCATTGAATTCACATTGTAGCTCTTGTTATGTTTAATGTCTTGTATGTTTAATTAATGCTTAAAAATGAAATATGCCTGGCCAGAACCATGTGTTTGTCCAAGGGTTAACACCGTTTAGGTAGCGCTTAGGTATCACGCGATCACGCACCGACCGCAGCAGCACAGGCAATGCAGTAAGCTCAGCACACGCAACAAGAGACGCAGCACCAGGGTTCAGAAATTTTCACTCATGTATCAGAAATCTCCAACATAAATGTAAATAAACACTATTTGAAGCACACAACACACAATTTTATTTTCATTTCATTTTTATGTGTAACGTAGTTATCGTGTTGTTGATTTTCCAACATGAATTCTTCGTTTTAATATTTGCTTGTGCGTCACAAACTCAAACAATGATCGATCTCAACAATTCTCTGTGTTTCAGTTTCACACTTATGTTTGCGTCAAAATGTTCATGTTGGAGAATTTAGGCCTTTGTCAAAACCAAAAAAAAGACAATTTTTCCAACATGAACAAGTGGTGTTTGCAAAATTGTCTTTGTTTGTCTATATGAAGGAAAATTTTTGTTAAGAAAGAGAATGAAAAAAAAAAAAAAAAGAAAAAAAGAAAAAAAGCAACTTAAAATCTTAGAGACCTCCTGTTTGTATAAGATTATTTGAAATACGTGATACAATATTACTTATGAATTCCTTGTGAAGGATTGTGTATCATTTGTATTAAAGACTGTTTAATATTATTCTAAATTTCGGTTTATTTAAAATGTATTCATCTAACAAAATTACAGTCTGTAAATTAGCTTCGAGCATTAAATGATAAAATGTTGTACATCTTAATGTATATTCGTCTATAGTATTGTAGCATTATAAATATGTGATACTATATGTTATCCCTTTTATACACTAGGCTACTCTACCTAAGAAAGAAACACGTCATTGTAAATAGTTTTTTTAGCGCATGTATATGTTTGCCATACACATGCTGTCGTTGTCTCTTTCTCTCTTGTATATATTTGTTAAGTATTTTGTAAATACATGGCAATCGCCATAAAAGAAAGCTAAATTGTTCCGCGAGCAAGAACAAACTCATCATTAGTATTATTTAAGCCAAGAGCAGTCGATTTATTAAATATAATAATATGAAATTATTTGCAGGCCATACAATTACAGCCGCTAAGTTATCTAACAAGAAAATGTTTAAGTTTACTATGTAAATATCGTTTGTCTTAAAGACTCAATAAAATACATACATACATACATTTGTTTGTGTCGGTCATTAGGGGCTTTCAGACGATCGTACATGTGCGATGACTTGGGCATGCTCGACGACATGTACGATCATTCGAAAGCAAATGAGACAGTCGGACCGACATGTTGGACGAAAATCAAACATTTTTGATTTTTCTGCCGATCGGACCGACATGTTGGCCAGTGAACGCAAGTCGGTCCGACTTACTGCATTTTTTCATTTCACTAAAAGCGTCAGCGGGTGAACATCAATGAAGCGGAAAAAATATTAGAGAAAATTAATATGAAAAACGTTTGAAACATTTTATAATTGTTTATAATTAATTAAAATTGATAAACAATTCTCTAAATATGAAAAATGACTGCTAAATCATAAGGTCATTAAAAAATTGTTCAGCCATTACGCCGATGTGTTCTATTTGAGAGCCAGCAATAGGGGGTTTAGGACGATCCGACTTGCCATCCGACATATCCGACGACAAATTAACAAAGCAAATTTTTTTGAGCTTTCGAACAGTCCGACATGTACGACGACTTTATTCCATTGCAGGTTCTCAAACAGAACACATCGGTATAATAGCTAAGCAATTTTTAGATGCCCTTATAAGTGACCAGTAATTTTCCATACTTTAGAGAAATTTTAATTAATTATATCTATAATTCAATGGTTCTAACGTTGTTCATATTAATTTTCTATAATATTTTTCCGCTTCGTCGGTGTTCACCCGCTGACACTTTTATTGATATGAAAAAATGCAGCAAGTCGGACCGACTTGCGTTCACATGCCCAACAAGTCGGTCCGACCGGCAGAAAAATAACTTTTTGATTTTCGTCCGACATGTCGCGTCAATTAGAAAATATTTTAAAATATTAAAATAATAACCTAGAATATGTCTTTTCAAGAGTTTTAAACGTCATTTATCAGTGTTAAGGGGTCGCTGATTTCGAATCTAAAATCAGAATTTTAAAATTCAAGATGGTGGATAGGGCTGCCACCTTAATTTTTGTAGTTTTATGAATTCGGGGCTGACAAAAAAAAATGGTGCACCAAAAATGGGTTGCTGAATCTGAATCCGTTGTCAGAATTTCCAAATTATAAAATTTTGAAATAATAGGGTTGCCATCTAATATTATATCTTTTAAAGAGTTTTAAGGTCTCTGCCCACTTGCGGCACGTAACGAAACGACACGAAACTATAAAATATAACTACCATGTGTTCTTATGTATGCATGCTCACTAAGCGACGATGAAACGGCAACGACTGTTGACGCCGACGAAAAAGCCGGTGGTGATCGTTTCAAAGAATTCTGACCGGCTTGTCGTTCTCTTTGTTTACAAAAATTACAATGGATTTCAACAGTTTATTTTGCAAAGTACAAATTCGATATCGATAGGGCGTTTTTAAAGCATAAAATAAATCTAAAATCTATGATTTTATCAGTTTTCTACTTCGTCATCTAAAAGCAAAGCTATTTAAGCTAATTGTGTGCTAGAGAATTCTGCGCTTATTGTTTTGTTTAATTAAAATTTTTGTTGCCGTTTCGTTAAGTGTGCATTGAACATTACGTTGCCTTTTCGAAGCCGATTTACAGTCGTTTCGTTACGTGCCGTAAGTGGGCAGAGACCTTTAAACGTCATTTATCAGTGTTCAGGTGAATTTTTTTTCACCTCATTGTACTATTTTCACTTTGTTAATGTTTTCTTTTCTGTCTTTATTTTTTGTCTTCATTTAACAGGCGTACTTAATGGCCCTGACATTAGAAAACTATTCAAGAGCAACTTTGAATCATCGCTTCATGATTATAATCATTCAATGGCATGGATTTACCTTCAGCGTGTATGCACCAGACTCTTGGGAGGGGATCGAGACGCGGGACCGGAAGCAAGAGAATGGGTGAAAGAAATGCTGTATTATTTTGAGAAAATCGGCACATTGAAGCATTAACAGTCCACCCTAAACAAGTGCGCGTGCGTGGTTTAACTGTCAAAATCGGCTCATGCACATACATTTTGTATGAAGCCTACCGAAACACGCACCGGACTACCGCAACATGAATCGAATTTCCAATTTTGACAGTGCGTTCAGATGTGAAGTTGGCTGCATAAAACCAAAGTATTAGAACAAAGAGCAATTAGCTGCTTTTAATTAATTAATCTCAATTGCAAATGGAAGTATTTGCTATATTAATAGATTTTTACACAATTCTAAAAGTTTCTTTAAGATTTTTAAACCATCAGACTGAGCTGGTTCGAGAGCAGCAGTTCTTTCCGCAGCGCACTTGTTTAGGTTAAGCGTAAAATAAAATTGCGTGGCGTTTGGGTACGCAGCGCAACCCGCACTTGTTTAGGGTGCACTGTAAAGCTGCATTTATTTCATTTTCATTTTGACGATTTTATCAAACAACTCCCTACCGAATCCGATGAGCAAGGAGAACGGTTTCACCAAACCACAATGCCCATGGAAAAACGGTACAAAGGCAAAAAACTCGACGCATTGCTTGCAGAGGTAATATCAATTTTATTGATGCATTGTTTTGCATTCCTTTTTTGATTTATTTTCTAATTCATTTCAGGTATGTTGGTGGAGTCACAAGATCACCCTGTTTGATGTTAATGAAGTATCTGAAGAAGAAAAATCTGATGATGGAGGGCAGTCTGGAAGTAACGTGCCTGTGGACACCATAAGTTCTGAATCAGAGTCAGATTCGGACGATTCGGGCGACGATTTGGATCCACAACTTAAGAGAGTGCGATTTGCAAGTCCAGGGCCATCAACATTATAAACATAATACGAATATTTTTTTTATTATTTTTGTAATAGATAGCATAGTATTGTTGTGCCATCCCTAAGACTATTAATCCCTACAACACTGAATCATTATTACTAAATATCTATGCTACTACTCTTTATAAAATTTATGAAGAGTAGTAAATTTTTGTAGTTGATTATTTCCTTGAATTTTGAACGGTTTGCTACCTATGGACCTGAACAGGGGAAAAAAGGTAAAAAAATTGAATTTTTAAAGCTTTTTGCGATTTTGACCTTGAAGATGAAGTTTTTTACTTTATCTTTCTCTTCTTTACTTTTTTACTTTACTTCTCTTTCAAATTGGGAGTCTCTGGAAATTTGTTTGGTGAGATTATAAAACCAACGCTTTGGCCTGAGCATGTTAGGGTGCGCCCTTTTAAAAATTTTCTAAGGGTGGGAATGGACAAAATCCCTAACTAGCAGAAATCCCTACAATTAGTAGTGTGAGCCGTAAGTTGAAGTTGTATTTTCAAAATATGTCCGGAATCAGAACAAAAGCTAATTCACTATTTAAATGGACTTCACATTGTGATTATGACATTATTATTTTTGTTGAAACGTGGCTTAATTCCGATTTTTTCGATGGAGAATTTTTTGATTCTAAATTTTATCATGTTTACCGGAAAGATAGAGATGCTACTAAGACTGGTCTTTCTCGTGGAGGCGGTGTTCTCATTGCCGTGAAACATTCTTTATGATCAAGTATTTGCATATTGCCAAATGATGATGCAGTTTTGGATCAATTGTGTGTTTCGATTGCTGGGCCGTATGGAGCACTGTACTTATGTGCATCTTATATACCACCTAACAGTTTGGATAACATTTATGCAGCACATGTGGATAATGTACTGTCTTTGCACTCTTCGTTAGCTAATAATAACTATCTGTGTGTGCTGGGGGATTTTAACCTCAACAAGATCATTTGGAAGTGGATTGCCAAAGACTTTATTCCGTCCAACATAAATCAATCTCATGAAGTAAATTTAATTGATAGCTTTCTTAGTATTGATTTAACACAAATTAACTCTTATGAAAATATGTTAAGTAGAATCTTAGACTTAATTTTCATCTCTAATAATATTAATTTTAGTTTATCTAAATGTCTTTGCCCTTTTTCACCTGCTGGCATACATCACATTCCTTTAGATCTACAAATTGAATTTTATGAATTTATTTCCTCTCAGCAAGTACATAATTCTTTTAATTTTAATTCGTGTAACTTTGATCTTTTGGTAAAATTGTTTGATGAAATAAATTGGTATGAATTATTTAATGGTCAAGATACTGCAACTTGCTTTGAAATACTCAAGTCTTATGTTCTAAATATCTGTAAGGAAAATGTTCCTCGACTGCCGCGTATATCACATAGATTACCTTGGTATACTGCTGGTCTTAAAAAACTAAAAAATTTGCGAAATAAATTTTCTAAACTGTATGAAAAAAATGATGTTACAAACTACCGGCCCATCTCAAAGTTGTCTAACGTTTCTAAACTCTTTGAATCCATTATTAAACCTAAGCTATACTTTCATGTTAAGAGACATATTTGCCTGTAGCAACATGGTTTCGTTTCTGGCAGGTCAACTGTGACTAATCTTGCTCTCTTTTCTAACTTTTGTATCTCTGCCTTTGAATCCGGCTACCAAGTTGATGCCTTGTATACGGATTTCTCGAAGGCATTTGATAAAGTATCTCATAATATTTTGATTGCCAAACTTTGCAAAATGGGATGCCATTCGGTTTTTCTTAATTGGATTAAGTCATATTTAAGTGGTAGAGTGTGCTATGTAGCGATTAATGATATTCACTCTTATTGCTATAGAGTTACCTCTGGAGTTCCTCAGGGAAGTATTCTTGGGCCTCTGTTATTTGTATTATTTATAAACGATACATGCAAATGTTTTTGTAATTCGAGATTTCTTTTATATGCTGATGACTTAAAGTTTTTTAGAAGGGTGAATAGCTTGGTGGATGCTGAGTTGTTGCAATCTGACCTCAATAATGTTTCGGATTGGAGTACTCGTAATGGGTTGCCATTGCATGTTAGTAAATGTTTGAATGCTTCGTTTAGCAAATCTTCTAATTTTATTAGTACAACCTATTTTATGTCACATCTACCACTTAAAAAAGTTGTTAATATTCGTGATTTGGGAGTAATTTTTGACACGAAGTTCACGTTTGTAGAGCATCTGAATTTCATAGTGCCTAAAGTTTATTCTCTCCTAGCCTTTCTTCGGAGAAATAGTGCAGAGTTTCAAGACCCTTATACTTTAAAAGCTCTTTACAATTCATTGGTTCGTTCTCGGTTGGAGTACGCTGCGTTTATTTGGAATCCATCGTTTGCAATCCATTCGTTGAGATTAGAAAAAGTTCAGAAGATAGCCACAAAATACATGTTACAGCCTACGCGTTTTTCTGAAAACTTACCTTCTTATACTGCTCGATGTTTGTTAATGGGCCTAAAGCCTCTTGAGACGAGGAGAAAAATAAATTCCTTGTTATTTATATACGACATTATATCAGGTAATATTGATGATCCTTTTTTACTACAATTAATTGAGTTTAACATTCCTATAAGGCAGTTGCGGTGTTTTAAATCATTTTTTATAAAACACCATCGAACAAATTACGCTCTTAATGAACCTATTACGAGAGCTTTGAGTTTATATAATGAGTTATCGTTAAAATATGTTTTTGACTTTTCTCTCTCTAAGACTTGCTTTAAAAATTTTGTTATAAATTTATTTTAAGCTTATTTGTTAAGTGGTACTGGGCACTTTAATTATGCTCAAAGTATTCTTAAATATTTGTTTTATCTTTAATTTATATTTTATTATATAGAATTAATATGTATTCTAGTCTGTAAGGATTTTTGTCCATAGACTCAATAAAGACTCAATAATTTGAAATTTGAAAAAAAAAATATATATTCACAATTTTTGTTTTTTATGATTACTACTACACCCTAACTCTAAATGTCAATCCATACCACCTAAGAACTAAGATTGATAAAATCAGTAATAGTATATCAATTAAACCTGCAATATGCCTTTTCACTTACGGGAGAAGGCTTTATAGTATCTCAATGTTGAAGTTAAGAAAAAACAAATAAGATTAAAAAATTTTCGGGAAATTTTTCACTTTTGCGGCTACCTAAACGGTGTTAAGAACCATTCCTAGGAAGTTCATATGTTCCAGAAAGTTGTTTATTGAGATCTTAGGTTCATTTTTGTAGTTGATTATTTCCTTGAATTTTGAACGGTTTGCTACCTATGGACCTTAACAGGGGGAAAAAGGTAAAAAAATTGAATTTTTAAAGCTTTTTGCGATTTTGACCCTGAAGATGAAGTTTTTTTTATTTTATATGTTCACAATTTTTGTTTTTTATGACAAGAGCTACAACTTTGCCTCAGAGAGTAAATCAAAATTCCGATCGGTTTGCAAGATATGAGCTTGCGAAAATGATAATTTTTTTGCAAAAATGATACCGAGGCCCTACATCTTTTGGGGTCCATAAAAAAACCTGGAGGACTTTGGGCAAAACTGGGAGACAGCGGTCTTGTTTTTGGTCTTTTATCACGCAGTGATGTCCGTATATGGTTATTTTGCCATGACTTAAAAAATTACACACTGTGTAATTGTAAGTACTCCAATAGTTCTTTAGCTAGGCAGTCAACAATTTTTTTTTTGACAAGACTTTTTTGGCAAGTTGAATGGCTTCTCGTAGCTGCTCATCCGCAAACGAAAGTGATAGAATTGATTGTAACTCGATCGACATTATAATTTGCTATTATTACACCCGAAAGGATGAATTTGATATTTTTAATAATACCATGTGGGCGCATCAAAGTTTTCAAAACTTGTATCTATTAAATAAAAAAGATAGGTTTTTAACAGATGTAGCTCATAGTGGTTCCCAGCGCTCTTTCAAACCTTTAGCAAATCGGGCTGAATTTGTAAAGATCTTTTTTTATATCTTAAGGTAAAAATCTTGTCATTTTTTATCTTACCTTTTATAAACAATTTTTTTTTTTGGTCAGAAAAAAGACCAAATAAACAGAAGCTGCTTCGTTAAAAAAAGAACAGCAAACAAAATATTAGCAACACGCGCACGATGACACTTAAAACTAAAAAAATAATTGAAAACATGTTCATGAAATACTTGATTTTGAATTTAAAGAATTTGAGAGTTAACAACCTATCCTTTCGCTTAATTCTTTGGGGTATGGGAAAGGGCATACTTGTAAAAGCTTTAGAAATGGCATTTTCAAAAGGATATGCTGCCATTCAGCTGAACTACAGGGCAATTTTTCCTTTGGGGTATTTGAGATTTTTCGTTTGTGTGTCGTTATTTTGTTGGTAATTTTCAGTCTGGCAACTTCTTTGTCCCTCTAATCTTCTATTGTCTGAATACATTGTTCCATGTCTGCGATAAGATGTATAGGAGAAAAATTATCTTTCGTTATTGGTAGAGCAAATTTTTTCCTAGTGAGAGGAGCCATTGACTCTCTTCTGGAAATTGCACTGAGGTTTTGTTTACAAACCAATCCTCCATTCTGTGCAATCCTAAGCTTTTTAGTTGTTCGTTTTTTTGTTTGTTCTGAAATGTGTTTGCATACGTTCGTTTGATTAGTGGTAAATGCTTTGTATTCTTTTTCAGTAAGAATGTTTTTAATTTTAAGTTCGGCAAAATGACCTTTTGTTTTTGTTTGTTTTTGTTGACCTCTCGTATGTTTATATTTTACGGTGTGCAGGAAGCAACTTTTATTCAACCTGAAATGTCGACGCAATCTGAGTATTCAGGTGTTTGAAGAACAGTATATAGACGCAGAATTTATTGTTTTTAAAATCCTATGAGTTTGTTTAAGGGGGTGAATAAATTTTTTGTAGTAAACAAATCGATTTTTTTTATATCATAGTAAAACAATTAAAAAATATGTCCTCAAAGTTTAAAAAACAATTTAATTTCAAATATTTGCAATTTAAGAAATGAAAAATTTCCATTTAGTAATAGATTCGGTAAGCGATTGTCTGTTGTTATAAATCCAAAAGAGCAAAAAAGTATAATTTTTAAAAAAAATATATTAAGATAATATTATGAGAAATTTAGGCACAAGCGTCAGACAAACGAGAAATGTTGCTAATTTTATTCGAAGTAGAAAAAGTTGAAATTCGATTTCACAAAATTACGCCTGAGATGTTACTTAAGAAGTTAACACTCTGAAAAATGTTTGCAAAACTTATAATTTACGGTTTGACGTAGTTTCAAACAAATCAAAAGAAATTCAATCCATGGTATGGGCTGATGCATCTGAGTTATAATAAGCGGTTTTGGAGGCTCGCAATTTCATAGGAAACTATGATGAATGTAATGGCTGACGAAGGACAGGGCTTCTTTAAAATTAGTTTAATAATGCTTCCAGAAAATTATTCTTCAGCGTACCGAGATGAAGATGAAAACGATGATCATTTTAATTAAAAGCTATACAATAAATAAGACAATGCAAACAAAGAAACAAAGTTGACAAGTGTAAAACGGTTAACAATGCTGTGTATTGTCCCAAACATACAGAATCATAAAGTAATATTTCTACTTTGCTCGATTTAACAAAAATCAATGAAAGACCCAGCAGATTTACTGCTGACTTTAAATTAATTTTAATTGTCAATGGTCTAATGCTTCATGCCTATGCTCATATTGCCTTGCTAGCTTACAAAATTTAAAAGAACTGAATCAAAAAGAAAAATCTTTTAAACTTTTATAAATTTTTTTTTCTTGATTCGGATAAAAAAGAGGTTAAGAGTGTCATAGTACTATGAATCCACCATTGCTAAAAAAAAGTGATGATGTTTGTTTTATCCAAAAGTGTATTATTCTGGAATTACATGTAATGCAGGGATTCGTCAATCACTTGTTTTGAGATGGATTAGTTCCAATCCTCAGTAGACAAAAGGCACTGATCTGGCCAATAAAACTTAATTTAAGACAAACTATCATTGCGAAACATTTGAAAGTAAAGCCTGCCGTACCCTTTTGAAAAACGCAGATAAGTTCATATAGCAAAACATTTTAAATTTACGATTAGTTCTGTTCATTGACGCTCTCAAAGCTATGAACAAGATAATTAACTGTGGCTTTTCTACTCAAAAGGGTGATAATCTTTAAGAGTACATTGAAAAATTTAAAAAAATTTTTAAGCTACAGAACTTTCCAATATATTGAAAGCTAATGTAACCCTTACTCATTGTCTGGAGTACCTAAATAGAGATGGGCTCGATATCCGGTCTGAACAAGCAGGGGAATCCATTCACAAGGAATTTTTAAAACATGGGAATCGAAGAAAAGTTAATTCAATGAATAATGCAGCATATTTACCAAAGTTGCAGGAAGCAGTTGTTGCTTTTTCATCTCTAAATATGTAAATATTAAAGTCATTACACAATGAAGAAAATAGTATTACAGGTAATAAAGACAAACATTATATAACTAGTTTTCTTCACAATTTAGAATTATTTGCTATTTTGGATTTATAATAACACACGTTTTCTTACCGGATCCTTTACTAGATTGAATTTTTTCATTTATTAAATTGTAAATATTTGAAGTTATATCCTTTTTTAAACATTGAGTACATATTCTTTAATTGTTTTACTACCTACTTATGATATAAAATAAAAAAGATTTTCTTACTATAAAAAATCGATTCACCCCCTTAAACGAACTCATAGGATTTAAAAAAAAACTGAATTCTGCATCTGTAGATGATTCTTCAAACACTGCATACTCAGATTGCGTCGACATTTCAGGTTGAATTAAAGTTGCTTCCTGCACACCGTGATTTGTGTTTGTAATCTCTAAATTTAAAATTTTGTTCAGGAATTTGAGTTCATTTCTCTCACTTTCTTGTTTTTGAGATGAATTTTTAAACAGTTGTTTAATTTTTTTAGTTGCTTGTGTTAACCTTCTGATAAAAGAAGAATTCCATAATCTCTGCATGTCAAAAGGAATTTCACTTGGTCGCTTTGTTTTACTTGTGTCTTCTTTTGTCTGCAATAGTGTTTGAGTATAACACTTGTCTCCGTGTTGTGTGTTAGCTTGATGCAATTGAAAAAGTTCTTCATTGTGTTCTTGATTCAATGTCGTGGTTTTTCGGTAGACCTTCCGAATGTTTCTGTTGTTGTTTTAAGTATGAAATGAAATTTAAATGCATACGTTATTGCTTACGTAAAAAATTTAACTAAACTTGAAGTTTATATATTAAAATTCTTTAACCCTTTTAATGGCTAGGCTAAACAAAGAAAAAATTAATTTTTTTGAGGTAGATAATATTTCTATCATTCAGGTCCTACAAGATGAAAAAAAGCATACCTTTGATTTTTACAAGCTTAACTTTTGCAAGCTTGTACAAAGAAAAAATTGTTTTGCTCCTATTCGGCTGAAATTTTTCTTTTTCGATCCCTTAAAGGGTTTCAACCCTTTAGATCTTTGTCTTTTAAAGCATCTTAATATTATTATCATTAAATTAACCATAAAAAGATAAAAAAACTTAAATTTGATTTGGAACATTTCAAGAAGAGCGACAACTCTAAATTTAAATATTTTTTTTTGTGGATTATATGGATTTTGGCCTCCTTTATCTTCCGATTGGCCTCTTTAGTTGGAAAAAATGGCCTACAAAACTACTCTTAGTAGTAGGGTTTCATAAGACATCCGTAATGTCAGTACCTATTCAACAAGATATCAAACATAAAAATGCATGCATAACTTATTAAGGCATAACCATTTTTAGTGTAGTGCTTTCGTAAAAGAGAAACCACTAGTTTTTCAGACAAATTGTAAATATACACTCAAAAAATACTGTAGTAAAATTTACTACACAATGTGTATTTACTTCATATATATGCAGTTTTATCTATTTTAAAATACATATGTAGTTATTCAGTATATTTTTACTGAATTTACATTTAAATAATTAATACTACACGAAGTAGTTGCATGTACTAAGTAGTTGTTTACATACATTTATTTAAATAAAGAATATCTACATTAAAATAAACTGCATAATATGCATTCGATAGAAATTGGATTTATTTCTTCTAAAATAATTATAAAGTTTCGCGATGAAGAACTGTGTTAAGTATACTTCTTAAAATGTATTTTTTTTTTAAATACAAAAATACTCCGATTTCTTTTACAATAAAAGCAATCTTTGTTTTTTAGTTTGTATTTTTTCATTATAAAATTTAAATAAAAAAAATTTTAAGCAAGAAAGGAACAAAAGGCAGCAACAGAAACAGATCGCAATACGGACCACACACACCGAATTATTGAAAATATAAAGGAAATATTAATGCAGCTATAAATAAAAAATTTAATTAAACATATTTACATATTTTATTCAATAAAGCAGCCGCACTGCAGCAGAACAGCTGTTAAGATCCAGAACAGCAACACGCACCTGCAAGGTAGCAATACAGCCCAACAGCCAGAGCTGTAAAGTCTGCATTCATATTCAGAATTTTAAGTATTTACAACTGAATAACGACATAAGAATGCATTCAATGAATTCAAAATTGATTTATATATAAAATTTTTAATTCACATTCAATTTTAAAAAAATTATTAATTAATCATTTCAATTATTCATTTTCGTTATTCAGAATAATGGATCAATTTTTTTATTCATTTGAATGCCATTCACAAAGAATGCCATTCACAAAGAATAACAGAATTTTCAATTATTCTATTTTTATTCACTATTAATTTTTTATTCGTTATTCATTTTTCATTCTTTATTCATTTGTTATTCATTAACCTTTTTTTATTTATTATTTATTTGTTATTCATTATTCATTTTTTATTCATTACTCATTTTTTATTCATTATTCTTTTTTTATTCATTATTAATTTTTTATTCATTATTCATTATTCATTTATTATTCATTATTCATTTTTTTATTCATTATGCATTTGTTATTCATTATTAATTTTTTATTCTGTACTAGCTGATATACCCGGTGTTACTCGAGAGTCATTTATATATACATTTTAACATACACTTCTCGATTAAATGTTTTTTAAAATCGGGAATAATGAAAAACATGTTGAATTTTATTTGAATTTTATTTTATTTAATTTTATTTATCCACCGTTTGCTAGGTAATTGAACGAACATTGATCCAAAAAAGTTTAGGAAAATTTTTGTTGTTGGTGGTTTCATCTCTTGCAAAGAAGCGGTACGAAAAACAGATTTTAAAAATTAAAAAGAATTTTTATATTTACTCAATCTTAAAGCAAGCACAATTACCTTTTCAACAATATAAAAATTATGGTGGGACTCAATGCGTCCTTGAGATATGGACATTTTAACGTCTAAACAAAGATTTATATTAAAAAACATATTGAACTTTTTAACAAAAAAAAAAATGTTAATGAAATATGTTAAAAACAGCAGAGTTATTGGCATTAAAAGTAGAAACTTTGATTTTCATATAATTTTTTCTCATTATTAGCTATCAATGTTTTATGAAAATTTGTTGTGCTAAAAATGATTGTACCTACTAAAATTTATAAAAAAAACTGGCAGTACTGCATTATTTTACTTTCTAAAAGTTTGGTAGCAATAGCATTTTCGCAAAATATTTCGCAAAACTTATCTGCTAGCTGCATAAGAACATCAGATATTCTTCTGTAAGCAGAAAATAGCGCCACCTGTCTGTAATCCCAATAGTGTGGGGTTAAATTGAAAGAAACTTTTGAAAAAACATAATTCAGCTATTCAACGCAAGGTGTACGTATAGTTTGTACCCACACATCTTACACATGTGGCGCCATCTATCTGTGAATTTAACGCACATATCAAAACTAATGAAATAATTGTGCTGACCAGATGGGCACATGTTTTTTTATATCGCCATATAGCTGAAACTGATTACATGAAATTATTAACTTTTACAGCATTCTTATTCACAGTCATCTTTTCGATAAAATTGTGATATATACATATACAACATTTAAGGAACCATTGATAAAGAACTAATTGACAAAGGTAACACAATAGTGAGAACAAATAGAGCCATCACAACAAAACAAATAACAGGAGGGGGCGGGGGGTGGGGAGGCAAAATATAAGTAGATGATCATCACTATAAAGAAAATTTTATATAATCCAAAATGTTCGTAATTACTTTAGACACACAACTGCATTCTTAGAGATATATGGGGACGTTCAAACTATATAGAGAATTTTAACACAAAACTAAGTTTTATTAATAGTCAATTGTATGGAAAAATAGATAACTTTTGATTGGAAAGAGATTTTGGGGTAATTTTTTTCACATAAATTATTTTTGAGACTTGACTTTTTTGTAAAAAATATAAAAACAACATTTTGGAAAAAATAAATTTCGCGAAAAAAATCAAAGGGGGTGGTACCCTTGTTGTTTTGATGACAAAAACAGTTAAATAATTTTTGCGCTTAGCTGGAAGGATTTTTGCAAATAAATGCTATGTCATATGAAAGGTAGCCAGATGTGCAATTTTTAATTGATTTCGTTTTTACAACAACAACAATTTTTGAGTCATTTTTTGAGTAAAAAGTCAATATTTTGGACCTTTTTTGACATAATCATAAAACATATATACACTGACTAAACGGTACAGTTCAACCTATTTTTGTAAAGTGATTTTATTGAACTTTTGAACAAAAAAATTTGAATGAAATATATTAATGGACAGCGGAGATATTTGCATCGAAAGACCAAACTTTGATTTTCATGTCGTTTTTTTCTCATTCTTAGGCAACGATGTTTTATGAAAAAGTCGTTATACTGAAAATTTCTCCAATTTTGAAGATATGTGAATGTTTTTGATGTCAAAATAATAGAAATTCTTTTAAATTAAATACAAAAAAATCTCCGATGGTAAAAAGTTTTATAATAAAAAAATTACTGTTAGTTAAAAAATTTCAGAGGGGGCGTGGCAAAAACTAAGTATGTAACATTTT
Source organism: Dichetophora obliterata (assembly GCA_963920525.1). Classification (NCBI taxonomy): domain Eukaryota; kingdom Metazoa; phylum Arthropoda; class Insecta; order Diptera; family Sciomyzidae; genus Dichetophora; species Dichetophora obliterata. The sequence goes on from OY986435.1 coordinate 279,771,161, forward strand.
AAGTTGGGATGCACTTAATATGTATACCTAGTTTGAGCAAAATCCGTTGAGCCGTTTAGATTTGTATAAAGGTCAAACAAACAAACAAACAAACAGAAAATGAGTTTTATTACTATAGATTCATTTGTTATTAATTTTTTTGTCATTGCTTAGGACTCGGGCTGTGTTTTTTTTATAACAGCCCTATTCTGGCAAATTAACAAATTGTTAACCAGTATTTTTAATATTTCTATGTGTTTGTTGTAATTTTTTTTATTTCAAAATAAAATTTGAAGCTCAAAAATAAAAAATTTTGATAAAAAATGTCATTTGCTTTTCAGTTATTGACAATTTCATTAACAAATTTTGTTTTTTGAGCTTCAAAATTTAATTTTGTATTGAAAACAACAAACACATAGAAATATTCAAAATACTGGTTAAAAATTTGTTAATTTGCGAACAGCAAAAAATTTTTTATAAATATCTTAAGAAATAAAAAAAAAACATAACAGACAAATCTAAATCGTCGTGTATACAATCTGTTAAAAAAACGCAACAAAAAAAATTTTAGGAAATTGGTGAGAGAATTTGGTGGCATTAAAAGCATGTTTTATTTGGGCCTTACTAGTTTCTAAACGTACGCTTGATCTCTGTTGTCTTAACTTATGAAGAACTAATTCCTCACACCCCGCTGGAATAAGTATATCGGTTATGACATAAAATTTAATAGGATGTAGTTGGTTACTTCGGTTATCCATTTACCACTGGGACGAAGAAGCAAGCTCGGCATTAATTCGCTGGAAATAGTCATGACTGCGTGCTTAGCTTACTCTGAATTTTATTAACACTCAACCTACCGATATTTCTTCTATACCTTTTCCTGAACCTCATCATCAAATTACTGGTAATTAACATATCCATCATTTTTATTATTAAACGCAGATAACGGTTTATTTATTATTAAATGTATTTAATGTATTTAGAATGGTATAGAATGAAAAACAATAATAGCAGGTCTGATTTACCGATTGCGGTCAGTTTAGTGTTAGCCTAATTTGTGGTTGCAAGCGTAAGATTCTAAGTACCTGAAGTTATTTCATATTTAAGGGGGTAGTTGTGTTTCTTGGATTCCTTTTTTCAAAATGTTTATTTCATGTTTCATTCAGATGAGAAACTCAATTTTTTACATATCGATGGCTTAATATAAAAAAAGCCGTTTTTCTATAGAAAAATTTTTAAATGCAGATTTTAAATAAAATAGGCAGCAAATTTACAATCGTAGCTTTCACAAAAAAAAAAAAAACGAGTTACGCATTTTCTATACTAAGCCATCGATATAAAAGTACAAAAAATTATTTTGAAGTTCTCACCAGTTTTTGGTAACTTAAATTGTACATACTTTTATTAACAGATATCTTTCTGTTCCTGAAATAAGAGAACGACGCGTTTTATATCAAGTTTTATGTTGGATTTCTTAAACCAATTTTTAAATGAAAATACTTTAACCCGAACCACCCAGAATAAATTTTTTTAAAATTTTTAGAATGACCTGTTAACGCAAATATAAAATGGTTTAAACTAAAATAAGCACATTTTAAGTGTTTGTGTTTGCGTGTCCATATGGCAACGACAGGGTGTTTCGGGTTAATTGTGAGCTATTTAGATCAAATAAGTTTGAAGAAGGCAACAACAGCTTTGTATATATATGTATATTAACTTTTTTATTTTTTTTTGTTCTTATCAACATCGTCAAATTGATAAGCAATGACAAAAAAATGAATAAAAAATGAATAAAGAATAAAAAATGAATAATGAATAACAAAGGACTAATGAATAAAAAATTAATAATGAATAAAAAATGAATAATGGATTAAAAATGAATAATGAATAAAAAAAGAATAATGAATAAAAAATGAGTAATGACTAAAAAATGAATAATGAATAAAAAAAGAATAATGAACAAAAAATGAATAATGAATAAAAAATGAATAATGAATAAAATATGAATAATGAGTAACAAATGAATAATGAATAAAAAATGAATAATGAATAAAAAAAGAATAATGAACAAAAAATGAATAAAGAATAAAAAATGAATAACGAATAAAAAATGAATAATGAATAAAAATAGAATAATTGAAAATTCTGTAATTCTTTGTGAATGGCATTCTTTGTGAATAGCATTCAAATGAATAAAAAATTTGATTCATTATTCTGAATAACGAAAATGAATAATTGAAATGAATAATTAATCATTTTTTTTTAAATTGAGTGTGAATTAAAAATTTTATTTATAAATCAATTTTGCATTCATTGAATGCATTCTTTTTTCATTATTCATTGATTCATTTTTTTGTGATTTAAATCAAATGGAATGCATTCTTTTACAGCTCTGCCAACAGCAAATCAGCCCTTGCAAGAGCTAAAAAAATGTAAGTTGCATATTTTATTATTTGTGGTATTAAATTTTTAAACATGCACGCGGTTGGGAGTTTCAAACCACTTTCTTTTTAACATACTTATTGCAGACCAGCAATCAAGGTAAATAACAAAACCGAAAGCGCAAAGGGAAAATTAATATCAAGAAATTCAGCCCTATTCCAGAATCCGCCATAGCGTAAATTTACTTTCGAATCCGTAATGTCGTATTCTGCATTCCGAATCATTACATCGTATTCGAACATTCATAGCATTGCTATTCCACAATCCAAACGCATCAACTTTTGACAGCTGTTTTTCGGATTTTTTCACGAAAGCTTTGCCTCGACGGATTTGTTTACTATAAAAGAAAAAAATTGAATTTTTATAGAACTAGGTCGCAAAATAAAAATTATAATTTATTTTTGGTAAATGTAGGGAAAATATTTTTTTTAATCCTGTGAATATGTTAGTTGAAATTTATTAATTGCATTTCGTAGTCCATTTCCAAAGGGTTGATGGAATCTCGCAATATTCTTCGTTGAATTTTCATAGAGGATCTTTGTGAGAAATCTTCCTCTTATTGTGCATAAATTGCAGTTTTTATTTTTATTTCTGGAATAGGGCTGATTATAATATGCAAAAAGGAAAAAAATCAAAAATAAACATTGCAGGAAACTCATTTGGAAATAGAAATAGGTATGAAAAATGAACGCCCTAAAAAACTAATTGGCATAATTTTACTTTTGGCCACGAATATTTTATTTTTATTAAATGTACATGGGTTTCCTAAGCCTTAATATGAAAGGAGAAACTAACTACACTTAATATTTCTACTAAATTTTCTAACTTTCGCTTAAGAGTCCCAAATACATTTAATAAAAATAAGAAAAATATATTCGGTTCCAGGGCCTAAAGCAAAATTATTCCCCGATATATAGAAATGTTCTAACTTTGTTTACGATAATTGTTTGTATATAATATTTTCACCAAAATATAATTAAGCGTCTTCATTTAGTTTCAGAGGAAGATGGTTGATTTCGCTTGCTAAAGTTGGTAATTGAGAAACATATTATTAATGGTACTTATGCCCGTATGACACTACGTTTTTTTTCTGTTTTTTAGTGTATTTTTAATTTTAAATACTAACGAAAAAACGACGAAAACTAAATTACAAAAACAATTCGGCAAAATGTTAGAGGGAAACAAATGGTAAGTGTAAAAAACTGTTTTCTTACATTTCGTTTCCGGCTGAAAAAATTCTGTTAAAATTCGTCCAGTTAAAAAATTTAATTTTCAAAAAATTAAAATATGAAACTTAAGTGGACAGACGAATACGTTTTATTTGTAATTAATAGAGTTCACAGTTCACAGTTTTTTTATAAAATAACACATTCGGCCAAATAAAGAAAAATGAACGAAATACAGACAACTGTCAAAAAAACCGAACGAAATAAGAGTTGGCTACTATGTTTTTAACAGGCTGGATTGTTTTTCGTTTGTTTTTAATTTGTTTTTTAGCAAAAAGCTTTCTCTTTTACACCACTTCGGATACTTAATATGGCCTGCTCTTTCGCTCGAAAAAAAAAATCATAAAATACATTAAAAAAACGTAGTGTCATACGGGCATTACTACATTTGTTAAGCCCTGCTAACTTACTAAACTGTTAGAGATTTAATTGGTACATATTTAAAACATTTCAAAGTTTCTGAGTGGCAAATGAAAAGCTTTATTAACGCACTGTAATATTAAAATAAATTTTTGGTTACTGAGTACTGGTTACACAAGTTATTAAAACCACAGATTTTTTTGCTGTAGAAGTCTGTCAGCTGAGTTTGATATATCAGTTTAGAACTTGATTGTAAAAAAATTTAGTAGATGCATTCCCATCAACAGCTGATAACTTTAAGAATTTAGCAGTTTAGCAGGACTTAAAAAATGTTACTGCATATCATTAGGCGAAGACATCTGCAATAACTTTTTGTCAATACAACACGGCACAATTATTTGCTTTAAATATTTATTTAAACTTTCGTCGCAGTCATGGTTTTCAGGCGGTTAGTTCAGTAACCACCACCAGTGTGACCAGAGTGGAATATTATATTCCACTTTGGTATATTTAAACTTCGGGAAGCATATTTTTTTTATAAAAATATGCAGCATAAAAAGTGGAATATTTTGCGTATTCCTATATTTTTTAAAATTAACAAAAATTGCAATAAAAAATGTCTATTTGGTTACTAAGTGGTTATTTTTGGCTATCGACATTTTATATTTTTTCATCTCTGAACCACCTTGTAAAACGCAATATAAGGAACTCGTTTTGTGGTTAACTTCTTCGTTGTCAATTTTATTGCAATTCATTTAATAACTTGACGCGCAGCTTAAAAAGTGAAGTAAATTGGCTTATATGTTTGTTTGGTTGGATTTTTTATGAATTATATTACAGCAGTAAGTAATTTACTTAAGAAAACATTAGGGATATTCACGATGTGTTATATTTTCCCTTGTATTGTGTATTTTTGATAAATTTGATATTTGTAGTAAATTTTGTAATATAACAATAAGAAAATGCACAGTTTTCAAAATACAACCCAGTGGAAAAAATACAACGATGGAACACTATTGTATTCTGTGTAAATTTCGTTGTGTATTAGATCAGCTGATTGTAAAATCATTTCTACTCAGCATGGAGCAAGCTACAGGCTACGCTGTGAGTTTATTTAATAAAAATTAATATAATTTATTCTTTCATTTCAATTTTTGTATGATTTCCTTTAGTTAAATGATGATTTTAAATTAATATTTCCAAACAGAAGTTCATACCAAAATAAGCTGATAATTTATGGAAGGTTCGTTCACAAAGTTGTAAGTATTGTAAATTTTGCAAAAATTTATCACAAATGCTGCACATCGTGAATATCCCTAATATTGCAAACAATATTTATTTCTTTTAACTATTTTTAAAAGTGGATTCATGTTTAAAAAAGTGTTGTAATACCTATTAAATACCAGATAGCTTAATAAAAAAATTCAGAAATGCGAACTTCTATGATAATAATACAAGCAACAATTTAAGTATTGATCTCGAAGATGTGCCTGAATTTTAATTTTGTATATTGTATATCGTAAATTCTAAAGTGATACTTTCTTCATAATTTCGTTTATTAAGTAGTCATTTTTAGACATTTTTCCAAAAAACGGCTTTTAAATCTAAACTATGTCCCATTTAAAAACGTTTTTGGCTTCTCCTACAAAAAATTAAAAATGTTGTTGGGGTTTTTATATTTTAGGTGACAATATGTAATACACCTATAAGTTTCTGATTTAAAAATTAAGTTTTCTCTGTAAGAAAAGTATTTGACTATTTTTAAGAGAACAAAATTCTTGAAAAGTCTTTTGGTAAGTAAAAATCAACTGATATATGCTTTGTTTACATCTTATTAATATAATTTATTTAATATTAACTTATGTTTTATAATTTTAAGTGCGATAGTTATCAAATAAAAAAATGCTTTTAAACTTGCTTGTGTTTTTTTTATATGCATATTTAGTCTTATTTAGATAAATATCTTTGAAATTGAAAGTGGAATATTTTTGTGGAATATAAAAATTGAAAGTGGAATATTTAGCATATTTTTTTTTAACAAAAAGCATATTTTTTCAAAAATCTTCTGGTCACACTGACCACCACACTTTTAGATGAGATTATTTTTTAGATTATTATGATTTCATTGAGGTTATTATATAACAATTATATATATAAAAGTATAGTGAATTATAATTATATAAGAAATTAATATAAAATATAATTATATAATATAAATATAAGTATAGTTATTTTTGTTGCATTGTTTTACATATCAATATGTTGCTTTTAATATTTATTGTTTAAGTTTCATGTATTGATTAAAATAAATACATCATTATAAAAATAAAAATAGAAAAATGGAAGAATAACAATGTTTCATTTAGGTATACAGGATTTTTTGGGTGTATATGTAGTAAAAATTAATATATGTAGTAAAAATTTATACATGTGTAGTAAAAATAAGTTTAAATTACTGCATAAAAAATTCCATATTCAGCATTTCGATTAAATACAAATGTAGTAAAATTTACTACAGTTTTAGTAAAACTGTGGCAGAAAACGTTTTGAAGTTTTTTTAATTAATAAATGAAAAAAACATTTAGTTTTAATGTAAATGTATTTATTTTCTGTTGTTAAAAATATTTAGTAAAAGTAAATAAATGAAATTAATAAAAATAAGTACATTTTTATTTGGACGGTGAGTTAAGTAAAGTAAACATGCAATAACAATAGAGTTCAGCTACTACAGCTTTTTCACACTTTCTCCGCAATAGATCATTTTAAGAACCAATCCAATATCATTGAAATAACTCAAAGATATCGATAAAAGTGGTCCAATAAAAAACCAAAAGGGAGAAAAATTTACCCACCATAATATGGGTTGGGCTCAGGGACAACACAAGACATAACAACTAACCATGCGTTTACATAGATCTAATCATACATTAGTTTTCAATCTACTTTTGAGTTGACCTTTCGACAAGTTAACATCAAACACGTTACAGTTGTTAACAAAGGTACTCATGCGATTTAATGGAGCAGTTAACATATAATTTGTTCTACTAAATGGTAAATAAATCAAGTTGTTAGAGTTTCTGCTGCTTCTACGGTTAGTGTTAAAATTTATAAAAGAAAGAAGCTCTGGAGAGTCGAATACACCAGTTATGAGTTGGTGTAAGTAGACGATATCAGCAGATTTTCTTCTCTCACTTAAAGATTGCATCTTTAATAATTTTAAACGATCCTCATATGGAGGAAGGTCAAACGTGTCAGTTCCACTCAAGCCTCTTAGAGCAAACCGAACAAAACGTTTTTGAATTCTTTCTATACGATCAACATGCACATTGTAATGTGGGGACCATACTTGACTTGCGTACTCCAAGTGAGGACGCACGATTGAATAAAACAGAGTTGTAGTTGTTATTAAGCTATCAAACTCTTTGGCCCACCGTTTTATAAGACCAAGCATAGAAGACGCTTTTTTACAAATTCTATCAATATGCATGTTAAACGACAATTTAGAATCCATGCATATACCAAGGACTTTGACGGTAGTTACACGACTTAAAGCAGTATCTTTAATTTTGTAATCAAAAATAAAATTGTTCCTTTTACGCGAAAAGGTCATAGTTTGGCATTTATCTGGATTTAAAAACATGTTATTTTTAGAACACCAAACCTCAAAGGAGTTCAAGTCTGACTGGAGCAGGTCTGAATTGTCATTAGAATCAATTGTTCTGTATATTTTCATATCATCTGCATAAATAAGCAAATGAGAGTGTTTAATGACGTGGGTAACATCATTAATTGCCAAAATAAACAGAAGTGGGCCCAGGTGGCTTCCTTGAGGAACACCCGATTCTGCAACAAATTCAGAAGACAACACGCCTCGGAACCGTATTTGATAAGATCGCTCCATCAAATACGATTTGATCCGTAGTTCGATATTAGCAGTTCGATATTAGCAGAGCAGGGAATATCAATAAAGGAACTAACACAGGAGTTCCTTACAGCTAATAGGACACCACCACCAACTGCAGAATTATTGTCAGCGTGTCTGTCCTTCCTATATACTTGAAAACTATTGTCAAACAGTTCTAAGTCAGTAATTCCTCCGTGCAACCAAGTTTCAGTTAACGCGATAATGTCTTCAGAAAAATTCCGAGTTGACAAAAAAATGTCGCGCGTCTTTGAACGCAATCCCCTTACATTTTGATAGTAAAGGGAAAGCCTATTTAGTTTTTTTGGGTCTGACTGGTGATATTATTCGTCCTTCTAGACCTGTGTTTAGGCTTAAACTCAGAAACAAAGATATTATCAGCCCACAGATTAGAGCTCAGAACAGTTGCAAACTCTTCAGCAGCTACTGTGAGAATAAATGATGCGTGGGACGGTTTATTGCCAATTTTCTTGCATGAGCAGAAAGCAGCCTGACTTACTAATTGGTTGTGTTTAACAAACGTCAATACATTTTCACTTGTTGTGTCGGGCTGAAGACGTGAAATGAAAATCTTTTTTTTTCTCGACAAAGCTCTTAAATTTAATGAACTATTGCGCTCATTAGTCATGTCATTTCTAGCCGGGGGAGAAACAGATGGAGAAGATGGAGTAATAACTATATTATCTATTCTCACTGGCGTAAACACTGGTTTAGCCGAGATCTGCTTCGTTCCTAAAGTGGCTGGAAGCGCCATGCGCCGCTTATTACTTTTATTTTTGGAATTATTTCTCTTTTTCTTCGAAATATTTAGGTCTTTTTTAGATAAAACTATTTGAGTCTCAGAAGAAGAGGCTGGAAGAGTCTGAGACAATGCGGTCGAAATATTTACCGATGAAGACTTTTCATCATAAATGCTAGTACTGGGTGAGGTGCTTACTTCATTAAAAAATGTAACAATTTCTTTAAAATTGTTATTTAAAGCGTTAAGACTATCACCGAAAAGCTTAATTTTTGAGAAAAACTCATCTGGTGAAAGAACCCTACACGAAGCACAATACCAGCGAAGACCTGATCGTGGTGAGATTAAATCATCAAGACACGACTTAGAGATCCCAGCACATGATGTATGGAACAAACGCCCACATGGGCCAGAACAACTGAACATACGGTTCAGAATGTTTTGACTTTTGCAAAGCTCGTCTAAAGAACAAGCAGCAAAATTTTCTACGGAAAAATATTCCATAGCGAATAAACAAAGTTCAATAATTTTATGTGAGCAAAAATAATATCCACTAAGTGCTAATGGGTTAATATAATATGTTGCAGTTTAAAAGCAACTGCAACAGTTCTCTGTGCTTAGTTTATGCAAATAAACAAACAACGCACAAAGAGGAACGCAAAAAAGAGAAAGAAAAAGTATATAAGCAGCAGCTCAGCTATCAAACTACAAACGACAATTAAAACAACACATGTATGTACTACAATAAAACATTAAAAAATTCAACCACACAGCATGAAAACACTATAGGTCACCTTAAAAACAATTTTCAATCACAAATAAATAAAAATACAGCACATACCGAAATTAAACAAACACTGGTATAACACAAATTACAATAAAAAAAAACACAAGACAAACGACTGTCACCGGCCAAAAGACGAGATCAACTGAGTTACTAATTTACATTTGTTTTAAATACATTTTTATTTATTTTTACTGCAGGATTGTTTTTGAGTGTAAGAATAGTTATATCTTAAAAAGTTATGCATGGATTTTCATGTCTGATACCTCGTTGAATGGGTACTCGCAAAACCTTTATTTTGATATCCATAATGCGGAACACTAAAAAAAAACAGCAAGATTTGTAGGATAATTTCCAACTTTGGAGGCCTATAACTTCGAAACCAACTGCGAGCGCCCTGAAAGGAAAAAATCCATTTAATCCAACATTTAATCCAAAAAAATATTAAAAAGAGAGTTGTCGCTATTCTTGAATTATACCTTTGATTTTTATCCGGTTGATTTTTTCTTATAAAATAGGCAAAAAAAAAATTCGTTTTGCTTTTCTTCGGCACACAATCGGAAATCCAACTGACTTTTATGTCACATATATCTCTAAATTTATTTTTATCACGTTGGTTAATTTTTTTTTTCATAGAACCAAACAATTTGATGAAAAAAAATCGTATCAAAATTTAAATAAAAATTACTTTCTGACGTGTCCAATGTATTGGGCAATTCTATTGGGCAAAGTTTTCAGTTCAGGAATAATTTCTGGCTTTCGCTTTGACCACATTTTTCACTGGAGTTATTTTAGCCGAACGATGCATATGGCCCAGCTAGCGTAGTCGCTGAGTAGTTTATTCCCTGAATTACGCTAATAATATCGTTTAGCTCAAACATCAATGATGCTCGTGGTTAATTCGGATGCAATAGTCGTCGCCAACTCAAACAGAACCGAAGATGGCAAACAGAGGCGTGTAGCTGACCTTGCTTTAATTTTTAAACGTGTCAGCAGTTCTTGTCGAAATAAATGCCATTAAAAATGTAAAACTAATGGAATCCATAAGAAAATCCAACATTTGAGTGACGTAATTCATGTCTCTTGGCTTAAATACAGCACTAAGCATATTGAGCTCAAAACGTTGGCTAGATCTCTTAACTGCTTTACTTTGTACTTTAATGTGTTTGCATGTAGTTTGCTTCTTTGTCTGCTAACTTGGTCTACGTGACCACCTTGATTCTGCTGACTTTCGATCCGAACGTAAATGCTGTAAAGAATGAAATTTTGTTTGTGTTGATTTGTTAATACAATTAAACAATGTTATTGTGTTTTTTTTTCTTCTTGTGCTCTGCTTGGTCAGTTTAACCTAGCAGCTAACAGACTGCTAGAGACCAACCACAAACCAAGTGCCTTTGAGTTGGCGTGTGTCTTTGAGTGATTTCTGACTTAAAACTTTAGTTTTTGTTTTGCTGCTCGAATATTTTCCAATTTGTATGCGACCACATTTTATGATTATGAATTAACATTATTTTCATGGCATGCATTACCTCGCTTGAGCCATGACAAGTTCGCGCTAGAGTATAGCAGTTGTGAGGAAGGGAAGAAGGGGGTAGGGTGCTCAGCTGGCTTAACTCGAGTGTGTTTTCACGCCTTTTTAAAGAATTTGCAATGAAATTGTTTGTCTATCGATTTGACGTGATGCTATGCCAAGAGTGGCGACTTCCCCTTCGCGCGCTCTCTCTCTTTCTCTCTCTCTCTCTCTCTCTCTCTTGAACGTTAAGGGAGTTAGTTGGCTTAATAATATTGTTGAAATTGTATGTGTTATTGCTCTGCAAAATTCACATGCCAATTATTCGAGGTAGTCAGTTTATTATTAAACGCTTATTTTAAGAATGCACTTTACTTGGCTTGCGTTTGATATTTGTAATAAACGGTTATTTTTATAATCAATTTGCCTCATTGGCAATGAATTCTGAATTATTTTGTTAATGTGTTTAAGTTTATTTTTACCACACCATGAGTGCAACATGCAGTTTTTGTTATTAGTTTCTGCCAATAGCTTGTTAATATGGGGCGTATACGTAACAATAATTAATTGTTATAAAAACAATTTATTTCAATTTAACCTTTTTCATTAATGCAAAAATAATTGAAAATAATTTTTAAATCTGCTTTAAATTTTACAAGAAAATCTTGATAAATTTAATTTTAAAACGATTGCATTTTTACCACATTCAATACTGTTTAGTTTAATTGTCCATGGTTTGTGGTGAGAGTTGCTGTGTTTCAATTTGTATGGTATCGTAGCGTGTTGTTGTTGCCGTGCTTGTCTTATGTAAGTGTGGCAATAAAGGTTGCTACTGTGGCTCAAATGTATCAGAATTTGTATATTTTTCACATGGTACAGTGGCACTTTTTTTGTAGTTTGTAACATTTTGTAAAACAAAAAAATGTTTAACCACTCACACAAAAATTAATTTTTGGTAGCTCTGTTCCATGTCAAATTTTAAGCTACATTTTTGGTTTCCTTTTTTTGTCTTATATGTTAAAAATCACTAAAAATTTGAATACATACGCGATTTGTGTATGAACCATGATTGAACCACTGAAGCTATCCACCTTATATTCATAAAATATCTTTGCTCCGGATTGTTTTTATATGTGTTAGACTCTCTTCCCCCACTCCTCCTCAATAGTTTGCGCTGGTGTAGTTTTTTTTTGAAAATTCTTATTTATGGCTCAAATTCACACTATAAAATGTCACTGAACAACAAAATAATATTTTTCCCAAAATAACAAGGTTCCGACAACGGATTCTGGTAAAGAGGAAAAAAAAAATATACGTGTATCAGCATTTTAAAAGTTAACGTCTGAGTTTTATTTAAGGGGGTTTAAGTTGTCCCCCTTTTGAACATTCTTATAGTGAATCGGCATAAGAAACCATGTGACCGTTACATTTTAGGTATATGATGCCTTCAGCAGATTTATGTAAAATACTACGAGAAACATTTTAACGAGTTAGAGGAACTCTTCAATGTATGAGTCTTTTTTTACCCTTTTTTGAAAAAGGCAAAGAAATTCTACTACAAGTCTCTGAATGCAACAAAGCTCAAAACTCAACTTGAACGCCAGAAATAAGTCAAAATTTAAAATGTGTTTAAGGGTTAATATCGTACTTATTTTGAATTGGTGCTAAAACGTCACACAAAACTGAGTTTTAGGAGGTGAGTTTGCATGAAAAAATGTGTTACGTAAAAGTTAACTAAAAGTTGCCATGATTTCCTTTGCCAATTCCCTATAAATATGTTGCAAAGGGCGACAAGTTAGATCCCCCTAAATAAAACTCAGACGTAAACTTTTAAAACGCCGATGCAGGCATATTTTTTTTGTCCCCTCCCAAATCCATTGTCGGACCCTTGTAATTTTTTTTGTGTTGAACAGTGTGCTTAAACAAAAAAAGTCTTTGACTAAATTTCTTTGTCATATAAATAAATCGCAGTTTTGCATGACAAAAAGGTGCAGAACGACGTCTGCCAGGTCTTTTTGTTTGTTATAATAAATGAATAAGCATTTGTAAGTGTTGGTAATCCGGATTTCCGCATTATCCGGATCGGGTCGGCTTAAATTGATCCGGATTAGCGATGCTCTACTGTACCCGAAAAATCACAGGCATTTCTATTATAAACTGTCAAAAACAACTTAACCAAGCGATAAATATTGGTAACAAACACTTTATTTATAATTTAATATCAAATTAAGCAGATGTATTTTAGCTTGTGACAAGATATTTTGCAATGTAGGCGGCACGTCAAACAACAAAGTTTCCACAACAACATCAAGAATATGTTGTAAATTAGGCGTTACTAATTTTGTTTAACAAGCTGAGATACTCAACCAACTTGTAGTTGTAGCTGTGCTAATATTAAATCAACATTGATTAAGCAACAAAAACATTTCATGTGAAAATTGCTTCATGTACTAGTATATAGCAAACATTGTATACGTTGAGTTTCACCCACTGAACAACAAGAGAAGGTTTGCTGAAAAGTGAGAGGTTCTGCGAAAGGTGTTCAGGTTGATATGATCTCTTTATTCGAGTTTTGTTTTTGATTTTGGTGTTTTGATTGATTATGTATTATTAAGCCTGGTTTTCACTAAGTCAATTTCAATGACAACAATCACTGATGTCAGTAGGCATCTTGATCATATGACGTCAAATGCGTTTTCATTGGCCGCATTCAGCGCAGACAACTGTTGTGAACTGTAATGGTAGCGCTACCTTAGTTCACGATGTTTTTCTCTGAATGTGTTGCTACTCTACAAGCCAGAAGTTAGATTCAATTTAATTATATTTAACTTTTATGTAAATTTAATTCAAATGGAAAGGTTTTTCACTTAAATTTGCTGCGTTCTTTCTGTGTTTATTAATTTAACAGCGTCAGTAACAGCATCTGACAGCTAAGCAAAGAGTTGTGTTCATGTAGCATATAATTTGTTCGCTCGATTAAATGGCGCCCGCTGCCTGATCAGATTTAGTTAGCGCTCCCAAAATTCGACCATTCAGCGAATTTTCACACAATAGTTAGCAACTGTTGTCTGCGCTGAATGCGGCCATTGAAACCCAAAAACTGACATTAAATCGAATGTCAAAGACTGACGTTGAATTTATGTTATTTGTGATATGCCATCGGTTTGTTCAGTTGTGCTTTTTTCATCAACAACAGCTGATGTTTTATATTTGAGATTGTTAGAAAATGTTTTTTTTTTGGTGAAATTTATAAAATACTGTTAATTTTATTAGATTAATAGCCAAAGTGCACTTAAACAAAGATTATCACCGTGGCCGGTGTTGGTTCAAAAGGCACCATCGCCATGTTCTATCGCAAGATACGTCTTCAAGATTCGCACAAATGACAAATTCCTGGCAAAGCGACCGCAATAACGTGAATCCCGAAAATGCGTCCTGCAACAAATCCCTTGGAAGCAACACCGGCCACTGCGATAATCCCTGTTTAAGTGCACTTTTCCTTTTAAACCAATTAAAATAACAATATTTAAAAAATTCTTTTCTTTTTTTTTTGATTTAAAGTTACTCCGAAAGCTAGGCTTCCCTAGCTCAAGAAGAATCCTCACTAAAGAGGAACTTATTTGGCCAAATCTTAGATTTATAACGCCATCACAACTTACGAATCTTTTGATTCTATTGAAAACTGTACTTTAATTGTGTCAGTCGCATCAGCGGATGGACCACAAACACAATTACCGTTGACTAGTCGCACTTCACGACCTCGGTGATGTGAAAACTTTGCAGGCAGTGAAAAAAAAAAAAAAGAAAACAAAATTTTTTTGTAGGCAACAACTGACACAAAATTCCAACATGTTGGCATTTTGATTTTTCTTGTCATACAAAGATATTTTGATTGACTAGCAAAATTCTATCTGTTCTCACTTGTTTGTAATTTTATATGACAATGACTACCGATTATATATGACAACAAATGTAAATGACAATACGTCTCCATTAGATTGACAACATTTGTGATTGAAAACTGACCTAGTGAAAACTAGGCTTTACAGAGAAAATTAATACAAATAAGAACTAAGTTATTTTAGAGTATAATGAATGCTTGCTTAATAATAAACAGGATTGAATATAGATAGCAACAACCAAAATAAGCGCAAGGTTTTGTGGTACTTATGTATTAAGAAAAATATTTAATTTAATAGGATACAAAACAGACATAATATGACTTAGTATATATTATGTATATTCTAGGTGCAGAAGAACCCCTCTCTTGGTTACACATCATCATAATATAAGCGTACGTAAATTGGTAAGTTCTAAGGACTTATATAAATTTAGAATTTTTCAAATACATTTAAAAGCTTGAGGCACTGATGTCCGCGATCCGTTATACAGGTTTACTACACAGTATCAGTGCCTTAAGCTTTTAAATATAAATGCATTTGAAAAATTCTAAATTTATATAAGTCCTTAGAACTTACCAATTTACTTACCAATTTACGTACGCTTATATTATGATGGTGAGTAACTTCTTCTGCACCTAGAATATACCTAAGATATACATATGTGACAAATGTCACTAAATTGAATTTTTTCTTTTTAGTTCACGTCTTTTTTAAATAAAAGCTTATTTTAAAAATTTTTTTTACTTTTTAATTATTTAAATTTTGTATGAAAAATCATGCATTGATTTGAAAAGCATTGTGTTGAATTTAAAAACGTGATGATTTTTTCGGATTTGGTGTAGTTGGCTTTATGTATGAAATTCTTTATACAAAATTCTGCATTTCAAAATTCTGCATTAAATTAAAACTGTGTTAAAAATTTCTGTATGCCAAAATTCTGCAAAATATGGACTAGGAACAACTAAGGTAAATACGCTTAAAATAACAACTTTCCGTACAAGGGCAAATAATTTAATCTCAAAAAAAAAACCATTATGTATCCCAAATACAGTTAAAATGCAGTAAATGGAAAACAGACTTTTTGAAAGCAGGTTTTTAGACAAACAGCATTTTAAAAATACTGTAAATATCACACTATTTTGACAGGACAGACTTTCGACATGCAGAAAGTCTTCCGCTCCCGCTTCCAATTTTTTCAGTGTATATATTGATTTTGACAAATATTTTCTACCCCATATTTGTAGGCACTGCTTGAATCAAATCAAACTGTAACGTTTATATATCCATACGTTATATATCCATCAATAAGCCGATTCCTGAAGATTGGCGTTTCAGTCGCTTCAAGCGAACCCTCGTTTTCGTCGCTTCGAAGACTCAAAACATGCATGAGAAATAAAACTGGAGAAGAAAGGCTCAATGGGTTAGCTCTTTTAAATGTTCGCAGGGATATGGAAGGGACCACGGAAACTTTAAAACGCACTAACCCAAAAAATAGTAATTATATCTATACAATTTATATCTATCTATCTTTATCTTTACTATTATATAAAATTGAAGTGAAAATTTAAAGTTACGACTTTATTCCAAAAGTACTGGACCTATTTATATTAAACAAATTTGTAAATATCATATTTTTGCTACAGATTTAGTTAGGGGTATTTTTCTTTCGAAATTTTAATAAAACGTATATTTCGTTAAGGTATTAAGTTTTTAAGAAATCATTCCAGCTGCCACGCATTGCTTATTCGTTGTCTTTTGATGCGTTTGTGTTGCGAGAGTTTCAATAAACTTCATGTTGCTCTCTATTTTTCTCTTTCTCTTAGCAGCAGTGTTGCCAGGTGCCTTCCACCATTTATCCCTAGCTTGGATTTCAAATCCCCCTAAAATTTCCCTACAAATTTTTCTTGAAAAGCATACAAAAATATTATAGGGGTCAACTGAAAGTAGTGCAACTGCAATGCAAGCCTATGTTTTTAAAGTGCTGAGTTGTTGGACGTCTTTAACAAGGGCAGAAAGTTGCTTCATAGTTCTCAATTGTTCAATGTAAAATTGACCTTAAAATGAAGTCTTAATTTGAAAGTAGGCTCCGTCTCCCACTTTTTGATATATTTTTGGGCATATCTTTTTTGTCTATAGTTTTTCCATACTTGCTTTGTTTTTAGTTTTTACACGGAATCAATTAATTGCAAGTAAAAAACGAAGCAAGTTTGAGTGAAGCGGGAAATGATTGGTAATTTATTTGAAGAGCTGCCAATTCAGCTGTTTTTATAAAGAGTTTTGCTCAAATAGCCACGAAGCCAAATATATCCTTTTCTTAAATTTTTAGCATAGTTTTAAGAAAAAGTAAGAAAACTTTATTTGCAAAGGTCAATTTTTTAAATACCCCTAAAAAACCCCTAAAAACATTAAGTCTCTCTAAAAAAGCCCCTAAGTATTCATTACCCCTAAAATCCCTCAACTCAGTTAAAAAACCCCTAAATCTAGGGGGAAATTCCTAACCTGGCAACACTGGCTAGCAGAGCGCAAAAAAAAACACTGATGAGCCTCGAGCACGGCTGCCAACTCATTTTATGGTTTTTCCCGCAGGGGTTGTCAAAATTCCCCGATTTTTTATCAAATTTCCCTTAAAAAAAATTTTAATGAATTTACAATCGACTTTTTTGATTGAATACTACAATGAATAATGTATGGATTTTATAAATTTTATGAAAGCAATTAATTTTGATAAAAAAATAACACACTATTAAATTAAAAAAAAATAAACTTTAAAAAAGGAAAATGTGTTTTCGAGTCGTGACTTCAAATTTTGAAGCTACAATATGTCGATGGCCCGATTTCAAAGTATGTTAAGTGTGTTTTTAGGCAAACAATTTTTTGAAAATCTAATTTTCTTACATTTGATTATTATTGTACAACTATTCAAAAATATGTCAAAATAATTTATAAATCAATCCCGCTTATAATACAGATTCTCAAGCGCTTAAAACCCGGTGCGCCAGAGTACTTTTAACTAACCAGAGTAACTTTAAGGTACTATTACAGTGTGTAACCATAAAAAACACATTTTTTATTAATTTTTTTTTACCTAGTATTATTAATTTTAATGATTCTAATTTTTTACATAAACAAGAATTATTCATGAGGAAATAATAAACTTTTTTTTGACTTTGTAGTTGTTGTTAATTTTCTACAGGACGTTGAAGTTAGCGTGTTTAAAAAATGGTTGCAATTGGCTTCTTGTCTCTAGCATTTACAAAGCATTTGAAAGTAAAAAATCAAAGGACATTCTTGAGTTAAGGGTTGTAGTTGAGCACTCAACCTACGTAAATAAAAAAAAAAAAATTAAAAAATAAAAAATTGGCATGCGCTCAAAAAAAAAAAAATGTAAAAAAAACCCCCTTTTTTGCCAAAACTTTCAGCCATATGATAAAAAAATTTGAAAGTTTTTTGGCTTTTTGTAGGTCTAGTATTATATAATACCAAAAAAATTGCAATAAGTCTAAGCAAAACAAATAAAAAAACTCCCTGAAATTCTTTTTTGGGTACGCGCCTGATGTCAAGTCAGAAAAATTTCTTTCTGCTGCTGTAAAACCATTGGGCAATGACGCGAAAAAAGGTGAGCGATTCTGACAATCGAACAAAATAACTTAATTTACAAAATTTTCAATATTTTAACTATTTAAGCCACACGTTATAATTTCCGTTTTTAGCTTTTTTCAATGAGTTTTATTTGAAAGCATTTTTAATGTTTACAAAATTGAAAAAAAAATCTACCAAACAACCAGAAGCCGAAGTGAAGAAAAAACTACCACATTTGGTTGAATTCAACTAAAACGACAACGAGGCCACCATGCCAATTGATTTTTAACGAAATCGATCTGACAAAAACATCAAAAATAAATACTAACATAAAAAGTAAGATAGCTACCTTTTATATTTTAATATAGTAATTGGGTTCACAGGCCTAAGTGAAATTTTATGAGAAAATTTTGTATAGAATATTTTAACCTTGTACGACCGCGTTTAAGGGGGCTTTTTTAAGAAATTTTCGAAAACGGTAAGAAAGATCCATAAAAAAGGAAGATCGAAGGTTACAATTTTCTAAGCAACAACTTTTATCAACAAAATGTCTGTCAACACAACAACTAGGTCAAAGTCATATTTTGAGTATTTGTCTTACTTTTTATGTTGTTAAAGCCTAGTACTCTGTTTGCGTGAAATTTCGCTGGCAGCGTCTATTTATTTGTTGCATGAAATTTCTGACTTAAAATTTGTTGCGAGGAATTCTTATGGCAACGTTTCTCGGAGAGATTCAGAGAATATGTTGGCAGATTTCATATGATCTCTCACTTTTCACTTCAAAATAAATAGGCAGTACAATTAAGTTGTCGTGAAAAAATGTTGCTCAGAAACATGTTGCGATAATTTCATGCTGCGGAACAGAGTACTGCTTTGAAGAAAGTGTTGTGAAAATTTCCACGCTTGTTTCGCAGCTGTCATATTTTGTATAGAGATTTGAGTGGAATTTCACATGAAACTGAACAGAGTACTATGCTTAAAAAGCTAAATTGCCAATAGAAAAAAATGCCATTTTTTTATTTTGATGTATTGTACCTTGAATTTCTACTGATTGATTTTGTTAAAAATTTGCTTGGTTAGATTTCTTGATTCGAGGAATTAAATTTGGTATCAGTATTAAGAAAAAGTACAAAAGAACGTTTACTCAAGTACAAAAAATGGATTTTAGAAAAAATTTTTAAAAGTTAAAAGGGGGGGGATAAGGAGAAGGTATGTTCTATTTTACGAATAAGAAAAATACCCCTAGAATTGATTTGTATTGAAATGGTCAAATTTTATGATTTAACTTAATTTCATTAAATCGGCCCACCCTAATGCCCATTGTAGTTCATAATATTTATAATTTTTATACATTTTTATACATTTGGTGGACCCATAAAATAACAAAACAACGATTTGAAATTATTTGGATCACACAGAAAAAACAAATTTAATGAACAGCGTACGTTAAAATTAATTCATTGAATTTTAATGAATTGCTCATAGTTTTTAACGTACTGTTCATTGAAATCAATGAAGTTATATTCATTAAAAATGTCTAAATAAATGTCAATGATTTGTTTTCATTATTTTAATGGACTTTTCATTGATATCAATGAAAAGTACATTGATTCCAGTTGTAAATCAAATTTTTACGAACCATACATTGATTTTTAATGAACTGTTCATTGAATTCAATGTTTAGGTTATTAAATGCAATGTATAGTTCATTAAATTCAATGTACAGTTCATTGAATTTAATGTATAGTTCATTGAATTTAATGTATAGTTCATTGAATTCAATGTATTGTTCATTGATTTCAATGTATAGCTCATTAAATTCAATGTATAGTTCACTGAATTCAATGTATAGTTCATTAAATTCAATGCATAGTTCATTAAATTCAATGTGTTCAGTTCACTAAATTCAATGTATATTAATTTATTCCCTTCCCAATTTTGTTTGAAGTGAAACGCGGAGTTGTGAAGACGTATGGCAATTGTGTGTGTAAATTTTAGATAAAAGGTGATAATAAATTAAATTAAAAGTGAAGAAAATGTTGTGCTTTAAATGTAAAATAAAATTTAAATCTGTTGAATTACTATTAGTTCATATAAAAAAAAATCATATCATATCTGCTAATAGTGTTTACCGCTGTTTCAATGAAATTTGCAATCTAGTATTTAGTAATTTTTCAGCCTTTAAAAAACATTTACGTGTTGTGCATTGTCTTGATACAAAAACAAAAAAAAAATTGCTAATTATTAATCGTAATCGCAATTTAGCAGCTGTGATATAATTGAACGAAAAAAGATCTCACTAAATTAAAAATAAATATATTAATTTATAATATCTTCTAGATTGATAAAGATTTCTCGCTTTTGGAAATATACCTGGCATTTTAAGTGACTGCTGCCATCATTTTCAAAAAATGTTTACATTTTTAAAGGATGAAAACCACATAAAAGATAAAACTGTGCGGGTAAAGTTGGCAGAACGCTTGAAGATTTCACTAATTTCAGTGTTAAGCTTAATTTTTCTCGAGGCTAAATAAATAAATAGTTATTTTTTTCAATTAATATGTTTCCAGACAGTACTGCTATGAAACTTCTTTGGAGCCTTCATGGGTATTTGATGCCCACTCAAAAAGTATGCAGTAAGGACAACTTTGGAAGAAAAACTTTCCTAAAGCATACAAATACCAAATCCGAAGAGGCATTCGTTTTTGTTGGAAGCAGTATCCAGGAAGTCGAGGAGCATATTGAGTTTTTAAAAACTAAAGGCGAAAATACTCAACCATTAATCCTTGCTGTTGGAGAGAAGAACTTCTCCTAATTCCAACAATTTTATGTGTTCATGGATGGTGTAAAATTTTAATTTGCTAGTTTTATTAGAGCCGTAGATGCGTGCTTTAAAATTTTTCAATTATTTCAATTAAAATATCCTGCGGCATACACTCTCGTGTGGGAGTTTATTGCCGTATATTTTTATAAATTTAAAAACTATTCAAAATCTTCGAAAATTTGTATATTAATTGACTCTTTAAAATAAAAAAATATTGTTTAAATTGTATTTATTTTCTTATTTTAAAAATGTTTAGAGAGGGATTAACTAATAATTCGTTGAATTTAATGTATAGATCATTCATTCCAATGAACTAAATACATTAAATTTAATGAAATATACATGGAATTCAATGAACTGAATACATTAAATTTAATGAACTGTACATTGAATCCAATAAACTAAATACATTAAATTCAATGAACTTAATACATTGAATTCAATGAACTATACATTGAATTCAATGAACTATACATTAAATTCAATGAACTATACATTGAATTTAATGAACTATACATTAAATTCAATGAACTATACATTGAATTCAGTGAACCTTACATTGAATTCTATGAACTTTACATTGAATTCAATGAACTTTTCATTAAATTCAATGAAAAAATCATTAATTTTGGCATTTTTTTAATGAACGTGTTCATTGAATTCAATGAAGTGTACATTGATATTCAAGGAACCATTCATTGAAAATCACTAAGTTTAATGAACTATTCATTAAAGTATGAAGGAAATTCATTGAAATCAATGACCACAGTTCATTGGACCAAAATCAATGAATAATTCATGGAAATTAATGCACCTTTTCATTAATATAATGTACCTTTTTGGTTCAGTGCATATAGCTGACGTTTGAGCAAAAAAAAGGTGGGCAAACTTACCCAGTAGGCGATGCATTCATTACTGAACTAGTTATTGAATGATTAATTGGTAACGGGAGGTAGTTCCCTGATGGATTACAATACACAGAAATATGGCATTATTTTATAATTAATGTCGTACACAGAAAAACAACATTTTCAAAAGTGACAGAAACGAGCTACTTTTAAAAATGTTTAACCCAGATTTTGCACTTCTAACTTTTATTTTACTTTTAAAAACGAAAATTTTAAAATTAAATAGTAAAACGTTTATTTTCATTTCAAGAATGAAAATTTTAAAATGAGATTCTAAAGTGTTCTTTTGATTTTTAATAATAAAAACTACAATAAACATTTTAAAATGCTACAGTAAAACGTTTATTTTCATTTTAAAAACTAACATTTTAAAATGAAATAGTAAAACGTTTATTTTCATTTTAAAAACGAAAATTTAAAAGTGAGATTCTAAAATGTTTTTTGATTTTTAACAATAAAAACTACAATAAACATTTTAAAATGCTATAGTAAAACGTTTATTTTCATTTTAAAAACGAACATTTTAAAATGATATTCTTAAATTTTCGTTTGATTTTTAAAAATAAATCTTCTCAAACGCATTAGTAAAACGTTTATTTTCATTTCAAGAACGAAAATTTTAGAAACTTAGATTCTAAAAGGTTCGTTAGATTTTTAACACTAAACATTTTAAAATGCAATAGTACAACAATTATTTATATTTTAAAAACGAAAATTTTCATTTCCCATCAATTAAAAAAATTTACAGAAATTCCCATTTGATTTATTAGTTAAAAAAGTTTCATTGGTTTTTGAAATTACAGTTTTATTTCAGCTATTTTATTAACAGCTATGTCCATATCGTTTAAATTTTTTAGATGATAATACTGTATCCCAGCGTCTATAAAAACATAGAATTTTGTCAGATATTATTAATTTTATTTTAAATACTTATCCTTTGGTTGTGGCAGCAAATGCTCCAACTCAAACTCTTTCATTATTTTTCAAATTCTTGCAGGCAGTTTGAGTGATGAAATCGAGAATGAAAAATATTTTATTTTCTGAACAAATATCAAATACATAAGTCAATGAAACATATACATATAACAAACAATTCGTTATTAACTAGCATTTTGAAACAAAGTATTTGAAACCAACACCCCCACTTAAATAGTATTTGTAAATTTATATATTCATTTTACTATGTTATGGTAAAACGTTCGTAGTAGTTTTAAAAACATTTCGTTTAACTTTTCTCTTTAAAAATGTGCGTTTTCATTTTTGTATGACGTAAAATATTTTTAAAAATATTCATTTTATCCTTCATACTTTCATTTTTCATTTCCTTCATTTTTATATATTCATTATACTATGTCATGGTAAAACGTTCGTAGTTGTTTTAAAAACATTTCGTTTCACTTTTCTCTTTAAAAATGTGCGTTTTCATTTTTGTATGACGTAAAATATTTTTAAAAATATTCATTTTATCCTTCATACTTTCATTTTTCATTTCCTTCACATAAAATATTCATATTATTAGGTATTGCAGCTTAGGTTATTGACGTAAGATCTTAAGTTGATCGTGAATGTTCGGTTAGATTCACGATCGTTGTTACAAAACATTTTCTTTGACTCTATTTATATCGAAATTGTAAGCTAAGGCGTAATGACATGTGCTTAAAGGGTAACTAACCTAACTACTGAGCTAGTTATGGCAATAATGACTCCTCATTTCCCCACTATGTAATTGCCATGAGTGGCCACCTACGATCTTTTAGCATTTTGACAATCAGCTCAAAAAGTTTTTCATTCTAGAAAGTATGTCCGAAATTTGTACCTACTATGAGAGGGGAAGAATATTCAATAAAATCAATTTAGCTAATTGCACTCTAACATTTTGATGGCAAATTACCACTTTATGAACACTTCAAAAATACTACGTTAAACTTTTTTAAACATAGTTTTTGACTGCATCTGGCACAATATGATCAGTGTACATTAAAGTTTCCACGTTATACTAACACGCTAAAGGTGTTGGGGGAACGTAGTTTTACAAATACAATTCAAATATCTGTCATTTAAACATAGTAGTTATCAAAAATCATATTATCCCAACTTGTGGACCTTTCTCCTTCTTTTCTGTACAAGTCCTTCTTTTCTGTACAAGAAAAATTAGGTTTGTTTTTAAGAGTCATTTTAGTCCGACAAATGATTCAAAAACAGTTAACTTCAGAGTGCCAAAAACCAACTTTTCTACCCAAAAAGCGTAAAAAAAATGATTCTAAGAGTATAGCTTTGGTTCACTGGGTACCTTTTTTCGGACAATGTATCTGAACAAAAATAATAAAGAGTGCTTTTACCCTACAGGTGGCTTATACATACTACACTGGTGTTAGTTTTGCGTAGTTTTGACAACAACAGGCGCCAGCAAATATTTTTTTCTTTTGTTGAAGCGCAGTATTGTTTTTTTTTATTTATTTATTTGCTAGTTTTGGGCGTTTTAGTTTAGCATTAAGTGAATGCAAAATAATAATTAATCTTTGAGTTTTGCTTCTTTAATGTTTTACAAGTCGATGAACTTTTATTATTCTACACATTATTTGAAAGTGCTCTTAAGACTTTGCGGATATCTGTAAAGTATACACTGTTTTATTGAAGAAAAAAAAAAATAAAGCAAAGCTTTAAAATTCAAGGTCAGCTGGCGTAAAATAAATAAAAACTGTAAAAAAACGTAAAATAAATAAAATCAGTTGTTAAAGTTTGTTGCTCTACCATAGCTTAGACTATTTTGAATTCTTTATAATTGGAAATTAATTATCTTAAGTGTTTTTTAATTAATTAATTTCGCACATTTGTATCTCCAGTTCTTAAGAATACTTTTGTCTTCACGACTCTCATGCTAGCCTTTTTGTTAATCATTTTCAAGAATTGTTTTCTAAATGTAACGAAGCTCTAAAAGACACTACTCTAGTTTAACCGTAAATGTTTTACTAATCTTCCTGCTGCATACCCTTGCAACATTCCCGACCATATTGTCTGTATGTTAATTGTATACAAATTTTCTCTCATGTTGCAACTGTCAATGGCTGATGTTGCAATGTTGTTGCTGCTGCATCGATCACTGTAGTAGCAATCAATTGATCAGAATTCAGCTGTTGATGTTGCCCTTTTTTGGCGTCCAAACAAAAAACAACACAAAAGTGTAGCAATTTATAGCTCAGTACTCGTGTGTCTTTTGGCTGAAGCTGCGTAAAGATTGACTTCTTTGCTTTTGTTGTTGTTGTTGTTGTTGATGATGCCTTTTTTTATTGTTATTGTCGGCTTATTTGGTATTCTTGTGATCAGCGCATTTTAACAGTTGATTTAGGCAACAAAGGCGCAATAATTTTTTGGCACTCCGTCTTTGTTATTTGTTTTTATTTGTAATAAATACTTTTAAATTAAAATATTGCTTATCCTTACATAGAGAAAAGAGCTATCGCAAGATGCCGACTATATATTTTATTGAGATAGATATTTTTCAATTGTTGAATTCTTATTTATGATGAGTACAGATGAAAATGAAACAAGTCAATTTTTTTTTGGCGCTAGTGCACTACATCCACAAATTGAGCCAAATGGAGTTATAGCACGACTCGACAAAAAAATTTTCGTTTTTTGTCCTAAAGTTTATTTAATGATTTTCCGGTTTAAAATGAAAAAAAAATACCTTTTTCTAATAACGTTTGCTTTTGTGATAGTTGTAGTCAGGACAGGATTATCCATAAGGCAGTGTAGGCAACTGCCTAGTGGCGCCGCGCATCGAGAAAAAAAAATTTGAAAATGTTTCATCAAGTGAAAATTTAATGTGAATATTTGTATCCTCAATGACAATATTATTGCTTTATTTTTTAACCGACTTTAAAAAGGAGGAGGTTCGTTGGTTTTTTTTTTATGTATGTACATTAGAGTAGGGGTGTCCACTTGGAAAATACATCGATGTTTTTTTCGATGTAATGCATCGAGACAGTGCATCGATACTTTCCGGTATAACGTTGAGAAACATCGATATTTTCTAAAAATCAAGTACTTTTTCTAGCATTGCATCACAATGCTAAAGTCAGCCCCTTCTTTAACTATTTTTAATTTAACTATGACTATTTTAATTTATTAAAAGCTCCTACAAAACCCCTGTCCTTGTCCGCACGCCTTTTGTTCGTAACTAAGGAAAAGAAAAACAAAATTTTTAACAATCATTCTCTGATTCAGTTGATAAACGTAATAAACATAAGAATATTGGTTATTCCAAAAAAAATTTCAATATATGAGAATATTGGTCATAATTATTACAAAAAGTAAAATCAAAAAAGCCTTTACAATCATAGAAATTCCAGTATCAATGTCCTATTTCCAGTGTTTTCCTTTTTAATTATTTTTTTTTTTTTATAATAGTTTCATTAGGTGGTTAAAATTCATTCGATGTTATATGAAAATACATACATCGATCCATCGAGTATATCAAAAGCTTTTCAAAACATCGGATCAATTCGATGTATCGAATTGTAAGTCCGATGCATCGATGTATATCGAATATCCCTACATTAGAGTGGAACAAAATGTATGGAAGCAAACAATTTTCAACGGCTTCAAATATTCTTGAAGACTCCTCGTCAAAACAAATTTTTCTGCATGCTTCTTTTTTTCTGTGACATAACTTTTGACTTTGCCCGAGGGTTTTTGTATTTCATTGGCATATTTTTATTTTCACTGAAATTTTTTTTAATCTGAAATTTAAAAGTTTTTGTTCCAATTTTTTTTAATTATCCCCAGACAAAATTTTTGGCCGGATAATGAACTTAAAACGACAAACAGGTAGTATCTTTTTTGGAATAGAAATGCAATTATTTTGGCCCAATTTTGGCAGGGCAGGGTGGGAATTGTACCAAAACCAGCTAGTTGACTGCCACTGTACAGAATAGCAGACTTTCTAACAGAGGCTCAAAAATGTATAAGAGAGCATGCAAGTGGCGTTGAGTGGAAGCCAGTTGGCAGGGAATGTACAGAGCAGAATACATGCAGGTAGTGGCAGGCAATTGGACGGGGCATTAACATGGCATTGAATGCAAAAAATTGGTTTCTTTTATATTTTTATATATTTGAGCTTATTTTATTTAACTAACAGTTTTTGGTCCTTGGGTTTGTCGATTTTTTCGATTCACCTAAATTTTGAACGGCTTTGATGTTGTGACATAAAATTTTGAATGAGATTTGTCAAACGTAAATTTCTAAGTTTTTTTAAAAAAAGTTTATCTTTAGCATATCAGGTGTAAGCAAACCCAAACAAGGAGGGAATCCACTCCTGTGGGTATAATAGCATTGCCACCAACAATACCAGAGACTACGTGTGGGAACAGTTTTATTGAAACGAATGGTGAGTTTTAAAATTATTGCTCTATAAAAATATAGTCCAACACGCAAAAAATAAGCAGATTTCCTAAACGAAATTTGGTAGAGAAATGTTTGTGCCGTATAATCAGTTAAGGTTTTTATTTAAGCTGATGAATTCGCTGGTCACTCATCCTTCCCAGAATCAAAAAATTCTGCATCAGACGAGAATAGTGAAGATCCGTTTGCTGGAAAAGATCGATTTGTAATAACATCTGAAGTCTTCACCTCAATTCTAGCATACGTTTTACGGCACAAACTAAGGGGTTCTGATTTAAGCAGTTTGTTGGAATTGATTGATTCCATCCATATGCCCTAAAACGCCCATCTCCACTTATGTCTTTAAAAACATTTCATGAAAATAAATAAAGCTATTGAGTGTACGGCGCACTGCAACAACTGTTACAGACCAGTAAAAGGAAATGCGAGGAATAAAATAGCACATCGAAGGGGCACAGCTGCAAGCAATTATTTCTCTCCCAGATTTCTGCAAACAAGTGCTCACCATTTTAGCAGAAAAAAGAAAATGTTGACAGGCAAGAACACATTTACGATGGCAAACTGTATCGCAATCAATGCGAAAATAGATTCATGACCCCAGGAATTTATTATTTATGTGGTATTTTGACGGAGCAGCACTCTACTTAACTTATACTATTAACTAGATTTTTATGTAGTAATTAGCAAATGCAAAATTATTTTCTTTTTCGGTCTTATCAAATATTGAAGTCAGTCTTGTACACCAGTATATTAGATCTTCTGAAATATGGTAAATTTCGCCACCATGTATTAAAAAATTAATTTTGCATTACATGTAAATGATATTTCTTATGTTTTGTGTTCCACCAAATATGATTATTAGTGCTCCACTAAATATGATTGAATACGAATAAAGCACATTTACCTTTATAAATTTTTAAATTACGTTTATTAATGCAAACTTTCGGCAAAAAAAATTAATTGTAGCTGTCAAGTTCACATGTTAAATGTGAAAAGGTTTTCAAAAATTTCAAGTTAAAGCCAGTAAAAAGTTAGAGCTCAGAAGAGTTAGACAGAATAAAAGAGTATTCCAATAAAAGACGAGATAATTCTGTTGTCTAGAAAGCAAGACATTTTTAAGCTGCTAGACCATTTTAATTGGGTGCCAATATAATGCTTATTTTTAATAGAGTTCATGTGCCAGCCAGTATAAGGCGACAGCATTCTGTTCTGTTGAAAATGAAACTTTTAAGCCTGCCCAAATATTTCAGTTCAATGCCAAAATAATGGTTTTATTCAACAGAGTTTTTATGCCTGCCGTTATAGTGCGTTGGAAGGCTGCTGCTGAAAAAACAAAAATGTTTGAGCTGCTTGAACATTTCAGTTGACGTCCAATACAATGCTGAATTTCGACACACTGCCTTCTACTGACTTTTCCATGCCTTCATACGGCTACTTTCTGGCAGCCTTTTTTGATAAAAAGTAAACTGGCCGCCACTACATTTCAGCATACTGCCAGAACTCTGCTTATTTGCCACAATTATGCTGGCATAATGCCATTTCCCTGCCGAATATTTTGTCTGGGGATGGTAGAAAAAAAATTATTTGAAGACGTTAGAAAATGGTAAAGGGGCCCCAAAAATAACATTGTCTAGGGGCCCTGACATGGTTAATCAGGCCCTGGTTATAGTAATAATTAATGCTACCAACTTATGTTATTAAAAAATAAGTATATTTGCTACTTAGAACACTGAAAAGTAATTATTTGTAAGTATAATTTTTAAAAATAAGTATAAGTAAGTATATCATTTTAGAAAAAAATTTCAACATTTTCTTGATATTATTTACTAATATAAGAACTAATAGAACCCACAATATTCCGAAAGTGTTGTCACGCCCTCTTTTTTTTCTTCTCGAAAAGTTTTGTGTAGGCAATCTAACTAAAACCAAAATTCTTCCGATAAAAAAAAATAAATTTTATATATTTGCAGTTCATATACCCAGTAAACCAAAACTATCTTTTTTAAATTCTTTTAAAAACTTTTTCGGGTAGAAAAATTCATTTTCGACACTCATAAATGAACCTTTTTGGACTCATTCGTCGGACTAAAATGCCTCTCAAAAGCGAACCTTTTTTTTATTCAGAAGTGAGTTAATAAAAGAATCATCAACTGTCTATTTTTTGTTCGGAAACAAGTTGAAAAAAACTATTGAAAAGTTCTTGTTCGGCACTTATGCATTAAAAATTTTTAACTTTAACTCATTCGTCGGACTGAATTGCCTCTCAAAAGCGAACCTTTTTTCGAAAACGATTAAAAAACTAACTAAAGAAATGAACTTTTTAACAATTATCATTTTGTTATGGAATACATTTTCACGAATTTAATCTTCTCTAGCAAGAACATTGATCATACAAATTAAAAAAAAAAAACAAAAATTTACAATAATTTATGGTTCGGTGGGTAAATTACATATGTATAAAATAGTTTGAAAACAAACAAAAGCATAACAGAAAGTTAAAAGAAGTACGTACTTTCAAAGTAGTGAAATAAAAATAAAATTAAAAAAATCAGATTCAAATGAATTAGGCTGGGTCGATTTGCAAGCCTATGTTGCCTGGGCGATTTGCCAGGATCGGGAATGAAAAGTTATTAAAAAAATGGGCCATAGAGGTGCACTTTACCCTATCACATCTTCAATTTTGTGAATTTTTTCTTTAGGATTTTTTTTCCAAAAATTTTTGTATATAAACGTGCACAGCTAGAACAAAACTGATGCCAGATTCAACTTAAAACCGGTCTTACATTGATACGTTTGAATACAAAAGTTTATCGTTTTTTAGATCCCCTAGGTGGCGCTGTGGTCGATTTTTAAAAAAAATTGTATTTATAAACCGATAAAAGGTATACAAAGTAAGTATAGTTGGTAACATTAAGTATACCTAATGTTACCAACTATACTTACTTTGTAAGTATCATACTTATTTTTAGCTTCATATATTGTACTTACTAAAATTCCATACTTATAAGTATACTTACTTTTAAGATTTATACTTAATTATACTTACTTTTCAGCTCCGGTTGACGTTTTTATTTGCAAAAGCGGAACAAGTTTGAAAATTGTAACCAACAGCGTTAAAAATACAGACTCTGGAGTCAATTTTATTTTTTAAAAAATAGTATTGAAAACAGCTGTGTCGAATTTTACAATTTTTTAAAGACAAGACCTTAAATATTAAGGGTGTACTCTAGTTCGTCGGCTAAAAAATAGGCTATTTTTGGGAATTTCTCGTGAGCTTGCTATGAAAGATATGTTTATATAAGTTATTTGGAATGATAAATGAAGTCTAAATTTACAAAAATAAAAAATTTTATTAATGTTTTTTAATAATTTGGAGGCAGGTCGGCTCCCACACGATATTTCGGCATCTGTTTATCTGAAACAAAAACCCGAAGTGTTTTAGATTCAATATGACAAGGACTATAAAATAGACTATTAATATTAACTTTTAGCAATTGTTGTTAACTTTAAGTAACAAAAATAAAAAAAAAATGAAAAAATTATTTTTTCGCTGTTATCTGTAAAAAAATATAGTAAACATAAAATTTTTAACACAATTATAGTCTATTTTGTAAGTAGTTTTGTGTTAAATATGTGGTTAAAATTTCAGAAGGATCCGCCCACCGGAGAAATAGTGTGGGGCGTCCGTGAAAACGTAGTTTTGAGAAAAACGCTCTTAAAGTTTTTTAAATGCGTTCTAACATGAGTTCAGGTAGAGAAAGTTTTGGGTTGAAAAAATTACTTATACTACTCGGATCTTCATAAAAATTTAATACAATATTCTTAGATACACATACATTCAAAAAATTGTAAAAAAAAAGAAAAAAACTTTCGAAAGTGACCAATTAGACATCACCCTTAAATAAAATTTACAGCCAACACAAACACAATTTCAAGCAAAAAACAAATTAATGTAGCGCTTCAATTCAGTGACAGTGAGAGCGAATAATGATAACTTTTCTTTGGTCTCTGTATACATTTGAATGTGATTTTTTTATTTTTTTTTTATTTAACTACTTTGAAAGTGCGTATAACTTTTAATTTTTTGTTATGCTTTTGTTTGTTTTTAAACTATTTTATGTATAAGAAATATATATGAATTTCAAATTTATAAAATTATAATTTAGTTCTTTTTTATCTGAAGACTTTTTGGTTTCAGAAAGATTGCATACACAAAATTTTTTAAGGAAAACAAAAAGAGGGTGTGACAATATTTAAAGAATATTGTGGGTTCTATTGATTTTAACATAAATTGGTAAATTGTATCAAAAAAAAAATATTCATTTTATTTTTCAAAGGTAAAATACTTACTTATACTTATTTTAAAAAAATATACTTACTAATACTTACTTTTCAGTGTTCTAAGAAGCAAATATACTTATTTTTTAATAACATGAGTTGGTAGCATTAGGTATACTAAAAATGGTGAATATATTTGAAATTTCTTGACATTTTCGTATATGGCAGTAAGGCGGTCTGTGGCAGAACAACGTCTGCCGGGAAATACTAGTAGATTATAAAACTGTGCTATTTTAAAGCAAAAATATTTATTGCTGGCTCAGTTTAAATGATCAATTTTGCTTTTAGGTAGAACCGTTTGGTGTCTGTATGATTTATTGATATTACGATGAATAATCATCAACCACTAATGTCACTCAGTAAAAATGTGTAACACGCCAAAAATTGAACATAATATGTTTTTAAAAATCAGGATACCAGATCTTAATACCATTATTCTTGGACAGTCTTCGCGTGCCATGTCTTAACATAAATCAATAACATAAATTATGGCCATAAATTAAGTGACTGCCCTCCTAGAAACAATGCAATGGTTGTCCTATCAGTTGCACTGCGGCTGCTTTGTAAGTGCATGAATATAACTCAATAGCTATTGGCCATTAGTTGTCGTCATCGCGTTTGCTACTTTTATTAGGTTGTCGCTGTTTCGGAAACTGTGTTCCTGAGTTACTTTTTTCTTTGCTGTTTTTCTGTTTGAAAATGAATTCTTTGTGGTCAACAAGGTTATCATTGTTAGTGTCGTAGTATTTGATTTTGGTTTGCTTTAAGCTTATGTTCGTGCCTTGTTTTATTTTATTTGTCATGATTTTTTCATGGTACAAATTATGACAGGAACTCGAGCTTAAAACGTTTCACAGCCACTGCAAAATGTTTTTACGCTTTATCGACGCAATCATTTTGGTTCTGGTTAGAAGCTATTGGGCAACACCTTGAATATAGCCGCTAGTTATAGTGTTCTGCTGTTTTTGGTTTGAGACAATTTGTCATCGATAATTCGAGGTATTTTGTAATAATTGTTTTACTTTATTTTTGTGTGAAAAGAGTTAAAAGTGGTAAAAAATCATTTAAGTACTCACGACATTAGAATTGAAAGGCTAAAATTTTGATGAAATTACCGAATCCTAAGAAGTCCAGTGTGACTCAATATTTTTTTACAATTTTCGCATTAAAAACATCTTAGAAATGTGCTCTAAAAGTTCCAGACCGAAATTTAAATTGTTTTTAAAGTTACAGCCAGAAGAAGAGAGCGTATTAAAGTGTTGTAAAAACTTTAAACACGTTTTTCTTGAAATTATGTTTAACCCTCATCGGTCCCTCGAGAAATACATCTAATCGGTCCCATTGTATGCGCGTGCATACACATATATTTTTAATTGTAAAAAAGCTAAAAAAAATTAACAATCATTTATGTTTTGTGATTTTTTATGTTTATTACATTGTTTACTATCATATTAATACATTTAATTTTCATAAAGGTAGATTTAGAATTAAATTAATTAGAATATTACATATATTAGAAAAAAAAAATGGAATTTTTAACTTTTGTCAATTATTTGTACATTTTTCGCATAAATTGAAATTATGTTCAGCACAAATGAAATTTCTACACTTTTCACAGCGTGTAGCAAAAAGATTTTTGTTCTTTTTATATGTGCAGATGTAGCATCGGCCTCGTTTTGATGTACTTGGTAAATGGCGAATCTCCCGAATTCTTTGAATAACACTGGAAGCATCATTACTTTGAAGTTGTTTTTTACGCATAGTGATCTGTTTTTCAACGGGATTCAATCCAAGCTCCTCGATAAAAAGGTGACGACGAATATTATGGTTCGTTTCAGAATTTTTTCAATTCGGGAAAAATGCAATGAACGTCACGAATGCATTCAACGCACTTACATCAAGCATGTTACAAAATACTGCCATTGGCCACCGATTGACTTTTCGTTTGCATGTGTACGTAGCCACCATTTGATCGATAGTATCAACTCCACTCTTGGTTTTGTTGTAGTCTTCAATGATGTTAGGTTTCTTCTTTTCACTATTCTCATTTATGCTGTCAACATTGTGGTATGTACTGAGCAATGTCACAAATCGGTACCGGCGAGGAACATATGACAACATAACTGCTTGCAATTTATGTTCATATACAATTTCTGTATGATAAATTGGCTTTTGACGCATGTCGAGTAGAACTGAAGGAATTTCAGTCCTATTTTTCCTTATTGTTCCCAAAATAGTCATGCGATTCTTATGTAAATCTTCTGCCAATTCATACGAAGTGAAAAAGTTGTCACACGTTACATTTCTGTCAGAAAGTCCTTCCACCAAATCCAAAACAACACGCCGTCCGAGATTTCGTTCAGGAGTGGCATTACGATTCCCGACCAACAT
This sequence comes from Dichetophora obliterata, assembly GCA_963920525.1. Taxonomy (NCBI): domain Eukaryota; kingdom Metazoa; phylum Arthropoda; class Insecta; order Diptera; family Sciomyzidae; genus Dichetophora; species Dichetophora obliterata. Next base: position 279,805,468 of record OY986435.1, read on the forward strand.
AAATTTGTGTGTTGTATGCATACCAGCTTTTTGAGTCGCATAGCAGCCAAATTTTGATGCCATATTTCGCCGACTTGGATGGAATATACTGACGAAACGGACATCGCCCACGATACGGAACTAACTGTTCATCTACGGTAATGTTTTTTCCTGGTGTGTATACAACTTTTAAATTATGATTCCATTTATCGTATACATTTCGAATCGGTGCCAATTTGTCACGTACAGAAGTACTTGTAGATGCAGTGTTGGCCATACGTTGTTTGCGGTCATCAAATCGAATGCAACCATGGATACGCTTGAACATTTTCAAAGACATTGTTGCTCTAAATATTGGCCGCGCAGTTTCGTCATTCCACAGTTTAGTGACACATTCACCGTATGACCGATACACACCAGAAAGCAGCAACAATCCAAAGTATGCGTGCAGAGTGTCCAAATCAATGTTTTCCCAATCGCCTTTGTACTTTCGCACACCATATAAATTCGTCATGTTCAAAATAATATTCTCAACTGGTTCAAGGAACATGTAAAATGTAGACGAAACATCAACTATAGTAGCAGCTGCTAAAGCTGTTGGACCTAAATTATAACAAAAATGAAACATATAATGAACATGAACCCATAACAAAGAGGGTAGCTTTTTACCTGAAGTGAAATTTTCTGCAAGTCGAAATGAATTTCTTCGATTTATTTCAAATGGTTGCGATGAATATTAAATTTTCTTATTTTTTGAAAAGTATTTATTTTCAGGATTTGCTGCATTTTCAATGCCTCGTCTGATAATGCAAAATCATCGTCACTATTGCACGGAGATTCGCCCGCTTCGCTTTCCACAACAAAATCCATTTCTAGTTCATCTCGCTGCCTTCTTTCACGTAAAACTCCATCCATTTTTTATCAAATACTTCGAAACACAACCAAAATTCAAATAAATACGCAAACAAACTTCACTTATGTGTGTTCCAGAACAAACTGAATTTCATAAAACGAAAAAATAAGAGCGTGCTATAAATCCACACACAAAAATACGCGGCAATTCCAGGTACGTGCTTATGTGCATGCGCGCACATACACAGGGACCGATTCGTAACTATAACTGCACAGGCAAATACAGTAAGGGTACAAATTCAAAAATGGGTTTTTTTGGTTGTTCAGGCAAAATAATTCTACTTTGCAAAATACAAGGTCATTCCGCTAAACCGTTTTTATTTTATTCAAGGTTAAAGATCAAAATTGTATGCGTGCGCATACAGGGGACCGATGAGGGTTAATCAACTGCGGGAAAGCACTGACTAAGAACTATTAAACCGATTTTGCTTAAAATCTTACAAGCTATTTAGCACATACGTACCCGTACCTCAGTCTGGAACTTTTAAAACATTTAATTTTTCAATATTAAATTAACTTTTTAAAACAAATAAAGAAAAAAGTTCGATTTTAACACCTTTTTTCTTCACAAGTCCGACATTTTTTTCCTAAAAATGCATATTTTAGGTTAGAGCACTACAATTAAACATGCAGAACGATATTCTTTTTGAATTTTTATTTCAGATAACTATGTGAGGCTGGGTGCTTCCCTAGAACAACTCACATTTTTTTCGAGGACTCTACTTTGATATATAAATAAATATAAGCAAGTTAATGTAAAATTAAAAAAAAATTCATTTGTACATTTTAAGATACCAATAAAAACAAATAAACATTACAAAACGATCTCGTTTTATTTTCTTACTTAAACAAATTATGAAAAAACTTTTTAACAAAAAAAAAAAAAAAAAAATTAAAAATCACTACAAAGTAAAATATAGTTTTAAATTGATTTCCTATTAATTTCTTGGTCAAATTTGATAATTTTTTTAATGTTTATTATTATGTTGGAAATCTTATTATTTTATTTTTTTTCTATTTTGTTTTATTATCATAAATTCATTAATTTCTTTATGAATACAAAGCCTTTGAAGTTGGCTCTTATATAATCAGACTTTTATAAAGTTAACGCTTTCGATCACTGAACACAATAACGAGAGCTTTGGTTTGTTGGGAAGTGCACCTGTAACTAGCTGATCTTAATTTTGGGGTTAAATCTCGTTCGCATTGGCAGAGCAGGCATGGCTAAAAGATCATGATTGGTTGGGCAAAGGATTAGGCCCGGCTTCAAAGCTTTTATATTCATAAAGATATTAATATTTTGATGATAATAAAATAAATAAGAGAAAATAAAAATAATAAGATTTCCAATATAATAATATACACATATAAATTATCAGATTTGAACAAGAAATTGATAGGAAAAGGCATTTAAAATTATTTTTTACTTTGTAGCAATTTTGAAGTCGGCTTTTTTTTTTGTTTAAAAATTTTTAATTCTTTCTCTTTACAGAACATGATAAATTTTCAAAATAATTTTACTCATTTTTGTAACAAATTTTAGTGCCCTAGAACCCTTTGTAGAATTCCGAATTGTTTCTTGATCATGTTTTGTTATAATTCTACACGGAGATAATTATTTTGCTTGAATCAAGCTAATGTTTTGCTTAAAAGCAAATCTGCAAAACTTTGCTCAATCACTGTGTGATTTGTTGAATCGTTAATATAAATTTAACAACTGTTTGTTTCTTTTTCATTCTAATCTTATGTTTGTTCAAGATATATATTATACTATTTTATTGTACGCAAAAGAATAACTATTTCTTACGTACTAACATATGAATAAAGCCAAATTACGAATTGACCAATTGCAGTTTATAACAAATTTTTAAAAAATAAAATAAATTAAAATTTTATTTGGAATAGCAAATTTTGATTAGTTTTTGCTGAAATCTTGCATAATTTTGATGTGGCTAAGAATCAAGCTCAAGTTTTGCTTTACCACAATACAAATTTAGCAAAGAGTGTTCTCCGTGTATTTACTCTTGCACCGAATTTCAGTACCCTGGTGTCAATATTAACTGAGATACAGTGTTTTTCTAATAGTGGCACGCCCTTTCTCGAATTCTGCCACTTTTTTTCACAGTGTTTTGCAGGGCTGCAGAGTCCGACAAAAAAATTTCGACTCCGACTCCTCAAAATATCAAAGCTCCAACTCCGACTCCGATTCCAACTCCGACTCCGACCGAATAATTAAAAAAAAAATTTTATTTAAATTTTTCATAACAATTTTTAATAACTTTTAATAACACTGGCACGAGTAATATTTTCCGTCGGATGTAATTGTAAAATGGTCAAATACTGCTGACTTTATCGACATTTTTTTGCCATTTTCTTATCCGTTAATACAATACAATGTTTAAATTCCGATTTCAAGCTATCACTGACACTTCCGTCATGATAGCTTTAAGCCTGGTTTTCACTAAGTCAATTTCAGTGACAACAATCACTGATGTCAGTAGGCATCTTGACTATATGACGTCAAATGTGTTTTCATTGAAACCCAAAAACTGACATAAAATCGAATGCCAAAGACTGACGTTGAATTTATGTTTCAATTGATTGCCATACTGTTTTCACTTTCGATGTTATTTGTGAAATCGGTTTGTTCAGTTGTGCTTTTTTCATCAACAGCTGATGTTTTATATTTGAGATTGTTTTGAAAATGTCTCTTTTTGGTGAAATTTATAAAATACTGTTAATTTTATTAGATTAATAGCAAAAGTGCACTTAAACATAGATTATCACAGTGCACAATGGGCTCGCAGATCACTATTGCTGGCCAAAACCTACTTTTATCACTCTCTGTTATTGTTTTTTTGTTGTTGTTATCTAATAGAGAATGCTTCAAAACAAACAAAAATGCATTTTGTTGTTGTAAATACTAATTTACCGTTCCACAGCAAACCATCAAAGTTGAGCTTTCTAAGTAAAATTGTAAGTGCAAATGCGTGCGGGCATTTTTTAAGTTTATTAAAATATTATTCCACATTATAAAAAAATTAAAATAAAAAAAAGTAAAACATGGAAAATAACAGTGGTAGTAAGTACTTCAAATTATGTATATAAAAGTTAAAAAAAAAGTTCTGGTGCGGTGAAAAAAATTAGTTTTTTAATGCAATAAAATTATTGTGTTTTTTTAATTCTTATGTTTGTGTAGGCTTGCAAAATTTTGCCCAAGTTTGCCCAGCCTAAAATAAAAAACAAATAATAATTTGGGATGTAATAATTCTGTTTTATCATGTTTTGTATTGCGATTTTTTGCGATTTTTAAGAAAAACACTTTTTTCCAGACAACTTCTGCTTCAAAAATAACGATATTTTTCAAGTTTGGCAAAACGATCAAAAAAGGCCTCTGTTACCAACTATCTGCTACAAAAAATTGGTGATGAAAACATTTCTGATGATGGTTTAAAATATTTTTTAGAAAAAGTGCGTAAACTTTGTCAAAAATTATCGGTAAAATGGGAAAAGTGTCATAGAAAGATGGATGTTTTTCAAGCGCAAAATGCTGCTTGGCTTACCACCACAACAGTGTTTACATTTGAAAAGGAAGAAAACGCGGTAAAAGCAAGTCCAGAAGAACCAAGTACGTCAGGAGGTGGGCGTCCAAGACTGTCATATCCAGAAAAGTCAGATCGGGGTAAGACAAGGGAAGCAACGGAACTTTCGGCATCTAAAGGAAACGAGACGAGTCTACTGGTTCAAGCAGCAGCAACATCAGCTCGTAAACAAGGAAGAGTTCATTTGGCCGCCGTTCTTAAAGAAACGATGGAAAGCCCAACAAGACCGTCTAAAATCCGAAAAATATGTTTCCAAGATGTAAAAAAGCCTATTGTCGCTTCAGAAGATGAGGCGTTAGCATTTCTTCTGGAAAACAATTTTACAAAGCAGCAGTATTGTAATATACGTTTTGAGAGCAAGCTAAGAAATTCCGACATTTTTCCATCTTACATGAAAGTAAGTGCTGCGAAAGGTAAGTGCAGACCTGAGGGTATAACTGTAAGTGAAACAATTGCAAAGGTTCTATTAAAAATGCTTTTAAAGCACACAGCAACAAGGATAATTGAGATGCAAAATGAAGTTATTGTACAAGTTATGAATTCTGATCAAAGCAACTGCATATCAACTGAATTGATTTTAAGTTATGGATTCGATAGCAGCTCAGGTCAAGCTCAATTTAAACAAACTTTTCTTGAGCCAAGCACATCTCGTAATGCGGACTCGTCACTTCTGGCAACAACTGTAATTCCCTTGAGACTTTTACATTCCTCAGGAAAGCCCCTTTGGAATAATCAAACTCCGCAATCGACAAGGTTTTGTCGGCCGTTAAAATTAGAATTCGTTAAAGAAACAATTGAAGTTATTAAAAATGAAGAAGCTGACTTAAAAAAACAAATTGAAGGGCTTGAAAAATTGGAGATAAAACTCGCAGGAGATAAGACTGTTGAAATCACTTTTAAATTGTTCCTAACAGTAATCGATGGAAAAGTATTGAATGCTCTGACCGGAACTAAATCGTATCAAGCTTGTCCTATATGTGGTGCTACTCCAAAGGATTTCTTGAATATTACAAATTATAACTCTGAAAAATTTGAGCCTATCGAGGGTAGCTTAAAATATGGTATTAGTCCCTTGCACTGCTGGATAAGGTTTTTTGAATTTATTATACACTTAGGCTACAAATGTGATATAAAAAAATGGCAGATAAGGTCTGAAGAAGATAAAAAAGCAGTTTTAATAAAAAAGGAAGAAATTCAAAAAGCATTTTGGACCGAGCTTGGCTTACGCGTGGATCTTCCAAAAATTGGTGGTTTCGGTACCACGAACGACGGCAATACTTCTCGTCGTGCATTTACAAAATATGATGTGTTTTCAAAAATTACTGGAGTTGGCCAAGAATTAATATTTCGTCTTAAAACTATATTAGTATGTTTGTCATGTCAGTTTCCTTTGAATTTAGAGAAGTTTGAAATATATTGCTTCCAAACGGCTGATCTTATTCAAAATAAATACTCTTGGCTACCCATGACAGCTACTGTTCACAAAGTGCTTATTCACTTTAAACAAATAATGCAAAATACAATACTTCCAGTTGGCTGTTTTGGTGAGGACGCTGCTGAATCCCGACATAAATTTTATAAAGCTGATAGATTACATCACGCCCGCAAAACGAGCCGCACTGATAACATGTTCGATGTTTTTAATAGGGCTATGGATTCTTCAGATCCACTTATATCATCTCTGCGTTTAAGTACACGCGTACACAAACGAAAACGTGCAACGCTTCCACCAGAAGTTATCGATTTACTAAGTTGTGAGGGTCCTAATGAAGCATATGTGCTTGAACAGCACGAAGACTCAAATGATAGTACAGATGACGACGATGAAGAAGATTTTGAAAAGGAAAACTTGATTTTAGAAAATGAATTAGATAATCTATTTTAATTTTTAATCAAAATACTTTAATTTTAAATCTTAAATAAATTAAAAAAAAACATTAAATTAATTTATTTTTTTATATCAAAAGGGATGAATTCCATCTTAATTTTAGCAAATATAGTCTCTCATTCGAAAGCAAAATGCCTTGCAAGTCTAAAAAACTTTGTGTAAGGGGGAAGTCGCTGATTTCAATTTTAATATCAAATTTCGCAATCTTAAAGTAGTTTATCAAATATGACTCAAAATGCCGTATACCACACTGAAGTCATTATTTAAAATTTTTAAATTTTGACAATAAATTCAAAGCCAGCGACCCCCAAAATCCCTTTACACAACGTTTCATACGGATACAATGAAATTTTGAAATTTTGACCGCCATATTGGATCCGCCATTTTGAATTTTTAATTTTTGACATCGAATTCGAAATCAGCGACCTCGAAAACCCCCTTATAGAACTTTTCAGAGTTTTGGCCAGAAAAAGTGTTCAGCGCGCCCATTGTGCAGTGGCCGGTGTTGGTTTAAAAGGCACCATCGCCATGTTCTATCGCAAGATACATCTTCAAGATTCGCACAAATGACAAATTCCTGGCAAAGCGACCGCAATAACGTGAATCCCGAAAATGCGTCCTGCAACAAATCCCTTGGAAGCAACACCGGCCACCGGCGATAATCCCTGTTTATGTGCACTTTTCCTTTTAAACCAATTAAAAAAACAATATTTAAAAAACTTTGCCAGCAGTGAAACAAACAAAAATTAAAACAAAATTTTTTTTGTAGGCAACAACTGACACAAAATGCCAACATGTTGGCATTTCGATTTTTCTTGTCATACAACGATATTTTGATTGACTAGCAAAATTCTGGCTGTATTTCTTTATTCATTCCAGACGTTCGGAATGACTGTGTTTGTTTCTTTATTCAGTTTTGATTATCCGGAATATTCTTTTTGTATTTCTATATTCTTACGGAATATTCCGAACGCGTTCTTTTTATACTATGAGCTAAGGTAGAATAAAAAGAATATTCCTTGTATGTGAGGTTATATTCGATTGTTTGAAGTAAAATTTCGTTAAATGAAAATAGAAATTTTTTATATTAAAGCAATGTTTTAGATTGCTTTGTTGCATTTTTATTTTTTAAATTTTATCTGGTGTATTTGTTGTCTTTAATTAAATACGAAAAATATGTTTCTGGTTTTAATAAAATGTTCTTTCTTTTCCAAAACTGTTTCTTTATTCATTCTGTTCTGGATAAAAAACAATCTATTCTATTCGTTCTCTCCTTTATCCGGAATTAATAAAGAAATACACCCTCTATCTGTTCTCACTTGTTTGTGATTTTATATGACAATCAGTGGTCATATATGACAACAAATGTAAATGACAATACGTTTCCATTAGATTGACAACATTTGTGATTGAAAACTGACCTAGTGAAAACCAGGCTTTAGTGTTTAATTTTTAATGCGAAGTCGATAATTTCACAGGGTGAACCAAATTAAAAAAATGACTGCTTTTATACTGTTTTAAACAAAATTAACAAAATAATGCGAAACATTATTTATTCTTCATGATTGTTTTGCCGGAGTTGGAGTCGATGTATTTTTCCCGACTCCGACTCCGCAGCACTGGTGTTTTGTAATAATTCTACCCAATTAAAGTTTTTTCTATATGACCTTGTTATTTATTATGTTGATTTTACATGATTTAAACACAATAAAAATTAATTAATTGCAATAAAATCAGCTAGTTATGTTTTCCTTTTCATATTGAAAACGTTTTTGTTGTTGTTTTTTTTTTTGGAAAATTTTGGATAAGTAATTAATTGTTCTAACCGTGACCTAAAGCACAATAAATGATTTTAAACTATCAAACAACTAGAATTTGTATTTAAAATCATATAAAATCAACATAACAAATAACAAGATCTTTTAGAAAAAACTTGAATCAAATGGTAGAGCACGACCAACATAAACAGGCTGAAAATATGTCAGCAAAATCTAAAAACAACTTCAGTAACCATGCTTTGTTAGTGGAAGACTTCCAGAAGACTGTTGGACTCCATAATAATAACATAAGCATTAAGACTAAAGTAAAGCATAAATATAACAACAAATGTGAAAATATGAAATGGGAGAAAAACTGAGAAATTGATACTTAAAATCTCATCGCCTCTGTGGTGCAGTGCGCTAAAGCGCGCTTGCACGGGTATCACAAAGATTTCTGATGAAGCTTTTAGCAGAGCCGAAATTGCTATAAAATCAGCTAGTGATGTTTTCCTTTTCATATTGAAAACGTTGTTGTTGTTGTTTCTTTGAAAAAATTCGTTAGAACAATTAATTGTTCTAACCTTGACCTAAAGCTCAATAAACGATTTTAAACTATCAAACAACTAGAATTTGTATTTAAAATCTAGTACCCAATCGGCCACTTAGAAAAAGTGATTGGATTAAGCATTATTACAATGCAAAAACCAACCCTTTTCCAAGCACGCTTGTAAAACACTTGCGTAGGTAATGGTAATAAATTTCCAAGTTGCTTTGCAGAATTATTGAGTAGAAAACAAGAAGTAAGTGTCGTACAATAATACTTGGAAAGACTTGCTTTAAGTAAATGTTTTCCAATCATACTTGCAAAATGTTAGCCAAGGTAATAATTTTGCAACTGTTCAAAGTTGCCATTGCTGTTAACTGTTGGCCTGTGTAGTCTAGTGGAGAGTGCGCTAGACTATCAACCCAGACGTCCTCGGTTCGAGTCGGGTTCGGTCGTGATTCTTTTCACTTTCTTTGCTCTTTACTACATTAAAGAATTATGGAAACTAAACATAGAAATCCACGAGTTCATTGTGGAAATTATTGAATTTAAAGGACAAGAACAATACAACTGAGGGCTTAAAAGCAACAAGGCAAGCTTTCTTGAAGGCAAGTTGAGTTTGATAGTAAGAAATGAGGACGGTACTGCTTCTTTAAATTGTAAAGAAACACTTGGAAATGCTTATTCATATACTAATTTCCAATTGTAAAGAAACACTTGGAAAAAGCTTATTCAAATTCTAATTTCCAATTGTAAGGAAACACTTGGATTATTTTTTCAAGGGATCGTTTTCGTTTATTCTACAAATACTTGTAAGCATTTTCCAATAGTAATCTAAAGCTTTTTCCAAGCTTGATGCTTACGGTTCTAAGCTTGTCTAAAGCTTATTCCAAACTTGTTTGGCTGTTTGTGTATGATTTAAACTATCAAACATTTAGAATTTGTATTTAAATCATATAAAATCAACATAATTCTACCCAATTTTGTAACGTATTTTATTGCCCTATTGTCAGTGTTATTCGAGATACAGTGTTTTTCTTATATTGCCACTCCCATGTGTCCAATAACGCCCATTTTTTTGACCGTAGTTTCTCAATGACAGTTAATTGTCATTATTGTGGCTACCCCTGTACTTAATTTCAGTACCCTAGTGTCAATTTTATTCGAGGTACAGTATTTTAAAAATTTTTCACCACCCACTGTTCAATGTCTCTTTTTGTTGACAAAAAAATACCGCTACCAGGCGAGTGATTTAGGATTTATCGTTGTGCAATACATAAAAAAAAAAATCAAAGAAACCAAAGAACTTGAGAACCTCCCCTGCAAGAAGACTATCGGTTATTTAACTAAAAAAAATAAACGGTTTTTTTAAACTGAAATTTCGGTTATTTCTTTATACAAAGTTTCAGTTATGCTAGGAAGAGCCTCGGGAAGAAAGTAACTGAAACTCATGTTTACGTGTGATCTGGCATCCCTTTCTCACACGTTGTTTTTTATCAATTTCCAGTTCCATTTAAATATATTCCTCTCGCTCTCTCTTGTTAAGAGTAACATAAACTAAACTAAGTAACTAAATTTCACTAGATAGATGTAACCGAAAACTCAGTTATATGTAACCGTTCGATATAACGTACAAATCAGTTTTATCTAACGTACTCCCTGCCGATGACGTTGCTATTGTTACCTCTGGAAAATATATATCTACTCTCCGAAACATTATGCAAAACTGCCTAAATACTCTTGTCAACTGGACTATCAGCTGTGGGCTCAGCGTTAATCCTAATAAAACTGAGTTAGTAGTTTTCACAAGAAAACACAATGTACCTCAAATTAGCCCTCCAAAACTGGGAAATACAAGTCTTATCTTCTCAGATCAAGCAAAATACCTGGGCCTTATACTGGATAGGAAACTAAACTGGAAGCCCAATCTGCTCGAAAGAGCCAAAAAAGCGAACATTGCCCTATACTCTTGCAAAAAGGCGGTGGGTAGCAAATGGGGTTTACAGCCAAGTGTTACTCACTGGCTTTATACAGCAGTTGTAAGGCCAATATTGCTATATGGTGCTATTGTCTGGTGGCATGCACTCGAAAAACAGACTCACCATAACCTTCTCCGTAAAGTTCAAAGATCAGCTGAACTGTGCATTAGCGGAGCCCTAAGAACCACTCCGACAGACGCATTAGACACAATGCTCCATCTTATACCACTTGATATCCTAGCTAAACAGATGGCCGCTAATACAGCCATCCGCCTAGTAGCCACCTCCCAGTGGAAAGAAGGCACACTAGGACATTCTTGTATCAGAAAATTTCTCCCTCCTTTACCTAGGTTCATTGACTACATCACACAAAAACTACTCTTTGAGAGGAAGTTCGATGTATCCATTCCCTCTCGAGAAGAGTGGGAACAAGAAAACCATTCACCTCACAATGTCATTGAGATCTTTACGGATGGATCAAAACTAGATGGCAATGTAGGTGGAGGAGTCTACTCAGAAGCATAAGGCATCAATATAGCCTTCAGGCTCCCTGACCATTGCAGTGTATTTCAAGCTGAAATCGCTGCTATACATGAAGCGTTAACTTGGCTTCAGAAAAATGATATATCTTCCATGGATATATGCATACTTTCTGACAGTCAAGCCGCTCTGAAAGCCCTAGGAACTGTTGAAATAACATCTGAAACAGTTTTCAACTGCCGCAGATCTCTAAACGAGATGGCAGAGCAGCTCAAAATTATCCTATGCTGGATTCCTGGACATAGGGATTTTCTAGGTAACTGCAGAGCAGATGAACTCGCTCGCACAGGTACTACCAAACAACTATCTTCAGACAAGACAAACCTTGGTATTCCTCTCACCACATATAAACTCCTTACACATGAGTTATCCTGTATTAACACCAACAAAAGATGGTCAGCAGGTAACACTTGTAATATAGCACGGCAAATCTGGCCCAAACTCAATCTGAAGCGTTCAAAAGAACTCATATCTCTTAGTAGAGATCACATTGGCACCATGATAGGGATCCTGACAGGGCACTGCCTTATTGGCAGGCACGCTCAAAGATTAAACATACCCCACAACGACTTCTGCAGAAGCTGTAGAGATGAGGAGGAGGTGGAATCTACAGAACACCTTCTCTGCACCTGCCCAGCGCTGGCTCAAAAACGTTTTCTTCACCTAAACAACTGGTTTTTCAGAGACCTCGAAGAACTCTCGGTAATATCGATATCGATAGCCACTTTAACCTAACCTAACCTAACGTACTCCCTAAAAAAAATGCATATAATTCGTTGATGTCTTGCAACAGATGTTTTAAATTTTTTATAAAATTGTTAATTGTTGTTGTTGTTGTTGTTGTTGTTATTATTGTTGCTGCTACTGCTAGCCACTTCTGTGCCGACGACTTTGGGAGTGGAATTAGATGTGGCGAATGTTGAAATGCTCACTGCATTATTGATATTGGCAAGCGTGCTTATTGGCTCATCCTTCTTTGATGGGCAGTAAGCAATTTAAAGATATTTTAATTTTCTTATTGCAGAACTTGTTTTTTATTGTTAGCGAAACCTGGAATGGTAAACTACAATGGCGGATATGCAAAAATTGGACATGCTTTTTAATAATGATACTTTCTCTTTCTTTTACATGCACTTGCTAAAATTTTCATATTATTTTTCCTTGTATTACAATTTATGACCCTGAAATGAGTATGAGAATGTGGTTGTAAACAGGAAAATGTTTGTTATTGTGTTGGAGTTTTGGTTAGCTATATTTGGTTAGCTAAAACGTCAAAATATCTTCTGTCAAACTTTGCTACTAAGTTAAAACTCGGAGTGACTGAATATTTTTGAAAATAAAAATTAACTCATTTCTATTATGGGTCATATGCTCAAACCATAGTTATAAAAATTATGACTAAGCAGCAGTGCTTTTAACGACTCTCTCGACAACGTGCTTGACACCTAGTGTCAATGCGAGTTCACACATTGTCTATGCTGACAAACTTTGTTATAACAAAATTAAAGATATATGCTGTGTTAACTACAAGCATATATAAAAAACACATAAAGATTGTTTTATTTGTGCAGATGTCGGTAAGCAAGAGCTTCAAAATATATTGCAAGCAAACAGAGTAAAAAAATAGAAAACAATGCAACCTTTATACGCTGTGTTAGTTGCGCATGCGCGTCTGTAACTCATGAAAAACATTGTTCACATAACCATGGTAAATTCTTAGAGGCATGAAGCGCTCGTTGAGTGCAGCATTTTTGTTTGTTGTAACTACATTTGTTGTTGCTACTGTGTCAGCAGCCTGGCGCGTAAATATTTGTTCAGCGTTTTTTGTTAAACATTGATGCTTGTTTTGTGGGTTATTGTACCTACTATTGTAGCTTTTTATTTCTTGTGGACTTTTGTTGTTTGCTGTTGTTGGTGTGATATACATATTTTTTGTTTGTATTATAACTATTTGTGGCAAAATATTTGCGTACATGTGGGAATCTAACAGATCGCATTATGTTATTTTATTTTAACACGAAAGCGTTGTTCTTGTTTTTAAAACAATACCACAAATTGTCTACGCACATTGAAAAGAGTGTCGCTTCATTCAATCGATATTGAGCTTGCATTTAAATTAAATTTTAATCAAGAATTTGAAAAGATTTTTGATATATGATTAACCAAAATAAAAATAAAAATCGGAACAAAAATTAAAACACAAACAATAACAGTAAAAAATACTAAAAAAACATAAAAAAACAAAAACCAAAACAAAAACAAAAAATGTCCATATACATATACACATTAAGGCGCCTCACACTCCATATAAAAAAAGTAGTTCTGCACAAATACTCAAAATAATCCTTGGTTTATGTTATGATGATTCCCCAAATATTTCAATTCTAGCAAGATCCATCCGTGAGCTGAAATGGCTTGAAATAAGCTCTAAAAATCTAATTTTTTTCTAAAAATATTGGCTGATGTAATAGTTGCAAAAACATTAATTGGCAGAAATTATAGTCCGGAAATAGCTCTTCCAATCTACATAAAAAAATTGTAAATGTTTGCAATCAGATTATATATAACGCTGTTTTTCTTGCATATTTTTGATAATTTTTATATTGTTTCCACACAAAAACTTTTGAAATTCAAATAACTTTTCGCGTTTATTTTTTTTATAAATTTCTTACAATATTTTTTCAGTACGTGCTTATTTTATGACTAATATGTTAGTTTTATCTTGAAAGGGCGGATCACATTAGATATAATTAAATTTATTTTAATATTAGTAAGAATAATTTAAAAAAATGCAGAAACAACAGCATGCATTATTTATGAACGTTTATTTTTTTTAAACTATTACACTCCTCAATATGGTTACAAAAAACTCACGGATGGCTATTGCTACAGTAGAAATATTTGGGAATCATCATAGCATAAACCACGGACTATCTTGAGCAAGTGTGCCTAACAACTTTTTTTCGTGAGGCGCCTTAACCCAGTAGTTCGCGGCATCATTGACGAACTTTTCGTGATGATTTCTTAAAGGAAGTTTCTGCATGAGCTGCTGGACTTAAAAAAATTCATGCGCCTAACTTTTTCCACTCTATTACGACAACTTCAAGATATTCATGATTGTTGTAATTCGCTGAATCGTTCAGAGGCTAAACTTTAGAGTTCGCAAACTATCGATACTATCGATAATTTCACACTATCGTGTCTATCGATAGTTTTGGACTGACTGTCGATGGTTTTCGATATTATTTAAATATTCATAGACACTACTGTTTAGGTGTCATCATTGCCATTGCTGTCGAATTTGTTTGATTTTGACAATTTGGTATAATTTTTTTCTGTATTGCGGAGTGAAAGCTCAGGTGATGTTTCTTATAAATGTATGACCATTGTGTTGATTCGGAAGATGGGTGATAGTTAGCTAGAGGTTGAAAAGTTGGAGTAGTTTCAGTGAAGATTTGTATTAAATTTGTACAGCTCAAAACTGACGGGAAACACGCTCGCAGGGAGACTATTCCACAACTTTACCGCACGACTAAAGAACGAATTATCACTACAACGTAAGGTTCTGTGTGGCATCAAGGCAATGGTAAAGGAGTGGTGGCGTCAGGCCATTATGAAAACAACATTACGTCGATTTCCAATAGAGTTGAGAGAGGATGAAATATTTTTATCCCCTATCAAATATATTGGACTGCGTTGAATTCGGTCCAGATGCAAGTTTCGATTTGAATTCCCTGACGAATTTTCTTTATATTGCTGTCTACTTTTCGCTAACGAAACTTCCTCAATATTTCGATATTGGGTTCGTGCATGATAAGTCCTGACGTTTCTACATTGCGTCTTGCACGAATTTGGAACATTTATATGAAATTTTCGTCAATGAAATGTATGGCCAAATTAGCATGTTTCGTCAAGGATCAAGAAAAATCGTACATGATTCATTTGGGATTTCTTCAAGACTGGAACTGCTGGGAATATACAAATGTACATACAGGGAAAGCTTCCATAAGCGGACACCGATGGTTACCTACTTTTGTCCATATATGAGAGATGTCCGCTTATCCGCTTATGTGAATGTCGTAAAAAATAATATTAGAGTTCAAATTAAAACAATATTCAATTGTATTTATACTTCAATTGACAAAAACCAAAACTAGTACAAAATAAAATAACATTTAAATATGTACATTAGAGTGGTCCCTATTTTTCTCTCGAAAGTAATGAATTATGTACCGGGGTTATGTTCCTTCACAAAACAGAAGTAAACTGCAAAAGTTTTAGAAAAAAAATATTAATTTTTGAACATTGAATATTGATTTTAATTTATATGGGAAACAAGTGGTATTTTTTCAAAAAAATCCCAATAAGCCCGGTTTTTTATTTAATTTTTCTGATGTTCGTAAAAACGGAAAAACAGCAGCTTGTTTTCAAACATTTTTTGAGGTACAAGGAGTTGTTATATTTTTTTGAGCTTTATACTGGTTATTTTACATAAAAAATATTACTTTATAAAAATATTTTTTTATCAATTTTCTGGCTTTCTATAGAGGTCGCTAAAAATGAAATTGAAAAAAAACCATCCAAAACGGTTCGAGAGATAACTCGAAATTTATTGCTTCAATTTTAATGAATCTTATTGCATTTTGTTCATAATTTTGTCCTTTAAGCATTCCACCTAAATGCAAGTACCTATTTCCTTTTATTTTTTTTAATTGACAAAAAAGCGCGCAAAATTATATTTTTTAAAAATTTTTTACTCAAACTTTCACCTTAATTTCAAAAAAACCCCCCGGGGGTCGTTCGTAGGTGTGATGCTCAGTTATTGACCTAAACTTTAAAACTACATTTGATTTGTTTGTGTAAGATACATAATAAGATACAAGGCCATATCCATCGAACAGTTTTGGATGTTTTTTTTCAATTTCATTTTTAGCGACCTCTAAAAAAAATCCAGAAAATTGCTAAAAAAAAAATTTATTTAAGTAGTTTTTCTGTACAATAACCCGTATAAATTTTAATTCAACTCCTTGTACCTCAAAAAAATGTTTGAAAACAAGCTACTGTTTTTCTCTTTTTACACGTATATTAAACCTTAAATGAGCTATCAAACATTAAAATAAGACAACCACTACAAGAGTTGTAATTTTCTACTTTTCAAAAATATCTAATATTTTCCTGTTGTTAAAAAAAAATCGCAAAAATGCAAATTTGAAAAAAAAAATTAATTTAAATGTTGTGGAAATGTTTTCTTAAACCAGATTTAAAACAGATGCAGAAAATTGTGCGATTACATTAAATTACCTGGTCATTATGAAATTTTTTGCTAGAAGTAAACTTTTTGGAAATTATGAGTTTAGGTGAAAAATTTCCCCAAATTTGAAAACATCGCTAAAATTGAAAAATTCAAGTTTTGAAAAAGACACCGCGAAATGAACATGTAGTGATGTTTGTGATCTAAAAAAGACGAAATTGTCCACTTATAAGAGCTTCGCATATGCTTATGGGAGATTTTTTCATAAATAGACAGGTTTTTGTGTCTGCGTCCGTTTATCGGGAAGTCCGTGTATGGGAGAGCATTTATATTTAAAAAACAGAACTTGATCGTTCCCAAGACTGTGTCCGCTCATAGGATATGTCCGCTTATTAAAGCGTCCGTCTATGGGAGCTTTCACTGTATCAATTTCCATATTAATATCAATTTTAATATCAATTTCAAAATCAATATCAATTCCAATATCAAAATCAAATGTTTACCCCAGTGTGCAATGTAAAGAAATTTTATAAATGCGTTTGTTTATAAACATTACAAAAATATTTAAGAATATTTAAAATTATAATTCTTTATTAGCGTATTCAAATAATATTTACAGAATTTCTCATTTACCATCATGAATTAGACAAAACAAAAAATGTCCTCTACATCTTTTGCAATTGATTTAAAAAGAAAACTTACAAAACTAACTCAGGTACTGACTATGACTGTTGACTGTTCAAAAGAAACTGAATGGATGTGTATACGGATTATAGTAATTAAACGTTGTATATGAAGTGGCAGGTGATTCCAGCGAGTTGGTGGTGAAATAGCTTTGACCTACACGAAAGAGAGTAAAACGAATGAATTGTTAATAATTATTGTATAAATTATGCAAGAAATTGCAACAAAAGACACTAACATAACATAAACTACTAGCAATTAAGCTAATTTAAAAGCGTATTATAATAAACTATTGTTCGCTTTAAATTAAAGTGCACCAACTACATGCCAACACCAATTATAATAATATTAAATATATATATATATAATTTCTTAAGAAACTACAATTTCGACTTGTTGCATTTCTATTTGCCAGCCACTTAACATTAAAATGCAAAGAAAGGAAAAAATATTTAACAAAGTGTAAAACAGCATTATAGCGTAAAATTAAAAATACTGCCTTTTTGAGTACCAGGCTATGTATTGCAAACATAAAAAATGCCTTGTCGTTGTGTTAATTAAGAGCAGTTAATTTATGCATTATTCACTGCATCAAAAGCATACATAAAATTAAAGAAAAAATTATTTTTTGATAATTCATTTATATCACAATGCACTTTAAATTGTTGCATGATTTTAATTATTCTGTATAGAGTTGTTGTAATTGTTGCTTTCTTTAAAACTTACATGATCTAAATAGCTGATAATTAAAATCATGTAAAAATTCAAAGAATAGATCACATAATTACACTTGTGCTCATATAATTAAGTCACGTAAATGATGAAACGAAAATTTATTTAAAACGACTTGTATACTAGATAAAGAAAGACTTTTTTTACAAAAATCAAAGTAATTTAAATGTAGTTCTAAATGGAAAACTTATTTTATGTCTAAATTCTATTATAACAAAAACATTTCGTTCATTCGCTTGGTTTAATCAAAATGTTGTGCTCATATAATTAAGTCATCTGAAAATTAAGATAGATAGTTGAAGAACATGGTACTCTTAGCCAGATCTACCTTATGCGGAGCTAGTATTTAGTTGGAAATCCGTTATTACGTAGCACTTCAGCACATCTCTTCGGCATTGTTTGGACTAAGGCAGCGCATTGAGCGGAGCTTATTTTATACCATTCTGCCTGTAGTATTTCCCATAAAGAAGCTTTGTTTGCAGGTTTTCTTGCAGCTACTGCTCTTTTTATAATCCCCCATAGATTTTCTATGGAGTTTAAGTCTGGACTTTGCGCTGGCCAATCTAGGGTTTTGATATTGTTAGCACTAATGCAGTTTTTAACGACCCGCGAGCAGTGCTTAGGATCATTATCGTGTTGGAATATCCAAGCTAACGGTAAATTGTCCACATAGTCACCATCTAAATGGTTTTCCAATATACCCCTGTATATTTCACCTGTCATTTTTCCTTCAATTTTAATTATCGGACCAACTCCTGATGAAGTGAAGCAGCCCCACACCATCACTGATGAACCACCATGCTTAACAGTTTTTTTAGTGAATTTAGGGTTAAATGCTTGTAGTGGGGGCCGCCTTACATATGGTTTCCCATCATTACCAAACACGTTGAATTTGGATTCGTCACTCCAAACCACCAATTTCCAGAATTGTGAATCCTTGAGCAGATGTTCTTTTGCAAACGCTTTTCGTTTTCTAATATACTTTCTTGCAACATTGGGTTTTCGTCGTGCTAAACGTCCATTCAACGAATTTTTTTGTAATCTGCGTCGGACAGTTTGCGCGGATATTTGTACACCGTGATACTTCTCTAATTGTGCCCTGATTTCAGTAGAGGTTAAGAATGGTTCCGATTTGCTCAATCTAACCAAGCGTCTATCGTCGGAAAGGGGTAGTCTTTCTCGGCTTTCTACGAGGCAAATTTTCAAAAGTTTTGTTTTTTTTATAAAATTCTATGGCATTATTAACTTTGCCACGAGAAAACCCCAAAACATCTACAACTTTCGCAATACATTGATGTTTTTGAAAATGTTCCCATATGACCTTTCTTTCGCTTGAGGTTGAACTTTTATTCTTGCCCATGACGACGGTGACTACAAATTGTGTTGAAAAGAACTTTAATTCGTTAAAAAACACAATATTAATGTAAATTACAGCATAAAAACATTAAATTTACCTTTTTCAAAAACAATGACTTAATTATGTGAGCACACTTATAATGCCACGAGCTGGAAAAAATTATTTAAATTCGCCGAAATGAAAACGTTTGAATGCGAAATGAAACAACACAGTTGCTAATATAACGGAACTTTTTACTTGTGCAATATCAGGGGTGTTAAGTAAAAAATAAAAACTTTTTTGGAACAATTGTAAAAAATCTTGTTGATGACTTAATTCTATGAGCACAAGTGTATATTTGTCCAAAATGAATTTTCTCTATGTTAGAGCTAGATCAAAATACGAAAACTTTAGTTGATGTTAAATTAATTAAATAATCTTATATGCAATTGATCGATTTCGGTCAAGGTCATGAATAATTGAACATCTGCTTGTGTCAATAGCCAGTTTTCAGTTAAACATTTTAGCTTTCTAGCGAATGCAAGAAACTCTCAATAATCATTGGTGCATTTCGGCAAATTTGTTGAACTCCAAAAAGAAATAGTGAAAAGCAAGAGGCAACTAGAACAGACAAAATCCTTGGTAGAGTTTCAAGCTTGATCTAAAGAAGCCCTTTGCTTTAACGTCATATATTTCCGACGAGTTTATTCGAACAAGTGTCAAGTCTTATAAAACTTAAACAATGGGTTGATCGCAGTTTAATCACTCAAGACTACTGACGATGAGGGGGTAGCTCCCTTTAAAACAGGCTGCCCAGTCTGCTGTGTGATTGACTCCTATACAGAGTTGTTGTTGTTGCCTTCTTCAAAAATTACTTGATCAAAATAAGGTTCTGTAATAAAATCAATGTAGTGCACTGCACGTACATTTAAAGAACACCTTCTATAAAAGGAGAATAAGCTAATGAAGCTAATGAAGGTGCACTTAAGCATTTCAAGCTAATTATAAAGCAACAAAAAAATAAAAGAGATATGTGCAAAATGTAATGAACTCAGATTCTTACAAACAAGTAGTTACAGCTTTTGAGTCAATGAATTGTTCATTGAAATTAATTTTTCTCGTTTAGTTAGTGGAGTTCATCGATTTCAGAAATCACACCGTACGACAGCACTTTTCACACATGAAGAAAACCATGAAACTTCTATTTGAAACTAGAGACGAAGGGATAGTAAAACTGCACTCTCACTTTTTCTTTAGATCGTCTTGTTTTTATTTAAATCAACTTTTAAGTAACAAAAAGGAATTGTTAAAAAACATTATTTACGTACTTAAAACCATCAAAACATTACAATATGGTTATCAAATGAAAGAAGACAATATCTTCTATGAAAAAAAAAAAGAATTGTAAAATCTTTTTTTGGTTCCAACAAATTTATAACTATTTTCATAAATGTTTTTGTAACTAAAAAGTCTTTTTAAAAAAAATACAGACGTTCTAAAGAAAAAGTGAGTACGCATTATTACTATCCTTTGCCTCTAGTTTAACGTGTATATTGTTTACTTCGTGTGTAAGTAAGATACAAATGATCGTCAATGTAAGATACAAATCATAGATGAGCATTTTCCATTACCATTAATTTTCCATTACCATTAACCACCTAGTGCTAATGCAAAATAAATTTTCTAGTGGTAAGAAAGGTAAATTTGCATTACCACTAAATTTTGAATTCACAGTTGCTTCCTCAGACAATAATTTTTTTCACTATCTTTATATATTGTATATTTTAGTTAACCTTTCAATGAGTTTCCTTAATCAGCAAATTTTTAATTGAAAAGAAACCACGTCACTTACAAAATTTTATACTTAAAAAATTTTATACTTAAGGATTATACTTAAAAAATTTTGTACAGGTAGAAATTTTTTGGAATTTTAGTGGTAATTTAAATTTCTTCCATTATAACGGTAATTACCATTAAAAATTTACTGGCAATACAACTTTTTTTGCTATTTTAACAATAAGCAATACTAAAAACTTGTTTATGATTGCAAGCAAAAATGGAAGTGAAGCTAAATACGACGTGATTAATAAAGTAAATTAAATATATATAGTTTATAGTTATATAGTAAGTAAATTTATAATATTTTGTAATTATATAAAACTAACTATAAAATAAAACTGCAATTGCAGCGATAATCTTTGCATTCGACAACATTCGGCAACTAATTTCGAGTTTTTTTCTAGTTTTTTTTTTGAAGACAATATGTATGCTTTACTTTCGAACTTGCACTGTCTCGTGTAGATGCAGTGTTAGCCAAGAAAACCTAGGTTTAATCTGACAAACACTCTAAAAAATAAGTGTGAATTAACTGTAATAAGAATAGTAATTATTTGTTTAAAATTCAGCTGAAATGTAATTAGGCTATTCTGTAGGTTTTTGTAACTTTTATGTTTAAAATTACGTTTCTGTAGTAATTTTGGTGGCATGCAATTACACCCCAATAAGTAATGGCAAAAAAAAAAAAAAATGAAAAAGGCCCCAAAAAAATTTTTATGGGAAACAACAACAAAATCACAAAAACAAATTTGGGGTGATATTTCATTTTTTTGGGGCAAAACGTTGTAGAATTTTTTAAATTACTAAAAGTACTTACAGACTATTTGTTTCATACATATGACATGCCAAATTTTGCAGATGGCTTGAAATACAGATAGTGTGGAACAGAGAACTGCAGAAGCCTACTTGAAGTCTATTTCAAGCGCTTGCTTAAAATATAAGTTCAAGCTAGCTTGAGCTTGATAATTTTGAATCAAGTATAGCTTGTAATTGAATATAAATAAGCCCACGACTGCTTGCAAGTATTCTAGCTTACAAGCGAACGGCACGAAGTTTCAAGTAAAGGAAAGCTTGATGCCTTTGGCAAAAAGCTTGAATAGCTTGAAATTGAAGGCAAGTATCCAATTAAGGCAAGTATCCAAAAATTCAATGAGCTTGTTTAGAGAGAGCTTAAGCGTAATAGGGCTTGCAAGTTTTAGGGTAACTTATTTCGAAGATGATGTCAAACTTTAAAAATTAATATGGCGGATAGAGTTGCCATCTAGATTTTTTTTATTTTTGCGAATTCTTGTAACTTTGAAATTCTGACAACGGATTTGATTTCGAATATAATGTCACAGTTTTAAAATTTTAAGATGGAGGTTAGGGTTCCCACCTAAATTTTTACTACAGTATTGCCACCTAATAATATGTATTTTTAAGAGTTTTAAACATCATTTATCAGTGTTAAGGGGTCGCTGTTTTCGAATCTAAAGTAAGAATTTTAAAATTCAAGATAGTGGATAGGGCTGCCACCTTAATTTTTTGTAGTTTTATGAATTCGGGGCTGGCAAAAAAAAAAATGGTACACCAAAAATGGGTCGCTAAATCCGAATCCGTCGTCAAAATTTAAAAATTATAAAATTTTGAAAGAATAGGGTTGCCACCTAATAATATATCTTTTCAAGATTTTTAAACGTCATTTAACAATTCAATCATGGGGGGAACCCTTAAAGTATTTTTCAAGTCAAAGTCACAACCAATAAAAAGAAAACTCAAACAAGTATTTATAAGTATAGTATATTATTTTTAGCATTTTTTATTTCTAAAAATAGAATTTAGGAATGGAATAGCATATAGTATTTTTGGAGCCAGTCTGTTTCGTTTTTCAACGATAACATTACCAGCAAGAGAAAAAACTCTTTCACTTGCTGCACTGCTGGCGACCCATTTTTGGTATACCATTCTTTTTGCTGAATTCATAAAACTACAAAAAATGAAGGTGGCAACCCTATCCACCATCTTGAATTTTAAAATTCTGACTTTAGATTCGAAATCAGCGACCCCTTAACACTAATAAATTAAGTTTAAAACTCTTGAAAAGATATATTATTAGGTGGCAACCCTATTATTTCAAAATTTTATAATTTTGAAATTCTGATGACGGATTCGGATTCAGCGACCCATTTTTGATGTACCATTTTTTTGCCAACCCCGAATTCATAAAACTACAAAAAATTAAGGTAGCAACCGTTTCCACCATCTTGAATTTTAAAATTCTGACTTTAGATTCAAAATCAGCGACCCCTTAACACTGATAAATGATGTTTAAAACTCTTAAAAATACATATTATTAGATGGCAATACTGTGGTAAAAATTTAGGTGGCAACCCTAACCTCCATCTTGAAATTTTAAAACTGTGACATTATATTCGAAATCAAATCCGTTGTCAGAATTTCAAAATTACAAGAATTCGCAAAAATAAAAAAAATTCAATTTTAAAGTTTGACAGCATCTTCGAAGTCATTTACCCTAAAACTTCACACCACGGAGTCCACAGAATCCTTAAAAGTTCTATTACGCTTAAGCTCTCTCTAAAGAAGCTCATTAAATTTTTTGGATTCTTGCTTTAATTCAATAA
This sequence comes from Dichetophora obliterata, assembly GCA_963920525.1. Classification (NCBI taxonomy): domain Eukaryota; kingdom Metazoa; phylum Arthropoda; class Insecta; order Diptera; family Sciomyzidae; genus Dichetophora; species Dichetophora obliterata. The sequence goes on from OY986435.1 coordinate 279,829,132, forward strand.
TTTGGATACTTGCGAGCTTACAAGCTATTGCCGATCGTTTTAAGCTTTTCAACTTTCTGCCCGACAAAGTAAGCTGAAATGTGGCTAACGATTCAATTAATTTAAATAAATTTATTATTATTTTTAATATTATTGGATTTTTAATTAACTTTTAGTTTTTTCTACACAGCTTAAAGTACTTTGCTTGGCACAAGTTGAAACGGAAAAGATCGAAGGTAGAGAGAATTGGAATAACGTAACATTAATGCGTTATTCTATGCAAAACCACGTGGTCGATTTTGACAGTTTGCAAATAAGGTTTCTCAGGCGAATTGGGCGATCTACGATATGGGTATGTGCACAAAAATTGTCATAAAAGCTTTTTCTATGTTTAAGTTAAACTACAAAATTTTTAAAAATTAATTCTGGTGGAATTTTTCCATTATCCACAACAAAATAAAATGTTCATTAAAGTTTTTTGGGGATTTACCCTCAGCCCACAACTTTTGGGCCAACTATTGAGATTGGAGAGTGCTAGGATAGAGAGATTGCTGACCCAAGCAGCTCCGAGAAAGTGCTAGGAAACTTTCCCTGTGCAGTGATAGCTACGTCATTTGCATAGGTAATGTGAATTGCGACACCTCTTAACACACTTTTTCTGTTTTTCTCAAAAGTTCATTGACTATTAAGTTCCATAATAAAGGTGAAAAAATACCACCCTGAGGAGTGCCTTTCCTCACAAATATCGTGGCCTTTGAGTCAGCTAGAGACGCACTGACGGCTCTGCTGATCAGCAAGGTTTTTATCAGTACACAGAGTGACTCATCTACTCGAAGCTTCATGAGTGCGCCAATGATTACCCCCGGAAGAACATTGTTAAAGGCACCTTCGATATCTAGAAAAGCTACCATTGTGTTCTCCTTGTGAAAAAAGGAATTTTCTATAAAGCCTACCATGGAGTGCAGGGCCGTTTCGACAGACCTACCTTTTCTGTAAGCATGTTGTGAAGCTGAAAGCAAATTTGTGTCTATGCTACGATGAATATGAGCGTCAATCAGTCTTTGGAGTGTTTTCAGCAGGAAAGATTACAGACTAATGGGTCAAAGGTCCTTCGGACTCGATTGCGATATCCTACCTACCTTAGGGATAAATACTACCTTAACCTCCCTCCAATTTAATGGTATGTATGTCACGTCAAGGCAACCTTTTAAAATTACACTGAGCCATGGAAGGATATAGATTATAGGATGCTGTAGAGCGATCTTTTGTGTTCATAGCACGCACAAAAGTTATGAACTCTTTTTACGTGTCGACTCGTTCGTTTCATGAAGATCATAAATGTTAAAATATTCAAGCTATAAAGTGATTTTGTATGCCCTTTATTTCTGATAATTATGAAAATTTGAAAGTTCGTTGCTTAAGTCTTTTGTTTGTCTAAGTCTATCACAAAATGAGGTCTAGATATACATATGTAACTGGTGCTTATTTAAATTATGCATTCATCCTATTGAATAGCCATGCATCTTTAAGATTCTTATTTGTTTAATTTTTATTAATACAAATTTAATACCAGCCTTTTATAACATTCGTTTCGCTCACCCACTCCGCAGAAACTTTCATTAGTCTTAACAAATTTTTGCACTGAATCACCAGCGGCAAGGAAAAGCGAAACATTAACCAAAACGAAAGAGATTAATGGGAAAACTTTTATTATGGCTAGTTTTTTTCTCATTTTTACAGCTTTCATTAATATTTTTGAGCAAAAAAAAAACAACTAAAATGACTTAGCCACAGTTGAAATTGATGTTGGGCCACTGCTTATAGCTATATATCAGCACCAATTTAAGAAAACAGATTAAGAAAAAGCAAAAAACAAAAAAGCAATGAATACAGTTCGCGCATGTTGCGCGTGCGCACATGTTTTCCTTATGTATTTTTGTTTATGTTTTGCCTACAGTGTATTTTATGGTCATGCCTAACACGGCGTAACTGTAGCCTGCTTAGCACCCACTATCTATGCGTTAAAAATATCTTAAATGAGTGTTTGTTTGAAGTGCGTTTGTGTGAGTTTATTTGGAAAATGTTTATCGTAAGCTAAGTTAACGACGCGACACTAAAAAGCCGCTATTATTTAAGCTACTGCAGAGTCACTGGGTCAACGTTCAGTGGATAAGGTATTGAATAAGATAGAAAAATATTTTATGAAATATTTTTAGTTGTGAAGTGGGAGTCAATTCACCTTTTGGAGTGGAGGGATCGGGAATATCTGCAGATTGGGAGCAGAAAGATTCAGCAAAATTCACCATCAGATTTACTGCAAATGATATGATGTAAAGTGTAATGGAAGCAGTCAATAGAAATGGAATAAAAGCACAATTTTTTTTCAAAAGTAGCGCTGCCCAACAAGTGGGTAATCCGGTTTGAATGGTCGCGTGGCTTATGGATGTAAGCCGTAGTTTAAAGTGACAACAGAAGTATAACAAACAACTTATGAAGACTTTTCGGTAGGTTGGTGCTATATAAAAATGTATAAAATTAAAGTTTCCTTAATCCAATAGATAGGGTTAGAAATTCTTTTTTGGGACAGTGAAAAGTTATGTTTTTAGTTAGCAGTTATATAACTTTTTTGTGTTCACAAGCAATACTCACTTAAGTTGACTTAAGACAGAGCTGAGTTATTAATGTAGATGTCTTTCACGCATATATCTTAATAAACACACAAAATCTGGAGCTTCTGGCATGACCCTAGCCAAAGTTATGACAACAAAAAAAGACCCTTTCATATAACTCATATGGCGATTGAAAACTTTGAAGCAAGATTTCTAGAAACTTTGAAATCAGACTTAAACTGTTATCGCTTATCGACATAGATTTAAAATATTGTAAAATCATTCGTTTTTTCTTTGGCTCCAAAAGACCCTTCATAAGACGATGGAAGTATGCATATTTTCCACCAACATACAAAGGGGTATATTTTTCTCCCATACACATATGAGCTGTTCAGAGCACAAGTGGCGTAAGTCCATTTTTTAGGGAAATTGAGTTAAGTACGTAGAAGTGAAGAGAAAAATGTAACCTATTTATGAGTACGGGCTAGAAACTCCTAGCTTACGTAATCTCTGAACAAAATGCAATACTTTGTTATTGCTCTGACAAATACCATTATTTTTTCCGAGCACAAGTGGCGTAAGTCCATTTTTGGTAGTTTTGAGAAAATTGAACGTTAAGAAAAATTCTTAAATGATTTCCAAGTATAAAGAACTCAGTTTTGCTTATAAGCTTGGTCAAGAGCATAATTGGAGCTATCCATATCGCAAAAAATAAACTAAATAATACACAAAAACGATGCAGAATATTGCATATTAGTAAAAACATTTGGAATTGCGCCACTGAAAATTATTTTAAATTTCTCGTTTCCGCTGTAGAAATCTAATAGAAGATATTTTTCAAGAACTTTTTGACATTTGACATTACATTTTTACAGTGGAAAAGGGGAATTTTAAAAAATTTTCAGAGGACAAGTGGCGTAAGTCCATTCATTTTATATCTCCCTTAATAATGGAGATAATCGCTAATGGGTAGTTTTGTCCAACTTCTATGTAAACATGCTGTCATTCCTCATCAAAAAATTCCTAAAAATATTTTCCATTACATTTTTACAGCGGAAAAGAGAAATTTTTAAAAATTTTCAGAGGACAAGTGGCGTAAGTCCATTCATTTTATATCTCCCTGAATAAAGCAAATAATCGCTAAGGGGTGGTTTTCTCCAACTTTTAGGTAAAAATGCTGCCATTCCTCATCAAAAAGTTCTTGAAAATATCTCCTATTAGATTTCTACAGCGGAAACGAGAAATTTAAAATAATTTTCTTTGGCGCAATTCCACATGGTTTTACTAATATGCAATATTCTGCACCATTTTTATGTACTATTCAGTTTATTTTGTACGATATGGATAGCTCCATTTATGCTCTTGACCTAGCTTATAAGCAAAACTGAGTTCTTTATACTTGGAATTTATTATAAGAATTTTTCTAAATGTTCAATTTTCTCAAAACTACTAAAAATGGACTTACGCCACTTGTGCTCTGAACAGCTCATATGTATATCAGTACTAATATTCTCATAGCATGTCAAACAGAAATGTTTGTTGGAAAAACGTCCGAAAACGAAAAATAAAGCGTTTGAATTTCAGCGCATTGTTATTGTTGATGCCTGGTAGTCACTCTTAAAAAAAATGTAAGACTTTGTAATCTGGTAGATTGTGTCACTTCACATTATTTTAAGAATTATTACGATTCGGTAGTTTTTGACCTTAGTTTTCCGAACCGTTCGTTACATAGCACTCTAATAACCCAGTTTACAAATGTAACTTCCCAGCGTCAGTTTTCATGCAAACTTTCATGGCAACATAGACATTCTAGTAACCTTCAAAGCGAGCAACTTAGCTCCGTTGACAACAATCAAAATAAAAAAAAATGACAGCAACGCCCCACATACACAATCAACAATAAAAAAATCAGCCTCAAATTATTGCTAGCGTGTTTTGATAAGCAAACATATAATAGCAACAATGACTCAAAACTACCAATTCAACTTAAGCTGATTAAAGCCAAAACCATTCCCACCTAACAGCAAGCGAAGGTTTTAGCGAAAAGTGAGAGTTTTGCGAGAGCTTTCGAAAATATGTAACTTGCAAAAATATCTCGAAATTTAGATTTTTGCTTGTTCGTGTTGTATTTCAAAATTTATAAAAATAAAAAGTATTCTCTTTTCTAAATAAAGCATACTTTATTAATTTTTATCTTAAAATAAGCTGTCAGATATAAAAATTGGACAAATCATACGAGTTTTTCCAATCTCAAATTTCAATAACAATTTCAAAGCTAATTTTTTCTTGTTGCTTTAAAAAAATGTCAAAAATTCAAATATGTAAGTTTGCCAATCACATGTTTTGATATGTATCATTGTTTTAAGCTATAGCTAAAAATGGAGTCATTTCGTTGAAGAACGAGGCCGTTATGAAATTTTTTTTTTATGGAAATGCCACATTTTGGAATAGTTGGATGTAGATATTTTTTGGAAACAACTTAAAAAATATTTCAACGGATGTTGTAGCGTAGTCCTTAAAATTTAAATACCAAATTTTCGAACTTTTTTTAATTCCTAAAGCAAATTTTTGTGGCCTATTGTGACCTATACCAAAAAATTTATAAAAAATCAGAAAAACGTTCAAATCGCACTCGAAATGACTTGAATAATTCTTTAAAAATATTTTTGAGTTTCGTTCGAAAAAATTGTGGAAAAGTTGTCAAACTGCCGTTCTCTGATTTAAGGCTAAATAATAATAAAACAAAGCAAGTTTAAGTATCTATAACTTCTATAACTTTGGAATTTTGAACTATCCGACAAAATACTTTTTTTAATTGTGCAATTTTTGAACTTTGTGGAATTTTTCTTACACCTACACGACCGCTCCAAACTGTAGCACTTTTAGAAAAAAATGTCATAACATTGCGGTTTTACTCATGAAGACAATCGCACCATCTTTTTTTTTTGTCTTTATTGGCTTGAGCTTAGGGAAATATTTAAACAAGATACATTAAATTGGAATACTTTTCGGGTAATTTTTTTGTTTGATAGCTTATTTTCAAGAAAAACTCAGTAAAAAACGCGGTGAATACCATTTGAAAACTAATTTTTTGATAACTGACGCATTATAGAAAGTTATTGATAAGCAAAATAGCATTGTTTTTCCATTTGAATAACTTTTTGAATAAAATGTTATCCGATATTCACCAAATTTTGCAGCTACTTACTTTAGACAGGAGAGAATTAGAATCATGTGGCTCGTTTCTACAAACCTTCCGAGAAGTACTCGAATGAAAGTGACGTCAGTCATTTTCGAACTCGTACGTGTCGAGTGTTGGTGTTTCTGCAACTTCAAAAGGCTTACCACTACTTTTATCCTAATAAGGCAGGAAAGTAATTTATCCACTTGTTGCTTAAAAAGTTTCTAAAACCAATTGGCATTCGTAGAACCAATTAAATTTTTTAAATTCAGCGCTCAAACTCACTTGCAAAGAGCAAGTGAGAATGAACTCGTTTGACAGACGGCAGGTTCTCGGTTCGCGACACTTGCAGAAACAGAGCAGACGAGAATTACATCATCTTGACGTAAGTTCGAGAAAAGCATGCGAGAAAATCATTTGAGAAGAGTTTTAGAAACGTGCTACTGCACCCAGAAAAAAGCTTCGTACTATGTACAAAACAATTATTATATTCTACAAAGCCCTTTGTTCTTTTCAGCCTACGAACGACTTTGTGAATAAAACAAATGATCGTTTGTACATTGTACAATGAAATAATTTGTATATTTTACAAACGCATTCGTTTCATCTACAAAAGAAAATTATTAAATATTACGAATGCCTTTGTATATTTTACAAACGCATTCGTTTCATCTACAAAAGAAAATTATTAAATATTACGAATGCCTTTGTATATTTTACAAACGCATTCGTTTCATCTACAAAGAAAATTATTAAATATTACGAATGCTTTTGTACAAGTAAGAATGCGTTTGTAGATTTTACGAATCCGTTTGTATATTGTACGAACATATTCGTAATATTAACAAATTTTAATTTGTTCACAGAACAAATAAGTTCATGCAATATACAGACGAGGTCGTAAATATAATACGAATGCATTCTTATGGTTTATTGTAGAAAGGCATTTGTAATATTTAATAATTTTCTTCGGTACATGAAACGAATGCGTTTGTAAGATATACAATTTTTTCCTTTGTACAATGTTAAATAAATTAATATGCAAGATCTAATAGTATACTTAATACTAGCTAGCTTGGCAGACGCTGTTGTCCTTTTTGGTAATTGCCGCGATGAGTTTGATTTGGGTAAAGTCCCTGTAAAAAAGGTTTAGACAAAAGAGGTTGCTGGCATTGTTAAGGATAGGCAAACAGACCCAAAAATTGACAAAATGATCAATCATTTAATATTGCAAAAAAAATTCAGTTTATTTTAATGACGAAAAATAAACTTATCAATATCTTAAATAAAGCAGTAATATTGATGAACAATTAGAACTTAAAATCTATACAAATGAGTTTAATGTTATGAAAAAATTTTACACAAAACACAATTTCTGTATAAATATACTTTTGATTTGACTTATAATTTTCAGATTTAGTTGATTCAAAAATTCTATCGAACTGTTGCACAGTGGTTTCCTTTTACATAAAAGGGTGACAAAAACATTCCCAATCGAGATATGGACATGAAATTTTGTGTACGCACTTTTGGAAAGATAAATTAATTATTCTGTGAAAATGGGCGTGGTCGGACCGGAAGTACGCCCACCTAGCATACAAATTCGAAGGTTTTTTATTATTTTCCCCATTGTTATGAAAGCGATTTTGCTGAATTTTCGGTTGTAGTGTTTTTTTATGGTACTCGTACAAATTTTTAAAAAATGGGCATAGTCGAAACAGAACAACGCCCACCTCCCATACAAAGTAATGGACAAAATACTTGAAAATAGAATCTGCTTTGTTTATATATACGAACGCTGCTGCCACCACTTTGTATATTATCTAACAATGTTCGTTGATTTCACAAATTTATATAGTATAGATTTTTACAAAGGAGCGTTTGTAGAATGTACAAAGTTACGAATTCAAAAATTTTTTTTCATGCGGCCAACACTACAAACGTTTGTACTATGTACAAAACATTTGTACATTCTACGAACAGACTCCGTTTGTATTTCTACATAGATTTTATTCGTAATTTTATCCTAAATATTTTTTGGGTGAGGTTAGGATTTTTAAAATTTTCTATTTTATATTTATTTATTTATTTATTTATTTATTACTATTACTATATATGTATAGTCAAATGAAATATTCTTAACTGACTAAGATACTGACTAAATAAAATTTTTTAACAGATTTTAAGATGCCTGTTTAGAAGATGTAAAATCTAAAATGCACTTAGATGACAAAATATTTAATTCATATAAAGCTCTATTAATTGGTGAGTTATGAGCATAATTCGTACGGCTAGTGCCTAAATAAAATAAATCTGAGTGTCTAAGAGATCTTTGAGGAACATTAAAGTTAATTAACTGCAAAAGAGATGGGCAATCTACAGTTGCCACAACAATATCATAAATAAACAATAATGACAATAATGTCCTCCTATCACAGAGAGAGCTTAAGCCTAAAAGTTTTCTTCTGGCATCATGTGAAGGCATAGGCTCATCAAAATTAATGTGACGCAGAGCGAATCTTAAAAATTATTTTTGTACTCGTTCCAAGCGATTTATATGCGAGGCATAATACGGCCTCCAAATAAATACCGCATATTCCAGTTCCACTCTTACGAATGAAGGGTATAAGGACTTGACTGTATAGGGATCCCAAAAACTTTTACTATTTCTTCGAATAAAAGCCAAAACAGCATAAGCTTTGGGTATTATAAAATCCAGATGGGCCGCAAACAAAAATTTGGAATCAAAGATCACACCCAAGTCTTTAATTTCATTCAACCGACTTAACGAAAAATTATCAATAACATAAGATGATATTAAAGGGTTTTCTGATTTAGAGTAAGTTACCACAGCACATTTACCTAGATTAAGATATAATCGATTTTTAAAACACCATTCATTAATTTCATTTGAATCTACTTGAAGTAAATCAGAATCTACAGAACTAACAACTCTCTTAAAAATTTTTAAATCATCTGCAAAGAAAAGACAGTCTGAAAATTTGATTTTGTCAGCTATATTATTAATAAATAGTAAAAATAGTATTGGCCCTAGTATACTACCTTGGGGCACTCCCGAAGACGCTATAAGTGCATAAGAAATAATATTCTCTAATCGAACATAAGACAATCTATTATTGAGATAAGATTTAAACCAGTTTTATAAACCGTAGTGAAAACCCAACATGCTTAGCTTACTAATCAATATTGAATGTGAGACTTTATCAAAAGCCTTCGAGATGTCTGTATATATAGCATCAACTTGATTTCCGTTTATAAATGCAGAATTACAGAAGTGACAAAATAAAGCAAGGTTAGTAACTGTAGAATGACCCGATAAAAATCCATGTTGAAATGGTGAAATTATACTTTAAATCGAAAAAATAATCTTATTTTTTACAACGCTTTCAAATAGCTTTCTTACTGCTGAAAGTTTTGTGATAGGTCTATAATTCTCAATATTATTCTTATTTCCTGACTTCAAAATAGGTGTTATGAAAGACACCTTCCAATCATTAATAAAATTACCAGACTGAAGTGACCTATTAAATATGAGCTGAAGTGGTTTAGTTACTGAAAAAGAAGACTTTTTTAATAAGCTTATCTGCAAAGCCATCAGAATCCAACTTGGTTGATTCTTTTAAACTTATAATACCTACACTTATATCCTTCTGAGTCAGATATAGACTGCCTTCAACTACTAAGGGAGTTGAACATATTTACATTATCGATAACAAATCAGAGCACTTCTCAAAATTCGACTGAAAGAATTCAGCAAAAAGGTTCACTGTATCTGAAAGACTATTAGAATTTTTATCTTTCAAGAACATTGAAACTGGAATATAAGAGCTTGATCTTTTTGAGTTAATGTAACGCCAAAAATATTTTGGATTTACTTTAATTTCCCTTTCAAACTTCGAGACATAATTTAAGTAGAGATATTTATTTAGAAAAGTGAACTCCCTCATATAATCCCGGTATCTCATAAAAAAGTTAACACTGCTAAGCGAAGCATACAATTTATAAAACTTACTCCTTAAATTCTTCAATTTCTGTAGCTCTGGTGTAAGCCATAAAATATAGAACTTTTTACTTTTTAGACAAGGAATTTGTTTACTACAAATATTAAACATAGTATTTTTAAACAAATGCAAGCACTCTTTGACATCTTTTGCATTTAATTCAAAATCCCAATCAATACAATTCAACAGATTATTAATTAAGTTAAAATCACCAGACTTATTGTTAAAATTAAAATCAGAACTGTTAGACAGATTACTAGAATGAAAAGTGTAGAATTCAAGCTCAATAACTAGGGGGATATGGTGCATATCCGATCTAGATAAAGGAAAAACTGATTCATTAACCTTACAATTTAAGTTATTACTTATGGAAACTAAATCGAGCAACCTACTTAAATTATAAAAGCAGCCATTAATTTGTTTCAAATCAATATCTAATAAGCTACCAACTACATATACTTCAACGTCATTATGAATATTTGAAGGAGTTAAAAATGATTTATCAGGTCCAAGTTTCCAAACAACTCTAGACAGGTTGAAATCGCCAAGAACACATAAGTGATTGTGCTCCAACATATCGTTTGCTACTTTAAGAATGTTATTCACATGAGCTCTGTAAATATTATAACTGCTATTCGGTGGAATATATGATGCACATATAAATAAGGCTCCAGATGATCCAGAAATTTTTACAATCCAGTATCGTATCAAAGTTAAATAAGGTAATAGCAGTTGCATGTATACTACGCTTAATCGCAGTTAAAACCCCACCTCCACTATTTAAATTAGTTTTTACATGATCTCGATCTTTACGATACACCTAATACATGCTGAAATTAAAAAGATATTCATCAAAATTAATTTACGTTTAACCATGTCTCAGTGATAACGATAACATCATAGTTTGACAGAGAAATAGCAGCAAAAAAATAATCTGTCTTAGTGCGCAAACCAGAAGCATTTTGGTAAAATATCTTGCAAATTTGTTGTTGATTTGTATGTTCAGCAACTAACTTACTGCCTGAGTGTCTCTTTTTACGGGAAAAAAATCAAACGGACGAACTCTAACATCAGCTGGCCAGAGTGAAGAGGAGAATACATCATTAAAGACCGAAGAAGAAACTCCCAATTTGAAAGTAACTCTCCTCAAAGAATTTACATCAACACCTCTCTTTACTAGCTTTGAGCACATTAATTGGTGCTTTTGAGCTCGAGAGTGCTTAGCAGCAAAATCCACAATATTTTCCTCTGACACTGTAGGCAAGAAAGAGGACAAATGAAGCCAGCGCATGGTATCAGCAACAGCTGGAAGAATGCAAAAATTTAATTTTCAGGGATCGTGCATGTAAAAAGTGGACCCAAACACAAATTCAACTAAAAGAATAGCATATATTGAATGGACACAAATCTAACAAAAGTAATTGTTTGTAAATTTCAAAACACTTGTTGCTGTCGCGTTTATTATAATCAAGTCGCTCAACATTTTTCTGCAACGACAGAGTGAAGACATGTCGTTCGTTGCATCACGGAGAGAAAAAAATCAAGCATTCTATGCTTGGACTAAGTAAATCGGTTATCAGTTTGCACTCAACTGTAAATTTATCAATTCAAGCATTATTTTGCTAGAATTGTGCAAATTTAAGACACATGATATTAAGAAAAAAAATTTAAGTCCAAGAAACATTTACTTAAAACTCTAGAATATTTTTTCTAGATTCGAGTCTGATATTTGATAGTAGTGAGAAAAATTTCCTTGATATATTGTTGTTATAATTCTAAAAAAATAAAAAAATTTATAATTTAAATATAAATATAAAATTTTTTTAGAATTATATTTTAGCTTAATGGCAATAATAAGTTCATAGAGCAACAGATTGCAACAACAACAATAAGTTTTTTTGCAAAACAAACCACCAAGCAGACTAGACAGACTGTTTCGTTGATCCCTACAACAACTCTTCACTAGTCTTCTGTGGTTTGTGCAGTCCATCAACTTTGATAAAAGCTTATGCGCACAAATTCCGTTTAATCAAAACAAAATTATTTGTCCATTTTTTTTGCCTTTCAAAGGAATGTTTTTCTACTACTTATTTTGGAAAAAGCAAAAGTTTGAAAAAGTGACTGCTTTCTTGAGTTGAGAACTAACTATTGGCTTCATTCAAGTAAACAGTTTTCTTAATACTGGAATGTTTTCAATTCAGTTTTTAATTCAATAATATTTTTAACAAGCAACTCTGCGTTTGCTTAAATTAAGAAAATATTTTCTTGATTTAGGTTTTGTTCCAGGTCATAGAATCAAGTATTTTAGTTTTGTTTCAAGCAATCATTTATTTTACTCAAAATTTGTTTTCTTAATATTAGCTAGTCCAAAAGTGCAGGATAGCTTCATGTAAATACAATTTTGTGGTTCACTGGGTTGTTTCGACCAGGTGGTATACAAACGCGAGGAATTGACGAACGTCCATCAAGTTAGCTTTGCGCTTATTTTGACAACCAGTTCATACATGGTTAAAAGAAAAAAACCTCCCTCCACTGACCTTGAATTCATGCCAACAAATAGTTATTATCGCACTGAAAAATAAATGCTGCTATGCCAACAATTTTGTACTTAATGCAAACAACTTTTATTGGATATTTCGTTCAAAACAACCGAACACATTTGCCACCAACGGCGCAGGAGTATTTGAATTATCTACAGCTTTCGCTTTTGATTCATCTTTTTCAAGGAGCATTTCACATGAAGCGGTCAAAGAAAAAAAAATCCGGTTCTGGACTTTGTTTATAATTGGATTAGTTGGTCTTATATAGGACCTGAATAAATGTACATCAATATTTTGTGTAAGCATAGTTACCAATTTATGCGCCTTGTCAAAAGAATTGCCAAAATTTAAGGAACGAATTTTTTTAAAGCTATTAATGCAGTTAATCATATAAATAGAATAATAAGTAAGTAGTGTTTAATTGAGAATATTAATTGTTTTTCTTAGAAATAGACTAAAATTAATAATTAGAACTTTTTTCATAAAGTATCCGGAAGTTAGTATTAAAAATTCGATTTTTCCAACTTCACTTTTTTTATATTTATACCCCACGTTTAAAAAACGTAAAAGAGTATATTAATTTTGTCACTCCGTTTGTAACGCCGATAAGGAGGCGTGGCCGGTACAGTAAATTATATATATTCTTCATCAGCATCACCTCCTGAGTCGATTTCGCCATGTGCGTCTGTACGTCTGTGGTCACGATAACAGCCGTAATTTTTTAGCTATCGTAACGAAATTCTATATTTAAGCTTTTTTTTGAAAGGTCAAGTTCGAAAATGAGCCAAATTGGATGAAAACCACGCATACCTCCCATACAAAGTGCCTTAAAAAAAAGTGTAAAATCACTTTAAAATCCACAAAAACTAATTTAATGACTTCAAATTTTGCACAGTGTCTTTAATATTTAATTTAAACTTTGAGTATGAAATTTGTAAAAATCGGATGAAAACCAAGCCTATCTCCCATACAAAGTGTCTTACCCAAAACGGTAAAATCTCTTGCAATTTCACAAAAATGAATCTAATAACTTAAAATTTGGCACAAAATCTTTAACAATTAATATAAACTTTAGGCATGAAATTTGGAAAAATCGAATGAAATCGAATGAATTATTGAAATGAAAAATTTTTTTCTTCGAAATCTAATAAAATTTTGTTTATTGTTAAGCTAACGTTAATTTAAATTTCTTTTTATTAAAATTAATTTTCATAGCAATACTATTTTCATAATTGTTATTGTTGTTAAACACAAAAATTATTATTTTCAGTAAAACTCTGACGAAAAAAATTTCACCAACAAATATTTAACAGTTTGCTTAAGACTTTATTTATGCTCTAATTCGGCCGTGGGGGTTTTTAACTTCGACCCAGTCGAAGATAATTCCTAATTAGTTTTAATTTAAAAATGAAATAACCTGAAAGTATAGCTTTGTAAACAAATCGAGATACCACTCCAAAACTGCTTGCATAATATTTTTATGCTATTAAAAAAAATGAGAAGTTGAAAAAATTCTGATTTTTAATACTTACTTACGGCTTACTATACGAAAAATACCTCAATTAAAATTATTTTTAGTTAGTTTCTTAGAAAAATAATTGTTAATCTCAAATAAAAACTACGTAGTTATTATTCAATCTATTTGATTAACTGCACGAACAGCTTTCGAAAAATTCGTTACTCAAATTTTGACAACTCTTTGAAGTCGCATAAATTGGTAACCAGGCTAAAAAAAAAATAATGATGTACACGTATTCAGGTACCAACTTAGCGAATTATAAACACATCCAGAACCTGACATTTTTTCGTAGTGAAATGCCTCATAAGCTTTTGCACCAACAGTGATAAAAATGTCATCACAAATATAAAAATTGTTGGCGAAAGTACTACGTTTTTGACTTCAATCTGACGTATTCTATTTTTTATCTAAAATGTAGGTATGCATTTTAAATCTCATCGATGGCCCAAATATCTGTTTGTTTCAGCAATTGACTTGATCCTATGCAATATACAATAAGAATTAAGAACTCCTCGTGCCCATCTACATTAGGCCGGGTCGGTCTACATAAAAAAAAAGTGTTTGATAAGCTCGGTCTCAAATATTCCTTGGCTCATTGTAAGTCTCTCCATGAAAGAATTTAGCGATATGTTAACTATAAGGATAGCTGGAATTTATTTAAAAAAGAGCCATTTTTGAGCAAAAAATCACTTTTTGTAATGGGCACAAGTTTTTCGTTTCTATGAATTGTCCTAAACAAAAACAAAAATTAAGCTCCAAAAATGGTTACTAACAGTATAAATTTTTTTGAGAAATTTGCTCATTTGGGATTTTTTTGCGACTTTTCTGTGCCTTTTTTTGGTTACATTTCGATACGATTTCGACTTTAATCGCCATAACTACTCCATTTATCGTCTGATTTTGGTCGTGTACCACCGTTGGAATGGTAATAAAACTTCCATCGCAAATCTATATTCCCTAAATGTACATTTTGGAGCAAAGTTAACCCATTGAGGACGATCAAAAGAATTCTGGTCTGCACAGGGTTCAATTGGTGCCGTTACGGTTTTTTTTTATATTATTTATTATTTTTGAAGTGAAAACTTCTTTATTCGCGTTGAGTTATTTTTGGTAGAGGGTAAATCTTTGGTTTGCTTCAACATTTCAGGAGTGGTGGTGGTGTGGTTATTCGTACCCCTTCCATAGCTGAGCTAAAAAGATTAGAAAGAATGAAAAAATTGCGGAGGTAGGCCTGGAGGTGTATGAAAATAAGCCAAAAGGAAAAGAAAAAGTAAGAAAGAAAGGAGAGCTACTTCTTGAGGGGAGTAAGGTTTTAAAACTGCTTTTTGTTTTATTTGTTTTTCTGAATATACAACATGTATTGTGTCAAGTAAATCGTAGCAAAACTAACGAAGATACAGCGTTTCAAGTGATCGGACCTCATACTGGAATATTCGAGTATATAAAATTTTAAATCGATTTTTCCAAACATGTAATTTTTAAAGTTTTGATTCCGAAAAACCCAGCAATCAATCTTAGCAGGAATCTTACAATAACAAATAAGTAAATTTTTTGTCAAAAAATCAACATTTCAACTTTAAAATTATGCAAAAAATTTAAAAATTGATAAAATAAAAAAACTCGCCATCAGTTGAGCGCGAAACTAATTAACTAATTAAAACAATTTGTTTAATGATTTCAGATAATCCAGTGCTGAGGAATCGCGGTCACCGCAAAAAATTTTTTTCGAGGCACCAGCGGAAAACCCCAATAAGAGCCTGAACAGAATCAAAAATCGTTGCGACCGACAATTGAAATAGCATAGATTCTAAGTCTGCGGTTTATCGTTGCAGAAAACGAGCTGCGTATTTTGCACGTATTTTCCAACAACAACGAATCGTCGATCGCAACGATTTTTGATTCTGTTCAGGCTCTAACTCCGTTATTTCTTAACATTTTTTTAAGTATTCTCTAAATAATGTATTATAATATACTCATTTTCAAAATAAATCGATAATAACAGTATGATATTAAAACATATTGTAAGTTGGCCTTTTTTTGACCGAACAAGCTTTATCTCCCCCCTCCCCCTTAACGATTTCGTGGAAGACAGAAGGCTATCGGAAATTAGATGTTCTATTAGAGTGCAGTGATCTTGTTGCTAATCAAGGTCTTGCACATCAAATGATTTTTTTTGAAGTGACAGAGTTAGGACCAGTTATGGCATGTTACCGATGCCTAGGCTTTGACCATATGATCAGGAACTGTAAGAATAAGAATAATGTTTGCTACCAATGTGGCTAAAAACATGGTGAGGCTAAAAGCAAAAAATTAATTACATTGCTGAAATTACTCTTTCAGGGGATTGCCATCGACGCATTAATTGTTATCGATTGATTGTCCAATTTATGGAAGCAAGTTGAGCGTCAGAATTCTAGACATTAATAAGCATACAAATTATCAGGAGGCATATGCATTCATGTGCAACCTTGGAAAGTTATTGTTAGAAAATGGAGCTAGTTTTGCACTGATTCTGGAGCCATATGCAACCCATTGTTGTATCAGAGGCCTCACTTCTGGCATGAGGGTGTATCTGATTTCAGTGCGAATTCTGCCATTGTTTTGTGTGAGACCTTCCTAGGTGGCGCTGATGATATCTCCTAAAACGTAGTGCTCTCTGTATTTTATTTTTGTATCAACAATATCAAATTAAAATGTAAAAACACTATCTTAATAAAAAATATTTTGAAAGAAATAATCAAATGGGAAGAAGGTGGAAATATAATTTTTTTTTTGTCGTAAGGCGGACAATGTCTGCCCGGGAATACTAGTATTTTATATAGGCTTCTCTTCTGTCGGCAGTCCTCTCACTGGATACTTTTCTTTAATAGTGCATCTGACTGCCTTTCCAAAAAAAACAAATCATATCAAAATCGGACTATCTTAGTAAACGTGGCCGTCATTTGAACTAAAATCAACAAAATAATCAAAATTTAGCAATTAAAAAAAATTTTTTAAATTGTGTATACAATTAGTAATAATTTTTGAAGATTTATTTTTGGAATTTTTTTTTGTTTTTGTCAATTCATAGAAACAAAAAACTTGCCCATATGATAAGTGTTTTTTGTCCAAAAACTGCACTTTTTTCAAGAAATTCCAGCTAGTCTAAGGGTTAACACATCGCGAAACCCTTCGTGGAGGGTACTACAACGAGTCAAGGAATATTTTATACCAAGTTTATCAAACACTTTCTTTTTATCGAGCCGGCCTAATCTACATGTCCTCACAGTTTTGGGAAAAAACCATCTTTTTACTTTAAAATACTCGAGCTATCTTAAAAAGTTTTTTCCTATAAGTTTATGTATGTATGTAGTAAAGGTTATTAAAAAATTAATTTTGCAGATGGAAATGGCCAAAATATGTTTAAAATGTCATTTGTGTAACCTGTCCTCGATCAATATTATAACAATTCAAAGAGTGTAGCTTCCGCAATGTTTATTTCTACACTTTCCAGATGACAAGGTCAAAATATTGCATATACCGTGTGCATTTTCTGAAATTCAAAATAATTATAAAAATTTTGTAACGTATTTTTCAACTACAAACCTTTTTTCCCTAGATATAACCACTTTGGAATTACGCGCCTTTTTGTAAGCAAAACTAAGAAACAAGTAATGTTTGAGCGCCATCTCAGTGTGACTTTTTACACTACCAATATTCAAGTTTGAAAAATCCACCAGTGCTTTTGAGTATGAAGCTCAAGCGTAATATTTAACTTATTTGCTATATTATTAAGTAATATTTAAAACAAAAAAGTTGTCATTTCTGTAACAAAGTCTGTATTCAGTTTCTGATAGAGTAAAACTAAATTGAGTAGAACACATATAAATAGGTCTGTTGCCGAACTTGAACATTCGTAAGAATTCGTGCTTTTTTCTGCTATATCTTGTTCCTGTGCCCTAAAAATTCGCCAATGTTTAAAAACTCCACATTCGAGCTTTGGATTGCGAAATGAAAAAATTTTTCAAATTTCAAATTTGATCCCGGAATACGAAAAAACAATCAATTTTCTATATAAATCTATACACAAATAATTTTTTTTTATTTTTTTACCTACAAAATTTTTTAAAAACTTGTCGACGCTCATAATTTTGTGTGGTCCGCTTCAAGGAAAAATGCACCATATGACAAAAACGTGCGGAAAAGTGTTTGGTTTCTCTAATGCCTGTGATCTCCAAATAAAGGCGATTTTGTCATTCCTGTAACCATCATTCCTGACATTGTGTGTCTTTCCTGTAACCACTAACAAAATGCACACAAACCAATTTCGTGAAGAAATATCGAGTCGCCTCAAGCGATTTTTACTTAGCTTAGGACCAAAAAGTATGCAAGCTGCAATCGAAACAGACAGCCGATGCTTTCGCCACTCGACTCTCTCTCCTGCTTCAAAGCACTCCTCCAATCGATGATATATGCGCGCAGTGGACACACATTTCCAACTCCATGCGTGCGGCTGCTGAAGAGGTGATTGGCTACCAACGCCCTCGCCAAAACCAGTGGTACGACCAGGAGTATCGCGACGCCACTGCAGAGGAAGACGCCGCCTACAAAGCGGTTGTAACGAACGCTGCTAAGGAGCAATACAAAGAAAAGAGGAGGGAAGAGAGACGTATTTTCAGGCAGAAAAAAGAGAGGCAGAAAAGTGCGAGCAGGAGAAGATTGAGATGTATGGTGACAGGAATGAGGCCCGAAAATTTTTCGAAAAAATAAGACGCCTTGCCGATGGTTTTAAGACCGGGGCCTCTTCCTGCAAGGATGAAAACGGGAATCTAGTGACAGATGTCCAGAGTACACTGACGTTATGGAGGAAACACTTCTCTAAGCTTCTAAATGGCGACGCTGACAGCAATCCCGCCAATAGAGATGATATTTCGGAAACCCCAATTTTGGATGACAGCGTTGAGGTTCCGCTGCCCGACTATGATGAAGTTTTGACAGCTATAGCTCGGCTTAAAAATAATAAAGCCGCGGGAGCTGATAGCTTACCTGCTGAGCTGTTTAAGAATGGAGGCGAATCTCTACTTAAATGCATTCACGAGCTTCTATGCAGAATATGGTTGGAAGAATGCATTCCGAACGATTGGAATTTCAGTGTGCTCTGCCCAATCCACAAGAAAGGCGATCCCACTATCTGTGCCAATTACCGTGGGATAAGCCTTCTTAATATCGCATATAAGGTCCTGTCGAGCGTTTTATGTGAAAGATTGAAGCCCATTGTATACGAACTGATCGGACCTTATCAGTGTATCTTCAGACCTGGAAAGTCCACCATCGACCAGATTTTCACGCTACGACAAATCTTAGAGAAGACTCAAGAAAAACAAGTCGACACCCACCATCTTTTTGTCGACTAGAAAGCCGCCTTCGACAGCCCAATAAGGAAGCACCTGTACTCCACCATGTCTGAATTTGGTATTCCTGCAAAACTAATACGACTTTGCAGGATGACACTGAGCAACACCAGCAGCGCAGCTAAAATCGGGAAGGACCTCTCCCCACCATTTGTTACCAAACGAGGTTTTAGACAAGGTGATTCCTTATCGTGCGACTTTTTAACCTAATGATGGAAAAGATCATCCGAGCTGCTGATCTGAGACGTAGTGGCACAATATTCTACAAGAGTGTTATGCTGCTTGCGTATGCTGATGACATAGATATCATTGGCTATAATACGCTCGAAGTCAGTGCAGCATTTTCCAAATTAGAAAGAGAGTCAAGTCGAATGGGTCTGTCAGTGAATGCAGATAAGACGAAATACTTAGTGTCAACAAACAAACAGTCCCAGCGTCTTGGAACCCACGTTACAGTTGACAATACCTCCTTCGAGGTTGTAAAGGACTTCGTTTTTCTGGGATCCAGCATAAACTCAACCAACGACATCAGCATTGAGATCAAACGAAGAATAACTCTTGCCAACAGGTGTTACTTTGGGCTCAG
Source organism: Dichetophora obliterata (assembly GCA_963920525.1). NCBI lineage: Eukaryota > Metazoa > Arthropoda > Insecta > Diptera > Sciomyzidae > Dichetophora > Dichetophora obliterata. The sequence continues at coordinate 279,848,958 of OY986435.1, forward strand.
TAGGCAATTGAGAAGCAGAGCCCTCTCTCGACGAACGAAAATCACGCTCTATAAATCACTCATCATGCCCGTCCTACTTTATGCATCACAAACCTGGACGCTGATCAGTTTAGATGAAAAGACTTTAGGAGCATTCGAGAGAAAGATTCTTCGTAAGATCTACGGACCAATCTGCGTCAATGGCGAGTACCGAATACGGTGGAATGATGAACTGTATGAGCTGTACGCTGACATCGACATAGTCAAGCGCATTAAAATCGAGCGGCTTCGCTGGCTTGGTCATGTTCAGCGCATGAAAGACGATGCTCCAGTGAAGAAAACATTCGATTCGGTACCCAGCGGCAGTCAATGCAGAAGAGGACGACCGCATCTTCGTTGGAAAGACCAAGTAGAGGCAACCTGACGAAGCTTGGTATTTCCAACTGGCGCCAGCAAGCGAAAGACAGAAATGGCTGGCGCAAATTCTTAGATGAGGCCAAGACCGACATACGGTTGTGGCGCCAACTAAGTAAGTAAGTAAGTAGGACCAAAAAGTATAAAGAAACCATAATTCTATCTTCAAGATTTATTTTTTTATTTATCTATTTTTCAAATAAAAAACTGGCACTTTCGGCGGAATTATCTACATATTTGCATTTATGTTATTATTATTAAAATTCATGTTAATGAAGTTAACTTGAGGAGTAAAAACTGTTGGCACAACAACTATATATTTGGCACAAATGCTATCACTCTTGTAGCATTTCAGCAGTGCATGCATTTTTCCGATTAAAGTGCCATTGTTGTAATAATAATTTATAAATTCTTGGCTTAGGAACTTAATTGCAAAGAATTCGTTGTTATTTCAAATGCTTTCTTGTAACCTTTTTTTAACATTTAAAAGTTTTTGTACTGATAGTGTAAATTTTTTTGAGTGTAGCAATGAAATAAGTTCAACACTTGCACGGATGAAATAGGTTCAAAATTTATTGTGCTGCAATAATAACAACAATAGCATTAAATTTTTACATCAGTTGAAAGTTTTTGAATTGTCGTAGCAAGAAAAAGTATGGACTTGAATTGCTTTCATGTTAATTCAATGAATTGAGGGACGCTGCTGCGCATGCGCAATGACAACTTCAACATCAACGTCAACGTCTACGTAAACGGTGACGAAGCGTTGACTTCGGAAACTTAATTATTACAACCGCTACCCAGTTGTTCAGTGATGCGATGCATGGTTGCTAGCGGGTTGGGGCCAATTTAATTGTATTTTATATTCGAGTCAATATCATTTAAACCACACTCAAAGCCAAATACTAATATTATCTGTTAATGGCGATTACAAAAACACTCATTGTTGGTTTGTTATGTGATAATTACAGCAAAATATGTAAAACTAGCATTGTGTGAAATGATTTTGAGTGCATGACTTTTATAATAATTTTCAAAAAAATAACGTTTTCTTTACATTTTTAATACCATGTTTTTTATAAATATCGAAAGCTGCCTACGGTCTTAAAAGCGAGTGTGCCTGCGCACATTTGTCTATTAGAAAACAACAAAAACAATATCTAATTTTTATATGCATTATTTTAATTGAAGAAAAGCTTACAGTTCTTTTTTTTATTTTTCTGGCAAACCATTTTAAGTTGAATACAACAGTACTCACACATAAATACATATTTCGTCCACCTGCTTGTACAACAACTTACCCAGTGGGCAAAACCAGGGCTTCGAATCGCTTCTAGCAGGCCATCATATTTTTATTTTATAGAGATTTGTAGCCCTTCCGCACTCATATCCAAGCCCATTAACTTTTTTACATGATACGAGAAAACTTTCTAGGCCTTCCTCTCTTGCTACTCTAAAGAGGCCTGCTAGAAGCCCTTTTTGAGTATGCATGTTAGAAAGAAAAACAATATATATATTAGGGCGGGTCAATTTGTATGGACGAATTTTTTGGAGGTCTGGCTCAGCGAAATTCGTAAAATACATGTAATTTCAAGACTTTTTCTCCACTACAGCATATACAAATTCTGAAAAAAAGCTGTGCGGACTTTCGTAAATAGATTTTGTTCTCAATTATAAAATATGAATGTATGAATGTATGTGTATGAATCTATTTACGAAAGTCCGCACAGCTTTTTTTCAGAATTTGTATATGCTGTAGTGGAGAAAAAGTCTTGAAATTACATGTATTTTACGAATTTCGCTGAGCCAGAATTTGACCCGCCCTAATATATATATATCGACTTGAAATAAGAAACGACTGAATATTTCCAGATTTGAACCAACGTCCTCTCATGTGGCGGTCCGTAACCTCCCAGTTGGAAAAGGAGTCCTGCTGCGTGTCTGCCGGCAACATGCCTCGGAAGGTCAGGAGACATGCTCGCCTCCATACCCGCTTATATCTTTTTTCTATAGGCATATCCTAGGCCAGCATGTCTGCCAAATGAACTGCCATAGCAGCATGCATCTTATGTATGAATGAAGAATCAATACATGTCTGCCAAATGAATTGCCCTAGCAGCAATGCCGCAAGCACCTCACGGTATTAATTCTGCATTCATACCATGAGATGCATGCATACTGCTACGACAGTTCATTTGGCAGACATGCTGGCCTAGGATATGCCTAAATAAAAAAGATATAAGCGGGTTTTGAGGCGAGCATCTACTGAATTGCCAACCCATGTTGCCGGCAATTGGAAAATTACCATTATCCGGAGTCTTGAACCTCAGCTGCGTGAGTGTAAGTGTATATGCTAATCTATTCGACCATCGCAGCTGTTAACTTATCGTCGCTTTATTTGGTTCATTAAGAACAAACGTACGAGCACAAAGTAAGAAAATGAACGCGTTCGCTTTGTTATTAAAGGCAATTAAAGCAAAAAAAAACAATACGAAATCACTAAAAAAAACAGAAAAAACTAAAAAAAAACCCAAAATAAAACTGAAAGTCATTACAAAAAAAATTATGTTTCTGATGAGACTTGAACTCACTACTCAAGATTCAAAAAAACATAAATAAAAACTTAAGCCCTAGCCAACTGGGCCATTCGCTCTGTTGTGATTTTGTTGAAATAATATGTATATCAACATTGTTTCTATCAAAAGTGCTTCGGCGAAAGCACAAAGTGTCGGCGAATTTCAACAATCATGAAAATATTGAAGTTGTTGTCCCTTAAATTAACCAGAATTTTGCATTAGCAAACATGATACTTTTGCTAATGCACCTTAATTCGAAGTAAAGAGGAAGTTTTCAAAATTTAAAAAAAATGTACTTTTTAACTTAGCATTATAATTATAGCCTGCCACATCGGGTGGCCTGCTTTGTTTTTCATCTGGGCTTATCCACTCATCTACCGTAGTTGTTAACACACTTTAGCGTATTTTGCATCATTACAAATAAAAGTAACCTTTCGGAAGCGCGGGTTCAAATCCAGTTCCGACAAAAAGAAATTTTTTGTATTTTTTTAAAATCTACAGAAAAAAATACTTTAAAAGTTAACAAAAAATTTTAAAATAGAAATTTAATTTATTAACGTTTCTACAAAACAAAATTTAAAACAAGCGTTTTTAATTTTCAACTATAGATTCATTTCTGTTTTTTGTATAATTTTATTTTATAATTGCCTTCCAATAACAAAAAATACTTCGCTATCAGAGAGTGAATTGAAAAAGTTATGTTTAGTAGAATCATTGCAAATTATTGCCCGACAACTGAGACCCCGATTTTACGTTTGACTCTTTGAAAATATCTTTGAATTAGTCTTACAAATACTGAACATCATATGAAATAAAAAGAAATTAATTATTTTGATATTTCAAATATTTCAAGTCGCAATAAAACGAAAACTTCATCAACTGGAGTCAAAAAATTTGTTATTCGGAAAACTCGAAAAAGTTAAAAAATGGCATCGAAAAAATGGCGGTTTAATTTATTTGCTTTAAATTTAATAACAATATTTTAAAATTATATTTTAAAATATTTGTTTTAAATATTAAAGATTTTGCATTAAATTTTTCGTTTAAATAAATGTGTTTTAGCTAAAAATTTTTACAATGAAAGGATATTTAAAAACATTGTTCTGAAGACAAAAACATTTGTTTTAAATTAAACTTTAAAAAAATTTGTGTTTAACTTAAATAAAATTGTTTCAAGCTCTATGTCAAAAACAAATTCGCTTAATATTAACACAATTTCATTTAATTTCAACACATATTTCACTCAGTTTTTATATTTTAAAAATTTTTCTGTTCATTTAAAATTTTTAAAATATTTTTTTGTAAAATTTCTTCTTACAAAAATATAAGAATAGACTTTTTCCACATAAAAGTTTTCATCTATATATATAAAATGGAATGTGTGTTTGTTTATTTGTTTGTTTGTTTGTACCTTATAGGAGACCAAACCTCTGGACCGATCTTCCTGAAATTTTCACAGCATTTAACTTGGACTCTGGCATGATTAATAGGGTACTTTTTTCAACCACGCCCACTTTTACGCCCACTTTTTTAAAATGATGTAATTGCTACCATATAGTTTTTAACAGATTTACTTCAAATTGTATACACATTATACTCCAGTCGAGGTAGAAATAAACATTTCTTACGCCACGCCCCCCTTTAACGCCCCTTTTCACGCCAAATTTAAGTTTTAAACTTTTTGTTCTCTGTACAAATTTGTTCCTTCCAACGGATTATTTTTTATTTGGTAGTATATTGCTCTTAATACTGTTAACGTCGCCATATTACTATGAACCACGCCCACTTCACCGCCCCTTTTTTAAATTTAGATACTTACTTATACCACTAACAATGTTTGCCATACAAAATACTTTTTTGTAATATGTATTTACCTAAAATTTTATATACTTTTTATCTACAGGTAAGGTAGCCATAGATTTTTTTATTACTAAATCCCCCTTTTTCGCCCCATTTTACTTTAATTATAATTAATCTGCTTTCAATCTATATATATAAAAATGAATGTCTGTCTGTCTGTCTGTTTGTTTGTTTGTTTATTTGTGCTTTATAGGAGGCCAAACCCTTGGACCGATCTTCCTGAAACTTTCACAGCATTTTACTATGAATCTGGAAAGAATAAAAGGCTATATGAAGTTTTTGTTTGACAAAGGGGCGTGGCACTGCCCATATAACCTAAAAATTTAAATCGCCATATTTTGGGCATTTTTTGACCTACGTTGATGCTATTTGGTACATATGGTATTGGCATAGTTAGGAATACGTACCAGGAGAAAAGTGGGTGGGACCACGCTCCTTTTTAGGAAAATTAAAAATCGCAATATAGTCTTAACTACTGGACCGATCATCATTAAATTTTCACAATAGGATATTCTTACGAAATAATAAATTCTTGACTATATAAAGTTGTGAGTGGACGAAGGGGCGTGGCCTCGCCCATATAACCCAAATTTTAAAATCGTCATATCTTGGGAATTTTTTGACCAACGGCGGCAGTATTTGCTATATATGGTATTAGCATGAATAGAAATACGTACCAAAAGAAAAGTGGGCGGAGCACGCCCCTTTGTTTGCGATATATTGGAGGCTGGACCTGATAACCGATCTTAAATTTTCACAGCGTTCAGCTTTGACTCAGGAATACTTATTACATGATAATATTTTTCGACCATGCACACTTCTGCACCTACTTTTTTACTACGTTTATTAACGGCTTTACCACAAATTTAAAATACATATTAATTAAAATAGTGGGGTAGCCCCATTCTCTTTCTTCCACCACTGTCTTCAAAACAGCTGATTTTATAATACGTGTTAATTAAAATAGAGAGTGGGGTAACCCCATTCTCATTCTCCCACAACTGACTGCGAAACAGCTGATTGTGTAATTGCTGCTTTTTGATTGGTCTAAAAATAAAAAGGGGGAGCATGAAGCAAATTTCATGTGATTCAGTGCTGAATTCTAATTGGTTTACAACAACAAAAGAGGCGAAGCATTGCAATAATTAAATTAAATAAGTAAATTTTTGTAAATATAAAAATACTATTAATTTTATTTTATACGAGGGGGTAGCGAAGCACACCGGGCTCAGCTAGTATAATATAATGTGTGATGTGTTAGATTTCGGAGACCTAGGTTCGAGACCCAGCTCGGACAAAACAAAAAATTTTTGTTTTTTTTTAAATGTAGGTTTTTTTGAATTGTTCTGATAATTTTAATTTTTTCTAAATTTTTTAAAAATTATATCTCATAAAATAATATGCAAAGACTCAGGTAAAGGTAGAGGTAAAAGGTAGGCTTTACAGAAGCACTCATCACTACAGCGATCATGGAAGGTATATTAAAGCCAATAAAAGCACTCCTAGCATGCCTTCTTTTGCATTACACTAGCTAAAATGCCCACTGGGTAACAGCGTTTCTTCCCAACTACCAATATCTGTCGTTCAGTTCGATCTGGTTCGTCCACCTCTGCACTGCCTAAATTCCACTTGCTTCAACAGAACCGGCACTAAACTCAATGAAGTAGTTTTTTTTTTATTCAATACTTTACAATTTCGCTATGTTTGTCAGTGTATGCATTTGTGCAGGGTGCTTCAATCCACACTACGTTAGACTTTGCAGCATTGCTGCAACTTGGTTCACAACTTGAAACACTTAAGTCGATTTTTCTGGCAGATAATGAAGTTCGACATGCGGCAAAACTATTGGTAGTTGTAACAATAACGCGAATCATTTGAATAAATGTTGGCTTAAAGTAAAATTAAGAGTTGTTTTTTTTTATTGATTTTGTGATAAAATGTTGCAAATTCCTGAAAATTTCACATATTGTTGCTGAAGTGGCGATTTGCCGTTGACTTCTGGAATTTTTGAATTTCCAATAGCAAATTAAATTTTTTAACTTATTGTGTTTAAATAAATTGCCGCTTTAGCTCTTTGTTTAAAGTACGTTTGACAGTAATGTCATTGTACACCCTCTGCCAAAGAAAACGCATCACCTAGAAATATTTGTAGAAGTGGTTAAATACCTGCTTTAATTGGCTTTTATACAAAAAGTTTTGATAAAGATGTGCTTATTGACATTTCTTTTTAAATTGTGCTAAAAAAATTTACATCTAAGGCAAATGGTCATGCAACCCCTACTAAATTGGGATAACTACCTTGGGGTGGTGTGGGGCTTAGATTGCAATGACACAACGGGTTATGATGACAGGAGCTTTGGTTCCTGGTAGGATCACCCATGTCATACAGGCTGCTGTGGAGCAATGAGCAAAAACTTATCCCTAACCCTTAATTCCGGGGTCGAGGGAAGGTGCCCACCGAGTTTAAAATTTGCAGCCAAGGGTAATGTGTGCTGTATTTTAACGTATCCCCGCTGACCTGGCCGAACCAGAGAGAAACACCGGCCTTACCATGGTATTGGGGCTTGCCATGGCCGAGCTTCCTATCCCCTTTCACCTCATAGCCTCCCACGCTGCTTCGGTGGCGATTGTTTCCTCCAGTCAGGAAACAACCGTTGAAGGCACAGAGAGTACCAGCCATAGTACCCTTGGGCCTTCTAGTTAACCACCAATAACCACATCTGAGACCACCAGCCACAGTGGCTCTACGACCACGGATATCTTCTAAATATCACTATGAATTAGTATTATATACAATAAAATATATTATGTGTAAGTGGTTTATTAAATAGACAAAAAACATTGAATAGTTTTTACATAACAATTTCAGATGAGTATATTTTCTTGTTTCATACTTTTTAGAGAGTACTTTGTAGTAGTCGGGTTTTAGTTTTTTAACAAATTTTTTTTTTTTAATTTTACTTCCATACAAAAACTTTTAATATAAAAATAATTTCATTGCTTTTATTTCTCTACTTAACGTTATTTTACAAAATAAGCTCAGTGTAGCCAACATTGGCGAGGAACCAACTGATGTAGGCCCCACCTCGTTGAATGTGTTAGACCAAACGCTATCTTCTGATTACAACACTCTGGTAACAGATTGGAAGGTGCTAGAACAACCCTCCTTCTCAGACCACAATTGTATTAGCTTCAAAATAAGTTTTAACTACACTCCAGCTCAAAAGATCTTCAGAAACCTCAGAAATACTGACTGGAACCGCTTCAGAAGCATCATTGATACTAAGTTACCATCTCCGAAGCAAATTAATACGGAAGAGGACATTGAAAAGTCCATGAAGATTCTCTCGGTCCATCTTCTCAAGGCCTATTACTACTCTTGCAAACCTACGCGAACGAACGTAAGATCAGACCAGAATGGTGGAATCCAGATCTTACAGAGCAAAGACGTGACCTAAAAAATTTCTTCAAACTAGCTAAAATAGCTGACCAAGAGGAAATGTAAGAGAATACAAATGCAGGCTCAAACTTTTTAAAACAAACGTGCGCAGTGCCAAAAGAAACTCTTGGAGGAAATTCTGCTTAAGCATAGAAAAAACTACGGACGCAGCAAGGCTCAGAAAGCTACTTACAAAGATGCCTTCCACTCAGAGCCAGCTACGCAAAGGTCAGTGGATGGAGAGCAGTCGGGAATCTCGCGAAGTGCTTTTAAATTCACATTTTCCTGGCTGTGCTGAAGCAGCCAAACATTACCGCAATACGAAGACACAGGACAAACCCGCTACAGGTTCCACACGACCTGATAAAGTTGGACGGAATACTATGAGCTATAAACTCGTTCTCGGGATAAAAATCTCCTGGAGAAGATGGTATAATTCATGCCATGCTGCAAATGGCCAAATCACAAGTCGTCCCATGGCTGGAGAATATTTTTAACGAATTTATTAGGCTAAACTTCGTACCTGTGGCCTGGAGGACAGCAAGGTTTGTATTCCTGCCGAAAGCAGGTAAGAGCACCCATCTCTATCCGAAGGACTACAGGCCAATAAGTCTAACTTCCTTGAGATCGAAATGAACTAGAAAAAAATTTGGTTTCACTCAACAATGGTTTGATTCCGTGCTGATACAGCTTTTCACTAATGAACGGTAAAAAAAACTTTTTGCAAAAACAAATTTTTGTGGCAAATATTGTGTGGAATGTATATGTATATGTACTCCATATGTAGTATTTTTATGTAAATTTCTTCTATGTCCGCAGTTGATGATTGATTCGGTCATATAATTCGTTTCATTTTTTAGATCTGATCATGAACGAGCAAACAAAACAAACTAAAAGACCTATTGAACTAAAAAATCCAACGAGCTAACATACCTAACGATATAAAACACCAAACGAACTATAAGACCTAACGAACTAACGACATGAACGAGTGCACGAAAAGAACTAAAAGAGCGAACGAACTAAATGAACTAAAAAAACTATATGAACGAACTAGTTCATTAAACTCAACTGAACTAAAAAGAGCGATCTTTTTAGTGAACTAAAATGCCCAAGCCTAGCAAGTTCACTTATCCACCAACCAACATACATACACAAAAGGGAAGTGGGTTGAAACGTCATTCCACTCCCCAGTATAAAGAATACACTCTCTGTGTTTTTCTAGACATCTCAGGTGCATTCAACAATGTATCAACTACCGTAATCCTTAGTGGATTACGTGCAATATAGAAACCACTAGCTATAAACCTAAGGTTAGACAAGTTGCTAAACTGCAGAAGGGTTCGAGCTGTGTGGGGCACGAAATCCATGGAAAGGAAAGCTTGCAGTGGGACACCCCAGGGAGGGATCCTCTCGCACTTACTATGGAATCTTGTCGTCGATGAACTACTCAAAAAGTTCGCAGGTAGAGCCCCGAAGATAACAGCCTATGCAGACGACATAAGCATAATTATAGTAGGGAAATGTCTATCAACAGTAAGCTCCATAATGGAGAGCACACTTAAAGAAGTACTTAGATGGCCAAATTCAGTTGGTCTTAGTAATAACGCAGATAAAACGAATCTGATTGTGTTCACGAAAATGTACAGGATATCACGGTGGATACCACCAAAATTAAACGACATATATCTCATATTGAATATCTAGGAATCGTCCTGGACAGCCAGCTGACATGGAAAATCAATGTAGAAGAAAGGGTAAGAAAGCCACCATTGCGCTATGCACATCCAAGAAGATGTTAGTCAGCACCTAGGGTCTTTCGTCCTTTCTGATGCACTGGATCTATGTAACGGTAGTTCATCCTATTCTACTCTATGGAATTATTGTGTGGTGGCCGGCTGTTAGCAAATCAACATACTTTAGGCACTTGGAGAAAACTCAGAGGCCGGCAGCGCTATGCATTACGGGGACACTGAAGTCAACTTAAACTAAAGCGCTTGAAAAGCAAAGTTCACATGATCCTACATGTTGTCACGCCTTGGAGGAAAAGCCTAGTATATGACCGTTCGAACGCTCGATACAGCCGACTGACAACATGTGGTCTTTAATTCACAATATTTTGAATTCAAGGCCATCACACCAGGCGTGACAACATGTAGGATCATGTGAACCCTGCTAAACTATTCTACGTTTAAGCCCTCTGGAAATACACTCAAAACTAATAGCCGGAAAAATGGCACAATGCCTCACGGCGGCTGGCAACATGTGCTTTCAAAATTTCGGTCATTGTAATATCGGGAAGGATCAATTCCAAAACACAAACACTTCTAGGTCCAAATGACTGGTGCAAATGTATAGAACAAGCACAGGAGACGGTCAACATGTACAGGATTAAAAATTTTGGACTACTTTTTAATCCAAACTTTGGTTTGAAGGAATTTTTAATTCAAAAAGTACTATTTTTTAATCCAAACCTTAGCTTAATTTAGCTGGGTCTCAAACCCACGTTCCTGAAAAGAACTTACTTGCATTCGTTATGATGCAAAATAAGCGTAACTTTCTTAACAACTGAGATGGACGAGTGGATAAGGTGTTGGACCAGCACAACAGAGGACGTGTGTTCAAATCATGAGCTGGTCAGAAAAGCTTTTTATTTTACGCTGATATTTATATTGCTTTCTTTAAACTTTTTACGGATGGAAAAGAAATCTTTTTTGGATTGAAAAATTTTTAACTTTTCCTTGGATTAAGAAGTACTCTTTTTTCGGGTTTGTCCTAAATGTAACCCAAAAAGTTAAAAGTTTAGTCCAAGATTTTTAACCGTGTATTCAGACGGCTCTAAAATGCCTACGGGGCTGGTGCGGCTGTGTATTGAGCAGAGCCTAGTATAAAGAAGCCATACAAACTGCCGCACCACTGCTGCATCTTCCAGGCGGAGGTATTCGCCATAAGGAAGGCTGCGAAGATAGATCTCGGCATGTACACATACCACTCTTATATCAACATTTTCGTCGACAGCCAAGCGGCGATCAAATCCATGCGCTCCGCTACCATCAAGTCTAAAAGCGTCCTGTGTGGCAGAGATGCACAATGCGCTTTGAAGAGAGTGCGCATCTGCTGGGTCCCTAGCCACCAGAGCATTGAGGGGAACGAGATAGCAGATGGTTTAGCAAAGGTAGGAGCTGGGCTGGCATCAGAATTCGCAAAACATGTACCTACTCCGCTACAAGAGTTGAACAGGAACCTCATAAAAAGAACCACACTAGCAGTGAATCGTAGATGGAGATACGACATCGTGCAAAATCTCGAAAATAATGTGCAATGCACATTGCGGAAAACGAACTCTGTTCATCTTGGCACGCCCGCGCAGAGATTGCAGGACACTAGGGTATACTCACTGGTCACTGCATGGCGGCAGCCCACGCGAGGAAACTGGGCATCACCGCTGATGACAACTGCAGGAAGTGAAAGGAACCAGGCACAGTGGAGACCTGGAGCACCTATTACGAACATGAACTTAGATCGAGACTCAAGTACCTAGGCTCATCAACGTTTCTGTCGCTTAAAGATTGAGCCAAAGTTCTCTGGAATGCCTCCTAAGGTTTGCGAATTCAATGCAAGTCTTTAAAGATTTCACTTAAACACAAAAGTTCCTTTATTTGTAACCGGCACCACTAAGGACCAGAATTGGTCTATATGAGCCTTCATTAGAAGGCATCCTTCCTTACCTAACCTAACCTATTGCTTTTACTTAATTTTTTTAATTTCTAACAATATTTTTTCAGTAGTTGCTTATTTTATAATTAATGTTTTAGTTTTAAGATGCATCGATTTAAGCAATTCTGGTCAGAAATCAATGCAAGCAATCTTGAAAGTGAGAACCGCATTGGAAATAATTAAGTTTTATGAATTTTAGTGAAAATAACTTAAAGAAAAAATTCGCGCAAAACAGCATTATCTTTAATCCGAATTTAAAAAAATTCAACATTTTTTAATGCAGATTGGAAGAAATTTTTTATAACTATAATTTCTGTTCATTTGGTTTTTTAAACTACCACACCAGCCGATATTTTTACAAAAAAACTCCATCTTAAGAGGTTATATCAAACTATTGCAGCTTACGGATGACTCTCGCTAGAGTCGAAATATTCGGGTAATCATCATAACATAAGCCAAGGAATACTTTTAGGAACTCACCCGAACAACTTTTTTCGAGAGGCGCCTTAATCTATGTAAATACTAATACGCAAACAAAAAAGAGTGGTAGGGGAGAGTGCCCACCTGCTGGCACCCCTCAGTTTTGACATTCGTGCCGATGGCAGCGAGAATGTGGTTGGTGTCAAAGTGTCATCTCATTTAGCGTACACTTTTCATAAATCATTGAGTTGTATACACGTGTTGTTGTAATCGCACGGTCATCGAAAATTAAAAAATACGAAAAAATAGAGGCTGATCATCTTTGTTAAGTGAATTTTCAAGAGTTTTTCATCAATATAAAAGGGCAAATGTCAATGAAATTCTTAGTTTGTCTTTTACTCTTCACGCTTTCGATGAGAAATCGACCATTATTGTGAAATGGAAAGAAATATTTGGCTCTATGTCAGAATAATGTCAGTGCCCACCTACTGGCATTCTTGACGCAACATCGTGCATGCGTACGATTGTCATTGTTATGATAAGGAATGGTGTTTAAAATGATTTTGAACTGTATTAACCACCGTCGAATCGTGGCCGAAAAGCATTGAAAAGCACTGTGCTAACCTCGCCAGAGTTTATTTCAGAGATGAAGGAAAAACGTCAAAAGCGCATCGACACTCTGAATAAAAAAGCAGAGAGAACGCAAGCGAAGGCTTTGGAAAGAGCAGCAACAACAGCCGTTGCTAAAACACCAGCAAAACGAGGGCGGAAAAAAATCATCGCAATCGTCAGTGGAAGACGAGCACTTTTGCATAATTTGCATGGGCGTAATGCCGCGCAAATTAACAAAAAAAAACTCGATCGAATGCGATTCGTGATTCACCTAAAATGTGCTAACATGCAATGGAGCTATTTCACTTGTAAAAACTGCGATTCTGAGTGAGGCGGAAGCTAAATACAGAGAAACATTATTATAACCCATTTTTACTTAATTTGTTTTACTTATTTCCATTTATGTTCCCAATAAAATCTCACAAATATTTTTTTTCTGTTCAAATGATCAGTGTGATATACCACAAAAAGAATAAAAAAAAAAATAATAAACTAGTGTTATGCTGCATTTTCGATTTTTTACAGCGAAGTGTAAATGGGTGCCAGTAGCTGGGCACCTTTTTTGGAGAGTCGATTTTCGAGACTCTTGCTAGAATAGTGTTTTTTGAAATTTTTGAGTTCCGGTCGAAATTCTTGTTAGATATTGACCTCAGCTTTCTACCGAAACCGAGATCTCCGTGAAATTATGTTTCAAACTAAAGTTATGACCTCAAGAGCTTAGGGTGCCAGAATGTGGGAACTCTCCCCTACCGTTTTAACTATGTTAACGTCAAATATTCACATAAATCTTATATCCATGATCAAATATTTTCGAGTAGATTTGCAGATAATAATTTTAAAAATTTCTTCAAAATCTTGCTATTTTCCAGCTGCCTGGAAATAAATCTGGTAACAGGTCTTTAATTGGTAACACAGTGTGTAATTTTTTAAGTCATGGCAAAATAACCATATACGGACATCACTACGTGATAAAAGACCGAAAAAAGACCCCTTATCTCCCAGTTTTGCCCAGAGTCCTCCAGGTTTTTTTTAAGATGTGGGGCCTCGGTGTCATTTTTGCAAAAAAATGATCATTTTCTCAAGCTCATATCTTGCAAACCGTTCGGAGTTTTGATTTACTCTCTGAGGCAAAGTTGTAGCTCTTGTCATAAAAAACGAAAATTATGAACATACAAAATAAAAAACTTCATCTTCAAGGTCAAAATCGCAAAAAACTTTAAAAAATTCAATTTTTTTTACCTTTTTTCCCTGTTCAGGTCCATAGGTAGCAAACCGTTCAAATTTCAAGGAAATAATTACCAACAAAAATGAACCTAAGATCTCAATAAATAACTTTTTAGAACATATGAACTTCCTAGGAATGATTCTTAACACCGTTTAGGTAGCGCTTAGGTAGCGCTTAGGTAGCCGCAAAAGTGAAAAATTTCCCTAAAATTTTTTAATTTAATTTGTTTTTTCTTTACTTCAACATGACCACTTGCTCTAGTCATTCCTGTACATTCTGTACTACGATCTGGAGTTGGCGGCCTTGGTGATACAAAATTTTCAGGTGCAAGCACTGGAAGTGTGGCTGTTACAGTTGCTTTATAACATTTGTTCCTCTCAGCATATCGATTTAGACCACATGTGTAATTTACGCATGCATAGCAACTGGTTTCATCATGATCACCTGGGAGATTAATCCAGTTTACCGGCTTACAATACTTCATACTATGTTTGCCTTCACTCAACCATGCCATGCGATTGTTATAACATTGGCGACACACTGTATTAGGTGTGTAATTTTCACCGGTCAAGTCTACTTCGTCGAAAAACAACTTATATGCTTTCTTGACTTGACTAGTTAAAAGATTCTTTTCCTTTTGCAATGTTGTAGAACTTTTTTTCTGATTTGATGACCGCAAACGTAGCAAAATAAATCAATATTTTCACACTGCATATTGAAATTGTCAGTTGCCAATGTTGTGTGCGAATTATGCTGTAGCACTTTCACATTTTTTACTTTCACTTTATAACTTTCACCGCTGAGCTCTCGTTGACGTCGCGCTGTGTAATGCCTCGATGTGAGCGTCGTGTCGCTTTTATATTGTGTGCTGCGTCCCTTGTTGCGTGTGCTGAGCTTACTGCACTGCCTGTGCTGCTGCGGTCGGTGCGTGATCGCGTGATACCTAAGCGCCTCCTAAACGGTGTTAACCCTTGGACAAACACATGGTTCTGGCCAGGCATATTTCATTTTTAAGCGTTAATTAAACATGCAAGACATTAAACATGACAAGAGCTACAATGTGAATTCAATGCAGATGTTTGCTTCCAGGTAGTTTTTTTATAGAAGTTTTTTTGATTTTATATGTTCACAATTTTATCTTTATGACAAGAGCTAAAATGTGTTTCCAGGTATTTTTTTTATATTTTGGGTTGGTTTTATGTGAATTCAATGCAGATGTTTGCTTCCAGGTAGTTGTTTGACAGTTTGGGCACGGGAACTCACCCACCAGCTTGAAGGTACAGTGCACTCACATACTCGGCCTCCTGACTGACAATTATTTACGTTCAAAGTTTTGAAATCAACTTTTTTTTAAGAAATCGCTTATCTTCTTACTCTTCAATTGTTTTTTTTTTACTAGGGCTGTTTTTTGAAAAAACCAGATTTTTATTAAAAAAGTGAGGTTAAAAAATCTCTTTTTTTTTAATTTACCCCAATGAGTTAATAGAAATTAACATATTTTTATACAGATTATTAGCATTTTCAAAGGTCTTCTCAACGATACCCATCTCAACCAGGTCGGATAAGAAATGGGTGAGATATAAGCGATTATATACTCAAGCTATAAAGGCCTATATCTCAAGAAGTTGGATCGGCCTCCTTAAAAAAACTTAGGGGTTTTAATCAGCGCTGTAAGCTCTACCAGGCCAAAGAAAATTGGCGAATTTTTCATAAAGTAAATTTGTTCGTGAAAGCGGAAAATAAAAAAAACGCTTTTTTGGCCATTTTTCGCTCATTTTTTAAAGTTTTTTGCGATTTTGACCTTGAATTTTTGTTCTTTATGACACGAGCTACAATTTTGCCTCAGAGAGTAAATCAAAATTCCGAACGGTTTGCAAGATATGAGCTTGAGAAAATGATCATTTTTTTGCAAAAATGACACCGAGACACCACATCTGCCCATAAAGAAAACCTGGAGGACTTTGGGCAAAACTGGGAGACAGGGGTCTTTTTTTTGTTTTTTATCACGTAGTGGTGTCCGTATATGGTTATTTTTTTCGTGTTGCACTGTGTAACTATTGTGGAATTGCTAAATTAAGTGCTTTGCCCAAAATTTTTGAGACAACTCTTACAGCGCAATCATCATGCCAACATGGACTCCTTTCTGGAAAATCGACTGTTTCTGAACTAACCTACTTAAATATACATCTAAAACTATAGAGAATTTTGGAAAAGATTTCAGACAGATGTTATCTACACGGATTTAAGCAAAGCTTTTGATGTTGTAAATCACAAATTCTTAGTTTTGAAATTATCTCTTGTTGGATTTCCCATGCAGCTGGTGAGGTGGATTGATTTGTATCTTACAAATACTATAAGTTATTTATTACTTTCTTGTGATAATTTTTATGTTAAAATAATTGTAGCTGGCTTAAGTTAACAAAAAAAATTGTTGATTCTTTATACAACTTTGTCTAATCGACCAGTGATTGATATTTTACTAACTATATTGATTAGTCCCTAAAAAACAGCTAAGATATAGAATTAATGGTGCAAACAAACCCAAATATATACTGTGGTCAACAAAAAAGAAACATTTTTCCAAAATATATTTATTCTTAAGAAATTTTATTTATTGTTTTAATTAAAAAAAATGTCATAAAAATAAAAATATATAAAAGCAAATTATAGCAATAATAATTTTGTGCTTTCTAATTACAAAATAAAAGTAAAAATAATAATATTAATTTGATTTTTATTAAAATTAAACAGAAATGTCGTGTGTAAAAGAAAATTATACAGTAAAAAAATAAAAATTGTTGATAACAAATTTTGACAATATGCAATAATTCAAGAAAATATTGAAATATTAAATAAAACTACACAAATTTCGAAAACAAATAGTAAGTAAACAAAATAATCAACTGAATAAAATTAAAAAAAATTTCCAGGTAGTTAAAACAATAAAATAAAAAGCATAAATAATAAAACAAAATAGTATAAAAACAAAACTTTGCTTAGTTGTGCATGGATTTAAAATTAAAAGTATGCTACTTACTAATAAAAGAATTAAGTGTTAATAAGAAATACATCACAAATCAATTACTTTTTTATAAATAAAATTTTTTTGATTATTATTTAAATTAAATAAAACTAAGAGAGAAAAGGCGTGGCAGTAATGCAAAGCTACAACAAAGTGCGAGTATTTTGCAGATGTGTTTGTGCGTGCTTTTTTGTTAGAGGTGTGCGTGTGAGTGTGGACAATCTGTGTGCTTGTGAGCTGGCAAGATTTAAATAATAATCATGAAGCTATAAAAAAGAAATTATTTTTTATTACTTTTAATTCCTTGTTCAAGTAAATATGTGTGTTTTGTTTTATGGCTTGTGTGCACTTTACTTACTGGAATGAATGTTTTTTTGGATTTGTGCGCTAGTGTTTGTGTGTGCTATTAGTGGTAATGTGATTTCTAGCCCGTTCCTATTGATAGCAAAATCATAAAATACAATACATTAATAATTAATAAACTAATTAAAGCTAACAAATAAAGCACTAAATTAAAAAATAACAAATCAAGTGCATTAAACACTACTACATATGCACTAATAAAGCTTTTGCATTTGTGTTTGTGTAGGCATATTTTGCCTGCTTGGCAACAATTAATTGAAAAATTTCAATAATTTGTTTTGTTTTTTTTTTATGCTAAGCATTTAATAGAAATTACTTTGTTGTGGAGGCACGAATCCGTAGCCAGAGGCGCCAACAACTACGCCGCTGGATTCTTCAATTGCATCGGGTGGGGATGGTGGGAAGACAACTGGGCCTGTGAATGAGCAACAGTGAAGAAGTATTAGTAAAAAAATAACTTGAATAAATGTTTGTTTACATAAATGTAATTAAAATTATAATTTTATTAAATTAAACAATTCATTTAACCCTTAACTGGTACAAGTATCTCTAAAAAAAGCAAAAGAACTGTACATCTGGGATGGTGCTACGCCAACTTAAAATGCTAAAAAAACACAAATTTAGTTAGAACTTATTTTTTTTTAAGAACGTCTTAAGTAAGGTTTTTTATCCTATTTACTAAGAATTTTGTGAAATATTTTGAATAATTGTTTTAAATTGAATTGAATCTGGATTTGAATAATAAGAGAAATATACTCTTTTGGATTTTTTATTATGGTACCACAGACCAGATGTACCAGTTAAGTGTTAATGTGCATTAATGAACTCACCTCGGTTTTGTCTGGGATCCCGCACGGTGCTTGGCGCCGCCTGACCGAATTCCAGTGAATTCAAGTTGAATTGACGCGACGGTAGCTGACCGAATAAAAGTTGCTGACCGGCCACCAGAGCGACGGACATGCAGATGGCAAAAAGTGTGAATAGCTGTGAATAAGTACAAAACAAACAAAAATAGGTTAAGAAGGTAGTCCTGTAGTTTGTAGTCTGTTTTTAAATATAATTATTTGTTAGTAAAATTTAAAAATTCTGATTAGTGTTTGTAAGCATTCGAGAACATTTTTAAACCGGTTTTGTGAAAAACCCGGAAAATTATAATTTTCCAATAACTGCTATGGAATAATTGAAATTAAAAACCGATAAACCGTCTTTCAAGCAAATTAAACATGAAAAAGAATGAAAATGTTGATGTTGTTTCAGATTTCTGTCGTTTATTGCCACAAAAATTCGGCCACAGCCCAATTAATTATGGAATAAACAAACTTAAATTGAAGAAAACTTAACAAAAAGGTTTGAAATTTTTTAACAAAACATATAAATTCAATAGGTAGTGTTGCAATTAATGGAACATAAATCAAATAAGAACTAAATTTATTATAGGGATCATTTTTCGGATCAAGGAAGCCGAATATGCAGCCATTTTATGATTTTCGGCTGAAAACAAAACTGGTTATTTATATGAATATTTAAGTTTTTACAAATAATTTCTTTTTATTAAAAGTAAAAAAAGTACTTTCATACGCATAAGAAAAAATTTAATTTAAAAAAGTATTTTTTGAATTTTGAAGTTTATAATACTTAATTGAAGTTTACCACAATACATGAGATAATTTTTTATTTAATTTTGTATTACAAAAGAATTGCATACTTTATATCTTCCGTGCACACTCAAAATAATATGAACCTACATTGTACATTTTTATAGAACTACAAAACAAAGTGCTTTTTTAATATTTAGTATTATAAAATTTTTTTTTATATTTTTTTTATTTTTTTTTAAAAAGATCAAAGAACCAAGGCATGTGCCTTATAAAAACAAGGTTTGGCCTTTGACCTGAAAGGAAAATGATAGATTATTTAGAGGAATTCATTGAAACCATACGGGAATTATTGATTGGGCGAAACAAACGTGAAAGACAATTTGAATAGCTTTTTAACCGAGGCTAGGTTATGCCTTAACCTCGGCAAGCATTTCCAGCCCTTAGTAGTGTTCCTGTTCTTTAATTCCACATTTTCCACAATTTAGTTGTGGATTTTTAGTTTTCCATAATTCTTATATGTAGGAAAGAACAAAGAAAGTGAAAAGAACCATACCCAAGCCCGGATTCGAACCAGGGACCTCTGGGTTTAGTTTAGCGCACTCTGCACTAGACTACAATTTGTCCATAAGTTTAATTAACAATTTTTGAAACTTTAAAACTATAAAATTGTAATATTAATTGCAATAGAGATGATAAAATTGAAAATGATAGTATCAAACGCATAAAATTAACCAAAATGTTTTGTGTTAACACGATAAATCAAATAATAGACGAATTCATAATTTTTGTTTTGTACAATGCGCTGTAAATATTTTTACTAAACCAAACCTTATATATTTGAATTAAATGACTGATGCAAGAAATTTTTACCAAAAACTAGCCGAAACTGACAAAAAGGCCCAAAACTGGCCGTAACCGAAACCGACACCGAATATTCGGTGGGACAGTAATCATTTTATAGGACACATTAGCAAGCACAAATAAATATTGGGTTGAGGGAAAAAGTATTCGGCGTTTTTTTAGTAAAAATAAACAAAATTTTATTTAAACAAAAAATGATTTTATTAATTCAAATATTGTCCATTCTTTTCCACTACCTTCTGCCATTTTTGGGTTAAGACCATGATTTCTTTATTGTAAAATTCCGGGCTGTCATCGTTGAAAAACTGACGTAGGTGGTTTTCGCAGTCATCTTTTGAAGTTTATTTCTTCCCAGCAAGGAAGTATTGAAGAGATCGTAGCAAACGATAATCTGAAGGTGCAATGTCAGGACTATACGGTGGCTGCATCAAATTTTCCCAGTTAAATTCTCTAAGTTTTTGTTGAGTCAATAATCGCAGATAGAAAATCAGTACATTAAATTTTTTGCACTAAGTTTATAAGGCACCCAAACATCAAGCTTTTTTTTAAAGCCAACTTTCTTCAAATGGCTTAAAACTGTTTTGTGGTCGATCTTCAGTTCCTTAGCGATGTCGTGGCTGCTTACATGACGGTTTTCTTGAACCTTATCCATTATTTCATCGACTTTTTCGCTGATGGGCCGACCAGAGCGAGGAGCATCCTTGACTTCAAAATTTTCAGAACGAAATCAAGCGAACCATTTCCTGGTAGTTGATTGGGATAGAGTACCTTCACCATAAACCTCACAAATCCTTTCACATGCCTGTGACGCATTTTTCCCTTTGTCGTAGTAAAATTGTTATGACACTTTGAAATCAAGCGAACTCAAAAACGCCGAATACTTTTTCCCCAACCCAATATTAATGTTGCTAAGTTTTTTTTATTAAGGTAAAACAAATTTGTGAAAGTTTGTATATTTTCTTGTATGGTTTCTAAAAGAGGTCTACAGATTAACTTAATTTACACATGTTAAATTGTATTTTTAATTTTGTATTATCTTAAAAAACCAATTAACAGTGTTTAATTAAAAATTCTGTACATTTGTGTCTGCATATTTTCAAAAATACAACCCACAAAAGTTAATTTTCACACGACTTTATCCTTATCAAAACTTTTCACTCGGATGATGAATTTTTGACAGTAGGAAAGAGAATTTATGACATCTGTGAGGTGAGTGAGATTGAGAATCCAAAATTCATGTAGTCCCAGGGGCTATTAGAAATTTTGACAACTGGCAAGAGAATTTTTGACTGAAGCAAAAGGGTTGGGTGTTACCCTTAGAAAAATGTTAGTATCAGTGTTTTGCTGTGTCTTTTTTAGGAAAAAAGCACTTTTGCCATATGTTTTCGTATAAAAAAAGAGCAGAAAACTAATTGTGCTTTGTTTTTAATTTTGAGAAAATATTTCTTATTAAAAGCTGAAATGCAAGGCTTGAGGAGCAATAAGAAAGCATGAAGTCATTCCAGCTGTCTTCTGAATTTTTCTGCCCTTTTGAGAGTTCTGCATTTTTTTCGTTCTTTAGTTTACCAGGAATAGGGCTTTATTTAGATGTTTAATTTATTTTATAATACATATTTTTATGTGGTGGCCGTAGCCTAGTGGGTAGAGTGCGTGGCTCTTAAACTAAAGAACCGCGGTGCCCCGGGTGCAATTCCAGCTCAGACAGAAAGTTTTTCAATTGAACTAATTTTTCTGTTCGGTCGTCACCTCTCTGGAGACAATGGCAAACCTCAGAGAGTAAAAATTGCCATGTAAAGCTTCTTGAGAACATAAGTGGTTCGGAGTCGGCATAAAACACGTAGGTCCAGTTCACGATCATTTGTGATCAAACATTTGAAAACACGCACAACACAATTGATCAATAGAAGCTAGGTCAAAGTCCTTCCAAGGGCTGAAATGGCTAGTGTATTTTTTTTAATATTTATGCAAAGATATTTAACAATACATTTAATGAACAGGCGATTAAATTATTTGAACAATTACAATTATATGAATAATAACAATTTTTTTAAAAAATATATATTCTTTTTATATTATTTTTAAAATATTATTTGCAAAAGAAATTAAACAAGTCCTTATAATTGAGTTAGAGATTGAATACAAATATTACCCTACAACCTCTAAAATTGAATCGTGTCCTTTTCTCGTAAATGCTAATCTCTAAAGTAGAAAATATTCAGAATTTTTGCACTCTCAAGATCGACGGTTTTAAAATTCTGCTCTCAAATGCTGCCAACAGAATGAACAAAAAAGTGAAAATAATAAGAGGTAAACATTTCTTGAGTTCAGGTTTAAATTTACAAAATTCTGCAATCAGTGCAGTGTAGTATTTTTGTATTATTAAGTGCAGAAATTAATAAATTAAAAAACTCAAAAATAATACATTGTACTTTATTTGTAATGCCTTTATTTTAATTTAACTTTAAGGCCGTGTTTATCCGCATAACTCACAAAATATCTATTATATTTCAAAATAACTTTATGGTGAAATATGGCTCTTACAAAATCGCAGTCTAGGACGAAATATTCTCAAGCAAAGTTATATTATTTTGGAGAACTTATATTTTTGGTTAGAGATTAATCGAATCCTTCTTCTTTAAATTCTTTCAGCTGCTAACATTCCAGGTGCTCTAGCAAAACAACTCACAACAAGCAAATATTTTTCTCACCAATTGAAATCATAGTGATATCTTCACTATCGAACCATTGAACCATTCAGGTCACCGACTTATCTCATTTTATTACAGAAAAAGTGCAAGTTAGAATGACGTCACAATGACATCAGAGTGAGAAAATCTGGTGAGAAAAGTTACAGAACCGAGCTACAGTTTTGAAAACATTTTCTATTCTTTCTAAATTTATATTACTAGCTGAAACCCGGCGCGTTGCTGCCACTCTCCCTATTCAAACGCCCATAAAATGTTATCAGTTAAACAGCATGTCTAAATTGAGGTCAAATACTGAATTCTGAGACTGTGCGACCTATATCCACAAAGCTATTCGATATAACAAATTTGGGTTGTATAGGAAGTGCCACTCTCTCTTCATCACCGCTAATAGAATGTAATCAATTAAACTGGATGTCTACATGGAGGTCGAATACCGAATTCCAAAACTGTGCGACATATAACTCCAAAACTATTCGATAGCACAAATTTTGATTGTATGGGAGGTGCCACTCTCCTTTTCCCTACGCCCATAAAATTTTAGCAATGAAACTGCATGAGTACATTGAGGTCGAATACTGAATTTTGAGGCTGAGTTACCTATAACTCCAAATCTATTCGATATCGCAAATTTGGGTTAAATTGGAGGTGTCACGCCCCCCCGACAAACTCTAAAAAATTTTATCAGTAAATCTGCAAGCGTAAATTTTGGTCGAATACTGAGTTCCGACGCTGTGCGACCTTGAACTACAAAGCTATTCGATATCACAAATTTTCGTTGTATGGGAGGTGCCACTCCCCCTTGATCAACGCTCATAAAATGTAATCAATGAAACTGCATGTGTACATTGAGGTCCAATACTGAATTCCAAAGCTGTGAGACCTATAACCCCAATGCTATTTGATATCTCTAATTTGGGTTAAATAGGAGGTTTCACGCCCCCTTGTCGTACGCCCATAAAATGTAATTAATGAAACTGCATGTATAAATTGGGGCCGAATACTGAATTCTGACGCTGATATTCAATATCGCAAATTTACGTTAAATGGGAGGTGCCACGCCCCTCTTACCAATGAACATAGATTGAATCAATGAAACTGCATGTGTATGTATATTGAGGTCGAATACTGAATTTCGGCGTTGTACGACTTATAACTCTAAAACTATTTGATAGCACAAAGTTGGGTTGTATGGGATGTGCCACTCCCCTTTGCCCTACGACGAGAAAATGTAAGTATTGAAAATGCATGTATAAATATAGGTCGAATACTGAATTCTTACGCTGTCAACCTATAACTTCAAAGCAAAACGATATCGCAAATTTGGGTTGTAAGGGAGATGTCACGCCTCCCTGTCCAACGCCCATAAAATAAAACCATTGAAACTGCATGTGTAAATTGAGGTCAAAAACTGAATTCCAAAGATGAATTCCTATAACTTCAAAGCTATTCGATATCACAAAATTGGGTTGTATCGGAGGTGCCCCTCCCCCTTGTCCACTCCCATAAAATTTCATCACAGAAACGGTACGTCTAAATTGTGGTCGAATACCGAATTTCTAAGCTGTGCGACCCATAACTCTAACTAAAGCTATTCGATAACAACAATTTTTTATTTATATGTGGGAGGTAAAAGGGGGTGTGGCATTGCCCCTTAAACCATCTCGTACTCAAAGCAAAGCGTACTTACAAAATTTGAGCTCAATCGGACCAATGGTTTCGAAGTATTGTGATATTTTCTTTAAAGTAGGCGTAGATGAATTGTGACCACGCCCATTTTTTCAAAGTTAATTATAGTTATCATACGAACTTATTTACCAAATTTTAATTTCATACGACCAAAACCGTCTTAAATACAGCATTTTTATTGATTTGTGGGCGACGAAAGGGGGTGTGGTACAAAACCTGCAAAGATACACACATGCAATTTCTTATGTGCACCCTCCACACAGACCCCAATCACCCCTGAAAATTTCATTGAAATCGGGCAAGCCGTCTAGGAGGAGTATGCGAACAGGAAGTTTTGCCACTTAATTTTATATATATAGATATCAAAACAGTGGGCGCAAAAGTGGGCGTGGTCAATTTTTCTTTCAGTAAACACTTAAATTGGATTACTACGAAAATTTGAAAAAAAAGTTATCCAAATCGGTTCAGCCGTTCTCAACTGATGCAATTACCAACGAACGACATTTGATTTTTATTTATATAGATTATTAAAAAAACGAAAAATAAGTTCAAAAAAGCACTCGAAAAGGTCAAGAAATCTGACTTGAAATAACCGTTTTTCGACGATTCCGAAAGTGTGGATTTTAAGAAAACCAAAACCGTTAGAATCGAAAAATCGCGAATAAGCCAAAACCGGGTTTGGCAACTACTTCTGATTCATGATGAACAAAATATTCTACCCAATACAATAATAAAGTAAAAGCATTTAAGTGAAATACATCATAAGCTGCATCATGTATAATTTATTGTGTCAAATTTTAATTAGTAAATGACTTGACAGTGTTACCAGATCACGTGCCAAGAGTTGATTTTTTTTCAATTGTTTTTAAAATGGAACTAAAGCTTAGAGAAGGCCACTTGCATTATGTGATAAGATTAAAGTTAGCATGAAATGAAGCTACACTCAAGACAAAGAAGTATAGAGTGAGAAGAAAAATACGGAAACCAAATAAAACAAAATTCCTAGATATTGTAGCAACTGGCAATGCCTTTAGCTGTCTTTAGACAATATAACTATTTTGTATGCCTGCTGAATTCTGGCAGCATTGTGTTAACCTTTTAATCTTTTGTACTAACTGTTGATGAATTCATTCATCCTTCAACAATTGTCATAAAACCTAACATTTATTTAAATATTTCTTGCGGTTCTTTGTTCTTTTATGCTTTTATTTCGGCAAATTAATAGTATTCGTTTAGTGTCACTGCTGTCGCATTGACCCAATAAGCTAGATACCAAAGAACAAAAAAGAAAACTGTGCGATGTCTTGCAGTGTTGTTAATTATTGAACAATTCTTAACATTGAGGTTGCCTTTGTTGTTGCTCTAATATTGCGACATGCGTCTAATTACTTGGCTTAAGGCAAAAAGTTTTGTTAAGTTCGTTTGAATGGTATTTCATACGATACGCTTTAAGTAGATATACTTATTTACCACAATTTTTGTTTTTTTCAATTAATTAATTGGTCATGCATGTTTTGCCAAGATTCGTTAAGAGCTCTATTTGCAAATATTGCTAAATATTTTAATAATGCATACTTGTTCGTTGAGTAGTTTTTATTGATGGCATTATTAAGTTGCCCAACATTTAAGAGTTTGAAATTACATATCGGTGATTCCAAAGCGCCCACATTCCTGACATCACTGCCCAGCTAGCACAAAAAGGTTGTAAAAGTGTCGCAAAAGAGTCGCCAATGCAAACAGATATGAATCGTAAATGTAACGTAATTTCAACTAAAAAGCAGATATTTCACGCTTATTTTGTAACAACTTAGGTTGCAATTGGCGAAAAATGTGTTATAGTAATAATGTTATAAATGTGTTGTTGGTACAAACTTAAGTTGCACACTACAAGATGAAACATACTTGAAACATCCAAAAAAAATTTTTATTGTGTTATTCTTACGTTACAATTCAGGTAAAATAACGTGAATGTAACAAATATTTTGTTTTATTGAAGTTATTTTTTGCTATAATGACAGATTTTTTAACAAGGAAGGGATATAAAGGGTCCGCCAAATAACTTTTTTTTTGAAAATTGTATAAAAAAAAACTACTGGATATTTTCTCAAATTTCTTTTTTTATTTGAAAGTACAATCCTTCCGGTTAATAATGGAAAATAATTTCAGTCAAATGGCTGTCTCGGCTGGCCATGCAGTAGCCTACACGATCGGTCCAATTTTTAAGCACATTATTGATTGTGTGCAGCTGTATTTCACCAATGGCTTCACGAATATTGTCCTTTAAAGCGTCAATTGTCTCTGGCTTGTCGGCGTAACACTTATCTTTGAGGGCACCTCACAAATAATAGTCCAACGGTGTCAAATCGCAGCTCCGAGGTGGCCAAACGACATCAGCTCTGAGGCTGATAATGCGATCTTCAAAAACAGGGCGCAAAACATCGAGTGTAGCTTCGGCTGTGTGGCACGTAGCGCCGTCCTGTTAAAACCAAATGTTGCCAATATCCTCCTCTTCTATTTTTGTGAACAAAAATTCGTTCAACATGGCCCGATAAGGATCGCCATTGACTGTAACAGTGACTCATTTTGGGTGCAGCGGCTTTTCAATGTATGCATGCGGGTTTTCTGTGCCCCAAATGCGACAATTTTGCTTGTTTACATACGCGCCAAGATCAAAATGAGCTTCATCTGAAAAGATGATTTTTTTGGCAAAATCGGCATCTTCTGTAAGTCGATCGCAGGCCCACTTGGCGAAGCAAAAACGCATTGGATGGTCAGTTGGCTTCAACTCCTGAACCAATTGGACTTTTTATGGCGTCATACCAAGGTCTTGATGCAAAATTCGTCTCAATGGTGTCTCCGAAATGTTCAATTGTTGAGAGCTACGGTGAATTGTTGTTGATGGCGCTTCACGCACACTTTCTGCCACAGCAGCAATATTCTCGGGTGTACGCACTGCTTTTGGTTTTTCACGCTTTGGTTTATCGATGAGGATGCCAGTTTCTTTCACTTTTTTCACAAGATAACGAACATACGGAGCTGACGGTGCTTCTCTTCTTCCAAAATCCGTACGCAATTTTCGCACACATTCTGCAACATTGCCATGATTTTCAAAGTAATGTCGCAATATTTCCCAGCGTTGTACAAGCGTATACACAACCATATTCGTTCAGCGGAAGGATAAAACTAATTATCTGTCAAATCAGAGATGAGCTAAGTTTTACCATTCACGAAATAAGCACTTGTTGAAAAAAAAACGTTAGATGGCGGACAAGCAAAATTGTCGCATTTGGGGCACAGAAAACCCGCACGCATACATTGAAAAGCCGCTGCACCCAAAACGTGTCACTGTTTGGTGCGGATTTGGGTCTAGAGGCATAATTGGGCCATTTTTCTTCGAAAATGAGCAAGGAGTGGCAGTTACAG
The DNA here is from genome assembly GCA_963920525.1 of Dichetophora obliterata. Taxonomy (NCBI): domain Eukaryota; kingdom Metazoa; phylum Arthropoda; class Insecta; order Diptera; family Sciomyzidae; genus Dichetophora; species Dichetophora obliterata. Next base: position 279,876,861 of record OY986435.1, read on the forward strand.
TCAATGGCGATCGTTATCGGGCCATTTTGAACGAATTTTTGTTCACAAAAATTGAAGAGGAGGATATTGGCAACATTTGGTTTCAACAGGATGGCGCTACGTGCCACACAGCCGAAGCTACACTCGATGTTTTGCGCCCTGTTTTTGAAGATCGCATTATCAGCCGCAGAGCTGATGTCGTTTGGCCACCTCGGAGCTGCGATTTGACACCGTTCAAGCCAGAGACTATTGACGCTTTAAAGGACAATATTCGTGAAGCCATTGGTGAAATACAGCTGCACACAATCGATAATGTGCTTAAAAATTGGACCGATCGTGTAGGCTACTGCATGGCCAGCCGAGGCAGCCATCTGAATATTTTCCATTATTAACCGGAAGGATTGTACTTTCAAATAAAAAAAGAAATTTGAGAAAATATCCAGTAGTTTTTTAAATAGGATTTTCAAAAAAAAAGTTATTTGGCGGACCCTTATTAACTATTGAAATAATATTTTTGAAATAATGTATGTTAAAATTGCTAGAAAAAACTGTTGCAAATAAAGTCACTCCCATAAACGAGCTAGCTCGTTCAACGTTAGGTAACTACATATATAAAAATAATACCCACCACATTGACCAAATTGAATAAGACATTAAAATAAAACGCAAAACATTTGCAAACAAGCTGTAAATTTTATGCTAACTAAACGCACAACAAATATTAATTTGCCATCAACAACCTACGCGCTACCATATAATTTGTGTTAAAAATGTAAGCGACAAGATCGCTTACATGAAAGTCCAACGAAAAGCAGATAAATTATAAATTATTAAAAGTAGAAAAATAAAATGGTTAACAAGGAGCAACAAATCAAACAAAGTAGGCATGAAAGGAAAATAAACAAAATGGATACGGCCATTTATCGGCACTTGTTGATCGAGAAGAGAGCTCATCAGAGGAGTCATAAACAAATAACGACTACTGACTGCTAGTCAAGCAAAAGCTGTACATTTTAAGCAAATTTTGTGCATTTCTTTGCAGACACAGACGTGCCTGACTTAACAATGTTTTAAGCTTCTGTTGTGTCTTGATGGTCTGCGTCATGATCTTCGCTCGTGGTGATCGTGATACGATCGGCAGCTGATAGGAGCTCTTAAATAGCCAAGGTAGCACGTAAGGTTCCCGCGGTCCTCTACAAACAGCAGCGATCATTGAGTAAATGCCTGAAACGTCGATTGCGCTCAGTTGATTCGTCGATTCTCATCGCTGACGACTAACGAGAAATGCTTGTTATTAGATTACAAATAACTAGGTTAGGAAAGACACGAAAAGCACTAATTTGAAAAACTATTAATTCATTAGAGTGCTGATTCGCAATTCATTTCTTGGCTTATGTTTACTTTGTAGCAGTTGAAGTTGGCTATTTTTTGTTACAAAGTAGAAAAAAAGTTTATTAATTGAGCTATGATCAGCAAAACGACTGACATTTATGCATAATATTTAAATGATTTATATTGAAGTAAGCTAAAAAAATAAGCTCACAAAAAGTAAGCTTGCAAGCAGATATAAAAAAAAAATTAAGGCCAGTTGAGGCAAATTGAAGCAAACTGAGGAAAATATTGCATTTTTCCTTAAAAAAAATTGCTTGGATTTTTTCATTTACTAAACTTCCGCAACATTTCAACAGCTAGTTAGAACAATAGACAAACATTATGATGAGCTGAAAAAAACTAGTTTATTAACAGCCAATTAAGTGTCTGATATGGAAAAATTTTAAATATTTGTACACTTTAATCAATTTTCAAATAATTTTTATAAAAAAAACGAAACAAAAATTTAATTAATTTAGCTAGTTAAACACAAACGGAAAACAAAATAATTGATTGGCAACAGATTGACTAATATTTAGTGGTTATGTATGTGTAAATAAATGGCAACTCAAATTGCGCTAAAAAAACTATTTTTTGGATGTTTTTTTATTTGTTTTGACCATTTATTTGCCAGTGATAACAAATAAGTTTTAACCAAGTTAAAATTTTTTGCACAATGTTTCTAAAGCTGCAGCCACTTTACAAAAAAAAAAAACCATTAAAATTGGTACCACTTTATTTATTGGTGGGTGCATTTTATGATTTTCACTGGATGTTCCTTTGTATCGTTTGGCATCACGTTTGGCAGTAAGCATAACTGGGCTTAAATAAAATCGTAGCGTTTTCGTGGTCGTGGTTTTTCAGCCACATGAAAACAGCTCTAAACAAACCAAGTCTCAAGAGCTGCGACAGACTCATCGACCAAACGTCAAAACGATGCACAGTGTTGTGTTTTTGCCATAAATAGGAAAAAATCAATATAAAATAAAGCCCAAAAAGTTTTGTTTTCTGATAGAACGCACTTTAATTAAGAAGGAGCCAAAAGGGTTATTAAATTTTTTATTTCCTTTGGTTATACAGAGCTCTGAAAGCCAAGTGTTAGAAAAACTGACAGTTTAGCAAAATAATGGCAACATTTTGGTGCATCTTTCGAATCGAGCAGAAAAAAAATATATTTGACACAAACATAATAGCGAAGGATACTATTATGTTTTAAAACTTGTTTATAGCAGACAAGGAAATGTTTACAAGAAATGTGTTTTTATTTTATGGCAAACATAAAATGTTTTCCGCAAGTATATTATGTTTACTGAAACATAAAATATTTTTGAGGAAACTAGGCTCAATTTTTGTTTATTATTTAGTATTTATTTAAATTCTGATTTTTATTTTTGCTCTTTGATGTTTGCCATTTTCTGCGGCCGAAAAGAAATATTAATTCAATTGAAAAAACGTTATGTCCGAGCTGGGCTTGAACCGCGGCTTTTTCGACTAAGAGCCAAGCACACTGCCAACCAACGCCGTAGATAGGCATTTCATGAGGGGGGCTTGCTAAAGCAAAAATTATTTTTTTTATTTTTTCATTTCCATAGGAATATTTGAAGGCCTACGAATCCAATTTATGAATTCAAATTTCTGAGACTATTTCAACAGTCGAAGTAAAAAGAGTTCATGAAATGTTATTTATTTTAATTCCAAACAAACTAAATTGATTTACAAGTATTTATTTAAGTATAGAAACAAAAACAGATATTTTAACAAGATAAACATATTTATACCTACACTGAGGCATATAAAATAATAAATAATAAACTGACCATTTCAGCCCTTGGAAGGACTTTGACCTAGCTTCTATTGATCAATTGTGTTGTGCGTGTTATTAAATGTTTGATCACAAATGACCGAGAACTGGACCTACGTGTTTTATGCCGACTCCGAACGGCTTATGTTCTCAAGAAGCTTTACATGGCAATTTTTTACTCTCTGAGGTTTGCCATTGTCTGCAGAGAGGTGACGACCGAACATAAAAATTAATTCAATTGAAAAAACTTTCTGTCTGAGCTGGAATTGAACCCGGGCTACCGCAGTTCTTTAGCTTAGGGGCCACGCACTCTACCCACTAGGCTACGACCGCCACACACTCAGGCATATGCTATGTGTTAAAATTCGAAGAAATTGTGTTCATATTAAACGAATTTGTTTTTGAAATAGAGCTTGACAAAATTTCATTTAATTCAAACACAAATATTTTCAATGACAGTGTAAATATTAAATAAGCAGAATAGTTTTATGCAAAATTTGGATTGTATTTCTTTTTAGATGCTCTCTCTCTCTCTTCTCTCTCTTTCTCTCTGCCTCTTTCAGAAAAATCACTTATACCAGGGCTGGGCATTCTAATGCAGTCACATTTAGGGTTTTCACAAGCTGTCGTATTGTTGTATTGTCGTATTTTTTCACAACAGTTGTATAGTTTTTGTTGTTGCCTTCCACATAAAACTAGTTTACGACAGTACAATCGCATTTGGTATGTATACTGTTTGTCGTATTTCATCAGTGCTGTTCTTTCTTGTTACGAATTTGTTATTACCGTGCACATTTCATAAGTAACATCACTATCTTTCTTTTTATTTTGCCAGGCAAATAGGTTTGTAGAAGATATTGAAAGTTTTGACGTGGCTTTCTGATTCATAACAAGATCAAGTCCTTACTTTACACACAAAGCTCTTATTATTTCATTCTTTTCGTTTTGTTTAGGCATTTAAAAAAATTTATTTTCTCCAGTCATTTGTCTGTTTCTTCAGTCAGCTGTATAAATACGACATACAACAAAATAAACCCTTAGGGTATGTTCACAGTTATTGTATTTTTTATTGAAAACGCAATACGACATACAACAATACGACAGCTTGTGAAAACCCTAATTTTATTTTGTCTTGCTAGTATTGGTGTGCTATCGAATAGCGTACACTGAGCAAAATAGTTGTCACAATTATCTATATTTGCAAGTTTGTTTGTTTATACCTCCACACAAATTGTAATACATATTTTTTTTTTATTTTTAGTCATTGGTATTGGTCACTATTTCTTCTATGTCATTATTGCTCCAGCATTTTCTTCTAAGTAAGTAAATTATATTGGTTTGCTTGCAGTGGCAAATTACACATTCTTCTTTGCAAGAAAGATTCTCTGCAGAACATAAATCGCATTGAGATTCAAAATCAAACATTGTTTTTTAGGTATTTTGTTTTAATATTAAATCCTAATTTATACGAATCATTAAAATTATAATCAAAACCTCAAAAAATTAAGTATCAAAAAATTAATGAATGATATTAAAATTTAATAAAATAAAAATATATGTATAAGAATTATGAATCTACAAGCCAAAAAGTTGGTTTTTTTAAGAGTGTACATAAAATTCCCGACATAAGTCTTCACAGCATCACCGTCAGCGAACGACTGAGCTATATTCTCTTCTATTGTGAGTTTTGTGTACATGTGAAAAGTTACGCCCAGAGAGCGCTCAGTGAGCTATAAGGCTCCCAGCGCTGTCTTATACCCTTAATTTTAATAAGTTTCACTTATGTACATACAGCTCGTATACAGCGCTATATTGTATTTTTTTATCACTTTTTCTTGTTTTTGTTAAACTAGAAATGCTAAAACAAATGCTGAAACAAAAGCATTCTAACCTTCCTCTTAAAAAACTTTTTAACAAAAAAAAAAAAAAAAAAAAAAACAACTTCAAAACCACTACAAAGTAAAAACTAATTTTAAATTATTTCTCACATTAATTCTTGATCCAATTTGTTAATTTATTTATATATATTATTAAATTGGAAATCTTATTACTATAATTTTTTTCTATTTTGTATTATGTTCATAAATATACTAATTTCTCCATGAATATAAAAACTTTAAAGCCAGAGCGTTTATTTTTTAAAGTCTGATTATATAAGCGCCGTTTTTACAGGTTTTATATTCATGGAGAAAATAATATATTTATGAACATAATACAAAATAGAAAAAAATTATAGTAATAAGATTTCCAATTTAATAATAAATATAAATAAATTAACAAATTAGACCAAGAATTAATGTGAGAAATAATTTAAAGCTATTTTTTACTTTGTAGTGGTTTTGAAGTTGGTTTTTTTTTTGTTAAAAAGTTTTTAATTCTTCCTTTTTAAAGGGAGTTTTTAGAGTTTATAACAATTTTTCCATTCTTGTGACGAATTTTCGTACCCTAGTTTCAACATAAACTGAAAAACAGTATTTTCCTTATATTGTCACTTCCTTTTTTCCAGTAACGCCCACTTTCATAACCGTAAATTTTCACAATTATGCCTACCCCTGTACCTACTTTGAGTATTCTAGTGTCAATATTATTCGAGTTATGGCTTTTTTCTAATATTGTCACGCCTTTGTCGAACAACGCCCACTTTTTTGACCGTAATTTGTAATAATTGTTCCAACCCTTGTACCAATTTCCAGAACCCTAGTGTCAATATTAACTGAGATACAGTATTTTTCTTATATTACCACGCCTTTTTGTCTACCAACGCCCACTTTCTTCACAATAAATTTTAATAATTATGCCTAGCCGTGAACCTAATTTCAGTACCCTAGTGTCAATATTATTCGAGTTACAGCGTTTTTATTATATTGCCACGCCCTTTATCGAATTACGCTCACTTTTTTGACCATAATTTGTAATAATTGTTCCTAACCCTGCACTAATTTCCAGTACCCTAGTGTCAATATTAACTGAGATACACTATTTTTCTTATATAGCCACGCCCTTTTGTCCAACAACGCCCATTTTCTTCACAGTAAATTTTTATAATAACGCCTACCCCTGTACCTAATTTCAGTACTCTAGCGTAAATTTTGTTGGAGTTACAGGGTTTTTTTAATATTTCCACGCCCTTTATCGAATAACGCCCACTTTTTTTAACATTACTTTGAATATTTGTGCTAACCCTTGTACTAAATTTCAGTTCTCTAGTGTTAATGTTATTCGATATACAAAGTGTTTCTTGTATTGCCACGCCCCTGTGTCGAATACCGCCCACTTTTTTAGACGGGCAACTCCGCGTGTATATCTCTATCTGTTGACAAAAAAGTGTGGCAATCGGGCAAGTACCTTAGGAGTTATCGATGTACATACATTAAAAAAAAAAAAAACCAACCAGCTTGAGAACCTCCTCCTTTTTGAAATCGGTTAAAAATAGTCGAAATCTGTAGATGCTTGCCGGCTGTCCAATCTCGGATTGTACAGGTGTGGGTGGGGGTGGAATAGGTGGTTAGTGGGTGGGTTGGTGATGGTGGTCATTTGAATCTCAATGTACAGCATGTTCGAAAATTGCCAAAAATACAACATTGTACAAAATTTCAACGAAATCTGTTGATGTTTGAATGTTTTTCAGTTTTGTGTTGGACGGGTTGAGAAGGGGCTTAGTCGAACTATAAATTCAACGAAAAATGGGCTTGGTCGAACTATAACTTCCCTACTTTTCAGAAATTATAATTCCTGAGTTGTGGTCACTAGATATATAAATTTTGATACGCCTACTTTAAACGCCCTTTTATATATATATATATAAAATCGTTCGTGCGGTGTCTGTTAAGATCTCAGAACCGCTAACAGCTAACACCTAAGGCAACCAAATTTACAATATCTGTTAATATCTCGGTTAAAAAAGTTAATATCTCGCTTAATAAAAAAGCCACACCCCCTCTTACCACCCACAAATCAATAAAAATGCCATATTTCGGATGGTTTTGATCGTATTAGACTAAAATTTGGTAATTTAGTTTGTATGGTTTGTATGGGTGTTCACGCCCTCTTTTACAGCCCACAAATCAATACAAATACTTTATTTAAAACGATTTTGGTCGTATAAGACTTAGATTTAGTAATTTAGTTTGTATGGTTACATTGGGGAACAGTACTAAAAATGAGCGTGGTTGCTCTATAGCAACGCCCATTTTTTCATAAATCATTAAAATTGACTACTGGGCTGATTGCGCTAAAATTTTGGCAGTCGATTTGTTTCGCCTACGAGATAGTTAAGGAAAATTTTGCCAAACCCCCTTTTACTAGTATTAGACTAAAATTGGGTAAATTACTTTCGGAAACTGAACCAAAAATGGGCACAGTAATGCCAGTTCAGATATACAAAAAATTAAATTTTTTTTTCCGATTGGCATGAAAATTCTTATGTAATCCGGTCTGTGACAGGAAAACGTTTTCCCCTGGATTACTGGTAAATAATAAGATGCTGCGAAGTTCAAGTTAAAAATGAATCGTATATGAAATAACTTTTTTACGCCCAATTAATGGCCTAAATTTTACGCAAATAAATTGACAAAAAATAATTTGGTGGCAACCCTTTTCTAGCTGTCACTCATCTTTGGTCAGCTACATAAGCCAGCTACAAAGTACTCAATTGCAATTTAGGGTGCTCGCAATAACCAAAAGTACTCAATCTACCCTTACCCAAGTCAGTGTGAATACCCCTTATGTTTAAAAACTATAATAATAAGCCCAAAAGACAACATCGTATTAAATTTCATGAAATATATTGACATTTCCTGTTGGTAAGTTTGGGGGGGGGGGGGGGTTGTATTGATCCGATGCGCACCATTTTTTTTTAATACGACTAAAAAACGACTCCGTACCAAATTTTATCAAAATCCGTCAATGTTAACTATTTTTGCCATGTATGAAATCAAAACACTGTGCGATGTGACGTTACGACGTTTGTCCATGCAAACATCTTGCAAGCGTTTTATTTGCAAGGAAGAAAAAACTATCTGAGCGATACATATGCAGCCCACATGGGGGCCAGCACTAAAATTCGAGATTTATAGATTCCATTACCATTTTTCCCCACAAAAACAGCACTTTTTTGCTCTCAATGCAGCGAACTGCCAATGTTTGCACTCCATAATTATTTATTTCAGCGATCATACCGAGAAGAATGTCTATAGTTATAGTATATAAAAAAAAATAATAATAAATCAGCCGTGTTAAAACAAAAGCAAATATATGATTTTTTTAAATTTTTATATATGACGCTTAAATTTAAAGCATAAAAACAGATGTATTAAAATTAGTTATAGTAAATTTTGGACACTCAACGTTTGTCATTGAAAAATCGTCCAAATTACGGAGATGACATATGTATCTCCGTCTTTGACATATGTACATTAGGGTGCCTCGACCTATATGGGGGGAAAAAAGTTGTCATTGCCACTGACTTAAAATTAACCTTGATCGATTCTAAGACGAATGCACAACATATAGCCAGCTGTAACGATAGCCGCCAGTGAGCTAAACTTTTTTGAAAAAAGCCATAAAAACCATGATTTTCGTAAAAATATTAGCTGTTGTAGTAGTTAAAATAAACAAATGGTCGGAAATAGTAGTAAGAAAGCAGATCTTTCAATCTGATCAAACAAATTTCAAATCTTTGTCGCCTGACCAAAGATATTGCGAATTTTAATGAAAAATTTTGACTTTTTTTTATATGATTTTAACTAAAATTCAAATAACTTTATTATTTTTTATGCGATCCTAGTTTTCAGAGTATCGCTGGAAAGATTTTGACTTCTTCTATACATTCCTTATCAATAGTTGTTATTCCATCGTCAAAATTAAAAAAAGTATAGCAGTGAGGGGACTGGGGAACCGAAGCGAAAACCTATATATAAAATATTAGCATTCCCTGGAAGATTTTGCCCTGCCACGGACCGCTTTACTGCTTTATAAAAATTTTCATGCTAATCGGAGAAACTTTTTATATTTTCACTCTCTCAGACTTTGATTATATCTTTCAAAATATTTTTTATTCAGATAGCATTTTATTTTATAATTACACCAAACTATATTATTACATTTAAATTTAATATTGTTGCTATAAAAATTGAATGAAAAATAATCCTCATAAAATAAAATAAATTTTCTATTTTTTATGTATGATATTTTGTTTGATTCGTCTTGAAGTCTCTTTTAATGCTTGCATTTGAGATCTTGCTACAAGGACAACAGAAAACATAGCAAGCAAAGTGCAGTTTATTTTCTGCCCTCAATTCGGTTCATCTGTACATCCGGTTCATCATTAATGCACATTATTTTCATCTTTTATCATTTCATTATATTTTAAATTATGGGTATAATACAAAAAACAGAGAAACACATAAACAAAAATATAAATTAAACTTATTTAAATAATTAATATACACACAAAATACGTATACATAGAATTTGTATTTACATAAATTTCATTAAATTTCATTTACATTATTTCTTTAAAAAGATACTATAGGCGTATGGTAGCTGAAATAGGAAACAAAAAATTTTTGGAAGATGCAGTCCCAGTCATGATAAAATTATTATTAGGTAGCCTTGACAACTACTTATTTTCTCACGTGCTGCGACCATCGAATTTCACACAAAAGAAAACAATATAAAGGTCGTGTGACACACACATTGGCAGCTTTCAGCAACTGTGTTTTTTTTTTAAATTTGAGTGAGAAACCTTTGCAATTAAATGATCCATTCATATTCAGGTGACTCCTCTGAATGCGGCCAATGTGTCTGACACACGTTCTCTATTTTGTTTTCTTTTGTTTGACATTCGATGGTTGAAACACGAAATGTCACCCTTACCTATTACTTATTATACCATGGTCCCAGTCAGAGAATATTCTGGCGACATTTAAAAAACTACAAATGTTTTTATGTTGGTCATGAAACTGAAACACAAGCTCTTGGATATGGACCAGGCGCTCAGCTTTTTTCGTTTGACATGATTTTGACAGAATTGTAGGTATTGTCGAAAAGGAATCAAAACAAACACAGAATATAAGGGGTACTTTTTAAAGTCTCTCCGTATCGAACCTACCTGGTTAATATGCCTTGCTGAGCGCCTGGTAGTAAAGATCCAAAAGCGTCATTTAAAAACCTTCTCGCTGTCATGGCAGAATAACCTTGTAGGGCCGGTTTGCGCAAACAATACTTTTTTCTCGTGATAAGTAGCAAGGACCATACACTACACAGACTTGATTTTTTAATTCAAATTCTATTAAGTTTTTCTTTTCTGCTTCCATTTTTATAGATTTTCCTTCACGCACGTCTTCACTCTATAAAACTTTCGGGATAATGGCATGTCGGTGTGACTTTCACTACACACTATACAGATGGTTTGCACAAACACAACCAAAAATTAAAATATTTTTATTTATGCGCAGACATCTTCACCAACCTAAAACAGCCAAATACACTGTCGAACAGTCTGCGCAAACACGTGTTTGCGCAAACAGTCTGTGTGGTCTGTTTGGCCCTTTAACGAAGAGTGGAAAATGAAAAGGTTGAAATAAGAATATTATGTTCTCAAATTGTGAATAGTGCGGACACGTATGTTAAGTATGTATTAATTTAAATGAAAATATAATAAAAACAGTGTAAATAAAACTATAAAATGCCGAGAAAGTGTTCAATTTGCAAAAAAGCAAAAAAACAAGTTTAACCAAAAACATGAACATAAAGAAACTCGAGATGAACAGCTAATTTTGACAACTAGCTCGCTTTTCTTTGCTTTCTACTTCATTCCTCTCCGAATCGGCCCTACCTGGTTATTCTGCCATGCTCGCTAACTGTATTGATGACGTGAGCTTCTTGGAAAATCACGATGACGCAAACCAAAGATTTACCCTCTACCAAAATCGTTCAACGCGGCTAAAGAAGTTTTCACTTCAAAAAAATCTATTGCGTTGCCATTTAAATATTTCTTAATATTCATGCTTTATATATGTCATTTTTTTTTGTATATATTATTGATTTAATGGTATGAAATTTAAGAAATTTTGTTAATGAATAAAAGGTTATTTCTTAGCAACTTTTTTTTTAAAACTGTTTTTGGCAACAATGTTTTTGGCAGCACAGCTGTTTTCGTGTAACATGTTGCTGTTAAACATGTTCAGTTTGGTCTATAATATCACCATGAATCGACTTACAAACGAACAACGCTTGCAGTTTATTGAATTTTATAATCAAAATTCATGCTCGGTTAAGAAAGTACATCGTGCACTTTTTTCATTTTATGCAGTGCCGGATTATCCATAAGGCAGTGTAGGCAGCTCCCTATGGGCCCCGCACCGAAAAAAAATTATAATAATTTTTAATATTTAATTTGAATATTTGTATCCTCAATCACTATACATATCGATTTTTCTCGGAAATTTTAACGACGACTATCAACGCATAACGTTTCGAAAATTCTGCATTATGAATGAACGAGTACTCTTACTACGTATTACTTTCTGTACTACGCCAGAAATGGGTATTCAGAAGCAAAGCTGGCCATTCTTATAAATTTGTTTTCTATTAACTTGGTCTTTGCACTTTAGTAAAATCAAAAATATGTACAAAAACTACAACTACTAAAACTACAAATTTTTTATTCACCTTACCAACAACAAATGCATGAAAACTCAACAAAAAACAAGCTTCACTCGACGAGATTGAAATTCAGCACTGACAATTAAAATGTGTTATAAGTGTTACAAGCATTGGGTACGATCGGATTCGCTGGATACGTTACGCAGCGTTGGAAAGATGTATTATAAAAAAGTTTCGAAACACTTGTTTTTTAATTGCGATTTGAGAATTTTGCGACCATGAATTGAATTTAAAAAGTTTAACTGAGCTCTGTGTTTCAAAAATTAGGAATATGGATAAGAGTGCTAAATTTTTTTTATAAAGTCTGCCAGTGCTTTGAGAAAATTGACGAGACGAGGAGCGAGCGTAATACAGAAACTGAAGTTAACACGTACGTTTGAGTACGAGATTTTATTTTATATACTTATTTCATCTAATATTATAAAAGTCGATGAGTTCTGATATTATAGAAATTATTATAAAAGCTATAGTTCGCCTAGTATCTAAGGTAGAAAATAATAAATGATTTTTCTATTAATTTATTGAATTTGTAACATCCTTAAAATATTCTCAGAAAGTTTTAAGTCAATTAAATAAAAATTGTTGTAGTTATAAGCACAAACGTCTGAAGAAAATACACTGTAAGCTATACATAAAAAAATTTATACGCTGCCTGAAACCGGTGGATAGCATTACTCGAAAACTACGCCAAGGATCGCAACCAAATTTTATTTGCATGTTAAGGAAATATAATTTGTAATCTTTAATCGTTCAACTTTTATTTTGGACAAATATTTTCTTTTTTATAACCTAAAAAAACTGACTTTATTAATAAAAAATCGGGTTTTCACCTACCATTTTAGTAAAAATCCACCTTTTTCAAAAATCTTCGATTAGAAGCTCAAAAAGGTTCGGCAGAAAATAAATAACAGGTGCATTTTGTTATATTTAATAAAAAAATAAGCCTACCTTCCTTTAATTTGTTTTATTACTTAGGATGATGGCAAAACTTCAATGTAGTAAAAAATATCCGTTATAAAGAATACAAGTGCATTGTGGTAGAAAGAAAATATATTTTTGGAAGTTAAAAAAGGATAAAGGGGCCCTGAGAATTGCAATGCCTAGGGGCACCGACACGGTTAATCCGGCCCTGATTTTATGGACAGTTTGGGCGACTATTCGTCTAGGCGGCTATTCGGAATCTTGTGACTAAATTTCGCACCAAATTTACATTACTGCACATTAAACTACCAACACGCATACGTAGAGTGCGGACAGAGGAAAATATCGTAGCTGTATCCGCCGGTGTTGGTGCTGACTGTAAATTTTCAATTCGGCGCCGTTCGCAGCAACTGGGCCTCTGTAACTCCACTACGTGAACATTTTTTTTTATAGTCAAGAGTTTTTACACAATGAACTTTCGAATTAAGGATAAGAGTCTAAACCTGGTTTAATTTTTGAGGAATGTTTGAAGTTACTCATGAGTTACAAAAAGTTGGCTTAAATTTTTCAGAATTTTGACCCGAAGAAAAGTTTGAAGTCAATCGTTTAAGTAATTTTGTGAATTTTTAGGTTTTAAGATCTATGAGGTTAATGTAAAAGTTTTTCTGTCACTAAAATTCTATTAATTTGAGATAAATGAGACATCGTTCTCATCTCTAAAATTTCTTAAAACTTACCTCCGCAATTCAATGGGCTAGATTCGTTTGAACTGATGTGCGAGATGTTTACACAGTGATCGCACAGTAACAGAGCAGGACGTGTTGGTAGAATTTTCAAAAAAAGATTACTTAATTTTTAATATTTTTTATATTATTTCCATGCAAAAAAACTTAAAAATTTCAAATAATTAAATTTTTATTTTTCTAATTTTTTACAAATTTTTTTCAGAAGGTGTTTATTTTATAATTAATATTTTATCTTTAATATGCTTAAATTTTATAAATTCTGACCATGAATGCAAGCACTCAAAACCTTTCCAACGATGTCTTGAAAGTGAGGATCTCATTAGAAATAATGAAGTTATATCAATTGAAAGTGAGGATCGCATTAGAAATAACGAAGTTATTTCAATTTTAGTGAAAATGATTTAAAAAAATTCAAATAAATTAACGAAAAATAGCATTATCTTTAATGCTATTACAAAACTTTGAAATTTGTTGATGCAGATTGGAAGAGCCTTTTCCGACCTTTAATATTTGACAGTTTATTTTATTTTACAACTATTCTACCAGCTGATATATTTACCAAAAACATGATTTTTTTGAGGTTTTTGCAAAATGTTTTGTCTTACTGGCGGCATTCGTACAGCTAAAATATTATGGGAATCGTTATAAAAAACTCAAGGTTCATTTTTAAAGGGGTACAAATGGAAATTTTTCCCCCATGGGTAAATTCTGGCTACGGCCCTGCACGCGTACCCTTTTTGTTGCCATGACAACTTATAAGATAACACAAAAACGCCCAGTTAAAACTCAATTAAGGCTTAATATGTAATGCTAATTGAGCTAGAGGATGTTTTTTAACGATTTTTTTTTGTGAATGCTAAATACAAACATTAAATTGTTATTATCCCATAAACATACAAGCTATTATTTCATTTATTATTTTTATTAGACACTAAAGTAACTCTTTATTGATATTATAAACAATATTTTAACTATGCTGCAACAAACGTAATCCATAAAGCGCATTATTTTTAAAAAAAAAACCCTTTAATTTTGCCAACTTCCTGAATGAAAGTAACACCTTAAACATTAGGAGCAACAAAATAAAAAACAAAAACAACAAATGAATAAAAAGAAAAGAAAACCTATTGTGAGCAAAAAACAAGTTCAAATTTGGGCTATTAAACAGCTGTTCAAAGCACACTCGAGGCAGTTTTTGTGAAAGCACATTCAAACAAATTCGAAACTTGAAAATTCGAATTGGAATCAGCTCAATTTGGTTATCAGTAAGGCACAATCTCAAATAAGCTAAAACAAAAGAAGAAAGAAAAAAAAAAAGAATTTTGTTAATAAATGAATTTGGCCGCCGAGCTAGACTGAAATGAAGTTGCAGTTGTTGTTGTAAAGCTTAAATTGACTAGCGCTTCATCGGCTTGGAGAAGTGAGTCGAGAGTGAGACCGGGCCAAAGTTGTTTGGTGGAAATTGTGCAAAAAATGAACAATTAAAATGCAAAATAATTAATGATTGTTTGATCTGTTGATAAGTTGTTTAGGTGTTAACTTGATAAATACATATGTGCAAGTAGCATGAAATAGTTAGATTTGAAATGTGATTTCAACTAACGTATTTTTTTTTTTCTTAATTCAAAAGTAGGTATTTTCTAGAGCTTAGCTTTAAGTTTTATCAGTTGATTTGCATGAAATTTAGTTGCACGAAGCATGATTAATTAGTGTAATTCTAGCTTCAATGTAGCAAAAGACACCTGGTTCATATTAGTTGTTCTTCAACATATTTCTCATTTTGTCGTTTAAAGAGAGCCGATAACCATTTTCAAGAAGTATTTTTTAATTTGTCCAGTCATGTTGAAAACTGGTTTGTATTTCTTTAATTAAAATCTGACGGACATGGTGAGGAATTTTTAAGGCTTAAATATGGATAAAAATTAGAATTGAAAGTTGAAGAGCTTGTGACTTATACGAAAGTTACTTGCTTAAAACTAGCATACTTATTTTCATATTGTTCTAAAATTTAAATCGATAGTTTGAAGAGTATTATCAAAGTTGTTTAGAGACAGTTTCATGATCTGTTTTTCATTCGGTCTACTTTATCTTGGCTCAAAACTAAATGAGATCAGTAGCAAGCAGGACCTGTCCAATCGCATGTGCAGACCGTGCAAGGCGCAGGGGCGCGAAAATAAATGTTTGTTACAAATAAAGGGTGCTTTTTTATAGAGTGATACAAGTTTAAATCATAATAAAACATAGTAATATATTTTTAATATCAATGAAGCAGGCTTTGTTGAATAGAAAATTTTATGACATTAATGTTTAAATATAATTTCGGCCATGTGGCTGCCACGACTGGCGTGTACTGGAACACCAATTTTCACAAACTTTTCGCAGCATTTGCGGCCGTATCTCGCCGATAACTCTTCGAATGTTGATTTCCAAGTGTTCAATTATTTGTGGTTTATCGACGTAGACAAGTGACTTTACATAACCCCAAAGAAAATAATCCAATGGGGTTAAATCAGACTTGGGGCCAATTAATTGGGCCATTTCGTGAAATTATTTTTTCGTCAAAAGTTTCCTTGAGTAAATCAATTGTAGCGCCCGCTGTGTGGCATTTGGCTCCGTCCTGTTGGAACCACATATCAGCAAGATTAATGCCAGCTAATTTAGGTACGAAAAAACTTCGAATCATGTTCCCATACCGTTCACCATTGACAGTAACATTCTGACCATCATCGTTTTTGAAGACAAATGGGCCAATGACTTCGCCAGCCCATAAAGCGCACCAAACAGTAATTTTCTGTGTATGTAATGGTGTTTCGACAAAAGCTTGTGGATTCTCCCCACTCCACATACGACAATTCTGTTTATTTGCGTACCCATTCAACCAAAAATGGGCTTCATCGGAAAATAAAATTTTCCATGGAAATTCAAAATCAATATCAATTTGTGCTGCAGCCCATTCGCCGAATTGGCGGCGCATACGATGGTCGTTCGGCTTTAATTCCTGCACAAGTTGAATCTTGAAAGGTTTTAAGCCAAGATCTTTTCGTAAAATCTTCCATAAAGTGGAAGGACACAACCCCCGTTGCTGAGAATGGCGACGAATCGATTGATTAGGATCATCTTCAATGCTATCCTGTACAGCGGCTACAGATTCTTCAGTGCGCACTGTTTAGCGTCTCACGGGATGCACATTATCAGTAACAGTAAATGTGGTCCGAAAACGATCTATTGTTCTTCGAATTAGCAGCTCTGCAGGACGATTATGTACGCCATAAAATGGGCGAAGTGCACGATAAGTTTGACGAACAGAACCATTATTTTGATTAAAAATTTCCACAATTTGCACGCGTTGCTCTGGTGTAAGTCGATCTATAATAAAATATCAAAGCAAACTAAACAAAAAGCAACTATCAACTGTTTAATGGGTGGTTGAATAAAGCAGTGATGCCAACTCAAAGTTATATCACTCTATAAAAAACACCCATTACTAGAGTTATTTGCGAACACTTCATAAAGATTTACTAAATATTGAGAAGGTGTAAGAATACAAATTTCAAATTTATGTATAGACTGTTGTAAGCATTTTTCATAAGGCGGAAACTGTAATTTAATAAATATTATATTCCGCGCTCAAGTGATTTTTTTTAATGTTAAAAAGTTGAAAAAAGAAGTAATAATTCTATGGGCGCCCTTTCTGAACATGGACATGAACAATCATGAACATTAAATAGCCTCAACTCATTTGCATATATTTGATTAATTCAATTAATAAATCTTAATATTTTAAAGAAAACTAATTTCCTGGTGACGCGTCATGACGAGCTATTTTCATAAGGCAAACTTTCATAAGGCTCTCCTGAAAAAGAAAAAATTTTGAGTTGTGACAGTCTTGCACGAAATGAGCGACATTAAGATAAAAAAAGTTACAAAAAAGAAACATTTGCTTAAAATTCTAGAATATTTTTAATAGATTCAAGTCTGATCTTTGAAAGAAATGAGAAAAATTTCTTTGGTTCATGTAAGCAATTTGCTGAAAATTTGAATAATTTGCTTGATTTGAGAAATTTATTTTCCTTGAATTGAGAAAAATTGGCTTGATTCAAGTGAGCAGTTTACTCAAAACTAGGATAATGTGCTTGATTTGAGAAATTTCTTTTTCTTGATGCATTGTTTTTGTAATTATTTAAAAATATTTATTTTTTTTAGAATTATATTTGAACTTAATGCCAAATAAGTTCATGAAGCAGCAGGTTGCAACAACAACAAGAAGTTTTTAATAATAATTTTTGTTTATTTGTAGTAGAAAAACGTTATTACACATAAAGTTATCACACAATTTACAGAGATCTGGCATATACCTTACAGCAAGAAAGTCTTCATTTTATTATTTACATAAGGCTTATATTACTTACGTATTCATTTTGAAGTTTGCGAAGGAAAACTGCAACAAAAACGTTCCAATTGAGACTTAAATACTAAGGAATGACTAGAGATTTTAATTTTTTTTAATAGCGTTATATTTCATATAAACTAGATATTAAAGGATTATCAGAAATGCGGCTCAGCATTATAAATTTTTCAGTTATCGCTTGGATACGATTTGATATTATGTGAACATTAGACTTCTTATGTAATTCCTTTGTAGAAAAATGCCAAGGCAAATTTGGATTCATTTTCAAGAGCCCCAAACTGGACAAGCATATAAAATAATAGATTGAAAAATGACTTTCGTAATTATCATTTTAATTTCGTTGAATGTGTGTTAATTAATGGATATAACATTTTTATCGCAATATTAAATTTTTTATCGTATTAGTGATATGCTCTCGAAAGATTAATTTTTGGTCTAGGTAGATCCCAAGATGTTTAAAATTATTTGACCATGGAACTTCAAATCCGTTGATTATTATTTTAAAGCTAGGTAAAAAAAAAGATTTTCTTTTTCTACTAAAAAAGATGGCCTGTGTTTTACTAGCGTTGACTTTGATTTTCCATTTTTCAAAGTATTGAGCAACAGTATTAAGTTGGCATTGTAGTTCAGTCAAGACGTTTTGACCAAACTCATGCGATTAGAATATTGCTGTATCATCCGCATATACACCATAATTGCAGCACAAAGATTTTGGTAGATCAGAGCAATAAATTAAAAATAGAAGGGAACCTATAACTGAACCTTGAGGAACTCCGGCAGGAATATTAATGAAATCGGAGTGTTCTTCATTAATGTGTTCGCAGTAAAATCGGTTTGTTAGGAAACCGATTAATTTTTATTATTTTGATTAATTGTAACGGAAAGCTATAATTTATAAGTTTGAAGATTAACCCGTTGTGCCAAACGGAATCAAAGGCTTTTTCTGCATCAAGCAGAATAAGACCAGTGGATATTGTTACCTTAAAGTTACATATAACATAATTGCATAAACGTTTTAATAGATGAGTTGTACTATGAAACCTTCTGAAACAGAACTGTTCATTAGGCAAAATGTTATTTAAGTTCACAAATTTTGAAATTTTATCCCTTATAACTTTTTCCAAGACTTTGCTTATACTGCTAAGCAGACTAATTGGCCTATAGCTATCTAATTTGTTTTTTGGCTTACCAGATTTAGCGATGGGAATAACTTTAGCTACTTTCCAAGAATCTGGAAAATATTGAAGTTTTAAGCAAGAATTCATGATATGAGTAAGACAGTTTACAGCAACATTTGGAAGTTGTTTTAGCATATTATTTTTTATATCATCTAGACCGGAAGCTTTTCTTGTACGAAGCTTACGAATAATCAGATTAATTGAATCTAAAGTTATATAGTCGTTTATTAAGGTATCCACAATTGTGGAGTCAAAGCGTGATATCACTGTGTTTACACAGTTATTAAAAGTTTTACTTCCTTTATAAGGAAGCTACCTTATGATTGAGAAGAAAAGTATCAGCTAGAGCAATAGCTTTGTCCTTATTACAATTTGCTGAAAATTTGAATAATTTGCTTGATTTGAGAAACTTATTTTCCTTGAATTGAGAAAAATTTGCCTGATTCAAGTGAACAGTTTACTCAAAACTAGAATAATGTGCTTGATTTGAGAAATTTCTGTTCCTTAATATATTTTTTTTATAATTATTTAAAAATATTTAGTTTTTTAGAATTATATTTGAAATTAATGCCAAATAAGTTCATGAAGCAGCAGGTTGCAACAACAACAACAACAGCAACAAGTTTTGTGTAGAACAAACATCAAGCAGACATCAATTCTTCAGAAGTCTTCTGTGGTTTCTGCAGTCCAACAACCCCTTTGATAAGCTTATGCGCATAACTTCTGTTTAATCAGGACAGAATTATTTGTGCATTTTTCCTTTCAAATGAATGTTTTTCTACTTTTTTGTAAACAGCAAAAGTTTCGAAAAGTGACTGCTTCCTTGAGTTTAGAGCAATTTGCTTGATTCAAGGAAACAATTATCTTAATACTGCAATGTTTTCAATTAAGTTAATAATTCAATAATATTTTTAATAACCAACTCTGCGTGTGCTTAAAATAAGAAAATATTTTTTTGATTTAAGTCTTGTTCTAGGTTCTACAATCAAGTATTTTAGTCTTGTTTAAAGTAATCGTTTATTTTACTCAATTTTAGAAAAAAGTGCTCATTATAAATTGTTTGTAACTTTACTTTTTAATGGTTGTTTTGAGCCAATGAGGCGTAATTTTAAATTTTCCTAAATCAAGCAAAATATTTGCTTAATATAAAAAATAATATTCTTCGTTAGATCATTTACAATAACCTAAGCTTTTTAGGAATTATTTTTTATTTTTTTATTATATATGCATCCGATATTTTTGACGCAGTTTTGAACATGCACATTTAAAAAAAATAAGTAGATTACTATAAGGTAAATTTTAAAAGTACCAAAATTGCAATTACTCTAGACACACAACTGCATTCTTAGAGATAAATGGGGACGTTAAAATTATATAGAGAATTTTAAGACAAAACTCAGTTTTATTAATAGTCTGTTATGAAAAAATAGATTTCTAGCCATAACTTTTAATTGGAAAGAGATGTTGGGGTAATTTTTTTACATAAATTATTTTTGAGACTTGCCTTTTTTGTAAAAATTATAAAAATAACATTTTGGAAAAATTAAATTTCGCGAAAAAAATCAAAGGGGGTACCCTTATTGTTTTGATGACAAAAACAATAAAATAATTTTTGCGTTTAGCTGGAAGAATTTTTGCAAATAAATGCTATGTTATATGAAAAAATAGGCAGATGTGCAATTTTTCCTTAAAAAACACTATCGTTTTCAATAATTTTTTTTTATTTAAATAGTTGCACAGAGATTTAATTACTTATTTTGCATGAATTTAATAACTGCGAGCTTTAGATCAAGTAAGTTTTCCAGGAAGGCAAAAATAACAACAACAACATCAACAACTCTGTACAGAGTCAATCACTTAGCTGACCAGACAGTCTGTTTCGAAAATAGCTACATTTCTTCTTCAGTAGTCTTTGCGTGATTAAGGGTAATGTTACGGTGGTCGTCATATGATTCCTGGTCATGACACTTTTTACTCTCTTTTTTCGTTTGATGAGCTGTGTGACGAAAGTATGTTATGCTGGTGGTCATATGATGCCTAAGCACCAGTACACTATTTGCTACTTTTAGTATTTTTTCAATCGATAAGTGTTGCTATTAAGCAGGTTTCATTACTGTTTTCATACATTTCGTACTAAAAGTGTACTATTTTCGTGCCCAAACACAAATGTTGTGAATAATTCCACAACGCAACACTGCTTTGATCCCATGATTTTATATTTTTGTGGAATCATTTGGTGACCGTGGTGGTGAAAATTTACTCTCTTGCTCTCGCTCTCAAATTTTTAATTTACATTGAAACAACAAAGTCGCATATGATTTCACACATTTTGAAACTGATTCATCTGAACTATATTGAACAAATTGAACGTTCAAATTGGCTACTTAATCATATGACATTTAAAGCAGTAGGCTATTTATAGATCACCGCCATCAACTCTACCATGGTTGCCATATGTTCTAGTTGCTTCTTATTTATTTCAATATTCATCGGTGTTCGATAGTTTGTCGAAATACACCATAAAAATGAAGCGATTTTACTAATTTTGTTTTACTTTTGTTTGAAAATTGGGCTTTCTTGTGGTATTATATTATTTTAAAATATATTTTGTACAGTCTTTTACCATATATATGCAAAAAAGACATTTTTATTTTGTATACAAAGTACTTTTTTTTAAATGTAGGGTATTGCAATTTTTGGGACGCATGATCGAACTCGAACGGGTGCGCCTACAGTAGAGATGGGTACTTGACGTGCTTTTTAGGGCTATTTCGTGCGTGCCCGTGCTTAAGAAAAAAAATTCTACTGCTTTCACTGTAGCAACTATTTTTCTATTTCATACAAAATTTAGATGTTATTTGAATAAAACTTATAAAAAAATTAAAAACACATTCTATTGTTATAGTTTCCAATATTTTTAAGTTGATAATAATTATCTTGAGTTTAAACATAAATTTTAAAAAATGTGTGTAACTTTTTCATAGCTACTTTGCAAAGTTCTAAATCGTGCTTTTTCGTGCGTGCTCGTGCGTTTTCGTGCAAGTACGCAAAATCAACTTCGTGCTCGTGCGTACCCGTGCCTCAAAAATGTTGCACGCGCCTATCTCTAGCCTAAAGCTCTGGGCGCTGCCTAACTGTGCGTTTAGACCGCCTGAACGAACGAAAGAAACCTCGTTCGTTCGCTTGGTTTAAACACTTGGCCCAAACGAACAGTGTTCGCTATAAATTTATCGCGAATGTTGTTTGCCCGGTGTAAACAGTAAATTAGGGCGAACGAACGAAGATTCCTTCGTTCACTCTGATCGAACAAACTTCGATCTTTTTGGGCGAATCCGGTGTTGCGCTGTGTTTAAAAACAGAAAAGTAGCAAAGAGGAGTAGCTTTAGAGAATAATTTATGAAAAGTACTAAAATATGTACTCATTTAGTTTTATGTTTTTTAAAGTGTTCTGTTAACTTTCGCTGCACTATGATTGTGTTGTGTAAAGGGCCAATTAAAGGCCAATTAAGGGCCAATTAAAGTTTTTTAAGCGAAAAACCCTATATTTTTAGTTTAATTTAAAAGCGACTGTTTATTTGAGGTAATTTTTTTTTAATAATACCTATATAACTTTTAATGCAAATTTTTAAGTTTATGAATAGCAAATATTATTTAATATACAATAGTAGGAATCCACAAAAGAGCTTGTTCAAATAAAATAAAAAATATTTTAGGTTTTGCTGAAACTTTTTGAGTTTTTAATCGAAGATTTTAGAAAAATGTCGATATTAAATAAAATGATAGTTGAAAAAGCGATTTGTGACAAAAAGCGATTCCTTAAAAATATAACATAAAAAGTATTTCTCTATGTAAAATAAAAATCGGACTACTAAAAGTACCAATTGTATTTGCTTAACAAGTGCATACAATTTGGTAGCAATTTTTATTTAATTGACTTAAAATTTACGAAATTTATTGACAAATGAAAAATGTGAGAACATTTAATTTTTGTTCGTTGAAAAATTTAAATGGGTCCTTAAGTTAAACAAACGACTTTTTTATAATAACTAATACGAGTAATATATTGTTATGGAGTGGCAAACCATAAAAAAAAATAAGGAGTAATCAACCCTGCATTTATTGATGTTCGGCCAAATGCACAAATTGCTGTTTACACCGCCTGAACGTACAAGGTGGCGGCCAATGTTTGTTCACGATTGATGTTCGTGCGGTCTAAACAGTACTCCGAACGAAGAATTTATTGCAATAAATTGTTCGCGATAAATTCTTCAGGCGGTCTAAGCCCACAGTAAAGAACAGGCGCTGGTAACAAAGTAAAACACTGTTTGCTAAAATATCTGTCAATTAGAAAGGCATAGATAAAAGTTAGCTCTACCGGACTTAGATCCCTGGACAAATTCTTAACGATTAGTTTCAAGTGTTTTAAAAATATTATACTTATACTTCCTTTAATAATCGTTCTCACCACGCTTACAACAAGAATAGTTTTTTCTTTAATCCGGCTTAATTAAAACTCATTCTCACTCATGCATTTTCAATCCAAGTATTATTTTATTAGTCTTGAGAAAGTATGAGCGCATGTCATTAAGAAAAGGCTGCTTTTTTCAGCATATTTCTGCTTTATTCTACACTACTTGATTCTTGATTAATTCCTTAAAGTCAGAATATCTTGCTTGACCCAAGTAGATAATTTTCTTGTAAAAGAAAAATTTTGCTATATGCAGTTTTATCTTTCTTTCATATTTTTGAATCAAGCAAAATAATTTCTCGAACGAAAATTTTTTCTCAATTTAATAATTCATTCTGAATTTTAGGAACGAGAGGGATCATTAAGAAGAATCATAATTAGCCAATTTTGCTGGTAGTTTATATTCATACTTCTAAACAATTTCCTAACAAACGATGTTTTTCGCCATGACTTCAGAAAATTATTCATGACTCGAAGCGATTCGTTAAAATAAAATTGTTTTTCAAGAAAAGATGCTTTCGTGTCTGACTTTCCACCGGAAAAACACTCGCTGCTGTGTTGTAAAATTTAAAATATGTTTTTTTTTATTTAGCATTCTTATAACAATTTTCATTTCTTAATAATAAGGTTTCAATGTTCATTTTAAACACTTAGCTACAAATACCAAGAGTTTAGAGTACATATTAGGGCAGTTCATGATGTAATTTGCACTAGATTGCAAAATTTTGCAATTGCAAATATTTGCTAGCAATTGTGATCCGCTCTTTTTACTCTGCAACACTTGTTGCAAAACTTACCACAACTGATTTGCAAAAGGACGAAAAAAAAACAATAAGTTTTTATATTTTGTTTAAATCTGCAATGTTGTGCTAAATAAACGTGAGAAAGAATAACTAAAACTAATACTGAAAATTTTCCTTAATAGAAGAAGCTGTTGGAGAAATAATTTTTACGTAATAAGTTTAATGTAATTTTCCTTATTTATTTATTTTCTTTTTTATTTTAAGGCACTCCGTCGCAATGAAACAAAATTGATTTCTTCGAAAATTTTTGCCACTTTTTTTCTTCAACTGAAGCAGTTGATCGCTGATTGAGCTTGGAATGCAATGTTTTATATGCGTAGCCTTTATAAGCTACAAGTATTTAGTGTTGCATTCATGCAAGAAGGTAGCAAGTGCAAATCTGTATAATTTGTAAGTGTAGTGTAAATACTTGTATATGCAATAATATTTTCCAAATGCACTGAAACATTTTTTTTCATTATGCCAGTAATGTTTAAAGGTTTAAGTTGCATTCACATGCAATTTATAAATAATTTCCTAGCTCGTTCAACAACAGCAGATTGAAATAATCTTAAACTTATAAAAATTTGTTTGGGAAAACTGTCTTAATGGTGACTATTTGTTGTTTTACTTTTGTAATATGCCTCACGACAGTGTCGATACATCATTTTTATGCCGTATTAATTGATAGCTGTCTTAGCATGTCTGATTAGATTATTTTCATAAAATTGTAATTTTTTTTTGTATATTTATAAGTACATACATATCAATAAATTCAGTATCACATTTTTATATTATGGCTTTATCTTAATAAATCGTTTATAATGATTTTGATTAAAAATTATCACTTCACTCCGATTGACTACACCCGCAGTCCAACAGGTCTGATTGCTGAAAGGCTTGGGCTATTATATGATTTTGCATACAAATCGCTTAATGGAGGAATTACGTAAAATCGATAATAATCAACAATCATGTCAACTTCAACAAGAATGAATAAAAATGCATTCAACGTCTTTTTAATTGTTGAAAAATAAAAGATTTTAAAAAAAAATCACAACCCAGCGACAACTCGACAACTTTATACGTACATATACGTAAATAACTATGAATGTGGATATTAGTATAAAAAAATAAGCTCCTAGTTGTTAAGATGGAGGTACACGACGTCAATTCGTAACCAAAGCGCTTCAAGCATTTCAAGTTTGTAGTTACTGTTGAAAGAGGATGAAGTGGGGTGGGTGTGCAAGATGCCGTTGCAACTGCAAATTAACATATTAATCATGTGATCATGTGTGTGTTGGTGGTGGGTGGTGACTAGAGCCGCACCAGAAGCAACGCCACTTGCAGCCTCTATGACGAAATTGTATCTAAGGTCATTTGTTGAAATAATTAACACAGTCCACAGCATATGTTACTGCGCGACCAACATCAACAGCAACACCACCATCCCAGTTGAACATGTCATGCAAAAGTAATGTAGTCAAAACTGTTCTCCAGCTCAAAAACCTTAGCTAAATTTTTCAATTGAAAAATATGTTGATTTAATTCTTAGCGACTGAGTCAACGTGTGCCAAGCTACACCAGATACAACAATATTAAAAATGCTTGCCTCATATTTTTTACGACCACCACCCACTTTTAGCTTTCTTATATGTAGCTATTCTTGCATACACATTTCTGACAAGGTTTTAGAATGAAATTAATTAAAAAGCTTTTAAAAAAATACAATCTAAATTTTGGTTGAAAAAAAAGCATCAAACTCCAAACTGTTGCTCCAATAAAAATCTGATAAGGCTTATCTGGGAATCAAAGACTAACAGCAACAACAACAACAACAACACCAAAATTAAATCAAAGCCCGCTTCAAACAAAATTCCAACATTCTAGCCAAACAATGCATGAAGTGCAAGACAATGAAAAAAACAAATCAAAAGAAAAAAAACAACTTAGTCCAACACATGTTACCGCCGTTACCGCCTTTACCAACAACAATGGCATCGATACAGCGGCACTCAGCAGCACCCAATGTTGCCAACCACATCACTGAGATTAGTATTGAAAAAAAAAGTTAATTAATTATTTGCATTTATTCGTTCTTTGGTTCGGTTTCCACGAACTATACAAACACGAGTAAGTGGTTATGTTCATGATGTGAACAACTGCTACCACTTCGGTTGGTGGTTTTTGTCTTAATTAATTGAATTTCGTATATGCGTATTCTTAAATGTATCTAAAAATGTTATGAAAGGTCTTAAGGCCCAGACGTAACGTAATGTGGTCTAATGTCAATTGAGCAGTGTCCCAGTAGGCATTTTAGCTAGCGATACGCAAAAGAATGCATGCTAGTAGTGCTCTTATTGGCGTCAATATACCTTCCATGATCGCTGCATTGATGAGTGCTTCTGTAAGGCCTACCTTTTGAAGGTTTGGAGTATTTTCCTGTTATTTTATATGAAAAAATTTTTTAAAAAAATTTTTAAAAAATTATATATGATCAGATCAATTAAAAAAAAATCAAATCTTTAAGAAAAAACAAAAAAAAGTATTTTCTTTTGTCCAAGTTGGGATGCGAACCCAGGTCTCCGAAATCTAACACATTGCATATCACATTATATGAAAACTTTTATATGGAAAAATTCTAAGTCTTTTCTATTATTTTTGTGTGAAGAAATTTACAAAAAATTCAAAAAAAATTTTTAAATGGACAGAAAAATTTGTAAAAAAATGTATATTTTAAAAAAAATACAAAAAAAAAAATTTTTTTTGGGCCGGGCTGGGTTGCGAACCCGCGCTCCCGAAAACTTACTTTCATTTGTAATGATGCAAAATAAGCTGAAGTTTATTAACAACTGAGGTGGACGAGAGGGTAAGATGCCAGACCGCCAGCTGAGAGGACGCTGGTTCCAGTCTGGAATTTGTAAAAAGTTTTTTTATTTCAAGTTGATATTTATATTGCTTTTCTTTCTAATGTACATTCTAAAGAAGGGCTTCTAGCAGGCTTCTTTAGAGTCGCGGAAGCAGAAGGCCTAGAAAATTTTCTCGTTTCATATAAAAAAGCTTATGGGCTTGGAAACGAGCACGGAAGGGCTAAAAAATCCATATGATGGCCTGCTAGAAGCGCTTCAAAGACCTGATTTTGCCCACTGGGGTGTTCTTTCACTTATTGTTTCAGACAATACTTTCTTATACAAGTGATTATAATAAACGTAACGTAATGTAACGGGACGTAAAGATCCGTTGGATTTCGATTTCTACGTTACTTTACATTACGTCTATTATAACTGGGCCTTTAAGGTCCAATTATAATAGACGTAACGTAATGTTGTCAACTGTCATCGTTACGGGACGCAATGTTTGAAAACGTGATAGCAATTATAATAGGCAGTAGCCAAGCAGTTGTTTATCGTAAATAATTGCACGTTCCCGTACATATTCTAATAGAACTTCGTCATCCATAGCTGTGGATATATACACACAGAATAATTTTGCATAGTAAAATCATTGTGATGCATAGTTGATTTCATTTTACATTATTTCATATTTCATATTGGCAGCCACATGAAAATCATTATGATTTCATGTAAAATCATTGTTGAATCATGTAAAAACAGGAATTCGCTAGTTTTGCAGAGTAGAATCATCATGATTTCATGTATAATTATTATAAAATCCAGTAAAATCATTATTGCATCATATTAAAAGTCAATCAACATGATTTCATGTAGAATTATTATCATATCATGTAAAATCATTATGAAATTTAGTAAAATCATTATTGCATTATGTAAAAAAATTGTTGCGTGCTGAAGAAGTTCCGTTGTTCCTGTCCAATTTTCTGCACATTAGAAGTTTTATCGCGAGTAGTGTCGTTGCAAAAATCAGTAGTTTTTAATAGCTGAAAAAGTGAATAAAAGTGAAATGATAGTGGAAGTAGATAGATCCATAAACTTTGACACAGATTAAAAAGGTAATGTGGTATGTAACTCATGTCACTATAACAAAACAATATCAAAATATTGTATTACTTTTAGAAGCTTCAATTGACTAGGAAAGTTTAAAGTACTTATCTAAGGAAGATATACAGAAAGCTATACCATCCATTGGACTTCGTACATGTTATCGAGAAAAATTATTTAGCTAGAGAAAAACTGAGGTAGTGCAATAAGTCGTATTTTTTTATTTTTAAAGAAAAAATTAAATTAAACTAACTTAAAGTTATTTTTATTTCAAAATGAGGTTAGGATTCAGATGGATTCCGTAATGATTGAAAATGATTTCGTAATGATTCAACATGACCATCGTAATGATTTTACATGATTTCATGATGATTCAACATGAAATTTTGTGGCGATTTTTACATGGAAATCACAATGATTTTACTATAAATCTCTATGAAGCAAAATCAAAGGAGAAAAATGTAAAATCATTATGTTTCTAGTTGATTTTACAATGATTTTTTTTTGTGTGTAGAACTATCACGTTTATAACGAAAACTCAACAAAAAACGTAGTTTCCACAATACAAATAGCACACTTATCGAATCTAACCTCAATGATCAGTTGCTTTTTGACATGACGTAATGTAAAGAAACGTAGAAATCCAAATTCCACGGATATACACGTCTCGTCACGTTACGTTACTTTCATTATAATCACTTGTGTAAGAATGTATTGCTTCAAACAATTAGTGAAAAACGAACTGCTCAGCTGACATGAGATCACATTACGTTACTTCTATTATAACTGGACTTTTAGGCTTAATATTAAAAATCATTTAGAAAACTATACATAAAAAAAAAGATATATGGGCAATAAATTGACTTAAATTGTCATAAAATGTGTTTTTTTTTTTTGCCTTATCCGAGTTTAAACGTCCAATTTTGGTGAGTTAACCTCAGTTTAATTTGACTAGAGTTTAAATCTGCACTGAAAAATTGGCCCTTATAGAGGTTAATATTTTCGATAATAGCTCAATATTTTGACATAAAGTTAAAAAAACAAACTTAGTCAAGAGAATTGCGCTTGTGCTCTACTTTGCACAAGGTGTTAGTATCAAAAGTAGGCTTAAAATCAAATCAATATCAATTATTTTTAGCAGGATTGTTGGCATTCATAACATAAAGCACCATGCCAATTTTTATCATTGTAACATTAAAAAGGCGGCATTAGTTTCACATTGGCCATTTATGGTATATGAGGAGTACACGAAGTAGTGATCCAATTTAGCCCATTTTGATTTAAGTATCATGTCTTATTATCATTAGGCTTATCTCAAAGTTTCATGGTTCTTGGGCAACTCCTTCAAATTTTAATTACTGAGCTTATCGCGTTATCAAAAAAAGGGATTTTGATCATCTTGGTACATCCAAAATATTCAAAATTTTTAAGCGCGCCTTTTGGCAAACACTCAAAAATGTCGAATGCATGCATGTGCAAGGAGGAGCGTTCTCATCTTTTCAGGATCTTCGATGTGCCAGCGAAAAAAGTTATATATTTTGATGGTGTTCGTTTAAAATAACCATTTTTGAGGAGTTGCTGTGTGGGTATTATTAATGACACACTAATGCCACCCACCTCGAAATTTTTTAAATCTCATAGAATTTATTAAAATGAGTTTAAAATATCACCTTTCTTTGGCGCGCGTTTCGAAAAATTAACAAATGCCACAAAAGTGGTATCACGCCTTGAATGTGTTGTAGTTTTCGTTAGCTTCATGACACATCAATAATAAAAATATGTATTTTGTATTCAAATATTATCGTACCAACACCATTTGAATTTCGTAACACCAATTTACCGAAAGTTGGTGGCGCACGATTTTTATATAGCTCAGAAGGTAAAAATCTGTGTGTAAATCAACTCAGTTTTTAGTGTTTTTTTGACTTTCGATCCCAGTAGCAACTTAAGGTAGCAACTTATGAAACTGAAATTAGTGAGGAAATTTTGTTCCATGTATTCTAAGCAGACGCTCATTTAAAACTTGAACTTAGCTTTAGACCAGTGTCGGGCAGCTTTGCACACCTATACTTTCTCATCTTGAGATGTATTAATGAGCGCTTTAAAGCTCACACTGAAAACAAAGTAGTGTTAAAGCGCGTTTTGTAGAAATCTTACTATGCATTATTGTATTAGATTTTGATTTTGATTAGATAAAATTAGATTTTGTGTGTTCATAATGATATGTACGTTGAACGTAACTATATCAATAACTCAATTCTGTCTTATATCGGCTTAAGCTATTATTGCTTATCGACACAGATATAATATAATATATTAAAGGAACACGCAAGCGCAGATTTTATTTGCTTGACATTGGCTTGAACACTGAAGCTTTGATCGTTCTGTAGGTGAGATAAATACATATTTTACTGCAAAAACACAATCTCAAGTGTGCACAGCTGCCCAACACTACTTTAGACACATGAGAGTTACCCTCCAGAAAAAATTGGAAGGCTTCCATCTAAAAGTGATAAAAAACATTCCCCACCGTATCTTTTGAAAGCTTAAGGGTAGTTTTGTATTTATATTGTTTCCCCACCACATATTTTGGAAGCTTAAGGGTAGTTTTGTATTTATATTGTTTCCAAACCGCTTCTTTAAGAATGCATGTGGAAACTTTTATTTATTGTCAAGCAATGACAATAGAAAATATTAATATCATTGTTTTCTAGACGCTTATTGTAGAATTCAATAGTATAGTGGTAGCGCGCTCGACTGTCGCTCAGGGGTCCCGGGTTCGAATCCTGGCCGAATCCATTTTCAAAACAAGGGAGAGGAATGTTTCCACATGACTTTTTAACACAGCGGGGAGGAATGTTTCCCTCTAATGACATGCTATGTTAAAAAAGCAATGGAGTGTGCAACAAAGGGGAATGCTTCCTACATTCCATGGAAAGTTTCCTGGTAACATCCGGGAATGCTCACATTTCCTGGAGGGTATAAACACGGCTATACAAAAATCATAGATTTTAAAAGATTTTGGGAATTGCCCACACTCTTTTTCAAGAATTCACGAGAATTAACTTCAATAATTGCCGGCAACTGATTGCCTACATTTATTGTCGTTAAATCCCATGAGCAAAATCTATATATATAAAATACATAGGATGTGTGTATGTATGTAACGTATGGACTCCAAAACGGCTGGGCCGATTTTGATGAAATTTTCAGGTAAAGGCTATATTTGGACCCGATAGGTGGCGCTGGGGTGGACTTATATCGAAAATTTGAACTTATGGACCAATTTAACTGAAATTCAGAATGTATGTTTGTTTGATCATAAGAAAATAATTTGTGTATAAATGGACACGGTAGGTGGCGCTGGGGTGGACTTATTTCGAAAATTCGATGGCGTGAAAAATATATAAATACTTTTAATTTTATTTTATAACGAGGGGAGTAGCGAAGCACACCGGGTTCAGCTAGTTATAAATATTTATCGTTAAAAATGCGTGAATCCTCTCACCTACAATTATTTCTTTTGCTCTCTTGTAAAAACTCTCCTCTAAAATTATTTCTTCCAATCTTGTCTGCGCTTATAAAAAAAAGCTAGAAATGCGTGAAGTCTCTCAAGTAAGTTTTGAACATGGCAACACCAACAACTACTCTGTATAGAGTCAATACTCGGCAGAAGACGCTACTCTTTCCTACTTCAGTAGGCTTGAGTAATTGAGCTGTGACCAATCTACTGTTAAGTTGTATATTATTGGACACTTGTTCGAATAAACTCTTTGAAAGCATATGACGTTAAAGCAGAGGTGTTTATTTAAAGGCAAGCGTAAAATACCGCTGCTGGAGCGTTTTTAGGAGTATCTGAGCGAGAACATGCTGAAATAGTGTGAAAAGTAGGGAAAATATACATATTTTAAGACTCTCTAAGCGAAATCACGCTAAAATAGCGTGAAAGGTAGAAAATATACATATTTTAGAATTCTCTGAGCGAAAATACGCTGGAATAGCGTAAAAAGTAGAGAATATATATATTTTAGGGTTATCACGAACTAGATAAACTACAATGAATAATGTGGGCCAAAGGCTCAATTGCTATTTTAAATACGAGAATAGATTTAGATAAACATTTTTCTAATAAATAAGGGAATCACGTGCCAGCAGGTGCATTTATTATTCGAAATAAAAATCTGAAAAAATTATAGATTTGTTTTCTATTTAAAACTGATTTCTGACCATCAAACATTAAAATCCCACAAAAAAACATTTAATGACCACCCTTCTTGTATCACAAATTCTGACCTTCGAGTTTTTCAATTAATTTAAAAGAAATAAACCATTTATTTTTAACAATTAAACAACTTCCACATTCTTGTCGGTTCAAACAAATAAATTCTCGCCTTGACTTTGAACGCGGCTTACCAAAAACAAGTATGCGCAATTCATGGTGTATGAAAAAAAAAGCAACCAACTTGTCACAGCGCAACGCACACTTTTGACCTGGTTTACTGCCATAAATGCGTAGAGTTTTGCGATATGTGAGCATGAATAACTTCAATACCGCATTTGTGCTGCTTTGGAACGAAGGCAATAACTGGACAGAAAAAAAAATCCAAGTCATTTAATGGACCAGCCAGACGCACTGAAGTGTGTGTGTATGCGAAACAGGTAAAAATGTGCGCACAAGATTATGGGCGATTCGTGGAGCTACGCGTCAAAACTAAACACACACACACACACACACGCACAGACATAAATGACTTACAACAAGCTGTGCAGCTTTTGGAAGATAAAAGTTGGGATTAATTCAAGTTCATGTTGAAGGTTTCGCAAGAGACAGACACGCGAGCAAACCGACCAACTAAATGTGAGAAAAAAAAGCGCAGTTTTTGCGTGCGTGTGCGCATGCGCGTTCAAAGTATCTGCAGCTT
Organism: Dichetophora obliterata; assembly: GCA_963920525.1. Classification (NCBI taxonomy): domain Eukaryota; kingdom Metazoa; phylum Arthropoda; class Insecta; order Diptera; family Sciomyzidae; genus Dichetophora; species Dichetophora obliterata. Next base: position 279,910,063 of record OY986435.1, read on the forward strand.
GTGCAATTAAGTGAATTCAGCTTTTTATGGAAAAAAATAAACTTTTTTCTTAAACATTTTATTGGTTTTCAACGCAGTCAGACGGCTTGGAGGCACGCGTGGGGACTTGTGGCAAAGTCCAAACAACAACAACAACAATTATAGTAATGACAGTGTCAACAAGCAAACAGCTGACTCATTCGTGCATTCATTCACACATTCATTTATTCATTCATTCATGCAACTCACAGTTTGCCGTGTATCTCGGCATATCTTTGAGATATGAAAATAAAAGCAACACCGTTGCTAATGCGTTTAAATGTGCGTTCGTTTATACAATATTTTAACAAGCTATCAAATATCTGGCATTCAATGCAGGTGCATGAGTTGTTGTTTTAGCAGTTTTACTCTTTGTTGTTGTTGCTCTATAACTGTTTCATTATGCAATTAATAGCGGTTATTTATTTAAGTTTATTTGTTTTTTTGGTTTGGTTTCATTCAGATTTCTAGGTTTCTAGTAGCGTGTGAGGCGGCATAAATGTGTGTGTGCATGTGTGTTGAGCTGTGTTTATGAAGCAATTGCGGTGCAGTCAGTTAAGCAATCTTTAACATCATCAATCGTCGTTGTTAAGCCACATTCGGCCAAATTGAGATGCATTGCTTTGGCTTTTGGTTGCTTTTTTTTCTTCTCTGTTTTCTTTCATTTGTATGAATGATCATTCGTATAGAATTCTCGTGTGACTCTAAATATCTATTAACTGCTTCCTAACAATTTAATTGTGCACGCTATTCAATTTTTGCTGGCTATTTTAAATGATTTGTCGCTGCTGTCATGTCTAATTCTTTCTTAACCTTATTGCGTATGCATGATGAAAAGTGAAACTCATTTTTAAGGCTATTACTAAATATTATTTAATGGTTTGGTAGTAGTCAATGGATATCATACACACAGAGGAAAAACCGCAAGATAAAAATATATATGAACATATTTGATTCTGGAAATAGCTGAATTCAATATGAAACACTTTATTCTTGATTAAACCATTTTTAAATAAACAATTAAATATGAATGCATTTTAGATTAAAGAATAAGATAAAGTGTTTTATTATTACTACATCAAATTTAATTGAAAGTAAAATAATTGAAGTCAATATGGAAAAAAAATTTTAACTTTGGATAATAGTTAAATTAAATATTTTAATACTTAATTTCAAATATTATACACCTTGGTTTAAGTATGAAAACTATTCCAATGAAATGTTTTCATTGTTACGTAAAAATCAAAGTGGATACACTTAAAAATAAATATTTCACCATTTCAAGCTAAATCATAGGCTAAAATACTACACGCCAGGAGCATATACATATTTGTTTATAATATATGTTCTGACTTACAACAAGTGAGGTGTATTTACAATAGTCGTGAAAGACTTTTTGACTTGGTCTTAACTATAGACAGTAACAATGAGATTGTTGAGAGGGCCGCTCATGCTGTGAATACTGTTGATGAATACCATCCACCATTGAGCACATGGTACAAATCAGACAGGAATAATATAGTAAAGTCTAACTCAATAGATAAAGTTTATGAATTCAATTTTAAAAAAGCTTACTTTTTGAAGTTGAATCATTTACTTCAAATTAAACTTCATGTAATTTTAGAATATGTTATATGAATAATAACACTATGAATATGAATAATAACACTCTTTCTTGATGATTCAATTAATTTTTTTATATCGAAATCTTTGCTATGTTTTCTCTGTCCGTGCCGTAAAACCTCAAATTTACGAAAAATTGTGCTTACCCCTGGTACACAAAGGAGTTAAAGATTCTTCGCAACAACAGGAATAGGGCATGGAAAGGGTAGGGTAGACTTGAATGACCTAGAAATCTACAAGAGTAAGCTGAGATTATTCTCTGATCCAAAGAAATTCTGCGGTTTCATTAACACCAAACAAAAAATCTGATAAATTCCCTTCATCGTTTAAAACTTCTGACGGTTGTACTGACGATCCCGTCGTAATTTGTGGTCTATTTGCCAATCTCTTTAAAGAGTCATTTTGCTTAGACTCTTTTAGTCGTGATGAAGAGTATCAGACACAAAATACAAATAATATATTTATAATTTTCTTGAGATCACTGTTTCTTCTTAACTTCTATAATTTCTTCTATTTTAATTTTTATCTTCCTAATCTTTTTACTTCCTTTAATTTTTACTGGTTTTTTGTTGATTGTTTTGCGTGTCAATGTGTTGGAATCGTGTTTGATATGTATATTTACTTTTTATATCTGTATTGTTATGTCACGTTTGAGTAATAATTGTAACGGTGTTAGTAATCAAATTCTTGTGGAAGAATTTTGTCAAAAACAACCTGGCTTGAAGGTTGTTCATTTTAACGCTAGGAGCTTAAATTCAGTAAAAATGGACTATGTTAAGTATATTTTCGGGGATTCGTCTGTTGATGTTATTTGTGTATCTGAAACTTGGTTTTGTTTCGATGTGTTAGATTCTGTTTATAATATTAAAGATTATAATATTTTTAGAAACGATAGGCCCGGTAGGAGGGGAGGCGGGGTTGCAATATACTGCCGATGTAACTTAAAGGCCAAAGTCATAAATAAATCTAATAATGCTAGTCCTATCGAGTACAGGGTTGCCCATATTCGACGGACCCATCTGGCGACGCCATAACTTTTGACAGAGATGTCAGATCGCTTAATGACATACCGCGTTTGAAGCGTCAGTCCAAGCAGATTTTTACCATGGAACAATACACGCCACGCGAGCGCTCTGAAATAGTTGAAATTTACATTCAACAGAAGAAGTCAATTGTGAAAACTCAACGTGCTTTTAAAAGATTAAAAAATGTGAGAAGTGCGCCTTCTAAGAACACCATTAAGCGTTTATACGAAAAATTTTCGACTGGTGAGGCTCTTTCTAATCCGAAGAGGCCAAATAAAAGTCGACCAAGGCGATCGGCCGAGAATATCGCTGCCGTACGAGCCAGTGTTGAAAGGTCCCCAAGAACATCCCAAAAACGCCGTTCTCAGCAGTTGGGCATGGCTGGGTCCACTTTACAACGGATTATTCGCGTTGATTTGCATTTGTTTCCGTACAAAATTCAATTGACGCAAAGATTGTTGCCTGCGGACAAGCCTCGTCGATTGGAATGGGCCCAAAGAGTCTTCGAAATGGCCGAAGATGACGAGGAATTTTGGAACAAAATTATCATGTCCGATGAAGCCCATTTCACATTGAATGGGACCGTAAATAAGCAAAATTGCCGTATTTACGCCACTGAAAATCCTCAGGAGATTCAAGAAGTGCCTCTTCATGACGAAAAAGTCACAGTTTGGTGCGGCGTTAGTGCGAAAACGGTCATTGGGCCGTTTTTCTTCCAAAATGAAAATGGCCATGCTGTTACCATCAACCAGGAGCGTTATCGCGACATGATGACCAATTTTGTGATGCCAATTATTCGTCGAAAGCGTATGAGGCAGTTCTGGTTTCAACAAGACGGCGCTCCACCGCACACAAGTCGCATAATAATCGATTTTCTGAAGAATTTGTTTCCGGGCCGTTTAATGTCGAAAAGTGATTTGGACTGGCCACCGCGTTCGCCCGATTTGACGCCGCCTGACTTCTTCTTGTGGGGATATTTGAAGTCAAAGGTTTACGTTAACAAGCCAAGGACCGTAGAAGAGCTCAAGGACAACATTCGTGAAGAAATAGCCGCTATTCCGGCCGAAATGTTGGCGAAAACGATGGAAAATGCTGCAAAAAGGGCACAATACGCCATCAACGCCAGAGGCGGCCATTTGAGAGATATCATATTCAAAAATTGATGTAAACAAATCTACTTGGAACAAATTAAATGATTAAGATTGCCAACCGCCAAATTTTTATTTTTTCTTTGATTTTTTTAAAAAAAACATGGGTCCGTCGAATATGGGCAACCCTGTACTTGCATATATGTATAGCTGACAATAGTGTGAATGTATTCTTTTCCTGTGTATACAATCCGAATAAGTGCAATAGCTTGGAGTCCTATTTTTCAGAATTGTCAGATCATTCAATAGATTTTAGATATTTTTTTATATGCGGTGACTTTAATGTTAATCTTTTATGTAATGACATCTCAACACGTTCTGTATATGACAATATGGCATCTGTTGGTCTCTCTGTTTTAAATGATACTGTGCCTACGCATTTTTCGTCTAATGACAGTCCTAGTCTCCTTGAATATTTTATTGTATCTGACATCTCAACTGTTTTATTGTTTGACCAATTTTACTCTTTATCGGACCATGATTTAATTTTTTGTACACTTAACATTAATCTTTCTCGTTCTGCTACGTCAAATATATTTTCGTATCGTAATTTTAAGTCGATTGATTCACAGTCTCTTTTATGTGACTTGTCTTTAATACCGTGAAATGATGTGTGGTTTTGTCCTAATATTGAAGACAAAGTAGCTTTATTTACAAGTGCAATAAATGAACTTTTTGTTAATCATGTTCCGTTAAAAACTGTTACTGTCAGCAATAATTTGTGTCCGTGGTTTACCAATCGTGTGTAGATTGCCATTAAAAAACGTAATAAGTTGCGCTCTATATGGAGAAAGAACACTACACCTGAGAAATGGGAAAATTATAGGTGTGCAAGGATTTCTTCCATTGCTATAATAAGGCAATCTAAAATGAAATATTGCTCTTTTAAATTAAAAACATCTCTTCCACCTAAGGTATTATGGAATAATTTAAAAAATTTCTGCATTGTTGACAAGTAGACACTTAACTGCCAAATTCATCCTGACTCTCTCAATGAATATTATCTATCCAGCTTCAGTTTTCCAGCAAACATTTCAGTTTTCAACGGTATCGGAATATGAAGTAGCAAAAGCTGTTTTAAAAATTAAATCAAACGCAGTTGGTGAAGATGGCATAAATCTTAAATTTATAAAGATTATTTTACCCCATGTTCTTAGCTCCCTAACCCATATAATAAATCATAGTTTTACCACATAATATTTTCCCTGTTTGTGGAAATCTGCTGTAGTAATGCCGTTAGCAAAGAAAACTGGAGCTTGCGAGCCAAAAGATTTCAGGCCTATAAGCATCTTGTCTTCACTATCCAAAGTGTGTGAATCTCTTATGGCAAACCAAATATCGTCTTTTCTAAGTCAAAAAAATCTTTTGTCTCCATACCAATCAGGTTTTCGTGCTGGTCACAGTTGTTCTACTGCAACGATTAAAGTATTGGATGACATAAGGTCCCCTTATAATGATGGCCAATTAACTCTATTGTGTCTTCTTGATTTTTCTAAAGCTTTCGACACTGTTTGTCATGAACTTCTCTGTCATAAATTAAAATATATGTATGGGTTCTGTGACAGTGCCACTCATCTTTTAAGTAGCTATTTGACAAATAGGAAACAAAGGGTAAAGGTTGGCACACATTTTTCTTATTACAAAGCTGTTTGCTGCAGTGTGCCTCAGGGATTGGTTCGTGGTCCTCTGCTCTTCTCTATGTTTGTAAATGACATTTTTCACTGCTGCACCCATTCATCAATGCACGAATATGCTGATGACGTTCAAATTTATTTGTCTGGTCAAACAAATCGAATGGAAGATCTAGTTTGTAAACCTAATGAAGATCTTCGCAGTATAAGTCTATGGGCTATGAAAAATAGTCTCCATCTTAATGTTCTTAAGTCCTATGTGCTGCCTATCTCTAAACAAAAAATAAGCTTTAGCTTCATTCCAGATGTGTTAATGGATGATAATACAATAAAAATTGTCGATAGTGTTGTAAGTCTTGGGTTTCATGTAAATGCCTCCCTCACGTGCACAGATCACATCAACAGTGTAGTCCGCAAAGTATATTACATCTTGCGAAATCTCAGAATGTCTGCTGAATACACTCCTATTGCTATGAGACGTAAGCTTGTAATTCAGCTCATTGTTCCTGTCATAACTTATTCTGAACTTGTGTATAGTAAACTAGACTCGCGGTCCCAACTTAAATTACAAATTGCTTTTAATCATGTCACACGTTATGTCTATGGCTTACGTAGATTCGATCATTTAGCTGATTTAAGAAATTGTATACTTGGGTGTAACATAGTTAGTTATTCAAATATCAGAAATTGTATTTTTCTACATAAACTAATACATTTTAAAACACCTTTTATCTGTTTAAAAATCAGCAATTTAGTCGATCGCAAAGAAGCCAAACGCTAATTCTACCAAGTTTTAACTACCTTAACTCTGCAAGACTATTTTTTGTTAATGCCGTTCGTTTATGGAATTCATTACCAAGTCGATTAAAATTGATACAGTCAAAAACGATTTTTTCAAACATGCTATTTTAAGACATTTTTCGTCGCCTATTTCTTAGCAAAAAGTCTGTTCTCTCTTTGCGCTCTATCTCCATATTTTTCTTTTTCTTTCTTTTCAAATCTTTTTCTTGCTTTATGTATTAATATAATGTTATTTGATATTTATGTAACTATTTCGTTCCTTATCTTAGTTTAAGTTAAATTTTAAATTAATCATTGTATTCAAAACTATTTGTCATTAAGCTTTGTACTTTAAAAGAACTAAGTTCTTAGTGTACTAATATAATATAGGCACATAATAATAAAGAGTACTTTGAATATATGAATTCTACACCCAGTGTTTTGTTGGATCCTATATCTTTTACTTCAGAGGATATTTTAAAGTATATTGGATCGATCGATGAGGATTTTAATGCTGGACCTGACGGAATTCCTGCCGCAGTGTTAACACGATACGGTTCCGTTCTAATCCAACCACTGTCCATGTTATTCAATAAATCAATTAGCGAAAGTATTTTTCCACATTTTTGGAAAAAATCGTTTATAAGTCCTATTCATAAAAAAGGTTGTAAGAACGATATAAACAACTACAGGCCTATCGTCACAACTTTTTATGCCTCAAATGCATCTTTCACAGAAAAAATTAATTCTATTACAAACTTGAATATAAATGTAAAGAAATTTAGCTGAATGTTTAGAATGTGTTTATTATTAAGTGATAACATATAAATGTTAAGAATAAAAAATACAGTTTGTTGTACTCTTTTTTGCATTAAATTTACTATCTGGATCAACATCTCGTTTCATTTGGAATGAGAAGTTACATGTGAAAAAATGTCCAATAAAACCAATGGCAATTTTTTCAAACATATTGATTCTATAAAAATAAAATGCTAAGAGACTTCGCTACTCTTTATGAAGTCAAACCTATTCAAATCTTTAATAAAACCTAATATAATTAATTAATGTTTTTCTTCTGTTTTTATAGCATATAAGTTGTTACTTGAAGCGTGATGCACAACAATAAATCCAACTTTTTTATAATTTTTTAATTATTTCTCATCATGTTGTAGCATATAAAAGAAAGGTTTGAAAAAAATGTTATACCCCTACTTCTGACTACATATGCATATATGTGTGTATGTATGTATGAAAACAAAGGGACAAAGCATGCCAAATAGATCAATTACCCCAAACAAATGCAATCATAAATTGAAATTATTACAGAACTATAACAATAACCAGTAAAATCAGCAATTATCTTGCCCTTGAGTTTATCCGATTGCTATCTCCCTTCACAAGTAACTTATCCTGACCACACACAAAAACACTCAATTGTAACCCGTTCCTTTCTTTTAAATATAAAAAAGCCAAGTCAGTAACGCCAACTCTTATGCTATTAAAATAAATACAAGCTTCAAGCAATATTTTGTTTGTTTTTATTTGTCTTCTTAGCCTAAAGCCAAAACTAAGTAATATAAGACATATTAGAAATATTAATTTCTTGCCATTTTTATTTTTGCTGCAATTCAACATATTTCCCATCTAAACCAAAAGTGTACATTTCAGTGTTTATTAATTATAGCTGTCAGCTTAATGCCGCAAAATCGTGTATTAAATTTTATACAAATGAATTTGAAGCTAGTTAGTAAAAAGTGTTTGGTTAGAAATACGAAAATGTTAAAGACTCATAAATTAGCATTAAAGCTATGTCAATTTTAATCAAACACAAACGATAAACATTTTATGATAAAGGATATGGTTTTTGGCAAAAGATTGAGGCAATTTGCTAAAACGAATCAGCGGAAGCACTTAAAAAATGAATAACGTATCTACTTTTTAAAATGTTAAAATGTACGTTTTTTCAGTGTGAAATTTTTGCAACATTGCTGTGAACAGCTGAGCGTAAATAAAAATGTTATATTCTTTAAAGAGTTGCTTTTGACCGCTAAATAGATGTAAATTTATGCAAGCATTGGCTTTATTCATTACGTAAAATTTATAATATTTTTTTTTGTGCAAAATACAGCTTGTTGCTTGGGCATAAATTGAACCCGGCTACATTTTGTTTATTCAAATAAATATTTGGTTTTTGTAATTTTTGAATGAGGCATTGACATATTACGAGTGATGCATACTGAGCAACTGTATTGATTAGCTTAGCAGCAGTTTTAGCCAAAAATTTAATTTAATATATATACGAAGGTGTCTGTCGGCTGTTATTAAAATTTTTAATCTATTGAAATGCATATTACCTTTTTCAGGTCAACACTTTATTACCGTTTCTTTGTCTGTTTGTCTGTGTATTCAATCAAGCATCTTTGGTGTTATAAACTTGTCTTTTGTATGCAAGCAAAGCGGAAGAGGAAATTCGTTAAGTAAATGTTACGTATACGCTGTGTTGCACATAGAATATTACATAGGCGAATTCTTTTATATTACGAAGGCTTTTTTTGGTCAAGTTTAAAAACCTCAATGCTTATGTTTCAGAAAAACTTACGATTTTCATTTTGTTGTATCCTTTTCTCTGTGCGTGCTGGTTGTTAAATTTGCTTTTCAAAACACAATTTGCTTTAAATTAAAAATTGACTTATTTTTTTGTATGCTTATGATTTTGTTATTATCAAACTTTTAGCCACTTTACACAAAAATGGGTTTTTTTAAAGCAAGCAAGCAGCGTTTATTTATGGCTTTGGCAGCGGCGCGAAAACGAAAATTTTTAATTTCTTATGGTTAAGAAAGCCAAAACAAATTTTGAAAATTTTTTTATTAAAAATAAACACAGCCAAAGTCTCAAGCACTGAACCGTTCGATGTGCAACTGAGTCCGTTTTTAACTGCTGTTGCTGCTGCTGTTGAGGCAAGTGAAAAGGTTTAAAGTGTAACGCTTAATGATTACCAACGGAACGACCGAATTGGTTTTATAATAAAACATGAAAACTTGACGGTGTCTAAAAAAAAACTCAGCTGCGCGCTGCTGCTGCCAATGCAAAATCGCTTTCGTTCGCTTGTGTATTTCACGCTTGCTCAATGCCGCGCTGTGAGCCGTGAGTGAGTGTGCTCTCTTTAGTTCTCCGTTGCGCATGCGCCAAAAAATCAAATATTTTAAATTCTCTTCAATTGTTTTAAGTGTGAGCGTCTAACAATGCATTTACTGAGTTTATTTGTTTTTTTGTTTGGTTTATTGCTATGGTTGTTAATGTTGTTGTTGCTTACATCTTAATTGTAATTGAGTGCAAAATTTTATTAAATATTGTTTTAATTAACTTCGACTGTATTCTAATAATAGCAATTTTTCTGAATATCTTAAGCATATAAGATTAAATTAAATCATTTTGAAATTTGAATCACGTATAATAAAGCATTTGTAAGCTTTTACTTCCTTAACTTGAAGTTTTCTTATTATTTTAACATTGAAAAGACGCAAAAAATATTTAAATAATCTCTCAATTTGGAATAAATTAAAGCCATATAAATGTGTGGAGGAATTTTCTCAGAGTCTGTGGAATTACTCAGCCGCTCTAAAAACACAACAATAATAACTTTTCGTTCATGTGGATTAGCTTGGACACTTTAAATTATTCTGATGAAATCTTTCTCTGCACTCAGTATTTTCGACAACATCAAACGAAGCTGCCTTGAAAGCTTTCCAATTTTAATAAGCAAAACTACTAGGCACAATTCGACTTGCATAATAATGATAGCTTATGTTACGGAAAGACCAACCAAATTCAACTTTAACAAAGATTTTTCAATTTTTATAAAGCCATTTTTAACGTACTTTTTTGATTTAGTCAAATTTTATGCTTAGAGTGGAAAGTTGCAAGTCTTTAGATAATTTTTTTTAAAATTTAAATAGATTTTATCGTTTTGATAAAGTCACTTTGTATGGGAGTTAGGCATGGTTTTCATCAGGTTTGGCTCATTTTCGAGCTCGATCTTTATTTCTTTTTTATTTTTTAAAAACTCAAAAACTGTATTTTTTAAAGAAAATATACTTTTATTTTCCTGTTACGCCACTTTACGTGAGTTACAGACGGAGTAATAAAGTTATTATTAAATAGCTGCATGAATACATTCGAAACAGTATGAGAAACCAACCCTGCAAACATTTGGAAGACGATGATTTAATTTAATTTGATTTTGAGAAGGGTTCTTTGGAAGATGGATCGCTTTTCGATCGCGATTGTTGCGCGATTAAAAAAAAATTTCACAATCTTCTTTCATCCATTCCGGGGATCGTTGGAAGATCGATTTGGATTTTCAAAATAGGTCGTTGGAATATGAAGCAGGCTATTCTATATACTTCTTCACTAAAAATAATTTTTGAAAATATATAACAAAATTTTGGTTTGTGTTGAATTGAAGTATGGAAAATGAAAATAATCATATCAGCACGATTTGTGGTGGTCAATTTTTTGGCTGACCGATTTGGCAATGAATGTCCCCTATAAAACAACTTGTAACGTTCAACAAAGACGCTTCGCATCTAGTGATGCAACGATTAACCGAAAAAGTCATATGAGTCGGTTATTTTCTTTCGGTTAAATATATAATTTTATCGCATTTTTCCATTCGATTTACCGAAAAAATAACTGAAAAACTACAAAATAATCGAATGAGAATCATCACTAGAAAATAATAAAGTTTACTTTTAATGTTTAGAAGAGTATATACAAAGGTAAAAATTTGGGCTTGATGGAAGCCAGCTGCAGCTCTCAAACTTTCATAGCGTTCAACTTTCACACGGCTTCGAATTTTGCTGTAAAATTTTAAAAGCGTATTTTCAAGATGTTTCTGAAGTAATTATGCGATGTTTCAAAATTTCGATTTTCAATAAAATGTTCATGTGTTGCTAGCCTTAACGAGCTACGACAATACTTGGTAATGTATTGTCCTGTTGCTTCGTGAACATATTTGGCATTAAGCTCAAAGATAATTCTGAAACGTTAATCACTTCAGAATAAAAAAAGAACATTAAGTAATTAAAATAAGCATCATTACTTTTTCAATACTTGGTAATATTTATTCAAATTTGTTAATAGTCAATAAACATTGTTAGACAGGAGCCAACTTAGTTTATGAAACCAAACTCTTTTCTCAGTGTGTTATTATATAAAATTTCTTGTATCGACCTACTTTCTTTAAGTCTTTCTTTCGTTTTGATGCTGAATAAAATTTAATAAATTATGGTACATCAATCAACTACGGCTTAAATTGAGCTGATTTTTCAAACGTTTAGATATATTCAGTCCAACTTTTTAAGACAATTTTTGAACATAAAAATTAGCGCTAATTGTGTTATTTTTTTTAAATTGCACCAAAAACTATTTTGAGTGAAAACGAAACTTAAAAAGCTCAATCATGAAAGTAGCTCAAATACAAAACAAATAGCGCAGCGCAGCGTAAGAGAAAGATACAAAGAGAGAGAAAGAGTGCGATACAAGTGAGCGGAAGCTAGTGCGAGGGCGATTGACCCTAGCAATAAGCGCAAATTTGATTAAACTTTAAACCAAATTAAAGCCAATAATTCCTAAAAGTCAGTTCAATAACAATTATTATGAATAATGTTCCGGTAATTGTTGCTGTGCCGCAGCAACAGTCATCAATGCAATTAAACCAGTTCTTACACTCATATTTTTATTTCTCTCCAAGCAACAACAATAAGATAATCTCATTGCAGTTCATGCAAATAATTTGTTACTGTTTTTTTTTTAAAATATAGCTTGTTGGGCTCGTTGTTGAGATAGAGTAGGCCAAACAGAAAAAAAACTCACTTTTGCCTTCGAGTGAAATTCTAAATATGTATGTAGTAAATTTTCATAAATTGCTGCTGTTTGTTTGTTGTGGTTCCGTAATAGTTGACCATGAATGGAATCAGCATTTGCTGATTACAGACACTTGGCTGAATCAGCATATTCCGAAAGATATTGCAGTAAAATTGCGCACCAGTAAGCATGCATGTCTTATTTAGTTTTAGGAAATTTATTAATTTATACTGCATGCACGAGCAATTTGTTTTTTCCTCAATATGTCATTTACTTTCGGTATTGATTAAGAATATTTCTTTTCCGCATGTAGCCAAATATGTAGTGACTTATTAAAAAACATTATTTCCTTATGTTTTAAAATTGCTGCATTATGCATCTTGAGTGTTGTTATAGACATTATGCATATATAGCTAGCAAACGAAAGACTTAAGAAACGAACTTGAGCAACAAACTCAATGTGATTGTTTGAATCTAAACAAAAATAGTTCATGCAATATTAACTCTCTACAGCTGCACTTTGACCTCAAGCTGCAAAGTAATGATTTCTTGGTAGAGTCGAAAAAGAGGATGCATTAAATGAATGCCTCCAAACATTACCAAATGCCTGCTATTAGCCATGAAAAAATTTTGCAATTTTGGATTAAGGCCATTTAATTAACTTTCATATTAGTTGAAATATCAGTTTAACAATTTTTTGTTCATGGGCAGCATATAAAATTATAACTTTATTATCAGTAGAACCGGCTTTAGGAAGAGACCAATGAGGCCACTGAGCTTCAGCTAAGCTTGCGTCAGTATGTATAGAAGACAGTTGTGCCAACTTAGTGACCAACAGCATTTTGACAATTCCTTAAAGCGGTCTTTTTAAATTATCAATTCTCGGTACTTTGTTGAAGGAATGTATTTCGCCATATCAATTTTAGATAACATAAATAGTTTTTGGTCAATACTTCAACTCTGAATTTTTGTTGCTCTATTTATTTTTTAAAGTGATTTGATATTGGGAGTAAAATTTTTGAAGTCACGTCACACGAGTCCTTGTGACACACGAGTTTTTGTAACGAAAATGTCTCGAGTCTCGAGCAACACGTTTTTGTGTACATGAGCAATGATATTATAAATTTTTTTGTGTTTTTTGTATGGAGACCCCCAGAAGGGTGGCAAGATAAAGTGTAGGTGTGTTTTGAAGAAATGTTAAAAGAATAATATTGTTTGCGTAGCTGATAAATTGAAAACTAAATTGAACGAATTTTCTGCGAAAATTTTGACATTACGGTGGAACATCTGTTCATGAAAAATATGCAAAAGCTTTTGTGGGCATAAGCCATTGCTTATACTTTTTAGCAGGATCTTTCTACATGCTGAACACATGTCGAACACGCAACAACCATTCAATAGGGGCATTCACGATTCAGTTCACTTGCCAGTGCAATTAAGGACTTGTGCAGAACGTCAAAAATATCTAAGCATTTTGTGTAAAGCAGACAGAATACTCTTTATTTATCTTATATATTAATATGCAAGCATCAAATGTTGTCGTAACTTTTTTGATACTTATTTTAGAATAAAGGCAATGAAACGCATATCATTCGAAAGGTACTGACCTTACCATAGATGTGCCGAATCATATTAGATTTTAAATTGATAATTTATGACCTGAAATATTAACGCTGAAATTTTATGTTAATTTTAGTAAGGAGTCTCAGGGCTAAGAAGAGGTAGAATAGTGAACGAGGTATCAGATGAAAGGTCTGGCTGCACAGTATGATTGCATTTTAGATAAGTGACCTTCGACCTGAAATATGAGCGTAAAAAGAGCATTTATTAAATAAAAGCTAAGGCGGCGTCCATTAATTACGTGAGGTGATTTTTGCGGTTTTTTGACCCTCCTGCCCCTAGTGAGATATCGTGAGATTTAGCTCGACCTCTCTCCCTCTCTAATCTCACGTGAGATTGTTCAAAATGCCTGATTTCAGTGTAAATTTGTTAATCTATCCTTCATTGTATTGAATTTATTGATATAAATATTATATATAAATATAAATATTATTGTGTAAAATTTAGTTATATTTTAGTAGAGAAACACGTTTTACTCAATTTAACCAGTTAACACATAATTCTAGACTGTTTCTTGCGGATAAAAAATTACGTCATCTTTGCGAGTGAGTAAGATTCGGCTTAACCTCTCGCCCCCCTAAACACCGCACGTTATTAATGGACGCCCCTTAACTGTAAGAGATAGAAAAACATGTTGCAAAAAATACTTCAAACATTTTTCGCCATCTCTTACGGATACCCTACAATAAGGATTTTTTTATGTTACAAGTGTGAATTGTGATGGTGAAATTTCTTACAAATAGTAAATTATGAAAAATTTCCATTATTTTGGCATAAATATTATTGTGATATCTCGAAAACTATAGATGTTTTCAGTACAACTTTTTTTGTATGAAATTTCGTTGGTTCAGAAACATAACGGTATACGAAAGCTTTTTAGATAAAATTTTTAACGGATAGTATGTTAAAAAAGTTCTTGTTATAATGACCTCAAAATTATTGAAATATCTCAAAAAAATGTAAATTTTCTCAGTTCAAGGTATTTCCTTGAAGCAAGGTCATCGCCTCAGAATGAGAAAAAAAAGGTTAAAAATTCAAGTTTTGGCTTTGAAAGCAAATATCTCGGCCATTTTTCAATCGATTTTTATTAAATTCTCTTTGTCTGAAAGATCAACTAAATGACTTTGGAGAAAAAGGAAAATATTAACCGTTATCTCACTAATTCAAGGGTTTATATTGTTTTAAACAAACCTATAAAATATTCAGTTTTCCCTCAAAAAACTTTTTTTTTGTTGTAATGTTTGATTCTTATAAAATTTTTTTTTCACACTCTTTCATATGAAAGACTTGTAAGGGAGGGGGGGGGGGGGTTTTATTCAAAGGCTGAGGTTTGCTCAGCCGCTCCAGGATCAGACGAAAGACCCTCGAACTTTCGCCAATAAATAAGAAGACTTGAAGAATTTAATGTTCTTATTATAATTGCTGCTTTATTGTTTGTAATTTTTAGCAGTGTACATAGTATATATATATATTCTCTTAGTGTTTAATTCAATGAGCAAGCCTTACTTATTACAATACACAATATTACAAATAAATGCTATGATACGCAATTGAATCTGCCGATGAAGTCCTCGTATGCTGGTTTGATGGTGTTCGGTGTACGGTGGAGTGCGGTGACTCGGAGAAATTCGGTGGTATTCAGTGAAGTTCGGTGACGGTCGGTATGATGATGACTTAGGCAAGACTCGACTACGCTGCTTTATTTAGCATTTAATCTTAATATATATGATTTTATATGTGGCGTGAATCGCCTTACTATTACTCTAACGATAATAAAAAAAGAAAGAAAAGAAAATAAACTCTTAAGCATAAATTTATGTAGCGAATGTCCGACCGACCGAAGCCGACGTGAAAAGTCCGAACTTGAAGAAACTACTTCGGATGTCCGACCGACCGAAGCCAACGTAAAAAGTCCGAACAAAAGAAACTGCTTCGGATGTCCGACCGACCGAAGCCGACGTGAAAAGTCCGAGCCAAAAAGAACCTGCTTCGGATGTCCGACCGACCGAAGCCGACATGAAAAGTCCGAGCTTAAAAGAACCTACTTCGGATGTCCGACCGACCGAAGCCGACGTGAAAAGTCCTAACAAAAGAAACTGCTTCGGATGTCCGACCGACCGAAGCCGACGTGAAAAGTCCGAGCCGAAAAGAACCTACTTCGGATGTCCGACCGACCGAAGCCGACGTGAAAAGTCCGAATTTAAAGAACCTACTTCGGATGTCCGACCGACCGAAGCCGACGTAAAAAGTCCGAACTAAACTACAAAATAAAAATTAAACTTATATATAAAACTACTACTACATGTATTAGCGACGATCTGCAGAAATGAGATCGTCGGAAAATTTCATCTACTTGTTTATCAAGTAGCGGACGGGCTAAGCACTACGCTTTCGGACCGTGCCTAAGTCTGCCCATCTACGCCTTCTTATTTGTCCTCCGTTAAAAACTTGATGGGAATTATACGATGAGACCACACACTGCTGAGTTGGCTGTTGAGTTGCTGGCTATTGACTACGTTGAGTAGCTGTGTTTGTGTGTTTGTTGTATGCCTGGCTGTTGACTATGCTGAGTTGATATGTTTGTGTGTTTGTTGTATGCCTGGCTGTTGACTGTGTTATAGGTCCACAGTGGCGTAGTGGGACAGTGGCGTAGGGAGCTGGGTGAAATTTTGTAATAGGGTCCCCGTTACAGACTATTTATTAGCAACAATTTTTTCATTTTGAAACATAATGTAAAAAACAGTTTCTATCATCGAAAATCATGAGCTACCACCCCCTATGATTTTTTTGATGAAAGTTAAATTTTATAAAATGTTGTTTTTATATTTTACATGAATTAAATTGCGAACTTTAGATCAAGTACGTTTTTAAGAAGGCAAATCACTTAGCTGACTAGACAGTCTGTTTCGGTTTCAGTTAGAACACTAGCTTCTGGCGAAGCAAAAAAAAACTCGTTTCATTTCTATGGTGCATTTCGACAAACTGACGAACACCAATGGATATTGAAATAAATAAAGAAGCAACTAGAACAGATGGCCACCTTGGTAGAATTGATGGCGGTGATCTATAAATAGCCTACTGCTTTAAAATGTCATATGGTTAGTAGCCAATTGAGCATTCAATTTGTTCTATATAATTCAAGTGAATGAATTCCTAAATGTGTGAAATCATGTACAAATTTAAACAGTGAGTTGATCACAGCTTAATCACTCAAAGACTACGGAAGAGGAAAATGTAGCTACTTCCGAAACAGACTGTCTAGTCAGCTAAGTATTATTATTATTATTGGGGGTTGGAATTAGTTTTAAAGGTTTTCTAAGAGATGGCGTAACTATCAATAGATCGCATCGGGCACACCTGTGACTATATTCATTTCAAAGCACATTGTCTAAGCTTCATTTTTCAGTATGTGTCATTCCACTGAAGTGTAAACAACATATATTTTTTTCTCTGTGAACATGTCGACTTTCGTTCCAACAAAACGCAATTTGCGGGAAGGTTTACTTTTGTGCTTCCATTTGAAGAAAAAAGCGGTTGAAGCACAACGCACGCTTACTGAGGCTTACGGGGACTATGCTCCATCGATTTCTACTTGTGAGTACTGGTTCCGTCGGTTTAAAAGTGGTGATTTTGATACGGAAGACAAAGAGCGTCCGGGCCAGCCGAAAAAGGTTGAAGATGAGGAATTGGAGGCTTTGCTCGATGAAGACCCGTGTCAAACCCTTCAAGAATTGTCAGAATCATTGGGAGTCGACTTATCAACGGTCGGCAAACGCTTGAAGGCCATGGGAATGATTAAAAAGCAAGGAAATTGGGTGCCGTACCAGTTGAAGCCGAGAGACGTTGAACGGCGATTTTGCATGTGCGAACAACTGCTTCAACTGCATAAAAGGAAGAGTTTTTTGCATCGTATTGTCACTGGTGATGAAAAGTGGATCCATTACGATAATCCTAAGCGAAAAAAATCGTGGGGACCACCCGGCCATGCATCAACATCGAGGGCCAAGCCGAATATTCATGGCGCCAAGCTTATGCTGTGTATTTGGTGGGATCAGAAGGGTGTCGTGTAGTATGAGCTGCTAAAACCTAACGAAACCATCATTGGGGAACGCTACCAACAACAATTGATGCAATTGAGCCGAGCATTAAAGGTTAAACGGCCGGAATATGCCAAAAGACACGACAAAGTGGTTTTTCAACATGACAACGCACGGCCACATGTTGCAAGAACCGTCAAGGAAACGTTGGAGGCGCTGAATTGGGATGTGCTACCCCACCGGCCTTATAGCCCAGACATAGCCCCTTCCGACTACCACCTATTCAGATCGATGACGCATGGCTTGGCTGAGCAGCGCTTCACTTCTTACGAGGATACCAAAAAATGGGTCGATACGTGGATTGCCTCAAAAGACGAATCGTTCTTCCGGCGCGGAATCCATATGCTGCCAGAAAGATGGGAAAATGTTGTAGCTAACGATGGACAATACTTTGAATAATATACATTGTACCGTTGTTTCTTTAAAACCTTTAAAATTAATTCCAACCCCGACAAATTTTTGACATTTAAAACTTAAATCTTTTACATGCCGCATATAAAAATAGATAACAACTAATTAAATAAACTATAATAAACTATTACTATAATTACTAAAGTAATTATAAAGATATTAATTAAAAAAATGTTTCGATTATTTTACTGAGTCATCATATAAAACGGAATACAATTCAATTATTCGAGGATGAAAATACAAAAGAAAACTGTTTCAAACATAAATAAAAATCATTAAGATAATAATGCCAAAAAATTGATATTGAAAGAAAAAATTTTAAGAAAGTAATTAAAAATTAATTTAAGTTTTAGTAAAGGATAACAAGATAAGAAACAGGGGAGATAAAGTTAAGAGAAATAGGTGAAGATTAAATGCTTAAAGTGCTTAGGGTTGGAAATTGTTTTAATGTTTCTTGGAAGTGAATTCCATAGTCTTATGGCACTAACGAAAAACAATCGGCTAGAGTTTAGGTAGTTATGCCTCGGAATAACAAGGTTCATGCTTCTGTTTGACCTACAAAACGTTATCTTTTCAAATAGATATCTTGGACAACGAGAGTGAATGACCTTATGTAAGAAAGTGCAATTTCTTGCTTCAAGATAGCTGAGCAAATTACGGCCTAATAACTGTTTATTAAAGGGTGTTATATGCTCATACCTCCGAAGACCATAAACATAGCGTGTAGAAATGTTAAATGCAACTTGAATTTTGTGCATATATCTCGAGTCAAGTTTGCTATAAACGACTTCCGCATAAGAAAATATTGGCAATAGCAGCTGTAAGACAAGCTTCTTTCTAGTTTCAACGGATACGAACGCAGCAGTCATCCGAAGATTTCTGAGAACATAATAAATTTTACTAACGCAGGAGTTCACAGGACAACGACGAGTTTATTTGGTAGCCAGGATTAGTAGCCTTTCTTACAAATTTTAGCTCAACGCCATTTAGAAAAATAGGGGGAACATCGAGATTCATATAAGGTGTTTGTGAAATCGGTAACACATACGATTTAAGAGGGTTCAATTCCAGCATATTAGTTTTGGCTCAATTTGCCACCAAATTCAAATCTTCGTTAACTCTTGCACATAAATCTTCTGAGAGACAAATGGGTCTGGACATATACAACTGCAGGTAATCAGCATAAGCATGCATGGTTACATGATTGCATGTACTAAAAATATCATTTATGAACATGTTAAACAGTATTGGGCCAAGAACTGAGCCTTGCGGAACTCCACTTGTGGTAACTTTATAAGACGAGAAATTGTTTTTTACCCTTGCTCTTTGAGACCTGCCATTTAGATAGCTAAACATGAAACGAACAGACGTATCAGAAAACCCAAAGTTATGCATGAGTTTTCTACACAGTAAAAAATGGTTCACGGTGTCAAACGCTTCAGAAAAGTCTAACAGGCAGAGTAAGCTCAAATGGCCCATATCATATGGCACTCTAATATCATCCAAGATTTTTACCACAGCAAAGGAACAGCTATGTCCAGGTCGGAAGCCCGACTGCAAATTATGTATTGGGTCAAAAGTATTTTTATGGTGGACAATTTGTTCAGCCATGAGATGCTCGCATATTTTGGAAAATAAGCTTATTGGACGGAAATCGGATGGTCCGCAAGCATTGGTTTTTTTCGCGATGGGAGTAACAGTTGCTACTTTCCACAGATTAGGATACCTGGAAGTGGTAAAACAGGTGTTTATAATATGAGCAAGTGGACTCAGTACATATGGTAAAATATATTTAATAAATTTAATGCAGATGCCATCAACACCAGTGGCGTTTGATTTAATTTTTTTAATACAATGTGCTATGTCCATTTCACTCACTGTGCGAAATTGAAACTCATAGGGACACATACTGGAAGGTTCATCAACATACGCAGATATAAAGGAGGCCGTAGAAGTAGAATTAGTAACGAAATAATCATTTACGAAGTTTGGGTTAATATCACACGGTTCGGTTTCTTTATTATATACACCGAAACTCTTCAGGTTTTTCCACAACTGTTTAGATGGTAAAATCGGATTTAATTTTGACATAAAGTACAACTTTTTGGAAACTCTTATAGAATTTGTAGCTTCATTCCTGGCTTTTTTATATTCCTCCCAGTTCAATAGATTGGTATGCCGCTTCCACTTGCTGTAAGCTCTGTTCCGTTTTTTAAGTGCTAATTTGACAGTGCGCAAGGGAACGTGTGCGCAAGGGAACTTGCATATCAAACAAATTATTTATATTGTTTATGAAAAAATTTAGCTTTTCATCGACAGATTCAAAAAACCAACATTCTGACCAGTTTATTTGAGATAAACTAATAAACAATGATGAAAAGTCAGTCGACCTATAGTCACGATAATGAAAAGAGGTCTCAGAAGCAGTCCTTGTTAAATCAATATTCAACGTGCAAAAGATTAGGTCATGATCGGAAACAAATGAGATTTGATCAAAAAGAATTACAAGTGAAGGATCAGACACTATAAATACATCTAACAAGCTTGGACAGACATTGTTTGAGAAACATGTTGGCAAAATGGTATTAACTACATTAAGACCTTCTTGGGCTACATCATCGAGAAACTTACGGGAGAGATTGTCGTTAGCTAAGAGGTTTATATTGAAGTCACCACACAAGACAAAATGTTCGAAATCAGTAACGCAATTCAATATTTCAGTAAATACTGGTTCCAGGCTACAGCTACGGTTCGGATTGTACATCAAGAGACTAACACTTTAACAATATTATCCGATATAGATATATTTATATATTCGACACCGGATCCTATTGACATTCCTACCACCTTTGCGTTTAAGTCTTCTTTACAATAAATTGCAACACCTCCACCTCTACTTTCCAATCTGTCGTTTCAAAATAGTTTAAAGTTTTGTAACTTGAAAAACGAGTTGTTTACATCCAAATGAAACCAAGTTTCCGAGACACAGATAACACAACGCTAGAATCTGAAAATGCACACTTTATACAATCCATCTTAGTGTCATTAAGACTTCTTGCATTAAAATGTACAATTCTCAGACCAGAGCGCTGAGAATGTTAATCAACGTTTTATGATTTTCGCTAGTATTACCACAATAAGTGATTGACTCTATACAGAGTTGTTGTTGTTTTTGTTGTTGTTGTTGCTGCCTTCTTAAAAACTTACTTGATCTAAAGTTCGCAATTTAATTCATAACTTAATAGATCGTGAAATTAATTAACTAACGTTTTTATGTTTTTTATAAAGTTATACACATGGTAAAATTCTTTATCAGGTAGCCTTGACAACTACCTGTTTTCTCACGAGCTGCGGTCAACGAACGTCAAACAAAAGAAAATATAAAACGAGCGTTCAATAACAGTTTTTTTTTCAAAAAAACTTACATGAAATTTATTTATTTATTTTCTTTGTATGACACAAAACATTTTTGATAACTCCATTTTGCATCAGCTAGCATAATAACCATAGCACGCTCTCGTTTTGATTTTCTTTTTTTTTTGACATACGTTGACCGCAGCAAAAGCTGTCGCTACTACTTTGTGATAATTATACTTTAGTTATACAGCTTAAAAAATAATTACTGTGAAAAAATTTTCAAGTATTTCAAACCACTCCAAAGTAATATACACAAATCTATGTTTTAAGGCATTTACGTACGAGAAATAGTTATAGAAATAGAACCCATATTGATAATTTTTTTTTTAAATAAATTAAAGTAGGAAGAAGGAGTTTACTGAATATTTTTGTGACCTGAAATATTAGCTTTGAAAAAATATTGCTGAAGCAAAACCTAAACTATAAGAAATGGAAGAACATGGCGTAAGAGAAAATTTTAGACATTAATACAATGTAAAAAAAACCTTTTTTCGCTATCTCTTACGGATTTTTTTATGTAACATGTGTGAATATAAAGCTCTGTACAACTAATTATTGACACTATATAAACATAGAAACTTTAGGAAAATTCGTTACTTTGTTTACGAAAAACACTGCGTTTAGGTCTAATTTAAATTGAATAGATCCATTACCTTTATGTAATAGTCTGCTCTTTAATTATTTAATAGTATTTCTGAAAATCTGGAAAAAAACATAAATACATAATCAACTAAGTAGTGCATAAAATAAATGACGACACTTGAGGTTATTAATATATTATATAGTATATTATTATTATTTTGTCAATATTTTCTAGCAAAAACATTGTTGTCAATTACTGCTTGACATCTGCGAGGCATAAGCTTCACTAAATTTTCATAAACACTGTTAAGAAGCGCTCCACAAACTTTTTTGTTTCATCGTACAGCTTATCAAAGTTGCCTATCTTGAGCAAACTCACTTCTTTTTTTACAACCTGCTATAAATTATCCATTGAATTGAGGTCAGGACTGCAATATGGCCAGTCCAAAACAATACCTTGATTATCTGAATTGTTCTGCTGAAATATGCAAGTTACGGGCATATTTTCATCTGAATAAAGCATAGTACTCTGTTCAGTTTAATGTGAAATTTCACTCAAATCTCTATACAAAATATGACAGCTGCGAAACAAGCGTGGAAATTTTCACAACATTTTCGTCAGAGCAGTACTCTGTTCTGCAGAGTGAAATTATCGCAACATGTTTCTGAGCAACATTTTTTCACGACAATTTAATTGTACTGCCTATTTATTTTGAAGTGAAAAGAGAGATATCATATGAAATCTCCCAACATATTCTCTGAATCTCTCTGAGAAACGTTGCCATAGGAATTCCTCGCAACAAACTTTAAGTCAGAAATTCCATGCAACAAATAAATAGATGTTGCCAGCGAAATTTCACGCAAGCGAACAGAGTACTAGGCTTAAAGTACTAGGCTCAGAGAGACTCAGAATAAGTTGGGATATTTATATGATCTCTCTCTTTTCACTTCAAAATAAATAAGCAGTACAATTAAATTGTCGTGAAAAAATGTTGCTCAGAAACATGTTGCGATAATTTCACGCTGCGGAACAGAGTACTGCTCTGACGAACATGTTGTGAAAATTTCCACGCTTGCTTCGCAGCTGTCACTTTTTATAAAGAGATTTGAGTGGAATTTCACATGAAACTGAATAGAGTACTATGCTTTAGGCAGTATCACATTGTCCAAAATTTCAATATATTGCAACCAGTTAATAAAACCCTAAATTTTTTGCAAGGGACCGACACCACGCCATGACATAGCAACCCAAAGCAAAATGCTTCCTCCTCCATGCTTCAGTGTAGCTCGGGTGTACTTTGGGTCGAACTCCTTTGACCTAGTGTGGCGGACATATTTTTTTCCATCGGGTGACACTCTATTTATTTTAGTTTCGTTTGAAAACAATAGCCTTTTCCACTCTTTTGTTCCAATGACGATACTTTTAGCGAACTTAAGCCTCTTCTTACGGTTGCGTTCAAATAATAGAGGCTTGTTCCGTGAAATCCTTCCAAAAAGCCCGGCTTCACGCAAACGTCTCTTACTAGTGTCTACGGATGGTGCTGCTTCATTTTCGCCATAGATAGCTACTCGTACTTCGTTTGCAGAATTATGAAGGTTTTTTTAATTTCCCGGACAGTGAGAGTATCTTCTCGAGCGGTATCTGCGGCTTGTTTGTTTGCGTTGCACCTTTTCTGCAGGCGAATTTTTTTTCAAATGCTGAAGAGCATTACCCCTACCATGATTTTAGAAACTTTTAAGGCTGCTGCGATTTATCAACATGATCTTAAATCTTGGTGCATCTGATTAATGATTTTTCGCCTACTGACGTCACAAAATTTATTTTTGCCCATTGTAAACTAACAAAAAAAACTCTAATAATAACTTGTAACTATAGATATATATAAAATCATTTTTTTATTTTATAAAACTATTACAAATTTATTTTTGTCACTGTCCCTAATTTGTTGCACGAAGTACAGTCCCTGGCCAAATTATTAGACGCGATACAGATATTTCTTAAGATAAATTAAAATTTGATATAAATCACATTTTTTAAAAATAAAACTTAGCTTTTAATGCTATTGTATACCTATTTTTGATATATTTCATTCAATATTTACGATTAATTTTCACTATAAGGTCAGAAGGATGTTTTAAGAAAATTTGCTTAGAAATCATATTTTCTACCACAAAATCAATACAATCTCAATTGGTACATGCAAGCTTGAATGCTTTTGAGCGCACTATTCGCAGAAAGTTGAAAGATCTGAATCTGACCAGCAAGAAAAATATTAACATATCTTAAAATTTAAATAAAATTTTTGTATTTCTTAACTATGTTAATAAAAACAAAAAAAAAATCAGTAACTTTAACAATTAATTTCTGTTACCAGCTATGTAATAAATTAAACTTTACATTGTAGGTTAAATTTATTTATTGATATTTAAGATTTGCACACAAACAGGGACTGTACTTTTAAAAAAATTTCAAATGGCTTTATTGCTAAAGAATATCGGTAAAAAAAGTAATGCCTATGTGGTTTTTTCGAAAGTACCAGAGCTGCATTTTCTAAAAAGTATTGCTACTACATATTTTGTTACGTTTTAAAAATTGTATGCATTGCTGTACATATCAAAAACCACTGTCCCTAATTAGTTGCACGTTGCTGTATATTGTATTGGTGAAATGTCTTACAAATAGTAAACTCTGAAAAATTCTCTTTATTTTGACATCAAAGTTATGACGATATCTCGAAAATTATAGCTTTTCTCAGTACAACGTATTTTGTATGAAAAGCCCTGGTTGTGGAAAATAACGGTGTAGATAATATTTTAAAAAAAATTTCGGCTATTTTGATACCTTAATTATTGCAATTATTTGAAATTTAAGATTTTCTTAGTACAACACACTTTCTTAAAGCAAGGTCATCACCTCAGAATGAGAAAAAAAGATTGATATTTCAGAAAGTTGGTCGAATTTTGGCCACAGGCGGTACTAGTTCTTAGAAATTAGCATGAGCTATCTGAGCCCAGTACATAATTGGGTACTAGGTATTTTGTACAAAATATATTGTACATCACTTATTGTCAATTTGTAAATTTTTATTTATATTCCACCATAAAAAGATGGATGGCAAAATTAAAAGCAAGCGCTTATCTATTGCATTTTTGTAACGGTCGACCACTTCTTAGTGTAGCACCAGCATAGCTTTATTTCATTTATATTAAATGATTCTTATTACGTTTATGTATTTCGTATTTTTATACAAAACATTTTGTATTGAATTTTTATTGAGTTTTGTTATTAGAAGAAGAAGAAGAAGAAGAAGAAGAAGAGAAGAAGAAGAATCTAAAGTTAATAGTAACACTTGTCCCTAGGCATGGGTGGACACTCAAAGCTTTGTTTTTAGTCCAAGTCTTACGCTGGTAATGTTTTTTAATAAAGTTCTTAAATTTAAAAGCCACTATCGCTCTTTGAAGCCGCATCCTCACCATTATACTAAAACTTTACAATATTAATTTTATTTATATAAATATTAAATTAATATTTTAACCCTTTTTTCGGCATGTATTTTCTTTTGCCAGCCGATAACAATAACAAGCAAATTTTGTGTTGTATTTCTTTTGAGATGCTCTCTCTCTCTCTCTCTATTTTTCTCTCTCTATCTCTTTCTGTCTGTCTCTGACACTAAAATCTCTCTT
Source organism: Dichetophora obliterata (assembly GCA_963920525.1). NCBI lineage: Eukaryota > Metazoa > Arthropoda > Insecta > Diptera > Sciomyzidae > Dichetophora > Dichetophora obliterata. The sequence continues at coordinate 279,935,965 of OY986435.1, forward strand.
ATTCTTTATTTTAAAGCCTAGTACTCTGTTCGTTTGCGTGAAATTTCGCTGGCAACATCTATTTATTTGTTGCGTGAAATTTCTGACTTAAAGTTTGTTGCGAGGAATTCCTATGGCAACGTTTCTCAGACAGATTCAAAGAATATGTTGGGAGATTTCATATGATTTCTCTTTTCACTTCAAAATAAATAGGCAGTACAATTAAATTGTCGTGAAAAAATGTTGCTCAGAAACATGTTGCGATAATTTCACGCTGCGAAACAGAGTACTGCTCTGACGAAAATGTTGTGAAAATTTCCACGCTTGTTTCGCAGCTGTTATATTTTGTATAGAGATTTGAGTGGAATTTCACATGAAACTGAACAGAGTACTATGCTTAAGCAGTTTCATTTCTGTATTGTGTACACTAGAGAGGAGTAATATTTTGTATATGCTGGTAAGCGAAAAATCATTTTTAGATTTCCATATCAAAGACATTTTTTTCGTAACACAGAACAGCTCAAAAATGCGCATCAATATACAGGGGTAACGGACTGAAACAAAAAATTTAACTCCGGGGTTTTTCAGAATCACTGATCATAAGTTCGGGGTTAACTTTTTGCAATTCAGAATGGCAGCTTCAGAAATGCGGACATGATCATTGCTATGACCATGACCATTTCTATATCTATTATTTGCTTTTCAAGAACCAAATTCCAGATACAGTGGTTTTTGGATGTCGTAGATATAATAAAATCTGGATAAATTTTTCCTCTATCAAATCAGGTTTATGTGTTACAGCCAAAACGAAAAATTGGCGTTAGCCGGTTATAACTTTTTAATTAGACCTAATAGAAAAAAACGGTCTTGCTTTGGATTTTGCGAGCTAAAGTTTTAAGGAAACTATTTGCGTATTTAATTACCGCTCGTTTTCTTCAATAACGTCACAACTAAAAAAAAAAACTGATTTTTTAGTGGAAGCATTTTAAGTTATAAACAGATATAGGAAATTTATCCTTATCTTTCAAATTATCGCTAAAACGGAAACTATGCCATAAGTTTTTAAAGAGTTGAATCTACACACAACGGTAGCGCAAAAATAATTTTAGGTATTTTCGTCTTTTATGTAAGTAAAATAGAAATTTATTAAGGTGATGCAATCACTAAGTCGGATCTCACGCGGAGAATATGAAAGACATCGCCACAAAAATAACACATAATAAAGAACATGGTAGAACAAACGTTTCTACATAGTTAACTCGATTTTTATGTTTTTTGGATTATGACGTTATTTAAGAAAACGAGCGATATGTTCTTAAGTATTAAGTTTTATAAATCCATTATATATGGCAGTGTCTTGCTTAGCAAATTTATTTAGTGGACCACCAATCATTTGGATGGTACTTTGCGTGAAGTTTTATAAAAAACAATACTGGACAACGCCTACTTAGCCCATTCGGAAAATGATTTATTCTCTATGCTTTTTGATGATCGCAAGGAAAGTCGTGACGAGGCAATCAAAATAATTATATACATTGCCGAGAATTTGTCCACTGGAGCTAAGTTGCAAAAATATAAACAGCCCAGCAAAATTAATTTTAACTGTGAAGACTATGTGCATATGATAAACCCCAACGACGTGGATATTTTACACGAGCCACCCTTCACTAAACAATTTGCGTACGACGAACTGAAGCAATATCTAAGCAATTGTATCGTATCTGATTTCATTAGCTTCTATACATTGCATTTAAAGAATTTAGAAAGGCTGCGGCTTTTCGGTCAAATCATATTGAAATGCTTCATCGTTTAAAACTTCATAGTTTCCTGGAGACCTTCTCAGGTATCGAAGGTTAAATGAAATTCTTCTCTTTTCAAAACAATTTTTTAAACCTTTATCGATCAAACAAATAAAAAATCAAGAATTTACATTGTAGGCATTAGGTTAGGTAAGGTTAGGTAAAGATGGCTGAGCCGATAGACGACTCGTACACTTAGGCCAGTGCAGGCCCGTTGTGATACCACATAATCTCTTTAAAACCTAGCAGAGATTTCCCTCCTCAAACCAGTTTGAGCGGATAATGAATTTAAGGATATGCTTGATTTCCAGGCATGAGACTTCGGCAAGTCCATTTAAAAATGAATGGCCCAGAGTTGCCATTCTCCTTTTAGCTAGAGCCGGACATTTGCAGAGGAGGTGCTGAACATTTTCTACCTCCTCCTTACATCTGCAGCTTCTGCAGAAATCGTTTGATGCAAGCCACAACCGAAGAGCAGCATGTGCTCCGATCAGGCAGTGCCCCGTTAGGATTGCTACTATTTTTGACCGGTTTACCCTGCTTAACTCAAGCAGTGATTTGGTGCGTTTTAAGTCGTAGGTAGGCCATGTTAGCTTAGTTATCCTACATGTATCAAGGTGTTCCCAGCGTTCTTGTGCAAGACCTAAGGATCTGTTCTTGCACTGGAGCTTATAGGAGGAAGTGGGTATACCAATAAAGTCCTCATTTATGAGGGTGTTAGAGGTCGTACCCTTCCTTGCCAATTCGTCGGCCAAATTGTTGCCCTCGATATCCCTGTGTCCGGGTACCCATATGAGGTGAATCCTGAGTAGCCTTGCCATCTCTTTAAGAGATCTGCGGCACTCAGTGAGGGTTTTAGAGTTGTTAATATTTGAGTTAAGTACTTTCAGTGCAGCTTGGCTATCTGAAAAGATGTTAATGTTAATGTCAATGTTGTGTGGTGGAGATGCGTACTGCGACCTAAATGAGATCTATTGTACCTCCTTCTCAAAGCTCCGCTGGGTTTGCGGATTACAGAATTTCATCCAGCCCTATTTCTCTAATGAATTTGAGAATATTCTTAGGTTCAAGGGATGAAACCTGCTCTAGACTCAGCTCATAGTTCCCCAGTGCTAGTTTACGTCTCCGAGCCACGACGTCGCAGTTTGTAAGTAGGTGTATTGGAGTCTCCTCTGCTTCTTCACAGAAACTGCAGTTACTATCGGTCTCTATGCCCAATTTCATCAAGTGGTATTTGAGTTTACAGTGTCCTATAAGGAACCCCGTTAGAATCCTAAGACTCGGTTTGCCTAAGCTTATGCACAATTTTGCTCTCCGAGTGTTAAAATCTCTGAGGAGGAATTTGGATTGTCTTAGCTTTGGGAGGCTTTTCCAAAGGTTTGAACGTTTATGCCTCTCCTCCCTTCTTAGTTCTTCTTTTATAGAATGTGTGCCCAATCCGCATAATGGTTCTGGTCCTATAAATTTTGTGGCTGCACCCTGTCGCGCTAGACCATCGGCTTCTTCGTTACCCTGTATACCTTTGTGTCCTGGGACCCAAATTATAGTAACAGTGTTATTCTTGCCTAGTTCGTTGAGTTTTGTTAGGCATTCCCATGTTATTTTCGATGATATCTCACAGGAGACTAATGCTTTGATTGCTGCTTGGCTGTCTGACATCACAACTATATCCTGACCTTTGTATTTCCGGTCCAGATTGAATTGTGCACACAGCTGTATTGCTAGGATTTCTGCTTGGAAGATACTGGGTGTTGTCCCCATAGGTTCAGAGTGCTTGGTTCTTGGCCCGTACACCCCTGGGCCTATACCTTCCAATGTCTTGGACCCGTCTGTATACCATGCTATACAGTGTGGTTTCTTGACTTGCGATATCATCTCGCTGCCCCACTCTTTCTTGGTACTAAGCTTAATTCCGAAGTGTTTTTCGAAGTTATACCTTTTTACTATATCGTCTCTTGGTAGATCGATGTAGGGAGTGTGCTTTGCAATATCCTCCTTCTCTCTACTGCTGATAGTTTTACCTAAACCTGTCCCCTCTTTTGCAATGCCCAACAGAGTTCGCTTGGCTACTCCCTCTATGACAAGGTGTAAGGGTGTTAGGTCCAGAATTACTTCTAGTGCTGCTGTAGGGCATGTCCTCATGGCCCCTGTGATGCATACACAGGCCAGTCTCTGCACCTTTGTTAGCATATTCCTCATTGTGGTTAGCTTGGTTCTCTCAGCCCATGCTATTGCACCATAGGTGAGGATGAGTCTCACCATCATGGTATACATCCAGCGGAGAATTGTTGGGTTACAACCCCAGCTTTTCCCCGCCATGCTCCTACATACCATGAGTGCGCGCGTTGCTTTGTTTATAGTTACCTCTGCATGTCTTCTCCAGAGAAGCTTTGAATCTAGTGTAAGTCCCAGATACTTTACTTCTCCTTTGAAGGGAATTTCAGTGCCATCCATTCTCATTGTTCAGAGGTTTGGCAGGCTTCTTTTGTTAGTAAAAGGTACTATGGTGGTTTTCGCTGGGTTGATACTTTATCCCACTGTGTTGCACTACTCCTTTGTTACTGACAGTCCTCTCCGTATCAGGTTACAGAGTGTATCCTCGAACTTCCCTCTCGCTATTAAGGCGATGTCGTCTGCGTAACCCTGACATTTTATGCCATTCTCGGTTAGCATCGTTAATAATTCGTCCCCAACAAGACTCCACAGCAGTGGAGAAAGGACTCCGCCTTGTGGGCAGCCTTTTGTTGTTTTGATTCTTATAGTGGTGTTGCCTTTTTTTGTTTCTTTTGTTTCTGCAGTTCTAGTGCTAAGCATTTGGCATATCCATCTGTTGAGCATATCATTTACTCCTTTTTTGTGTAAAGACTTCTTCTGAAAAGATAGAAATACTCATTCCTTCAAGGTCTGTTTGACCTAGAATCTTAGTGGTTTCGTGAATAGCCATCATTTCCACTAGGTAGACACTACAATAGTTAGGAAGTCTAAAGGACGCTTTGATTTCGCGATCCTGGGAGTAAATACCTCCCCCTCCTTGTTCTCGAACTTTGGATCCATCTGTGAAGATTTTTATGCCGGAGGTTTTAAGGGGGATTTTTTTACCCAGTCTAGCCGTGAAGGGATGAGAACTACGTAGTTCTTTTCAAGATTTAAGCACGGCACACAGTAGTCTGTTTTGTTGGGTGCAGACGAGTTCAGAATAATTGTGTGGCCGCAGTTGTTACCTATTGTAGGCATTAGTTTGAAGAGTATTCTACAGCAAAAAGCTAGTCAATATCTTGTACCTTATCGGACTTGTAACCAGTGCTGTGGAGTCGGAGATGCGGTGTTTTTGCCGGAGTCGGAGTCGCTAAAAAACTCGCGACTCCGACAAAGAATTTTTCAAATATTTTCCAAAATAAAAATTCTTCAAATTTTATTTTTTCAATATTCTCAATTTTCAAATATTTGCCTTTTTTTACAGACGTTGACTAAATTTTTTGTAATGAATTATTTTTTAGTTTATTTAATTTGAATTATTTATTTTGTTGATTTTTGTTGTATTTTTGATTGAATAAAAACGTTAAAAATTTAAAATATACTTTTACCAAGCATTAAAGGAGGTGGAGAAGTTAGACCGTTTTTCAAATTTAGCAATAAAAGATGCAATTCCAAAGTACCCTGAGATTATCCAAGATGCTGCTATGATCGCCAAGGCATTACCACCGACACAAGTCTCCGTAGAACGACTATTTTCTGCACTCAGAATCATCTTTTCCGATTTGAGAGCATCAATGAAGCCAGATATTATTGAGGCTATCCTATTTTTAAAAACAAATGCTGAATAATTTTTTATTTTAGATTAACTACTTGAAGTTTTGTTGTTTTATTTGAAGTTTTGTTATTTTAAGTTTTCGTTATTATAGTATTTTGTTTATTATTAAAAGAATTAATAAAAATAAATAATATATTTAAAAAATAAAATGTAATGTTGATTTATTTTTGTCTTTGGTCGTAGTCGGAGTAGTACTTTAAAAAATTCGGCGGTTGAAGTCGGAGTCGGAGTCGCAACTATTTTTTGACGACTCCACAGCCCTGCTTGTGACACTTTGAATTTGCCCTAAGAAATACAGTTTTAATCCTTTAACTCCTCAAATTTTGAAAAACCGTTTACAGAACCATTATGAAATCCGTTTACAGAATTTTGACATGAAAGGTATAACTCCAAGTAGCCCACTACCTATTTTTAACCCTTTTTACCAAATTGTAACCCTTTAAAGACATAATTTTCCAAATTTTTCTTTGATTACGCATCATGATTAATCAAAGTAATTTTCTTATTAAATTGAATTTTTCTAGGACAAGTAGTTTAAGCTATGGGTTGATCAGTGATCGAGTTAAGATAGTAAGAAGATAACGCTCTATGAAATTATTATATAGCAATCTTTGAACGATTTGCGCTGGGTGATAACGGCACTTGAAGTCATCTGAAACAAAAAAATTTAAATAGATTATTTTTTTGTGGGCTCGTTAATAGGAATTTTCAAACATCGCGTCTTTGTTTGGAAAAAAATTTATTAAAAATGTACAATGTGCAAGAGAAATTCGCATATAGAATAACGTATTTAAATTTCAGTTTAAAAAAGTGGTTTCGAGAAAAATGCTTTTAAAACTTTCTATGTGGTTAGGTTATATTAGGTTAGGCCAGGAGCACCAGACTGTTCCTTAGGAAATTTTTTATTTTTTTTCTATATAATTCAAATTTTTGCAAAGCCAACTCCATAACTCTGGATTCAGCTGATGCTTAAATCATTGAACGACTCACACTGGGGCCAAGTGTTCTTTAAATTCAGTTTTCAAAAAAACATTTTTGGAAAAAATAAAAACGCAGTTATTTGTTCATAAAATTAAACATACGAAAGTATGCTTCAGCTTTCTATTGCTTTTCTGCTGGAAGATTAGCAAAGATAATGCATCATTGAAAACTTCGAATATACTAAAATATGTCTGTGGGGGTATTTTGACTTCGGTCCAGTCGAAGATAATTTCTTACTAGTTTTATTATATTAAGTATATGAAAGGACTGAAAGTTTTCGGCCGAACATTTAAAAAAATATTTTATTCGAGTGAAAGAAACTGTTTCATTCTTTAACATATTCTCCATCTAGAGCACTTATAGTAATGATCCATCAACATTTAGATGCCTTTCTTGTTGTGGTTGGCGTCAAGTCTTTCAAAAAAGTCTTTCACGTTTTTTTTTTTTGTTTTAGGTAGGATATTTTAGATACTATGAGCCTCTTAACAAAACTTTTTTTTATTCGCTTGTAATATACATCTTATCATTAAGCTAATTGAACAACTACTATAAACATGAATCACATAGTAAAAGTTCTAAGGACGCTGTCACAAAGTTGGATGACATTTAACGCTTACTAAATCATTAGTAATGAACTGCAAAACTTCAATTAAAATGAGTAAACATGAAATGCTATTAGAACATGATAATAATTAAGCTGCATTAAAATTGTTTACAAAGAAATGCAACAACTATAGTAAAAAAGCTATCACTCATTTTAGTTCCGCATTTGCTTAGGTATGCAATTAAAAAAAATTATTAAAAAATACTAGAAATTTAACTGCACAGCAGCTGTTAGAACAAAGTTAACTTACTTAACAATAAATAAAACGTAGCAAATAAGCAATATTAATTTTCAAGATCAGAGGCAAATTCAAAGTTTCAGTGTCAGCTGACTACTTCTAGCTTGTAAGCAACGAAAATGTTTAGCAGCAAATCTCTTTCAACAAGAAATAATAACTATAATAAGAAAAGAAAAAAAAAACATTTTGCTATAACTGATTTTTAAGGCATAGCTTTAAGTCACCTAGCCTAAGGTTACTAAACTTGAAAACTATTTCTGGTGTTTATTTTTTCATCCCATAAAAAAGCATACAAAATTTATTTTAAAATCTTTATTTGATCACTTTGCAATTGTAGCAAAAAAATGATCTGAATTTACCCTACTTAATTGTTTGAAAGCTAATTAAAATTATTGAAATAAGTCCGTTGTTTGCTATCTTTTTTTTGCCTCAGGTGCATGATTATCAATCATTTTTGTTAGCCTTATTCATCAGAGCGGTTATTAGCACTATGTCGGTGTTGTACTAAGAAAAAGAATTGAGATTCAAATTTGAGTGAATTGCTTGGGTGCAATATTTTTATTTTTTTTTTAATTAGGGGTCGCCTATCACAAGTTATTGACTCGAAAAAGTGGTCTGTTATAGGAAATATGTAGGTACTTATAACAAATTTTAACTACTGAAATTGGTTACTACTGAATGGGAAAAAAATTAAAGCTGAACAAGTTCGTTGCTTAAGTCTTTCGTTTTAGAAACACTGGCGAATTTGGTTTTACATTGAAATAAGTTAGTTGCTGATTTGTTGTGAAACTGTTTATCATCTTTCGTAGCATAGGCATTGCTTTATCCAGAACCAATACATATAAATACATAAATATGAATAGTAAAAATGATTTTGTTGTGGTAGGTAGCGGTATTGTGGTGAAGGTAATTAGAATTTTAAGTTCTTTCATCTGCTCACTAAAAAGTTCCTTGACAACAAATTTTGCGATTTATTGCTTCCTTTTTTAGTGCTGAAACACTTGCTATTAAATTAACAAAAAAAATTGTTTGTTGTACAGAAAATAAAACAAGTTTGTTTCACTTTGAACTTCCTTAATATTACTCATGGCTGTTATCATGACACTACACGTTTTAGCTGATTTTTTTTTAAGTCTTTCTTCAAGAATTATTGCTAACGACTAATTAAGTTCAGAGGATTGTCAATCTCGAATTCTTAGTGCTTGGGAGGCACACGCGACTTTTGAAATCATGTTTAATTAATCGGAGTTTTTTATGATCAACACCAAAATTAAGCTTAATAAAGCGAACGTTTAACTTTTAGGTGTTAATGTACCAGATTCATTACCTGAAAGTTATTTTTATAATTTTTTATAAGCATTAAAAACTTATTTGACTGTTGCTTGTTTACTATCTATTGTCAAGTAGAGCATACTTGTATTCTCTCTAGTTGAAATTCGATGTGAAAACTTTATTACGACAAATTTTTGATTTATTTGGTATCAACCAATTTGACCCCGCTACGGCGATCTAAAGGGGTGATCTGTGGAATATTACAGGTTTTTTTAAAAAAAAGGTGCAATATATTTTTACAATTGGGCCAATTTTTATAATTATAGTAAAAGTTGTAGCCTCTAATAACTTGACTAATATGCACTTTGATTTTTTTGCTTCCGATAAATTGGGACCAAAATATCTTGACCCTTGCTGAAAACTACCACTTTTTGTACGCAACCAAGCGATAAAAAATGCATTAAAAAAATCACTTATTTTGGAACACAGATTCTTGTATTACTTTCGTAAAATAAATTCAAGTCTCTATGTTTTATAGTCTATTCACAATAAATTAAAGTTGAGACTTCTTATTTTTTTAAACGTGCAATATTTCATTAAAGCAAAAACTGCACTCTTTTGGAGCATTTTGTTATAAATTGATTCAGTAAAACATTTCAGAACTCCTGACGTGGTGAGCTATGAATTGCCGGAGCTGGTGAAGAGATTGGCGTGCTGTATCTAGTCGGGAGGGACGCCACATCACAGCTGCTTGGAGTTATGATTGTATTCTCTGGTTTCGATGGCATTGCTTCTTTTCGCATCAGCAGTGCTTCTGCAGTGCAACCTTTTGGCGGCGATCGCTGAGTCTTTTTGCTCCCTACAAATATACAGGTTCTTCATCAAATTGTTGTTGTTTTGTTTGTTGTTGTGAAGTCATTTCTATTGGGTCCCCGCTTCGAGCCGCTATCTTCCCATGATTTGTCCAGTCGCTTCAAGCAATCCCCGTGGTTGTTTTTGCAAGCAGTGAGGTCACGCAAGGGTTGACATAGGTCTTTATGGTAGCCTATGTTCAGAGCTGGAATCTAAGCGTAAAAACAGGAGTCACTCTCAACTGTACCTGGACCACCAACTTAACGGCGACTTGTTCAGAACGTACTCGAAGCCTAGCCACAGTTTTAATGGGACGGAGGCGGCTGCAGCATTTGCCTGAAAGTCATTTCAACAAAATGTCACTTTTGCTTACTAAGGTAACAGAATACTGCAGCCTCCAGCCCATAGCAAATAGTCAATATCGTGTCCAAATCATAATCAATGTTCTTTCCGGGTTGTCATCAGGCTGAAAGGAAAGGGGTTCGCCCCTGGGCTTAGTCCCTAGGCGGCGACGCATTCAATATGTCGACTGCGACCACTAATTTTCGCGAAAGGAAAAGGTTCGCTTCGGGAAATGATCCCTAGAAGGCGACGCATTCGGTCTACCGACTGCGATCACTTTAAACCTCGGAAGAAAAGGGTCCGCTTCGGGAATTGGTCCCTAGACGACGACGCATTTGGTCTGCCGGCCGCAATAACTTCTCCTTCCGGAAAGAAAAGGCTCACTTCGGGAATTGATCCTTAGACGACGACGCGTTTGGTCTGTCGACTGCGATGACTTATCTTCCCGGAAGGACAAGGTACGCTTCAGAAATGAGTCCTTAGGCGACATCGTTTTCCAAATCAGCGCCTAGGTTTTGATACTGCCGACCGCTACGGTACAGACGTAGACCAGAAAGCCGCCCAATATGAGTCAGACGCTTCTGGATTTTTTGTAACTAGGGTCCGCGGGTTCGTAAGGCCCGAAGGATTGTATGAATATAATCCTCCCTTGCGGGAATAATTGATTTAAAACATTTAAATCCATTTGTTCACATTTATCAGAATAAACATGTTAAATAGTAGCGTAATTTAAACGATTTTGTAACATTAATGCTCTCAGATACGTCATTAACTCTTTAGATACAAATATCTTTACAAACTACAATTCTTAATAATTTAGCAACAAAAGTAGAATACAACAAAGTACAATATAAGTAAAAAGAATAATTATAAAATTATGCTAAAAAAATATTATTAATAAAATTGTTTAATAATAATTCATTAAAAAGAGTCAAAGCTCTCGTATTTGGTTCATTTAAAGCATAATTAGTTTTACAAGTTTTTACATAAAACAGTTTAGAGTTACGTAAATGTCTTAACGGAATGTTGAAAGAAATAAGCTCTAATAAATTATGACAGTTAATTGTTCCAGAAATTATGTCATGTATAAATAAGAGCGACGATATCTTTTGTCTTGGTTTGAGTCCTTATAGCAATAGAGGTGTACTGTAAGGTGGCAACGGATCATGAAAATTTGTAGAACGCAGAGCATATCTAGTAAAGTGTTTTTGTATTTTCTCAAGTCTAAAAGTTGTTGAGGCATAAAATGGGGACCAAATTATAGACGCATACTCAAGTCTCGACCTCACAAAAACACTAAAAAACATATTTAGGGTATGCGAATCCGAAAACTGAATACTTCTACGAATAAAGGCCAATAAAGAGTAGGCTTTAGGAATAAGAAAATTGGCATGGTCAATAAATGTAAATTTAGAATCGCAAGATTACGATATGTAGGAACTGATTGGATTTTTGAGTCAAGTAAGAAGTATGAGTTGGATAATGTATTCAACGTGAGTTTAAAGAGTGTTATATGAAAACATTTTGAAAAGTTTAACGCAGGGCCACTACAGTGGTAACGACCCTTGTAATGTGCGCTTGCAGATCAGCATTGTCATTAGAGCAGGAAATTTTCCGAAAAAGTTTTAGGTCATCCCATGCGCGTACCCAGGAAAAAATTTCGGTGGGTTTTAAACTTTTTTGCTTGCACTTATTTAATTTTTTTTATACTTTAATAATAACAATAATAATAATAAAGACTCAAGAAAAACAAGTCGACACCCACCATCTTTTTGTCGACTACAAAGCCGCCTTTGACAGGCCAATAAGGAAGCAACTGTACTCCACCATGTCTGAATTTGGTATTCCTGCAAAACTAATACGACTTTGCAGGATGACACTGAGCAACACCAGCAGCGCAGTTAAAATTGGGAAGGACCTCTCCCCACCATTTATTACCAAACGAGGTTTCAGACAAGGTGATTCCTTATCGTGCGACTTTTTCAACCTTATGATGGAAAAGATCATCCGAGCTGCTGATCTGAGACGTAGTGGCACAATATTCTACAAGAGTGTTGTGCTGCTTGCGTATGCTGATGACATCGATATCATTGGCCATAATACGCGCGAAGTCAGTGTAGCATTTTCCAGATTGGAAAGAGAGTCAAGTCGAATGGGTCTGGCAGTGAATGCAGATAAGACGAAATACTTATTGTCAACAAACAAACAGTCCCAGCGCCTTAGAACCCACGTTACAGTTGACAATACCTCCTTCGAGAACTTCGTTTATCTGGGATCCAGCATAAACTCAACCAATGACATCAGTATTGAGATCTAACGAAGAATAACTCTTGCCAACAGGTGTTACTTTGGGCACAGTAGGCAATTGAGAAGCGGAGCCCTCTCTCGACGAACGAAAATCACGCTCTATAAATCGCTCATCATGCCCGTCCTACTTTATGCATCACAAACCTGGACGCTGATCAGTTTAGATGAAAAGACTTTAGGAGCATTCGAGAGAAAGATTCTTCGTAAGATCTACGGACCAATCTGCGTCAATGGCGAGTACCGAATACGGTGGAATGATTAACTGTATGAGCTGTACGCTGACATCGACATAGTCAAGCGCATTAAAATCGAGCGGCTTCGCTGGCTTGGTCATGTTCAGCGCATGAAAGACGATGCTCCAGTGAAGAAAACATTCGATTCGGTACCCAGCGGCGGTCAACGCAGAAGAGGACGACCGCATCTTCATTGAAAAGACCAAATAGAGGACAACCTGACGAAGCTTGGAATTTCCAACTGGCGCCAGCAAGCGAAAAACAGAAATGGCTGGCGCAAATTCTTAGATGAGGCCAAGACCAACATACGGTTGTAGCGCCAACTAAGTAAGTAAGTAAGCATTTTTTGACATTTAAAAAGTTTGGTAGAATTGGTATTGTTGGCGTTTCATGGCAACATCCAATAAATCTTTTACATTTACCAATTTTATTTTGCAACGGAGGTGTGACCGCCGAAAACGGGAAAAGAAAATCGAAGTTCAGTTTAAAGAATCGAGCGAGTGAGCACACAAATTTCAAACACGCACAGCGTTAAATTATCTTTTGTTGTTATCTTGTAAAGAAATTTTGATTGCTGCCAGTGTCGCCTGTGCGACCTCTTCCGACGTCGAAGACATTGGTGGTACAAATTTGGTGCAAATTTCATGCAGTCAAGAAGCAAGGCAAAGAGAAACTTTGCAACGGACTTGAGTAGGAATACGGCGATGCCATTTGAGAATTCAGCCGACGGTGCAACAGATGCACGCAATAAGATGGTGCTGCGGATACGCAGCCGGTGCAAGTATTGGCACTAACGAATTGTTGGTACATGTTTCAAGTATTATAGCGTTAAGAGAAACAGTAAAGGAGCTGCGACAAGAGACTGCCCGTAGCCAGCAGGAGGTTTGTCAACTCTGCACAAGAGTAGAAGCAGAAGGTACTTCATCGAATCAACGGTACAGTTCCGCCGTTATAACACAAGCGTCGCAGTTACTTCCACCACCTCCGTCAGCGTCTCCGTCAACTTCGCAGTCGCGGTCTAACCTACAAAATGGAGCGCTAATGCCGTTTTCCGATGATTTTCGCTGGAAACTGTAACCGTTACCGCCATTCGAGGGAAATGCTGAAGACTGGCCACTGTTCTTGGCAAATTTCAATGATACAACGCGTGAGTTAAACTATAGCAACCGACAAATTTTAATGCGTTTGCTTAAGGCGCTACATGGGGAAGCAAAGCGAGCAGTCACTTCGCTGCTTATATACACAGATTATGTGCCAAACGTCATCGCGGAGTTGCAGATCAATTTTGGTAGGCCGGATTTGCTTGTGCGCTCGCAGTCCAGAAAATTTCAGAAAATCCTTTGGAAAATATAATTGCGTTTTCGAATCGGGTCAGAAACATCGTGGCATTTTTTATTTCTGCAAAGTGCCAACACCTTTTAGCAAATCGGAGGGTTTTAACTGCCCAGCCAACAAGAGCGCAGGAGCGCTGGGAGCGCCTAGTACAGTGTGTTAAGCGCTTGCTTCATAGTCATTGAAGAGGAGGGGTCTATGGCGAAGGTGGACTGAGGAGTACTTCCCATAGCTGCTGCTACGTACAAAATGGAAAGAAGACGTCACTCCGCTTAAGACAGGGCAACTGGTTATGCGATCCAAATCAGCCACGAGGACAGTGACAAAAAGGGCGGATCATCGAAGTGGTTACTGCCAAAGACGACCAAGTTCGTTCAGCACTAGTCCGAACAGCGCAAGGAGACATCCGCCGCCCAGCTAGCAAGATAGCCGCTTTAACCTTTGGTGAATGCCAGCAGGGATCCACGGGGGGTGAGATGTTGGCGCACCATGGCAACCCTCAATAAATTTTTTACATTTACCAATTTTATTTTGCAACCGAGGTGTGACCGCTGCAAACGAGAGAAGACAATCGAAGTTCAGTTTAAAGAAGTGAGCGAGTGAACACACAAATTTGAAACACACGCAGCGTTAAATTATCTTTTGCCGTCATCAACAGGTATTGCTTATACAATTTTTGTTTTTCGCAAAACTTTTCTTCCAGCTAAAACAGTAGTTTATTTTTTCACAGATCTGATCTCTCATTTAAAAAAAGACACAGTTTCGAGAGTATCGTTAGTAATAATAGTAATATTTTAATATTTTAATAATAGTAATCCTTTTTATATAGTAATAGGGATTACTGCTTTCTTTCATTTATTTTTTTTAAAACATTTTAAAGCATTTCATCTTCTAAATAAAAATTATTTAAAAACAAATTTGTTTTGTGTAATAATTTTTCGTTTGCTATTTTTAATGATGAAATTGTTGTTGCTCATTTTTATGTTGGTTAAAGTTAAATGTAATTCAAAGTTATGTTTAATAAATGGAAATAAATATTTCCGAAAATATGAATTATTTATATTTCCTATTGTAAAGAGCATCTACGTATATTTTACATAATACACTCAAAAAAATACTGTAATAAAATTTACTACATAATGTATATTTACTTCGTATATATGTAGTTTTATTTATTTTTAAATACATATGTAGTTATTCAATATATTTTTACTGAATTTACATTTAAATAATTAATACTACACGAAGTAGTTGCATGTAGTAAGTAGTTGTTTACATGCATTTATTTAAATAAAATATTTATTCATTCATTAAAATAATTTGCATAATATGTAATTGATAGCAATTGTATTATTTCAACTAAAATAATTCTAAAAGGTTCATTATGAAGAACTGTGGTAAGTATTTTCTTAAAATGCATTTTTTTAATACAAAAATTCTTTGATTTTCTTATAATAAAAGCAATCTTTGTACTGTGGCAGAAAATGTTTTGCAGTTTTTTAATTAATAAATGAAAAACATTTAATTTTAATGTAAATGTATTTATTTTGTGTAGTTAAAAAGGATGTTGTAAAAGTAAATAATTGAAATAAGTAAAAATAATTACATTTTTATTTAGACGGTGAGTTACTAATTTACATTTGTTTTAAATACATTTTTATTTATTTTTACTACAGGATTTTTTTGGGTGTATAAATAATTCGAATTTATTATGATATTTCAAAATTAAATTGAGTTCTCAAAGCAAAACATATGTGCAAACCTGCTTAGCAGTAATACATTTTTTTTTAACTACATACTGGCTCTGTAGCTACACGCATAGTAGAACTAGAAAAGGTAGTGGTAGGGCTGAATGTGCTCTCTTTCTTAGTGACCATAACTGTCAAACTCAGCCATTTTAGTATTTTTGCCAATTTTTGCTTTCATATTGCATTCTCATTGGTTGCAGATTTTGTATGAATTGTAAGCTTCGTTTTGACAGTTTCGGTCACCGGCTCTCCGCCCTAACACTACCTTGTCTACTTTTGCCATGTCTACGGGCATCTGCATTCTCTATTATATTTACCTTGCTGAAAATAAACAAAACCGATAACAAACGAAAATAACGAAAGCAACTGATGTGTATTTATATATGTAAATTTTACATTCATATTAATAACAAAAACAACAACAAAAGCAGCACAAAAACAAACGACACGATTGCGAACCAAACAAACAACCATACCAACAAAAATAACAACAGCATAAGCAGCTGCTAAGGTAATTAAATTAGTATTATTAGTAGTATACTACGTTCACATTGTACCAAATGTCTCATTTGAAATGAGTATTTGCTAATCATAGCATACCAGGGATGCTATGATTAGGGCGTTTGCATGATACTACAATAGTAAATACTTTTGAATGACTCATTTCAAATGAGTCATTTGGTCCAATGTAAACGTAGTAACAGCGTCAGTGGCAGCATCTGACAGTTAACTCAACAGATTTGTTTATGTATCATAGAATTTTTCGCTCGATTAAATGGTGTCCTCTACCTGATCAGTTTTAGGTAGCGCTCCCAAAATGGTACCATTCAGCGAATTTTTACACAACAGTTGCCAACTGTTGTCTGCGCTGAATGCGCCCATTGCTAGTCTTAAACGTTTTTTGGCTACATTGCAGCAAAACTTGATACATATTTTGCTACGAAGAAAATGCAGTAAGTGGCAACACTGATCGCTACCACAACAGTTCGCAACAATTGACTACGCTAAATGCAGCCAATTTTTGCTTTCTCATCGTTTTCAGATTTTCTAAAGCTGCAGCTTCATTTTGACAGTTTCGGCAGTCTGACAAGTGTTGCCGGAGCAAACTTTTTTGTATCCAGAACGAAAAATACAAATAGCCAAAATGTAAAACAAATGACCAAAATATTTATTCATCATATAATAAAAAAGGAAACAAAAAACTAACATACCTATTTGTACTAACTAGTTGCAAATAGATTTTCAAAATACAGTAGAACTTCGTTTCTTCGCCGGGAATGGGACCATACTTATGCCGGATAACGTAAACCGCCGGTTAAACCAAATCTCCTGAGAATAGTCTAAATAAAAGACATATTCGCATCTTCATTCACAAGATACCAGTTTATCGAGGTAATGTATAAATAATTCAATTGTTTTTATTAAAAAACGCTGTTAGAAATGATTGTCTGAGGGTAGTTTCGGATTTCTTTTGAGCCAAAGCACGTAAACGGCGGAGACGAGGAATCCATCGTAAGAAATATTATACAAAATAAAATTTTTGGTCTACTGATTTGGTGCGCCGGATAATTGAGGTGCCGGTTAATTGATTGCCGGATAAACGAGGTTCCACTGTAGTTGCAAATATATTCTTAACTTTGCTTTTTAAAAAATTGTCTCACAATCTACTTTTCAGGATCAAAGTTATCTACATTGTTGTCTACTCTGTAGTGCAAAAATTAGTGCAACCAGCAAAATTAGTCCAAATCTTCTTAATAATTCCCTCTAAGGCTGCTTACAGGGGAAAAATAAGGTACATGGCACTTCAAAGCTGCTTTATGGTTAGCTGTGGAGCTTGTCGCACTTAAAGCTGTTTACTGCTACGTTGTGGTACTAAGGATGTGTGTTCACGAAAACCTAACTGCA
Source organism: Dichetophora obliterata (assembly GCA_963920525.1). Classification (NCBI taxonomy): domain Eukaryota; kingdom Metazoa; phylum Arthropoda; class Insecta; order Diptera; family Sciomyzidae; genus Dichetophora; species Dichetophora obliterata. Next base: position 279,953,368 of record OY986435.1, read on the forward strand.
CAACCGCACAAGTCCTCAACTGCACTGGCAAGTGCACTGAATCGTGAATACCCCTATTGTATATTCTTGCCGTGTGCTGCACGGTCGGCATCACTGGTAGGTCGTATTTAAGTGAAGAGAAAAATTACCCTCGCGAACTAATTTTAAATCATTTAGGTGTAAAATAAAGAATTAATTTTCGTCAGAATAAAAAATATAGCCCATTAAAAAAATAGCCGAATGAAAAATAAAATCGCCAAATAGCCAAAAACTTCCCGCGACAAAAAAACATATCCACTTATGGATATAAATAGGCACAACGGCAACACTGAGTCTGACTCTACGAAGTGCATCTACCTTTTCTAGTTATACCATGGCTACAACAATCGATTACGGACTAAGTCCTATTCTCAGTTGTCCATATTTTCGATATGTTCGATAACATAAATGAAAAAGTATGAAAAACACTGACACTCTATTGCAACCCTGTACTTTGCTGTCAAATATTGTAAGTTTTTTCTTGAGCTTTTGACGACATTACTTATTTGCTGTTGACGCTACTGTGAAAAAAGTTAAAATTTTCTATTGCAAAATTAAAGTTTCTTTTCATGCTCGGTTGAAATGTTAAAATTTTTAATACTTGCACGTACTATACACAAAATTAACAAAATTTTACTGCGTTTATAAAAGAAACAAGAAAAGTACAAGAAGTTTTTGCAAAAACAATAGGAAAGTTAATGATATCAAGCGCAAAAAATATTGGAAAAGATAGAAAGCTTAAAAGATAAAAGCAAAAACCAATACAAAATATTAACACAGATAAAAATGAAAAAAACGAACAGACGAACCAGCTAATTTTGTGAAAAGCTGGCATATAAGAAACATCCATTGACTGATTTATTGCTATCACCTTGAACGTCGAGGACAACATTAGCAGCAATTGCAGCTATAAAAAACAGCTGGCTTGAAGTAATCTCGCAACATAAGGATTTTATTAAGGCTACATATTTGCCCTTCGTATAAAAAAAATTCAGCTGGAGAAAGCAACAGCAAAAGACCCCCTCTTGGAGTCAAATCCAAACCATAACGTTGTCATTGTTGTTGCTTCGTGACTCAACTAACCGCTGCTGCTGGCGTCGCCCATTGCTGATAACAAAACCAGCTGCTTAAGTCTGCACTGTTATTGCTGCGACTGACTGTTTCCAAGATCTAAGTCTGAATTGCAACACCTATTTAAATATTGGGTTTAAAAGTTAAAGTATTTGATGCATTTGTATTCTCAAAGTTAAAACGAACTGCAACAGCGCTCGGGAATATAAGATTTTTTTTTTAAATATACCAGCGGAATTTGAATGAATAGAACCATGAAACCACTGGAAGGTGGTCATGCTGCGCATCCGAGACCAAAAATGAATGCTTCTAGCACTCTGTTAACACAGGAGGAGAATGAGTCTGTCTTCAAGTTGTTGGGTAGAAAGTGTCAAGTAAGTAAAATAGTGTGTCTTCCTACAGTTTCAGCACCTTTCCTATGCATTAAATAGATAATCGTATGCAACGAAATTTGGACCATATGAAAAGAATAATATTGAACACTTTAATGCAATATTTATTTAAAAACAAATATCTTCTAAGCAGCGTAGTTAAGTTATACAACTTTGTTTGGCTTTGAACAACCCACACATAACAGCAATAGACTTTCGTCCACAAAAGCGCTTGTTTGAAGAAAATCAGAAAAAAGCTTGCAATATACAGTAGTCCTCGGTGAATTCGTTTTGCCGCTTAATTCAGCTAAAAATTGAACCATACAATTTTGCGTATAAGACAGAACTCTAAATTTTAAGTATAAGTACAAATACAATTCCAAATACCATAGTTATATTTATAAAACTTATTAATAAAGTGTAACACCCCATTGACTTCGTCAGCTCCTATAGCGCGTCTATTTTTGTATGCAAGTCTGGTCAACACCTCTAGGCGACAACCTTTGTCTGACATTTTTTCGAAATGTTACTTCTAATGAAGGCAAACTCTGCATTTATATATAAATGTTATGAAATGTACATATCTTTAACTTGATATATTATATCTATTAATCCTCTTTACTGTTAATATGTCCTCCTTACTGGACGCTTCTAAATATAGGATTCTTTTTATGAATAGTGCAAATAACTTACTGTTACGTTTTTTTCATTTCCTTGTATTTTATTATAAACAACAGAAAATATAACATTTTTGGCATATATATATATATTTGGCATAATATAACATATATTTAAAAAATCTTAAGACTGTTTTTTATTTCACACATGTTTGGTAAAAACTCCTAATTTTTAATTTAATTATTTAAAGTATTTGAAATATTTACAGATTTTGAAAGTATTTACAGTATTTTAAAGTATTAGAAAGTATTTACAGTATTTGAGAAAAAAATTGGTAATTAAAAGTATTTGTATTTGAGCAATTTAAGTAAAAATACAAATACTAGGTATTTTTATTTGATTATTTATTTATGATTTATTTGATTTGATAAATACTAAAAATACTTAATACTTTACAGCTCTGATATAAAATATTTATGAATTTCCCCACAATTCGTTTCCGCGCATAATTCCCTAGCATATATACTCTATTTAATTCGGCAGAAAAATTAAAATTTATTAATTATAGTTTTATCAACTTCTGATACTGCAGAAACCGACAAATAGGATGATACTCCAAAACTTCCATCACTTTTCGAAGCTCTTAAATATATACGCGATCTTCAAGTATATTTTCAAGCAGATAATAAGTTTATGTTTGAATTGGAAAATATGTTGTCTCACATAAGATGCGAAATTAACTGCAAAGTAAAATCACCAACTTTTTAAATTGAAATCTTAATTTTTAAAACTAAAATCTTAACACACACAAAACGTGAATTTTTTTCTTATTTCCTTAAACAATAATTGATATAACAATTAAATATTTATTTTTCTTATATATATTACGTAAAATATTGAACTATGTGTATGGGGAGCTAATTCTTCTTTTATAATTCGGCAAGTTGTCGAATTAAGCGGGATTTCTCTAAATCGGCAAAAGGCTGAATAAAGCGGGCATGGGTTAATTCGTTCCCCGGATAATTCAACCAAAAATATCGCATTTTATGAAAACGAATTAATCGCGGATTACTGTAAAAAGTTTAAATACAAAAAATTACGTGAAGATATTAGAAAGTTTTGTCTGTATTTTTTATTATTTTTTTGCTGTAAACTTAATGAAAAAAACGCGCCTAATAATGTGCGACACCTTTAAATTTACTCAGACGTTTTTAGCAATAATAATTAATATGTATAGCAATTAGCTTGTTTTTCCTACAATGCTTTTGCATTTATATCAATACATTAAACATATTGTGGCCTTAGTTTTTAGATGTTTAATACTGGAAACAAGATAAGATAAGATAAGAATACAACAGATATCAATTTCGCCGCTTACTTAATATAGCAAAGTTAGAAATTTACTTGCCTGTTATTGAGGGTGGATTTTATGACAGTTTCAATAAATTTAATAGGTATAATTTATTAAATCATGTTTATTTAATAATTCAACAATTCATTTCTATGATTATTTTGACTAGAGTGATATGTATTGTTTTTGAATTGCAACGTGCTGACATTTATCATGGCTCTAATCATATATGTTAGCATACATCGTGTTTTAGAGAGAAAAAAAAACAAAGATTTAATTGAATCTAAAACTATTTACTAAACCCCTCGAGTCATAACATTAAAAGATTTAGGTTATTATTTAGAACGATTGTGTCTATAGCAACGCAAGCATTGATAATGTTTTTTATATCTTTTTATGTAATTGATAAGATAAAATTGCAAAATAAAATATATTGCTTGCCAACTTTCTTTATGGTTATGAGCAACATATGCAATTCCAACTCGTTATTAGTACTTGTTATTTTACCTTAATAAAAACAAATATTTTAATTTATATAAATACTCAAAAATAATAATTGATATAGAACAAAACCTTTGACTATTTCATTTCTAAAATAGTATTCGCAACGTAATTGCTAGAAAAAATCGTGTATGCCCTTATGAAATGATCAATATTAATAATTTAGTTAAGTTAGGACTTGCTTTCAGTTTCAAAATAAAATACTTTTTATGAAATTGATTTTAAATCTGTACAATAAAGTGAAAGAATACCAATAATTTATCCACCTATTTATAAAAGAATTCTGAGCCAAATTTAAGAGCATTTTTAATGACAAATATTGACTGAATTTTGGGAAAATACCTAAATTTTATTTCATGGTCATCAAATGTATTTTTGTTTTGTTATCATTTCCTCACAAGCGATAAAGCTGATTCTTATCAGCGTAGCGTTTATTTTTAAAAATGATAGTAAATAATAGTACATTACCAGTTAAGTTTATAGTTTTGACTTTATCATATTTCTTACTTTCAAAGCTAAATACCTTTATGAAGGATATATTCTATTGTAGCTTTGATGGAATTGACTAATACTATGTTTACACTGAGCCCAAATTACGTAATTTTGAGCTTTTGTGTAATTTCGTCTGAAATTATATAATAAAAATGGTAATTTTTACATATTACTATTAAACTGGTAATATGTTAATTGGCCAATAAGGCTTTTGTATTACAACGAAATAAATAAATAAATAAATAATTTCCCATACAATTGCTTAATTTCGTAAATTACCTCTATTAAGCTAATTTCGTTTAAGCTACTCACGAAATTAGGCTACAATTCACTTGCAACCCTGAAATCATAAAATTCTGTGCATTGAACACATCTTTTTTTGACACATTAATAATCTTGTTATCACTTTGAACTTATTTGCTGTTTGCTTTGTCGGTAGTTGATTTTCAATATCAAATATTGGCGTTTTTTTCATATGCTTTATATCATTTATCATAGAATCTACTCATTTTTCTGTATCTTCAAGCTCATTTAAATTAAATAAAACTACTCTTGAAAGTTTTTCTGGATTTATGCTGCTGTATTTTGTTAAAAAATTATATGATAATTAATACACAATAAAAAATGAAACGTCAAACAAAATTATCAAAACTCGGTGTGAACGCTTTTGTACAATTTCGAAATTATTTCACAAAATTACTTAATTTTAACTCAGTGTGAACATAGTATAAGGGAGTATATATGTACATCCAAAGAGAAAATTAAAGAATTTTTTGATAATTTTGAATGAAGATGAAATAATCCAAATAATTGTATCTCATATCACAGAATAAGTGAAACTGCTACCAATTTCATTATTTTATTAATTAGTAGAACAAGTTTATTAGTGGTGGCCGTAGCCTACTAGTAGAGTGCGTGGCCCGCAAGCTAAAGAACAGCGGTTCAAGCCCCACCTCAAACAGAATGTGTATTCAATTTGTAGCATCTTCGAAATTTTATTCGATCGTACTTAGCAACGATGTTTGATTTATATGTCGTTATGATTTATGTAAAATAAATGTAGTTGATTTCAAAAAAGCAACGATTACGACACTTACAATTGAATTAATATTCTGTTCAGCCACCCTCTCAGCAGACAATGGCAAACCTACACGTTCAATATTTATCTCGTCAGTATTCATATAATTTTCAATCTGAGTGGTTCGTTGATGTAAAAAATGTCTCAAGAAAAAAAAAGCCTGCTTAGCTATTTTAATGGCCTTTTCTTTAAAGAAACGTAAAAATAGAACCATTTGGAGTAAAAAATGGTTGCTAGATCGTAAAAAATACACTAGATTTGCTAGATCAGAGCCTCGAATGTCCATGTTTTAGGTGTATACACCTCATTTGCACCAGCACCGGAACGTTTTGATGCCACAATTCGTTTAATTTCCTTCCTGTAGTTTGACCTAAGTGAATTTATCTTCTTTCGAACATCCTCGACGGTGGCTGCAGGCTTAATTTTTTTAAAAACTTTTACCAATTTTTGGTACGCAGCCAATTTTTTTGTTTTCTCGGTATAAACTTTAGCCGACGAGTCCCACAACTCCGGCAATGCTTCCAAAGTGAAAAAAAATTCCTTTAGAACTTGTTTTTCCACTGTAAGCTCGGATTCCTCCGAAAGCACACACTCACTTTCAATAAAAATTTCCATTTCAATTAATTCTTCATTTAATTCTGCGAAAATTAAATGAAATCGCTTACAATTTTTATTTCACCGTCAATTGTTTACAATTTTTATTTTACCGCCTACTGCCGTATCGCATATTGATGACACAAAATATGCTACACGTTCAATTTTTATTGACAGTTTTGCGATCCGCGATCTAGATTTCAAAATATTTAAATATTTTGCGATCTGGATCACGATCCGTCAATATTGCATGCTACACGCTCAATAAATATCACGATACTGTATATTAATGATTCAATTATATATAAGGTTGAGTAAAGGCCCAGTTATAATAGACGTAACGTAATGTAGTGAAATGTCACTGCAGCAGTGTGTTCTGTCACTTACTGTTTCAATCAATACTTTTCGTATACAAGTGATTATAATAGAAGTAACGTAATGTAACGGGACGTAAAGATCCGTTGGATTTCGATTTCTACGTTACTTTACATTACGTCTGTTCAAAGAACAACTAAACATTGAGGTTAGATTCGATTATTGCGCTATTTTATATTGTTGAGCTACGCTTTTTGTTGAGTTTTCGTTATTAATGTGATACTTTTATGTATCCACAGCTATGGATGTTGAAGATTTAATTGTATTTGTACAGGAACGTGTAATTATTTACGACAAACAACTGCCTGGCTACTGCCTATTATAATTGCTACAACGTTTTCTTACATTACGTCCCGTCACGATGACAGTTGACAACATTACGTTACTTTACATTACGTCTATTATAACTGGGCCTTAAGCTGAGAGCACATATCTCTCGGCGAATGTCAGAAACAGCTGTTTGGTGTTATTTTCTTTTACTTTGACATTCGCCGATCCAAATTCCATCCATTCAGCGTTTTCGTTTAAAAATGTCACTGGGCACTTTAAAAAAGGAAACGTTTTTATTGTTCCAATAGTTTTGGCGAATCGCGTACTTTTTCGGCATTTTGAGGTATTAACAAAAATTTAAACTCCAAGAAAATTGTTTAAAAATTATTTGAAACACAAATTTAATATTAAAATCCAATAGTTTGACTTCTAGTCAGAAATTTTAATTTGATTGTTTACTTGTCTTTTTTTGTTTTACTTTGACATTTTGCAATCCAGGTTTTGTTGTTGTATGAGAACAATTTCATGGTTACTTAACCCAAAGAAGTTAAATAAAAGGAAGTGGTGTAGTAGCAGAAAAGTACTCACACAAATACAGAAACAATCACAAAGGGCCGCATTCGGTTGTATCGTAAAAGAAGGCCCAAACTGTTAAAGTTGTTCTTATGCATTAAAATTTTAGAAACATTTCAAGAATAGCAACAACTCTAATTATTTAAAAAATTTCAGATCGCTCGCAATTGGCTTAGAAGTTATAGGCATCCAACGTTGGAAAAATTGGAGTAAAAATTTAGCTGATTTTTAAAGTTTTCCAACAAAACTAAACTTCATGGGTATCAAAAGGGAGATAATACAAGTATCTATTCAACAAGATATCAAACATAAAAATACATTCATTTAAGATACAACCTTTTTTTTACTTAAAATCGCGAGGTTTTTCCAAATTTAATAAAAAAAAAATAAATGTATTAATAGGGGGCGTTCGGATGCTGCTTACGGTTTACAAACCTCAGTAAGTACCACACAGGCTTCTCTGTCTACAGCACTTCTGAATATAGTTATCTTTTTAATAATTCTCTTTTTAATGTATTGCTTTCGTAAAAGAGAAACCACTAGTTTTTCAGACAAATTCTAATTATAAAAAAAATTATATCTTAATAAATTCTTATGGAATTCTATATTTGGCACCTCGTTGAATAGATACGCGCATTACCTTTGTTTTAATACCCATAAAGCTTATTTTTGTTGAAAAACTAGAAAAACAGCAAGATTTTTTTTGGTAATTTTTCTAAATTTGAAGGTCTATAAATTCTAAACTTCAACTTTAATTACGAATTAAATTAGACTAATTTTTTAAAATCCCTTTTTTTGGGTGTTTCTGCCTAGTTGTTGTGTAAAAATCAGGAAAAATTTAACAAACAGGTACTAAATCTCAGACCTGTGATGTATTTAAATACAACGTATTTAAAAAAAATGGACATATTTACCTGTGGAACGAAAGTGCATTGTTTTAAAGTTTTCGGGAACTTTTTCAATTCTTTACCGCACAACTCATATTGCATTTGTTTTAGTGGTTTTTTCTTTAATTTTTTTGCTGTTTTAGCAGTGAAAAATGCTTAAAATATATTTATTTTCAACTCATTTGCTGAGGAGTTTTCCAATCAGATGCCAGGGTTCTCAGAAATGTCAAAAAACACACTCTTTCTCGCTCGCACAATTTACGAGTGGTGCGACAGTTCATGTACAGTGTATGTGTAAGCAACACCATTTCCTTATATTTTACTTCTTTGACTTAACCTCATATTTAATTGAATCATGTGTATATTGATCAATATATATTGAACGTGTAACAGGCGCCTTTGATTTTAAAAAATCAATGGAGTTTTCATATTTCATTGAGTATGAAAGTGATGTGAGTAATGTATTTGATTCATATAGAGATGATGACTTTGCACCAGAGGATAGTGAACCTTAAAGCGAAGATGAGTACGACAGCGATGATTCCGATGCCAATTTTGTCCAACAAGAGACAAAAAATAAGCTGTTGTTGATACCAATATACTATTGCTGTCGAAAGACAAACAAATTCAATATTCGAAAGAACCCATGTCATTCACCCGTTCGAATTGGAATTCGTTCATTTTAAAGTAATTTCAATTTAATTTTTGATATTTTCCAACTTTTCAGTTCTATTTTTAACTGGCTGAAACCCGGTGCTTTGCTGCCACGCACCCTTGTCCCACGTCCATAAAATGTTATCAGTGAAACGGCACGAGTAAATTTGTGACCGAATACCAAATTACGAGGCTGTGCAATCTATAATTGCAAATCTATTTGATATAGCAAATTTAAGTTGCATGGGAAATTCCATGCCCCTTTTTAAAATGCAAAAATCATCCATGGTATGTGTTAAATAACTTCCTAAAGTTTCACAAAACCGAATTCCGAGACTGTGTGGTCAATTATTCCAAAGCTATTCGATATCGAAAAGTTTGGGGTATATTTGAGGGGCCACGCTCCTTTTACAATCAGTATCAGACTTCACAGGAACACTCTCAAGACTTTGCTACCGTTTCCCCCAAAATTTCATAAAAATTGGTTCAGCGGTTTTGGAGTCTACGTGATATACACACTTACACATTTACATTAACTTTTTATATATAGATAGATGAGAGAAAAAGTAGGCGTGGCAACATTTAAATATATAAGATCAACCTTATATTTGTTGAAAATTTATTAAATAAAATAGACTCGAACGTGTTGCTCTAAAATTAAAGATTTATTTTTCTTTATTAAATAACTAAAACTAATATGCAAAAAATATACCTAAAATTAAAGAAACGACAGTTAAAGTCTATTCTTATTCACGCTCTATTACTTAATGATCTTCAGCTTGATCTTTAGCTTTCTTATTTAGTATGTTTTAAATCATGCTATGTAAATACATAAGTTATTTTTCTCTATACTTAATTTTAATCTCTGCTGCGTGAACTGGTTTCGGCTTTACGGGCAGAGAGCGGCAGAAAGTTAATTTAAAGAAATCAAGTTTCTTTACATATATATAGTGACCGCCACTTGGTCCCGTAAACATCTCAGGAATTAGCAGGATTTCGAAAAAATGAGCGTAAACATATTGCGACCATAGTAAACATATGAAAAAACTACCAAATTGTAGTTTTATACGATCAAAATCACTATCGAGTTATTAGCTGTTTGATAATTTTTATCGTATAATATTCGCATACTCATTACTGCGTTATCATAATCTCACTTACGCAGTGCATTATAAGCACATGCTGCGTATTCTACAAATCCGAATGGGATACTTTTGGAGCATTTGTCTCGTGTTTCGGCTGTATTAAAACATACCATATATAGTATTCCCATGCAATCTTATAAAATTTTTGCTCAGTTGGTTGCTTGCTTCAAATGAATTTTTAATTTATTTTTCTTATCATGTCAGAATATATATATATAAAGATTTTTATTTCAAACATACGAGATTCTAGATACTACACCATGCAAGGTGCCCGGGATTACCTGCGAAGGTGGGTGATGCCTTAAACAGTTCCTCAACAAATGGGTTCCTATGGCATTATACAGTATGTTGACGCGTTGCAACTAGAACCCCACAAAAGCCTACATCAGATGCAATGAAATCTTCGATTGAAATTGCTGAAGATCTAGAACGCCTTTTAAATATGGTTTAAAATCACTCCGCTTTGTGTAAATATCTTAGTATACTTACTAGTACTACGACTTCAAGGGGAAAAAAACTGATGAACCTCCTCGGCAATCTGAAAAGAGGACGGCTAAATCTAAGCAGAAGCGAATGAATGATACTTTTACTCCAGCAAACCTCGTTGCATTAGGCTTGCAATCAGCATACTTCCCTTAGTTGCAATATTTGTACCTATTTCTCGTGATTACCTCTTGATATAATAGCCTCTATAATGTACATATTAAGGCGGGTCAAATTGTACGAACATTTTTTCGCAGTCCGGCTCAGTGAAAATCGTAAAACTCATATTATTTTAAGCATTTTTAGCGAAGAAACCATATTCTGTTGGTAAAAATAGATAATAATTTTTAGTACAATAATTACTAGCGAAGAAAGTACAAGAGGTCTGAAAATTGTTTCTGTATAATTTGAGAACGCTAAACAAGGTGACGTTAACAGTTTTTTCCAGCATGTCAGAATTTATTATTAACAATGGCTTGAGAAAGTGATAAAATTATGTTTTTAAAAATTAAGTATTTTAGTATTTTGAATGTGATCAGCGTTCTTAAATTATACAAAAACAATTTTCAGACCTCTCGTACTTATTCTACTAAAAGTATAGATAATATCTTCCGCAAATATGGGTAAAGATTCTTATGTTAAATTGTGTAAATATTAAACAACTTGACCACAGCGCCGCCTAGCAGATCATAACATAGCTATCAACCATTGTCTCGATAAAATAAATGTATTGTATACTCTTGACTTTAATAGGTCAAATAGTTTACATTTGAATTTAATATTGTAGATATGAATAATATATACAAGAAAACTTCTAACTTTTTCCTAAATATCTAAACCTTAGCGCCACTTGTCGGGTCCAAATATTGTCAAAGTTTTTCTTTTTGTTGTAGGATTATATGATGTGAATTTGAGTCAAATCGGTCCATAAATAAGAATTTAAAAAAAGCGAAGAGTGGGTCGAACAAAAACAAAAACTATCCGGAGCACTACACGAACATATGGTGTGAATATAAGGTGGAACTTCAGTAGTTCGGCGTGTTTATATATTAAGTTATTAGTTCTTAGTTATTAGCTGCTTTTAGTTCTTTTTTTTCGTGTGCTTTTCGAAAACCTGACTTAGAAGCATTTTTGATGATTTAAAACTATTGAGACTAATTTTATTAATAAAAATACTTAATTTTTAAAAATATAATTTTAAAATGTCCTCAAGCCATTGTCAAAAAAAAATTGTGACGTGCTGCAAACAAACTGTTATGTCATCTAGTTCAGAGTTCTCAAATTATACGAAGACAATTTTCAGACCTCTCGTACTTTCTTCGCTGTAATTATTCTATTAAAAATACGAAATAATTTATTTATTTGGATGTGATTATCTATTTTGAAAAATCCGGAGTACCCAAGTTTATCAAAAGTATATGGTTTCTTCGTGAAAAATTCTTAAAACAATATGATTTTTACGATTTTCACTGAGCCCTCGAAAAATACCCCCTAATGATATGGTCCTCATGAGCCTCGATGCGTAATTTAAATATCTCCCATCTTATTTCTTCTATTCTTATAAAAATAGTTATTGGTATGTATTAAATTACCTTCAACATGTATATATGTATATGTGTTAATCAGTAACACAAATCCAACCGTTTTTTTTATGTGTACATTTTTCCCACATGACCAAGGTTGCCAGCCAAAATTCGGAACAATTCCCACGAAAATTACCTTTTTCCAAAGTAACATATATAAAATACCACCAAAATTCCCACGCAAAGGTAAACAAAAAAAAATTCCCACAGCAATTAAAAAATACCAAAAAAAATCCCACGATCATTAAAAATTACCACAAAAATACCACGCGTTTTACAAATACCACCGAAAATCCCATATGCATTTAAAGATCCCACAAAAAATCCCATACCTATTAAAAAATACCACAAAAAAGCAATCAAAATATTTTTCACTTTTTTGGAATTTTAAAATAATTTTTGTAAGCTTAACGCTTGCATGTAGAAATGTAGAATTTTCAGAAAAGGTCAGAATTTTAAGGTCAGAATTTTGTGATGTCAATTTGTTCTTAAAACAAATATGCAATTTAATCGTTTAGCGTAAACTTATAGCTTTACTCTTCTGTGTATATAAGTCGATCATCGAATACTATGATTAAGATTTTGCTTAATAGAAGTCAAAAATTTTTTTTAAGAAATTCCCAAATTCCCATGCAATTAAAATATACCACGCTGAATACCCACCAATTTAAAAATACCACGCTGAATTAAAAAATACCATGGGAATTCCCAAAAAAAATCCCAAGATCAATTAGAAATTACCACGAATGGGATTTTTTCCACAAATCTGGAAACCTTGCACATGACCTTGTTTCCCGTATCTATTTCTTTCTTTTTCTATCTCGCCTACAAATATTTATAAATAGCATCTATAGCGTTTAAGTTTTTCATTTAGGGTTTTCACAAGATGTCGTATTGTTGTATTGTCGTATTTTTTCACAACAGTCGTATATTTTTTGTTGTTGCCTTGCACATAAAACTAATTTACGACAATACAATCGCGTTTGGTTTGTATACTGTTTGTCGTATTTCACCAGTACTGTTCTTTCTTGCTACGAATTTGTTATTACCGTGTACATTTCTTAAGTAACATCACTACCATAACAGCTTTTCTTCTTTCTTTTTTTTTGCGAGGCAAATATGTTTGAAGAATAAATTGAAAGTTTTGACGTGGCTTTCTAATTTATAACAAAATCATACCTTAGGGTATGTTCACAGTTGTATTTTTTTTTGAAAATAAATGGAGTAACGCTGAGAAATTGTGATAAAGCATTGTTTCTAATCATGTTAGATAATTCCTAAAAATTTAAACAAAATATTCAGCTTACATACTTATGTCAGATGACTCCCAACCTTAACCTGATACCATTTAAAAAGTTTAGGTTACAAATATATGCGAATCAATCTATTATGTTTGAAAATAAATGACACGTAACTTTATCCTTTGAATTACATTTTTTGAATTACGTTATTCATCTATAGATATGCATATTCATTTTGTACGCGCAAAGACGATATATATTCATATATATAATTGCATGAGTGCGCTAAATTGGTATTTTATGATTAATATACACATGGAAACTACGATATGATAATATAAAAAACTTAATTAAAAATATCAGATATACAGAAGCGCTTTCAAATAACTCGAAGTTACTTTGTTTGTAACTTGAAGTTACTTAAAACTTGTACGATCACATCAGGGTCGTAGCCAAGGGGGATTTTCGGGATTCAAACCCCCAGAGGGTAGAAGTTTCAATAAAAATTTACAAATTATGCAAATGGAGCTTATTGTAAGTTCTGCGTTTTCTTAAGCTCTGCTTATGGCGGCATTGCATCACAGCCTCTTCGTAATTTACGGCACAAAAAGTTGTTATTACATACATATTTCTGCCTCTTTCATTGTGACTCTTTTATAGTCAAGAGTTTTTAAACAATTAACTTTCGAATTAAAGATATGAGTCTAAACCTGGTTTAATTTTGGAGGAGAGTTTGAAGTTACTCATGAGTTATAAAAAGTTTACTAATATTTTTCAGAATTCTGACCTGTGGAAAAGTTTAAAGACAATCGTTTAAGGAATTTTGTGAATTTTGAGGTTTTAAGATTTATGAAGTTTATGCAAAAGTTTTTATGTCTCTAAAATTTTACTAACTTGAGATAAATGAGATATCGTTCTCATCCCTAAAATTTCTTAAAACATACTTCCATAATTCAATAGGCGAGATCCGTTTGAACGGATGTACATCCTTTAGCATACATAGTGATCACACAGTAACAGACGTGTTGGTCTTATTTTTTATATTTCTATATGTTTGTTGTTTTCAAAACAAAATTTGAAGTTCAAAAAACAAAATTTTTTAATGAAATTGTCAATAATTGAAAAGCAGTTGACAATTTTTATCAAAATTTATTATTTTTGAGCTTCAAATTTTGTTTTGAAAACAAAAAATTACAACAAACACATAGAAATATCCAAAATACTGGTTTATTTGCTAGAATAGGTCTGTTAATTTTGATATTTTTTCTATTTTTTTTCATACAAAAATTTTCAAAATTTAAAAAACTTAATTTTTTTTTTTAAATTTCTTAGGAAATTTTTTTTAGAAGGTGTTTATTTTATTATTAATATTTAAACTTCACAGCCCTATTCTTTCAAATTTACAATTGTGGCAGTGTTTTTTATATTTCTATGTGTTTGTTGTAATTTTTGTTTTCAAAACAAAATTTAAAGCTCAACAAAATTTTTTAATGAAATTGTTGATAACTGAAAAGCAGTTGACAATTTTTATCAAAATTTCTTCTTTTTGAGCTTCAAATTTTGTTTTGAATGAAAAAAATTACAACAAACACATAGAAATATTCAAAATACTGTTTAACAATTGTTAATTTGCCAGAATAGAGCTGTTAATATGTATAAATTTTAGAAATTCTGGCCATGAATGCAAGCACTTAAAATCTTGCCAACGATCTTAAAAGTGAGGATAGCATTAGAAATAATAAAATTATTTCAATTTTAGTGAAAATACATTTTAAAAAAATAAAAAAAGACGCTAAAAACAGCGTATAAGCTCAGTGGCAGCTATTGTTACAGCCAAAATATGGGAATCGTTATAAAAAAAACCAAGGTTAATTTTTAGAGGAGTGCAAATGGTACCTACTTTTTTCCATTTGAATAAAAAAAATTTCATCCAAAAACCTTCCCCCAATGTGTAAATCCTGGCTACGGCCCTGGATCACATACCTATGTCTTTTTAAGTATATTATACAAGCACACTATATAATTTTAAGCCTTAATAAACCTCGTTTTGAGCAAAATTAACTTTTGAATTGTAAACATATCAATTGTAAACATATCAATTTGTAAACATAAAAAGCGTGGGCCGAAAGTCATACAGCCGAAATGATTTTGAAATTATCAACTTATATCCACTGTAATGCATTCAAATTTGAAGTGGTATTTTATTGAATTTCCGCTCAACGTGCTCAATCGCAATTTCTTAATTGTATAAATGTCTCTTGTACTGCTGTTGGCATGGCACTTATTTTTCAAACTAAGTGTTAGTGAAATTTATCAATAAGCTCTTCGTTGCAATTTATTAAATATACATGTAGTGTTGCCAGAATATTAACACAATATTAAATAAACTTTAAGAAGTTAATTTATTTATAAATTTTGCCAGAAAAAGTTTTAATTTGGATTGGTCACGGAATTTTCTCACTTGCTTAGAAAAGTCAGCAAGAAAACAATTGCTAAAAAAACATATCTGTTTTTTATTGTTTACGTAACTACTATATTACTATTTTGCAAAATTACCATTTTAAATTGTTGGTTAACATTTTCATGCTAAAATCCTTACGAATTAAACTTATTAAAAATTATTTAAGATCGACTATGGGTCAGGAAAGATTAACAAATTTTGCAATTTTATCGACGGAATACGAAGCTGCCAGTAAAATTAATTTTGATGATGTCATCGATGAATTTTCAGCAATAAAATCTCGCAAAATCCAAATATAATTATGTTTTAAAATCTTTATTCTACACGACTATGTTCTTTTGATATAAGCGTTATTGTACAATATTCGTAGCTACGTTTTTGCGAATTCTGTAATAAAATGCATACTTATCTGACCCAAAATTTTTTTATTTTTAATGAAATTTTTTAAACTTTTTCCTTTGTTGGGAATGGGGACAGGGCGTTAATTTTTTATTCGCCTCGGACGCTAGTGAAGCTTGTTACGTCTCTGTCTACTATATATATAAACTTGCTGATATACCCGGTGTTACTCGAGAGTAATTTATATAAACATTTTAATATACCCTTCTCGATTAAATGTTTTTTAAATTCTGGAATAATGAAAAACGTGTTGAATTTAAAGTTTGAGTTACCGTTAGAACGGTAATTGAACGAACTTTAATCCAAAAATAGTTTTGGGAAATTTTGGTGTTTGGGGGTTCCATCCCTTGCGTTGAGCTAATTGAATTCAAAAAAGGGGTTCGAAAAACACATTTTAAATAATTTGCTTTTTAAGCTTTTAAATATAAATGTATTTGAAAAAGTCTAAATTTATATAAGTCCTTAAAACTTACCAATTTACGTACGTTTATACTATGATGATGAGTAGCCAAAAGAGGGGTTCTTCTGCACCTAGAATATACCTACTGTATACATATATGACAAATGTCACATAAATTTCTTTTTTCTTTTTAGTTCACGTCTTTTTAAATAAAAGCTTCTTTTTAAAAATTTTTTTTTACTTTTTATTTATTAAAACCTAACTAATACATTATTGTAGAACTTTCTGAGATTGAAATTTTTATCCAGAAATACCAAAAATTTGTAATACAAAATTTAATGATCGAAATCGGCCAACATATTTAAAGAAATTTTCTTATCTCAAGAACTCTGATGTAAAATCTTTAATTTCATAGACTTAACATTTTAATTTAAATACAATTATAATAAATAAATAAATAATGAATTTAAAGGATTTAGTCAAACTATTGAAAAAAAGGTCCGTTTTAACTTTTAAACTCCAGATTCTGCATTCAAAATTCATTTATTATAAAAGCAGCGTTATGTCATTGTTGATGTTTTAAACGAAATTTCCCACAGCTTTCAGAAAATTGGCAAGAGGACTCGAAATGCTGCACTTTCGCTATCAAACCAATAAATATGAAACTCCTGACTGAATCTCTTTAAGCCGTTAAACTGAATATTTAAAATGCTATGAAATTTATTTTTTGTACCCTTAAATTATAAGCAAAAATAAATTCGGACTCTGAAGGTACGGATAACCTAATAAGTAGTGCTTTCGCATTGTTAAAAT
Source organism: Dichetophora obliterata (assembly GCA_963920525.1). Taxonomy (NCBI): domain Eukaryota; kingdom Metazoa; phylum Arthropoda; class Insecta; order Diptera; family Sciomyzidae; genus Dichetophora; species Dichetophora obliterata. The sequence continues at coordinate 279,970,746 of OY986435.1, forward strand.
CTTTTAATGTTGATGCTGAAAAAGAATTCTCAATTCGCTATCGCCGTCGTCTTGCGCCGAAACGTTTGGATGATAACAATGCCAACGCCGCTTATTTTTCGATGAACTGTTTTTATAGAAGAGAATTTGAACTTGTATTGGATAAGATAACCTCACTGAGGCGAGATAAATTAAGCATTTGCTTAGAAACAATAAAGCCTCTGTATGAACTCTTTAATCCAATTGTATCTTCTACTAACTTGACCCAAAAGCGAATTCTAGAATCAATAAAATTGTTTGTTGGATTCACTTCAATTGAAAGCGGAATTTGAAGTATTCTATGATCTATGCGAAGGCGTAGAAACTATCGGGTACAACTAATGTTTCAGAATGCAATAAAAAACCCCTTCCTGCAGTTAACAAAATGTTGCGTTTGCTGTGCACAGTACCTGTTACTGTTTCAAGAAATGAGAGAATGCTCAGCAAATTAAAATCAGTTTAACATTATTTAAGAACCACGCAAAGAGACTCATGTCTTAATGACTTATTAATACTTTCATCGGAAGAGGACATAGTTGATCTCATTAACTTAGATAATATTGCGCAGCAATGGGCTACCTTAAAAAAAGAAGAATTAATATTTAAATGTTATATTAATTTTAAATGTTTATTTAAAAAATTAAAAAAAAAAATGTTAAAGAAATTGAAAGCCCTGTTTATTTTTTAACACATATAAGAATTTTTTAAACAAAAACCAAAATAAATTTTTAAATGCTGATTTGATAATGTTGAAATACTTTTATTTTATTTTTTTTAATAGAGGGAACGAAATGAAAACTGCCTTTAAGGGATCTTCACTTGGTAAAGATCGAAAGATTGAAAAGTGTTACTATATTATAAATGTTGTTATATCCAATGTTAATTCGGCATGCAAAAGAACTATTCTTATATGCCAAGAAGTTTAAATAAAAATAAATAAAATATGTGGGTTAAAAATTTCAGAATTTCTTAAAACCAAAGACCAAAGATTAACGAAAAAGTCCGTTTGAGCTGAAACTGTTTTGCGTTATATTTATTATTGTAAAATCTCTAAGAATCTTAACTACAATCATCTATTAAAACCAGGGACCGAAAATAACTGTTATTTTACAATTTGCAGAGGAAAAAGGCATAACGAAAAAGTTGCCGGAGGACTTTTTTATATAAACCATTATAATCGTTATGGTAGCAGCTACGAGAATATTAAAAGCCTTTTAAATTTTCGACTGTTACTATAAAAGTTAAATTTAACTAAAGTTTTTTCCTAAATAGCCTCTTTATTTATTATGTTGACTTTATATGATTTGAATACAAATTCTAAATATTTGAGAGTCTAAATCATACTTGATTTTAAATACAAATTCTAGTTGTTTGATAGTTTAAAATCGTTTATTGAGCTTCAGGTCAAAGTTAGAACAAAAAAGGGATTTAAGGGTATCCAGTCGGCTGAAACACATTGATAACCCCCCAATTAATTGTTCTAACTTTGACCTTAAGCTCAATAAAGATTTTAAACTATCAAACAACTAGAATTTGTATTTAAAATCAAGTATGATTTAAACTATCACACATTTAGAATTTGTATTTAAATCATATAAAGTCAACATAGTTAAATTTAACTGTTATTTTTTGCCTTTTATTTTTTCGGGCAAAAATAACTGTTACTTTTGACTTTTTTTAGGTAAAAAATAACAGTTATTTTGTGCCTTTTATTTTTTTTTTGGTCAAAAATATCAGACAATTTGTATTTTTTTAAAGACCGCATGACTATGTAAAATACTATTAAAACTAAAAAAGTGTTATAGCTCAAAATGTGCGCGCTGCTGAGACAATGAAATTTGTACTAAACTTTTTTTGTCGTTCAAGCGGCCTTTAAAAAAATTCTAATTGCCTGATATTTTTGACCGAAAAAATAAAAGGCACATAATAACTGTTATTTTTGACCTAAAAAATAAAAGTAAAAACTAACAGTTATTTTTGCCCGAAAAAATAAAAGGCATAAAATAACTAATATTTTTGTCGGAAAAAATAAAAGTTAAATGATAACTGTTAACATCTGATTTTTTTGATAAAACCCATAACCGGTACGGTCCCTGATTTAAACTTAAAACTCAAATTTTTAGAGTGCTAGAAATGTAAAAAATAGGGTAATTTTTTAATTTTTGTTTTGAAAATGGCGGCAAAAACTGGTATGAGGTTTAGTTGGCTGATTATACGTAGTTCAGTTACCTGTTTTAAAAGCTGTGAAATCGTTGCCACCTTTTTGGATTCGAAAAATGATGTCCAAATTGCGAAAAGCTTAAGAAAGCAGATAAAAGGCTAAACCAAAAAAAAAATTCAAAACATACTTAATTATATGTATTTTGATGTACACAAGTTTTTTTTTCCATCATTAAAAAAGTTTTTAGTAAAAATAATTACAAAGTGTTTTTCTAAGCCGATCAAATGAAAAAGACCCCTTCAAATATATTGATCGAACGGATGAGTGACTTTATATAATTCAACTATGTTGTATTTAAAAAAAAGTCGGGATTTAAGGGTATCCAGTCGGCCGAAACACATTGATAACTCCCCAATCAAAATGGCCTCGGTACGCCCCTGCTAAGATGCACTTAATATGTATACCTAGTTTGAGCGATATCCGTTGAGCCGTTTACATATGTATAAAGGCCAAGCAAACAAACAAACAGAAAATGAGTTTTATTACTATAGGCGAAATGTGTATTTAGTCTAATTAAAAAATAACATTCCTAAATTCCGCCATTATCTAAAAAATACAAGTGGCACATCAATTTTATGTTATTCAAATTTCTTATAATCCGTTCATACACAAACCATTTCAATAAAATCATTACTTTTTCTTTAACCACAACATAGCACCCAGGGACATAAGTCCCAAAAACGATACAAGGGCTATGAGCGGAAAATATCCCCCAAAGTATCCCCCATATCGTTGTGACTACCCCTTTTTAAAAATATCAAATTTCCCATGTACGAAATGTCTTCAAAATTACTTTTTATTCACAGGGGAATTTTATTGGAGACAAAAATTGACAAAAATTTGTTTGGGACTTATGACATCTTACCGGTGAGGCTTATTTTTCATTAATTTCCACCGAACTAATTACGGCAACAACTTATTTTTTATTTTTGCCAAACACAAACATGCATACATTATTTATGTAGATACTGCATTGAGTAAATCAATACTTATAAAGTTGAACTAGTCGTCAAATAAAACATATTCTTTATTATTTTTAAGATGTGAATTACTCTTGCAGATTTATTTTTTGGCATCATTTGATGAAGATCTCAGAAGCGTTCTTATCTTTTCGTGCATAAAAACCTTAAAGTGTTGCCATCATGTCTGCACTAGACTGCATTCTACGATGTAGTTTTTGCTGCTTGTAGTTCAAGGAAACAATACATACTTTCAATGCCAAGAAAAAAGTAGGTCAACAAAGCGATGTAAGCGCTTTATTGTAACAATTGAAGACAACAGAACTACTATGCAAAATATACTTAAAAATATAAATAAAAAAACTATATTTAAAAATATTGTATTGAAGTCGTTAAAAGTAGGATAAAATACTTGCGCTCAAGTTAAGGTGCAATGGCTAATTTTAGTAAAATTATTTTAATAAAATGGCAACTCTTGCCAATCCACTCTCAAAGTCACCAATTAATGTTTCCTTCGTGGTTTTTATATTCTAGCTATTATATCCTTTGAATTTCCTCCCGCTAATGTGTCTCTCTGCAAAGCTATTTAATATTTATAGTCAAGGTAGCCGGTGACAAGTTGATTTAATTTGTACGTGTCTGCAATGCAAACGTCAATAATGACCAGGTCCAAGTCCAACAACGAAGAGTCAGTCCAACAACGTACCCAACTCAGTTATTTTTCTGTTAAATTAGCATTCAAATGTTACACTACTCAAAGTATTGAGTATGCTTAAAAATAGAAACTTTTGTTAAATTTAAAACTAGGGAGATAGACAACCGCTGACTGCTTGGTATTGGCACGAAAACGAAAGTGGAAAGACTTCTTTAAGACACAGCTCTTTGTAGAAGCTGCAGCAAAATGACGGTTAAAATACAATACAATTCCTCCAGACATTAAAATAACATATATACATTGATATTATTTAGAATGCATAAATGTTTATTAATTAATTTAATCTCTGCTTTTCTATTTTTAACAGACGCTCAACACTGCTGTTGTGCAAATATACAAAACTGAGGGTTCTGCCCATTCGCACTGGAAGAAGAAGCACACCGGCGTTGTATGTTTCGTTAAGGATAGTGCGATACGCTCGTATTTTTTACGCGCCTACTGCTTAATCAAAAACGAATTAATTTGGCAACACGAACTCTACGACACAATGAAAGTTGTTAAAGCGCGACCATTTCTGCTAACCTTCGAGGGGCATGTAAGTAGTAGTAGTTATAAGGTATCAATTCTGCTCACTAACAAAATTTTCTTTATTGAGCATAAAGTTAGCTTCGCTCTTTTTGATACAAAATTAAATAATATGTGCTTGATGTGGGTTACCATATTGTCACTGCGCCTTAGAAATCAGTTATGAAATTTTCTACGCCCCTTAATTAAGTAGCCCCTTTTATTGTCTATCAACACAAAATAATATCTCGCTATCTTAATTGGTGTAAAAGTAATTGACTTGAAGAAGTAAACGACTTTTTTAAAAATTTTATTAAACCATTTTACAAAAACAGTGCTTTTATTAGGTTCGATTCTTTAAGTTGCACTATCTTGTAGAAAAAACTTAGTGCATCAGATGTTCCAACTCAAGATTTAAGCAAAAAAAATTTAATTGAATAATCGTATTTGTCTTTGTTCTCCTGATTAAGGAAATAACTAATTTTTTAGACGAAGCGACAATATGCCAAGTTGAAAACAATTTATGTTTGTTTTAAGTAGAGTTAGTTCCGCCATTAATTTTGTTCACCAATTTAAAAATTGAGCTGTAAAGTATTTAGACTGTGCAGTAGAATACCTAAAAACTGTGTACTTATTATAGTTTAAGGACTATACATTAGACCGGTTCACATTACAAAAGTGTTAAAATATTCCAGTGCGCGTTCATTTTCTGAAAGTTCGACCCCTATTAAGCACAAAAATATTTTAATACTTAAAAAAACTTTACCTCTAAGGGCTCCGCAAATCATTTGAAGGTCATTTTAGAGCTATGTGGGACTTAAACCATTTTAAAAAATGTCGTGTCTAAACGGAAAAATGAAAAAACGGAAATTAGAATATATTTTGATAAGAAACAATTATTAATAATTCAGTCTTATTTATTTTTTTTTTTAAATATGCATCTGGTAATTTTTGGCGGAGTTTTAAACATACAGTTTTACTCTCAACGAAACATTTTTTTACTTAGCGACATTTTTTTTGTAATTTTGTATTTTTGTGTGAAACTTAGGCTTTCTTGAGGTGCAACATATTTTACAGTTTATTGACCATAACTTGCGAAAAAATTAAAAATACATTTATTTATTATTTCTAAAATTAATTTATTAAAAATATGATTTTTTTTGTAATGCATTTAAATTTTTTTCTGTGCTTATCAACGACTTGCAGCAAATATTGTTTTTGCTTTTCATTAGAAGTTATTGAATTATAAAATTCTGTTATTAATGCTACGCTTCTCTCTGCTGCTCAAACTTTTTAAATGCAATTTCTGCTATTTGGGGACTAAAGAAGAAATTGCTACTTTAAGAAAGCTTAATCAAAAATTGAGTTGATTTGTTTACCTTTCCAAACTCTGAAGAAATTCTAGGTGCCGTTAAAGGAAGTGGTGACAAAAACCAATATTTGATATACACTCCAATAACAAATAAGCATATTTCCTGAACTAGTTGTTTTTCTTGAGAGGACATAGGGAACTGACTTTGGAACATCCATATTTTTAAAGAGTAAATGGATTTACATATCCATCTTGCTCTGTGCATAGCTCCTAGAAATCTGAAACGTATCTTCTTTTCCTTGTCTCCCCAAGAAAAATTGCAATAAGTTCCAACAATTCGGTTTAATCATGTCTTGCGTGGTTGATCTTGTATAAAAATTAATAATTTTCTTTAGATATCGAAGGCATAAATGGGTTAAAGATATACCAAAAAGTTGTGATTTGGCGAAAGACAAATTCTCTCCTGCTAGATCACCAATAATTTCAACAATGTTATCTGTTCCTATATTAAAAGAAGATTGATCTTTGTTTTTCCATTGCTTTTGAAATCTTTTAAATAAACAAATATCAGGACTGCTCGTCGATCCTTCAGCACGTCTCATTACACTGGAAACATTACATTACATTGGCTATGTTACAAACCTAATATATAACTTTTTAAATTATAATTTGTCTTAATACGTTGATTAGTTTTTTGGTATTTTTTTTACTTAATTTTTTAACTTCATTGAAATAGTGTTGTTTTTGTAAGTATAAATAAAGCTTTTTTATGAATACTTGCGTTTTTGTTTTTTTTTAAGTACAGTAGCTTTACTGCTTTTACAGTACAGTACAGTGTTTTTACAGTTTTTTACAGTACTGTAAAAACAGTAAAGCTGTACTGTACTGTACAGTACTGTACGGTAATACGGTACAGTATTCAGACAAATACTGGTTACAGAGCTTGACGTGCGTGGATGTGCATTACAAAGAAAAAAATAAATAAAGTGTTCATATCTGGCATTTTGAAAATATTTATTGCTGAAGCCTGGTAGTATAAAATTAATTTGATTTGCTTTGAATTTGCTCAATATCGAAAGTAATTATTTTTAGGTAAAATGCGGAAAATAACTCAATTCATTAAAAAATTTGACAATAAAAAACTAAATGAGGGCTTGTCATATCGTCTTGTAGCGTCATTGTGGATGTTTCATACGGCTCTGTGAAGAACATTGCTAATAACTATGATATAGAGGCTCCCAAGCAGCGTGCTGGTCGACGAAGCATATCAATCGACCTTGATCGAAGATCTATCTATATGTCGTTCAATTATCACTGGAACAGCAAACTGATGTTCAAAAGCAGCTCAAAAAAAGCTTGGGTAAAGAACTTTTAAAAATTACTGTTAATCGAGAGTTCTGTGTCGATAAGCAATAATATCTTAAGTCTGACTTCAAAGTTTCAAGAAATCTTTCTACAAAGTTTTCAATCGCCATATAAGTTATGTAAAAGGATCTTTTATTTTTGTGTCAGAACTTTGGCTTAGGTCATGCTAGAAGCTCCAGATTTTGTTTAATAGTGCTATTTGCGTGGAACACAGCTATATCCATAGCTTAATTCTTTTTTAAGTCGACTTAAGCGATTATTGCTTATCGACACAGAGTCAAGAAAAATGGGATAAAAGGCGAGGCGAAACATTAAAAAACCCCCACTAACAGCACGTCCCAGAAAGTTGCGGCTAGCATTTGCAAAAGCTCATGCAAATTGGTCTTTGGAGCAGTGGTCTTCCGTGATTGGGACTGACGAAAGCAACGCCAACATGCATGGATCAGACAGAATTCGGTATGTGTGTAAAAAGCCATCCAAAACGATAATAGATCGCGATGTTATTCCTACAGTTAAATTTGGAGGAGGAACAATTTTATTCTTGGGTTGTTTTACCCAAAAATGTGTAGGAAAATTAATTTTGATAGGAAGGAAAGATCAATATATTAAAGCAAGGATATTTTCCTTTTCTCGAAAAATTGGGATTAAATGCTAACAATTATACATTGATGCAAGACAACGATTCCAAAAATACGGCTAAAGATACCAAGGCATTCTTAAAAACCACAAACGTCCCGTATCTCAATCCGATTGAGAATCTATTGTTTTTACTGAAGAAGAGGCTCAATGACTATCCGAATCCGCTAGCAAATAAAAAGGAGCTTTTGTAACGATACCAAGAAGTTTGGAACGCTATTACCCCTAAAGAATGTGACGACTTACAACAGTATTCCAGCCAGAATACAACAAATAATTACTACTAACTTCTTAGCCCATCAAAAGAGATGATAATTATGAAAACCTTGTTATTTTGAACACTTTCTTTTTCAAGACATGATCTAAATGCTGAAGAAGAAAGTTTAAAAAAGTAAGCATTGTTTCAAATTGAATCAATAATATTGATTCAATATGTCATAAAAAGTTTCTGAAAACTATTGCTGACTAGTTCAAAGCAGTGTTGCATTGAAGCGAAATTTCGGTATGTGTCTTCATAACTCTTCTGAATAATAATGAGTGCCCTCAAGAACAGCCGTCACAATAATCATGAAAAATTGTGGCTGCTAGACAAAATATTTCCGTAATGTCACACAGGGCAGTACTTCAGAACTTTCATTATTACATTAGATTAGGACAGACAGTATCGACGCTTTTGAATTTGTTCCACTTTCAAATTCTTCAGTTTTAAATGCAACGCTAGTTAAATTTGTATTGAAAATTCATTTATACTTCACGTTTTACGCCATAATTTTATACACCTCAATTTTATATCGTTGGAAAGGTAATGGAACGTATAAGAAATACAAATAATGAAATGAAAAAAATTATTGCGCCTGTTGCTGGTGTTTTAAACTTTGAAATTAGCAGCCCCTTTTCTGGTAACTTGACAATAGTCAAACAGTATTTATAATATTTCTATGTGTTTATTGTAATTTTTTTATTTCAAAACAAAATTTGAAGCTCAAAAAACAAAAGGTTTTAATCACTATCTAGTCACTATCTGAAGAGCAGTTGACAATTTTTATCAAAATTTATTATTTTTGAGCTTAAAATTTTGTTTTGAAATAAAAAAATTACAACAAACACATAGAAATAATAAAAATACTAGTTGACTATTGTCAAGTTGCCAGAATAGGGCTGTAAGAATGGGTCAACTTACTGCAATTTTTTCAAAATTTGTATAATTTCCTCTGAAATACAACGAAAAAACCTTTCTAATGAAAACCCTATTTGCGAAAACCACATTTAAACTGACTGAGCTACGTTGTCTCAAAATATACCATATTTTTTGGCATTCGCTTGTTTGTGGGTCCGCGAAAAAAATTCTTAAATTCTCAAACTCCGGATTAATAAACAATCTTGGAACAAAATTTGAGCAAAATTGGAGATGGTCAGTGCAAATGACATAACACTTCAATGTGAAACGGTCGAATACGATTTTTTATATTTATTTTCTTTTCATCATTTAGATCACATCTTGACAAATAAAGGGTATAAAATTTTAAAAAAGGTTTTCTTTTTTGCTTGAATATTAATAGAAACCTTGATCGGACAAAAACAAAAATAGTCTCATCGTGCTCAGCGACCTTGAAAACATAATGTTAAATCATGAGATAAACCATCGATCATCACGTTCTCTATTGATATATTTTTGAAAATAACTTTATTTATGTGGCCAACATTTCCGAAAATTGGAGACCAGCAGTGCCTAAGGGTTAATATTTTGGGTCATAAATTTCAGTATGTGCTTTTAAAATGTCTTTGAAGCTATTTTTCAACATGCCTCTAAAAAAGACCCTTCGGTTTTTTTAGGTCGGTTTGGTTTATTGGTTATGCCAAATACTAGCAAATCTCAAAATAGTTAATGAGCTCATTGTATCATAACTGAGCAAGTGTCTTAAACTAATATATATAAACTACTGTTTGTCAATGTTACATAATTTTTTTATTTTTAAAATCCCTGCAGAAATAAATATTGAGTTTAAAAAAAACTATGCATTTAAGCTTTTTGGTTTTTTAGTTGCTCAATTGTGTTTTTGAGTACAACCATTTTTTCATGCCAGCTCTGTTTATTCTTGTATTAAAAACTTAAGCTACTCGTTTGTCGTATACGGCGAAGTTATGGTCAGCAAAATGTTTTAAGTAGAGTAGAAAATATGTAAGAGAAGCTTAACTCATCGACCACGGGTTGTTATAGCCGTATAAGTAAGCAAGTAAGTACGTGGAGCTCTTTTTAATTATCTCTATATTTAATATTTAAAAACACATGGTGAAGCTTCCTTTATGCACATAAAAGTATTGTTTAAATCTGTTTGCTTTTTCGTCCGTCCATTGAACTTAAATGTTGCTTGAATAATATTTATTTTTCTAAAATCCTCAGGACGGCCATGTGGGATTGAATTTCGTGTCAGAGGACGAGTGCGATTCATTCTTTAGAGCTGTAGATACTACGATTGAATCACGAAACCGAAAGAAATTAGGCAAGTTTTGGAAACTTCTTTGACAAATCATAAAATTATCTCAAATATAAACGCAAAATAACCATTACAGAAAAACGCAGTCGACCAAAGTCACAAATAGCACCTAATGTACCGCCAGCGGAAAGCAGAGATCGCCCTACCAAGCCACCAGTTATGCCACAACAAACCACAATAGCCGGCAATGCCGATTCACGCGTAACACTGCGTAATCATCCCAAAATTGGTTCAGTTACATTAACATCAGCAGCTGCGCCTGCACCTGCTGCTCACAAAAACTTTCTATCGTCCAGCTTTGGTCTCTCGACATCTTCCAACAAAGATAAGAAACGTAAAGTCACTAAAGCCGACATTAGCACGCCGACCAACTTTGTGCACATCAGTCACGTTGGCTGGGATGCAGACAAAGGATTCGATTTGACAGGCAATGAAAACGATGAAGTATTGACAAACTTTTTCGCCAAAGCCGGTGTTTCAGAAAATGAGCTTAACGATCGTGATACGCGTGCCTTTATCTACGATTTCATACAGAGCAATAATGTGTTGGCCTCGGTTAAATCCGAACATGTCGAGAGTCCCAAGGAAGCTGTGGCGCCAGCGCCTGTGCTGGCTCCTCCGCCTCCAGTGCCAAGCCGGCATCAACATGTAAGCAATAACGTAGCAATATAGTTGAGCTAACTGAAGTTATATACATTGTCCACTATTTCTAGCATTCAAATGGTGCTGTCACCACTCAACGTACAGCACCACCGCCGCCACCATCTAGACAACCACCTCCACCAGTGCCAACAACAATGCCTGGTTCAGCTCGAGCACCAGCGCCACCCATTAGGCCACCGCCTATTAATATTGCGGTTGCTCAACCTGCTGTTAGCGCTCCTACAGCGGTAAGTTCTAATTAGATATGATTAAGTATATTTTCTTAAATTTTTTATTACATACAGCCACCACCACCTCCACCTCCACCAATGCCATCGGTAGCACCGCCTCCACCACCACCACCAATGCCGGTAGCTATGGAAATACCCACAATCACCACTACTCACACACCAAATGCTGCCAAAGCACCTTCAAGCCTACCGGCGATACCAGATACACGCAATGCGCTCATGGAAAGCATACGCAAGGGTACCACACTCAAGGTTCGCACTCAATTTTGTAATATTTCTATTTTTGTTTTTATTACCTTAAATATTGCTTCAGAAAGTGGATACCGCAACACTTAGCACGGGCAGTGGTGATTCAAGGAACGACCTGATGACAGAGATACGCATGGGTATCGAACTGAGACCAGCGCAGGCGCGTGAATTGGGTGCCAATCGAGCTAGCGATGAAAGCGGTGGTGACACCGATGCTTTAGCTGTTGCTCTGCGTCGCGCTCTGCAAGAACGTGGACGTGTCATACAATCATCAGATGATGAAAGCGAGTCGTCCGGCAACGATGACGAATGGGACGATTAAACGTTATCGTTTATTTAAAATGTATGTCAATGTCAAAATTAAGTAAGAAAGAAAAAAGAATCAAAAATAATAACAAAAAAAAGGTAAAAATACAAAAACAAAACAAGTACATATTTTCTTTTCCAAAGGCCTCGGTTCAGTTCTGAAATAAGAACTCGAGAATTTCTACATAAAACTTTATCTTCTTAGTGCAAGTAGATAATTAATTATTCTGAATTAGGAAAATTCTTTACTGTTTTGTAGCGTACTGTTTTGTAGCGGCCGTTTAAATAACACGCACAACACAATTCTTCATAATAATCTGGGTCGAAGTCCTTTTAGGTACTTAATTTGACTTATTCGTTTTGTTTGTGGTGTGCTATTTTGTGAAACTCAGAGATTCTCTTGTTGGCAATTTTTAGCCGACTACTGTCTTCAGGATAACTTAAACATGTTTGTTTTTTTGAATTAATTTAATTTTAAATATATTCAAAAATTAAAGTTTTTTCTAACTATCAAACATTTAGAATTTGTATTCAAATCATATAAAAATCAACATATATTCAAAAACTTTATGCTATAGAAGAGAAATTCTAAAAGAGAAAAATTTCATAACTGAATAAAGGCCTTAAACATACACAACTATTTTTAACCCAGTGATGCCAAATCAAAATCGAAAACCACGACGATTGGTTAATATATAGATAATTACATAACCAAATATAGTAATATTGAAGCGTCATTAACATTTTGAGGAATAAACAAAATTTAATAAAAAAGCTCTTAAATTAAGTTTTACTCCTCAAAACAAAACAAAAATAAAATCACACATTAACAATAATTAAACAAAAATAGCTAAGCGCCAATTTTTCAGTCCGAGCTTAAACTCTTGTCAAATTAAACTGAGGTTAACTCACCAAAATTGGACGTTTAAACTCGGTTTAGGCAAAAAAGAAACGCATTATATAATAATTTAAGTCAATTTAACTTCAACGAATGCTAAAATATCTATTTAAACCGAGTTTAAACGTCCAATTTTGGTGAATTCAGCTAGGTTTAATTTGACTTAAGTTTAAACTCGTACTGAAAAATTGGCCCTAAGAATATTGATTTTAGCTAACAATGTTTACAAACAATGGTTATTTCTAAACTTACTTAAAAAAGCAATCTTTAGATTCTAAGGGCCGTATTCATAAAAATGTTTGAACCACTTGCAAAGCCTTTATTAAAGAAATAATTATGTCTTATTAATTATAATTAATCCAATACTGCAATATAGAAAGGCTCAATAATGATAAGAATTTTTATAGAAGCTTTATAAATGAGAGTACTTTAAAATTGAATGAAACCATCGTATTCTGTATAAAGACGATATTTGTTCGATTAATATATCTTAAAAATGTGTACAAAACTTTTTAGGGTAATTTTTTCAAGTCTTTTTAGAGATATTAACTTATTATTCAAACAATTCGGTTGATTCAATTAAATTTTTCAATCCCGAAGGTCCAGTTTTGTGTACGAAAAAAAGATTTTTTTAACTTTAAGAATTTTTTCGATTTTAAGTTTTTATTGGTTCGCTGACCAGAGATAGATTATGCAACTCGAAGTACTCCAGTTTCAATCCGCTTTTAGCTACTCGCCTCTCTTCGTTTTCGTTCATTATGCAATACGATAAGAGCCAGCATTTCAATTCCAGTCATTCCTTAAGAAGTTGACAGGAATAGTACCTGCTTTGTGTGACATGAAACTCTGCAAATTCTAAGACAGTTTGTTAAACAAATAAACGTAAACCACTTGTTAAAAAACCTTAATTGCACTTTATTTTATTAGTTTTACTTGCTTTTTCATATTTAATTGACTTTGCCATTTTGCGGTGTGTACATTCTTTGTGTAAAATCCGCCAAGAAATGGCAGTCGTATTCATAAACGAACGTAGCTCAAATTCAACCTCTACGCTTCATATTAGGGCGGATTCGGAACACAAACAAGACAGAGGAGAGTTGCATAATAGCAAAATTCAATTCCGCTTCCATTTTCGATAGAAGCCAACTTGCGTAATCGGCACTCACGGAATTTAGTTTTTTATAAAACCCAGCTGTATTTTGGTGTTTCACACATCGTGATCACCCCTGAAGACCTCTTTCCTGGCTCCACTATTTTGGCACATACTATATTGAATAGTATATTAAAAATTTTATCTATAAAATAGATGGGAAGAAAATTTTTAATAATTGGTCCTTTATGAGCCCTTAAAATTGGCTTTAAAATTAGGATCTCGTTTCTTAGCTTGAAAGTTCTTAAGTTGGTAAAATATTTAATATCGAAAAAATAAGCCACCAAAAACCAGGAAACTAAAGCTAACAAAATTGCTGGTGAAAGAAGGAAATTAACAGCAGCGACCAAAACAAAAAGTGATTCAAATAAAATTTTAATTAAATTAACAGCTTCCAACGTCAAGCCGACATGTATTAATAGCATGTGCATATGGCAGTAACAACTTTCTGTTAACTATACTTTGAATATAAGTTCTAGCTCTTCAGTCCTTAAATATTTTCAGTCTCAAAAAAAAAAAAAAAATTATACCTAAAAAAACATGTTTAAAAACTAGAAAAATTTAGTTAAAATTATTTCAAAAACTCGTAAGATATAATCGTGTTTATAAAGTGTTTATTCACTATAAAGTGAAAATTGATAGCATGCGAAATTTTAATCAAGTCTCAATTATTCTTACACGCTACACATTGACTTTTTTGTGGTATGAGAACATGTTCTCTATTTGTTATTGTATTTATTGCAATTCATAGCAGCACTAGAGCTTGACGTTCGATCTTTCAGTCTATCTAGTCATTTTTTTATTAAAAAATTAACCTTTATCGATATAGCTCCATTGAAAACCCTATATGTTTTACTAAGGGTAAATTTTTCAGTGCGAGCTTAAGCTCTAGTCAAATTAAACTCAGGTTAACTCAAAAAAATTGGACATTTATATGATCATTTAAGTCAATTGACCTTCAACGAATGCTAAAATATTTAGTTAAACCGAGTTTAAACGTCCAATTTTGGTGAGTTAAGCTAGGTTTAATTTGACTACAGTTAAATATTCTGAAAAACTGGCCATAAGTAAGTTGACCTCAGTTTAATTTGACTAGAGTTTAAGCTCGCACTGAAAAAAAAATTAATATAATTAACTGATTTTAATGGTTAATTGTTATCTTTTTAATCCAACAAAAATATTGTTAAAAATCAAATTACGTATAAGCGTTGTCGTAACTACTTCTTTTTCGAAAACTTCGAAAATTTGCTGTTGCGATAACCAATTCATAGTTGAAGAATAAGTATAATGAAACGTTATCACTACAATTAAATATTTCATTGCATATCCTGCTCAATTAGGTAACATTCAAATAACTTATAATGTAAGATTATAGCGTCTGAACTAATTAAACGTACACGACTTGGATTAAATAAAGCGCAATCGATTTTTTTGACGAACTTACTAATCAATAAAACTCGAATGTATTAAAAAACAGTTGAAACAAAATTAAATGTGCCAAATATAAGAAATAAACTTTAGTAAGCAACTCTATTTTCAAAATTAAAAAAAAATAAATAAACTATTTTCTCTGCCTCTTAAAAAAAATTATTTGTATAATTAATACCTAGATGTGTTTTAAACTAATTTAATATTATAATTTTTAGTAGTAAAGTTAACGACAGTAACAAAATGACGTTGTTGATGAAGTGTTCTTTGTACGATCAAATCGTTATTTGATTAAATATTAAGGATTTTACAAAACGTTCAAAACACAGCTTTGGCTCTGCAAACTCTATCTATAAAGTATTGTTCTTCCATTCGCTATTCTTGTTTAAACATTATTTAAGAAATCAAAATAGAACGGTTTTAAATAATTAACCTATTAAATTTTATAGGTTTGTAAATCAAGTTTATGTAATCATTGAACGAAAATAAACTCTAATCCTTTTATATTCATAAATTTCTCTCAAATACGGATTCAATGGACACAATAATCTTTTTTGCCTAAACTACCCCAGCAAAACATTCGCTTACATGTAATGCAGAAAATATTTTAGAACACACAAATAATTGCTTACAGAACGCATTACTTACACATAAACATGTCATTGGCGGGGGGCGATTGCAATTTCTTATATCGAATGAATAATATCTTACTAATTAAAAAAGCAACTACTGTGAGGTTCTCCCTCTTTTGATATTTCTCTTTACTAATGACATTTTTGGATTCTTACGAAAAATAAAGAAAACGCAGAAAAAATGTTATGAGGCATTACAGACCTCATTAAAATTAAAAACAAAGTAATAGCTTTTTGGGCTTCTAACATTTTGTAATGCATTAAATAAGTGAATAATAGCATTAAAAAAGAATTACAATATATGATACCCATATAAAAAGTTTTGCTGGGAAAAGGCATACTCATAAGCTTTACAAAAACTTTTTTTTATCCTTACACTCAATACTATTTATACATGAAAGCAAACTTGTGCTACTTTTATTTTGATGATGTTGATGATAAATTACATTAAATAAAGTTATTTCAATAAGATATGAAAATAAGTTTTTAATAAACTTTCCTTTATTTCAATCAAGCGATTTATTTTGTATGTTATTATATATTAATATACATAAATATACTTACATAAAACTTAAGATACTAAAGTTAGTGAGCATTTAATGCAAGCAATTAGCATATATTAATTACAACTATGCAGTTAAAAAAGACAAGCAATGCATTTTAAGTGTATTATAAATAAAATGGTTTATTACGTAAAGAACAAAAGCATGCATATGTTATGTGTTAAGTTCTTAAAGTTAATCAAATTAAATCTTAACATTCAAAAAAGCAATGCGTGCTATGTACTAACGGTAAATGTGGTACATATATAATAAATGTTCAATTATTATTATGTACATATGAACAAAATTAAAAACATACGTATGTATATGTGTTTATGTAAAGTGTATATTCGTTATTTTAATTATTTAAGTTAACAGTATATTTAACTTGTGTATTAAATATTAATCAAATTTAATTAATAAATAATAAATTTCACGAAAACCAAATATAAGTTGTGAATTGTTGCTTTTGTTCTTGTTTAATTTGGATAATTAATTTAAATAATTTAAATAATTAAAGGGCAGCATGAAGTGGCTGCTAGCATATTTGCCAATTGTCGAGTCAGAGGGCTTTTCTGAAACTTTGTCGATTGACGTGCAGCAATGACATGGCAACTCTTTGTCATTGCTATTTGTTTACAAAGTTGATAGTCGCTCCGAAAGTTTGAAATTCCAAACCTTTGACTGTCGATGATTGTTCCACGCCTTCAACAAAATATTCCATAAAAAATATGCGTTTGTTTTTTGTTACATAGTTTATATGTATTTATTGATAACTTTTTGTTTCGGCTGTAAAATGCTTTGCTATTTATTTTTTTTTGTTGTTGTTATTTATTAGCAATGCTTGTTAGATTTATGCAGTTAATATTGGCTTTAAGAAATAATAAATACAAAAATGTCTTAAATAATATTTAATTCTATGTGATTATTTTAAAAAATTTTAAAAAAGAAATAATTGAAGTAACACAAATCTAGAATCACAAATGGCTAAAAAGTTATCTTGCCATTTTCTGTTGTTATTTAAAAAAATATGTGCTGCAATGTGCGCCCCCGCTTTGTGCTCTCATGCGCCGATTTAGGACATACAAATATTTTAAAGGCATGATTTTTTTTAATGTCAACTTAGGCATATTCCATAGAAAAATTAGAGAAGGTAGCATTTTGGAGAGACAGACTGCCGAAACTGTCAAAACGAAGTTGACAGCTTATAGAAAATCTGAAACCGATGAGAAAGTGAAAAGTGGCCGCATTCAGAAAAGTCAACTGTTGTGAACTGTTATGGTAGCGATACCGTAGAAAAGTTGACAATTATTTAATTTAATTGTTTAATTATGCGAATACATAATTTAATTGCAAAGGTTCTCACTCAAATTTGCAGCGTTCTTTCAGTGTTTCAGCTAATTTTAGCACAACAGCCAGTTACCAACAGTTGACTTCGCTGAATGTGGCCATTCATTTTCTTTTGTTCTCATTCGCAAAAAGCTGACTGACAATTTTGGATATGAGAAAGAGCACGCAGTCTGAAATGCATCTACCTTCTCTTGTTCTGCCATAGCATATTCTTTTTTTTCAGAAATTTAGAATTTGTGCTTAAGTTCTACTAATGTGTTTAATTATGATTTAAAAGAACGTGAAAAGTTTTTTTATTGTTAACCGTGTTTAGTTCTAACTCAAAAACGTGAGTTGTGCATAGATTGACTTAAGTATTGATTCTATACGTCATTTTATTCGGAACTGAACAAACATTAAAATCGAGTAAATAGCAAGAAGTTGTTTTGAGAAATAACAATTTTTTTTATTCTTTAGTTTTTTGTATAAAAAATTCTAGTCTCTTAAGCACACATCGGGCACATTAGAGCACATATTTTGTTTAATAATAAATTAAAAAAGATGCAGCTATTTTAATACAAATAAAACGATATTCATGTTTAGAAAATAGAAATAAAAAAAAACTCAAGTATTTTGATCGTTCTATAGCTTAGTTTATAGAACACTTTGCTATTTTAACTGCAATTAAAATTAAATTAACGATATAATTTTTTTTTGTGTCGAGTTCAACTTTAGCCCAAAATTATTGAAATTTAGCTTATAGTGAAACTTAAAGAGAATTCCTTAGATTATAGCATATCCTTTTAAAATAAACGACTCGCTAATACCAATTACACGCTATCATATACACTAACTTATAAACTAGGTTAAATCAATGAGATGAAATGCTTCTGCCTCATTTGTTGGCTGCTCTTCACTGACGTTTACGTTCGGGCGTTCAATAGTGCCTAGGCTATCGTCTTGCAATTCACGCTCAATGTTAGCATTATTATTGTTTTCGGCGATTTCATTGATATTGCTATCATCATCTAACAGCAAATTGTGGTTGTTGCTGCTGTTGTTGTTGTTGTGCTGAGGCTGTTGCGTCAATAGCGCAGTGTTGGTCTGAAATCTAACTGCAGCATCGTGGCTCTCATTCATCAGATTTTCTGTCTCTTCATTTAATTTAGACGACGGCAAAGCTACAGCTTGTGATGATGTTGTAGGACTCTCAGTAGTGGACAAACCACTGCTTATATTGCAGTCAAAAACTGGCGGCGTTTCTTCAAAAGCCGTGTGTTGTGCCTCTTCTATTGGCGCTGGCAATGTTGTTAAAGTCTCCAAAACAAAACTATTGTCTGTAGTTTGTGTGTCCATTACTGGCGCATTTTGTTCATTCATCATCTCATTATTGAGATGATTTTGTAATTCTTCATAGGTGTCGGGGTGATCTTCAACTAAACCTGTGACCGCCGACATTGCAGCGACTTCGCTTATTGTGTTTTCTGGCGGTTGAGTTTCAAAAAATGGCTGTGCAATCAAGTCAGCATCAACATCTTGCGTTATGGCGCCACATATTGTGTTTGGCTCTGTTACTTCAGTGAAGTTTGTAACGTTTTCTATATTATAGGCAGGTATGACTTCTGGCTGCTTGCTTGGTTCAAAGAAGGCTTCAGCGTTTTCAGAAACAACGGACAAGATTTTAAATTGCAGAGGCGATGGCATGTTGAATGTCGAAACTTCCGATGCTTCTCCACTTAAGGGATGATGCTCAGTAAATTTGTCGACTGCTACTGGAGCTTCTAAGCTTGCAGGACTGTGCGGTGGTTCGACTGAACCACTTATCACACTAGAAATAAACATAAGCGGACTACGCGACACTTGCTCATTTAGTGGTTTTACATTAAAATCATCTTCTAAGCCTAGCTGTTGTTCTTGTTCGGCTTTACTTTTTACACTACTTTCTATGCTGATCGTTGACGGCAAGTTGTTGACATTTTCAAGCAGCATTGGTGGCAGCTCTAGTTCCCGGTATTCACGTTCTTCTTCTTCCTCGTCTTCTTCTTGGTCATCATCATCCTCATATTCTTCCTCGTCCTCGTCCTCGTCCTCTTCCTCTTCAATGTCATCTTCATCTTCCTCTTCATCTTCATCCATATCTTCAGCTTGATCCATACTGTTATGTTGAAGTTTTGGCTTCGGATGCTCTGTACGTCGTTTTTTTCTTGGAATTGAACCATTTGACAACATCGTTGCAGGTGTTACAGATTCATTTAATTCCACTTCTGAGACCTCGATATCCTTTTCTTGTTTAATGACGATGTTATTGAAATCAATGTTAGCAATATAAGCTTGCTCCTCACTGAGTTTCTGCGCATCGGACAGAGCGTTAGCACAAGTAGTTGTATCTAAATCAAAACCTTTCGGCTGCGGTGTTGAAGTTTTAGTCCAGTTTGATTCGTTCAAACGCAGTTCTTCATCCTGCATTGATAAAGTTGCCTCACAATTTGTTTCGTCCAAACTGAGCTCATGATGCTCTGATGGAGCATGCTCTGATGGAGCATGCTCTGATAAAGCATGTTCAGGTGAAGCATGATCAGGTGAAGGGTGATCAGGTGAAGCATGATCAGGTGAAGCATGATCAGGTGAAGCATGATCAGGTGAAGCATGATCAGGTGAAGCATGATCAGGTGAAGCATGTTCAGGTGAAGCATGATCAAGTGAAGCGTGATCAGGTGAAGCATGATCAGGTGAAGCATGATCAGGTGAAGCGTGATCAGGTGAAGCATGATCAGGTGAAGCATGATCAGGTGAAGCATGATCAGGTGAAGCATGTTCAGGTGAATCATGATCAGGTGAATCATGATCAGGCGAAGCAAGTTCAGGTGAAGCATGATCGGGTGAAGCATGGTCAGCTGAAGTATATTCAAGAGAAGCATGTTCTGGTTCAACGTCTTCTGACACATCACCTTCGGGTTCACCATGTTCAAGTGAAACTTGCTCCGGTGCAGCATGTTCTGTCGAAACATGTTCTCCTGAGTCACGCGACGTTGATAAATTCCACATTTTCTCTTGAGGTGGTGGTTCTCTAAGTGTGCTGCTAGAACAATTTTCGGCGTCATCCGTTTGCATTGGAGACTCTTCATTTTCTGGTTGCTGTATCTGATCGCCATAACCCTCATCCAGGCGTTCTTTTTTAATGACAACAGGGGTGTGTTCAGGTTCAACAGAAGAAAATGTGTCAGCCGCCACTTCACTGCCACTGCTGACTGCGACAATTTGTGGCAATGGCGTTGAAACCTCTGCTACGCTTCGTATACGCATAACACCACTTGTAGACTTGACGGCTCTACGATTGACTTTTTTCGGCTTAGATGGCGACTTTTCGACTTTTGACTTTTTGTGCCTCTGCGTCAACATCTCAACATCTTGCGGTATATAAGTATTTTGTTGTATTTCGCCGACTTGGTCTTCATCTTGTGACATTTCTACGCCACCACTAACTTGCGTTATTTTCAGCAAGCGATCCAAGGCTTCGCGGCATGGCTTTATATCCTGCATTTCGTCATCACTCGGCAACGAGGGAACTGTACCTTCAACTGAGGCATTCGCGTCAGTTTCGTGTTCGTCGCCACCAACATTGAAGTCTACACCACTCGAAATGCATGATATTTTAAATTCCAATGGTTGAGGTATTGTTGTCATGACTAAAGTTCGCATTGCATCTTGATCTTCATGATTATGTGTAGGGGATTGTATGGTGGCAGCGATTTCATCATCGTCCATGCGTTCTTGTTTAATATGTACGATGCCAGGTTGAGGCATACAAATTGGTGCGGAATCCTCTGGCGGAACTTCCAAATGTGGTTCCAGCTAGAAGAAATAATTTGGAATTTTTTATAAAGACTTCAGATTATTTTGTAATAAATCAAATCGCTCAATCAATATCTCTCCATAATATACAGTGGTGATCATACATTTAGCAGCATAATTTGTTTTTTTATATAATTTTGATGCCCCCATGCGTACTGCGTAAGGGGTACATTACCATTTGTAACGATAATAAGGAGGTGTGGTAGGTATATAAAAGTGTATATATTTTTTATCAGCACACCTGCTGAATCGATTTTATCATTTCGGTTCATCTGTCTGTCTGTCTGTCTGTCGACACGATTACAGCTGCAATTTTGAAGCTATCGTAATGAAATTAAAAATACTAGTACGCCTGCAGTCGAAATTCGACCAATTGGCATTGTAGCGTAGGTTTGAGAAAACAGAACATAAAGGACGCAAAGCGTTGACCACAGTAATTGGTTTCCAATTTTGTAGCGTTGAAGTTGGTATACTTAAACGCAAATATAAACACAAAGGCTGAGTTGCTAAATGAATTTATGCAATGCATCAGTGTGTTTTTTTTTTCAAATGGTGCTAAGTTTAAATACGAAAACTGAGCTAAAAAAATAGTGTAGTTGCGCAGTTTTGGTTAATATGCTTTGGACCAATTCAAAATAAAACGCACTTATGCATTGCATAAATGCATTTAGGAACTCAGCCAAACTCTTTACTATATAAAAATTAACACAAACTTTGTCATTTCGTAGCTTTAGTGGAAGAACCACTTGTCAAAAATGTGTCCAATAGAGAGTTTATATCTTCCCCGACTTAACATCTATAGGAGTAAAATGTATGAGAGGAGTGAAATGTTTAAGATGGTTCTATTATGTTGTCATCCTCAATATTACTTTTAAACACCTCATGGTTTCTTCCATGGTTTAGCATTTTTCGGAAAGTAAAATTAATTTTTTTTTGAGACTTATATTTCGGATCATGGGTCACCAGTACTCATTTGTTTCTGCTCATTTGTGTATTTCTCAATTTATAATAAATACTAAAAAACGTACGACAGATTTCGTTCTTAGCGTACGTATGTTAATAAAAAAGTTGTAGATGTAGTGAAATGGTATGAAAATAATTATTATTATTTATTTAGACAAATTGTTGACATTAAAGACTTAAATCTTTTACGTGCCGCATATAAAAATAGATAACAACTAATTACGCACTAAAAAAATATGCGATCGCTCCAATGAAAAGCAACCAGCGAGCGCTCTTTGCTGTTTTATGTGATCAAAAAGTGAGTTTTTACTATTTTATAAGATCAATAGGCGAGCAATTAATTATTAAAAAAAAACAAAGTGAGGCATGTGCTTTTTAGGAAACTTTATCACTATTTTCTGTGAAAAAAAATGTTTAATGTTCCTTTGCTGATCCATTTGGATCATTCATTGATCGCTCTTTTCCAACTCCTCTGGTATGTTAAAGGGAGCGCTAGCGCATGTCCCTTCCTAGGACATGCAATTTTAAAAGAGAAAACAAATTACACCTAGTTTGGATCAATAAGCACTCCCAGATCACTCATAGGATGGTTCACTTTTAAGTGAAATTAAGGAAATTTTTCACTAAAATTATTTTGAAAGCTGTATTACTTTATTAAAAATATAAAAACAACTTTCTGAAAAAATTAATTTTCGCAAAAAAAAATCCAGGCCCCCAATGCCCATGAATATTAATGATAGAAAAGGTCTATAAAGTTTTGTGTCAAAACGAAGCAATTTTTGCGGATACATGATATGTCGTATGAAAGAGTGTGAGAAATTGAATTGTAAAAAGCAAAATAAAACAATCAGCCCTATCACGAATAATTTTTCGCACGGAATCGGAAAAGATAGTTTTCATTTTTAAGATAGCAGATAAAGACATCACATTTATTTACACTTACGAAAATTGAAGGTTGATAAACAAAATTTGCATTAAAAATTTTCAAAATATTCTTGAGCTTTATCTTAAAAATTAACTCCCTTTTCCGATTACGCGAGAAAAATTATTAATAACAGCTTTTGACCAAATTTTTTTTGGGAACATTGCATATTTTAGAAGTTTTTTGAAAGCAAAATATAATATACTCGAGAAACAATTTGTGTCCGAACTAAACTACTCAGGCACAAAAATTGTTGAAACAAATTGTTTAACAAAAGTTGTTAAAAACTTATTATTTTATTATATTATTTAAGGGAAACATTAACTTTTCATGTAAACACTGGTGCGAGCCCGACCTACGAAAACAAGTATGTTATTATGTCTACACATAAAACAACTTTTTTCAAAAAAACCTTCTTCACGCCTTCTATGGTTTGTCTAGATTGATTTGTGATAAAGAAGTAAACAAATAGCACAACAAACAAGTCTTTGCAGAATCAATGCAGTCGCTTTTTTGAACCTTTGCTTTTGCAAAGTAGTAGAAGAACATTGCTTTGGAGGCGACATACAGCACATAATTCTGTTTTAATTTAACAGAAGATGTTATTATAAGCTTATCAAAGTGGATGGTACTGCAGAAACCACAGAAGACTACTGATGAGTTGATGTAGCTATCAACGAAACAGCTGTCTAGTCTGCTTGGTGGTTTGTTCTGCAAAGAACTTATTGTTGTTGCAACCTGTTGCTTCATGAACTTAATTGGCATTAAGCTTATATATAATTCTAACAAATATTTTTTTAGAATTATTAAAAACAATATTGTAATTAAAATATGCCATCATTAACTTTTCATGGAAACATTTTAATGTTATTAGTTTCAGCAATTTCTACATAAATTCATTAACCATGATTATCAAATCGTCTGCACTGTTTCACAAATGTAGTTTTTCTTTTTCGTAAGCTTTTTTGTTTTAGTAAAAATGGAAGGCATTGGCTAGAGATATGAAAAAATGGTTGAGGCAAGGAAAGGACAATATATTAAATTTGTTTTTTAATTACATTATAACTTAACTACCTAATTACTTAAATACCCAATTAAACTTCTATGGAAATTTTAGTAACGTAACACCAGATCAAAAATCCTAATATAAAAAACACCAGAAATAATTTTTATGTTTGATCACTTGGAAAATACACTTATGTTATTTTAAAACCTTTTTTTAAATAAAGTTTTATACAATAAGTCTTGCCCAATTCAGAGAGTTTTGCATATTTTGTTATCCAAGTCAGAAATCACTTCCGTTTTTTGTAACGTAACGCCAGGACATATTTTTGCTTATATCTTTAGATCCTTAGGGTTAAGTGTTGCCATTGTTTTAACGTTATATGGTGCTACTTAATTACTACGCAAATCGTCCGTAACGCCAGTTTAGAAATGCCCATATATAGAGCTAGTTTTGCTTATATTCAAAAAACTAATATAAAGTTCGAGAATGAGCAAAATCGGATGAAAGCCATGCCTACCACGATTATACAGAGTGACTTTATCAAAATAGGAAATCTCTTTGACGCAAAAATTAATATATCGACTTGGAATTTTGCACATAAGCTTTATTTATTTCGTATTTGAAATTTGTCAAAATCGGATGATAACCAAACTATCTCTCATACAAAGTGATTTTATAAAAATGGTAAAATCTCTTCAAATGCCACAAGTATTAATATATCGACTTGGAATTTTATACATAAGCTTTGTAGCCTTAGTCTGCTGATTGACAACTGTAATTTCATTGACAAGAGAGTCTGTTATGTGCTATTTTTTTTGGTTCATGGAGTTGGAAACTTCCAAAATGTCTTGTGAAATTATTTGTTATGACTACAGCGTCGAGCAACTAATTAACAACGATGGTACTTTTCGTTCCTACCTTTTTAAAACAACAGATGTGTAGGTTGCAAACAGAGTGAACGCCGAAGCAAACAGGCAGAGACAAGCGCAGGAAAACTATGTGAACAAAGGATATAAAAGTCAGCTTGGCTTTATTTCTATCTCGTTTCTTCGCAGGTTACCGCCTATTCCTGTATGCCTGCCTCCCTGCTTCGACGTTTAGCAGCAAATCTTGCGAATAAAGCACAAAGTCAATTTTTACGGAAATTGTAAAATCATTAAAAGGATAATATTAAATGCTGTGCGATATTTTAAAAAGAACAAGACGGTAAAAATTTACCCCGCAAACGTAGGGCCCTTAAAACTACTGCCAGATAAGATGAGCTGTTAGTACGCGAATCTTAAAGGTTTCCTCAGAAGACAACAAATTAAATTTGTGTCTCTGTTTTTGGTGAATGTGAGAGCTCACCATCAGTAGATACCATCAAACGACGATTGCGAAAGAATGAGCTGTTTGGAAGAATTTCTAGGAAGAGTTTAGAGCTCACCAAAAAATATTACCACTGAACTGTGTACGATTGGAAAAAAGGTCTTGTTTTCTGATGAAACCAAGATAAACAGAGTCTCCTCGGATGGAAAGGCATATGTGCGTCGTCGGCGGTCCAAAGAATTTTATCGAAAGTATACTTACGCAACAATAAAACATGGTTGCAGAAGCATTATGCTATGGGACGTTATGTTGTGGCGTGGTGCTCGACCCAATCTCAAAATTGACGGTCGTATGGATCAGTTTCAATACATTTGAATTCTGAATGATATTATGCTACCATTTGCTGAAGACCACATGCCTATAACATGGATCTTTCTACAGGACAACGATCCGAAGCACACGGCACGCACTAGAAAAAATTAGTTTAACGGCGAAATTATTAAATTTTTGGACTGGCCTTCATGTAGCCAGACCTTATTCCAATAGAGAACTTGTGGGAGAATTCAACCCTAGAATCGTAAGACTTCCGTTGACGTAGAGTTTTACCCTACGTACACTTTGTATGCAGCGTACACGTAAAATGTACGTATATTATGATATTATCTATGTTTCAATGCTTCTATCAGTGTGTTTCTGATTGTGATCTTGAATAAAAATCAATGAAACTTAAATTGAGTTATCCGACGAATTGAACCTATATCAAACAATGAAAATGCAGCATACACAGAATACACACCATAATATTCTCTCCATCACACCCTAACTT
The DNA here is from genome assembly GCA_963920525.1 of Dichetophora obliterata. NCBI lineage: Eukaryota > Metazoa > Arthropoda > Insecta > Diptera > Sciomyzidae > Dichetophora > Dichetophora obliterata. The sequence continues at coordinate 279,997,275 of OY986435.1, forward strand.
GTTGTTGGCGATGGACGAGTTCTTGTTACATGTTTTTTGCAATCTCATTCAATTGAAAAACATTTAAATGAAATGTAAAGTTGACATTTTTGAAAATGCCCCTAATTATATAACCACCACTGTATTTTGAGCATCATATTAAAAAGGCGCGATCAAAAGCTTTTGAAAGCTCAATTTCATTACTAATAGTAAAAAAGTAATATAAACACCTACCCTTTCTTTTTCCTTTTCGGTATCCTTTCGTTTTTTCTTCTTCTTTTTCTTCTCACTTTTTGTGTTATCGTCTTGCTGAACAATAGAAGAATTTAACTTGCCATGTTCTTTTGTTATTTTTAATTTCAGCACTGGAATTTTATTGGGATTTGCATCCTCTTCCGGAACTTCTTGCTTGACGCTTGGCTCAATATTTTTATGTTTTTCCGGTTCATCCGGCTGCTCTTGTTTAATGGAAACGCCAGCCAATGACACATTGTCATCGTCATCATGAGTGGAATCATTTTGGAAATCGTCTGCTGGTGGAGGAGATGGTGAATGAGGTGGTGGAGCCTCTTCCATAGGAGCGTCTTCCTCCGCTGTCGATGATGCTCCTGCAGCTGCTGATGCTTCTGGCGCCATAACTTCACATGTATCCATATGCACCTCTGGTTCATGTTTAATACTAACAAGTGTATCCATGGTTGATTTAAGAAGCTCATCGACTCGTTTCAGTTCCTTGCGCGAAACGCCCTTTTTGTTGGTTTTTTTAGACGCTTTTGCATTCGATGTTGTTGGTGACATTTGTAGGTCCTCATTCATATCGACATGTTGGCCCGGTATTAAGACACACTGATTGGATTGCATAAGCATTGGTGTGGAGAGGCGTGTCAGAGAAACAACTGGCGTCATATTGACAGCAGTGCTACTGGTGTTAGCTAGCGCCTCTGCTGCAGCAGCTGCTTCAACATCGTTTTCATTTTTAATGCGTACATTTGATTCGGCAGCAACAGCGGCTGCAGGAATATGTTTGGAGTAGTTGATAAACATTTTGGGACACACAGAGGCATGTTTAATATAATCGACATCGCTCTTCTGATTACGATTACAACCAGCACACTTTTTTGTTTTCAGCGAACATGGATGTATGTTATACAAGAAAGTTGTGACAAATGTTTCTTGACATTGGGGACATTGTCTATCCAAAACAAGCATAGCGGTGGGTACTTCAGGAATGTGCTCACGAAGATGCCTGCAGAGTTGAAAGATATTAATTATTTTTAAATGGCACATACAGGCAGAGCCTTGCACAAACGTTCGTTCGTTAGTTCGTTAAAAAAAATATTTTGTTCGTTCTAATAGAGAAACAAAATATTTTCTTCATTCGTTCCAGAGAGTATAAATTATATAGAGATTTCAGTTCGAAGTTCACTCAAGTTTCGTTGTACAAGCGTCCGGAAAATAGAAAAGCAAAACAAAAATAATTATGCTTTTACCTCAGCAGTTGTTTCATGTGCACCTATAGAAAAGTATAGGCAGCGTCAAAACGAACGCTGAGGCAAAGCATAATTATTTTCGTTTTGTTTTTTTATTCTCCGGACGCTTGTACAACGAAACTTGAGTGAAATAGCTTTCGAAGTCGAACTGGGACCTCTATATAATTTATACTCTCTGTTCGTTCGTTCGTAGAAAATGGTTGTTCGTTCGTTCGTTCGTAGAAAATTCTTATTCGTTGTATCGTAGAAAATAGTTATATTAATTTATTATATTTTATTGAAGCTACATTTCGTCGTTCGAAAATTATTGTGTTCAATATCTCAAAATTTAAAAAAAATTAGATAAGACTGATTTTTAGGCAAACTTTTCAAGAAATATTAATTTATTTGTTCGTAGCAGGCATGCACGTTAACGTTAATTTTAACGTTTAACCAAAATTTTATTTTTGTTTCGTTGAAGCCATAGTAAAATTAGAGAAGGCAGAAGCATTTCGGAGAGACAGACTGCCGAAACTTTCAAAACGAAGTAGACAGCTTATAGAAAATCTGAAACCGATCAAGGTATTTATAAGAAGGTAGTGTTAGTAGATAAAATTCTCTCTTGTTGTGGGTGCCTGAGCTGTCAAAATCAATTGTTTACGAACAAAAGCAAATCAAATTACAAAAGTTGTCAATAACTTGTCAATAAATAGAATTATGTTGCGTTTTAAATTGATTTTAACAACTTTATTTTTAACAACTTTAGAAGTTTTTGTTAATCCGTCCTTCTTTTCCAAACGCACAATGCAATTATAGGATGCACCCATACGTCTGATTTCGCCGCAGATGGCATAGGTCTTGCAACCAACGGTCATGCGGCAGGTTTCTGCATCAACATCGACGATGCTCAACTGCACAGAAGCGTGGTCCCTGTCAAGAATGATTCTGTTGGATGCAGAACACTTTCTTGGGCATACAAATCAACAGACTATCCGGAGTCGTTTTTCATGTTTATAGATTTTTTGTATAAATTTAAAAAATATATGACACACGGCAAATGGAGTCGAAAAGAAAAGCCATTAAAATATTTGCGAACAGTTTAAAATATTTCGCAACAGTTATTTAATTCACGAAAAATACAAAAAAACTTTCAGCACGAACAAAAATGAAAACCATATGAATTTCACATACACATAATATACACATCTGACATTTTTTTCTCAGCTTTTATTGTCTTTTATGCTTTTCTTATGTTTGACAGCTACGGTACCCACCTCTCTGTGACGACACTACCATGTTGAATATACCTTGAAACCGATGAGAAAGCGAAAATTGGCCGCATTCAGAAAAGTCAGCTGATGTGAACTGTTATGGTAGCGATTCCGCAGAAAAATTGACAATTATTAAATTTAATTATTATAATTATTTATTTATGTAAATAATTTAATTCCAAAGATTTCTCACTCAAATTTGCAGCTTTCTTTCAGTGTTTCAGCGAATTTTAACACAACAGCCAGTTACCAACTGTTGACTTCGCTGAATGCGGCCATTGATTTCCTTTTGTTTTCATTCGCAAAAAGCTGACTTTGACAATTTTGGTTTTATTTTTTTTAAACTTACATGAAATTTATTTATTTTCTTTATGTGACACAAAACATTTTTGATGTCTCCAACATTTCGTTTTTTATTGTATCTAAAGCTTAAAACACATTTGGTTGTGAAAATTTTTACTTTTTTAACCCTTGGACAAACACATGGTTCTGGCCAGGCATATTTCATTTTTGAGCGTTTCTGTATTTCCCGGTAGCCGCCTAAAATATTGTTGGCTTTCTATTTTATAAAAAAAAAAATTCGAAAATATCGCTCCAACTCGAAGAAAACTGCAAAAAAAAGTACCCCTCGAACAAACACATATGCCTGGCCAGACTAAAGTGAAATTATTACTATTGTTATGGCAGAGGATTTAGAATTTGTGTACAATACGCGCTTGCGTACAGGCAGCCTTACTGATAACTTCCAACAACAACTATCATCAACGTTACAGCGTGATTTCGCACTTCATACAGAAGAAGACGAAGAACTAGATTTATTTGAAGACCAAAGCGGTGAAAACACAGATTTTGTGCCCAAAGATGACGCCTCGGACATTGAATATGAATTGGAAATTGAAGCAAATTAAATATTCGACAGCGATGAAGAATCCGAAGAAGAAAGTGAAAATGCACTAACTCAAGCTACAGACGGTTTTTTGCTTGGAAAAGATGGTACCAAGTGGATTACAGCTGAACCCGCTACAGTGAGATTCCGCCAGCACAAAATCATGCGTTTCAGAGGTGGACCAAAAAACAAACTTGATAACTTCGCTTGAGGTGTTCAAGCTTTTCTTTTCACGGAATATTATGTTCATCATCGTAACACAAACAAATCGATACTATTGGCTTTTGGTGTCAGTCATAATACTATGCAGCTCTCAAGATTGAATATTCCGTGCAGCCATGTCATATACACGTTATGTTACTTTGATGCGCTGCATTCAATTTGACTATAGTCGTACGCGCGCATTTCGTCAAAAAACCGACAAAGCTGCTCCCATTCGCGACATATGGAACTTCTTGAATAACAATCTTGCCAGTAATTTTGAACCATACGAAAGTATAACCCTCAATGAGCAGCTATTTCCATACCGTGGGCGCACAAAGTTCACGCAATACATCCCATCAAAGCCCACAAAGTATGGCATAAAAGTATGGTGGGCATGCGATGCGAAAACCAAATATCCGTTGCAAGGAAACCTGTACACTGGTAAAGTGGGAGAACAACGAGAGACAAACCAAGGCGAAAATGTGCTTATGATGCGCCAACAGCGGCAGAACTATTATTGCTGATAACTTCTTTGCAACACTAGACGAAAGACGTTTCGTCGATTGGACTAGCATACGTTGGCACCATTAGATCCAACAAAAGGTGTCTTCCCAAAGAAGTGAAAAAGACAGCAAACGGCCAGTGCTTTCATCTGTGTTCGGTTTCTATGATAACCTTGTATCACTGTGCAGCTACGTTCCAAAGAAAAACAAAGCAGTAAATCTACTATCCACTGTGCACTACACCGAGAAAGTTGAAGGCGTAGCAAAAAAACCGGAAGCTATATTATTTTACAATTCAACAAAGGTCGGCGTTGATACAATGGACCAAATGGTAACGCATTACTCCACAAAACTGTCAACCAGACGTTGGCCATTAGCATTTGTTTGCAACATGATAGACGTCATGGGATTAGCCGCTTACATCATATGCAATGAAATTACAGAAGGAACCAGAAAAGAGAAGCGACGAATGTTCTTGAACACGCTGAGTAAACAATTGGTGCTTGCTAATACTGAAAATCGCATGAGCAACAACCATATTTTGGGACAACATTCAACAAGCATACTTAGAAATTCAAAGTTACGGTATCATTTTTGCCATACAAATGCATAAAAACTTATAGGGATCTGGCCAGGCATATGTGTTTGTTCAAAGGTTTCAGAATATGTGTCTGACGGAGGGTTAACATGGGTAGAAAAAAAATAGTGCGATTTTGTGCGCGAGTTTAATTCTTTTGTGCAAGAATCTAACTATGGAATATCTTCTTTATTATAATATATTTATATACCTTTTCTTTCAAACTCCCAGGATCATTCTCAAAATAAATTATATTTTTAACGAAAATACACTAAGACTTTGTCATAGAAATGATAAGATTTGTTTTCAATAAACTTGAAACGAAATTTTTCTTTTTGATTATTTCGTTTTTTAACAAGACGAAATTTTTTTGATATTTTTTAACGTTTTTACAAAAACGAATTAGTTCTAATCATGATTCAATTATATATAAGCTTGAGTAAGCTGAGAGCACATATCTTTCGGCGAATGTAAAAAACAGCTGTTTGGTGTTGCTATCTTTTACTTTGACATTCGCCATCCAGCGTTTTTGTTTAAAATGGTCACTGGACACTTTAAAAAAGGAAAAGTTTTCCTTGTTCCAATATATTTGGCGAATCGCGTACTTTCTCGGCATTTTGAAGTGGTAACAAAAACTCAAACTCCAAGAAAATTGTTTAAAAGTTATTTGAACACACATTTAATATTAAAATTCAATAGTTTGACTTCTAGTCAGAAATTTTAATTTGATTGTTTACTTGCTTTTGTTTTACTCTGACATTTTGCGATCTAAGTTTTGATGTTCTATGAGAACAATTTCATGGCTACTTAACCTTATATATAATTGAATCTTGTTCTGATAATTTATTTTTTATGCTCAACGAAACAAAAAAATTTTTTGATTTCGTTGAGCAAGTCTGGTTCGTAGATAATGAGTGGTGTGAATAAAATCTGAGTGCATAATATAACTAACCAAGTAGCCGCAAAACTATTGAAAAAACTGTTATCGAACGCTCGTTTTATGTTTTCTTTTGTTTGACGTTCGTTGAACGCAGCTCGAGAGAAAATAGCTTGTGTGCACGGCTACCTGATAAATAATAGTATCATGTCTGAGTGAACACTCTGAGAGAATTCTCTTGAGGAGAAAAGAATACCTTCAATTTGATTTTATTCACAAAAAAGTCAGTTAATAACGAAATAAAAATGCAAAATTGATTTATAAATAAAATTTTTAATTCACATTAATTTTTTAAAAAATGATTAATTATTAATTTGAATAATTCATTTTCGTTATTCAGAATAATGAATTATTTTTTTATTCATTTGAATGATATTCACAACGAATACAATTCACATAGAATTTCAGAAATTTCAATTATTCTTTATTTATTCATTTTTTGTTCGTTATTAATTTTTTATCATTATTCATTTATTATTCATTTTTTATTCATTATTCATTTCTTACTCATTATTCATTATTTTTTTATTAATTATTAATTTTTTATTCATTATTCACTTGTTATTCAGTATTTTGTTTTATCTTCAAATGCAAAATATAAAAATATATATGTTTGTTTAATAATTAAAAAATGGTATAAATATTAAAAAAAAAATAACGACTTTAAACTATCGAACAACTATAATTTGTATTTAAAATCTAGTATAATTTAAACTATCAAACATTTAGAATTTGTATTTAAATCATAGTAAGTCAACATATTAAAAAATTACTTTATTTAATTTAAATTACCTTCTTACAGTAATTGTTATGGTGACATAAAGTTGCTTGGCTTTTTCTGTATTTTGATTTTTTTAATAAGTCCTGCACAAGTCCTGCATTGGTAAACAATTTCACAAATGTAATTTGTTTACTTAATTAATAAAAATAACGGTAAACGAAAGATTTTTCGAAAATATTTGGTATGTATATCTGGTATATTGAAAATTTCCGCTATTATGACATCAAAATTATTGCAATATCTTGAAAACTACAGATTTTATCAATATACAGTGGCTCAAAGTAATAATGGAACAAACTTAAAAATTGCATGCAAATACAAATTAAAGCTTTTTTTAATGGTCCAACTGGAAAGTATTTGAATATTTTCAAAAGTGGTTGATGTGATTAACATAAAATAATTATAATTTATGCGAAATAACAATTAATTTTTGTAAAAAAATCCATAAACATAGCTAAGAACAAAACCGAACCTCAAAGTAACTATGGAACACCCTATGATTCAGTCTCAATTTGTCTCAAAATGAGTAGGAAGTTAACTTTAGTTTGAAATTTAACTGAATAGGCTCGTAACGATCGTTTTATAATTTAATTTATACTTTTGTTTTAAGAAATAAAGTGTGGAAAGTGAATAATGGCACCGCGTGGTAAAATAACATCGGTTGAAACAAGGAAAACTATAAAAAGATTATCCGACAACGGCAAAACAGTTCGTGAGATAGCAGAAATTGTTGGTCGAGCACCAACTACTGTTTTTTACATAATAAAACGCTATAAAAATGAGACTGACTTCGAAAATAAGCCAAAACCCAGTAAGAGGAAAATATTTAATAACGCTGACGAGAAGTGGCTGGTTCGACAAATTCAGCGGAAACCAAATTTGAGCGCTCCAAAATTAGCTGCTGAGGCTGAGAAATTTCTGGGAAAAAAGGCTGATCCAGAAACTGTGCGGATCATTCTGCGAAAGCACCAGCTTAATGGCAGGATTGCCAGGAGAAAACCGTTAATAAGCAAGGCGAATAAAAAAAAACGCATTGCATTTGCCAAAACATACCGTGACAAGGATTTTTCTTATTGGGAGCAAGTTGTTTTCACAGACGAAAGCAAATTTAATGTTTTCCGTTCAGATGGTCGATCCTACGTGTGAAGAAAGGTTAATGCGGAATTGGAGAAAAAAAATCTTCGCCCGACAATTAAGCACGGTATGGGTTCAGTGATGGTATGGGGTGCCATGTCAGCTGCAGGTCCTGGAAAGCTTCACATCATCGATGGTATTATGGACCAACATGTATACCTTAATATATTAAAGAATAATTTGAAGGAAAGTGTAAGAAAGTTGGGCATTGAGAGTTCATTTTCATTTTACCAGGACAACGATCCGAAACACAAGGCATATAATGTGAGAAACTGGCTTCTTTATAATTGCCCACATGTCTTGGAAACCCCACCCCAATCTCCAGACCTCAATCCTATTGAGCACGCATGGAGTTACCTAGAGAAAAAATTAAAAAACCACACAATTTCTACACGTGATCAGCTAAAAACAGCCCTCATTGAGGAGTGGGACAAAATGGATCCGACCTACTGTCGAAAACTGGTAGAATCGATGCCAAATCGTTTGAAAGCGGTTATTAAACAGAAGGGCTTACCAACTAAATATTAATATTTTTTATTAACTAAAATTTTTCTTATGTTTTTTTTAATTAGTTAAGTGTTCCATTATTACTTTGAAGTTCGTTTTCGTAATAAATTTTGTTTTTGTTTTTTTTTAAATCAATGAACTGTTAATTCATAAATATTGTAATGACTTTATTTTCATCACATTTAACTTTTTTGAAAATAAACAAAAAACTTACCAAATTTACTTTCCAAAATTATTTATTTGGATTTCAATAAAATATTTAAGTTTGTTCCATTATTACTTTGAGCCACTGTAACACATTTTATTTAGAATTAGAATGAAAAAAAACCGATTGAAATTGCAATTTTTTAATTTGCAAGCAAACTTCTCGGCCATTTACAAATCGATGTTCATCAAATTTCCTTTGTATGTAAGGTCAATTAAGTGAATTTGGAAAAATGAGAAAAGATTAGAATATTAAATGTTTTATATTGTTTTCACAAAACATTTAAAATATTAAATTTTTGCTTAAAAAATAGGCCGAGTTGTTTTTGTTGGAATTTTTTTTAAATTTCCATTTTCCTCAAACTTTAGTACATTTCATTTTTCTGAAAACATTGCTTAATTTTGGCACAAAACTAAATAAACAGTTTCTGTCATTAAAAATTATTTTTTGTATAAAATTTTATTTTTTCAAAATGTTATTAAAGGTCCGCCAAATAACTTCTTTTTTTTAAATTCTATAAAAAAAAAACTACTGGATATTTTCTCAAATTTATTTTTTTATTTGAAAGTACAATCCTTCCGGTTAATAATGGAAAGTAATTTCATTCAAATGGCTGTCTCGGCTGGCCATGCAGTAGCCTACACGATCGGTCCAATTTTTAAGCACATTATTGATTGTGTGCAGCTGTATTTCACCAATGGCTTTACGAATATTGTCCTTTAAAGCGTCAATTGTCTCTGGCTTGTCGGCGTAACACTTATCTTTGAGGGCACCCCACAAATAATAGTCCAACGGTGTCAAATCGCAGCTCCGAGGTGGCCAAACGACATCAGCTCTGCGGCTGATAATGCGATCTTCAAAAACAGGGCGCAAAACATCGAGTGTAACTTCGGCTGTGTGGCACGTAGCGCCGTCCTGTTGAAACCAAATGTTGCCAATAGCCTCCTCTTCAATTTTTGTGAACAAAAATTCGTTCAACATGGCCCGATAACGATCGCCATTGACTGTAACAGTGACTCATTTTGGGTGCAGCGGCTTTTCAATGTATGCGTGCGGGTTTTCTGTGCCCCAAATGCGACAATTTTGCTTGTTTACATACCCTTACTTACTTACTTAGTTGGCGCTACAACCGTATGTCGGTCTTGGCCTCATCTAAGAATTTGCGCCAGCCATTTCTGTCTTTTGCTTGCTGGCGCCAGTTGGAAATTCCAAGCTTCGTCAGGTTGTCCTCTACTTGGTCTTTCCAACGAAGATGCGGTCGTCCTCTTCTGCGTTGACCGCCGCTGGGTACCGAATCGAATGTTTTCTTCACTGGAGCATCGTCTTTCATGCGCTGAACATGACCAAGCCAGCGAAGCCGCTCGATTTTAATGCGCTTGACTATGTCGATGTCAGCGTACAGCTCATACAGTTCATCATTCCACCGTATTCGGTACTCGCCATTGACGCAGATTGGTCCGTAGATCTTACGAAGAATCTTTCTCTCGAATGCTCCTAAAGTCTTTTCATCTAAACTGCTCAGCGTCCAGGTTTGTGATGCGTAAAGTAGGACGGGCATGATGAGCGATTTATAGAGCGTGATTTTCGTTCGTCGAGAGAGGGCTCTGCTTGTCAATTGCCTACTGAGCCCAAAGTAACACCTGTTGGCAAGAGTTATTCTTCGTTTGATCTCAATGCTGATGTCGTTGGTTGAATTAATGCTGGATCCCAGATAGACGAAGTTCTTCACAACCTCGAAGGAGGTATTGTCAACGGTAACGTGGGTTCCAAGACGCTGGGACTGTTTGTTTGTTGACACTAAGTATTTCGTCTTATCTGCATTCACTGACAGACCCATTCGACTTGACTCTCTTTCTAATCTGGAAAATGCTGCACTGACTTCGCGCGTATTATGGCCAATGATATCTACGTCATCAGCATACGCAAGCAGCATAACACTCTTGTAGAATATTGTGCCACTACGTCTCAGATCAGCAGCTCGGATGATCTTTTCCATCATTAGGTTGAAAAAGTCGCACGATAAGGAATCACCTTGTCTGAAACCTCGTTTGGTAATAAATGGTGGGGAGAGGTCCTTCCCGATTTTAACTGCGCTGCTGGTGTTGCTCAGTGTCATCCTGCAAAGTCGTATTAGTTTTGCAGGAATACCAAATTCAGACATGGTGGAGTACAGGTGCTTCCTTATTGGGCTGTCGAAGGCGGCTTTGTAGTCAACAAAAAGATGGTGGGTGTCGACTTGTTTTTCTTGAGTCTTCTCCAAGATTTGTCGTAGCGTGAAAATCTGGTCGATGGTGGACTTTCCAGGTCTGAAGCCACACTGATAAGGTCCGATCAGTTCGTTTACAATGGGCTTCAATCTTTCACATAAAACGCTCGACAGGACCTTATATGCGATATTAAGAAGGCTTATCCCACGGTAATTGGCACAGATAGTGGGATCGCCTTTCTTGTGGATTGGGCAGAGCACACTGAGATTCCAATCGTTCGGAATGCATTCTTCCGACCATATTCTGCATAGAAGCTCGTGAATGCATTTAAGTAGAGCTTCGCCTCCGTTCTTAAACAGCTCAGCAGGTAAGCCATCAGCTCCCGCGGCTTTGTTATTTTTAAGCCGAGCTATAGCTGTCAGAACTTCATCATAGTCGGGCAGCGGAACCTCGACGTTGTCATCCGCAATTGGGGTTTCCGGAATATCATCTCTATTGGCGGGATTGTTGTCAGCGTCGCCATTTAGAAGCTTAGAGAAGTGTTCCCTCCATAACGTCAGTGTACTCTGGACATCTGTCACTAGATTCCCGTTTTCATCCTTGCAGGAAGAGGCCCCGGTTTTAACCCGGTTTTAACCCGGTTTACATACCCGCCAAGATCAAAATGAGCTTCATCTGAAAAGATGATTTTTTTGGCAAAATCGGCATCTTCTGTAAGTCGATCGCAGGCCCACTTAGCGAAGCGAAAACGCATTGGATGGTCAGTTGGCTTCAACTCCAGAACCAATTGGACTTTTTATGGCGTCATATCAAGGTCTTTATGCAAAATTTGTCTCAATGATGTCTCCGAAATGTTCAATTGTTGAGAACGACGGTGAATTGATGTTGATGGCGCTTCACGCACACTGTCTGCCACAGCAGCAATATTCTCGGGTGTACGCACTGCTTTTGGCTTTTCACGCTTTGGTTTATCGATGAGGATGCTAGTTTCTTTCACTTTTTTTACAAGATAACGAACATACGGAGCTGACGGTGCTTCTCTTCTTCCAAAATCCGTACGCAATTTTCGCAAACATTCTGCGACATTACCATGATTTTCAAAGTAAAGTCGCAATATTTCCCAGCGTTGTTCAAGCGTATACACAACCATATTCGTTCAGCGGAAGGATAAAACTAATTATCTGTCAAAGCAGACATGAGCTAAGTGTTACCATTCACTAGTTGAAAAAAAACGTTAGATGGCGGACCCTGTATATTTTTACAATGTTTTACAGCTTAAAAAATAATTTCTGTAAAAAAAATTTTATATATTACACCTACATTATCAAATTTTAGTCTTATACTATGTTAACATTGGGTCAAATGACTCATTTTAGCCCATTCTGCTATATGAGAAACGAAGTCATTTCATTTCCCATACAAATTCTTAGTTGAAATTCAACTCATTTAAAATAAATGAATGAGAGTGGAAACGTTCTTAAAACTTATCACAAACTATTTCGAATGCATTCAATGGAGAATGTATAAAAAAAACCGAACACACTTAAAACAAAGGAAAACTTCAAACAAAAAATCATTTTATACACGTGTATCAACCATAAAAAAAACAAAGAGCCAGTTGTCCAAAGCACTTGTCACTGATTCCAAATGAGTCATTTGGCCCAATTTAAACGTAGTATTATACGACCAAAACCGTTTGGAATATAGAATTTTCATTGATTTTTGGGCGGTTAAAGGGATGTGGAAAACAATTTTTAGTACAGCTGTCGAAAGTAACTAAATTCTGGCCACTCCCCTCAAAATATTTGCAAAGAAAATTAATAACACTGTATGACAGCAAGAATCTCCCTGAAAGCAACTCCACAACATGGCTGCCGTGTTATATTGAGAGAAGCTCTCGCGGCAAAGAGAGGAAACCTTTCTTTGCTGTTGTATTGTGCAGCTTGTTGAATGTAAGCATCAAATAAAATACGTGAATTTTGTAATAATTAAAGAATAGACTTTTCGAAAAACTAAGTAAGCTATGACACTGAAAATTATCATAGGAATTGAATAATCAAAGAATTATTAAAATTATGAAATTGTAATCAAAGAACTAATATAAAGAATTATCAAAAAATAATCGGTTCAGCGGTTACCGAGCTTGTCTGGCTTTAATTTTCGTGAGTCTCCTTTTATATAATAGTATAGATATAGATGTGCTATATCCCGATAATATTTTCTATCAGGAATCTATTTTCGTTTCACATAAAAAACAAAGTTTTCATTTTGTTTTGTTTCATACGAATAAAAGGTTTTTGAAAGATTTATAATTTTCTAATAATTTTAACTTAAAGATTTTACTAATGAATTTCCTGACACCACATCTAGCAGTACTTTCTTAGCAATACCTATTAACGTATAATAATGTTTTACATTCATTCCCAGCTTTATCGCGGCCGGGCAAAATAAAATTTGCAAAAAACAAATAATTTTGCTCCACCTTACTATAAATTGTTGTCAGATTTTGTTCCAGCTTAAAAATATTTGTTTTTTTTTAATATTCGTCTGCATTTTTACATGCCCGTCTGTTTCCTGTATTCCACATTATTTGTCTGTCGGTATGTTTGCTTTTGACGTCCCGTCCACTACACATATATTTAATTTTGCAATATAAATCATAACCCAAAAAAAATCATCTAAAGTCTTATAAGAATTCTGCAAAAAGTTGTTAACTGATTAAGGTAGATCTCATCAGTTGCTAGCGGCCATGCCTGAACAAATGTAATTCAGAATTGTGTACAGGTGTTGGAGGCCTCGCAGCTACATTGTATTTAAGAAAACTTGGTTACGTTCTGTGTTCATTTACCACTGGGTTGTTTTCGGTATGTTCTTTAACCCTTTCATGCCAGAATTAAAATGGGTGGGCTGCAAATTTTTTGAGATCAGATATGTGCTAGTCTTTACTCAAATAAGAACTGACAAAAATTTTAAAGTCCTTGGTGCCCGAGCTCGATAGTTACAGGGTGTTGCTTATGTACACCTTTGGGCAGTTATTGGACAAACCTTAACGCTTTTTGATTTTTTGTAAGTATATAACTTTCTTAACTTTATTTATTTACATTGTGCACTTGGTTTTACATTTAAACAATTATTTAAATATTTTCAAGCACATTTTGTATAAATACTTTTTTTCGAAACGATCCTGATCCTGATTTCGACCATTTTATTCTACGGAGAATGGCTACCGAATGGACACGTGCAAAGCCTTAAATAGAACAAATAGGTGTTCATGTAGCACAACATATAAGGCTACATGAAACAAAAAACCACTGGTCAATAACTGAAAAAGGGAACATCGGGCATGAAAGGGTTAAAGCACTCATTAATACATACTCAATATGGGAGAATATAAATGTGCAAAGCTACCCCATCCCTCCAGGAAAAATCGGAAGGCTTCCATCTTAAATTGATAAAGAAACATTCCCCACCGTATCTTTTGAAAGCTTAAGGGTAGTTTTGTATTTATATTGTTTCCCCACCGCATCTTTTGGAAGCTTAAGGGTAGTTTTGTATTCATATTGTTTCCTAACCGCTTCTTTAAGAATGCATGTGTAAACTTTTATTTATTGTCAAGCAATGACAATAGAAAATATTAATATCATTGTTTTCTAGCCACTTATTGTAGAATTCGATAGTCTAGTGGTAGCGAGCTCGACTCTCGCTCAGGGGTCCCGGGTTCGAATCCTGGCCGTATCCATTTTCATAACAAGGGAGAGGAATGTTTCCACATTAATTCTTAAAACAGGGGAGAGGACTGCTTCCAATTCACTTTTGAGGACAGCGGAGAGAAATGTTTGCACAAGACTTTTTAACACAGCGGAGAGGAATGTTTCCCTCTAATGACATGCTATGTTAAAAAAGCAATGGAGTGTGCAACAAAGGGGAATGCTTCTTACATTCCATGGAATGTTTCCTGGTAACATCCGGGAATGCTCACATTTCCTGGTGGGATGATACAAAGAACTACAGATAAAGTATTGCGCATGTCCGCCATCTTTGTTGTGACGTAGTTCGAGCTTGTCAAAGTGGCTAAATAAAAACGTAGTCACAATATATTTAAAGGGGATAATTTATTTATAGCGATGAAAAATATCGGCATTTTCTTATTGAAACTGGGTTTATTGAAATGAAATAAATGACATTATAAATATATTTATAAATAAATTTAAGCAAATTTATTTTTCAGTACTATTATTGAAAAGAAATGCATATATAATAGGGGTGTTTTCTCCCATTTGTGCGCCTACACAAAAAAAAATAGCTACGATGTGTTTGACAGCACTTTGATTGCTTCGTTTTCATTTTCTTGTTCTTCTCGTTTGTTGTTTCGTTTGTTGAAAAAATTGTAAATTCATTTTATGGCCCGAATTAAAATCGTTGTTATTCTCATTAAAAGCATCTAAAACTGTAGTACTAATTTTAATTACATAAAATATAATTGAAAATTATAATTTACGCGTACTATAAGTGCACAATATTAGAAATTGAATTAAATGAATGCAATAATTCTTAAATGCTTGCAATTGTGCTGCTTGCTGCTTGTGTTTACTTTTTGCTTTTTCCCAATGTGCACAAAAACGGATGCGGATCCGTTACGAACCCGTTACGAATCCGCCAAAAGAGTCTGAAACGGATTCGTATATGAAGTCCGAAACGGACTCGTATCTGAAGTCCGGAACGGATTCGTAACTGAAGTCCGTAACGGAGAGAGGAATTTCATACGAAAAAGGATCCGTTCCGGATGCGAAACGCAATCCGTTTCGGACAAAATGTACGAAGAAGTGAGTTCGTTACGGATTCGTAACAGATCCGTTTGGCACACTGGGTTCACATTTTCTTTTGTATGTATGCATCACGTGTTACAGCCGACAAGCTCGAGTGACGTAGTGCGCAGAAGATTTCATTTTTTGCGCACGGAGTAAGCTATCTGTATATCTTTGTTTAATGAAGCTACCCGACACCGCAATAGAAACAATGACAAAAACTATAGCAGAGGAAAAGAGAGAAAAAGCTTTATGCTGCTTGTGGACATAGCAAAATGAGAAAAGGTAGTGCTAGGGCGGAGAGCCGGTGACCGAAACTGTCAAAACGGTGTTGGCATTTCATACAAAATCTGCAACCAATGAGAATGCAATATGAAAGCAGAAATTGACCCTGTTTTCACTCGCCTTAAAAAAAGGCAGAGTAATGGCGTTATTTTGACACTATATATCTGTCAGGTGTTCTTACGACCAACTTTTTTAAGACCGCCTTATTTTGAATTCCGAGAACAGTCAATAAAATGTGCTGTTCAATTTCGGAAAATTCATTACTTTTGAAGTCTTTAATTAAACAGCAACGCAAACAATTAGAAATAAGTAAAAGTGAACACCCAACCAATGCAAAACAAACTTTATTTGTGCTAAAACATAAGAGAACCAGGAGGAAAATGACAAACAATGAAACTTCAAAGTAACAGACGTCAAAATGAATCGCAAAATTTTTAAAATTGTTGAAAATGCTGCCTTACGTAACTTGTCACCTACCCACCTTACCTATATACGTCAAAATTAATCCGATGCTCCGCCTAACGTAAGGCGCGTGAGAACAGGCTCATTGGCAAAAATACCAAAATACTGAGTTTGACAGTTATGGTCACTAAGAAAGAGAACATATTCAGCCCTAACACTACCTATGCTTGTGTGCCTTCTAGAATTTTAATGAAGCAATGATTTTTGTATTGTTTTTCTGGCTATTTTATAAACTTAAATTTTAATACTTTTTAAGAGTGTTTTACAATAATGTATGATGCAAGATTTTAAATTAAGCATGCAGCTTTATATTAGTGAATTACAGAATTACTAAAATCAGTTCAGTAGTTTTTAAGGTTAGCGTTGTTGCAGATACATGAGAAGCCTTTTATATAACAGTATAGATTAATTTTTTATTCATTATTAATTTTTTAATCATTATTAACTTTTTATTCATTATTCATTTGCTATTCATTATTAATTTTTTATTCCTTATTCATTTTTTATTTATGGCTTAGCACTAAAATTAATAGAAAATGAATAAAAAATTAATAATGAATAAAAAAATGACTAATGAATAAAAAATGAGTAATGAATAAAAAAGAATAACGAATAACAAATGCATAATGAATTAAAATTAATAATGAATAAAAAATTAATAACAAAACAATAATAAATAAAAAATTAATAACGAATAAAAAATAAATAAAAAAGAATAATTGAAAATTCTAAAATTCTTTGTGAATAGCAATCAAATGAATAAAAAATTGATTCATTATTCTGAATAACGAAAAAAAATAATTGAATTGAATAATTAATCATTTTTTTTAACTGAATGTGAATTAAAAATTTTATTTATAAATAAATTTTACATTCATTAAATGCATTCTTATGTCGTTATTTAGTTGTACTTAAATCCTAAACATGAATGCCGATATTACAGCTCCGATATCCGATAAATTCCTCATCCGCAATTTTATTAAACATTTCTGAGCTCATATTTGTGAGCAAATGGAACTTTCAAACAAGAAATATGTTTGAAAATATATATATAATAAATATATGGGTGGCAAGTAATCACCACCCTCAACTTTTCTCGAGTACTCACTCAAACCAGAGATTTCAAATTTTAACTTTATTCACACCAAAGTTGAAAGCCCTCTCAAATGTCAAAAAGTAGGAGTGGAGTATTTTCGTTAAGCTTAACAAAGGAGGATTGTGTTCACCCCAAGTTGAGTGTTTCCTCAAAAATCTTGAGTGAACATTCCCAGTTTTTATTCACACCTACCAATATGTGTTCGTTCATTCGTAGAGTATAAAAGAAATAATTTGTTAGTCCATAGAAAATAGATGTTCGTTTGTTCGTAGAAAATAGTTGTTCGTTCGTTCGTTCGTAGAAAATAGTTGTTCATTTGTTCGTACGTAGAAAATTCTTGCTCATTCGTTCGTAATAGAAATTAAAATGTTCGTTCGCAGAATAGTTTCTACGAACGAACGAACGAGCAAATGAAAATATTATGTTCTTGCAATGCTCTGCAAGGAATGGTAATATTTGTTCTGTATTTTTTAAAGAGCGCAACCTTTATTCCGATTCATTCGTATATAGCTCTTCGATTCAATCCCTTGTTGTTACACCGATTGTTATTGCTGCTGCCACGACTTCAAAATTAAAATTCTGCAGAACAGCAGCCAAAGAATTTTTTCGTGGCAGCAGTAACAATCGGTGAAGCGGGGTACCTATATTCTTACTGTTTTGGTTTTTGTTTACGATCACAAAAAAACCATAACAAAGCAAATTACGTTTTGTGCTCGTTAAACATGTTACTATTCTGTTCCGATATTTATCTTCTGCGTGCTTGTGGTAGTGCTTGTTTGAATCGAAAAGCCACACACGGAATAGAATGAGGAAGAGTTTGCGCTTTTGTAGCGCTACGTGTAAGGTACGTTTTGGCATTTCCTGGGTACATCAACGATGTTGTTCTTCTGCTTACCTGGAATATGCATACGAATTAAGCAGTTGCTCTCCACAGAGTCCACACACAAATGGCGTCTTCGAAAGCTTATGCCACAGCTGATGATTTTTAACATCATTGGCCTTCTTCATTGTCTCATTGCAAGCGGTACAAAAATAACGTGGCACAGTTGGTACATGCGTCGCATAAAGATGTTGTTCTAGTTTTGCTTTATTAATAAAACGCTGGTCGCAAATATTACATAATTGTCTGAATTTGCTTGTAAATTTAGGAGGCAATTTCGGAGGCACAACTGCGGGCGTATCTTTTTTTTCAGTGCTGTTTGTATTACCTAAATCGATCACTTCATCCTTGCTATAGAAAAAAAATGTTAAAAATATATATGTATCTACCAAGTGGAGGAACTTTGCACAAGTCAAACAACTCACATTTCATCTTTTGGTTTAAGTTTCTTTGCTGCCTGCTCCAAGGCTCGCCGTTGCATGGGCGTGAGTGGCTTGGTTTTTTTCTGCATGGCGGTAGTGTTGGTAGTGGTAGTAGTTGAGGTGGAGCTGGTATTTGTTACAGCACTGGAAGTGTTTGCTGTTGTTAGTGTTGTAGTTGGTGTAGCAGCTGCAATGGCACTGCTAGATAATTTTGATTTCTTTCTCAATGGCATGCAGCTGGTCGAAGTGCTAGGCTTTTCTTGCTTAATTTCTTCCAGATCCTCTTTAATAGTTGTTTTAGCAAGCATTTCCTCCGCTTTTCGCTTGCGTTTACCTTTCACAAGTAGTGCGCGCTTTCCAACTGTCGGAAGTGAAGCAATTGGCAGCTTAATATCTATATCTTCTTTGACTTTTATTGGGGGATCTTTATTTTTGCTCTCTAGCTTTTCCCGTGTATTCTTTGAAGGGGGCTCTCTAGCTTTTCCTGTGAGTTCTTTAGATTTACCCGGTTGCTCTTTTATTTTGACCGATGGCTGCTGTATTTTTTCCTCCTTGAGACCGAGCAGTTTTCGGGTCTGCACATTTGTGGCAAAGCACATTTCGCGAAATTCAAAGAAATCGTTTATTTTGTCCACACACAAGCTGCACATTGTCTGCGGCATCCTATCATCTTTGGAAATCTAAAATTAAAATTAATCAAAGCATTAACGCATAACGCAATAACGCATAAAAGAACTCACGGTGAAACCTATGCAAACTTGAATTTTACGCCACAACTCTGGCTCACAATCATCCACATTAATAGCGTCTTTTGTGTCGCTTAGTATTGTTACTTTTTCAGGATTATCAATTCCACAAAGACGGCATATTTTGTATAGATTCGCTTTAAGCGTTTTATCTATTTTAAAAGCAAAGCGTTCCATTTTCGTAAGAACCTGATACTAGCCTTTTTTTATTATTTAATTACAACGAGATTTTGCTTGCATTCTCGTATAGGAATGATTTTCTTTTCACTAGATTCTATGTGGATAAACGAATTGAGCAGCACTTAACAACAAAAATTCGCTAAAGCTGTCACCGAATTGTCAATTGTTTTTGTTATACAAGGCTGATTGCAGGGTTGCACCTAATGACCACTCTTATCGGTTTCTTTATTTTACTCCCTACGTTGCCGAGTGTCTGAGCACATTTTAATATTAATTAATATTAATATTAATAAACGAATTGAGCAGCACTTAACAACAAAAATTCGCTAAAGCTGTCACCGAATTGTCAATTGTTTTTGTTATACAAGGCTGATTGCAGGGTTGCACCTAATGACCACTCTTATCGGTTTCTTTATTTTACTCCCTACGTTGCCGAGTGTCTGAGCACATTTTAATATTAAATTGATCCAAAGAAAAGCGTTTTAATTGCATTTCCAAGTAATTGACACTAAGCTTTTCTTATACTGTGAACAAAATAACGCTGTATTACTTTGTTAATCGAGCACACAAACTTGATTAACCCTCGACAATATGTCGGGATTCAGTTCAATCAAACTTCTCAAAATATGTTTTATTCACTTTCAACCGTTTGTTACCCTATGTATTTTATTTAAAAGTTAATCTTAATTGTTTATATACATTCTTTTAATACGGATACACCAAAAAACTATAAATTTCTTTTGGCATGAACACTATCCAATTTTCTTTTATGTTATAATCGCTTTTGTGTAGTAGAGAAGTAGACTATTTTTCGAATATCACAGGGTTGCTATAGTGGATTAAATGTATGGTTAGCGCCCAAATGCATAGGACATCAATAAAAAGGAACTACAGTAAATTTACAGGGTAGACAAAACAACATTGAAAAATGTTACATATTTTCTGATATTTTCTCAGAAGACAGAGAACAGTAGCACGTTCCTATAGCGGGGTTCACATGATCCTACATATTGTCACGCCTGGCGAGATGGCCTTGAATTTAAAATATTTCAAATTCAAGATAACATGTCAGTCGGCTGTATCGAGCGTTCGAACGAGGCTTGTCCTACAATGCGTGACAACATGAAGGACCATGTGAACCCCGCTTATAAAAAAATCGGCAAGTTACGGATTTGTGTAACGTCAGCCGTTATCGATCCCTAGTTACCGATTTCGTGACAACTAATGTTTCTGTACGTACAAGTCCGTAAACATTCAGACCGTGAGGAAAAAGAACATAAATCGAGAAAACACGTTGCAAAACTGAGTCAAATTACAAGCAGCTGTTTACTCGAATATATTATTATATGTGCGCTAAAACTTGATAGTAAATAGGCGCTGTCTTGTTATTAAAAAGGGAATATTAAATTGCAGTTTAAGAAAGTTAATTATATGAGAATTATGTGAAGTAATGTTTGCGGAAATAATAAACAATTATAAATGTAAATAATTTGACACTTAGTCCAACGAAAACTTGCAAATATATGCAACCGGGTACTTTTTCATAGCTTAAACATTTATTGTTTTGCTAACATTTTTAACTGTTGTTTAACTAGGCATTAAATTGCATTACCTTGAAAATTTAAACTTTTTATAATAACAACGGAATATTTTAATCAGTAAAAAATGTATCTTAAATGAAAGTAACAATTTTTAAAGGTATATATCGAGTACTTATAAATTAATAATATACAACATTACTGACATTAGATAAATCGGTAAAATTCTCTGGTAAAAAGCCAATGAGAAAAGTGACACATTTTTATCGATTCACTTTTCTAACAGAAACACTTTTTTAAAAGGTTCCATTGAAGTGAAAGCGGAACATATGACAGATTATCGATTTTAAACGAACGAATTGAACAGAAATTGATTTAGATTCGTACAGAAACATTGCAAGTGAGAGTGACGTCAAATCGGTAATATGAGTCGGTAACTACGATCGCTACGAGTTACAGGAACGAGCTACAGAGGGTAAACTTTTTGAGTTCAAGTAAAAATGTCATGCCGAAACAAGAAAATTCCATAAGATTCCGATTCACGAGCTTTGAAAATAATTTGTACACCAAAAGTGTACACAATCAACAAACTTTATTAACTGACATTCTTTCTGTAAATATTTGATTTTTGTTGTAAAATTTCTGTGTTGATATACCCTAAGATTTTTGGAATTGTACATTTAAAATATTGTCGATTAAGCAAATAGTTCTTTCCTTATTTGTAATTTATTGATGTTAACGATCGAATACATTTATCATAAAATTAAATTTTTGCATCACTATTTTAAAATAAATACCTATAAACTTTTATTTCACAAACATCAGAACATAAAAAAGTGTTTGTGTGCCTACATAAAATCACTTCTTTTAATGAAGAAAAATTGTTTAAAAATACAAAACTCAAATTTTTAGGATATATGAAAACAATAATCTTACAACATATATGAAATATTACAGAAAAATAGTCAGATGATGTAAAATTTAGTAATTCTTGCTTATTCCACCGTTCAATAGTGTTAAGGACTTGAAACATTATCGTTAATATGCATTCTAGTTCGATAATTGTCAGTAGAGCGTTTGCGAATTCTACTAAAACGATAAATTATAACACTGACATATTATGGTTTCCCTTATATATGGTAACTTCGGACTATTTGAAGAATAGCGACAACTCTAATATACTTTTTTTTTAATTATATAAATATGGATTTTGACTTTCCAAATCCAAATCTGAAATTTCAGGTCACTCTCAAGTGGTTTATAGGTTATAGGGATCCAAAGTTGGAAAAAAAAGCTTCAAAAACTTGCTGTTCTTTCAGTTTACCAACAAAAATAATCTTTATGGGTATAAAAAAGGAAAGCTAGTATGTATTTAACAGGGTATCAAATATATAACAAGGCATTTTTATTTCTATTACAATAACGTTTTTGTGAAAATAAAGGCAAACAGAAAGTCTAATAGATTCTAAAGTTACAATTAGGGTTTTCAGATTTTTATGCAACATAATTTTTAAATAAATTTCTGTTTAAAAACAGGATAACGTTTATGCCGTTTTCAGAAAAATATTGATTAAATACCCATATTTGATCTAAATGTGTTAAAATTTTGCATTAAATTTGTATATTTTAGCTTTAAGCATTAATTTTTTATACGTTTTACTAAAAATCCTATCTCTAGTTATTATTATTTTTATGAATTTTAAGGTTAAGATCTCGTTGAAAGGTAATAAAAAGCTCTTTCTTTTGATTCATTTATTGTCTACGTAAAAGAGGAAACTACTAGTTTTCAGACCCATTTTTCCAACTTTGGACTCCTATAATTTCGAAGTTCACAGCGGTTCTTTGAATTGCTTATTTATTTCAAAACCTCCGCACATTCATCAAAAAAATATGTGACTTCATGTTCGTTTGTACTGATTTTCTTAAAAATGTTGTAATTGTCCAAATTCAAACGCTACCTACTAAATCATGGTGTAGTAAAACACTAAGAGTGTTAGTTTTATCTGTCTGTTATCAAAAGTCATAGTACCTGTTTTCTTTGTTAATAAATAAAAAAAAATCTTTTTAAATTCTTGGAATATTTCAAGAATAGCGACAACTCAAACTTTTATTTTTTATTTGCAGATGATATAGATTTTGGGTCTCCTTAATCCTCCTAAATCCAAATCTTAAAAAGTTTCTAAGGTACTACAACCCTCAGTAAATCCAACACCGGTTTCGTTTCCTACAGTACTTCAAAACAATAGTTTTTCAGACAAATTGTAAATATAAAAATATGCATATATGAAAAAGTTATGCATGAATTTGTATGTTTGATACCTCGTTGAATAGCACTCTCAGTAGCTTTCTTTTGATATCCATAAAGCGTAGTTTAGTTGGAACACTGAAAAAAACAGCAAGATTTGTAAGAAATTTTTTCCAACTTTGGAGCCCTATAACTTGTAAACCAATTGCAAATGGCCTAAATTTTTCAGATTTGAATTGAGGAGGCTAAAATCCATATAATGCAACAAAAAATATTAAAAAATATTTATAATAAAAAATACTATAAATTTTATAATATTTATAGAGTATAATAATCTTGAATTATACCAAATTTTCCAATAATAGTTTATATTAATAAATGTAACATTTAAGCTATTTTCAATACTTAATGCCTAACTTACACATTTACCTTGCCAAATATACCTTACTGAAGTGAATCATTAGTTTTCCATTATTAACAGATAGAGAAAACAACAAAATATCTTGCCAACACCAATAACTTATGTTGAACATAGCGACGATGATGAAAATTTCGTAATTTGTGTGTGTAAATTGTTGTTGCTTGTGTATTTTTGTTGCGATAGAAATTAAACGGATCCGAAGTATATTTCGAAATTTGATGTTCGAAAAATAAAAAGTACGCAATTCACATGCAAAAAGTTTTGCGTATTTCATGGCCAGAGATTCATGATTTGAAAAAAGGAATAATTTTTTCTTTTTAGAATATACTAAATTTTTTAAGCCCATTTTATGGCTGTTATATTTATATTATAACATTTTAGGCATTCAATGTAGCATAACTAAATTTGGTATAATTTTACTTTAGCGCCTACGCGTAAATATTTTTTTATTTCTATATAATGTATTTAGGCCTTGGTCCATGAGTGCAAAAATAAATATCAGTCTCGAATGGCTTAGGAAATAAAATTCTCGAAAACTAAAAAATTCAGTGCAAATTTTGAATACATTTTTTAATGAATTTTTATCTCCTTAGCCATAGGAGACAAACATTTTCTTACCTTTTGCATTGAGAAGGCTGAAAATCATTGACAACAACCTGCATCTTGCTTTTTCCGTAGTAAAATATAAGAGAAAAACTACAACTATTTACCTGAAGAACGTTACTTTTTTAATTTTATCTCCTAAACCTTAAGAGACCGACAATTTTTTTTTTTGCACCATTGCATTTAGGAGGCCAAAATACATATGAAAACAGAACTGATTTAGGAATATTTTACCTTTAGCTAAAATGAATTTTTTTAAATTTTTTTCGTGGGACATATGTATTAAGGCCTTCTTATTCCAAACCTGAAAAAATTAATGGTCGCTCTCATCTGGTTTAGAAGTTATAGGGGTCCAAAGTTGAAAAATGGGCTAAAAAAACTTGCTATATCTTTGCTATATATAAACAAAACTAAGCAAAATGGTTATTGCCATATAACCATATAATTCCATTAATTACTTTCTAAGATATAACTCTTTTTATGTACCAACTATTTTGCATCAAAATTTTAGATGCATTTCAGATTCAAATAAAAACGACAAAAATTAATTCCATGAATTTGAATGTAAGATATTAAGGATAATTTAAAAGACAAGAAGAATTGTTATTAAAAATCGCCGCGATTTTTTCGACTGCGGCGCTTTCTTTAACCATCGTTAATCGCGGCGATTTTTAATAACAATTTATTTAACAATTCCTAAATATTTCAAAAATTCTTAAAAAAATAATATTTTATGGCTTTTAACAAATTACTCTGTAAATGTTTTAAAAATTTCTCGTGTGGCCCTTTCTTACTCAATCATTCATGTAACTATTTAGCTTCGTAAATATTCCTTCATCATATATGTTATATCGTTCGTATATGTAACTAGTTATACCTTAGTTACTTAAATTTCAATTATTCCTTGTTTTTTATATAATTTGGACTTCCAGCTTAGTAGTGTTTGCCCTTGTACGGAATATTGCTTTTAACACTACAAAACGAAAATATTTAAGTATAAAAGAAGTTATATCTTAAAAAGTTATGCATGGATTTTAATGTTTGATACCCCGTTGAATAAGTGCTCGTATTACCTTTCTTTTGATACCCATAAAAGCATGTTTTTAAGGCCGTTTTTCCTAACTTTGGACCCCTATAACTTTTAAACGTCTTGAGAGAGACCTCTAATTTTTTCACTATTCGCTTTTTTAGCTCCAAATAGACATTTTAAAACAAATGCCCATTTTAGCTAAATGTAATAAGTTCCCTGTTTTATATTGGGCAAGACTTGAAAGCAAGTTTTTTTACGTTCTTTTAAACTTTTAAACTCCAAGCTTTTAAACTTGGAAATAGTTCAATTCAATTTCATGTCTTCTTTGCTTATTTTCTTAAAAACAAGATCATCAAAATAACACACACAAATTGCAGTATAACCGAATATAACAAACTGTCCTTCATTTGCGAAAAATAAAATAAGGCGCAATGCAAAAATTTCGAAAATAACAAAAGGAAATAATAAAAGGAAGTTTTATCTTTCCCCTTCGTCACCGAAAATTCACGTAATCTCACCACGATTTGCCTACAAACTCAAATTTTTGCTTTCAAGTCTTACCCATGGTAGAAGGATAGAGGTATATGCAGCGCTGACTGTGCTCTCTTTCCATACTGCCATGTCTGTCAAATTTAGCTGTGTGGCGATTGGAAACAAAAGAAAATAAGGAAAAAGTTATAAAGTTAAGTCATCTGGTGCATATACCTGCATTCTTCTACCATGGTCTTACCCAATGTATAAGGGGTCAAATGGGCGTGGACGTTAAAGTAAAATTATTCCCTATCTTTTATTATAAAACTTTTGTACAGTATAAAATTTTCGTTTGATGGGATAAATTTTTTTTTTATAAAGAAATAGTTTGCTTGATTTAAGAATGTGTCAAATCTATTAACATTTACTTCAATCACACATCAGAAATTAATTATAAGAAAATAGTTTTGTTATTATGAATATATATTTATAAATGTGACGGCCGTATCCTAGTGGGTAGAGTGCGTGGCCCCCAAGCTAAAGAACCGCTGTAGCCCGGGTTCAATTCCAGCTTAGACAGAATGTTTTTTCAATTGAAATAATTTGTCTGTTCGGTCGTCACCTCTCTGCAGACAATGGCGTAAAAAAGTGGGGGTAAAAAATGGCGTCAGAGTAAAGCTTATTGAGTACATAAGTCGTTCGGAGTCGGCATTAAACTCTTAGGTCTAGTTCTCGATCATTTGAGTTCAAACATTTAATAACACGTACAACACAATTGATCAAAAGAAGCTCGGTAAAGTCCTTTCTAGGGCTGAAATGGCCAATTTATTTTTTATATATATTTATAATTAATAGTTTATTTGATGATGAATATTGATAAGTTGCATGATTCTAAAAGCTAAAAATAAAATTCAAATTAAAGTATACACTAATTAATATACATCATCAAATCTTGTTTTTAGAAAATGTTGCTTAAGTACAGAAAGTGTGAACTTACTTGATTAAACAAAATTGAAGTGCTATTTCTAATGAATTACGCACTCCTTAGGCAGCACTCTACAAGTGTTTCAACGTTTGGTTGATGTGCTGCACATCTGCAACGATTCCCAAAACAAAATTTTAAAAAATGTGTAAAAATGGGTACCTTAAAGTGCATCTCAATATAATCTAACTAATAACCCAAACAGAGCTATCAGTGCTGAGCAGAAATAGAAAAATTGTGTTGTGATGGAATTGTACGTGTTAAATTTTCAAAAATTGACAACCCATAAAATTTAATATTATAATATAATTTTTATTATATAGAAATAGAAATTAAATTAATAAAATAATACAGCAAATTCTTCTTCAGCCTAGTTAAAAATTTTATTGTGTTAAACCAAATTCGTTTATTTTCTTAAAATGTAATGTGGATCAATCAAATTATTAAAATTTTAAGAAATAGAGTTAAATAAAAAAAAATACTGAAGATAAATTATGTTTCTTGAACAAAGCAATTTTTTCTTAGACTCAGACATTTTATATTTTCTCGATACATGAAAAAAATATTGAATATAGAATTTTATGCATATGTAAGAACATCTTGCCTCTTG
This sequence comes from Dichetophora obliterata, assembly GCA_963920525.1. Lineage (NCBI taxonomy): Eukaryota > Metazoa > Arthropoda > Insecta > Diptera > Sciomyzidae > Dichetophora > Dichetophora obliterata. The sequence goes on from OY986435.1 coordinate 280,024,711, forward strand.
CTTGGTTTAAGCATAGAACGCTTAATTTGTTTCCTACTTGTTAGCTTGCATATAAAAATATATACGTTTATCCGCTACATATTTCTAAGAGATTGCTTAGTCAAACTTTCCAATTGTGGAGAGTATAATGAATAAAAAAGTATTTGCAATTTTGCTTCTTCTGGCATATCTGTTTATCAATTAAAAATATTTCGTAACAAAATTTGACATTATTAACACAATGTTTGATTCTTTCCAATCAGATATAAAATAAATACATTGCAAATATACCTTATTATTATATAAGGCATAAATAAAACAATATATGCATCCATTACTACACACATGCAATCATCGATTTTTCTCAATTTTATCTCTATATACTGCTTTTTTCCCCAATACGTTTAGTTGCTAGATCTGAAAGGAACAAAGTAGTCAACAAAGTAGTAAAACAGCGTTGTATTCAACACTTCGTTGTTCGAATATCTTACGAAAGGCAAATAATAGCAGAAAGATAATATAAAATGTGTGGATAACTGAACACATGGAAAGCAGCACAAAAAGAAATAATGGATTAGGGCATTGCGCAAAACATTAATATACAGGTTCTACTGATTTTATGATACTTGCGTTATTACATGGTTAATGAATGTTAATTACGAATTGTGATAGACATTTTTAACGATATTGATCGATAACAAGTCCTTTTAATGTTAAGATATCAAATGATTGTTCTTAATCGTAGGGTTCATTATTAGAAAGTACAGAAAAATTAGCTAAGAGTTGCGTTTTAGAACGATATTGTTCCAGAAATTTTAAACGTAACATGCTGTAATATATATTATCAACTAATTGAAAAATAGCTGCATTGTTTTAGAGAGGGATTTATATTCAGCCCTGTCAGGGACTCTATCATACATTCAATAAAATCACAGAAAGCGTAAAGTAATTGAAATGAAAACTCCAAATAATGAATATTTTTTTATTCAAAGAAATCTTTTTCTGCATTTGAACAGAAATCACTTTGAAATCGTGCTAAACCAAAAAAATAATGACAAAATTCACTGCCAAAAATGTTGCAAAAAATTTTTTCTGAAATTTTGTTTCTCCAAGTCCATATGAAAAGTTATGGCGCTTCAAAGCTACACTGTCATTGTCAAAACATTGGTGATGCCTGTGTAAAATATCGGAGAGAAGTTCGAGTCCCACTTTAGACAACTCTCCCTTAAATATTTCTAAAATATCACAAAAATAACCATAAAAATGTTTGTGGCTAATAAATCGCAGTAGATTTAGAAAAACCGCAGTGACGCAGTAAAACCATAAATTTTGCTAAAAAGCGCAGTAGGTCTACTGCAATTGAAGTAAAGTCCGAACACTGCTGAGCTCTTTCGTAGCGCCATTCGTAGCTTTTTTAAGTAATTTGTTACGACGTATTTTGTTGTCGGAGAAAATTTTAAAATAAAATTCAGAATGAAAAACCACTTTTACTGTATGAATTTTTATCAAAAATTTTTCCTAAAACCAAAACATGTATCAAATTACTTAAAAAATCTACGAAATGGCGCTACGAATGAACTCAACAACATGAAGGTTCATTGGAACAATCATTTAAATGTAAATACCACTGCTGAGAAAGAAAAATACAATCTTTTGAAGAAATTGGAGGCCTACTAGTAAAATATCTGCGGAAAAGTCAAACCCATAAGTCAAAAATAAGAAGTATTGTAAAGTAATATGCGATTAACTCACCAATTCACAAAATTGCATTCGTTTAAAACTGTTATTACTACATTATTAATTTGTTTTAAATTTGATAAGGAGAAACTTACAGTGATGTGCAAAGAAATAGGGACACCTGTATTTTAACATTTAAACCTGCATGAATTATATAAAAGCTGCCCTAGATGTAGCATAAAGGTCTCTGCCTACTTACGACACGTAAGTCCCATTTTAGACAAAGCGATATGCCACCCATTTTTCACCGATATTCTCATTTCTGCTATTCTTGGGTGCGGGAGCTGAGGAGAAGGGATAAATATAAATCGTCAAAAAAAATCGGCCATACCAGCGATTTTGCGCCGATTTGTCGCACTTAAGGCCCATTTCCAATAACGCGTGAGATGCGTTGCGTTTTACTCTGCGGAAGCTGCGGAAAAAAATCAACTTCCAATGGAGCGTGTTCGTAAACATATGATTGCCGGTCTTCTGCTTAGCTAAGCATAATTTTAATGTGTAAAAGTTTTACAAGTTTATTCAAAATAAAACACACTGATGCTTTGTGTTTTGTCTGCCTGCACACTGTTGGTCCCGTAAAAGATTTTGCTGCAGTATGGACAGATAGGTCGAGTTCAAAAATGCATTTTTACAAAGCATCAGTGTGTTTTATTTTGAATTGGTGCTAAGTTAAAGTACAAAAACTGCGCAGCTCTGTTGATATTCTTAAAAATAGTATAATTTTGGCTAATATTGGCTAAATTTGGCGCAGTTTTGGCTAATATTCTTCGAACCAATTCAAAATAAAACACACAGACGCTTTGTAAAAATTTGCACCACCGACTGTTTTTAAATGCGTTTTTGGACTCGCCCATATAGTCGGCACTCCGGCATGCCGCTGCAGATGTGTCGTGAGTGTGGAGCACGTCTTAAATGCCTGTAACAAATTTTTTAGTTTTTCTCAAATTCTAACCTTTTCCAATTTGTCCTTTGTAAAACTGAGCAGCTGTTTCGTTGTCAAAGCTTCACGCGCATGAAATATTAAATTTTCGAATATTTTACGCTGCGTGCAAGCGCATACTGTTCATTGGAACCAGTTAGCGACATCAGTGAGTGACATCGACGGCTTTCTCACCGGTAATTTTTGTAAGCAAAGAGAACGACAAGCCGGTAGGCTTGGGTAGTTCACGAACGAACTAGTTCAATTGAATTATTATACTCATGAACTATGTGAACTAGTTCGTTGACTCTCGTTCTTTTAGTTCAATCGATTTTGCAGCGAGTCAGATCGAAATGAACTAGAAAAAATTTGACAATCGTTTAAGTCCGTGCTGATACAGTTTTTCACTAATGAACGGTAAATTTTTTTTTTGCAAAAACAAATTTTTGTGGCAAATATTGTGTGGCAGGCCCCATATGTAGTATTTTTATATAAATTTCATCTATGTCCGCAGGTAATGATTGATTCGGTCATATAGTTAATTTATTTTTTTAGATCTGATCATGAACGAGCAAACAAAACAAACTAAAAGACCTATTGAACTAAAAAATACAACGAGCTAACATACATAACGATCTAAAACACCAAACGAACTATAAGACCTAACGAACTAACGACATGAACGAGTGCACAAAAAAAACTAAAAGAGAGTACGAACTAAAATAACTATATGAACGAACTAGTTCATTAAACTCAACTAAAATAAAAAGAGCGATCTTTTTAGTGAACTAAAATGCCCAAGCCTACAAGCCGGTCAGAATTCTTTGAAACGATCACCACCGGCTATTTCGTTGGCGTCAACAGTCGTTGCCGTTTCATCGTCGCTTAGTGAGCATGTATAAATAAGAACGCATGGTAGTTATATTTTGTAGTTTCGTGTCGTTTCGTTACGTGCCGCAAGTGGGCAGAGACCTTAATTCCCTCGGGTGGTGATTTTCCTTTATTACACGAGTATAAAAATTTATGGATGAGGATCACCCCTCCCACTCTTCGGAGCTAGAAAGTGCCAACTTGAAAATATGTGTCATTACGTCTTACTCTGTATTTTATTTATCTCTTGAAAAAAGAGACTACATGACCTTCAAACCAATGATACAAAAACCGTTTTCTAATCGCACCACACTAACTGCTAACTGTTTTACGTGTAGTAGTTTAAAATAGGGGTATTCACGATTCAGTGCACTTGCCTGTGCAGTTGAGGACTTGTGCACTTTACAAAAACAAATTGTACGTACGTCAAAAATCTGCACAAGTGCTTTTCTACTATTACCTTCAACTTGAGGACTTGAGGAATTGAGCACTTGTGCACCTAGGTGCATTGAAAAATGTTGACAGCTTTGAAATGGTGATGGTGGTGTGTTCACGAAAACCTTACTGCACAATTGCACAAGTACTCAAAACCTCAACTGCACAGGCAAGTGCACTGAATCGTGAATACCCCTAATAAAAAAGTAGTTGTGTTTGCATTGAGTACTGTACTATGGTAAGGTCAAAAACCAAGTCAATAGAAAACTTTACCATTAAAAAAGAATTACATCATAAAAATGTTCAAAAACTTTATTTAATATTCGAGATATTTATTATCAAAGTAGAATTCTAAAGGTTTTTAGAATCTTGTTGCTCATAACTTTCTTAAAAGTGACTTTTTGCAAAATGTTTTATAAACAACTTAATTTTAATTTGATTAACTTCTCAATAAGTTATAAACTTTGGAAATCGGGTAAAAGATACATTGATGATTTTACATCTTTTGAATCGGGCAAAAGATGTTAAAGGTAATGACACTTATTTTCCAGTTTTTCCTCTCTAGCTCCCAAAAGAGGGAGGATGTGATCATCATTCTTGCATTTTTTTACTCAAGTAATTATGGGGAGTTTCCTTCCACCAAACGATGAAATTAATACTATATCTGGTGCACCTTGTATATAGTTCATGCAGTTTTAAATATACAAATATAGGTGTACCTATTTATTTGCACTTCACTGTATATCAAAACTAATTTAAAGTTGGAACATTTCAAGAATAGCGACAGCTCTAATTTTTATTTTTTTTGCAGATTATATGGATTTCGGCCTCCTAAATCCAAATCTGAAGAAAACGCAGGCAGCTCGCAATTGGTTTAGAAGATATAGGCCTCCGAAGTAGAAAAAAGGAACACTTTAAAAAACAGCAAAATTTTTTAGCAATTTTTGCAACTTTGGAAGCCTGTAACTTCTAAAACAATGTCGAAAATATTGAAAAAGAGAGTTGTCGCTTTTATTTAATTATACCTTAAAGTAATGTCGGAAAATATACGCTTTAAATATTTGGAGGAAATAAGTTAAATAATGAATATTAAAATTTGTCTGTTTTCTGCGATTTGTGAGCCAGAGCTTATGTCAAAGCAAAAGTTCTGCATCATGAGCGCATTCATTCTTTAGGGTGGCAAACATTAGGGTTTTAATTTTTTTCATATGAGGATAAGCTTTAATAGTTATTTAATTTTTACAGATTTCCTATAATAGCTGCGTTCCATTCGCTTCAAAATAATCCAGATTATTTTTTTTACATGCAAAGCAAAAACAAAAATAATAATCCTGGAACAAATACGATTATGTTTGCTTTCCATAAAAAATTGTGATATAGCCTTTGAAATTTTGAAACACAGGTGCCGCACCTATGTATTTTTATGAGCTGTCATTTAATTTTTTTTGAATTGTTTGTTTGCTTGATACAATTACTATTAAGTAGCCATGACAGCTACCTATTTTCTCACGAGCTGCGACCATCGAATGTTAACAAAACAAACCGCGTGTGTCACACACATTGAAATTAGTAAATTTTATGTAATATCATGCAATCGTAGTTTTTTGAAATGAATTTTTGATAAATCATTGATAGTAGCTTTTATCGTTCCAGTCTAATTCTGAGTTCATGCCTTTTACTTACTTACTTACTTAGTTGACACTACAACCGTATGTCGGTTTTGGCTTCATCTAAGAATTTGCACCAGCTGTCTTTCGCTGATTTCTGTCTTTCGCTTTCTGGCGCCAGTTGTTTTTTTACTTAATTTACTAATATTTTCCTCTGGTCATAGGTGAAATAGGCCTATAGGGGAACCGAACATCTAAAAAAAAATCGGTAAAGAACTATATTGTATATCTCATGGATGGTGTGGAAATACAATAAAAATTACATAATAAACATAGATATAAAAAATAGGTAATACCGCAGCAAAAATTTGCATTTTATAAGCTTTTGAAATGCATTAAAAAAGTGTTGAAATGCTTTGCAAATTATTATCAAAGAAATATCAATGCAAGAGTTTTTGTTGACAAGAAACTGAGAACAAATAAATATTTATGCATTAAGCTAGTAAAAAGTAAACAACGCAGATAACGAAGTAACACATTTTTTGCATGTTACTAGGAATTTTTAAAAAAAAATAAATTTTTCACAAATTTTTACTCCGTCTTTTTTCATAATAAATGCTTAACAATTTTGCAGGGACCGTACCGGTTATGGTTTTTATAAAAAAAGTCAGATATTAACAGTTATTATTTAACTTTTATTTTTTCCGACAAAAATACTAGTTATTTAATGCATTTTATTTTTTCGGGCAAAAATAACTGTTACTTTTGACTTTTATTTTTTTGGTCAAAAATAACAGTTATATTGTGCCTTTTATTTTTTCGGTCAGAAATATCAGGCAATTTGAATTTTTTTAAAGGCCACTTGAACGGCAAAAAAAAGTTTTATGCAATTTTTATCGTCTCATCAACGCGCACATTCTGAGCTATAAAACTGTTTAGTTCTAAAGTTTTTTATTCGTCCTTTGAAAAAATACAAATTGCCTGTTATTTTTGACCGAAAAAATAAAAGGCACAAAATAACTGTTATTTTTGACCTACAAAATTATAGTCAAAAGTAACAGTTATTTTTGCCCGAAAAAATAAAAGGCAAAAAATAACAGTTAATATTAATTTTTATAGTAACAGCCAAACATTTAAAAGGCATTTAATATTCGCAAAGCTGCTGCCATTACAATAATAATGGTATATTTAAAATTGTCCTCCGGCCACTTTTTCGTTATGCCTTTTTCATCTGAAAATTGTAAAATAACAGTTATTTTCGGTCCCTGCAATTTTGTCGTGACAGAATTAAAAAGTATATTTTAATTAACTGTGGCGGCCGTAGCCTAGTGGGTAGAGTGCGTGGCCCCTAAGCTAAAGAACTGCGGTAGCCCGGGTTCAATTCCAGCTCAGACAGAAAGTTTTTTCAATTGAAATAATTTTTCTGTTAGGTCGTCACCTCTCTGCAGACAATGGCAAGCCTCAGAGAGTAAAAATTGCCATGTAAAGCTTCTTGAGAACATAAGCCGTTCGGAGTCGGCACAAAACACGTAGGTCCAGTTCTCGGTCATTTGTGATCAAACATTTAATAACACGCACAGCACAATTGATCAATAGAAGCTAGGTCAAAGTCCTTCCAAGGGCTGAAATGGCCAGTCTATTTTTTTTATATATTTTAATTAACTTTCCTCTTCTGCAGCAAACATTTGAAATATTACTATGGTACCAAAAGTTAACAAAATTAGTTTTCATATATTAACTATTAAAACCCGGCTCGCGTAAAAAAAGGGAGTATAATCATAGTGAGACCACGCCCATTTTTAACATTATCGCCAACAGAACATAAGTATACGAAGTTAATTACCAAATTATAGTTTAATACGACTCAAACCGTCTGAAATATAGCATTTTGAAAATGAAAATGAAAATCGGAAAAAATTGTTTATTTTCAAGCACCTTTGATTTTTTTGAAGAATCTGGAGCACCACATGAACATTTGTTGAATGTAGGTGCGTTTTATACGCTTATACCCTGAGAAGTAAGCTTAACTATAGTGCCCATTTTTAGTACAGTTGCCGACAGTAACCATACGAACTTAACTACCAAATTATATTCTAATTTCAATTAGATATAATTTGGGTCGTTATATTCTAACGACCCAAACCTTCTGAAATATAGCATTTTTATTGATTTGTGGGAGGTAAAAGGAGGTGTGTAAATTTTTTTCTTAACCATCTCGTACTCAAAACAAATCGACTGCAAAAATTTCAGCTCAATCGGCCTAGTAGTTTTGGAGTCTATAGTCATCACACAGACAGAGAGTGCTTTGCTGCAGCAGCTTTTAGGGGTATTTTCTAGAAATGTAACGGATAGTGATTTAGCCGGATATCTGGTAGGAGCTACAAGGCCGAGTGGCCGAATATCTGGCGGCCGGATGGAAGGTCCATTGCCTCGTTGTCACTAAATTAAATATATTCCTAATTCGACACGCTACAATAAACGGATGTTAATGCCAAATAAAGTAGACAACACATTTACAAAGTAAAAATAATTCTAAATCACCATGCGATTCTTACGCATGGTGGTTGATTAACTCTAACTTCAACTCTCCTATTGTCTTCGAAAGCTCTTATTAATTTAGATTATGAATTTTAATTATTTTTCTTATTGAATTCTTCTTGAAGGGAGGTCGAATTGATCGCAGTCGCGATTTATATGCATGGTGGTTGATTAATTCCAACTCCAACTCGCCTATTGTCTTCGAAAGCTCTTATTAATTTTGATTATTAATTTTAATCATTTTACTAATTGAACTGTTTTGAAAAATTAAAAAATTGTTTTTTTACAATAAAACAAATGTAAAAAAAGATATGAAATTGATTTCAAACTAAAAGTTATTAAAGCAACCAGATGTAATATCTTTTTTGTAAATCGAAAAGAGTGTTCTACAAATTATGAAAAAAATAGCAATGAAACACAATACAACTCTTTTTTAAAATGATTATTTTGCATAAAAGCCAATTAAATCACAAAATTTAAAAATAAGAAAAAAAGATAGAGTGAAATAAATATTGAACAGAATAGTGAAATTCTAATTGTTTAATGCTTGATTGCTAAATTTTATTTTCTGTAAAAAATTAACAGGCACAACAGTTTTAAATTAAAATTTTAATTTGGAAGTTCTTCTATTTTATTATTTTGTTTATCTTAAAAATCAATGGTATATAACCAACAAAACGTTGGAGTTGAAAAATTAAATAAATGTTTTATTTGCATAAAAAATGCAGACCATGTAACACTAGTGCAGAAAAATATATAAATTTAAAAAGTGGTCCAACGCACTTATTGAAAAAGGAACAAGTCGAGATCAAGCCTTAAAACTAACACAACAAAAAATAGGTTTTCTTTTGACAATTTTAAGAAACATTTTAAAAATCATTATAAAAAAGGAACTATTTCATTATATTATTTAAAATAATACGTTACAAAAACATTTTATAAGGCGTCTGGTGTGATGGCTTAAAAGCTTCAAATTAAGCTTTGCGGTTAAGTGATCCCACATGTTGTTTAACCTTAAGCTAAAAAAATTTCGAATGGACAGCATGTATACCGTTTTTAGAGGAGTGGCGACAATAAATTATATATTAGAAGATGAAGAGGATTTTTATAATTAACTATTCCTAAACTATATTTTTAAAAATTTTTATTTTAACATTTTTATAATTTTATTTGAATAAATTTTTTAAAAATTTTTATTAAAAATTTAACCAAATCCCGGGATCCTGAAAATTCTGGTACTTAAAATTATTTATCCCGGGACTGTCGGGACCATAAATACTCCGGGATTTCGGGATAGCACCCCCTAATGATGGGTTAGTTACGTAAAGTCATACAACTAATTTTATGTAACAAAAGTTTTTTCCCCGACTCGCTGTAGTTTTTGATTATAAAACAACACTTAATTATTTTGATTCGAAAAATTTTTCTTAAATTACAATTATTTCTAATTGTTTACGTTGCTGTTTAATTTAAGACTAACAAAGTAATGAATTTTCCGAAATTTAGCAGCACATTTTAGTGACTGTTCTCGGAATTCAAAATAAGGTTGTCTTATAAAAGTCGGTAGTAAGAACACCTCACAGATGCATAGTGTCAAAATAACGCCATTACTCTGCCTTTTTAAAGGCGAGTGAGAACAGGGTCCATGAGTCATACAAAAAGTACAAGAACACCACAAAAGGAACACACAACCCTAGTAGCACAAACAGTATTTATAGCTTCTTTTCACCTTTTAAAGATAAGTACAAAGACAGGAGCTGTATTTTTAAGTTCCTTATTAAGGCTTATAAGGCCAATTTGGCGTATGTGATATAAAGACATGCTTAGTGTCTTTGAAGAGACTCGATAAGGTATCTTTTAGAGGTCTTTGAAAGGCACATTACAAAGATTTAAAAAATAGTAGGTAGGAATTCAGAACTGACAATTTTTTGTTGCCAGCAGCGTAGGAAGGAATTTCCTTTTCCACTACTTTTGCTGAACACTTGATCCACTCGATCTCGGGCGGAGTTCCAGGTGCAATATTATTCAAAATGAATTGAGTTACCTTATGATCGCTCTTTAGTTTTGGCCATGAGAGCACTCCACTGCTTTCCCAACTAGCTGGAATGAGTGCTAGAGGTCGCTTTTTTCCCTCCTTCGTGCTTATAATTTTAAATGAAGCTGCCATCTACAATTTGTTTCTTTATTAAAGCACATTTAATTAAAGCACACATATATATTTTACCACTTAATTTTTCTATTCAACTTTTTACATTTTTTAATTTAACTGTTCAACAAACACGAGGCATACACAGAGTTGCTAAATAACTTTAACTACCTCGCATGTCTTTATAATCATCTTATTATGGACATTATAAAGACACTAATGCGACATGCCGCAATGTCTTTATAATAAATTCAATATGAGCTCTAAAAATGCATATTAAAGACATTTTTTACGTATCTCTTTTTAATGGTCTTGTAAACACATTCTGCACACATTGAATGCACATTCTGTCTGTCCCGGCTGAGCCAGACAGGATCTAGGATGTAAATCGTGCATGCGTTTAGGTAGGGTATACGTATCTTTGGAAGATTCATACCTCCGGACAAATCCAAAAAAAAAAAGCTCTTAAGCTAGGTAGGAATTACGAAAAATCCTTTTAAGGAGATATTTTTATGATTTTTGTTGGGCTCCAGGTCAGTTATAAGAATAAAAACCTTTAAATGTTTTTTATTAATTTTTTTATTTTAAATTTTAGATATTCTTGAATTTATTTATATAAAATGTCGAAAAATAAAAAAGTTTTTGATTTTTCAAATTTTCTACTGCCTTAATATCAGTGGCCGAATTACAGCATCCGTGATCGAACAAAATTACGAAGAGCACGACGAGACAAGTGCCTATCAATCTTGTACAATTTTGCTCGATCACGGATGCTGTAATTCGGCCCCAGATTTCCACCAACTCGAAATCTTGAGACAAATGATTTCAAAATGTGTCCACTAAGCAACATGATTTTATTTGACGTTATGTTTGAATTGTAAGAATTAGTTTAACAAAACAAAAAAATGTATGATTATGTGCAACAGAAGAAGAAATTAATATTTGCTACAGTATCATAAAAAAAGAGGAAATGACATCTTAAAAATTTATTAGCACTTCAAAGGAAAAATTCTGCATTATTGTAAATAATAGTGAGTTGGAGAGCTTCTCAAAAGTTGGGAAATATTAAATGCAGCATTTAGGAACTCTATTTATTTGCAAGACTGGCATTTCCTCTGGTGTAGAGCTAAACTTCATTTTCTTCATCGCTTTGGCCATTTCAGCACATAAATGCCCGTTTTTTCGTTGACCATGTAGTTCATAGTAGTTATTCTCTCTTTTTAGTTTCCTTGTTAATGGTTTCTGTGAAATATTTTGTTTATTATTAAGGCCACCAAAGCAATCCTGCAATTTTATCCGACCTGCCAAGTGATCACACATGTAGTATCGTTTGTGTGCAAAAAATCAAGTCGGAGTGGCATGTCATGTGGAAGAAAAAGTTTTTGACTTTTTGCTAAATTCATCCGACACGTAATTCCATTTGTGTGCGTGACCATCCCGTTACTTTATAACTACATGTCCATCCGACCTGTCAGTCATCACACATGTAGTCATGTAGTATCGTTTGTGTGCAAAAAATCCAAGTCGGATGGGCATGCCCTGTGGAAGGGAAATATTTAAAGTAAAAACTATTAAAATTATTGTTCAAAACAATATTTTCACTTAATGCTAACTATTCGACAGCTAAAAAAGAATGAAGTCCATCCGACATGTGTGATGTGTGTTTGGGCAACGAAAAAAGTTCAATGGCCCATAACCATAGTCAAAATAAAAGTCGACTCTAAATTTAGTATAAGTATTTTTTTTTTAATATAATATGTTGTCAAAAAGCTTGTACTAAATTTAGAGTCAACTTTTATTTTGACTATGGTTATGGGCCAATTACTTTAACGAACTCCATGTACTTCCGACATGTAGTATCGTTTGGGGGGCTGTAATTAGTTGCCAATTGTCAAAATGAAAATTTGACACAAGGAGCCCTTTTTCATTAGGCAATTCTCGAGCAATAATTGCCTTCGCCGCAAGCAGTTTGTGGGTAATTCGCCACATCAGGGGGTCTACAAAAGAAAAATACAGAATTGCCGCACGGACTGACCTGTACTGGCAATTCTTCCCTAGTAGCACAAGGAAAAGTTATAAGTACAAAATCCAGATTACAAAACAGCGATGTTTTTATAATAGCTCTGTAATGTAATTAAAAAGATACTACGCTTTATTGCAATCTTTTGCTTTTATAATGTCTCCATAAAGCGTACTAAACATACCCCCTATTGGCAATTAGGATTTTCTACTAAGCACATTAATTGGCTTTTCAGCGGAATTTAAAAATTTAATATATAACAAACGCGTATTTAAGTATATTTAATTCTATATAAATAAACAACATAGAATTAAATTATAGTGATTATCAATTTAAGGTACCCGAAAAACAATCCTGATTTCAAAAACAATCCAAAACACAAAACTCATTTTAACTGGTTTGCGGCCATTGCCCAACCCAAGGACCTACGTGGAAATGAGATAAATCTCATATCCGCCAAATCAAAATCCCAATTAGTTGGATATGCATTTAGGCCAACGCAGGCATAAACTTGTGTGGAAAAGAGATATACTCTGGCACACCAATCCAGGTGATAGTGTGAGTTCGGTCTAATTTCAAATCAGGAAACCACGTGAGCACGTAAATCACAATTCGATTTAAAATTAAAATATTGAATAATTAAATAGTAAGTAAGTTTAAAACGATTCATATTTGATGGTGCTTACTTAATAAAACATAATATCGAGACAAAAAGGAGAAACAGAACAATCTCAATTACCGATATTACATTATTATAAAACTGCGTTAGGTATAATAGGATGAAGTTCAATTGATTTAATTATTTAAATGTAATATAATTTTCCGTTTTAAGACGTCTACCGAATCAGAAAAATTAATCATGTTGAAGTTGTCATTGAAATCACTGCACATACATCGTAAAGGTTCATAAAGAGCGTAATTAGAAAAATGAAACGCGACTTTCTCAAAACTACTTTTTTCCGCACGGTTAACTTGATATCTCAAGTTCTAATGGCTTGATTAACTTAAAATTTGGTGTGGGCCTTTTTTATATCTCCCTCTAAGGCCTTAACTATAATTATGTAAAAATTTTGTTTTTTAATATTTTTAAAAATTCATAACATTGAAAAAAAAAAAACAAAAAGCTACTTTTCTTTCAAGTAATCAGTTGACTTGAAGAGTCAAAATCGTGTCAACATGGAGGCAATCTTTTTTAGCACCCTCACTCCACCAGCCTGTAGCTTTTTAAATTTTTTATTTTTTTTTATATTTTTTTTGTAATATTGAAATATTAATAAACATAAAGTAAAAAAATTAATACTACAAATATGAATTCGTTCTTTTTATCTTCCGTCAGAAAAGGCCTGAAATTCGAACCTCTATACTAGAATACTGCTTTAAGCGCACAATAATTCTTATTGAATTTTTGTAATAAAGCTATTTACAGTGTAAGCGTACATATAACAAGTAGTTTTTATAACATTCGCTATTGTTGAAACTTTGACCATCCTGCTATGTAACTGTCGTATTCAATAATTATGCAACCCTGTGGTGTATGTAATTATGCGAATGTAGACAGATCATGCAAATATGTACAAGCTACAAGCAGTGATGTGCGGCGTAGAGAACATGATGTCGACAATACTATTGTCGACGGTGTCGAGAATGTCGTGTAGACAATTGCTTTTAACGACGTGTAGATAATTAATTGATAGATAATTAAAAGGCTGCATGTTTATTGTAATATTTAATTAAATTGAGTCCAAGTTCGAAGTATTCCTTATTTTTACGCCTTCTGGGCATGGCTTGTGTTTGTTTAATTGTAAAATTTGTTAATTAAACGACTTTTCAAAAGGTTTTAAGAATCAGCATAATCTAAATGGAACTTGCATTTTCGCAGTGTTGTATTTTGTTGACATTGTTTACACAATTCTCGACATTGTCTACATTGTCGACACATTCTGCATTGTAGACACCAAAATGTCGACAATTAAAGACGACGCGTCGAGGAACATCACTGGCTACAAGCTACAAAAACACGCCTAAGGTTGCCCGCAGAGTAAGCGCCGAAGCAGACAGGCAGGCAGACAGGCACAGGAAAACTGTGTGAACAAGAGAGAAAAAAGTTATTTCTATCTCGTTTCTTCGCAGGGCTTGCCTGTCTGCCTGCCTGCTTCGGCGTTTACTCAGCGGGCAGCCTAAGGTATATTTTTATTTACACGTGTTTGCGTATTTGTGTTTGCTTGCAAAACAACAACAAAGCAAAATACGCTTAAGTGAGTTGGCGCGAAAATAAATCATAAAATTAACAGACCTGCATACGCAAACTAGGAATAGCCTTAACCCGCCGTTAGTGTGGTGGCATACCCCAGAGATCTTCTTTCCTTCAATATCTTGTAGGAATTTTGAGTTAATTAAACGACTTTTCAAAAGAATTTAAGAATCAGCATAATCTAAATAGAAATTGCATTTTCGCAGTGTTGCATTTTGTTGACATTGTTTACACAATTCTCGACATAGTCTACATTGTCAACACATTCTGCATTATCGACACCAAAATGTCGACAGTTAAATACGACGCGTTGAGGAACATCACTGGCTTCAATAAAACTATTATTTTGTTTAAATTGCAACGCACTAAAAATATAATTTTTTGATAGTAATTCAATCAAGAAATCAGAAGCGATCTGAACTTTTTTGATAACATTTTTTTTGGAGTATTTATACGACTTTTACATTTGGGGTATTTCGCACCCCTCCACACTAATGACGTGACTTTTTTCCACCACATTAACGGCGGGCTAATGTTTGTTTTCCTGACTTATATCAATTTTCGTTTTTGTTTCATTAACTGCTGTTTTTGATAGGAGTTGTTTTCCTTGTAAAAGAGAAAATAAACATTTGTAAATGCTAATTTACTTATGTCATGGGTAGCATTAATATAAAAACATATGCTTTTTGAAGTTATCGTTTTAATCGTTGGAAAAAGTGACAACACTAATCGTTTTATTGCATTTAGTTTCGTTAATCACAACTTGTTTTCGCAACTTAGATAATTGCAAATATATTTTAACAGTGCATTCTTTTCTGGAAAAAATTCTGCATTTTTTCTGACCTCTTCAAGAATTCGGCATTTTTCCACTCTTTTCTAAAAAAATTTTTTGCCTTAAAATCAATTATGCCTTTTCTCGAAAATTCTGCCCTCTCGTAATACCAACATAGAGACAAAATAAAATAATTTTGACTTTAATATTTTTTGCTGTGACAATTGTGAGGAGCAAAAAGTTACAATTTCCTAAATATTCTGAAATTGAATCCAATATATTTTTGAATAAAGTAGTTAATTTTAATAAAACGGAACTGTTCGATGAATATTTGATATAATTTTTGTTAAAAATTCCATACAGTCAACACTATGTATAGGCTCAATCGTAAATACATAGGAATTTTAAAAAAATAGTGCAGCCAATATCATATAGGCAAAAAAATTTTGCATTTTTTCCGTTCTTTTCTCAACTCAAAAGAAGTCAACATTCTGTAAATTTCAGTCAAAATCTAAAAAAAAATCTGTATTTTTTGAGGTCAAAATTTTTTTCAGAAAATAATGCACTATAAGCCATTGTTTATATGGGGAAATTTGCTATTTGTAATATTTTTATTTGCAAATAAGGCAGACGTATAACTAAGCGTATAACAGGCAGAGGAAACAATTTGGTGCGAACGGGTTCGGAACATTGGTTTTTTTTTCAAAATGCTTGCGAACACTATTCGTGCAGTGGAAACATTTTTTTAGCACGAAAGAACGAAGATTTCGTGATTCGCATTTTGGGCGAATCCGGTGTTTCCTTGTAAATATAGTAGTAGATTTGTTGAAATGGTAGTTAATAACGGAGGAAAAAACAAAAAAGGAACAAAATAAATTGAAAACTTAAGACAAAAGAACATAGTTTTATTTGTGTCAAGTTTTCTTACTATTTAAGTTTTCAATAGCGCAAACAATGAATTTAAGTGTTTCCACTGCACGAACGAACAAGATGGCTGTTTACCAAAGTTCGCCACTTGTGTTCTTGCAGTGGAAACGGTTGGAGCGAACTCATCCCAACTAGAACAGCAACTGTTACATACGGCGTATATAACACGAGCGGTCACACGATTTGCGTTACGTCCATATAAAATTTTTCATACAAAACTTGTGAACATTGCTCAAGCGGTGATCAAAATGTCACAAGGTTTGCATCTCTGATTCTCATCCGTGTGATCTGGCATCCCTTTCAGCCACACATGTTTTTACAATGAGAAAAATATATAGCTAAACTGCTCACACCAATTATAAATTCAGTTGTGCACTATCCTCCCCTCTCCCTATGCCGCTGTGTCTAACCCATCCCCTAGCCTTCAGGTTAGAGCTCTGGCCTGTTATATGACAAATTATAAACACAATTGTTTAAAGTTTTTGCATTAATTTTTTAATAAAATATTTACCTTCCGGATAGATTTAGCATTATGATTATAAAATTTTAACCAGCAAAAAATAATAAAAGAATAATTCAGCATGAACAGCACATAACATCAAAAGCACATTTTCGCAGTTGCTTGTTTTTTAAAACAATTTACCCCAAGTATTCATCAGCATCTATTCAATTTCTTAATCTGAAAAGAAAAATTATTAAATTTCGTATGCATTTTTTTTTAATATATTTTCAAAAACTTCCATTTGATTGATCCGCTTTGTGTTGCATGTTTATTTTTCTTCTTGAGTTTATTTTTTGCCCTCAAACGAGCTAGAAATACAAACACATATAACTTTTCTTGTTTTCCATGAAATTACAACATAAGAGTGTATTGGTGAACACCAAATTTTGTTTAGTTGTGTATGTAAACTTGTTACTGCTGTCTAGCAGGGATCGCTACGTTTTGTTCATGGTGAATTCGTCGTTCGTTCGGGCAGTGGAAACGATCGATAAACGTAGTATTTCATTAGCGGGGTTCACATGATCCTACATGTTGACACGCCTGGTGTGATGGCCTTGAATTTTAAATATTTCAAATTCAAGACAACATGTTGTCAGTCGGCTGTATCGAGCGTTCGAACGGTTCAAACGGACGAGGCTTGTCCTACAATGCGTGACAACATGTAGGACCATGCGCTATTGATTCGATATTTTTAGCAAATTGCAAGAAATCATTTTAATATTCTGATATGGCATCATTTTACTGAATATCAGAGTAGAAAGTGTTATCTTAGTAAACACTTAAAGGCGCGTTTCCACAGTCAATTTTTCTTTCGCAAAATAAACATTGCACGTAATTTTGAAAGTGTAAACAGTCGATTGCATGCCATTTGTGAAATTGCATCAATACGCTCGATAAGGACGTCATATGCCGCAGAAGTTGCGAAGGTAAAAAAGAGCAAAAGTCGGGAGCAGGAGCAGATGAAGCATATGTGGCTTGGTTCCAGGTTGCACATAACATAACAACTTTTTTCAATAGTGCCTGCTTCATTTTATTATTCTTTTAATTTTTTTTTATTTTTGCATTCTCTTTTGTTTTTTTCTTGATTTTCGCCTTTCATCGGATTCGCAAAACAAAACCGATGACATTTGTCGACAAAATGGCTTTGAGCGTGTAAACAGTTTTTGTATGCTATATCCAAAACCGTGTCTACACTAGCCTCACTCAACCGACTCACTTTGATGTCTGTAGAAGAGATGAGGAAGTGGGAAGGTGAATGAACCGTGAGGCAAGAGTTTCAAAAACTTTAAAAATTTTGCAACTCACTTTGATTTGACATTTGTCATTTTTATTCTTTTTTTTCGTTTATGCGCTAATAGCTGCCGGTTTTGCAGTGCTATACGAAGCTACGAAGCATACACTCAAGCTAACACACATTTGTTATTGCTTTAAAATGTTTTATTATAAAAACAGCACAAAAGCAAATGCAGACTCAAAGTGAGGCAAGTTATGTGTGTGAACATTTAACAATTTTTTCATGGCAAGGTGAGTCGGTTGAGTGATGCCAGTGTAGACAGGCTCCAACATTGCATAAAAAATTTTGACTGTGGAAGCGCACCTTAATAATAAACGTCACTTTGACGTTATCAAGCTCCCAAAAATTTCTGTAGGAGTTTAAGGTTAGAAATTTTTGGACAAATCTTGGTGATTATCGTGTTGTAGGTATATTTGTTAATTGTGGTAATATTAATTTTATGTTTTTTATGGTGATAAAAACTTATTTAAATATATGCGCTTAAGTTGAGTCGATTTCAGTGGGCACCATTAAATTGCATTGCTAATTATTTTCACACTTTCAGTTTTACGTTTGTCGAATTACATAACTGCCCGAAGAGTAACCACAGCATAATAATGTCTCAAGCTCCAGTAAGAGTGTCTCCTCTCATTAAAATGGCCAGATGGTCCTTCCTGGTCGTTGGCATTGGATATGGTGCTTTTCATCAGAATAGGTTGTCCAAAAAGGAAGAAAAAGTTCGCGAAATTGAGGCAAAACAAAAGGTCATTCGTGATGCTCAGTTAGCCGTGGAGAAAAAGAGGAACGCCGAAGCTGAAGCTAGAGCATTAGCTGAACTATCGAAACCTTCGATCAAGCACTAGATTCCAGCACAGGAGGAGTAATCTTAGTTTAATCGCAATTGTTTCAAGACTGCCAGCAAAATCAATTTTGCCAGTGCCGTAAGCAAATGCAGTAGTTCTTAAACATAATTTTCGGCACTGGTTGTTCATTGGCAGCTGCAAATTATAAACAAATATAAAAACTTATACGGAAAACCATTCTTTTTAGTGGTAGTTAAAGAAACGTTTTAGAATTTAATATGCAAACGTAAATAATTTCATAAAATCAGCTCAAGCAATTGCATATCATCGTTGTGCGTGCAATACCGCGTATCCGTCACTGGCAATACCGAAAAAATTAATTTTAAAAGCAAAAATTAATTTTAATTTTGATCATTTATGATTGGTTCATTAATTTTGCTTTTTCATTAAATGCTTATTTGAGAATAAAGCGAATGTGTTGTTTCAATAATTGTTTAGTTCAGTTTAAGATCCATTCAATAGTTTAAAAGAAAAGAAGTTTTTCTGCACTCCTGTAAATTTTACTATCACCACACATACGGTATGTGCAAGTGGCGGATGCGCGGTATTGCACGCAAATTTTCAATTTGAAAACATTGGGCTATTTTCTGTTATTAGAAAAAGGCATTGTATACGAAAATTTATGGATATATTACTCACTGGAAAATTTGGTTATTTTAATGTGAACATGTCTTTGTATTTCAGGTTTGATTAAATATAACGTGTCTTAAAATTTCTCTTTGGTATTAGGTCTGATTTTTTACTGAAGCGGGTATTTCAGATCCCAGTATAGTTACAGTAGCAACTACTTTTAAAACTATTTTACACTGAATGATTTCGAGCCAAAAATATATTTTACGCTTAAAATTATCTGACAGTAAAATTTCCACTTCGTAAAATTTATAAACTGAAAATCTATTTTTTTATTTTCATTTAAAACGATTTGGAAATTTCATAAGATGAGGGTTTACTAAATAACGACAGACTTTGCTAATCTCTTATTAATAACAAAATCAGTAAATTTTCAGTTTTACAGATATTTCCATTCTACTATCTGCTACCTTTCTAAGGTCTAAAACTATCAACAATAGTTTTCTAAGTTTCCTTCAATAAGCCTTTTTGGTTCACATATTTTTAGGCTATTAATTTATAACAATGTCGGCGGAGAGTTAGCTTATATTTTTAAGAACAAACGTGAACTTTTAGACGGAAAATAAAATAATATTTGAATTCGAAAAAATAATCTTTTATAGTCTTGAGGGTCGTTTTACTTACTTTTTCTAACTTGAGTTAAATTGATCAGTTTAAAAAACTTTTGTTTACTTTGCTTTGCGTACAACATGCGAAGTCTAAAATATTAATTTTTAAGGTTTAAATATTATTTCATTCAGAAAAAATTAAGTTTTTTGTGTTGAAGTTGAGCCAAGATATAAAAACATGCTCGTGAATTTATTGATATTTGAGGAGACTAGAAAAATACTGATCCTCATAACTTATGATATCAAAATTTGTTTATGCTGATGACAACGCAATAACATAAAACAAATGCGTTTCGCATTTTCATAAGTTTAATAATATAATGGGTTTTTAATAAAAAAAATTAAACTAAAAAATTTTATATACCATAAAGTTAACTAAAAAAAAAGTTAATATTCCCACCAGTAAATTTTATGACATTATATTATTATTTTACATTAATTTTGAATTATTTTTGTAAATGTTTTCAATTATTATTATGGCAATTTATTAATGAAATATTGGCTTTTAATATCTAAAATAGCAAACGTATATTAATGGAAGTAATATCATCGATATTTCCAGCAAATAATACATCAATAGTTGTACCTAATCGTGTTGTACAAATTTTTGGATCGCTTATAATTCGTAAATTTATATATATCAAAACAGCATTGTTAAAGGACTAGAATTTTGATGAAATTGATATTTCAAAAGTATAGTCTTTTTACTTCTACAGCCGTTTTAGTAGATATGGAGCAACAGTGTTTCGTCTACATTCATTTTCTTTATACTAATTTATCTCGAAACTACTTTTTTCGGGATTGAGTTGTAGAAAAAACAAAAACTATTTAACCGAATCATATGAAATTTAAATATGCCATTCACATCAGTGGCTATTGCTGGAACTAGAATCAATGCTTTTTAAAATCGCATATTTTATTCTTATAACCGCTGTTTTAAGAATTAAATTTTCAAAAGCACGTCATTCTGTCAATTTTCAATATTTTCTTTTCTTTCTAGTGCCAGCCATAGTTGCAATCATAGTGATTAACCCTGGATAACCAATGTGTGGATGGTGTGAATTTTTTATAAATGTAGTGAACGTCGAAGCGACTAACATTGGTTATATCGTATAAGAAAAATGATTGGCTATCCAGGGTTAATAATATTCTTGGCTTTTATTTTTCAGATAAGGGGTTTTCCTTACTGACTGGTGGGACAGTTTACTCCAGATTCCCTAAGGTTTAAATCTGTAACTTTGTATTTTGGTGTAATATAATGATCAAATAGATATTTTACAATAGATTATGAAACGACTTATAAAACTTTTACCGAAAAAAATAACTCATAAATATTTTAGTGATATTTCATTGGTTAAAGGAGTGTGACTGCTGGGACAGTTAAAAACACCTCACCTCTACCTCTTGCACTATCAATCGAGATTTTAGCCCAAATACTAAACATGGCCAGATGTCTTATACTATGCTATGAAATGATTAAATTGACTTCAACTGAAACTAAAAATTAGCACCAAGTTTAGTTTCTAAAAGAAAATATAGAAAGTAGAAATTGTGACTGGTGGGACTAGTGGGAAAATATTGTACGACTCGTTTACAATGAACAACAACTCGTTCATATTTTCATATTGCTTTTTATTTTTGCCTTAAAAAATAAAAATCAAAACATACCAGTTATTTTGTGACCAAAAAAATATCGGGCAAATTTTGATTTTTATTTTTGCCTTAAAAAAATAAAAAGCAGAAATAATTATTATTTTTTGCTCAAAATTTTAAAAGTCACAAGATAATTATTTTTTGCTTTTTATTATAAAATGCACACTCAGTACCGTTTCTGTTCTCAAGTGCTTGCATTTAGGGCTTTTAGAATTTTGATAATAAAAACGTCGTTTTTGAAGGAACATGTATTTTGATACGGTTTATCATCAGCAATCAAAAAGTAGATTTTGAATTTTTTGTTGTTACGCCTTCTTGCAATTTAGGTGACGATATACACCTGATTTTGAATTTCGTAAAAATTGTGTTGATATGGATTGAACATGATGGCAATTTGTGCACTTAGTTTGACTAACGCTGT
This sequence comes from Dichetophora obliterata, assembly GCA_963920525.1. Lineage (NCBI taxonomy): Eukaryota > Metazoa > Arthropoda > Insecta > Diptera > Sciomyzidae > Dichetophora > Dichetophora obliterata. Next base: position 280,046,862 of record OY986435.1, read on the forward strand.
GTCTTGCATAAATTAGTTTTTGTAACTGACATAAGTTTAGCGTGTGTTCGTTTTCTTCTGTTTTGCTGTATGACAAATAAGGCACTTGCCTTTGTTCTTTACGTAGTCAGTTGCATCTGAATATGAAATTACATTCGTCTCAAACTGGTCGTTCTCGCAAACGCCGGTAACAGGCTATCCTGTAGAGAAACGTGCAGTTAGATATTTACCCAACAGAATCTTATAAAAATAACTTTCATTTCCATTCATATTGGACAACTTCCAATAAAATTTATTTTTTTCTATATCTTCAAAATAAAAGAGGTGCAGAGATCCTCGCCAAGGGTTTCAAGAAAATATCTTCTTTGTGATCGCTTCATAGAACCATTGAAGCTGTTATCCTTACATATTATAAAAGCGGCTAGGCCTGCCGTGTCCAAAATGTTATAAAACATACCTAGTCAAAATAACTAGAAGCAGCCTTGCGCTGGGCTATATCCAAAGGAAATGGAGAAGGGCGATAGTCACCTTCATACCAAAAGTAGGGAAAATAGACTACACGCTACCAAAGTCGTTTAGACCCATTAGCCTTACCTCATTTGTACTTAAAACAATGGAAAAGGTAATAGATAACTATATAAGAACTGAGATTCTGGAGAAGGCACCAATGCACCCCTGTCAACACGCGTATAGGGCGGGCAGGTCTACAGAATCTGCTCTATACCAGTTGGCTAGCAACATCCAGTCAGCTTTCAAAAACAAAGAAACCGTACTCTGTGCCTTTCTAGACATAGAGGGAGCCTTTGATAATACTTCTCACGAGGCTGTGAAGAAGTCTTTACACAAAAAAGGAGTAAATGATACGCTCAGCAGATGGATATGCCAAATGCTTAGCACTAGAACTGCAGAAACAAAAGTGGGCAACACCACTATAAGAATCAAAACAACAAAAGGCTGCCCACAAGGCGGAGTCCTTTCTCCACTGCTGTGGAGTCTTGTTGTGGACGAATTATTAACGATGCTAACCGAGAATGGCATAAAATGTCAGGGTTACGCAGACGACATCGCCTTAATAGCGAGAGGGAAGTTCGAGGATACACTCTGTAACCTGATACAGAGAGGACTGTCAGTAACAAAGGAGTGGTGCAACACAGTGGGATTAAGTATCAACCCAGCGAAAATCACCATAGTACCTTTCACTAACAAAAGAAGCCTGCCAAACCTCCGAACAATGAGAATGGATGGCACTGAAATTCCCTTCAAAGGAGAAGTAAAGTATCTGGGACTTACACTAGATTCAAAGCTTCTCTGGAGAAGACATGCAGAGGTAACTATAAACAAAGCAACGCGAGCACTCATGGTATGTAGGAGCCTGGCGGGGAAAAGCTGGGGTTGTAACCCAACAATTCTCCGCTGGATGTATACCATGATGGTGAGACCCATCCTCACCTATGGTGCAATAGCATGGGCTGAGAGAACCAAGCTAACCACAATGAGGAATATGCTAACAAGGGTGCAGAGACTGGCCTGTGTATGCATCACAGGGGCCATGAGAACATGCCCTACAGCAGCACTAGAAGTAATTCTGGACCTAACACCCTTACACCTTGTCATAGAGGGAGTAGCCAAGCGAACTCTGTTGTGCATTGCAAAAGAGGGGACAGGTTCAGGTAAAACTATCAGCAGTAGAGAGAAGGAGGATATTGCAAAGCACACTCCCTACATCGATCTACCAAGAGACGATATAGTAAAAAGGTATAACTTCGAAAAACACTTCGGAATTAAGCTTAGTACCAAGAAAGAGTGGGACAGCGAGATGATATCGCAGGTCAAGAAACCACACAGTATAGCATGGTATACAGATGGGTCCAAGACATTGGAAGGTATAGGCGCAGGGGTGTACGGGCCAAGAACCAAGCACTTTGAACCTATGGGGACAACACCCAGTATCTTCCAAGCGGAGATCCTAGCAATACAGCTGTGTGCACAATTCAATCTGGACCGTAAATACAAAGGTCAGGATATAGTTGTGATGTCAGACAGCCAAGCAGCAATCAAAGCATTAGTTTCCTGTGAGATATCATCGAGAATAACATGGGAATGCCTAACAAAACTCAACGAACTAGGCAAGAATAACACTGTTACTATACTTTGGGTCCCAGGACACAAAGGAATACAGGGTAACGAAGAAGCCGATGGACTAGCACGACAGGGTGCAGCCACAAAATTTATAGGGCCAGAACCATTCTGCGGATTGGGCACACATTCTATAAAAGAAGAACTAAGAAGGGAGGAGAGGCATAAACGATCAAACCTTTGGAAAAGCCTCCCAAAGCTAAGACAATCCAAATTGCTCCTCAGAGATTTCAACACTCGGAGAGCAAAATTGTGCATAAGCTTAGGCAAACCGAATCTTAGGATTCTAACGGGGTTTCTTACAGGACACTGTAAACTCAAATACCACCTGATGAAATTGGGCATAGAGACCGATAGTAACTGCCGTTTCTGTGAAGAAGCAGAGGAGACTCCAATACACCTACTTACAAACTGCGACGCCGTGGCTCGCAGACGTAAACTAGCACTGGGGAATTATGAGCTGAGTCTAGAGCAGGTTTCATCCCTTGAACCTAAGAATATTCTCAAATTCATTAGAGAAATAGGGCTGGATGAAATTCTGTAATCCGCAAACCCAGCGGAGCTTTGAGAAGGAGGTACAATAGATCTCATTTAGGTCGCAGTACGCATCTCCACCACACAACATTAACATTAACATTATAAAACATACACCACCCTTATTGTAATATAAAGTTATTTCCGGTGAACTTAGTACGTCTTTTGTAGCCATATAACTGCTCATCCACTGTATTGGATTCGTGAGGGATAATTAATTTTTATTTGAAAGCACTGTTAGTGGCTCTTGTCTGGATTTATTACTTTCCATTATAAGCAAAATTTCCATAAAGCTGAAGGTTCGAGGTCAGTAATCGCTTTTTACACACGCGATGGCTTGTCAAGCATTCTATTGAGTAAACACAGCTCCTCGTTTTTTTTAATATCTGCAAATTAAGTCTTTCATCCGCTCTAGATAAATTTTTAGTCATAGAATTTGGACAAATAAACGAAGCCATCATAACGCATCACAACGTTTATGTTCTGTTTTTTTAAAATCAACGTAAACGCAAAGTTAGCATTTATTTTTGTTCACTGGTAATTACAGTGGCTTAGACAAGCTTTAAGGGTGGGGAGACTTGTTGAAACTATTAACATGATATATTTTTCCTAATTTAACTTATTCTCTACGAAGCTCATGGAAAATTTTTGAATACCTTGCCCAAGCATTATTTCATGTACAATTGCTCAAGAATTAGTACATCTATGTTATAATTAGGACTCATTTTTGACACCTGCATGTAGTAAAATCACCTGCTTATAAAGTCACCCTTTTTAAAGCTGCTTACAGGAAAAAATAAGGTCCATGTCGCTTCAAAGCTGTTTTATGTTAAGCTGTGGAACTTGTCGCACTCTATAGGCTCTATTTCCTGAAATTTATCCCATAAAGCAGCTTCAGGTGCGACAAGTACCACAACGTACCATAAAACAGCTTTAAGTGCGACAAGTTAAACATCTAACCGTAAAGCAACTTTTAAGTCCATGGACCTTATTTTCCCCCTGTAAGTAGCTTTAAAGGGAATTGTTAAAGTTCAGTTGTTGCTTATTTAGCACTTCAAGCTAAGTGTATAAATAAACAAAAATCTTCGTTTCGATAAGCAGCAACATGACTCAATGGGTAACGCGGCGGACTACAAATCAGGGATACTAGGGAATCCCGACGAAGGCAATTATTAATGATAAACAAAATTTAATTAAATACAATGTGATGACCTCATATCATTCAATACACTTATCAAACAAATCATTATACTTATCCGCCGACTACATAGATATTTGTCCTACACACAATTTGAGTTCATTAACTTATGACAGAATCATATTGCACTGGTGCACGCTACATAAGAGATAAGCGTGGCACCGAAGCGCGCTTAAAGTAGTGCACTCACAGAACTTAGCCATGCGCACGTTGTGTAACATGAGCACGGGCCAAATTACAGCATCCGTTATCGAGTAAAATTGTACAAGATTGATAGGTAATTGTCTCGTCGTGCCCTTAGTAATTTTGCTCGATCACGGATGCTGTAATTCGCCCCCAGGATTCAAGTTACGAGCTAATGACTGATGTCCAGGGGCCGAATTACAGCATCCGTGATGGAGAAAAATTGTACAAGATTGATAGTCACTTGTCTCGTCGTGCCCATCGTAGTTTTGCTCGATCACGGATGCTGTAATTCGGCCCCTGATCTTGGATACAAATCGATGAATGGAATGTTGTTTACAGTAAAGTGTATGAAACAATTTGGGGCCGAATTACAGCATCCGTGATCGAGCAAAATTGTACAAGATTGATAGGCACATATCTCGTGGTGCCCTTCGTAATTTTGCTCGATCACGGATGCTGTAATTCGGCCCTTGGTTTCATAATATAATCACCAAATCAAAATTACTCAAATTATGATTGGTTGATTGATAGTGATTTGTTTGTATGACTAATTCTAGTGCTCAATTTTGCTTGGAGCATTGGAAAAATCTGGAAAAAGATGAGTGACAATTTTAAAAGTCACTCGCCAAATTTTGTATATAAACTAAAACTTATGATCAATAAAGAAGAATTAAGCTATAAACTAATTAGTTGTGTTTTTACTTGAAGATTCAAAAGTACGGCTCTTTAGCCCTTCAAACTAAGGCGTGGTGCGCTATAATACACCAAAACTTGTAAGGTTCTTAATAAAATAATAGCCGTACGCCACAACATATAATAACTGCAAAGCAGCTGAAATAATTATTTAACTCTCAGTTGAGAAAGTAAGCGAAAAAAAAATAAAAAGAAAATATAAAATAAAATAAAATTTTTTATGTTGATTTTATATGATTTAAATAGTTTAAATCATATTTGATGTTTTATACAAATTCTACTTGTTAGATAGTTTAAAATCGTTTATTGCGCTTTAGGTCAAAGTTAGAACAATTAATTGTTTTAACGAATCTTTCCAAAGAAACAACAACAACACCAACAACAACAACGTTTTTTCAATATGAAAAGGAAAAAATCACTAGCTGATTTTATTGAAATTTCGACCCTGCTAAAGGCTTCGACAGAAATCTTTATGATACGCCGTGCAAGCGCACACTAGCGAACTGTACCACAGAGGCGATGAGATTTTAAGTGTCAATTTCTCAGTTTTTGTCCCATTTCATATTTTCACATTTTTTGTTGTATTTTCGCTTTACTTTTGTCTTTATACTTATGTTATTATTATGGAGTCCAACAGTCTTCTGGTCGTCTTCAACTAGCATAGCATGGTTACTGAAGTTGTTTTTAGATTTTTGCTGATATTTTCAGCTTGTTTCTGTTTGGTCGTGCTCTATCATTTGATTAAAGTTTTTAATTAAAAACGTTGTTGTTGTTTCTTTAGAAAGATTTGTTTTTCTTTGACCTAAAGCTCAATAAACGATTTTAAACTATCAAACAACTAGAATTTGTATTTAAAATCAAATATGATTTAAACTATCAAGCATTTAGAATTTGTAATTAAATCATATAAAATTAACATAATAAATAACAAGCTCATTTAGAAAAAAACTTTAATAAAATTTTTTATTTATTTTTATTCGAAAAAATTCGAGCATTTTCGAAGTTCGATGAAGAACGTTGCTTAGAAGTCTATGCAACGTACTATTTGTACCTTAAAGTATAAAAAAATTCCTTAAATTTTGGGGTGTTTACAACTTCCAGCAGTAAAAGCTTAAAAAATTAGCTGTATAAGCCGCGTTTTGTGCATTCTTTGCTGGTTGGGTAATGTGTGGAACAGTCAATCGAAAGGTTGTGAGTTCAATTCTCACTGCTTACAAAAAAATATTTTTATTTTTTATCCTCTTGATGTAATAGACACAAGCAAAAACAACAACAATTCTAAGAATAAGATGTATGGAAAAAGTGTCGTTTTTGTGATTTCACTCAAGCAAATCACAAAATGAGGCGTAAAAATCTTCGCTTAAAAAATATATTTTTTAAAATAAATAAATTTTTTTTGCACGGCGTATCACAAAGATTTCTGATAAAGCCTTTCGCAGGGCCGAAATTGTAATAAAATCGGAATGCGATGTTTCCCTTTTCATATTGAAAACGTTGTTGTTGTTGTTATTTCTTTGAAAAGATTCTTAAAACATTTAATTGTTCTAACCATGACCTAAAGCTCAATAAACGATTTTAAACTATCAAACAACTAGAATTTGTATTAAAAATCAAGTATGATTTAAACTATCAAATATTTAGAATTTGTATTTAAATCATATAAAATCAACATAATTTAATATAAATATTTATACTAGGTTCAATATTACCATAAAAACGGAGAAATTTCGCTTTTGCAACCTTATATAGGCGAAAATAAAAGATCTACCTAAAATTCGATTTATCAAATCAGCGACTACATGAAAATCATCTCTTAAAATTTCATATAAATCAAACGACTTCTTGTGTATTTTGCGCTCCAAGTGTTGTGCGCCCAAGTTATCGTAATCTCCCCAATATCGGGAATAGATTGAGCACTAGTGAGTTCCTGTAGTAGCTAACGGGTTAAATATGTTGAGTTGCGTTGTACCTATGAACACCACCACATCAGCTGATCCATTGCGGCGGGTAATCAACAAAAGGCGAGTCGTTTATTTTTGTTTACATGCAAAGTTTTCGATAGATATCTTCAATAAATGCCCGCACTGAAGCAACAATTGTCAAGTTCTCTCACCAACTTTTCCAAAACCAAGTGCTGCAGTAATAGTTTTGTTTGATCAATAATAAAAGGTGTTAAATAAAACAAATTAGGTTGAATGTGTTGCTGACATGCAAGAATTAGCACAACTCCAACACTTCGTGAACGAGTCTGACTGTGCCACACCAATAAAGCGCGGCATATGGTGCCTTTGGATGAATTGCAATCAACCATAACGAGAAATTATGACAAACTTCTTAACAGACTTGCCCCAAAATATCAAGGACTTGGCAGAAAAACGTGGGTGTCTCACAAAAAAAACTAAAAATTATAAAACAATTTTGATAAATTGCAGGTGATCTAGTGGATCCCCGCCTCGTTATCATCACTCCCATTGCACAACTACTCGATGGTAGTTGCACGGAACAAGATGTGAGAGTGCTTAAAGCAGCGGCGGCTAAAATTGTAGCACAACAAATGCAGTCAGGTTGGTTTGTTCTAAATGAAGAAAAAGACAAGTTTTGATATCGTTTAATGAACAGCTAGTGAATTGATGCGTTCACCAAAATGGTCACGCCTAACCTTCGGTTGCAAATCGCTGGATAAGAGCATGCGTGGCGGCCTTGTGACACGTGGTATCACAGAAATTTGTGGTGAGTCTGGTGTGGGCAAGACCCAGTTGCTACTGCAGCTTGCGTTGACTGTTCAGCTGCCCATCGCGATAGGTGGATTGAATAAAGCTGTTGCTTTTATCTGTACCGAGGATATTTTTCCCTCGAAGCGTTTGTATCAAATTGCAGAGGCGTTTGCGGAACGCTACCCACAGCAGCACATCAACTATTTGGGCAACATCTATATAGAACATGTGCTGGAAGGGGTAAATAGCATCAAGGATCTTGGTGGTCTTTAGATAAGTAATTTTGTTTTCCTCCCAGGCAGACCTACTTAAATGTGTTTCAGAACGTTTGTCCAAACTAATGGAGAACATAAATATTGGTCTAATTGTTATTGATTCGGTGGCCGCAGTTTTTCGTGTCTATTCAAATTATATAGTTAGGGCGCGCGAAATGCGCCGTTTAGCTAATCAACTGCTGCACTATGCAGATAAGTACAATTGTGCGGTGGTCTGTGTTAACCAGGTGCATGAAAACTCTATACATTATTTTGCAAATTTAATATGTCTTGTTTCAGGTCACCACTGTTAGTGCCATCAAAGGCACTGTTCCCTGCCTAGGACTCGCTTGGGCACATCTAGGACGCACACGCATAAAAATTTCTAAAGAGCCAAAAGAATTTAAAGTTAAAGGTAAGCTTTTGATAGCGCGCAAATTCGAAGTATTGTATTCACCAGAGACTCCAAGCGAAACGGCAGAGTTTCTCATCACAGAAAAAGGCGTGGTGGATCTGGAAGATATTGCTTAATAAACACTCGTAATTGCCTTAGTAATTATAAGATGAAAAGTCTTCGAGAAACATATGTAGTTTATTTATTGTTATTCAATTAATTACTTAAATATAATTCAATTGTTTTTGTTTTGTTCTGCTTTGTACATTTAATAAATAATTCTTGTTATCTTGGTTATCAATTAAAACTAAACCTATTCAATAAGTAGTTGTTAAAGTCTGCCCAACACAAATATTCTTAATATTGTTCAACACAAACTGCAGCTATTTGGATTGTGTGCATTTAAGCAGTGAAATCAAATTAAATTTCGTATACAATTTATAATATTTTATCACAATCGAATTTACTGGGTTCTTTATAAAATAAGATTGAAATAATTTTTCTGTGGGCCTATGTTATAGCGTTAGTACCTATTACAATTTTTGTTTTTGAATAGAAAATAGTTTTAAATAATCTAATAATTTCTTGTATGGCACCGCATAAGTTCAAAACTTATGCTTAAAAATCTTTTGCTTATGCGATAAAAATCAAGCTAGTTAGCCATTACGATATTAAAGAGTACATTTTTTTCTAAAGACCAGACAAAAACCGGCTGAAGCTGACATTTGATAATGAAATATAAAATGTTAACTTAATTATTTCAATAATTTTTGGCACACTCAATTCTGATTGACTGGAAGTTTGAAAGTTTTTATTTTTTTTTAACATTACAATTGAATATTAGGATGCCTACTTGTAAAAAATAAAAAACCACAAACACTTAATATTTTTAAATCTCGTGCATTTCTTCATCGTTGTCATCGTAGCTTCCGTTGCTCCTTGAGTTTATATCTGTTGTAATATCCGCTTCCATTTTTTCCGTTGACTGCAGTTTGTGCTGGGGCTTAAGCTGTTTGGATGTTGCTGCCTGCTTTAATTCCCTCCCTGTCAAGTGCTCCGCACTTGCACCTAGTTTATTCAAAGCCAAAGCATTGGTTATCTTGGAGGCGGCCAGCTTGCTCTCAAAATCCATTTCGCTAAGTAGGTTGGCGCCATCGGCCAAATTGTTGACACGCAGCAATTTTAGCTGCAGCTCCCGATGCTGCGGACTTTCCTCAAGTTTAATTTCTAGTTTTTCCGTTTGCTCCAGCGGTGCTGCAGGTTCTACTGTTAGGGCGATTGCGTGCTGCCCATGCGTGGGCTTGTAGTGTTCATGGTTAGTAGTAGTAGTTGCCACGCCCGCTTTATTGCCACTGCCGCTCAGGTTTTGCTTGTTGTTGTTGTTGTTGCTAGAGCTCTTTGCCGACTTTTCCAGCAATGCATTGAGTTGCTTTTTTATTTTTGTCGCTTGCTTGGCGCTGAGCTTAGCGCTAAGTTCACCAGCAATGCTGCGATTTTTCTCAGTGTTTTTGTTGTTGCTGGTAGTAAGATTTGGTAAAGATTTCTTTGTGTTTGTGGTTCCTGTTGGAAATGTCGTTTTAGTTGTTGTTGTAACTGTTTCCGCTGCAGCTTCATTAAATGGCTGCTTTCCATTTTCACTTGATTTGGTTGATGCTGTTGAACTCTTATTTTCTATTGCATCCGAGCTTGTGACATTGTCCTGTTTCTTCCATTTGGTGCGCCGATTTTGAAACCAGATTTTAACCTATAAAGAAAGATTTTGAAATTTTTATAGAATAAATTTAAATAAATGTTGCTTATCGCAAAAATTATAATACGATCATATTCCAATTATTGCAGCGGAAATATTTTCTGAAACTATAGTATATTACACCGTATGACAGCACTTTGCACACACGAAGTAAACCATATACATGTGAAACTAGAGACAAAGAATAGATAAACTGCGTTCTCATTTTTTCTCTAGAAGGTCAGGATTTTTTTTAAAAGGACCTTAAAGTTACAAAAAGTATTTGCTTAAAACAATTTATTCAAATACTTAAAATCGTCAAAACACGACAATATGAGTAACAAATGAAAGAAGACAATCTCTTTTATCAAAACGAAAAAAATATATTTTAAAAGCTTTTTTTGGTTTGGTAGAGTATGAAATTTTTTACTTCAAAAAAATTTAAACTTATTTCCATAAATTTCAGATAAAATATCAGTCAGGTAAACTTATCTACATATTTGGTACAGATGTATTGGCACTTCGTATTTCTGATAAAAGAGAATGTTGTCTTTCATTTGATACCCATATTTCAATATTTTGAAGGTTTTAAGTATTTAAATAAATTTGCTCAAACAAATACTTTTTGTAACTTGAAGGTCCTTAAAAAAAATCCTGACCTTCTCGAGAAAAAGTGAGAACGCAGTTTTACTATCCTTTGCCTCTAGTTTCACGTGTATATGGCTTACTTTGTCTGTGCAAAATTTTTCCCATAATTGTTGCACGGTGTTATACATATAAACTATAGGGGTATTCACGATTCAATGCACTTGCCTGTGCAGTTGAGGATTTGAGGACTTGTGCACTTTACAAAAACAAATTGTACGTAATGCAAAAATCTGCACAAGTGCTTTTCTACTATTACCTTCAACTTGAGGACTTGAGGACTTGAGCAGTTGTGCACTTGTGTGCATTGAAAAATGTTGACAGCTTTGAAATGGTGATGGTGGTGTGTTCACGAAAACCTAACTGCACAACTGCACAAGTCCTTAAGTCCTCAACTGCACAGGCAAGTGCACTGAATCGTGAATACCCCTTATATAGTATCTGTGTCGATATGCGATAACAGCTTAAGTCTGATTTCAATGTTTCGAAAAATCTTGCTTCAAAGTTTACAATCGCCATATGAGTTATATGAAAGGGTCTTGTGTTTTTGTCATAACTTTGGCTAGGGTCATGCTAGAAGCTCCAGATTTTGTGTGCTTGTAAGGATATATGCGTGGAGCACATCTACATAAAACTCAGTTGTCTTAAGTCGACTTAAGCAATTATTGCTTTTGTACACGGATATATTGACACTGATATATGTATTAAGTTTGAGTATTTTTACGAAAAAAATTAAAAAAATCCAAAAATGAAAAATTACAAAAAAAAAAAAATAACATCACGGGTGGTTATGGCATAGTCTGGAGTTTTTTTACCATAAAACAGAAATATGTGCATCGTTAGACACACGAGAGAGGTGAAGCTTTTTCGCAGTTTCATAGATTTGATAATTTAATGGTTCCTTTTTAGTAAAATAATTTTCAAATCAAAAAAAATTAAAACTACATAAAGTTAATTAACAAATACTAAATTTATTTACTTATTTCATTGTAATACAAAAGCCTTATTGGCCAATTAACATATTACCAGTTTAATAGTAGCATATTTGAGAGAAAACTTAACTAATAATACATGTACCTTTATATACAACCTCCCTTAACAGTATATGATATTTAATAGCATTCATTTAAGATTAGAATTTGAAGATCCCAAGTTAGCGGAAAGAAAAGAAGAATTTAGCTAATTGTCCTTTAGTTCATTCTATATTAATTGATATCTGTGTTTTGTTTTCTGTCACTTAGAAAATGCATTTGTTAACGCACTTGTGGTCAGTTGTTAATTTTTCTTTCGCGCTATGCAAAAAAAAAACAATGTACCAACAACAACACAAATGTATTCACATAAAAAAAAACACCTACTAAACGATGCTGATGACAACGTGCAGTAAGTAGTAACAGCATTTTTGTTATTAGCTTTAACCTTTGAATGTAAAACTAGTTTTAGCTGCCAGGGTTTATGTTATTATATGAGGAGTGACTGAAACTGGCCATTTACAGTTTTGGAAATTTTTGAGTTAGCATTGGATTCGTATTGGCCGCATTCAGCGCAGACAACAGTTGGCAACTGCTGTGTCAAAATTCGCTGAATGGTACAAATTTGGTAGCGCTAACTAAAACTGATAAAGAAGCGAACGCCTTTTAATCGAACGAACAAATTCTATGCTACATGAACACAACTGTTTGCTTAACTTTCAGATGCTGTTACTGACGCTGTTAAATTAATAAATGCAGAAGGAACGCAGCAAATTTAAGTGAGAAACCTTTGCAATTGCATTAAATTTACGTAAAAATTAAATTGAATCTAACTTCTGACGTGTAGAGTAGCAACACATTCAGAGAAAAACATCGTGAACTAGGGTAGCGCTACCATTACAGTTCACAACAGTTGTCTGCGCTGAATGCGGCCATTGTTAAACTCTACCTGATAGATATTTAAATTTTTTCCAAATTTTTGGAAAAAACCCCCCCAAAGGGCTTAAAATGACCGTGATCGATCAAAGCTGACTACCTACATATAAAAATATATTTATTTTCATTGAAAACATTGAAAATGTTTAATCAAAACTGGCTATTTATAATACGAATTTGATACAAAAAGTTTATGTTCTATCAAAACAGTACATTTACTGAAATGTGTGCCAAAGCGTAAAGTGTAAGTTGCCCAGATTAGGTTCATGCTCTGTTCTTATTTCCATTTTTTTTAAAGATACAAAAACGAAGATCCATTTTGTGCAAAATTTAAAAAGCCTTGCAATCACAAACAAGAGAGTATGTTCTGTTGATCCTCGTTGGATATTGATCAGGTCATCAAGAATAAAAATAGACTCTTTAATATGGAGAATAAGATTGACCAAGACCAGTTTTTATCGAGCTTTATCTCTTCATATGAAACGCTGAAAAGTGGAAACTATGTGACAAAACATGCAAGCATGAACCGTTCCATGAGTGTTAGATTTTTTCTTTACAATTTTATTAACAAACGCATGGTAACTGTTTGTAAACATTTTTTCTTAGTTACATTTGCAATAAGTAAAACTCGCGTAAATCTAATAGCTTAAACAATATTTCAAGGAAATATTCCAAGGGAAAGAAGAGGTGGAGACATAAAATCGTTTAAGTCAATAAAAAAAATTGTGTTTCCTTTGATTTAAATTTAAGAAAACTCTTTAACAGCTACAATTTATCGGTTTCACTTGAGTTAAATGTATCACGAACAATTTTCAGTCAAATATTTAATCATGAATACAATATTGGGTTCTCAACGCCAGCAAAAGATGCATGTAATGTTTGCACATTGTGGGGCAACAAAATAAGAATGGAAAAAGACGCTCTAAAAAAACAACAAGCCATTGCTGAATAACGAATCCATAAGTTACGTGCTTACTCATTCTATGATTTAATGAATAAAAAAATCCTCAATTCAGAGACATTCATTCTGCTTTGACCTTCAACAACAACAGCCCCTTCCGAAAACTCCGATTCAAGCCGTCAAATTTCAATGCACAATTTCTTCTGTGTTATGCCGGTTGGAAAAAAACTAACACAAAACCCACTTTGTACATTTGGAATGAAATTGAAGCTGGTAGAGGAGCTTCTGAGATAGGTTCGGTGTTATACAATTTTTTATATTTTCGATTCAGAGAAAATTTTCAAAATAGTACATTCATATTGGTTCGTTTATTCTGTGTACATTTTCCAGTAAGAGGCCATTCATTTCAACCGGCGGATAGAGTATTTGGAAGAATAGAAAAAGACCTAAAAAAGAAACTCGTTCTGACAACCATTGAAGATTATGTTGAAGTTTTTGAGAAACATGGAAACGTAAAAAGATTTGGAAATGATTGGGAACTTTTGGACGTGCAGAGCTTAGAATATCATTTTAAAAAATTCAAAATATTCAGTCACTTAAAAAAATATCTATAAACAAAATATGTTGTGAGGATGCTTTGGTTGGAGGGTTGCAACATTATAAATACTCGGTAAGGAAGACGAACAGTTCGCTTCCTCACTAAAAAGAGGAGAGCGTTTGCCTACTGAAATTTTTAGAATGGATCAATGCCAATTGGGACTTACAATTGTAAAGAAAAGACGTTACGAATCTGTTATGCAAGCAATTTGGATAGGTTTGGCTAAATTTAGAACCTTAATTTTTTTAAAAAAGGCTATTTTTAGCGACCGTTTGAAAAATTAAAAAATAAAAATTCAAACTTGTTGAGTTTTAAGTTTTTTAATTTATTTTTAGTTTGCCGACGTTTCGGAGTTTTTTTGACTCCTTCTTCAGGGCGCGTTTCTTTTCTAACTAAAGTTACATTTTTCTTAAAATTAACATATTAACATCAACATACATTTAATTTTCACTAACTAACACTAATGAACATGGAGGAGAACAAAAAATTTTTTAAACAATGTAAAGATAAAGGAAATATTTAAACGACAAACACAATTAAAAAAGTTATTCGAATTTTTGTAATATTGGTAAAATGTTTGTTTACTATATTAGTAGAATGTTGTATATTGAGCTTATGTTGTCAACGTCTTCTTTTTTGTTCATCGTTTGTTTTATGTTTTTTTGTATGTGTAGGCTTTCTAATGTTGTTCTTATGTTGGAATTGTTTTCTCTGTCTATTATTTTAGGGTTTTGTAGATCAGCTATGTGTCCAGTGTTTTTTATGTGCTGAGCTAGCGCTGTTGTTTCTTTCGCGTTCTTTATGTCTGATTCGTGTTCCTTGGTGCGAATTCCTAGAGATCTTTTTGTTGTTCCTATGTATATTTTGTTGCACAGTTTGTCGTTGCCACTACAGTTTATGTGATATACTATGTTGGATTGTTGTAGCTTACATATTGGTGTTTTTGTTTTTGTGAAAATTGTGTTGAATGTATATAGCGATTTGTGGGCAAATGTTATATTATTGCTGTCAATTATTTGTTTCATGCGTTTGTTTTCGGTTAGTTTGTTTATATATGGTATTCGCATACATCGTAATTCTGTTGTTTTGTTTGGGTTGATGTTATTTGTATTGTTATTGTTTTCGATTTTGTCGTCTTTTTGACTATTCGGTTTTGTATTGTTTATTAGTTTGTTTATTAGTTTTAGCGGGTAGTTATTATTTTGTAATATTGTTTCTATGTTTTTAAAATTTTCTTCTAGAAAGGGTGGATCACTTATTGTTGTTATTCTGTTTATTAGATTTTTAGCTGTGTTGATTTTGTGGTGGTTTGGTTGATCCGAGAAGAAATTAAGTATTCTCCCCGAAGATGTAGGTTTTGCGTACCAGTTAAATGAGAATTTATTGTCTTTTCTTATTATTTTCATGTCGAGATATGCTAGAGAGTTGTTTGCTTCTTCCTCTATTGTAAACTTTAGTTTATGATGATATGAGTTTAGCTCGTCAAGTATATTATTAATGTTGTTTTTGTTTACAACCGCTAAAATGTCGTTCACATATTTAAATATTTTTGTTATCTCTATATTTTTTTGTTCCAAACTTTGTATTCCTTCGTTAAGTAAATCGTCCAAAAGTATGTCCGCTATGTATGGGGAGAGCGGGTTTCCCATGGGCATTCCAAACACTTGGCTATAAACTGTGTTTTCTAATATAAAATCTGTGGTCAAAAGCACTAAGCGCTTAAGTCGACTTAAGACAAAACTGAGTTATTGATGCAGATGTGTTTCAAGCATATAGCTTTATAAGCACACAAAATCTGGAGCTTCTAGCATGACCCTAGCCATAGTTATGACACAAAAACAAAAGACTCTTTCATACAATTCATATGGCGATTGAAAACTTTAACACGAGATTACTCGAAACAGCAATTTTTGACTTAAGCGCTTAGTGCTTTTGACCACAGAAATAATTGTTATCCTTTAGGCAAAAGTTTAAAATTTTAAGGAAAGCGTTTTTCTTTATGTCGATGTGTTGAGTTATTGTTGACCATTTCTTCATTATTATTTTAATTGCTAAATATGTCGGTATGTTGGTGAACAAAGATACCGCGTCGAACGATACTAACACTTCATCTTCTTTAGTCGTCAAATCTTTGAGTTGCTCCTTTACTTGGTTTGTATTTTTGACATTGTAGTCTTTGGATATGATATTTTTTAAAATCTCTCCTATGTGTTTGGCTAACTTGTAGCATGGAACGTGAGTCGATGATGCAATTGGTCTCAGTGGTATGTCTGCCTCATGAATTTTTGGCAGTCCGTACAGTCTAGGTGCTGCTGCAGAGTTACAATTTAATCTTTGTTTCAGTTGCTTGGATATTTGTTTACCGTTATATAATTCATTTATTATTTTATTGTTGTCTCTTTGTAATTTGTTTGTAGGGTCTGTTCTCATTGTCTTATAGGTGGTTTTATCCTTTATAATTTGTTTCATTTTTGTCATGCAGTCGGTTTTGTATAGGATCACTGTTTTATTGCCTTTGTCGGCGCTGGTAATTACAATTTCGTTTTTGTATCCGTATAGTAACTTTTTTGTATCATTGTAGACTTTTAATATGTAGGCAGCTCTTTCGTTTTTTGTGCCTCCCCCTCTTTTGTACTCCGTAACCCTTTGTGTCGCACGAAGCAAATTCACACAAAGGGTTACGGAGTACAAAACAATTTAGAACCATTTTAATGGTATCGAACCACTTTATTCGATTTCAAAACATTGGAAAACTTACGTGACTATGAAATCGTTCAAGGTGACTAAATATTCATTTGTTCTCAGCTAGATGTTGGTGCAATCAAAGTTTAGATTTCTCACGTAATTGTAAAATGTACACACTATACATATATAAAACTACTTTAAATATAACTAAAGAACTATTTTAAAAAATATGAGTGCATTAAGTTTTATTCATTACTACTTTTTCACTTTTAGTTTGATCAAAAGTAGCTATTTACAAATTTGGACTAAACAAAAGTGTTTATTTACCAAAAGGTTTGATCAAAACTGTATATTTACAAATTTTACACTGGTCTCACTTGATGATGGCAGAACTTTTTAAAATTTTTTTTTCATTTCTCACTTTTCATTCAGCTTTCTTATATAAATTCGACCACATATTTATATATTTTAATTTGATTTTGCACTTTGGTATATCAGTTTTTGCTGTTCTTTGAACATTTCTTTATAATGTAAATAGTCAGTTTTGAACAGTCACTCCTCATATATCCTCCTTCTAATAAAAGTCATATTCACACTTACTCACTATTAAACGTTACGAAAGCAACCATATTATCTAAAATCGATTACGGACTGCAAATTTATGGTAAATGTTAAAAATCTTCACTCAACATCATTAAAGCTCCTTATCACACTGCTGTAAGAAGAAGCCTTCAAACATTTAAAAGCACACCCATAAAAAACTTTCTCGCTGAGGAAGGCTTCCTTTCGCATTCATAAGAAGCTAACATATTTCTACTCTTCATTGTGACACATCCTTTCTAAAGAAATTGCACTCATGAAAAAACAAAAAAATAATCTCTCAATGGAATCAGGCTTATCAAAAATCATAGACTCGCACGAAAATTTACTGCCTCACATCACTCCAACCCAACCACCAAAATTAACTGTACCTCCTTGGAGGCTATCCGCAACCTAGTTAATCAATAATCTTACAGCTCTTCCAAACGACAGTACCACGCACTTTTAAATTCCTTAAACCTTCTTACAGTAGATTGGAAACCACTGTTCACAGACGGATCAAAAAGCCAATATGGAGTAGCATTTTCCATAGTAAACAGCAACGGCGAAACTCTTGTAAACGGATCACTACCTTCTAACGCCACTGTTCTCGAAGCTGGAATTCAAGGTGTATTGTCTTGGCTTCAGTTGGTTCAACAAATTAAATACAAATTTTGTTATTTGTACAGACAATAACAGTCGCTTTTCACAGCTGTAAAAAACATCAACAACAATACCGAAGCTATAAGCTCTATCAGACAATTAATTATGAAAATGGAAAGGAAAGTGAAACTAATGTGGATACCTGGACATGCGGTGCGGCAGGTGCGTAAAGTGGATACATCCTTTGTGTAGTGGTTTAAGTCATCAGCTGTACCATAATGCTGTAGAGCAATCTGATGTTGAATATTCCTGCCCTGGATGCAAGCAGAAAGGTGATTCCGCAAAAATGGATAAACTACCGGCAAGCCAATTCAGCACCATAATGAAAAAGCTTAGTAGCCTAGATGAAATAAAAAATCGGTGGATTTTATGCCATCGCGTTATGATGAGCTACTCGGAGCGGTTACACAAAACAAACAGAAAGTCGAAATGGTGGCAAAGAAAAATATGAGATTGAAGGTTGAGGTGGACGAATTGAAAAATTCTGTGAAATTCCTGATGGATAAAAGGGTCAGAAATGATTGTGCGGTGAAGGGATTGACTGACTCTTCCAACGTGAAATCGGTTACGGAACTCATTACAGACTTGTCTAATCAGCTTAAGGTGCTGGTCGCCAACAGTGACACAGTAAAAGCGAGCTTTTTTAAAAATGATGGTTCGAATGTTGTAGCGGGAAGTAATGACAAAAAAAAAAGTTTTAGTTAAATTCTCTAGTCATGAGAAAAAAAGAATGTTTATGGCAGCGAACAAAGAGGTGAAGGCAGATCCAAACCTGAGAAACACGGTCTACATCAATGACTATTTAAATAAGGAAACACTACAGCTGTTTGGACATGCCAAAGCGCTCAAGAAATTTGGATATAGATATGTTTATACAAGAGGTAATATTGGTAGGAAGACGGATGGAGTGCGGGCAGAAAAGATACGTAACTTTGAAGATGTCGATAAACTGATGGTCACAGCTACCACTTATAGCAGGAAAAGTGACGATGGAAACATGATGAATGCACGGCAGGAAGATAATGGTGTGCTAGAGGATGATGAAGAAATCAATAAGCGTCAAAGTATCAAAGTTTATAAATAAATAAAATAAAAAATTAATTATCTCACAAATATTTTTAAATTTAACACTTATTTAAAAAACAAGCAGCACAATTTAATTAATATTTTATCTTTAAATGCGAGAAGTATTGCTTCAAGTAATAAATTTAACTGCTTTAAAAATGAGATTGCATTGCTAGAACGTCTGCCACAAATTATCTGCATACAGGAAACATGGTTTTCAGCAGAAATTATAAATACTTATGAACTACAACGCTATCGAAGCATACATTGCTGTAGAGAAGATAATCACGGAGGTTTAACTATTTATGTTACGGAACAGGTGTCAAGTATTGCAGAACAAGTATCAACTTGTCACTTAATCGTTTTGTTGCCAACAATCAAACTCTATAACAAAAGCGTGATTATTATTGGATATTATCACCGATCACCGAGATGCCCATCAGATTTGTTCTTTTTAATAATATTAATTAATAACCAGGCCAACTTGAGAGTCCTCAATTTTCTCTAATATTAGAGGCCTGGTTATTAATTTATTTGACAAGGATAAACAGTCTGACAGTCTGTCCGAAGAATGACACAGAGTGTTTATGTTAGAGTCGCTAGCAGCAATGCAACATCGCGCTCCTATATGTTGAATTTGATCCTATATAGGATGTTTATTTATACAATTTGAACAATTTGCCGTTAGCTCGACTGAATATGAACACAGTGATCACAATATAGTGAGCTGCTTAGTCAATGTGAAACGCGGCGGATGATAGGTTTAAAACGACTTGTAAAACAGTCTACAACATTGTAGAAAACATTGCACACGCCATTAATACAAACTTGAATATGAATGTCATAAGAGGCAAACCCGTCAGACGACCTTCGGGGAATCTGTCTGTCCAAAGCCAGGACTAAAAGGTTGATGGTTGGTTATTAGGTGCACAATTTATGGGGCACGGCTCAAAATTAGTTCATTCTTGAGGCACGGCTCTTGAATGTTCATCTGATTTCCATACAATAAAAAGGTTTACCTTGAGCCTTGGTTGTTGGTGCCAAATCTTGGAGAAAGCATGGTTTTGGTATTAAGTTATCTTAACATTGTTATTGTAATATGCTTTCGATGGACGATCAAGCCAATATAACTTGAAGAGCGGGGACATCGATAGATGATGAATGATGAGGAGACCTGATCTATCGTTGTTTTGCAGACCTTGTTTCAGAATTAGGGTTCTATGTAAGAGGCATAGAATCCTTGGACCGAGTATAAGCCAATTGGTATACTACGGCACACGCTTCCTAGTTTTCTGAAAGAGGCTTTTAAGAAGCCTTAATTAAGCTAACGAGGTTGCGTAATTAGCATTGTGGTTCTCTCGGTATTAAATTATCGGGAAACCAATCGTTATTTTTAACCTACTCATATACAATTCTAGTGACTGAAGGTGTCACAGTCAAATATAATTGTTCTAAGAACTTTTGGTCTGTAGACGGGATATTAAAGAGCCTTGTCTGGTGGAACCTTGAGCCCGTGATTGAGTGTCGTGGGTTGGTAATTCCCCTTAAAGTACTAAGAGAGAGATGGTAGATAAATTCTCGTTTATTTCAAACAGTAAATGTTAGGAAGGTAAGCAACTACCGGATCAATATACTGTTACCTTTGGAATTTGAGAACAGGCGACGGGGAAACCTAAACAGTATGATTTGTGTTCGTAATTGATAGGGGAACCTGATAACATACGCGACATTACCATAGTCTTGATGTAGGTATCGCTTCCTAGTTTTCATGACAAAGATTAGCTTCTTTGATCGTGAGGGCGAAGTTGCGTTCCAAAAAGATGGGTTATTTTATCGGTATTTATACCGATATGAGCCATGGTTATTTTAAATAACCTAGTCATGTACAATTTTAGTGACCGAAAGTGTCACGGTCATGTAAAGCGTGAATCAAAATAACTGTCGCATTTGATTTATGCCATAGATCAAAAGCACTGTGTAAATTTAACAAAACAAAAATTTTTATTTTTTATTTAAGGCATTCTTTATAATTCTTCATCATTAAATTCGAATCTTTCACCATTAATTCTTTCTAAAAATTTACAAACAATTTGTAAAAGACGAGCATGCGGCACTCATCTGGTTTTCAGGTATATCATCTGATATTTTCATTAATCGTCGGCTAAATTTATCTACCGTCATGTGTTTATTTTCGTTAATTTGCTCAGCACTATACCCTAAATAGAAAAGTCCATTGGGCTTAGGTCAGGGGATGACGGAGGCCATTTGACAACAGAAATAAAACATGGCAAAACTGTTCTGCACCAGCTTTGGACGATTTTTGCCTTGTGTGCTGGAAAAGAATCTTGCTGAAAACAAAAGTGACCCTCTCCGTAAATTTGCTCGGCATGCGGCATAAGATAGTTCTTTAAAACATGTTCTAAGTAATATTCCGAATTATTTTAACGCCTTTTTTGATAAGAAGAAGGGGCAATTTGGCTTTTTCGGAATAAGCGCCCCAAACCATGATTGACGAAACATTTTGAAATCTTTCAGTGGTTTTTTTTTCTTAAGAAATATCTTCCATACAAGCTGCGTACACTCTATCATTTTGCGAGTTGTGGCTTGCTTGCAAAAAAAAAAAAGAGTTTTTCGTCGGAAAATATGATACTGCAACCTGCGTGCCGGCGAAGGATCTCTGCACTTATTTCCTTTCTCAATATTATTATTATTATTGAGAAAACTTTTGAAACTGTTCATGCAATAAGTGTTAAAATCAACATATCGCTCATTTGCTCGAAGACCGTTATAACTCAAAAAAGACGATTTTTGAGTTAATGATACAGAAATGTGTATTTTAGCGTGATATTTGATCTGCCAAAAAATGGTACTGCTATCTTATTGCTCATTACGTGGCAGCAAAAAATGTCGTTATTTTGTTTGGCACTTTAAATGCTTTATTATTTGCAAGACCGTCTTATCTTAGTTATGCAATGATCATCAGAGCGAAAACATGTTTTGCTTATAAGAAATAGTGACATTTTATTGGTTGACATTATTCTTGGAAAATTAAGTACATTTTAATCGTGTGTACTATTCATGTATATTGTGTTATTTTGAGTTATGACAGTTTAATTAAAAAAAGTATTTCAAACCAAGCTCGTCATAAAGCTACAAGTGACGTTATTGATAAAATGACTTTTGCGCAGATTTAACTATTTTTTGTTATGTCGTTATTGATGAAAACTTGCGTAGTACTAACAAGTTAGCTTTAAACATTATAAGCAATGTGTCGTTCTAGTTGAAAATATTATTTACTGTACAAGATTTATACTGGGTATAATTCAGAATGATACGATATTATTGATAAAATTTTTTTGTATACAATATATAAAGTTAATTATTATAATCCCACGCATACTGCGTAACTGTGGGCTTAGACCGCCTGAACGAACGAAAAATTTATCACGAACATTTTATTGCAATAATTCTTCGTTTGGAGTACTGTTTAGACCGCACAAACATCAATCGCGAACAAACATTGGCTGCCATCTTGTATGTTCAGGCGGTTAAACAGCAATTTGTGAATTTGGCCGAACACCAATAAAAGCAGGGTTGATAAATCCTTATTTTTATATTAGTACTAAAATTTGTGCTCCGTTTTTCGTATGTATAACATCGTAAAAATGTTCTCAAAAAGTTTTAAGTCAATTAAATAACAATTGTTGTACTTAAAAAAGAAAAGACAATGAAAACTGTACATGTAAAAACTTTAAACGCGTTTTTCTCGGAAAATACTGTTTAAAGTCGATGGACAGCATTATTCAAACACTAGCCAAGGATCGCTACCAAATTGTATGAACTTGTAAAGCAAATACAATTGGTACTTTTAATCGTTCGATTTTTATTTGAGAGAAATACATTAAATACTTGCGAGAAATAGACATTACTTAAAAAAATTGATTCTACACGGAGAAAAATCACGGATTTTAATGTGTTTAGAGGCAAACAAAATATGTTTGTGGATGATGTTGCAAACAAAGTTTTGTTTAAAATTATCAAGAATTTGTTCAGACTGAAAGAAAATATGTTTGTGACACCTAAACTGAGAGAGGCTTTGCAGAAAAAGTTAATTAAAAATGTATAATGTTTAGTTTCAATAAACTTTTTCTGTATTTATTATTTGGTCTTAGCAATAATTTGTTCAGATACAAACGAAATATGTTGGAAAATATTGTTCCAAATAAATCTTGTTCGGATCCTAACATACTTTGTTTAAAATTTAAAGAGTGAAAAGAGAGCAGTATGGTAATAATAAAGGATAAATATTTACAACAAATGAGAGAAACGAGAAAGCCCGAAGTTTGGCATCGTTGCAGCGTCATATCGAAATTTGGCAATATTGTGAAAAGTTCATTGTGTTCAAGAAGCTGAAAATTATTTGCTGTAGCTGAAATTATTACGAACGTAAGTAATTTGTAATAAATTGTTCATTTGTTATTATTTCATTATTTACATTAAGATAGTTAAATAACTTAAATAGTTATTCTTTAATAATGTAAAAAAATGTGTCTAAATTGTACAATAATTACTTATTTTGTTTTATAATTTCTTTTACTTTGTGATCGTAGCTGCCAAAAAGTTTGATATTGAAAACACTGACAGCATTCTTCTGAAGGTAAATGGATGCATTATAAAGGAAAGTCAATTTAGATATGTCGTACTACAATTTTTCAATTCTCCTACATTTGTGATTGATATTTTTGTTAAATAAAAGTTAAATGTTATGTTAATGCACAAATGTTAAATAAATAAAATGTTTCTTTGTACCTGAACAGTTCCTTTTAAGGTGGAAACATGTAATGTTCGGGTAAGTGCTATATGCAAACAATGTGTGTTTATACCTGAACATTTTGTCTTTATGTGCAAAAATGTAATGTTTGGGTTAGTGGTATATGCAAACAATGTTTGTTTGTACCTGAATAGTTAATTTTTAGGTGCAAACATATAATGTTTGCGTAACTGCTTAATGCGAACAATAATTGCTCACTCCCAAACATTACGTTATTGCACATTAAGAGAGAGAGAGAGAGAGAGATAAATTTACAAAACATATCTACAAAAAGAGAGTGAGTGCAGATATTTCTGCAAAGTCCCATGTGCTCTCAATATGTTGCAAAC
Organism: Dichetophora obliterata; assembly: GCA_963920525.1. Taxonomy (NCBI): domain Eukaryota; kingdom Metazoa; phylum Arthropoda; class Insecta; order Diptera; family Sciomyzidae; genus Dichetophora; species Dichetophora obliterata. Next base: position 280,070,882 of record OY986435.1, read on the forward strand.
AATAATATATTGCCAGCAGAGTTTGTTTGGGTAAGCGTTATAAATTTTCTGCGTGAAGAAAAAACTCGAGTTTTTAACTACCATTTTAGTTAACATAAACATTATTTAAAATTATTACATAAAATTATTTAAAAAAAAACTAATCATCAAGTTTGACCAAGAATTAATGTGAAAAGTAATTTAAAATGATTTTTTTCTTTGTAGTGGTTTTGAAGTTGGTTTTTTTTTATAAAAACTTTTATTTCTTCCTTTTTGGAGATTATGATAACAATTTTGACCATGCTTGTAATGCATTTTGGTACCCTAGTGTTAAAATTAACTTAGAAACAGTATTTTTCTCATATTGCCACGCCCTTTTGTCCAATAACGCCCACTTTCTTGACCGTAAATTTTCATTATTATGCCTACCCTTTTACCTAATTTCAGTATCCTAGGGTCAATATTATTCGAGTTACAGCGTTTTTCTTATATTGCCACGCCTTTTATCGAATAACGCCCACTTTTTTACCATAATTTTTAATAATTGTGCCTACCCCTGTACTAAATTTCAGTACTCTTGTGTTAATATTATTCGATATACAGAGTTTTTCTTATAATGCCACGCCCCTGTGTCGAATACCACACACTTTTTCAGACGAGCACTTCCGCGTCCAATGTATATATCTGTTGTAAAAATTGGGCAAGTACTTCAGGAATTAACGATGTACATACATATAAAAAAAAAACAACCAACTTGAGAACCTCCTCTTTTTTTTTGTTAAGCATAGTACTCTGTTCAGTTTCATGTGAAATTCCACTCAAATCTCCATACAAAAAGTGACAGCTGCAAAACAAGCGCGGAAATTTACACAAGATGTTCGTCAGCGCAGTACTCTGTTCCTCTGCGTGCAATTATCGCAACATGTTTCTGAGCAACATTTTTTAACGACAATTTAATTGTACTGCCTATTTTTTTGAAATGAAAAGAGAGAAATCATATGAAATCTCCTAACTTATTCTCTGAGTCTCTTTAAGTCAGAAATTTCACGATACAAATAAATAGATGTTGCCAGCGAAATTTTACGCAAACGAATCGAGTACTAGGCTTTAAAAAAAAAATGACTTTTTGTCTTGTATCAGCGATTCTAGATTATCAATCCCAAAATTGATTTTAAGTCCTGAAATTGGAAGCCCTAGTTCCAGCCTTTGTGGTAAGATAATTGATTTCAAAGTAGGGGATTTCAAACATAATTGATAAAAATTGATATAAAAAAAACTTCTGTTTAGATGTTAAAATGACAATATTTCATGAACCCATTGAGTCCCCACCCTAATTTTTATATTGTTTAAAAGGTAATTGTGCCAGCTTTAAGAAAAAAATTTAATTAAAAGTTTTTAAAAGTGTTCCTTACACCCCTACATCGAAATTAATTAGCTTACCGCAAGGGCAAAGCCCTAACCACCAAAACTTCACAAAACTATTTTTAGATTAAAGTCCTTTTAATTATCCTTTCAACGGTTCTTTAAACTTAACATTCGGCTTAGAAATGTTTGAGATATGAACTTTAGTAAAATCGATTTTCGAGGTTTTCAGGCAAAAATAAGAGCAAGCGCTTATCAATTGCATTAATAATTAAAAAAGAACTATTTTCGTTTTAACACTTTGTTTCGTCATGTTTACATTATCTTTTATGAAATATTTTCTTTTGCTGCTCCATAACAATAAATAAATTTTATAAATTTCTCAATCAAAATCAAAATCTCGTGTATTCACGAAAACCTAACTGCCAAGTGCACTGAATCGTGAATACACCTAATTATTAAAAAATAGAACTTCTTCTCACTCTGACGTCATTTCGAGTTGGAGTGCATGCACATTCTATTTGCAATTAAAAATCAAAACGTTGACTTAGTTGCTTTCAGATCAGATCCAGTCAGCTATAAAATTAAATGCTACGCAACAACTTAGCAACAACAACAACAACCACTTGCAAAACTATGCAATCAGTTGATATACTATAATGTTGCAAACGTAGTTTTGATGTTTGCATCTGCAACATTTCAGCACTTGAGCATTAAATAAGATACGTATTAATGCAACCAGCACAAAATATCTTAAAAATACATCAAGTATCTATCTGTTACCAAAAATACGTAGGTTAATCGGAAAAAATTCAAATATTTTAATTACAAAAATTAAAAATACATTTTTAGACATCTCATTAAAAGATAAATAAATATTATCAACATCAACTTTAGATATGCGTGCTTCACTAGCTAGCGTTTTAATCCACAAGATATACAAATTAATTTCGCAGTTTAGCGCTGCGGTTGCGAATGTTGCTACCATAAAGTGCCACAAGAAACAGCAAAGTGCGTTGGTCTAGTACAGCTACGAGTTCCCCCCATTCCCCCCCATTCTATCTACCGAGCCTAGTCATTCCTTGGCTGCTTCTTATCCCCATTTTCTTTTTCTCTAGCATTGTGCGCTGCCTGCTTCATCTCTGCTGTTGCATACTTTAGTGCTAAATCGTTGAAGTTTCTTCATGCTTCCGTGCATTTTAATTGCCTTGCAGTTTGTGGCTACGAAATGCTTTAAAGTGCCTTTTCCGTTGCACCAAAGTGGTTGTTGTTGTTGTTGCAGTCGGCGGGTGGGTTGGTTGATTCTATGAGGTTAAAGAGAGCTGGTTGTTGGCCTAGCAGGCGCAGGCATGGACACAGGCGTAGAAACAAGGCCGAAAAGACAGAGAAAATAAATTTAAAAACCGCGCTATTAATGAGCGGTGACAATTGTTCTACAGTGGCTGCCATAAAAATTAGGATGCGGTTCGAAATGTGCAGCATAATTGTAATTGCTCGTTTTCGCTTTGCTGTTATTGCTTTTGCAGCTCATGTCAATTTTGTGCCTCAAATAAGTCTTTTAGATACTTTTCAGCTGTTGCAACAAAGAACAAAGTAAAGCTGTTGTTCGACAATTATGGGTGGCAGTTTTTTTAATGTATTGAAACTTTGGGAATAAAATCACTCTTTAAACTGATCGCGGAGAAATAAATCAAGATTATATGATTGAATCAAACAAGAAGGTTCTTGTCGGTCACCAGCAGGGCTACCAACTCATTTCTTGGTTTTTCCCATAGTGGTGTTCAAAATTAACCAATTATTCATCAAACTCCCCTCAAAGAAAAAAATTTGAATGAATTCATTATACATTTTTTTTAATTCAACCCAAGGTTTTAGTTTTTGTACAATATTTAATCAAATGGTCTTACCAAATTTTCTTTGAAAGACTCAATTACAAGTTCCCTTTAAGGTAAGAAACTGACAATTCAATGAATGAAAGTCCTCAATAAATCCTCATTACTACAATGAGAAACCGACGAAGTATGTGAACCCCACATAGAGCTCTTACATGTTTAGTGAATTAATTATTTCGGTGAAAATTTCTTATGTATATTTTACTGTTGTGTTTATTTTATAAAATGCTTAAAAACCTTATGGGAAATGCTTATTTCTTCAGTGACTGCACAAAAGGACATATTTTAAATTTTAAATCTCTGTAAATTTGAAACCATTAAAATTTTTTATCCATGCTCCACACAACAAAAACTAGACTTTTTCAGATTTCTTCAACTTCATACAATGTCGATGTCAGCTCTTTTGAACAGACACCAAAATTCCAGAATCCCCAAAAATACAAAAATGCAAAATTAAAAAAAAAAGACATAACGGGGTGCTGTAGCATAGTCCTTAGCTCTTTTGTGAAAAAAATTACAAAAATCAAAACTCGGATCAAAAATTTATAGCTGTTGAAACTTGATGTTTTTTCAAAAATCCATTGAGCATTTAAAACACAAAAATAAAAAAATCATAAGAAATTAAAAAAAAACTATATTTATCATTTAAAATTATTTCAATAATTTTGATTTTATATGATTTAAATACAAATTCTAAATGTTTGATATTTTAAATCATACTTGATTTAAAATACAAATTCTAGTTTGATAGAATTTGATTTTAAAATCGTTTATTGAGCTTAAGGTCAAAGTTAGAGCAATTAATTGTACTAAAGAATCTATACAAAGAAACAACATCAACAACATAGTTTTTTCGATATGAAAAGGAAAAAAATCACTAGCTGATTTTATTGCAATTTCGGCCGTGCTAAAAAAGGCTTCATCAGAAATCTTTGTGATACCCGTGCAAGCGCACACTAGCGCGCTGCACCACAGAGGCGATGAGATTTGAAGTGTCAATTTTGGACTCCATATAATAACATAAGCATAAAGACTCAAGTAAAGCAAAAATACAATAGCAAATGTGAGCATGTGAAATGGGAGAAAAAGTGAGAAATTGACACTTCAAATCTCATCGCTTCTGTGGTGCAGTGCGCTAGTGCGCGCTTGCACGGATATCAAAAAGATTTCTGATGAAGCCTTTTTTAGCACGGCCGAAATTGCAATAAAATCAGCAAGTGATTTTTTCCTTTTCATATCGAAAAAAACTTTGTTGTTGTTGTTGTTTCTTTGGAAAGATTCGTTAGTGCAAGTAATTGTTCTAACTTTGACCTTAAGCTCTTTGACCTGATTTTCGTTTTAAAAAAATTCAGTACTGATTTATATAGTAGTTTTAAATATTTTAAAATAGCAACTCTACAACATAACCAAAGTAAAATATAACTGTTAAACATTTCAACTGACGTCACTAAACTTGTGATTAACTTCCATAATGGCTGCTAGATTCCAGTTTAAGAGCTGGTTTTTAGGTTCTGACAACCTCACAGGAAGTTGTCAGAACTTACAATGGAGAGAGGAATTCAGTTTTGATCGTGGAGGGGTCATAACAGCGCCTTTTGTTGCTGCTATAAATCGTGATGTTGACAAATCGGAGAAAAATGTTTCGTGATGAAATTGTGAAAGTTAACTTTTGTTTTTGTTTTAATATAACGCAGTTTCTTTCATTTCTCTTCACTGTTTGTGAACAATTAGGTACTTATAAAACTGCCACAATTTTGCTCAAAAACAAAAGTTTTCATTCCCGACTTTTTGAGAATTATTCCCGATTAATTGATAGCTTATCGTATTTTATTCGTACTTACAGTGGGTCTTATCCAAATGAAGTTATTTTAAGTGTTTATAAATACTGATTTATTAAAACTTTATAAATAATTCGTTTCGAAAAACTATCGAACACCAATGAATATTGAAATAAATAAAGAAGCAACTAGAACAGATGGCAACCTTGATAGAGTTGATGGAGGTGATCTATAAATAGCCTACTGCTTTGAAATGTCATATGATTAGCAGCCATACAATTCAAAAGAATGAATTCCAAAATCTGAGCACTCATATACTAGTTTAAACAGTGAGTTGATCACAGCTTAATCACTCAAAGACTTCTGAAGAGGAAAATGTAGCGATTTCCTAAACAGATTGACTCTATACAGAGTTGTTGTTGTTGTTGTTGCCTTCTTTAAAAACTTACTTGATCTTAAGCTCACAATTTAATTCATGTAACTTTATAAATAATTTTTTTTGCTTTTTGCCAACAAGTGCACTGAAATGTCAAAACTATAATAGAGTTATTCGTCTTTTGTGGTTTTAGTATCCGCATTAAAAGCGTGAAAACCGTATTGAGGCTACAATAGCCGTATAAAAGTTACTCAAGACGCAATAATTTAAATTTAGTTGCATAAGCCACAATACTGAATGTATCATAACTGTAACCACAGCTTTTATTTGCGAAAGACGCTGAAAAATTGTCGTTTTTGTTTTGTGATTCTTGCAGATTCAATTAGGGTTATGAGAGCTCTCATAAAGTTCTTGTTATAAACTTTCAGCCAAAGCAACTTCTTTTCATATAGCCTCAACACTTTCATGGCAGCCGCATACGAAATTCAATACTTCCCTGAGTGTATGTATGCTAAATGTCAGCTTAATCGTATACCAACAAGTTGTCAAAAAATGGTTTGCAAATTTTGACGGACACACATACATACAACGAAGCTAGTTGAATTAAAGCTTATAACTTGGCAAAACTTAACAAGGCAGTGTTTTGACCGGGCGGAGAGTCGGTGACCGAAACTGTCAAAACGAAGTTGACAGCTCATACAAAATCTGCAACCAATGAGAATGCAATGAGAAAGCAAAAATAGGCAAAAATTGCAAAATGGCTGCGTTTGACAGTTATGGTCACCATAAAGGAGAGCACGTTCAGCCCAAACACTACCTTGTCTAGTTTTGCCATGGTTTATTCAAATAAACACGTAAACAACGATTTGATACTTGCTTTTATGTGGTAAAGAAAGGAAATTGTACATAAACCGAGTATTAAGAGCTCTAGAACTCAGACTTCGGAAGTCCAGCTAATCCACGGCTTAGCTACATATTTATTTATGAAATAAGGGCACGAAACGAACCTTTTTATTTTATAGATGTCGTTGTGGCTTTGTTCCTATTAAAAATGCGATGTCAACATAAAAGCTCTATTCCAATAATCTAAAATAAAAAGCCCCTTTTTCTCAATAATCTCACATGTGAAAATTTTCACATACGACATTTATTTTCTCAGGTGATGGTATGGATTGCCCCTTAGCGTGAGCTTGGACTTAAACATTGCTGCGCTGCAAATACGCTGTAAGAAGGGTGGAAGCGAGTTTCAAAGACGTATGGAATTAACAAAAAACTGACTTTCGGACGATAAGCAGATATGTTTTGGTTGAACTAAATTGTTTCCGCGCTGAGATCTTAAAAATTGTATTTTTTTATATAAGTAAAGTGGTTCCTTTGTAAAGATAATTTTATGCAGGAAAACTAACACCCTCAAATTCAAGATACTGTCTAAAGTTAGGCTGAAAATTTGTTTTGCATACTATGATATGCGGTCGGCTTGTTTAAGTCCGAAGACATAACGAGCGATATTGTTATAAGCAACGTTTAGCTTACGCTTACTTGCAGCGTCGCAATATGCAAAAATCTCACATCCGTACAATAAAGTGGGGACAAGATACGTTTTTGCCAATAGCATTCTAATGCTAAGAGGTGTAAAATACTGTGTAGCCCACAAGCTGCGGAGCATACCATAGATTTTTCCTACCCTGACATTCACATGGTTCATCCAATTTAAATTGCTATTAAAAGTAATGTCCAAATTTTTGACCGCTTTTACAACTTCGATGCATGAGCCATTTAGAGTGACACTTGGAATATGCGAAGTAAGATTGTGTTTTCTAGCTATTATTTAACATTTTGATTTCATTGGGTTGAGACATAGACCATTAGCAGATGCCCAATCATTGATTTTACTTAAATTTGCATTCAAGCCTTGAACACAAGAGTGAATATCAGACTTGCGACAGCTAGTATAAAGTTGCACATCATCGGCGTACATTTGAATTCCACAACATTGTATGACGGTAGGTAAATCGTTTATATATACCGAGAATAGTAGAGGACCCAGTATAGATCCCTGTGGTACGCCACGGTTCACTGGGGAAAAGTTAGAGATCTTGCAACCAATATTTACTGCTTGTGACCTATTAGTCAGGTATGAGCTCATTAGTCTGGTTGCATTAGGAGAAAAATTAAACATGCTAGATAATTTTGCGCATAAGATCTGGTGATCGACCGTGTCAAAAGCTTTCGAGTGATCCAGAAGAATCAAAAAAGTAATGTCATTGCGATCGAGATTATATCGGATTTCATCAGTGACGTTTAGTAGAGCGGTCACCCAACTATGTTTTGGTCAGAATCCTGACTGTCTGTCAGTTAAAAGTTTGTTACAATACAGAAATTTATTTATTTGTTTGTGAATTACCGATTCAAAAACTTTAGATAGGTATGGTAAGATTGCTATTGGTCGATAGTCGTTTCCTGTTTTAGGAATGGGTATTATTTTGGCTTTTTTCCAAGCAGTAGGAAATTCGGATTTGGTTATAATTGTATTAAAGATAAATAAAACGAAAGAGAGAAGCACAGGTAAAAGTAACTTGAAAAACTTAGGATGTACTCAGGGTTGCCAACTTTTGAAAAGCCCAGGCCCGGAGCTTTTTTTATTTAATCATTTTTTATGGTCTGCTTGCTTTTAATTAAAAAATTAATTTTTTCTTTGGTTTTTTCATACAAAGTCATGTTTAACAATCATGTTTGACAACAAATGTGACACAACACAACTTGCGTTTTCCCGTGAACTCGTTTTCCTTTAGCAACCAATCTTTGTAAAGGGTCCGCCAAATAACTTTTTTTTTTTAAATTCTATTAAAAAAACTACTGGATATTTTCTCAAATTTCGTTTTTTCTATGAAAGTACAATCCTTCCGGTTAATAATGAAAAATAATTTCATTCAAATGGCTGCCTCGGCTGGCCATGCAGTAGCCTACACGATCGGTCCAATTTTTAAGCACATTATCGATTGTGTGCAGCTGTATTTCACCAATGGCTTCACGAATATTGTCCTTTAAAGCGTCAATTGTCTTTGGCTTGTCGGCGTAACACTTATCTTTGAGGGCACTCCACAAATAATAGTCCAACGGTGTCAAATCGCAGCTCTGAGGTGGCCAAACGACATCAGCTCTGCGGCTGATAATGCGATCTTCAAAAACAGGGCGCAAAACATCGAGTGTAGCTTCGGCTGTGTGGCACGTAGCGCCGTCCTGTTAAAACCAAATGTTGCCAATATCCTCATCTTCAATTTTTGTGAACAAAAAATTTGTTCAACATGGCCCGATAACGATCGCCATTGATTGTAAAGGCCACTCCTTGCTCATTTTCGAAGAAAAATGGCCCAATTATGCCTCTGGTCCAAAATCCGCACCAAACAGTGACGCGTTTTGGGTGCAGAGGCTTTTCAATGTGTGCGTGGGGGTTTTCTGTGCCCCAAATGCGACAATTTTGCTTGTTTACATACCCGCCAAGATCAAAATGAGCTTCATCTGAAAAGATGATTTCTTTCGTAAAATCGGCATCTTCTGTATGTCGATCACAGGCCCACTTAGCGTAGCGAAAACGCATTGGATGGTCAGTTGGCTTCAACTCCTGAACCAATTGGACTTTGTATGGCGTCATACCAAGGTCTTTATGCAAAATTCGTCTCAATGATGTCTCCGAAATGTTCAAGCGTATACACAACCATATTCGTTCAGCGGAAGGATAAAACTAATTATCTGTCAAATCAGACATGAGCTAAGTATTACCATTCACGAAATAAGCACTAGTTGTAAAAAAAAAAACGTTAAATGGCGGACCCTTTAGCGTGGTTCTCTAAAATAGTTTTGTATCAGTTAATACACAAAACACAAATTATTGACCGAACTTACATAAATTGAACTGCAAACATTAATTAAAAATTCAGCCGCAGACAAGGTTCATTTATAAGGTTGTGGCACTTGAGAGAAATGCACTCTTTTTCCCGCCTTTGATCGAACTGTCATTGCGCTTTTCTTTGTACTAAGCATTCATTTTCTTAATTTCTTTTCATCCATTCTGACAGTTCGACCGAGTTCGCTCTCATGTGCCACAACCTTATAAATGAGCCTTGGCCGCAGAACTCAAAAGAAAAACAGAAACGAGTTCGTCAAGTTACCAAAAGAAAAGTAACGACTGGTTACGACGTTCCTTCAAAAACGAAGTTCAAGAAATAGAAAGAACGTCAAAGTTAAGTTAGCATTCATTAAGACAAATGGTTCAAACATTCACTAAAAAAGGGTAAATCAACACTAACAAATAAGTTAAACAAAGTTTTTTGTAAAAAAACTTGATTTAAATATAGATTAGAGCGAAAGCCGGAGAAAATGTGCCAGGCCCGGAGCCCGGAGATCGGCCCTCAGGCCCGAAGTCTCCGGGCGAAAAGGTATGTGTTGGCAACCCTGGATGTACTCCATCAAAACCGACAGCATTAGATTTAATATCTAAGCAACTTCGCAGTACTTCATCATATTCAACACATTGAAAATTAAATGCATAGTTCAAATTAAGAGTACTTTGAAGATTACAATTGGAAGATTACGTTGGCATAGGAATGTCTATAAATTTCTTATTTAAGGAGTCAACGTCTACACTGATATCTGTAAGCTGAGAGTTACCACTAACCCCGATTTGTCGTATTATGCTCCACTTATTTTTGCAGTCTATGGCAGAGCTAAATTTAGTTTCAAAATATTTAAACTTAGCTACTTTCACCGCCCTTTCTAAGTTTTTTCTGCATATTCGGAAAAGATTATAGCATACCGGTGTCTTTTGACGCTTCCATTTATTGTAGGCTTCACGTTTATTTATGAGACACTTAATCGAAGTTGATAACCATGGTCTTTGGCAATGTTTCAGAATTTTGCTTATAAGTGGAACATATTTTTCGAATAAAGCATTGTTATTTCGTTGAAGGAACTGTAACTGATTATTAACAGATAACATGTAATACATTTCTGTCCAGTCAACAAGATCGAGCTCCGCCTGAAGAGAATTATAATCAATATTTTTGAAATCGCAGTAAGTTATTTTTTTCTCTGGTACTAGCAGCTGAAAATCATAAACAAGGAATGTAAGGTCATGCTTACAGTAAACAGAAGCGGATAGCTGGTCATAAAGCAAGACTTTATCACTATCACCTACAAAAAAGAGGTCCAGCAACGTATTTCGACTTTTGGACAAATGGGGTGGCTATTGTAGAGTTAGGTGTCGTAAGACCTAGAGCACACATGTCCTAAGATAAGTGTCTTTCAACCAGTAGATCACTGTTAAAATCACCACATATTATAATGTCAGCATAAAAGTTTGCAACCGATTCAATTTTTAGCATTAAATTTTCAGTATCTATGTTGCGATTAGGCCTATAGACACTGCCAACAAGCAGTTTATTTATTTATTTATTTAATTTAATTATCATGTTCACATATAAGACAAAGTCTTTTAAATGCAGTAAGAAATCAAAGAATAACAACAAGTTATAACCAACAAATAGATATAAACAAAAAAATTTTAAATTACTTATTTTAAATTAAACAAAAAAAAAAATTGTAAGCAACGACTAAATTTAACTTTAAATTTTAAATTTAAGTTTTAATCAACAAACAAATGCATTTGACTCAAGAAATTAAATTTAGTTATAAGCTTAAATTTTAACAATAAATTATAATTGAATTGAATTTAGACTTATGTATAAATTACCTTTAAGGAACTTTATCAAATAATTAAGAAGATAGCATTATTAAAATAGAAAATAGAAGAAAGAAGAAAGATAGTATCAAGAAAATAGAACCTTTAGTTATTAGTTATTAAGCAAAAACATGCAATTAGAATGATATGCAAAGTCAATCGAAGAACTCCAAGTTTTACTATGCTCAAATCACTAAAAATTCTCCCATTGAGGCATCTGTACTGCTTCAAAGTACTTAAAATATTTTTTGAAAAATCTGGTTTCTATTCTGTAAGATATAATGAAAACTACGACTTAAGAGTAAACACTGCTAATTTTGAAACTATTCCTACCATTTATAAAACACACTTCTCACGCTTTTATTATGTTACTGCACCTAGATTATATAATATGCTTCCAGAAAATCTCAGATGCGATAGAGCGAAAACAGTTTTCCTTAAGGGAGGGTTCTCCTGAATTTTTTTGGATTTGGCCGAAAAACAAGCAAAATTTGAGAATGGTTTGCGGGAAAATGAAAAGACATACGAACTTATGCTTTTGAACTTTGATTCGTGGTTTATTGACGAGTAAAAAAAAAAGATATTTGAAAAATTCAAAATGGCGGATCTCGTCGACCTCTGCGCGCAAAACATCGACCTCCCGCGGACAGTGTGGGGCCTCAGGTAGTGAGCTGAAATGAGAAATGTATAAAATTTATTAAAATTGATAACATTTCATATGCCTGGAACCTAACTTCAATTAAGTTTGGTAAAAAAAACCAATTTTATGGACTTTTAAAAAAAAAATTAAATTTTTTGCTTTAAAAAGTTTTTAGAAAGTTGGTACTAAGATAAAACGTGCTCTTGATGTTTTCGTCGGTCATGAAAGGCACTCCAAAAATAATTGCATATGAAGAGAAATTGATTAGATTATGTAAACGCATGGTTAGTTGTTATGTCTTGTGTTGTCCCTGAGCCCAACCCATATTATGGTGGGTAAATTTTTCTCCCTTTTGATTTTTTTATTGGACCACTTTTATCGATATCTTTGAGTTATTTCAATGATATTGGGTTGGTTCTTAAAATGATCTATTGCGGAGAAAGTGTGAAAAAGCTGTAGTAGCTGAACTCTATTGTTATTGCATGTCAAACCTCTTTCAAATTTATGATGCACCAAAGGATTAAGAGCAAATTCGTATATTTGAAGAAAATCTTCACAGGACCAATTATTCTTATGATGAGCTAATAGCAAGATGCATACACTTATGCTTATCTTATATATTAAGTATATATATATATACACTTATACTTATCTTTAAAATATTTTATAATTGAAAGCGTCAGATCATAAATTTATATTAATTCTTAATACTGTTTTTAATTAGCTTTATGGTAGAATATATGTATAATTTGTAAGATTGTAAATCAATAGACAGAAATAAATAAATCAACACTTTTCAAAGCTGACCAAATCTTCACAGGCGCGGCTAGTAAAGCGAAGGCTCAGATTGTTTGAATTGTTTGCACAAAATTCCACTCTTTCAGATAGCAATTAGCCACTGCCTTATGTGCGGGTAGATCTTCTGCAATACAAGAGATTTGCTTTGCAACGAGCGAAGTTAAAAGGGTCCTTGCAAATCAAATAGCACATGCTTGCAAAACAGTATGAATGTTGTTTATATTGCATCCCATTCGAAAAGAGTAGTCATTAAAATAACAAAGAAAGTAGGCCTCATATGTAGTAAAAGATAGAAATTTGTTTTGTTGCCTGTAAGCCAAATAATAAAAATAATGTCATACTTTGTAAAATCATTCAATTAAAATAAAGTTGTCAGTTTAAATGAGTTGACTTTTAGGCTCATAGCAAAGAAATCGTGCATCTAATTAACGCACAATAACGCAAAGTAAGTATTGGCAAAATTCAGGAGCATTGGTCACCATTTCACATACAAATTTACATGTGTGCGCGTGCAACTTTTTGAAATAATTTCATACGCAAGTGTGTTTGTATTTTAAAGTGGTGTTCATGTGCGTAAAATACATTGACAAGGACTAAATAATAACATTTTGCATTAAATCGTTCAGGTATTAAGTAACTAATAGCTGCAGCAACAACAAAAACAAAAACACACACAACAACAATTTAACCTTGCATGGGCAACAATAGCAACAACATAATTTAATGCACTGATTTATACGATTATAGATTACAGCATTATTACGCATAAAATATGGCAACGCCATACAGACAATGAACAATCGAGTGCAACATGCTGGCAATAGTTGTTGTCGCTTTGTTGTTGTTTTTGCAGCCGTAGAGTATTGGCGCTGATGTTGTCGTTGTTGAATGTTGTAATTTATATTTAATTAATGAGCACATAATTCAAAATTAATGCCTATGTGAGTGTGAGTACGTGTCAGAGTGCGTGTGCGTGTGTGTATAAAGTATAGGTGTATGTGTGCTTGTTGACCGACAAAATGTTGCACCAAAATAGACAAACAAATGCATCATCCTTAGCAGCTATGCGTTGTCCTTGCTCTCAGATTGGTATGAGTGTAGACATGGGCGTCCGCAGGGGAAAGGAGTGGGCGCTTTCCCCTCCCCCCCTAGGCAGTGAACATTTTTTATATATGTTCATATTAAATCATCAATTAAAACATTTTAAGAGAGAAGCAAAAAACTTTCTGAATTGCAAGTTGTGCTTAAACTTAGGGCTTTTAGAACTTTGTAGAAGCGTACAATTTTGCGTAACATGTATTTTAAAAAGGTGTATCAGAACCATTAAAAAAGTCGATTTTAATTTTTTTGTAACTTACGGCTTTTTTGATTTGAAGAGAATACAAAAATACTTATTTTAGGTTCATTTATAAATAAAGCTGTGTTAAAACATACATTTTTAGATCGTTGTAACATATGCGGTAATAAGTACCGATACCATTTCATTTACCCATATTTCACAGACACTTTTCAATATGTATTCTTGAATTAATTTTTTTTTTTACGAATCTTATTCGTAATTTTCAGCCACGAATAGAATTCGTAGAATGGATGTTGTTTCGTACACATTACGAATATTTTATTTGTATTCATACAAAAACATATGCATGATGTACGAATACATTTGTTACGTTATCGAATGATCCTAACACCTGGTTACGAAAAAAACACTTCTGGTTCAGCTGGGGTTTGACCCGTGGTTCTTTAACTTATGGGCCACGTACTCTTTCAGCAGGCTACGGCCACCTTACAATCACACATTTCCTTATACTAGTATCGCCTGTGGTCGAAAATCGACCAACTGTTTGCAAAGCAGTGAACAAAAATTAACACTGATGTAGTGTATGTTAAGTCACTGTCACCATTATTGTAGCGGTGAAGTTTGTGTAAGTGAACGCAAACACAAACATAAACCCTTTAGTATTATAGCATAAAAATTAGCACAAACTTTGTCACTCCGTAGTTTCACTGGAAAAACTGTTTCGAAAAATTGGACTGTTCCCTTCCGAATTAACATCGAGAGGAGTAAATATATGAGCTGGCCCTATTATTAATTCTACCAATATTTCTTCCAAACTTATCCAACCCTTTCAGTCACCCTTTTTGGGACCTCTACAAAAAAACTCAATAAATGAAGAAAACTGCCGGAAACAGTTCATATCTGTTATTATCCTTAAGGTGATTCTTAGGGGAGTCAAATGTATAAAAAGGTCCAATAATGTTGTAATCTTCAACGTTTCTTTTAAACACTTTATGGTTGCTCTCATGGCTTAGCATTTTTCGAAAAGCAAAATTAATTTTTTTTGCGGATCATAGGTCACCAGTTCAACTTTGTTTCTTCTCATTTTTGCTAAATGCTAAGTGATTTGTTCCCCTCCATTTTAAATAACACAAAGAAATGTACAACATCTTTTGTTCTTCGTGTATCATACCATAAATATATATTTATTTAAAGCTTTTGATTGGTAAGAGATATTAGGAAATGTTTTCACCAAAACTATTTTGGAAGCTGTATTAAGTTTTGTGTTAAAACGAAGTACTTTTTGCGGATAAATGATATGTTATATGAAAGAGTGTGAGAAACTACAATTTAAAAAAAAATAAAACAAAAACCACTTTTGACTTATTTTTGGAGCGAACATTGAATATTTTATATGCTTTTTGAAAACAATATATATCAACAAAATTTGTGAGGTAATAATAAATACATCTCCATTTTTCTATAGTGATTTAATTGAACTTTTAGCTAATGAAAATTTGAGGGAAATCGGTTGGAAAATAGCGGAGATATTTTCATGCCAAATCAAAACTTGAAATTTAAATAGATTTTTTTCCCATTCTGAGGCGTTGCTCTAAGTAAATGCTTTGTACTAAGAAAATCTTAAGTTTTGAAATTATCGCAATAGTTTTAATGTCAAAATAACGGGAATTTTTGAACATACCATCTGTAAAATATATTCACCAAAAAGCTTATTATTTTTCTTAATCAATGACTTTTCGTACAAAAATTCGTTGTACTGAGAACATCTATAGTTTTCGAGACATCGCAAAATAGTTTGATGTCAAAATAACGTGAATTTTTCAAAATTTACTATTTGTAAGAAATTTCACCATAACAATATGTATTCACACATGTTACATTGAAAAAATACACAATTGAAGGGTATCCGTAAGAGATAGCGAAAAATGTCTCAAGTATTTCTTGTACATCTTATCAATGTCTAAAATTTTTTCTTACATCATGTTCTTCCATCTCTTATAGTTAAGATTTTATTAAATAAATGCTCTTTGTACGCTCATTTTTTAGGTCAAAGGTCACCAATCTAAAATCCAATCATGTTGTGCAAGCCTCTTCGTCCGGACCTTTCATCCGATACCTCTTCTTAGGTATCTGATAAGGTGCTTGTTGACCGGTGCTTAGTCCTGAGATTCAACGTTAATATTTCGGATCCGAGTTCATTCATTTAAAATCTAACATTATTCGGCACATCTATGGTGCAGTACCTTTCGAATGATATACACCTTATTGCCCTTATTCTAAAAAAAAAAAATATCAAAAAGTGTACGACAACATTTGATGTTTGCGTGTTAATATATAAGATTCGGTACTTGTTCGACAAACCAGTCTTAAGGCCCAACCAAGTTATGCTTAAGAAAACAAAAGTTTGAGAGCAAAAGCACGCACTTACGCAGCAATATATGAAGTCTCCCAAGTTTTGTCTAAAGGGCCAACCCAAACAGACGAGACGAGACGAGACATAACAAGTAAGTTCAAGCATATGTGAACCAATGTTAATAACCAAAATGGTCGTACGTATTTGATCGAAACTGAACGAAACATGTAGACATGACGTTCTGTTTCATAAGAATCGAACTTCAAACATCTGCTACTCGTCACAACAGCTGCTCGGCTGACAAGATTGCAATTTTTTCGAAAATACAAATAACTGAATAACTGAATTTTGCTTCGACTTAATCGCTGCTGTGAGGGATGAGCTAAAGAACACTTGATTGCCAACTAATCAGCTGATTCAGACGAGTTGAGCAACTCTTTTCATTTTGGGTTAAATATCAAAACATCCGTAACGAGCAGTGTTTGGACTTTACTGCAATTGCAGTAGATCTACTGCGCTTTTTAGCAAAATTTATGGTTTTACTGCATCACTGCGGTTTTTCTAAATCTACTGCGATTTATTAGCCACAAACATTTTTATGGTTATTTTTGTGATATTTTAAAAATATTTAAGGGAGAGTTGTCTAAAGTGGGATTCGAACTTCTCTCCGATATTTTCCACAGGCATCACCAATGTTTTGACAATGACAGTGTAGCTTTTAGGCTTGTGCTTAACAGTTCCAGAGACGGAACGGACATGGAACGATTCTTTTGAAGAAAGGAACTAGTTCACGGAAACATGTCCGCGGAACTATCTAGTTCCTTTGCTTATTTGAACTGTATAGACTATTTGGCTTGTCTGCTTGTTGAACTACAGAGGGAATTTGAAGCATGTCCGCGGAACTATTTAGTTCCTTTGTTTATTTGAACTGCAGAACAGTTCAATATTTTTTATTTCTATATTTTTTAATTAAAGAAAAACATTTCTTTAGTTTATATAAAAAATTAACTTCTATCATTTAGTAAATAATTTCATTTAGTAAATAAAGTTCATGTTGTAAATTTATAATGTTGCTGAAAATCATTTGCAGTTGCATCTTATAGTTCATCAGCTTTAAGCATGTTCGCGGAACTATATAGTTCATCAGCTTTAAGCATGTTCGCGGAACTATATAGTTCATCAGCTTTAAGCATGTTCGCGGAACTATATAGTTCCAGCAGTTCTCTTTATAAGAATGAAAGTAACAGAAGCATGCTCAATGTCATTTCGTGATTGTTCTGTTTCATATGTTAAAAGCAAAAATAAACAGCAATGCTGAACAATGCACACAACTGGAATGACGATATATCATTTTTAATTTTATCTATTATTTCTTTCACTCTCACATGCATAATTGGCTTACTTGTCGTCGCTCAAACAATTCGATTAATTTATGTAAGTGCGAAAGAGATGTTGCTCAATTAAAAAATTTTTATTGCAATCGGAACTGTTTGAACATGCTTAAATCGTACAGATGGAATGATTGGAACTATGTCCGAGACTGAACATAGTTCCATGAACTATGCAGGTCCGGAACGACCCAACTCTAGTAGCTTTGAAGCACCATATCTTTTCATATGGACTTGGAGAAAAAAATTTCAGGAAAAATTTTTTTGCAACATTTTTGGCAGTGAATTTTGTCATTATTTTTTTGGTTTAGCACGATTTCAAAGTGATTTCTGTTCAAATGCAGAAAAAAAAATTCTTTGAAAATATTCATTATTTGGAGTTTTCATTTCAATTACTTTACGCTTTCTATGATTTTATTGAATGTATGATAGAGTCCCACGTTAGCAGACAACAATTTCTGGAGCCGATCTTAAGCCTTTTAGATTTTTGGAAAAATATAATTAAACTTTCCAACAAAACTTAAAACCGTATATAGCAAAAAGATAGTAATTTTATAAGCCAATCCATTGATATATTTGGCTCTCGAAAATAATTTCATTGTGGAAAATTATGATGAAAAAACAAAACCGGTCCCACTTTAGACAACTCTCCCTTAAGCATTGATGTTGATTATGAAAATGCAGTTTCAAGGGCCCATCTGTACATTACATCTATATACTGTGGTCTAAGCTTTAAAGCAGAAGAAAGTAATTTGTCAGATGAAGCTGTCATTGCAATAAAAACAATTATTTTAAATTCTACATAAGTTTTTTTTGTCTACGGCAAATATATTTTGAATCAGTAAGAATATGTTTCTGCAACATGCAAATACAAAGTATATATTGTAGTTAAGTGTATATTATGTTATTAGTATAAAATGTTCATACATTAGTAGTAAATGTACGTACATGGTTGTAAATAAGAAAAAACAAAAAAACTACTGCGAAAAGGTTCGTTTTACTGCATTTTTCTTTAAAATTTACTGCGATCTACGAATTTCCAAGTCCGAACCCTGGTAACGAGTACAGACATTCGTCAAATTGCTATCGTCTCGTCTATTTTGGTTAACTCTCAAGCATTCCTTTCGTTCAGATTTTTCAATTTTCGTTAACTTTTTGAAACTTGAGAGAGAGAGCGCTTGACATCGTAGTTTGCTAAGCAGAAGAGGTTTTGAGAATGTATTGGGAATGTGTTTAATTAAAATTTAATTGTATGTATGCCAAATTTTTCAATGAAAAATATGTATTGTTTTCTATTTTGTTTGTGTATATTTAAGCAAATCTTGAAAAATGTGTATATTTTTGCTGAGAAACTTTGCGTTTGCCACAGCTTATAAGCCAAGCAGCACAATAAACATATTTTTTGTGTTAGCTGATGGCAACCTTTTTTAAAATATCTATAAAATTTTTTTATATCTGTCAATTAAAAAAAACTACGTTAATTTATTTAGTCAAATGTAATGCAGATCTCAATTTTGTTGATAAACTCATAAAAATTGCAAAAACACATAAAATCACATATGAAAAACAAATGTTCAATCTTCAACAAATTTCTCAAAGAACTTTTGAACTTTTTTATTATATTTTTGTCAAGATTTTGTGAGCGTTTGACATTTTGTTAAGCAAATCTGCCAAATTGGGCGACTTTTCTACTTAACCATACTTTTCGTTTTTTTAAACTCATCAAATTTTTTATGTTTTAAAATTATTGCAAACAAGCAGAAAATAAAGTAAAATAAATTTTAGAAGAAAGTTAGAAATGTTTTCCTAAAAGTCGGCTTGTTTTTCTATCATAAAGATGATTCAATTTGGATACTTTTTTAATTTTTCCTAATTTTAATAAAATGGCAAGCAATCCTGCAACATTTAAATTTAGGAAAGTTGCAGCAATCTAGGCGAAAGCAAAGCTTCTAATTCCAAAGCGAAAGAAAAAGTAAGGAAATTTAATAAAGTAGGCCAATTTAGATCACGGACTAAGTTTTGAAAAAATATGATAGCATATTCGGACTAAGCAAATGATTTTACATTAGAATTTGTTAAAGCCCAACCAAGTTATACTTAAGCAAACAAAAGTCTCAGAGAAAAGTTGACGAAAATTATGATAAAGTAGAAAAGTCGCCCAAGTTGGCAGATTTCATGCTTAACAAAATGTCAAACTTCGTTTTGACAGTTTCAGCAGTCTGTCTCTCCGAAATGCTTCTACCTTCTCTAATTTTACTATGCTCTCTCTCAAGTTTTAAAAAGTAAACGAAAGTTGGAAAACTGAACGAAACGAATGCTTAGACAACACTTGAGCGACTTCATGTAATGCTGTGCAAGTGCGTGCTTTTGTTCTCAAACTTTTGATTGCTTAAGCATAACCTGGTTGGGCCTTTACAGTGAAAAGTTTTTTAGGACTTAAAATTCACGTTATTTAGCGGAGCTCTCCCAGTTAAAAAAGTGTCTGGAATTTTTATCGCGTCACGTGCTTATATTACAAACAGGATTTAGAATCAAACCTTGCAGGTAGGTTCTGGAATATGTTAAGAAAATGTATGGAACCCGACACCCATCCAATATTCATGTATTTATTCATACGTTTCGAATTAAAAAAAAAATTAATTTTTGTAATCGATTGTAGTAATTTCAATCTGCTAGAACTGAATCATGTTGGATAAAGCAATACATAAGTGGATTCATGTCAATACGGTGTGAGATCCGGTGAAAAATACCTCCCATAGCATGCGGGGAACATTCGAAGAATAGCGACAACTTCAATTTTTTATTTTTTCGGATAATATTGATTTTAACCTCCTAAATCCAAATCTGAAAAGTTCAGTCCGCTCGAAATTGGGTTAGGAGTTAAATGCTTCCAAAGTTAAAAAATTGCCTAAAAATTTAGTTTGTTTTTTGCAGTTTTCCAACAAATATAATATTGTTTAATATTAGGAAATTTTTGTATTCTTATTTGAAAGGTTGAAAACCTGGGGGCTCAACAGTAATTAATGCGATTTCATTTAAGGATATAGCAGACCTCACATGATTTAATTTATTACACTATTAAGAATATTTGCAGTTATTGAAATGTATTACATGACAAAAATATAAAATGAAATTTAAAAATATTCGGACATGATACGAGAAAGATTTTTTCACCATCTTTAAAATATATTGGATTTTCTACTGTGTACAAGCGTGTGTCAACCGGTGTAGTGTGCAAAATTAGTACCAAAAATAGTATTAAATAGCATTATATAGGTTACATTTTGTTTATGCTCATTCTAAATTCCTTTATGGCTTTGCGGCCCCCCTAGAACAAATCCTGCAGACTCCCATGAGTGTGGATGAAGAGAACAACAGCTTGTTAGATAAATTTGATTAAATAATTATCTCGTAGGGAGGAGGAAGAGAATGGGTTTATTTTCGATAGAGGCGTACTTATAGTAAGATATTTTCTATAGCTTGTATCGAGATTAATTGGGGCCATATACGGTGAATACATATCATTGATGTTACAATTGTTTTCGAGAATACAGGTTATGACTATAAATTAGGATGTCAACAGGTCTAAATGAAATGATAGTGGAAAGTATCGAATAAAACATTAGAATTATTTTGTAAACATAAATTAATCCGACGATCTCGACATGTGTCGTGATAACGACATATGTCATAGGGGAAGTCCATAAATCTCCTGGCGCTGGAAGAGAGGGGGGGAGTTTGCCACTAAGGACGGTTTGCTTTATGAAAATGCCATGTGACTAAGTAAATCTTATAAAATTTTTTATTTGTTTAAGTTTTATTACGCATACTGACAGAAAGTACACGTCCTTGCACGGGCTTATATATAAAACATTCCCTTAAAACGCATAATCTCTAATTTTTTTTAAGTTTCTCATTAGCTTATCCATTGTTCTCGATGTTCCTCTAAATAACTTCTATGAGAGGGCATTAAATATCAACAATATGCTTAAACTATTTGTAAAATCATCTTTATTATTGACTTCCTGAAATGTGTCCGACATCGTTTGAATATTGCGTTGTTTTTTAAATGGCCAACCCCACCCACATTTGCTGAGATAATAGGTTCTGATTACATTTACTCATATTTCTTAGTGCTAAGAATTTTTCTACTTAGTGCTAAGAAAGGTACTGCAGAAGATCGAAAATATTTGTTGATATAAAAACACTCAGATCTAAAAGGTTATAAAACATTATTGCTAATTAAATGCGTCCGTGTAATACTAGAGTTTAAAGAGAACTGACTAAAATTTAAGTTATATAAAATAAGAACGGTAGAAAGAATATAAAGGGAAACAAGAATTACATTGTTGTTGCGACTGAACAGGTACCATGTTTTGATATCCATATTTTTCTTGTTTAATAATTTTGCTGCGGAATTTTTTGAAACGAAGCTTTTTATGCCTCGCTTCGTGATTTGCTTGAGTGAAATCTTAAAAACGGCACTTTTTCATACACCTTTTTCTTGGAATTGTTGATGTTTTTTTGCTTGCGTCAATTACAAGAGAATATAACATTAAAAATATTTCGAAGACAGCCATGAGAATCGAACCCGCACCCTTCCGATTTATAATACAGCACGTTACCATCTAACCCAAACATCTTCGTTATTATAATGGGTTCATTCAATATTAATTAAAAACTAAAGCTATGTTGCATTATATGAATATATGTATAGGATATATGTAAAGGATTGTGCATTAGCTATCCTACATATTCTATTGTGAATCCGTGAAGCTATGATGCATCAGATCACAATAATCGATCATCACGAAATGCATCACGATTTGTAGTATGCGCACAACAGGCATTTTTTAAGCTTCCAAATTGCAGCGTGAATTTTTTTGATGCGAACAATGAGTTACGCTTGATAAAAAAAAATATATTTTAGAATTTTTGACGTTTGCTGTGCTGCAAAGTGGGCCTTTTTCGAACATTTTGTTTATGCTAAAAAGCAGTTAGTGCATCATGATGCATTTTCGAACAAAACCATTGTGCATTAGCTATCCAAACAACAAAAGTAGCAAGGTTCCATTGAACGGGTTGAAAATTATCACAAGATAGCAAATGTTTTAATTGCGAATTCAGACATGAATGTTCATACACACTTAAGGCAAGGCCGCTGGTCTAGCGCTCGAAAATTTAAGGTATTTTAGGATTTTTTAAAAGTAAAAATATTAAACAACGATATTTAACTAGTTTTTACTAGAAAGTGCGCGAAAAGCGTTCGTTTACTGAGAGAATTGGGTAATAGAGAGGAAATCACATTTTCTCTCCGTTCAAGTTTTTTTAAAGTTTTTACAAGAAGAATTTCATCTTGTAAAAAGATGAAAACTGTCAAATGGTAGCTGTGTGTGTGTAGCAGCGGGGTTTTTTTAGATTTTCTTAGACGTATTTGATATTTTTCATTATTTTACCAGAAAGCGTTCGTTTACTTTTTAAAGTTGAAGTTAATTCTCTCTCAATTTTATTACTTTTGACGTTTTTCATTTTTTTACCAGAAAAGTACGGGAACAGACCTATTGTATGACTCATTCATCATAAAAAAAATATTTTTTTAATTTAAAAAATTGTTGATATTGTTCAAAATGGCGCTCAATGAGACTCTCTCAAGGAAAACGGTCATGGACCGTTAGATTTTGACTTTTCTATTTATCTGAAAAATAAAAACCAAGAATATTATTAATCACTATGAGCGCAGTTATTTATTTATTTCTTTAATCAACCATTAATATTTATTGTTATACAGTTAGCATAAGTACATTAATTAATCGTAGCTTAAAAAATTAATTTAGCATGATATCGTTTTTAAATGCTACCCTATTTTGGGTGATTTCAATCGAGCTGCAGATAGTGTTGAACATTTAAGTCATATTGTAAACCGGGTCACATCTGCCATAATTAGTTCTTCTGTAGGGTATTATAGCTATAGCTCGGCTTAAAAATAACAAAGCCGCGGGAGCTGATGGCTAACCTGCTGAGCTGTTTAAGAACGGAGGCGAAGCTCTACTTAAATGCATTCACCAGCTTCTATGCAGAATATGGTCGGAAGAATGCATTCCGAACGATTGGAATCTCAGTGTGCTCTGCCCAATCCACAAGAAAGGCGATCCCACTATCTGTGCCAATTACCGTGGGATAAGCCTTCTTAATATCGCATGTAAGGTCCTATCGAGCGTTTTATGTGATAGATTGAAGCCCATTGTAAACGAACCGATCGGACCTTATCAGTGTGGCTTCAGACCTGGAAAGTCCACCATCGACCAGACTGAAAGTAATACGACTTTGCAGGATGACACTGGGTAACACCAGCAACGCAGTTAAAATCGGGAAGGACCTCTCCCCACCATTTATTACCAAACGAGGTTTCAGACAAGGTGATTCCTTATCGTGCGACTTTTTCAACCTAATGATGGAAAAGATCATCCGAGCTGCTGATCTGAGACGTGCTGATCTGAGACGTAGTGGCTCAATATTCTACAAGAGTGTTATGCTGCTTGCGTATGCTGATGACATCGATATCATTGGCCATAATACGCGCGAAGTCAGTGCAGCATTTTCCAGATAAGAAAAAGAGTCAAGTCGAATGGGTCTGGCAGTGAATGCAGATAAGACGAAATACTTGGTGTCAACAAACAAACAGTCCCAGCATCTTGGAACCAACGTTACAGTTGACAATACCTCCTTCGAGGTTGTAAAGGACTTCGTTTATCTGGGATCCAGCATTAACTCAACCAACGACATCAGCATTGAGATCAAACGAAGAATAACTCTTGCCAACAGGTGTTACTTTTGGCTCAGTAGGCAATTGAGAAGCAGAGCTCTTTCGCCGAACGAAAATCACGCTTTATAAATCGCTCATCATGCCCGTCCTACTTCATGCATCACAAACCTGGACGCTGAGCAGTTCAGATGAAAAGACTTTAGGAGCATTCGAGAGAAAGATTCTTCGTAAGATCTACCGACCAATCTGCGTCAATGGCGATTACCGAATACGGTGGAATGATGAACTGTACGAGCTGTACGCTGACATCGACATAGTCAAGCGCATTAAAATCAAGCGGCCTCGCTTGCTTGGTCATGTTCAGCGCATGAAAGACGATGCTCCAGTGAAGAAAACATTCGATTTGGTACCCAGCGGCGGTCAACGCAGAAGAGGACGACCGCATCTTCGTTGGAAAGACCAAGTGGAGGACAACTTGACGAAGCTTGGAATTTCCAACTGGCACCAGCAAGCGAAAAACAGAAATGGCTGGCACAAATTCTTAGATGAGGCCAAGACCGACATACGTTTGTAGCGCCAACTAATTAAGTAAGTAAGTAGGGAATATATAGAACAATTAATAAATTTCATTCAGGTGCATACAATTTGAAAAGAGATAGAAGTGGTGCACAATCAGTATGATTCATCACTACATCCCGAGCAAATACTTTCGATGGAACTCCAAAGACTTTAGTCCAAGAAGAGCACATCGCGTTCATAGGAAGGCATAAAATCCCAGTGGAGCTTGCGAATTGCTAACCTATAGAAACGCCTTTGAATATTTTCAATTCTTTTAATATGTATAGAAAATTAAGGGTCACAGATAACACAATTATATTCTAAAACCGGTCTTACAATTACAAAAAAAAAAAAAAAATCGTTAAAAATCGTTCATTTTAATTCTCGAAGTCTAAATGATTTCAAGTTGGATTGCGTAAGACATGTCTTTGTAGATTCATCTATTGATGTTATTTGTGTCTCAGAAACGTGGTTTCATGAAGATGTTAACGACTCTTATCTTAACTTAAAAAATTATAGGCTTTTCAGAAATGATAGAGTGGACAAAAAAAGTGGTGGAGTTGCAATTTATTGTAAGAATCAGCTTAAAGTAAGTGTTGTGGGTAAATCGAATCAATCGGAAGTAGAATTTTTGAACGTTGAAATTTTAGGCAATGGAAATAAAGTATTTGTTTCTTGCGTCTACAATCCAAATAGTAGTTGCAGTTTGAAGCACTTTTTATAATTGTGCTCTAGACTATGAACACTTTGTTTTAACAGGTGACTTTAATATAAACCTATTAGCCAATAACAAATGCCAGTAACTTCTTAGAAATAATATCTGAAGTTGGATTCACTGTAGTAAACACTCTCATGCCAAATAGGTTTTCAAACAACTCTCCTCTGAGCTTACTAGACATTTTCATTATCTCCGACGAATCAGCTTTTTTGCTTTTCGATCAAATATCTTTTGTTTCCGATCACGATCTAATTTTCTGTACATTAAATATCAGAACGTCGACCACTCATTTTACATATCGCGATTTTAGGTCTATTGATAATAACCGTTTGCATCAGAATTTGGCTTTAATTATTTATTTAGATTACTCGTTTTTACAATCAGTGGATGAAAAGCTAAATTTTTTCATTGACGTAATAAATACTCTTTTTAATATGCGCGTCCCCTCGCGCACGCGTCACATCATAAATAGTAGTTGTCCATGGTTCACGCGGTCTGTTCAAGTAGCTCTCAAAAATCGTAGCAAAACATATTGTAATTGGAAGCGCAACCCCACTACCTTGAACTGGAACAATGACTCTCATTTTTTCTTCTCTCACTCTCTACTTAGTTTTTAATGAATACTTGTTCATTGTCTAAATTTATGTCCTTTTAAGTCTTACCCAGTGGGCATTTTAGCGAGTGCTACGCAAAAAAAGGCATGCTAGCACTGTTATTATTGGCGTCAATACACCTTTCATGATCACTGCATTAATGAGTACTTCTGTAAGGCCTACCTTTTGAAGGTCCTTATTCTTTTAATTTTATTTTATATGAAAAAAATTTACAAAAAAAATTCCAAAATAATTTTTAAATACACAGATTTAAAATTTAGATTTAAAAAAAAAAAAATTATTTTTTTTTGTCCGAGTTGGGTCTCGAGTTGGCTCCCGAAAACTAACACATTACATATTATATTATATGAAAATATTTATATGGAAAAACTCAAAGTCTTTACTTATATTTTTGTATGAAGAAAATTTATAAAAAAATTCCAAAAAAAAATTTTAAATACACAGAACAGTTTGTAAAAAAATTTAGATTTAAAAAAAACAAAAAAAAATTTTTTTTTTGGACGAGTTGGGTATCGAACCCGGGCTTCCGAAAGCGTACTTTCATTTGTATTGATGCAAAATAAGCAAGCGATATTTAACAACCACGGTAGACGAGTGGGTAAGATGTCGCACCGCCGACTGAGAAGTCCATGGTTCAAATCTCAAATTTCTTATTCGAAGTTGATATTTTTATTGCTTTTCCTTCTAACGTGACTTCTCGAAAGAGTACTTCTGGCAGGTCTCTTTTGAGCAAGAAGAGCGGAAGGCCTGCCAAAGGCCTGATGCCCAAGGTAGTAGTATTGGTGAGAGTGACGAAATAACACTGGAAGAAAACAATTTGCTATTCATTTTATTTAGTCATCAACTAGATTGCGACGAAAGCACATGTGTGGGGGGGTGTTGTAATTTTTTCTGTTTCTTTGTTTAACAAAAGGGAAATGTAAAATAAATGAATGTACATATTTTAGTAATACTCTTGATGAATGTATTTATTTTAGTAATACTCTTGATAAATGTATTGATAGATATATATTAGGGCGGGTCGATTTGTAGGGAGTGAAAAAATTCACCAATTTCCCTATGATTTCCATATTCTATGGGTTATTCCATGAAAATTTGCCGAAGGAACCATACCTCTATCGTTAAAATCGAGTCCTCTACTTTTTGTTAGTAGATTTTTTCCCAAATTGACGTTCGTATGAAATATTACCTACACGTTCACATCCATAACTCAAAAACTATCGATCGGGTTTAATCGCCAGTAGGCGCGTTGGAAAGGTGAGCTCATTTTGATCAATAGACAAAAAAAAATCTCCAACATTGGTCCAACGGTTCAAAAGTTACGGGCATTTTTGTCCAAATTTTGGACCATTTTTCCATTTTTTTCATGATTTTAATTATAATTATAATCATAATTATAATTTATAAAAAGTAATGGAATCTTCTATGTTGATACTCTTATTGCAGTTACGCAATAAAAGTATATTTCTCAAACTAGAAGAATTCAGCTTATCGCGTTTTTTTATATAATATAATTCAAATATAATTCAAATCTGAAAATATTTGTTTGCAAAGATACGTTGAGGGAAATAAAGATAAACAATTCAATGAAATCTTCTTTATTCCAGGATATATTGTACCATTCAGATTTTTCCAGAATTCTATATTGATAAAATTATCCGGGAAATCTAATTCACTTCGAAGTATAATAAGTTTTGTTTGGATTGGAAATTCGTACTTTAATATATAGCATTTAAAAGGGTTTTGAAAAATATCCAGTAAATGCTGAATATTTTCAATATCCTTAAACCTGTCATTAAAGTTATTAAAAAGTGTTTCTAATATTTCCAAAAGTTCAAACTTTTCCAAGATTTTTTCCTTGTCGTAGATAACAAAAGTTTTCGGAAAGTCCGAAAAGTCTTCAGAATCAATTTGAGCTGCAAGTAAAAATAGCTGAGTTCCAAAATCTGAAAGAGTTTTAAACATATCAGAAATATTATTATCTTTACCCTGCAGCTTCAAATTCAACTCATTCAAAATGTTACAAATGTCTGTTAAAAACGCCATGTCTAAAATAAATTGATAATCTTTTAAATATTCTCTTTCGGTTATTTCGATATTTTCAGCTTCTAAAAATTCAAATACTTCATTTCTTAGCTCAAACAATCTATTAATACTGTTACCTCGGCTTAACCAACGTACCTCAGTAAACATTAATAGATCGTGGTGAGAAGCATTTGAATTTTTTAGAAATGTCACAAATTTTCTATGAGTCAGTGAGTTATGGCTGCCCCTTATCCTATTAATTATCCGCTCAGTACCCTTCATGACCGGATGCTCGGATATATATTTAGAAGCAAGAGCAGCCTGGTGTATTATACAATGCAAGGTATAAACCTCAATTTAATTTTTTTTCATCTGGCCTACAAACCCATCACGTTTGCTTGTCATAGTGTTCGCACCATCCGTACAAACTCCGGCTAATTTGTTAGAATCAACAACGGAAATAAGTTTTTCGTTGACGACATCGAACAATAATTTGCCGGTTACATTGCCATAAAATGTTTCAACAGAATATATTGACTCGAAAACATTGTAATCTCAATCAACGCATCGAATGCAGATTACAAGTTGACAAAGGTCATTAATATCGGTGCTCTCACCAATACAGAATGAAAAAAATTCACAATTTTTTAATTTTTCCCTTAATGCCGATTCCACAATAGCACCCAAATAAAGAGAGCTCCGGGTTATGCTATTGTGGGACAAAGGTAATTTTCCAATAAAGTTAGTTTTATATCGAGGTTTTGCAAAAACTTTACTCAATATATTTTTGACAAATAGCTCATCTTAAAATGGCCTTCCCTGTTTTACAATATCTAAAGTTATTAAGTTAGATAAAATCATTTTTATATTCTCCTCCACCATATCTTCATCATTTTCTTTAGATTGATTATAATTGATCATCATTGAATTGAGCATCAAAATGTTTGGCAAAGCTTAACTTTCGCTCAAATAAAACCCCTAAATCTTTCTTCAAGTCGACTCTCTCGATCAATACCGTATTAATACCATATGATCCTTCGAAAAGTTGATTATTCATAGAAAAAGACATTACATTACATTTAGACACATTAAGATGTAGTTTATTGGTCTCGCACCAAAATTAGAGACTATCTATGTCACGTTGATGCAATAGGAAGTCTTCGTGAGAGTCCACACATCTAAAGATCTTTACATCATCAGCATACATCAGGCACTCGGAAAAGCCAACATAATTCGGTAGATCATTGATAAACAGAACAAGCAGCAGAGGACCTAGGCGGCTACCCTGGGGTACCCCAGAATAATTGTCAATGTATTTATATGAATTATTACCAATCTGAACATATTGCTGACGACCAACAAGGTAGCTCTCTAACCATAGAAGTAGCGAGGAACGGAATCCGAGGCTACTTAGCTTATTAATCAAAACAGAGTGTTGAACTCTATCGAAAGCCTTTGCGAAATCCGTGACTATAACGTCTACTTCATGACCTTTTTCCATATTATTGGACAAAAAGTGTGTAAAAAGAGTTAGATTAATAGTGGTAGATTTACCTGACACAAGCCCATGCTGCATCTCAGACAATCCAATTTTAATGGAGTTGTACATTTTATTTTTTATCAAAGATTCAAATATTTTAGGAATAAGTGGTAATTTAGCTATCAGTCGATAATTTGCAATATTTTGCCTTGATCCCGATTTAAAAATTGGAGGAATTGCCGATATCTTGCAGATGTCTAACAAAATTTCCCTTCACGGAGTGACATATTGAAAATATAAGTCAACGGCTGTCGCAAATTGTTGGGTAGCGAATTATAACAAATGAATTCAATTCAATACGTTTATTTCTAGTAAGAAATGTAGTTAAAATATAGTTAACAAAGTTCAAACATAGTTGAATAGCTTACCGCGGTCTTCAAACCAAGTTCTTAAGTGCGGCAATGAAATGACAATGTGCTTACATTTAAATATTAAAAACATGTATGTATCCAGAGTTTAATCAAAAATTATAGTTACAAAACGAGAGAGAAGAAATGTCAATACAAAGAAGTTGAGATGATAGATCGCTTTCAAATAATAATGCAGTTAGGCTCCAATATGAATTTCGGGGCTGCCATTTCGCAACAACGACTTACAAAAGGCAAAAGACAAAGACATCATACTTCGAAAAGGTGATGGAGCCAAGGTCAGTAATTGGTACATCGACGGGCGTAACACGTCCAGGATTGTTAGAAGCATTATCATTATTTGTTTTCTACCGTTTATTAAGTGTAATATAAACGTTGTCTTTTAAATAAAACTTTGATTCTAGTACCAACAATAGCCACTGATGTTATGAATAGCATATTTAAATTTCAGATGATTCGGCCGAAGAGTTTTTTGTTTTTTCTACAACATCATACCGAAAAAAGTAGTTTCGAGATTGTAAATGAGTATAAAGAGAATGAATCTAGACAAACCACTGTGGCTCGACACCTACTCAAACGAATGTAGAGGTGAAAAAACGTCAGAGACACTTTACTTTTGAAATATAAAAAAAAAACAATTTATAAACGATTCAAATATGCGCACAACACAATTAGGACAACTATTGATGTAATATTTACTAGAAATATTGATTACATTACATCTATATAATATACGTTTCATATTTTAGATACTAAAAACCAATAATTTCATTAAAATTTACAAAACTAGTTTAAAATTAATGTTAAATAATAATGTAAGGTGAATTTACTGATGGAAATATTATTTTTTAGTTAGTATTTAAAATTTTTTTATAAAAAAAGACCATTATATTAGCAAACTTATGAAAACTGCAAAAAAGCTTCGCTTCTCTCGTGTGTCCAGCGACGCATCTGTTTTTTTTTTGTTTTTGTCTATTTTATACTTGTGTGAAGTTAGCATCCGGCGAAATGCAGCATCTGGCGAAAAAAAACTTAACAGAGGTATGTTAGCAACATAATTATGTTAACAACATCTTTTTCGCAACAAATCTCTGTAATAGGAATCTTAACAGAAAAAATCTCTGTTACTTACATACCTAAATAACTAAAAAGCTTTTTAAAAGCTCTTTTATTTTTTTTGTACTATTTTCTTCATTAGCAACGAAATTGAGATAAGACTAATCTACATATTGTCGCTGTGCCTAAAAAAAGGGTTATGTGTATTTCAGCAACTTTTCACTAGAGCATTTCAACAACTGCGACCACGTAGCTGTTTTGATCACTTCTAAACAAAAAAAAATCTAAAAACAAGGCAAATGCAGATATATGAACATTAAAAAAATATGCAATAAAAAATGTACAAAAATCACATATCCATTTTTGTAGGCGCAGCGACGATATACCGACTTTCTGCAATTATTTATATAAATATAAATACTCTACTCAAATGTTATTAAATAGTATTTTAAAATATTTAAAAGAAATGCTAAAAAATTGCATAGATATAAAAAAATTAGACATAAGATAGAACCACTGATTGAATAAGATTTAAAGCTAAAAGCAACACAATTTTCATCATACGGCTTAGGTAAAAATAACTGTACCAAAACTTCTTAATTGGATAAACTTTTAATAATTTAAAAAAAGTCAAAACTGCTAGTTTCACAGATCTTAAGAAACAAAAAAACCATCGACGAAAATGTATAAACACACTACCTAACTATGTTAACTTTGACCTCAAAAAGTTTCATGACAAAAAAATCGTTCAGTTTTTTTTAAAATGAGTTGCAAGATTTCCTCTTTTGTGAATATGCAAAAAAAGTCAAAACTGCTAGTTTCACAGATCTTAAGAAACAAAAAAAACCATCGACGAAAATGTATAAACACACTACCTAACTATGTTAACTTTGACCTCAAAAAGTTTCATGACAAAGTTTCATGGTTTAGAAGTTATGGCTAAAAAATCAAAAAAATCGCAAAAAACCACGTCAAAAACTATGATTCATGTAAAAAATTTTAACTAAGATTCTTGAAAAAAAATCAAATTCCAGAAAACTTTTTTCTGAATATGCACTCTTGTGTATATATGTATTAGAAACAATATGGTGTATAAATCGTCCTTGTAGGATGTATGGTTTGGGAGTTATGACGGAAAAAGCACATGTTTTTGGCCAGCTTCCACTCCAAAAAGTGTTCTACAACTCCTAAACTACAAGAGATAGAGCAAACGGCATTTGGACAAAAGAGTATCCCTTCTTAAGGACGAGGACCTGGTGCTCATTTTAATGCATGAATCGTCCTTATCTGATATGTAGTTTTTATTTTAGAAAATAAATAAAAAAATTAAAATTTGACAAAAAAGGGCACATGAAATTAACATGAAATCTAATTTTTAAAATTATTTTAAGGATACAGTCTTGTGGGCAGTAGCTTAAGGTACATTTTGATGCATAAATCGTCCTTTTATGATGTATGGTTTAGAAGTTATGGCTAAAAAATCAAAAAAATCGCAAAAAACCACGTCAAAAACTATGATTCATGTAAAAAATTTTAACTAAGATTCTTGAAAAAAAATCAAATTCCAGAAAACTTTTTTCTGAATATGCAGTCTTGTGTATATATGTATTAGAAACAATTTGGTGTATAAATCGTCCTTGTAGGATGTATGGTTTGGGAGTTATGACGGAAAAAGCACATGTTTTTGGCCAGCTTCCACTCCAAAAAGTGTTCTACAACTCCTAAACTACAAGAGATAGAGCAAACGGTATTTGGACAAAGGAGTGTCCCTTCTTAAGGACGAGGACCTGGTGCTCATTTTAATGCATGAATCGTCCTTATCTGATATGTAGTTTTTATTTTAGAAAATAAATAAAAAAAATAAAAATTGACAAAAAAGGGCACATGAAATTAACATGAAATCTAATTTTTAAAATTATTTTAAGGATACAGTCTTGTGGGCAGTAGCTTAAGGAACATTTTGATGCATAAATCGTCCTTTTATGATGTATGGTTTAGAAGTTATGGCTAAAAAATCAAAAAAATCGCAAAAAACCACGTCAAAAACTATGATTCATGTAAAAAATTTTAACTAAGATTCTTGAAAAAAAATCAAATTCCAGAAAACTTTTTTCTGAATATGCAGTCTTGTGTATATATGTATAAGAAACAATTTGGTGTATAAATCGTCCTTGTAGGATGTATGGTTTGGGAGTTATGACGGAAAAAGCACATGTTTTTGGCCAGCTTCCACTCCAAAAAGTGTTCTACAACTCCTAAACTACAAGAGATAGAGCAAACGGTATTTGGACAAAGGAGTGTCCCTTCTTAAGGACGAGGACCTGGTGCTCATTTTAATGCATGAATCGTCCTTATCTGATATGTAGTTTTTATTTTAGAAAATAAATAAAAAAAATAAAAATTGACAAAAAAGGGCACATGAAATTAACATGAAATCTAATTTTTAAAATTATTTTAAGGATACAGTCTTGTGGGCAGTAGCTTAAGGAACATTTTGATGCATAAATAGTCCTTTTATGATGTATGGTTTAGAAGTTATGGCTAAAAAAATCAAAAAAATCGCAAAAAACCACGTCAAAAACTATGATTCATGTAAAAAATTTTAACTAAGATTCTTGAAAAAAAATCAAATTCCAGAAAACTTTTTTCTGAATATGCAGTCTTGTGTATATATGTATAAGAAACAATTTGGTGTATAAATCGTCCTTGTAGGATGTATGGTTTGGGAGTTATGACGGAAAAAGCATATGTTTTTGGCCAGCTTCCACTCCAAAAAGTGTTCTACAACTCCTAAACTACAAGAGATAGAGCAAACGGTATTTGGACAAAGGAGTGTCCCTTCTTAAGGACGAGGACCTGGTGCTCATTTTAATGCATGAATCGTCCTTATCTGATATGTAGTTTTTATTTTAGAAAATAAATAAAAAAAATAAAAATTGACAAAAAAGGGCACATGAAATTAACATGAAATCTAATTTTTAAAATTATTTTAAGGATACAGTCTTGTGGGCAGTAGCTTAAGGAACATTTTGATGCATAAATCGTCCTTTTATGATGTATGGTTTAGAAGTTATGGCTAAAAAATCAAAAAAATTGCAAAAAACCACGTCAAAAACTATGATTCATGTAAAAAATTTTAACTAAGATTCTTGAAAAAAAATCAAATTCCAGAAAACTTTTTTCTGAATATGCAGTCTTGTGTATATATGTATAAGAAACAATTTGGTGTATAAATCGTCCTTGTAGGATGTATGGTTTGGGAGTTATGACGGAAAAAGCACATGTTTTTGGCCAGCTTCCACTCCAAAAAGTGTTCTACAACTCCTAAACTACAAGAGATAGAGCAAACGGTATTTGGACAAAGGAGTGTCCCTTCTTAAGGACGAGGACCTGGTGCTCATTTTAATGCATGAATCGTCCTTATCTGATATGTAGTTTTTATTTTAGAAAATAAATAAAAAAAATAAAAATTGACAAAAAAGGGCACATGAAATTAACATGCAATCTAATTTTTAAAATTATTTTAAGGATACAGTCTTGTGGGCAGTAGCTTAAGGAACATTTTGATGCATAAATCGTCCTTTTATGATGTATGGTTTAGAAGTTATGGCTAAAAAATCAAAAAAATCGCAAAAAACCACGTCAAAAACTATGATTCATGTAAAAAATTTTAACTAAGATTCTTGAAAAAAAATCAAATTCCAGAAAACTTTTTTCTGAATATGCAGTCTTGTGTATATATGTATAAGAAACAATTTGGTGTATAAATCGTCCTTGTAGGATGTATGGTTTGGGAGTTATGACGGAAAAAGCACATGTTTTTGGCCAGCTTCCACTCCAAAAAGTGTTCTACAACTCCTAAACTACAAGAGATAGAGCAAACGGTATTTGGACAAAGGAGTGTCCCTTCTTAAGGACGAGGACCTGGTGCTCATTTTAATGCATGAATCGTCCTTATCTGATATGTAGTTTTTATTTTAGAAAATAAATAAAAAAAATAAAAATTGACAAAAAAGGGCACATGAAATTAACATGAAATCTAATTTTTAAAATTATTTTAAGGATACAGTCTTGTGGGCAGTAGCTTAAGGAACATTTTGATGCATAAATCGTCCTTTTATGATGTATGGTTTAGAAGTTATGGCTAAAAAATCAAAAAAATCGCAAAAAACCACGTCAAAAACTATGATTCATGTAAAAAATTTTAACTAAGATTCTTGAAAAAAAATCAAATTCCAGAAAACTTTTTTCTGAATATGCAGTCTTGTGTATATATGTATTAGAAACAATTTGGTGAATAAATCGTCCTTGTAGGATGTATGGTTTGGGAGTTATGACGGAAAAAGCACATGTTTGGCCAGCTTCCACTCCAAAAAGTGTTCTACAACTCCTAAACTACAAGAGATAGAGCAAACGGCATTTGGACAAAGGAGTATCCCTTCTTAAGGACGAGGACCTGGTGCTCATTTTAATGCATGAATCGTCCTTATCTGATATGTAGTTTTTATTTTAGAAAATAAATAAAAAAAATAAAAATTGACAAAAAAGGGCACATGAAATTAACATGAAATCTAATTTTTAAAATTATTTTAAGGATACAGTCTTGTGGACAGTAGCTTAAGGAACATTTTGATGCATAAATCGTCCTTTTATGATGTATGGTTTAGAAGTTATGGCTAAAAAATCAAAAAAATCGCAAAAAACCACGTCAAAAACTATGATTCATGTAAAAAATTTTAACTAAGATTCTTGAAAAAAAATCAAATTCCAGAAAACTTTTTTCTGAATATGCAGTCTTGTGTATATATGTATAAGAAACAATTTGGTGTATAAATCGTCCTTGTAGGATGTATGGTTTGGGAGTTATGACGGAAAAAGCACATGTTTTTGGCCAGCTTCCACTCCAAAAAGTGTTCTACAACTCCTAAACTACAAGAGATAGAGCAAACGGTATTTGGACAAAGAAGTGTCCCCTCTTAAGGACGAGGACCTGGTGCTCATTTTAATGCATGAATCGTCCTTATCTGATATGTAGTTTTTATTTTAGAAAATAAATAAAAAAAATAAAAATTGACAAAAAAGGGCACATGAAATTAACATGAAATCTAATTTTTAAAATTATTTTAAGGATACAGTCTTGTGGGCAGTAGCTTAAGGAACATTTTGATGCATAAATCGTCCTTTTATGATGTATGGTTTAGAAGTTATGGCTAAAAAATCAAAAAAATCGCAAAAAACCACGTCAAAAACTATGATTCATGTAAAAAATTTTAACTAAGATTCTTGAAAAAAAATCAAATTCCAGAAAACTTTTTTCTGAATATGCAGTCTTGTGTATATATGTATAAGAAACAATTTGGTGTATAAATCGTCCTTGTAGGATGTATGGTTTGGGAGTTATGACGGAAAAAGCACATGTTTTTGGCCAGCTTCCACTCCAAAAAGTGTTCTACAACTCCTAAACTACAAGAGATAGAGCAAACGGTATTTGGACAAAGGAGTGTCCCATCTTAAGGACGAGGACCTGGTGCTCATTTTAATGCATAAATCGTCCTTTTATGATGTATGGTTTAGAAGTTATGGCTAAAAAATAAAAAAAATCGCAAAAAACCACGTCAAAAACTATGATTCATGTAAAAAATTTTAACTAAGATTCTTGAAAAAAAATCAAATTCCAGAAAACTTTTTTCTGAATATGCATTCTTGTGTATATATGTATTAGAAACAATTTGGTATATAAATCGTCCTTGTAGGATGTATGGTTTGGGAGTTATGACGGAAAAAGCACATGTTTTTGGCCAGCTTCCACTCCAAAAAGTGTTCTACAACTCCTAAACTACAAGAGATAGAGCAAACGGTATTTGGACAAAGGAGTGTCCCTTCTTAAGGACGAGGACCTGGTGCTCATTTTAATGCATGAATCGTCCTTATCTGATATGTAGTTTTTATTTTAGAAAATAAAGAAAAAAAATAAAAATTGACAAAAAAGGGCACATGACATTAACATGAAATCTAATTTTTAAAATTATTTTAAGGATACAGTCTTGTGGGCAGTAGCTTAAGGAACATTTTGATGCATAAAACGTCCTTTTATGATGTATGGTTTAGAAGTTATGGCTAAAAAATCAAAAAAATCGCAAAAAACCACGTCAAAAACTATGATTCATGTAAAAAATTTTAACTAAGATTCTTGAAAAAAAATCAAATTCCAGAAAACTTTTTTCTGAATATGCAGTCTTGTGTATATATGTATTAGAAACAATTTGGTGTATAAATCGTCCTTGTCGGATGTATGGTTTGGGAGTTATGACGGAAAAAGCACATGTTTGGCCAGCTTCCACTCCAAAAAGTGTTCTACAACTCCTAAACTACAAGAGATAGAGCAAACGGAATTTGGACAAAGGAGTATCCCTTCTTAAAGACGAGGACCTGGTGCTCATTTTAATGCATGAATCGTCCTTATCTAATATGTAGTTTTTATTTTAGAAAATAAATAAAAAAAATAAAAATTGACAAAAAAGGGCACATGAAATTAACATGAAATCTAATTTTTAAAATTATTTTAAGGATACAGTCTTGTGGACAGTAGCTTAAGGAACATTTTGATGCATAAATCGTCCTTTTATGATGTATGGTTTAGAAGTTATGGCTAAAAAATCAAAAAAATCGCAAAAAACCACGCCAAAAACTATGATTCATGTAAAAAATTTTAACTAAGATTCTTGAAAAAAAATCAAATTCCAGAAAACTTTTTTCTGAATATGCAGTCTTGTGTATATATGTATTAGAAACAATTTGGTGTATAAATCGTCCTTGTAGGATGTATAGTTTGGGAGTTATGACGGAAAAAGCACATGTTTTTGGCCAGCTTCCACTCCAAAAAGTGTTCTACAACTCCTAAACTACAAGAGGTAGAGCAAACGGCATTTGGACAAAGGAGTATCCCTTCTTAAAGACGAGGACCTGGTGCTCATTTTAATGCATGAATCGTCCTTATCTAATATGTAGTTTTTATTTTAGAAAATAAATAAAAAAAATAAAAATTGACAAAAAAGGGCACATGAAATTAACATGAAATCTAATTTTTAAAATTATTTTAAGGATACAGTCTTGTGGGCAGTAGCTTAAGGAACATTTTGATGCATAAATCGTCCTTTTATGATGTATGGTTTAGAAGTTATGGCTAAAAAATCAAAAAAATCGCAAAAAACCACGCAAAAACTATGATTTATGTAAAAAATTTTAACTAAGATTCTTGAAAAAAAATCAAATTCAAGAAAACTTTTTTCTGAATATGCAGTCTTGTGTATATATGTATAAGAAACAATTTGGTGTATAAATCGTCCTTGTAGGATGTATGGTTTGGGAGTTATGACGGAAAAAGCACATGTTTTTGGCCAGCTTTCACTCCAAAAAGTGTTCTACAACTCCTAAACTACAAGAGATAGAGCAAACGGTATTTGGACAAAGGAGTGTCCCTTCCTAAGGACGAGGACCTGGTGCTCATTTTAATGCATGAATCGTCCTTTTATGATGT
The DNA here is from genome assembly GCA_963920525.1 of Dichetophora obliterata. Lineage (NCBI taxonomy): Eukaryota > Metazoa > Arthropoda > Insecta > Diptera > Sciomyzidae > Dichetophora > Dichetophora obliterata. The sequence goes on from OY986435.1 coordinate 280,109,664, forward strand.
ATGGTTTAGAAGTTATGGCTAAAAAATCAAAAAAAATCGCAAAAAACCACGTCAAAAACTATGATTCATGTAAAAAATTTTAACTAAGATTCTTGAAAAAAAATCAAATTCCAGAAAACTTTTTTCTGAATATGCAGTCTTGTGTATATATGTATAAGAAACAATTTGGTGTATAAATCGTCCTTGTAGGATGTATGGTTTGGGAGTTATGACGGAAAAAGCACATGTTTGGCCAGCTTCCACTCCAAAAAGTGTTCTACAACTCCTAAACTACAAGAGATAGAGCAAACGGCATTTGGACAAAGGAGTATCCCTTCTTAAGGACGAGGACCTGGTGCTCATTTAAATGCATGAATCGTCCTTATCTGATATGTAGTTTTTATTTTAGAAAATAAATAAAAAAAATAAAAATTGACAAAAAAGGGCACATGAAATTAACATGAAATCTAATTTTTAAAATTATTTTAAGGATACAGTCTTGTGGGCAGTAGCTTAAGGAACATTTTGATGCATAAATCGTCCTTTTATGATGTATGGTTTAGAGGTTATGGCTAAAAAATAAAAAAAATCGCAAAAAACCACGTCAAAAACTATGATTCATGTAAAAAATTTTAACTAAGATTCTTGAAAAAAAATCAAATTCCAGAAAACTTTTTTCTGAATATGCACTCTTGTGTATATATTAAAGGGCTGCACAAATGTATTTGCTTCTTTGATTCCACCAAGTACTTTCAGCTACGCACATCACTTGTAGCAGAATTAAGCAAAGAAATAGCGTAAAACCGTTGCTTGTTGCTCAGAGAAAAAGTAATGTTTTAACTCTCTCTCTCTCGCATCAAATGCATACGCAACTTTCTCTCATCAATTACAGTAAATATCGGTCGCTATCTCTGCAAATGAAAAAAAAACTGTATAGTTCTACCTTGTACTGCAAATACTTGCGTATGCTGAAAGCAGAAGTCATTATAAGTTGCTAATGAGAGCACTACTAAAGTAAAAATAAAATAAAAGTTATACTAAAAAATGGAAATTGATGAAGTAAGTAAATATGGAGTTATTGTTTTATTTTAATTTTTTAATGCTAAAATGTTTACAGCCAACAAACAGTGATTCTTTTCCTACAAAAACTAATATTAATAGCGGTTTTAATAACGCCGGTATAAAAGCAAAAATTGTAAGCGGCGATTTTAAACTTGAAGAAATGAGTGGAAAAAGTAAAGCTTGGCAATTTTTTTGCAAAGTAAAAAATGAAATTGGTGATGATATTCCGAACATAGTCGCATGTCGAACTTGCTTCAATATTTACAAGAATTGCAAAAAAGCAACTTCAAATCTTCTGAAACATAAGTGTTACATAGCATTTACGATGAAAAGTAGCAGTGAAAATATTTTAAAAGTAGATGTAAGTGCAAACACAAAAAAAGAAGGACTAGATGTAATAACAGAATGGGTGATAAAAAACTGCAGACCTTACAAAATTGTTGAAGATCCCGGTTTACATAAGGTTGTAGACTATTTCATTTCAATTGGTGCGACTTATGGACGGCATGTCAATATTCAAAGCGCGTTGCCACATCCAACCACTATTTCGAGAAATATTGACGATATTTATTTAAAATATTTTTACGAAATAAAAACTGAGCTTCGATGTGCTAGGATCAATGGATTTGGTATCACTACGGACCTTTGGACCGACAACTTCTTAAGGAAAACATATTTAGCATTGACTGCTCATTACATACAAAACGGGACCTTAAAAAGCATACTTCTTGGCCTTAAGTCTATGGATGGAGAAAAAAACACAAGTAGGTAAAAATATGAACAGAAGTTTACAAGACCGTTAAACTTTAGATCAAGTTCTAGATTTTGTGATAATTTAAATGTCTGTTGAAATCAGAGACTGTAAATAATAATTATTTTTAGATTTTTAGAAACCAAAAAAGCATTGTGAAAATACTTTCGCACCGCCCTTTTGAAGGTACCATTATAATTAGGGGATGCAATCCAACATTGAAAGCCCTAATTATAATCCTCTCATATTGTTGAACTTGATTTCCAACTGATTTTTAAAATTTTGACTTTCAAAATTTCTGATTATTTATTAGTTATTTCTGATTATTTCTTAAGCCAAAAAGTCAAAAATAAAATTTGGCCGATATTTTTTCGAGCAAATAGTAACTGGTAAAATTTTTTTTGTACACAAATTAACTGGTTTGTTTTGATTTTCATTTTGTAAATCAAAAATAAAAAGTAAAATTTGCCCGATTAATTCTTGCGGACAACATAATCCGTTAATTTTTTTTTAACCAAAACCGTAATGAATGAAGAGCAAAATTAATAGAAAATTCTAATTTTGCTTTTTATTTTTGCCATCTAAAATAAAAATGAAAATTTAACAGTTATTTTGTTCTCGAAAATATATTGGGCAAATTTTGCTTGTTACTTTTGCCTTAAAAACTTAAAATCAAACCTTACTAGTTATTTGGTGCTCAAAAATATATCGACAAATTTTTACTTTCTTTTTTTGCCTTAAAAAATAAAAATCAAAACTTACCAGTTATTTTGTGCTATAAAAATATCGGTTAAGCTTTGCTGTTTATTTTCGCTTTAACAACATATTTTAAAATTACTGGTTATTATGTGCGTAAAAAATATGCTGCTTTGAATTTGTGGCTTAAAAAAACAAAAAGCAGAAATAATATTTATTTGTTGCTCAAAATTTTAAAAGTCAAAAGTTAATTATTATTTTGTGCTTTTAATTATAAAATGCATACTAAGTACAGTCTCTGGTTAAAATAGTCAAAATCTTCTATTTTCTTTTTAATACTAGGCGTGAATATCCATTCAAAAGTTTTGAGACTCTTAGAAGAATTCGATCTTTTTCTTGACAACAGAGCAATATTGTGACGGACAGAGGCTCAAATATGGTTGCTGCTTTCCGCTCTTATAGCCATCTGTTTTGCATTAACCATCTACTTCATAATGTAATTCAGAAATCGATCGAGGAGTGTGAAGATGTAGCAAGCCTGTGTTCTTCTTCTACAAAACTTGTGAAGTACTTCAAAAAGTCCGGCCACAACTCCTCTTTAAACAGAACTTTAAAAAGTTTTACACCTACTCGCTTTAACACAATTTATTATTTGCTTTTTTCAATTCAAAGCAATTGGGGGGAAATATTACAAATCTTACAGCAGCAAAATAATTTAGATAAAATTAATAATATTCAATTGCATCAGCTTAAGTCAATAGTTGAAATTTTGGAACCATTTGAACAAGCATCGAAAAAGCTAGAAGGAGAAAATTACGCTACCATTCACCTTATTTATATTTATATTCAAAGGTTAAAGAAAGTTTCTACTGCTGAAGCCACAGAAACAGATTTTATTAAAAATTTCAAAGATAAACTGTGGGGATTCTTGCAATCTACAGTCATTGAGAATTTAACTTTATTGCATAGAGTGGCTTTATTTTTATTTCCTCCTGCAAATAAACTCAATATGTTCTCTAATAGTGACAAAATTTCTACAAAAGAAGAGTGCAAACGCCTTATGTCGGAATTAGCTATTGATGTTTCTAATGATGAGGGAGAAGGCCTCCCAAAATGTTCTCACGAAAACACTATTTTATTTCTGGAATTTCTTCAAACGCAGAATATTTCAAGTTCAATAAATCAAATTGATAATGAAATCAATAAATATGTAAACACAAACGTCGATTTTTATGACGATTTCAATATTTTAAATTGGTGGGATAATCACAAAAACGATTTTCCGAGATTATACAAATTAAGTTGTAGAATTTTAGCAACGCCGGCGTCGTCAGCACCATCTGAACGAGCATTTTCCATTGCACGAAATGTAATAACAGAAAAGCGATGCAGCATCAGTTGCAATGATACTGCTGTAAACAAAATTATGTTTTTACATTCAAATATTAAAAATTATTAAATATTACCACACATAAAGTTAAATTTTTTGAAATGTTTTTATGTTTTCGTTATCTTTATATGAATTGTTTTTTCTTTTTAATAAAATATACATTTCAATTAAAACATGCAACTGCAAATTTGTCTTCTAAATTACTGAAATTATCTATCAAGTATGTTAAGTACTTGCCGACTTGTACTCCTCTTGCAAGTTATTTTTATGTACATAACTAATACGCGATAGACAATTTATTATTTGTTTTGCTTTCAACCGGTTTTCCACTTACGCACACTACCTACAATTTTCGCTCACGCCAACGCTGTCCGCAAATGAGAGTGAGAGAGCGAAAGTAATTGCGATCCCCACAAATGATTTGTACAGCGATTCAAATGTAATTGTGCAGCCCTTTAGTATATATGTATTAGAAACAATTTGGTATATAAATCGTCCTTGTAGGATGTATGGTTTGGGAGTTATGACGGAAAAAGCACATATTTGGCCAGCTTCCACTCCAAAAAGTGTTCTACAACTCCTAAACTACAAGAGATAGAGCAAACGGCATTTGGACAAAGGAGTGTCCCTTCTTAAGGACGAGGACCAGGTGCTCATTTTAATGCATGAATCGTCCTTATCTGATATGTAGTTTTTATTTTAGAAAAAAAATAAAAAAAATAAAAATTGACAAAAAAGGGCACATGAAATTAACATGAAATCTAATTTTTAAAATTATTGTAAGGATACAGTCTTGTGGGCAGTAGCTTAAGGAACATTTTGATGCATAAATCGTCCTTTTATGATGTATGGTTTAGAAGTTATGGCTAAAAAATCAAAAAAATCGCAAAAAACCACGTCAAAAACTATGATTCATGTAAAAAATTTTAACTAAGATTCTTGAAAAAAAATCAAATTCCAGAAAACTTTTTTCTGAATATGCAGTCTTGTGTATATATGTATAAGAAACAATTTGGTGTATAAATCGTCCTTGTAGGATGTATGGTTTGGGAGTTATGACGGAAAAAGCACATGTTTTTGGCCAGCTTCCACTCCAAAAAGTGTTCTACAACTCCTAAACTACAAGAGATAGAGCAAACGGTATTTGGACAAAGGACTGTCCCTTCTTAAGGACGAGGACCTGGTGCTCATTTTAATGCATGAATCGTCCTTATCTGATATGTAGTTTTTATTTTAGAAAATAAATAAAAAAAATAAAAATTGACAAAAAAGGGTACATGAAATTAACATGAAATCTAATTTTTAAAATTATTTTAAGGATACAGTCTTGTGGGCAGTAGCTTAAGGAACATTTTGATGCATAAATCGTCCTTTTATGATGTATGGTTTAGAAGTTATGGCTAAAAAATCAAAAAAATCGCAAAAAACCACGTCAAAAACTATGATTCATGTAAAAAATTTTAACTAAGATTCTTGAAAAAAAATCAAATTCCAGAAAACTTTTTTCTGAATATGCACTCTTGTGTATATATGTATTAGAAACAATTTGGTATATAAATCGTCCTTGTAGGATGTATGGTTTGGGAGTTATGACGGAAAAAGCACATGTTTGGCCAGCTTCCACTCCAAAAAGTGTTCTACAACTCCTAAACTACAAGAGATAGAGCAAACGGAATTTGGACAAAGGAGTATCCCTTCTTAAGGACGAGGACCTGGTGCTCATTTTAATGCATGAATCGTCCTTATCTGATATGTAGTTTTTATTTTAGAAAATAAATAAAAAAAATAAAAATTGACAAAAAAGGGCACATGAAATTAACATGAAATCTAATTTTTAAAATTATTTTAAGGAAACAGTCTTGTGGGCAGTAGCTTAAGGAACATTTTGATGCAAAAATCGTCCTTTTATGATGTATGGTTTAGAAGTTATGGCTAAAAAATCAAAAAAATCGCAAAAATCCACGTCAAAAACTATGATTCATGTAAAAAATTTTAACTAAGATTCTTGAAAAAAAATCAAATTCCAGAAAACTTTTTTCTGAATATGCAGTCTTGTGCATATATGTATAAGAAACAATTTGGTGTATAAATCGTCCTTGTAGGATGTATGGTTTGGGAGTTATGACGGAAAAAGCACATGTTTTTGGCCAGCTTCCACTCCAAAAAGTGTTCTACAACTCCTAAACTACAAGAGATAGAGCAAACGGCATTTGAACAAAGGAGTATCCCTTCTTAAGGACGAGGACCTGGTGCTCATTTTAATGCATGAATCGTCCTTATCTGATATGTAGTTTTTATTTTAGAAAATAAATAAAAAAATAAAAATTGACAAAAAAGGGCACATGAAATTAACATGAAATCTAATTTTTAAAATTATTTTAAGGATACAGTATTGTGGACAGTAGCTTAAGGAACATTTTGATGCATAAATCGTCCTTTTATGATGTATGGTTTAGAAGTTATGGCTAAAAAATCAAAAAAATCGCAAAAAACCACGTCAAAAACTATGATTCATGTAAAAAATTTTAACTAAGATTCTTGAAAAAAAATCAAATTCCAGAAAACTTTTTTCTGAATATGCAGTCTTGTGTATATATGTATTAGAAACAATTTGGTGTATAAATCGTCCTTGTAGGATGTATGGTTTGGGAGTTATGACGGAAAAAGCACATGTTTTTGGCCAGCTTCCACTCCAAAAAGTGTTCTACAACTCCTAAACTACAAGAGATAGAGCAAACGGTATTTGGACAAAGGAGTGTCCCTTCTTAAGGACGAGGACCTGGTGCTCATTTTAATGCATGAATCGTCCTTATCTGATATGTAGTTTTTATTTTAGAAAATAAATAAAAAAAATAAAAATTGACAAAAAAGGGCACATGAAATTAACATGAAATCTAATTTTTAAAATTATTTTAAGGATACAGTCTTGTGGGCAGTAGCTTAAGGAACATTTTGATGCATAAATCGTCCTTTTATGATGTATGGTTTAGAAGTTATGGCTAAAAAATAAAAAAAATCGCAAAAAACCACGTCAAAAACTATGATTAATGTAAAAAATTTAACTAAGATTCTTGAAAAAAAATCAAATTCCAGAAAACTTTTTTCTGAATATGCAGTCTTGTGTATATATGTATAAGAAACAACTTGGTGTATAAATCGTCCTTTAGGATGTATGGTTTGGGAGTTATGATGTAAAAAGCACATGTTTTTGGCCAGCGTCCACTCCAAAAAGTGTTCTACAACTCCTAAACTACAAGAGATAGAGCAAACGGTATTTGGACAAAGGAGTGTCCCTTCTTAAGGACGAGGACCTGGTGCTCATTTTAATGCATGAATCGTCCTTATCTGATATGTAGTTTTTATTTTAGAAAATAAATAAAAAAAATAAAAATTGACAAAAAAGGGCACATGAAATTAACATGAAATCTAATTTTTAAAATTATTTTAAGGAAACAGTCTTGTGGGCAGTAGCTTAAGGAACATTTTGATGCATAAATCGTCCTTTTATGATGTATGGTTTAGAAGTTATGGCTAAAAAATCAAAAAAATCGCAAAAATCCACGTCAAAAACTATGATTAATGTAAAAAATTTAACTAAGATTCTTGAAAAAAAATCAAATTCCAGAAAACTTTTTTCTGAATATGCAGTCTTGTGTATATATGTATAAGAAACAACTTGGTGTATAAATCGTCCTTTAGGATGTATGGTTTGGGAGTTATGATGGAAAAAGCACATGTTTTTGGCCAGCGTCCACTCCAAAAAGTGTTCTACAACTCCTAAACTACAAGAGATAGAGCAAACGGTATTTGGACAAAGGAGTGTCCCTTCTTAAGGACGAGGACCTGGTGCTCATTTTAATGCATGAATCGTCCTTATCTGATATGTAGTTTTTATTTTAGAAAATAAATAAAAAAAATAAAAATTGACAAAAAAGGGCACATGAAATTAACATGAAATCTAATTTTTAAAATTATTTTAAGGAAACAGTCTTGTGGGCAGTAGCTTAAGGAACATTTTGATGCATAAATCGTCCTTTTATGATGTATGGTTTAGAAGTTATGGCTAAAAAATCAAAAAAATCGCAAAAATCCACGTCAAAAACTATGATTCATGTAAAAAATTTTAACTAAGATTCTTGAAAAAAAATCAAATTCCAGAAAACTTTTTTCTGAATATGCAGTCTTGTGCATATATGTATAAGAAACAATTTGGTGTATAAATCGTCCTTGTAGGATGTATGGTTTGGGAGTTATGACGGAAAAAGCACATGTTTTTGGCCAGCTTCCACTCCAAAAAGTGTTCTACAACTCCTAAACTACAAGAGATAGAGCAAACGGCATTTGAACAAAGGAGTATCCCTTCTTAAGGACGAGGACCTGGTGCTCATTTTAATGCATGAATCGTCCTTATCTGATATGTAGTTTTTATTTTAGAAAATAAATAAAAAAATAAAAATTGACAAAAAAGGGCACATGAAATTAACATGAAATCTAATTTTTAAAATTATTTTAAGGATACAGTATTGTGGACAGTAGCTTAAGGAACATTTTGATGCATAAATCGTCCTTTTATGATGTATGGTTTAGAAGTTATGGCTAAAAAATCAAAAAAATCGCAAAAAACCACGTCAAAAACTATGATTCATGTAAAAAATTTTAACTAAGATTCTTGAAAAAAAATCAAATTCCAGAAAACTTTTTTCTGAATATGCAGTCTTGTGTATATATGTATTATAAACAATTTGGTGTATAAATCGTCCTTGTAGGATGTATGGTTTGGGAGTTATGACGGAAAAAGCACATGTTTTTGGCCAGCTTCCACTCCAAAAAGTGTTCTACAACTCCTAAACTACAAGAGATAGAGCAAACGGTATTTGGACAAAGGAGTGTCCCTTCTTAAGGACGAGGACCTGGTGCTCATTTTAATGCATGAATCGTCCTTTTATGATGTATGGTTTAGAAGTTATGGCTAAAAAATCAAAAAAAATCGCAAAAAACCACGTCAAAAACTATGATTCATGTAAAAAATTTTAACTAAGATTCTTGAAAAAAAATCAAATTCCAGAAAACTTTTTTCTGAATATGCAGTCTTGTGTATATATGTATTAGAAACAATTTGGTGTATAAATCGTCCTTGTCGGATGTATGGTTTGGGAGTTATGACGGAAAAAGCACATGTTTGGCCAGCTTCCACTCCAAAAAGTGTTCTACAACTCCTAAACTACAAGAGATAGAGCAAACGGAATTTGGACAAAGGAGTATCCCTTCTTAAAGACGAGGACCTGGTGCTCATTTTAATGCATGAATCGTCCTTATCTAATATGTAGTTTTTATTTTAGAAAATAAATAAAAAAAATAAAAATTGACAAAAAAGGGCACATGAAATTAACATGAAATCTAATTTTTAAAATTATTTTAAGGATACAGTCTTGTGGACAGTAGCTTAAGGAACATTTTGATGCATAAATCGTCCTTTTATGATGTATGGTTTAGAAGTTATGGCTAAAAAATCAAAAAAATCGCAAAAAACCACGCCAAAAACTATGATTCATGTAAAAAATTTTAACTAAGATTCTTGAAAAAAAATCAAATTCCAGAAAACTTTTTTCTGAATATGCAGTCTTGTGTATATATGTATTAGAAACAATTTGGTGTATAAATCGTCCTTGTCGGATGTATGGTTTGGGAGTTATGACGGAAAAAGCACATGTTTGGCCAGCTTCCACTCCAAAAAGTGTTCTACAACTCCTAAACTACAAGAGGTAGAGCAAACGGCATTTGGACAAAGGAGTATCCCTTCTTAAAGACGAGGACCTGGTGCTCATTTTAATGCATGAATCGTCCTTATCTAATATGTAGTTTTTATTTTAGAAAATAAATAAAAAAAATAAAAATTGACAAAAAAGGGCACATGAAATTAACATGAAATCTAATTTTTAAAATTATTTTAAGGATACAGTCTTGTGGGCAGTAGCTTAAGGAACATTTTGATGCATAAATCGTCCTTTTATGATGTATGGTTTAGAAGTTATGGCTAAAAAATCAAAAAAATCGCAAAAAACCACGCCAAAAACTATGATTCATGTAAAAAATTTTAACTAAGATTCTTGAAAAAAAATCAAATTCAAGAAAACTTTTTTCTGAATATGCAGTCTTGTGTATATATGTATAAGAAACAATTTGGTGTATAAATCGTCCTTGTAGGATGTATGGTTTGGGAGTTATGACGGAAAAAGCACATGTTTTTGGCCAGCTTTCACTCCAAAAAGTGTTCTACAACTCCTAAACTACAAGAGATAGAGCAAACGGTATTTGGACAAAGGAGTGTCCCTTCCTAAGGACGAGGACCTGGTGCTCATTTTAATGCATGAATCGTCCTTTTATGATGTATGGTTTAGAAGTTATGGCTAAAAAATCAAAAAAAATCGCAAAAAACCACGTCAAAAACTATGATTCATGTAAAAAATTTTAACTAAGATTCTTGAAAAAAAATCAAATTCCAGAAAACTTTTTTCTGAATATGCAGTCTTGTGTATATATGTATAAGAAACAATTTGGTGTATAAATCGTCCTTGTAGGATGTATGGTTTGGGAGTTATGACGGAAAAAGCACATGTTTGGCCAGCTTCCACTCCAAAAAGTGTTCTACAACTCCTAAACTACAAGAGATAGAGCAAACGGCATTTGGACAAAGGAGTATCCCTTCTTAAGGACGAGGACCTGGTGCTCATTTAAATGCATGAATCGTCCTTATCTGATATGTAGTTTTTATTTTAGAAAATAAATAAAAAAAATAAAAATTGACAAAAAAGGGCACATGAAATTAACATGAAATCTAATTTTTAAAATTATTTTAAGGATACAGTCTTGTGGGCAGTAGCTTAAGGAACATTTTGATGCATAAATCGTCCTTTTATGATGTATGGTTTAGAGGTTATGGCTAAAAAATAAAAAAAATCGCAAAAAACCACGTCAAAAACTATGATTCATGTAAAAAATTTTAACTAAGATTCTTGAAAAAAAATCAAATTCCAGAAAACTTTTTTCTGAATATGCACTCTTGTGTATATATTAAAGGGCTGCACAAATGTATTTGCTTCTTTGATTCCACCAAGTACTTTCAGCTACGCACATCACTTGTAGCAGAATTAAGCAAAGAAATAGCGTAAAACCGTTGCTTGTTGCTCAGAGAAAAAGTAATGTTTTAACTCTCTCTCTCTCGCATCAAATGCATACGCAACTTTCTCTCATCAATTACAGTAAATATCGGTCGCTATCTCTGCAAATGAAAAAAAAACTGTATAGTTCTACCTTGTACTGCAAATACTTGCGTATGCTGAAAGCAGAAGTCATTATAAGTTGCTAATGAGAGCACTACTAAAGTAAAAATAAAATAAAAGTTATACTAAAAAATGGAAATTGATGAAGTAAGTAAATATGGAGTTATTGTTTTATTTTAATTTTTTAATGCTAAAATGTTTACAGCCAACAAACAGTGATTCTTTTCCTACAAAAACTAATATTAATAGCGGTTTTAATAACGCCGGTATAAAAGCAAAAATTGTAAGCGGCGATTTTAAACTTGAAGAAATGAGTGGAAAAAGTAAAGCTTGGCAATTTTTTTGCAAAGTAAAAAATGAAATTGGTGATGATATTCCGAACATAGTCGCATGTCGAACTTGCTTCAATATTTACAAGAATTGCAAAAAAGCAACTTCAAATCTTCTGAAACATAAGTGTTACATAGCATTTACGATGAAAAGTAGCAGTGAAAATATTTTAAAAGTAGATGTAAGTGCAAACACAAAAAAAGAAGGACTAGATGTAATAACAGAATGGGTGATAAAAAACTGCAGACCTTACAAAATTGTTGAAGATCCCGGTTTACATAAGGTTGTAGACTATTTCATTTCAATTGGTGCGACTTATGGACGGCATGTCAATATTCAAAGCGCGTTGCCACATCCAACCACTATTTCGAGAAATATTGACGATATTTATTTAAAATATTTTTACGAAATAAAAACTGAGCTTCGATGTGCTAGGATCAATGGATTTGGTATCACTACGGACCTTTGGACCGACAACTTCTTAAGGAAAACATATTTAGCATTGACTGCTCATTACATACAAAACGGGACCTTAAAAAGCATACTTCTTGGCCTTAAGTCTATGGATGGAGAAAAAAACACAAGTAGGTAAAAATATGAACAGAAGTTTACAAGACCGTTAAACTTTAGATCAAGTTCTAGATTTTGTGATAATTTAAATGTCTGTTGAAATCAGAGACTGTAAATAATAATTATTTTTAGATTTTTAGAAACCAAAAAAGCATTGTGAAAATACTTTCGCACCGCCCTTTTGAAGGTACCATTATAATTAGGGGATGCAATCCAACATTGAAAGCCCTAATTATAATCCTCTCATATTGTTGAACTTGATTTCCAACTGATTTTTAAAATTTTGACTTTCAAAATTTCTGATTATTTATTAGTTATTTCTGATTATTTCTTAAGCCAAAAAGTCAAAAATAAAATTTGGCCGATATTTTTTCGAGCAAATAGTAACTGGTAAAATTTTTTTTGTACACAAATTAACTGGTTTGTTTTGATTTTCATTTTGTAAATCAAAAATAAAAAGTAAAATTTGCCCGATTAATTCTTGCGGACAACATAATCCGTTAATTTTTTTTTAACCAAAACCGTAATGAATGAAGAGCAAAATTAATAGAAAATTCTAATTTTGCTTTTTATTTTTGCCATCTAAAATAAAAATGAAAATTTAACAGTTATTTTGTTCTCGAAAATATATTGGGCAAATTTTGCTTGTTACTTTTGCCTTAAAAACTTAAAATCAAACCTTACTAGTTATTTGGTGCTCAAAAATATATCGACAAATTTTTACTTTCTTTTTTTGCCTTAAAAAATAAAAATCAAAACTTACCAGTTATTTTGTGCTATAAAAATATCGGTTAAGCTTTGCTGTTTATTTTCGCTTTAACAACATATTTTAAAATTACTGGTTATTATGTGCGTAAAAAATATGCTGCTTTGAATTTGTGGCTTAAAAAAACAAAAAGCAGAAATAATATTTATTTGTTGCTCAAAATTTTAAAAGTCAAAAGTTAATTATTATTTTGTGCTTTTAATTATAAAATGCATACTAAGTACAGTCTCTGGTTAAAATAGTCAAAATCTTCTATTTTCTTTTTAATACTAGGCGTGAATATCCATTCAAAAGTTTTGAGACTCTTAGAAGAATTCGATCTTTTTCTTGACAACAGAGCAATTATTGTGACGGACAGAGGCTCAAATATGGTTGCTGCTTTCCGCTCTTATAGCCATCTGTTTTGCATTAACCATCTACTTCATAATGTAATTCAGAAATCGATCGAGGAGTGTGAAGATGTAGCAAGCCTGTGTTCTTCTTCTACAAAACTTGTGAAGTACTTCAAAAAGTCCGGCCACAACTCCTCTTTAAACAGAACTTTAAAAAGTTTTACACCTACTCGCTTTAACACAATTTATTATTTGCTTTTTTCAATTCAAAGCAATTGGGGGGAAATATTACAAATCTTACAGCAGCAAAATAATTTAGATAAAATTAATAATATTCAATTGCATCAGCTTAAGTCAATAGTTGAAATTTTGGAACCATTTGAACAAGCATCGAAAAAGCTAGAAGGAGAAAATTACGCTACCATTCACCTTATTTATATTTATATTCAAAGGTTAAAGAAAGTTTCTACTGCTGAAGCCACAGAAACAGATTTTATTAAAAATTTCAAAGATAAACTGTGGGGATTCTTGCAATCTACAGTCATTGAGAATTTAACTTTATTGCATAGAGTGGCTTTATTTTTATTTCCTCCTGCAAATAAACTCAATATGTTCTCTAATAGTGACAAAATTTCTACAAAAGAAGAGTGCAAACGCCTTATGTCGGAATTAGCTATTGATGTTTCTAATGATGAGGGAGAAGGCCTCCCAAAATGTTCTCACGAAAACACTATTTTATTTCTGGAATTTCTTCAAACGCAGAATATTTCAAGTTCAATAAATCAAATTGATAATGAAATCAATAAATATGTAAACACAAACGTCGATTTTTATGACGATTTCAATATTTTAAATTGGTGGGATAATCACAAAAACGATTTTCCGAGATTATACAAATTAAGTTGTAGAATTTTAGCAACGCCGGCGTCGTCAGCACCATCTGAACGAGCATTTTCCATTGCACGAAATGTAATAACAGAAAAGCGATGCAGCATCAGTTGCAATGATACTGCTGTAAACAAAATTATGTTTTTACATTCAAATATTAAAAATTATTAAATATTACCACACATAAAGTTAAATTTTTTGAAATGTTTTTATGTTTTCGTTATCTTTATATGAATTGTTTTTTCTTTTTAATAAAATATACATTTCAATTAAAACATGCAACTGCAAATTTGTCTTCTAAATTACTGAAATTATCTATCAAGTATGTTAAGTACTTGCCGACTTGTACTCCTCTTGCAAGTTATTTTTATGTACATAACTAATACGCGATAGACAATTTATTATTTGTTTTGCTTTCAACCGGTTTTCCACTTACGCACACTACCTACAATTTTCGCTCACGCCAACGCTGTCCGCAAATGAGAGTGAGAGAGCGAAAGTAATTGCGATCCCCACAAATGATTTGTACAGCGATTCAAATGTAATTGTGCAGCCCTTTAGTATATATGTATTAGAAACAATTTGGTATATAAATCGTCCTTGTAGGATGTATGGTTTGGGAGTTATGACGGAAAAAGCACATATTTGGCCAGCTTCCACTCCAAAAAGTGTTCTACAACTCCTAAACTACAAGAGATAGAGCAAACGGCATTTGGACAAAGGAGTGTCCCTTCTTAAGGACGAGGACCAGGTGCTCATTTTAATGCATGAATCGTCCTTATCTGATATGTAGTTTTTATTTTAGAAAAAAAATAAAAAAAATAAAAATTGACAAAAAAGGGCACATGAAATTAACATGAAATCTAATTTTTAAAATTATTGTAAGGATACAGTCTTGTGGGCAGTAGCTTAAGGAACATTTTGATGCATAAATCGTCCTTTTATGATGTATGGTTTAGAAGTTATGGCTAAAAAATCAAAAAAATCGCAAAAAACCACGTCAAAAACTATGATTCATGTAAAAAATTTTAACTAAGATTCTTGAAAAAAAATCAAATTCCAGAAAACTTTTTTCTGAATATGCAGTCTTGTGTATATATGTATAAGAAACAATTTGGTGTATAAATCGTCCTTGTAGGATGTATGGTTTGGGAGTTATGACGGAAAAAGCACATGTTTTTGGCCAGCTTCCACTCCAAAAAGTGTTCTACAACTCCTAAACTACAAGAGATAGAGCAAACGGTATTTGGACAAAGGACTGTCCCTTCTTAAGGACGAGGACCTGGTGCTCATTTTAATGCATGAATCGTCCTTATCTGATATGTAGTTTTTATTTTAGAAAATAAATAAAAAAAATAAAAATTGACAAAAAAGGGTACATGAAATTAACATGAAATCTAATTTTTAAAATTATTTTAAGGATACAGTCTTGTGGGCAGTAGCTTAAGGAACATTTTGATGCATAAATCGTCCTTTTATGATGTATGGTTTAGAAGTTATGGCTAAAAAATCAAAAAAATCGCAAAAAACCACGTCAAAAACTATGATTCATGTAAAAAATTTTAACTAAGATTCTTGAAAAAAAATCAAATTCCAGAAAACTTTTTTCTGAATATGCACTCTTGTGTATATATGTATTAGAAACAATTTGGTATATAAATCGTCCTTGTAGGATGTATGGTTTGGGAGTTATGACGGAAAAAGCACATGTTTGGCCAGCTTCCACTCCAAAAAGTGTTCTACAACTCCTAAACTACAAGAGATAGAGCAAACGGAATTTGGACAAAGGAGTATCCCTTCTTAAGGACGAGGACCTGGTGCTCATTTTAATGCATGAATCGTCCTTATCTGATATGTAGTTTTTATTTTAGAAAATAAATAAAAAAAATAAAAATTGACAAAAAAGGGCACATGAAATTAACATGAAATCTAATTTTTAAAATTATTTTAAGGAAACAGTCTTGTGGGCAGTAGCTTAAGGAACATTTTGATGCAAAAATCGTCCTTTTATGATGTATGGTTTAGAAGTTATGGCTAAAAAATCAAAAAAATCGCAAAAATCCACGTCAAAAACTATGATTCATGTAAAAAATTTTAACTAAGATTCTTGAAAAAAAATCAAATTCCAGAAAACTTTTTTCTGAATATGCAGTCTTGTGCATATATGTATAAGAAACAATTTGGTGTATAAATCGTCCTTGTAGGATGTATGGTTTGGGAGTTATGACGGAAAAAGCACATGTTTTTGGCCAGCTTCCACTCCAAAAAGTGTTCTACAACTCCTAAACTACAAGAGATAGAGCAAACGGCATTTGAACAAAGGAGTATCCCTTCTTAAGGACGAGGACCTGGTGCTCATTTTAATGCATGAATCGTCCTTATCTGATATGTAGTTTTTATTTTAGAAAATAAATAAAAAAATAAAAATTGACAAAAAAGGGCACATGAAATTAACATGAAATCTAATTTTTAAAATTATTTTAAGGATACAGTATTGTGGACAGTAGCTTAAGGAACATTTTGATGCATAAATCGTCCTTTTATGATGTATGGTTTAGAAGTTATGGCTAAAAAATCAAAAAAATCGCAAAAAACCACGTCAAAAACTATGATTCATGTAAAAAATTTTAACTAAGATTCTTGAAAAAAAATCAAATTCCAGAAAACTTTTTTCTGAATATGCAGTCTTGTGTATATATGTATTAGAAACAATTTGGTGTATAAATCGTCCTTGTAGGATGTATGGTTTGGGAGTTATGACGGAAAAAGCACATGTTTTTGGCCAGCTTCCACTCCAAAAAGTGTTCTACAACTCCTAAACTACAAGAGATAGAGCAAACGGTATTTGGACAAAGGAGTGTCCCTTCTTAAGGACGAGGACCTGGTGCTCATTTTAATGCATGAATCGTCCTTATCTGATATGTAGTTTTTATTTTAGAAAATAAATAAAAAAAATAAAAATTGACAAAAAAGGGCACATGAAATTAACATGAAATCTAATTTTTAAAATTATTTTAAGGATACAGTCTTGTGGGCAGTGGCTTAAGGAACATTTTGATGCATAAATCGTCCTTTTATGATGTATGGTTTAGAAGTTATGGCTAAAAAATAAAAAAAATCGCAAAAAACCACGTCAAAAACTATGATTAATGTAAAAAATTTAACTAAGATTCTTGAAAAAAAATCAAATTCCAGAAAACTTTTTTCTGAATATGCAGTCTTGTGTATATATGTATAAGAAACAACTTGGTGTATAAATCGTCCTTTAGGATGTATGGTTTGGGAGTTATGATGGAAAAAGCACATGTTTTTGGCCAGCGTCCACTCCAAAAAGTGTTCTACAACTCCTAAACTACAAGAGATAGAGCAAACGGTATTTGGACAAAGGAGTGTCCCTTCTTAAGGACGAGGACCTGGTGCTCATTTTAATGCATGAATCGTCCTTATCTGATATGTAGTTTTTATTTTAGAAAATAAATAAAAAAAATAAAAATTGACAAAAAAGGGCACATGAAATTAACATGAAATCTAATTTTTAAAATTATTTTAAGGAAACAGTCTTGTGGGCAGTAGCTTAAGGAACATTTTGATGCATAAATCGTCCTTTTATGATGTATGGTTTAGAAGTTATGGCTAAAAAATCAAAAAAATCGCAAAAATCCACGTCAAAAACTATGATTCATGTAAAAAATTTTAACTAAGATTCTTGAAAAAAAATCAAATTCCAGAAAACTTTTTTCTGAATATGCAGTCTTGTGCATATATGTATAAGAAACAATTTGGTGTATAAATCGTCCTTGTAGGATGTATGGTTTGGGAGTTATGACGGAAAAAGCACATGTTTTTGGCCAGCTTCCACTCCAAAAAGTGTTCTACAACTCCTAAACTACAAGAGATAGAGCAAACGGCATTTGAACAAAGGAGTATCCCTTCTTAAGGACGAGGACCTGGTGCTCATTTTAATGCATGAATCGTCCTTATCTGATATGTAGTTTTTATTTTAGAAAATAAATAAAAAAATAAAAATTGACAAAAAAGGGCACATGAAATTAACATGAAATCTAATTTTTAAAATTATTTTAAGGATACAGTATTGTGGACAGTAGCTTAAGGAACATTTTGATGCATAAATCGTCCTTTTATGATGTATGGTTTAGAAGTTATGGCTAAAAAATCAAAAAAATCGCAAAAAACCACGTCAAAAACTATGATTCATGTAAAAAATTTTAACTAAGATTCTTGAAAAAAAATCAAATTCCAGAAAACTTTTTTCTGAATATGCAGTCTTGTGTATATATGTATTAGAAACAATTTGGTGTATAAATCGTCCTTGTAGGATGTATGGTTTGGGAGTTATGACGGAAAAAGCACATGTTTTTGGCCAGCTTCCACTCCAAAAAGTGTTCTACAACTCCTAAACTACAAGAGATAGAGCAAACGGTATTTGGACAAAGGAGTGTCCCTTCTTAAGGACGAGGACCTGGTGCTCATTTTAATGCATGAATCGTCCTTATCTGATATGTAGTTTTTATTTTAGAAAATAAATAAAAAAAATAAAAATTGACAAAAAAGGGCACATGAAATTAACATGAAATCTAATTTTTAAAATTATTTTAAGGATACAGTCTTGTGGGCAGTAGCTTAAGGAACATTTTGATGCATAAATCGTCCTTTTATGATGTATGGTTTAGAAGTTATGGCTAAAAAATAAAAAAAATCGCAAAAAACCACGTCAAAAACTATGATTAATGTAAAAAATTTAACTAAGATTCTTGAAAAAAAATCAAATTCCAGAAAACTTTTTTCTGAATATGCAGTCTTGTGTATATATGTATAAGAAACAACTTGGTGTATAAATCGTCCTTTAGGATGTATGGTTTGGGAGTTATGATGGAAAAAGCACATGTTTTTGGCCAGCGTCCACTCCAAAAAGTGTTCTACAACTCCTAAACTACAAGAGATAGAGCAAACGGTATTTGGACAAAGGAGTGTCCCTTCTTAAGGACGAGGACCTGGTGCTCATTTTAATGCATGAATCGTCCTTATCTGATATGTAGTTTTTATTTTAGAAAATAAATAAAAAAAATAAAAATTGACAAAAAAGGGCACATGAAATTAACATGAAATCTAATTTTTAAAATTATTTTAAGGAAACAGTCTTGTGGGCAGTAGCTTAAGGAACATTTTGATGCATAAATCGTCCTTTTATGATGTATGGTTTAGAAGTTATGGCTAAAAAATCAAAAAAATCGCAAAAATCCACGTCAAAAACTATGATTCATGTAAAAAATTTTAACTAAGATTCTTGAAAAAAAATCAAATTCCAGAAAACTTTTTTCTGAATATGCAGTCTTGTGTATATATGTATTAGAAACAATTTGGTGTATAAATCGTCCTTGTAGGATGTATGGTTTGGGAGTTATGACGGAAAAAGCACATGTTTTTGGCCAGCTTCCACTCCAAAAAGTGTTCTACAACTCCTAAACTACAAGAGATAGAGCAAACGGTATTTGGACAAAGGAGTGTCCCTTCTTAAGGACGAGGACCTGGTGCTCATTTTAATGCATGAATCGTCCTTATCTGATATGTAGTTTTTATTTTAGAAAATAAATAAAAAAAATAAAAATTGACAAAAAAGGGCACATGAAATTAACATGAAATCTAATTTTTAAAATTATTTTAAGGATACAGTCTTGTGGGCAGTAGCTTAAGGAACATTTTGATGCATAAATCGTCCTTTTATGATGTATGGTTTAGAAGTTATGGCTAAAAAATAAAAAAAATCGCAAAAAACCACGTCAAAAACTATGATTAATGTAAAAAATTTAACTAAGATTCTTGAAAAAAAATCAAATTCCAGAAAACTTTTTTCTGAATATGCAGTCTTGTGTATATATGTATAAGAAACAACTTGGTGTATAAATCGTCCTTTAGGATGTATGGTTTGGGAGTTATGATGGAAAAAGCACATGTTTTTGGCCAGCGTCCACTCCAAAAAGTGTTCTACAACTCCCAAACTACAAGAGATAGAGCAAACGGTATTTGGACAAAGGAGTGTCCCTTCTTAAGGACGAGGACCTGGTGCTCATTTTAATGCATGAATCGTCCTTATCTGATATGTAGTTTTTATTTTAGAAAATAAATAAAAAAAATAAAAATTGACAAAAAAGGGCACATGAAATTAACATGAAATCTAATTTTTAAAATTATTTTAATGAAACAGTCTTGTGGGCAGTAGCTTAAGGAACATTTTGATGCATAAATCGTCCTTTTATGATGTATGGTTTAGAAGTTATGGCTAAAAAATCAAAAAAATCGCAAAAATCCACGTCAAAAACTATGATTCATGTAAAAATTTTAACTAAGATTCTTGAAAAAAAATCAAATTCCAGAAAACTTTTTTCTGAATATGCAGTCTTGTGCATATATGTATAAGAAACAATTTGGTGTATAAATCGTCCTTGTAGGATGTATGGTTTGGGAGTTATAACGGGAAAAGCACATGTTTTTGGCCAGCTTCCACTCCAAAAAGTGTTCTACAACTCCTAAACTACAAGAGATAGAGCAAACGGTATTTGGACAAAGGAGTGTCCCTTCTTAAGGACGAGGACCTGGTGCTCATTTTAATGCATGAATCGTCCTTATCTGATATGTAGTTTTTATTTTAGAAAATAAATAAAAAAAATAAAAATTGACAAAAAAGGGCACATGAAATTAACATGAAATCTAATTTTTAAAATTATTTTAAGGATACAGTCTTGTGGGCAGTAGCTTAAGGAACATTTTGATGCATAAATCGTCCTTTTATGATGTATGGTTTAGAAGTTATGGCTAAAAAATCAAAAAAATCGCAAAAAACCACGTCAAAAACTATGATTCATGTAAAAAATTTTAACTAAGATTCTTGAAAAAAAATCAAATTCCAGAAAACTTTTTTCTGAATATGCAGTCTTGTGTATATATGTATTAGAAACAATTTGGTGTATAAATCGTCCTTGTAGGATGTATGGTTTGGGAGTTATGACGGAAAAAGCACATGTTTGGCCAGCTTCCACTCCAAAAAGTGTTCTACAACTCCTAAACTACAAGAGATAGAGCAAACGGCATTTGGACAAAGGAGTATCCCTTCTTATGGACGAGGACCTGGTGCTCATTTTAATGCATGAATCGTCCTTATCTGATATGTAGTTTTTATTTTAGAAAATAAATAAAAAAAATAAAAATTGACAAAAAAGGGCACATGAAATTAACATGAAATCTAATTTTTAAAATTATTTTAAGGATACAGTCTTGTGGGCAGTAGCTTAAGGAACATTTTGATGCATAAATCGTCCTTTTATGATGTATGGTTTAGAAGTTATGGCTAAAAAATAAAAAAAATCGCAAAAAACCACGTCAAAAACTATGATTCATGTAAAAAATTTTAACTAAGATTCTTGAAAAAAAATCAAATTCCAGAAAACTTTTTTCTGAATATGCAGTCTTGTGTATATATGTATAAGAAACAATTTGGTGTATAAATCGTCCTTGTAGGATGTATGGTTTGGGAGTTATGACGGAAAAAGCACATGTTTTTGGCCAGCTTCCACTCCAAAAAGTGTTCTACAACTCCTAAACTACAAGAGATAGAGCAAACGGCATTTGAACAAAGGAGTATCCCTTCTTAAGGACGAGGACCTGGTGCTCATTTTAATGCATGAATCGTCCTTATCTGATATGTAGTTTTTATTTTAGAAAATAAATAACAAAAATAAAAATTGACAAAAAAGGGCACATGAAATTAACATGAAATCTAATTTTTAAAATTATTTTAAGGATACAGTCTTGTGGACAGTAGCTTAAGGAACATTTTGATGCATAAATCGTCCTTTTATGATGTATGGTTTAGAAGTTATGGCTAAAAAATCAAAAAAATCGCAAAAAACCACGTCAAAAACTATGATTCATGTAAAAAATTTTAACTAAGATTCTTGAAAAAAAATCAAATTCTAGAAAACTTTTTTCTGAATATGCAGTCTTGTGTATATATGTATTAGAAACAATTTGGTGTATAAATCGTCCTTGTAGGATGTATGGTTTGGGAGTTATGGCGGAAAAAGCATATGTTTTTGGCCAGCTTCCACTCCAAAAAGTGTTCTACAACTCCTAAACTACAAGAGATAGAGCAAACGGTATTTGGACAAAGGAGTGTCCCTTCTTAAGGACGAGGACCTGGTGCTCATTTTAATGCATGAATCGTCCTTATCTGATATGTAGTTTTTATTTTAGAAAATAAATAAAAAAAATAAAAATTGACAAAAAAGGGCACATGAAATTAACATGAAATCTAATTTTTAAAATTATTTTAAGGATACAGTCTTGTGGGCAGTAGCTTAAGGAACATTTTGATGCATAAATCGTCCTTTTATGATGTATGGTTTAGAAGTTATGGCTAAAAAATAAAAAAAATCGCAAAAAACCACGTCAAAAACTATGATTCATGTAAAAAATTTTAACTAAGATTCTTGAAAAAAAATCAAATTCCAGAAAACTTTTTTCTGAATATGCAGTCTTGTGTATATATGTATAAGAAACAATTTGGTGTATAAATCGTCCTTGTAGGATGTATGGTTTGGGAGTTATGACGGAAAAAGCACAAGTTTTTGGCCAGCTTCCACTCCAAAAAGTGTTCTACAACTCCTAAACTACAAGAGATAGAGCAAACGGCATTTGAACAAAGGAGTATCCCTTCTTAAGGACGAGGACCTGGTGCTCATTTTAATGCATGAATCGTCCTTATCTGATATGTAGTTTTTATTTTAGAAAATAAATAAAAAAAATAAAAATTGACAAAAAAGGGCACATGAAATTAACATGAAATCTAATTTTTAAAATTATTTTAAGGATACAGTCTTGTGGACAGTAGCTTAAGGAACATTTTGATGCATAAATCGTCCTTTTATGATGTATGGTTTAGAAGTTATGGCTAAAAAATCAAAAAAATCGCAAAAAACCACGTCAAAAACTATGATTCATGTAAAAAATTTTAACTAAGATTCTTGAAAAAAATCAAATTCCAGAAAACTTTTTTCTGAATATGCAGTCTTGTGTATATATGTATTAGAAACAATTTGGTGTATAAATCGTCCTTGTAGGATGTATGGTTTGGGAGTTATGACGGAAAAAGCACAAGTTTTTGGCCAGCTTCCACTCCAAAAAGTGTTCTACAACTCCTAAACTACAAGAGATAGAACAAACGGCATTTGGACAAAGGAGTGTCCCTTCTTAAGGACGAGGACCTGGTGCTCATTTTAATGCATGAATCGTCCTTATCTGATATGTAGTTTTTATTTTAGAAAATAAATAAAAAAAATAAAAATTGACAAAAAAGGGCACATGAAATTAACATGAAATCTAATTTTTAAAATTATTTTAAGGATACAGTCTTGTGGGCAGTAGCTTAAGGAACATTTTGATGCATAAATCGTCCTTTTATGATGTATGGTTTAGAAGTTATGGCTAAAAAATCAAAAAAATCGCAAAAAACCACGTCAAAAACTATGATTCATGTAAAAAATTTTAACTAAGATTCTTGAAAAAAAATCAAATTCCAGAAAACTTTTTTCTGAATATGCAGTCTTGTGTATATATGTATAAGAAACAATTTGGTGTATAAATCGTCCTTGTAGGATGTATGGTTTGGGAGTTATGACGGAAAAAGCACAAGTTTTTGGCCAGCTTCCACTCCAAAAAGTGTTCTACAACTCCTAAACTACAAGAGATAGAGCAAACGGCATTTGAACAAAGGAGTATCCCTTCTTAAGGACGAGGACCTGGTGCTCATTTTAATGCATGAATCGTCCTTATCTGATATGTAGTTTTTATTTTAGAAAATAAATAAAAAAAATAAAAATTGACAAAAAAGGGCACATGAAATTAACATGAAATCTAATTTTTAAAATTATTTTAAGGATACAGTCTTGTGGACAGTAGCTTAAGGAACATTTTGATGCATAAATCGTCCTTTTATGATGTATGGTTTAGAAGTTATGGCTAAAAAATCAAAAAAATCGCAAAAATCCACGTCAAAAACTATGATTCATGTAAAAAATTTTAACTAAGATTCTTGAAAAAAATAGAATTCCAGAAAACTTTTTTCTGAATATGCAGTCTTGTGTATATATGTATTAGAAACAATTTGGTGTATAAATCGTCCTTGTAGGATGTATGGTTTGGGAGTTATGACGGAAAAAGCACAAGTTTTTGGCCAGCTTCCACTCCAAAAAGTGTTCTACAACTCCTAAACTACAAGAGATAGAACAAACGGCATTTGGACAAAGGAGTATTCCTTCTTAAGGACGAGGACCTGGTGCTCATTTTAATGCATGAATCGTCCTTATCTGATATGTAGTTTTTATTTTAGAAAATAAATAAAAAAAATAAAAATTGACAAAAAAGGGCACATGAAATTAACATGAAATCTAATTTTTAAAATTATTTTAAGGATACAGTCTTGTGGGCAGTAGCTTAAGGAACATTTTGATGCATAAATCGTCCTTTTATGATGTATGGTTTAGAAGTTATGGCTAAAAAATCAAAAAAATCGCAAAAAACCACGTCAAAAACTATGATTCATGTAAAAAATTTTAACTAAGATTCTTGAAAAAAAATCAAATTCCAGAAAACTTTTTTCTGAATATGCAGTCTTGTGTATATATGTATAAGAAACAATTTGGTGTATAAATCGTCCTTGTAGGATGTATGGTTTGGGAGTTATGACGGAAAAAGCACAAGTTTTTGGCCAGCTTCCACTCCAAAAAGTGTTCTACAACTCCTAAACTACAAGAGATAGAGCAAACGGCATTTGAACAAAGGAGTGTCCCTTCTTAAGGACGAGGACCTGGTGCTCATTTTAATGCATGAATCGTCCTTATCTGATATGTAGTTTTTATTTTAGAAAATAAATAAAAAAAATAAAAATTGACAAAAAAGGGCACATGAAATTAACATGAAATCTAATTTTTAAAATTATTTTAAGGATACAGTCTTGTGGACAGTAGCTTAAGGAACATTTTGATGCATAAATCGTCCTTTTATGATGTATGGTTTAGAAGTTATGGCTAAAAAATCAAAAAAATCGCAAAAATCCACGTCAAAAACTATGATTCATGTAAAAAATTTTAACTAAGATTCTTGAAAAAAATCAAATTCCAGAAAACTTTTTTCTGAATATGCAGTCTTGTGTATATATGTATTAGAAACAATTTGGTGTATAAATCGTCCTTGTAGGATGTATGGTTTGGGAGTTATGACGGAAAAAGCACAAGTTTTTGGCCAGCTTCCACTCCAAAAAGTGTTCTACAACTCCTAAACTACAAGAGATAGAACAAACGGCATTTGGACAAAGGAGTATTCCTTCTTAAGGACGAGGACCTGGTGCTCATTTTAATGCATGAATCGTCCTTATCTGATATGTAGTTTTTATTTTAGAAAATAAATAAAAAAAATAAAAATTGACAAAAAAGGGCACATGAAATTAACATGAAATCTAATTTTTAAAATTATTTTAAGGATACAGTCTTGTGGGCAGTAGCTTAAGGAACATTTTGATGCATAAATCGTCCTTTTATGATGTATGGTTTAGAAGTTATGGCTAAAAAATAAAAAAAATCGCAAAAAACCACGTCAAAAACTATGATTCATGTAAAAAATTTTAACTAAGATTCTTGAAAAAAAATCAAATTCCAGAAAACTTTTATCTGAATAGGGCACTGGTTTAGAAGTTATGGCTAAAAAATCAAAAAAATCGCAAAAAACCACGTCAAAAACTATGATTCATGTAAAAAATTTTAACTAAGATTCTTGAAAAAAAAATCAAATTCCAGAAAACTTTTTTCTGAATATGCAGTCTTGTGTATATATGTATTAGAAACAATTTGGTGTATAAATCGTCCTTGTAGGATGTATGGTTTGGGAGTTATGACGGAAAAAGCACAAGTTTTTGGCCAGCTTCCACTCCAAAAAGTGTTCTACAACTCCTAAACTACAAGAGATAGAGCAAACGGCATTTGAACAAAGGAGTATCCCTTCTTAAGGACGAGGACCTGGTGCTCATTTTAATGCATGAATCGTCCTTATCTGATATGTAGTTTTTATTTTAGAAAATAAATAACAAAAATAAAAATTGACAAAAAAGGGCACATGAAATTAACATGAAATCTAATTTTTAAAATTATTTTAAGGATACAGTCTTGTGAGCAGTAGCTTAAGGAACATTTTGATGCATAAATCGTCCTTTTATGATGTATGGTTTAGAAGTTATGGCTAAAAAATAAAAAAAATCGCAAAAAACCACGTCAAAAACTATGATTCATGTAAAAAATTTTAACTAAGATTCTTGAAAAAAAATCAAATTCCAGAAAACTTTTATCTGAATAGGCACTGGTTTAGAAGTTATGGCTAAAAAATCAAAAAAATCGCAAAAAACCACGTCAAAAACTATGATTCATGTAAAAAATTTTAACTAAGATTCTTGAAAAAAAAATCAAATTCCAGAAAACTTTTTTCTGAATATGCAGTCTTGTGTATATATGTATTAGAAACAATTTGGTGTATAAATCGTCCTTGTAGGATGTATGGTTTGGGAGTTATGACGGAAAAAGCACAAGTTTTTGGCCAGCTTCCACTCCAAAAAGTGTTCTACAACTCCTAAACTACAAGAGATAGAGCAAACGGCATTTGAACAAAGGAGTATCCCTTCTTAAGGACGAGGACCTGGTGCTCATTTTAATGCATGAATCGTCCTTATCTGATATGTAGTTTTTATTTTAGAAAATAAATAACAAAAATAAAAATTGACAAAAAAGGGCACATGAAATTAACATGAAATCTAATTTTTAAAATTATTTTAAGGATACAGTCTTGTGGACAGTAGCTTAAGGAACATTTTGATGCATAAATCGTCCTTTTATGATGTATGGTTTAGAAGTTATGGCTAAAAAATCAAAAAAATCGCAAAAAACCACGTCAAAAACTATGATTCATGTAAAAAATTTTAACTAAGATTCTTGAAAAAAAATCAAATTCTAGAAAACTTTTTTCTGAATATGCAGTCTTGTGTATATATGTATAAGAAACAATTTGGTGTATAAATCGTCCTTGTAGGATGTATGGTTTGGGAGTTATGGCGGAAAAAGCATATGTTTTTGGCCAGCTTCCACTCCAAAAAGTGTTCTACAACTCCTAAACTACAAGAGATAGAGCAAACGGTATTTGGACAAAGGAGTGTCCCTTCTTAAGGACGAGGACCTGGTGCTCATTTTAATGCATGAATCGTCCTTATCTGATATGTAGTTTTTATTTTAGAAAATAAATAAAAAAAATAAAAATTGACAAAAAAGGGCACATGAAATTAACATGAAATCTAATTTTTAAAATTATTTTAAGGATACAGTCTTGTGGGCAGTAGCTTAAGGAACATTTTGATGCATAAATCGTCCTTTTATGATGTATGGTTTAGAAGTTATGGCTAAAAAATCAAAAAAATCGCAAAAAACCACGTCAAAAACTATGATTCATGTAAAAAATTTTAACTAAGATTCTTGAAAAAAAATCAAATTCCAGAAAACTTTTTTCTGAATATGCAGTCTTGTGTATATATGTATAAGAAACAATTTGGTGTATAAATCGTCCTTGTAGGATGTATGGTTTGGGAGTTATGACGGAAAAAGCACAAGTTTTTGGCCAGCTTCCACTCCAAAAAGTGTTCTACAACTCCTAAACTACAAGAGATAGAGCAAACGGCATTTGAACAAAGGAGTGTCCCTTCTTAAGGACGAGGACCTGGTGCTCATTTTAATGCATGAATCGTCCTTATCTGATATGTAGTTTTTATTTTAGAAAATAAATAAAAAAAATAAAAATTGACAAAAAAGGGCACATGAAATTAACATGAAATCTAATTTTTAAAATTATTTTAAGGATACAGTCTTGTGGACAGTAGCTTAAGGAACATTTTGATGCATAAATCGTCCTTTTATGATGTATGGTTTAGAAGTTATGGCTAAAAAATCAAAAAAATCGCAAAAATCCACGTCAAAAACTATGATTCATGTAAAAAATTTTAACTAAGATTCTTGAAAAAAATCAAATTCCAGAAAACTTTTTTCTGAATATGCAGTCTTGTGTATATATGTATTAGAAACAATTTGGTGTATAAATCGTCCTTGTAGGATGTATGGTTTGGGAGTTATGACGGAAAAAGCACAAGTTTTTGGCCAGCTTCCACTCCAAAAAGTGTTCTACAACTCCTAAACTACAAGAGATAGAACAAACGGCATTTGGACAAAGGAGTATTCCTTCTTAAGGACGAGGACCTGGTGCTCATTTTAATGCATGAATCGTCCTTATCTGATATGTAGTTTTTATTTTAGAAAATAAATAAAAAAAATAAAAATTGACAAAAAAGGGCACATGAAATTAACATGAAATCTAATTTTTAAAATTATTTTAAGGATACAGTCTTGTGGGCAGTAGCTTAAGGAACATTTTGATGCATAAATCGTCCTTTTATGATGTATGGTTTAGAAGTTATGGCTAAAAAATAAAAAAAATCGCAAAAAACCACGTCAAAAACTATGATTCATGTAAAAAATTTTAACTAAGATTCTTGAAAAAAAATCAAATTCCAGAAAACTTTTATCTGAATAGGCACTGGTTTAGAAGTTATGGCTAAAAAATCAAAAAAATCGCAAAAAACCACGTCAAAAACTATGATTCATGTAAAAAATTTTAACTAAGATTCTTGAAAAAAAAATCAAATTCCAGAAAACTTTTTTCTGAATATGCAGTCTTGTGTATATATGTATTAGAAACAATTTGGTGTATAAATCGTCCTTGTAGGATGTATGGTTTGGGAGTTATGACGGAAAAAGCACAAGAGCAAACGGTATTTGGACAAAGGAGTGTCCCTTCTTAAGGACGAGGACCTGGTGCTCATTTTAATGCATGAATCGTCCTTATCTGATATGTAGTTTTTATTTTAGAAAATAAATAAAAAAAATAAAAATTGACAAAAAAGGGCACATGAAATTAACATTAAATCTAATTTTTAAAATTATTTTAAGGAAACAGTCTTGTGGGCAGTAGCTTAAGGAACATTTTGATGCATAAATCGTCCTTTTATGATGTATGGTTTAGAAGTTATGGCTAAAAAATCAAAAAAATCGCAAAAATCCACGTCAAAAACTATGATTCATGTAAAAAATTTTAACTAAGATTCTTGAAAAAAATCAAATTCCAGAAAACTTTTTTCTGAATATGCAGTCTTGTGTATATATGTATTAGAAACAATTTGGTGGATAAATCGTCCTTGTAGGATGTATGGTTTGGGAGTTATGACGGAAAAAGCACAAGTTTTTGGCCAGCTTCCACTCCAAAAAGTGTTCTACAACTCCTAAACTACAAGAGATAGAACAAACGGCATTTGGACAAAGGAGTGTCCCTTCTTAAGGACGAGGACCTGGTGCTCATTTTAATGCATGAATCGTCCTTATCTGATATGTAGTTTTTATTTTAGAAAATAAATAAAAAAAATAAAAATTGACAAAAAAGGGCACATGAAATTAACATGAAATCTAATTTTTAAAATTATTTTAAGGATACAGTCTTGTGGGCAGTAGCTTAAGGAACATTTTGATGCATAAATCGTCCTTTTATGATGTATGGTTTAGAAGTTATGGCTAAAAAATCAAAAAAATCGCAAAAAACCACGTCAAAAACTATGATTCATGTAAAAAATTTTAACTAAGATTCTTGAAAAAAAATCAAATTCCAGAAAACTTTTTTCTGAATATGCAGTCTTGTGTATATATGTATTAGAAACAATTTGGTGTATAAATCGTCCTTGTCGGATGTATGGTTTGGGAGTTATGACGGAAAAAGCACATGTTTGGCCAGCTTCCACTCCAAAAAGTGTTCTACAACTCCTAAACTACAAGAGATAGAGCAAACGGAATTTGGACAAAGGAGTATCCCTTCTTAAGGACGAGGACCTGGTGCTCATTTTAATGCATGAATCGTCCTTATCTGATATGTAGTTTTTATTTTAGAAAATAAATAAAAAAAATAAAAATTGACAAAAAAGGGCACATGAAATTAACATGAAATCTAATTTTTAAAATTATTTTAAGGATACAGTCTTGTGGGCAGTAGCTTAAGGAACATTTTGATGCATAAATCGTCCTTTTATGATGTATGGTTTAGAAGTTATGGCTAAAAAATAAAAAAAAACGCAAAAAACCACGTCAAAAACTATGATTCATGTAAAAAATTTTAACTAAGATTCTTGAAAAAAAATCAAATTCCAGAAAACTTTTTTCTGAATAGGCACTCTTGTGTATATATGTATTAGAAACAATTTGGTATATAAATCGTCCTTGTAGGATGTATGGTTTGGGAGTTATAACGGAAAAAGCACATGTTTGGCCAGCTTCCACTCCAAAAAGTGTTCTACAACTCCTAAACTACAAGAGATAGAGCAAACGGCATTTGGACAAAGGAGTGTCCCTTCTTAAGGACGAGGACCTGGTGCTAATTTTAATGCATGAATCGTCCTTATCTGATATGTAGTTTTTATTTTAGAAAATAAATAAAAAAAATAAAAATTTATGAAAAAATGATACAGTCTTGTGGGCAGTAGCTTAAGGAACATTTTGATGCATAAATCGTCCTTTTATGATGTATGGTTTAGAAGTTATGGCTAAAAAATCAAAAAAATCGCAAAAAACCACGTCAAAAACTATGATTCATGTAAAAAATTTTAACTAAGATTCTTGAAAAAAAATCAAATTCCAGAAAACTTTTTTCTGAATATGCAGTCTTGTGTATATATGTATTAGAAACAATTTGGTGTATAAATCGTCCTTGTAGGATGTATGGTTTGGGAGTTATGACGGAAAAAGCACATGTTTTTGGCCAGCTTCCACTACAAAAAGTGTTCTACAACTCCTAAACTACAAGAGATAGAGCAAACGGCATTTGGACAAAGGAGTATCCCTTCTTAAGGACGAGGACCTGGTGCTCATTTTAATGCATGAATCGTCCTTATCTGATATGTAGTTTTTATTTTAGAAAATAAATAAAAAAAATAAAAATTGACAAAAAAGGGCACATGAAATTAACATGAAATCTAATTTTTAAAATTATTTTAAGGATACAGTCTTGTGGGCAGTAGCTTAAGGAACATTTTGATGCATAAATCGTCCTTTTATGATGTATGGTTTAGAAGTTATGGCTAAAAAATCAAAAAAATCGCAAAAAACCACGTCAAAAACTATGATTCATGTAAAAAATTTTAACTAAGATTCTTGAAAAAAAATCAAATTCCAGAAAACTTTTTTCTGAATATGCAGTCTTGTGTATATATGTATTAGAAACAATTTGGTGTATAAATCGTCCTTGTCGGATGTATGGTTTGGGAGTTATGACGGAAAAAGCACATGTTTGGCCAGCTTCCACTCCAAAAAGTGTTCTACAACTCCTAAACTACAAGAGATAGAGCAAAAGGAATTTGGACAAAGGAGTATCCCTTCTTCAGGACGAGGACCTGGTGCTCATTTTAATGCATGAATCGTCCTTATCTGATATGTAGTTTTTATTTTAGAAAATAAATAAAAAAAATAAAAATTGACAAAAAAGGGCACATGAAATTAACATGAAATCTAATTTTTAAAATTATTTTAAGGATACAGTCTTGTGGGCAGTAGCTTAAGGAACATTTTGATGCATAAATCGTCCTTTTATGATGTATGGTTTAGAAGTTATGGCTAAAAAATCAAAAAAATCGCAAAAAACCACGTCAAAAACTATGATTCATGTAAAAAATTTTAACTAAGATTCTTGAAAAAAAATCAAATTCCAGAAAACTTTTATCTGAATAGGCACTCTTGTGTGTATATGTATTAGAAACAATTTGGTATATAAATCGTCCTTGTAGGATGTATGGTTTGGGAGTTATAACGGAAAAAGCACATGTTTGGCCAGCTTCCACTCCAAAAAGTGTTCTACAACTCCTAAACTACAAGAGATAGAGCAAACGGCATTTGGACAAAGGAGTGTCCCTTCTTAAGGACGAGGACCTGGTGCTCATTTTAATGCATGAATCGTCCTTATCTGATATGTAGTTTTTATTTTAGAAAATAAATAAAAAAAATAAAAATTGATGAAAAAATGATACAGTCTTGTGGGCAGTAGCTTAAGGAACATTTTGATGCATAAATCGTCCTTTTATGATGTATGGTTTAGAAGTTATGGCTAAAAAATCAAAAAAATCGCAAAAAACCACGTCAAAAACTATGATTCATGTAAAAAATTTTAACTAAGATTCTTGAAAAAAAATCAAATTCCAGAAAACTTTTTTCTGAATATGCAGTCTTGTGTATATATGTATTAGAAACAATTTGGTGTATAAATCGTCCTTGTAGGATGTATGGTTTGGGAGTTATGACGGAAAAAGCACATGTTTTTGGCCAGCTTCCACTCCAAAAAGTGTTCTACAACTCCTAAACTACAAGAGATAGAGCAAACGGCATTTGGACAAAGGAGTATCCCTTCTTAAGGACGAGGACCTGGTGCTCATTTTAATGCATGAATCGTCCTTATCTGATATGTAGTTTTTATTTTAGAAAATAAATAAAAAAAATAAAAATTGACAAAAAAGGGCACATGAAATTAACATGAAATCTAATTTTTAAAATTATTTTAAGGATACAGTCTTGTGGGCAGTAGCTTAAGGAACATTTTGATGCATAAATCGTCCTTTTATGATGTATGGTTTAGAAGTTATGGCTAAAAAATCAAAAAAATCGCAAAAAACCACGTCAAAAACTATGATTCATGTAAAAAATTTTAACTAAGATTCTTGAAAAAAAATCAAATTCCAGAAAACTTTTTTCTGAATATGCAGTCTTGTGTATATATGTATTAGAAACAATTTGGTGTATAAATCGTCCTTGTCGGATGTATGGTTTGGGAGTTATGACGGAAAAAGCACATGTTTGGCCAGCTTCCACTCCAAAAAGTGTTCTACAACTCCTAAACTACAAGAGATAGAGCAAAAGGAATTTGGACAAAGGAGTATCCCTTCTTCAGGACGAGGACCTGGTGCTCATTTTAATGCATGAATCGTCCTTATCTGATATGTAGTTTTTATTTTAGAAAATAAATAAAAAAAATAAAAATTGACAAAAAAGGGCACATGAAATTAACATGAAATCTAATTTTTAAAATTATTTTAAGGATACAGTCTTGTGGGCAGTAGCTTAAGGAACATTTTGATGCATAAATCGTCCTTTTATGATGTATGGTTTAGAAGTTATGGCTAAAAAATAAAAAAAATCGCAAAAAACCACGTCAAAAACTATGATTCATGTAAAAAATTTTAACTAAGATTCTTGAAAAAAAATCAAATTCCAGAAAACTTTTATCTGAATAGGCACTCTTGTGTATATATGTATTAGAAACAATTTGGTATATAAATCGTCCTTGTAGGATGTATGGTTTGGGAGTTATAACGGAAAAAGCACATGTTTGGCCAGCTTCCACTCCAAAAAGTGTTCTACAACTCCTAAACTACAAGAGATAGAGCAAACGGCATTTGGACAAAGGAGTGTCCCTTCTTAAGGACGAGGACCTGGTGCTCA
Source organism: Dichetophora obliterata (assembly GCA_963920525.1). Taxonomy (NCBI): domain Eukaryota; kingdom Metazoa; phylum Arthropoda; class Insecta; order Diptera; family Sciomyzidae; genus Dichetophora; species Dichetophora obliterata. The sequence goes on from OY986435.1 coordinate 280,143,387, forward strand.
TTTTAATGCATGAATCGTCCTTATCTGATATGTAGTTTTTATTTTAGAAAATAAATAAAAAAAATAAAAATTGATGAAAAAATGATACAGTCTTGTGGGCAGTAGCTTAAGGAACATTTTGATGCATAAATCGTCCTTTTATGATGTATGGTTTAGAAGTTATGGCTAAAAAATCAAAAAAATCGCAAAAAACCACGTCAAAAACTATGATTCATGTAAAAAATTTTAACTAAGATTCTTGAAAAAAAAATCAAATTCCAGAAAACTTTTTTCTGAATATGCAGTCTTGTGTATATATGTATTAGAAACAATTTGGTGTATAAATCGTCCTTGTAGGATGTATGGTTTGGGAGTTATGACGGAAAAAGCACATGTTTTTGGCCAGCTTCCACTCCAAAAAGTGTTCTACAACTCCTAAACTACAAGAGATAGAGCAAACGGCATTTGGACAAAGGAGTATCCCTTCTTAAGGACGAGGACCTGGTGCTCATTTTAATGCATGAATCGTCCTTATCTGATATGTAGTTTTTATTTTAGAAAATAAATAAAAAAAATAAAAATTGACAAAAAAGGGCACATGAAATTAACATGAAATCTAATTTTTAAAATTATTTTAAGGATACAGTCTTGTGAACAGTAGCTTAAGGAACATTTTGATGCATAAATCGTCCTTTTATGATGTATGGTTTAGAAGTTATGGCTAAAAAATCAAAAAAATCGCAAAAAACCACGTCAAAAACTATGATTCATGTAAAAAATTTTAACTAAGATTCTTGAAAAAAAATCAAATTCCAGAAAACTTTTTTCTGAATATGCAGTCTTGTGTATATATGTATTAGAAACAATTTGGTGTATAAATCGTCCTTGTCGGATGTATGGTTTGGGAGTTATGACGGAAAAAGCACATGTTTGGCCAGCTTCCACTCCAAAAAGTGTTCTACAACTCCTAAACTACAAGAGATAGAGCAAAAGGAATTTGGACAAAGGAGTATCCCTTCTTCAGGACGAGGACCTGGTGCTCATTTTAATGCATGAATCGTCCTTATCTGATATGTAGTTTTTATTTTAGAAAATAAATAAAAAAAATAAAAATTGACAAAAAAGGGCACATGAAATTAACATGAAATCTAATTTTTAAAATTATTTTAAGGAAACAGTCTTGTGGGCAGTAGCTTAAGGAACATTTTGATGCATAAATCGTCCTTTTATGATGTATGGTTTAGAAGTTATGGCTAAAAAATCAAAAAAATCGCAAAAATCCACGTCAAAAACTATGATTCATGTAAAAAATTTTAACTAAGATTCTTGAAAAAAATCAAATTCCAGAAAACTTTTTTCTGAATATGCAGTCTTGTGTTTATATGTATTAGAAACAATTTGGTGTATAAATCGTCCTTGTAGGATGTATGGTTTGGGAGTTATGACGGAAAAAGCACAAGTTTTTGGCCAGCTTCCACTCCAAAAAGTGTTCTACAACTCCTAAACTACAAGAGATAGAACAAACGGCATTTGGACAAAGGAGTATTCCTTCTTAAGGACGAGGACCTGGTGCTCATTTTAATGCATGAATCGTCCTTATCTGATATGTAGTTTTTATTTTAGAAAATAAATAAAAAAAATAAAAATTGACAAAAAAGGGCACATGAAATTAGCATGAAATCTAATTTTTAAAATTATTTTAAGGATACAGTCTTGTGGACAGTAGCTTAAGGAACATTTTGATGCATAAATCGTCCTTTTATGATGTATGGTTTAGAAGTTATGGCTAAAAAATCAAAAAAATCGCAAAAAACCACGTCAAAAACTATGATTCATGTAAAAAATTTTAACTAAGATTCTTGAAAAAAAATCAAATTCTAGAAAACTTTTTTCTGAATATGCAGTCTTGTGTATATATGTATAAGAAACAATTTGGTGTATAAATCGTCCTTGTAGGATGTATGGTTTGGGAGTTATGGCGGAAAAAGCATATGTTTTTGGCCAGCTTCCACTCCAAAAAGTGTTCTACAACTCCTAAACTACAAGAGATAGAGCAAACGGTATTTGGACAAAGGAGTGTCCCTTCTTAAGGACGAGGACCTGGTGCTCATTTTAATGCATGAATCGTCCTTATCTGATATGTAGTTTTTATTTTAGAAAATAAATAAAAAAAAATAAAAATTGACAAAAAAGGGCACATGAAATTAACATGAAATCTAATTTTTAAAATTATTTTAAGGATACAGTCTTGTGGACAGTAGCTTAAGGAACATTTTGATGCATAAATCGTCCTTTTATGATGTATGGTTTAGAAGTTATGGCTAAAAAATCAAAAAAATCGCAAAAATCCACGTCAAAAACTATGATTCATGTAAAAAATTTTAACTAAGATTCTTGAAAAAATCAAATTCCAGAAAACTTTTTTCTGAATATGCAGTCTTGTGTATATATGTATTAGAAACAATTTGGTGTATAAATCGTCCTTGTAGGATGTATGGTTTGGGAGTTATGACGGAAAAAGCACAAGTTTTTGGCCAGCTTCCACTCCAAAAAGTGTTCTACAACTCCTAAACTACAAGAGATAGAACAAACGGCATTTGGACAAAGGAGTATTTCTTCTTAAGGACGAGGACCTGGTGCTCATTTTAATGCATGAATCGTCCTTATCTGATATGTAGTTTTTATTTTAGAAAATAAATAAAAAAAATAAAAATTGACAAAAAAGGGCACATGAAATCTAATTTTTAAAATTATTTTAAGGATACAGTCTTGTGGGCAGTAGCTTAAGGAACATTTTGATGCATAAATCGTCCTTTTATGATGTATGGTTTAGAAGTTATGGCTAAAAAATCAAAAAAATCGCAAAAAACCACGTCAAAAACTATGATTCATGTAAAAAATTTTAACTAAGATTCTTGAAAAAAATCAAATTCCAGAAAACTTTTTTCTGAATATGCAGTCTTGTGTATATATGTATTAGAAACAATTTGGTGTATAAATCGTCCTTGTAGGATGTATGGTTTGGGAGTTATGACGGAAAAAGCACAAGTTTTTGGCCAGCTTCCACTCCAAAAAGTGTTCTACAACTCCTAAACTACAAGAGATAGAACAAACGGCATTTGGACAAAGGAGTATTCCTTCTTAAGGACGAGGACCTGGTGCTCATTTTAATGCATGAATCGTCCTTATCTGATATGTAGTTTTTATTTTAGAAAATAAATAAAAAAAATAAAAATTGACAAAAAAGGGCACATGAAATTAACATGAAATCTAATTTTTAAAATTATTTTAAGGATACAGTCTTGTGGGCAGTAGCTTAAGGAACATTTTGATGCATAAATAGTCCTTTTATGATGTATGGTTTAGAAGTTATGGCTAAAAAATAAAAAAAATCGCAAAAAACCACGTCAAAAACTATGATTCATGTAAAAAATTTTAACTAAGATTCTTGAAAAAAAATCAAATTCCAGAAAACTTTTTTCTGAATAGGCACTCTTGTGTATATATGTATTAGAAACAATTTGGTGTATAAATCGTCCTTGTAGGATGTATGGTTTGGGAGTTATAACGGAAAAAGCACATGTTTGGCCAGCTTCCACTCCAAAAAGTGTTCTACAACTCCTAAACTACAAGAGATAGAGCAAACGGCATTTGGACAAAGGAGTGTCCCTTCTTAAGGACGAGGACCTGGTGCTCATTTTAATGCATGAATCGTCCTTATCTGATATGTAGTTTTTATTTTAGAAAATAAATAAAAAAAATAAAAATTGATGAAAAAATGATACAGTCTTGTGGGCAGTAGCTTAAGGAACATTTTGATGCATAAATCGTCCTTTTATGATGTATGGTTTAGAAGTTATGGCTAAAAAATCAAAAAAATCGCAAAAAACCACGTCAAAAACTATGATTCATGTAAAAAATTTTAACTAAGATTCTTGAAAAAAAATCAAATTCCAGAAAACTTTTTTCTGAATATGCAGTCTTGTGTATATATGTATAAGAAACAACTTGGTGTATAAATCGTCCTTGTAGGATGTATGGTTTGGGAGTTATGACGGAAAAAGCACATGTTTTTGGCCAGCGTCCACTCCAAAAAGTGTTCTACAACTCCTAAACTACAAGAGATAGAGCAAACGGTATTTGGACAAAGGAGTGTCCCTTCTTAAGGACGAGGACCTGGTGCTCATTTTAATGCATGAATCGTCCTTATCTGATATGTAGTTTTTATTTTAGAAAATAAATAAAAAAAATAAAAATTGACAAAAAAGGGCACATGAAATTAACATGAAATCTAATTTTTAAAATTATTTTAAGGATACAGTCTTGTGGGCAGTAGCTTAAGGAACATTTTGATGCATAAATCGTCCTTTTATGATGTATGGTTTAGAAGTTATGGCTAAAAAATCAAAAAAATCGCAAAAAACCACGTCAAAAACTATGATTCATGTAAAAAATTTTAACTAAGATTCTTGAAAAAAAATCAAATTCCAGAAAACTTTTTTCTGAATATGCAGTCTTGTGTATATATGTATTAGAAACAATTTGGTGTATAAATCGTCCTTGTAGGATGTATGGTTTGGGAGTTATGACGGAAAAAGCACATGTTTTTGGCCAGCTTCCACTCCAAAAAGTGTTCTACAACTCCTAAACTACAAGAGATAGAGCAAACGGCATTTGGACAAAGGAGTATCCCTTCTTAAGGACGAGGACCTGGTGCTCATTTTAATGCATGAATCGTCCTTATCTGATATGTAGTTTTTATTTTAGAAAATAAATAAAAAAAATAAAAATTGACAAAAAAGGGCACATGAAATTAACATGAAATCTAATTTTTAAAATTATTTTAAGGATACAGTCTTGTGGGCAGTAGCTTAAGGAACATTTTGATGCATAAATCGTCCTTTTATGATGTATGGTTTAGAAGTTATGGCTAAAAAATCAAAAAAATCGCAAAAAACCACGTCAAAAACTATGATTCATGTAAAAAATTTTAACTAAGATTCTTGAAAAAAAATCAAATTCCAGAAAACTTTTTTCTGAATATGCAGTCTTGTGTATATATGTATAAGAAACAATTTGGTGTATAAATCGTCCTTGTAGGATGTATGGTTTGGGAGTTATGACGGAAAAAGCACATGTTTTTGGCCAGCTTCCACTCCAAAAAGTGTTCTACAACTCCTAAACTACAAGAGATAGAGCAAACGGTATTTGGACAAAGGAGTGTCCCTTCTTAAGGACGAGGACCTGGTGCTCATTTTAATGCATGAATCGTCCTTATCTGATATGTAGTTTTTATTTTAGAAAATAAATAAAAAAAATAAAAATTGACAAAAAAGGGCACATGAAATTAACATGAAATCTAATTTTTAAAATTATTTTAAGGATACAGTCTTGTGGGCAGTAGCTTAAGGAACATTTTGATGCATAAATCGTCCTTTTATGATGTATGGTTTAGAAGTTATGGCTAAAAAATCAAAAAAATCGCAAAAAACCACGTCAAAAACTATGATTCATGTAAAAAATTTTAACTAAGATTCTTGAAAAAAAATCAAATTCCAGAAAACTTTTTTCTGAATATGCAGTCTTGTGTATATATGTATTAGAAACAATTTGGTGTATAAATCGTCCTTGTAGGATGTATGGTTTGGGAGTTATGACGGAAAAAGCACATGTTTGGCCAGCTTCCACTCCAAAAAGTGTTCTACAACTCCTAAACTACAAGAGATAGAGCAAACGGCATTTGGACAAAGGAGTATCCCTTCTTAAGGACGAGGACCTGGTGCTCATTTTAATGCATGAATCGTCCTTATCTGATATGTAGTTTTTATTTTAGAAAATAAATAAAAAAAATAAAAATTGACAAAAAAGGGCACATGAAATTAACATGAAATCTAAATTTTAAAATTATTTTAAGGATACAGTCTTGTGGGCAGTAGCTTAAGGAACATTTTGATGCATAAATCGTCCTTTTATGATGTATGGTTTAGAAGTTATGGCTAAAAAATAAAAAAAATCGCAAAAAACCACGTCAAAAACTATGATTCATGTAAAAAATTTTAACTAAGATTCTTGAAAAAAAATCAAATTCCAGAAAACTTTTTTCTGAATATGCAGTCTTGTGTATATATGTATAAGAAACAATTTGGTGTATAAATCGTCCTTGTAGGATGTATGGTTTGGGAGTTATGGCGGAAAAAGCATATGTTTTTGGCCAGCTTCCACTCCAAAAAGTGTTCTACAACTCCTAAACTACAAGAGATAGAGCAAACGGTATTTGGACAAAGGAGTGTCCCTTCTTAAGGACGAGGACCTGGTGCTCATTTTAATGCATGAATCGTCCTTATCTGATATGTAGTTTTTATTTTAGAAAATAAATAAAAAAAATAAAAATTGACAAAAAAGGGCACATGAAATTAACATGAAATCTAATTTTTAAAATTATTTTAAGGAAACAGTCTTGTGGGCAGTAGCTTAAGGAACATTTTGATGCATAAATCGTCCTTTTATGATGTATGGTTTAGAAGTTATGGCTAAAAAATCAAAAAAATCGCAAAAATCCACGTCAAAAACTATGATTCATGTAAAAAATTTTAACTAAGATTCTTGAAAAAAAATCAAATTCCAGAAAACTTTTTTCTGAATATGCAGTCTTGTGTATATATGTATTAGAAACAATTTGGTGTATAAATCGTCCTTGTAGGATGTATGGTTTGGGAGTTATGACGGAAAAAGCACAAGTTTTTGGCCAGCTTCCACTCCAAAAAGTGTTCTACAACTCCTAAACTACAAGAGATAGAACAAACGGCATTTGGACAAAGGAGTATTCCTTCTTAAGGACGAGGACCTGGTGCTCATTTTAATGCATGAATCGTCCTTATCTGATATGTAGTTTTTATTTTAGAAAATAAATAAAAAAAATAAAAATTGACAAAAAAGGGCACATGAAATTAACATGAAATCTAATTTTTAAAATTATTTTAAGGAAACAGTCTTGTGGGCAGTAGCTTAAGGAACATTTTGATGCATAAATCGTCCTTTTATGATGTATGGTTTAGAAGTTATGGCTAAAAAATCAAAAAAATCGCAAAAAACCACGTCAAAAACTATGATTCATGTAAAAAATTTTAACTAAGATTCTTGAAAAAAAATCAAATTCCAGAAAACTTTTTTCTGAATATGCAGTCTTGTGTATATATGTATTAAAAACAATTTGGTGTATAAATCGTCCTTGTCGGATGTATGGTTTGGGAGTTATGACGGAAAAAGCACATGTTTGGCCAGCTTCCACTCCAAAAAGTGTTCTACAACTCCTAAACTACAAGAGATAGAGCAAACGGAATTTGGACAAAAGAGTATCCCTTCTTAAGGACGAGGACCTGGTGCTCATTTTAATGCATGAATCGTCCTTATCTGATATGTAGTTTTTATTTTAGAAAATAAATAAAAAAAATAAAAATTGACAAAAAAGGGCACATGAAATTAACATGAAATCTAATTTTTAAAATTATTTTAAGGATACAGTCTTGTGGGCAGTAGCTTAAGGAACATTTTGATGCATAAATCGTCCTTTTATGATGTATGGTTTAGAAGTTATGGCTAAAAAATCAAAAAAATCGCAAAAAACCACGTCAAAAACTATGATTCATGTAAAAAATTTTAACTAAGATTCTTGAAAAAAAATCAAATTCCAGAAAACTTTTTTCTGAATATGCAGTCTTGTGTATATATGTATAAGAAACAATTTGGTGTATAAATCGTCCTTGTAGGATGTATGGTTTGGGAGTTATGACGGAAAAAGCATATGTTTTTGGCCAGCTTCCACTCCAAAAAGTGTTCTACAACTCCTAAACTACAAGAGATAGAGCAAACGGTATTTGGACAAAGGAGTGTCCCTTCTTAAGAACGAGGACCTGGTGCTCATTTTAATGCATGAATCGTCCTTATCTGATATGTAGTTTTTATTTTAGAAAATAAATAAAAAAAATAAAAATTGACAAAAAAGGGCACATGAAATTAACATGAAATCTAATTTTTAAAATTATTTTAAGGAAACAGTCTTGTGGGCAGTAGCTTAAGGAACATTTTGATGCATAAATCGTCCTTTTATGATGTATGGTTTAGAAGTTATGGCTAAAAAATCAAAAAAATCGCAAAAAACCACGTCAAAAACTATGATTCATGTAAAAAATTTTAACTAAGATTCTTGAAAAAAAATCAAATTCCAGAAAACTTTTTTCTGAATATGCAGTCTTGTGTATATATGTATTAAAAACAATTTGGTGTATAAATCGTCCTTGTCGGATGTATGGTTTGGGAGTTATGACGGAAAAAGCACATGTTTGGCCAGCTTCCACTCCAAAAAGTGTTCTACAACTCCTAAACTACAAGAGATAGAGCAAACGGAATTTGGACAAAAGAGTAACCCTTCTTAAGGACGAGGACCTGGTGCTCATTTTAATGCATGAATCGTCCTTATCTGATATGTAGTTTTTATTTTAGAAAATAAATAAAAAAAATAAAAATTGACAAAAAAGGGCACATGAAATTAACATGAAATCTAATTTTTAAAATTATTTTAAGGATACAGTCTTGTGGGCAGTAGCTTAAGGAACATTTTGATGCATAAATCGTCCTTTTATGATGTATGGTTTAGAAGTTATGGCTAAAAAATAAAAAAAATCGCAAAAAACCACGTCAAAAACTATGATTCATGTAAAAAATTTTAACTAAGATTCTTGAAAAAAAATCAAATTCCAGAAAACTTTTTTCTGAATATGCAGTCTTGTGTATATATGTATAAGAAACAATTTGGTGTATAAATCGTCCTTGTAGGATGTATGGTTTGGGAGTTATGACGGAAAAAGCACATGTTTTTGGCCAGCTTCCACTCCAAAAAGTGTTCTACAACTCCTAAACTACAAGAGATAGAGCAAATGGCATTTGAACAAAGGAGTATCCCTTCTTAAGGACGAGGACCTGGTGCTCATTTTAATGCATGAATCGTCCTTATCTGATATGTAGTTTTTATTTTAGAAAATAAATAAAAAAAAATAAAAATTGACAAAAAAGGGCACATGAAATTAACATGAAATCTAATTTTTAAAATTATTTTAAGGATACAGTCTTGTGGGCAGTAGCTTAAGGAACATTTTGATGCATAAATCGTCCTTTTATGATGTATGGTTTAGAAGTTATGGCTAAAAAATCAAAAAAATCGCAAAAAACCACGTCAAAAACTATGATTCATGTAAAAAATTTTAACTAAGATTCTTGAAAAAAAATCAAATTCTAGAAAACTTTTTTCTGAATATGCAGTCTTGTGTATATATGTATAAGAAACAATTTGGTGTATAAATCGTCCTTGTAGGATGTATGGTTTGGGAGTTATGGCGGAAAAAGCATATGTTTTTGGCCAGCTTCCACTCCAAAAAGTGTTCTACAACTCCTAAACTACAAGAGATAGAGCAAACGGTATTTGGACAAAGGAGTGTCCCTTCTTAAGGACGAGGACCTGGTGCTCATTTTAATGCATGAATCGTCCTTATCTGATATGTAGTTTTTATTTTAGAAAATAAATAAAAAAAATAAAAATTGACAAAAAAGGGCACATGAAATTAACATGAAATCTAATTTTTAAAATTATTTTAAGGAAACAGTCTTGTGGGCAGTAGCTTAAGGAACATTTTGATGCATAAATCGTCCTTTTATGATGTATGGTTTAGAAGTTATGGCTAAAAAATCAAAAAAATCGCAAAAATCCACGTCAAAAACTATGATTCATGTAAAAAATTTTAACTAAGATTCTTGAAAAAAAATCAAATTCCAGAAAACTTTTTTCTGAATATGCAGTCTTGTGTATATATGTATTAGAAACAATTTGGTGTATAAATCGTCCTTGTAGGATGTATGGTTTGGGAGTTATGACGGAAAAAGCACAAGTTTTTGGCCAGCTTCCACTCCAAAAAGTGTTCTACAACTCCTAAACTACAAGAGATAGAACAAACGGCATTTGGACAAAGGAGTATTCCTTCTTAAGGACGAGGACCTGGTGCTCATTTTAATGCATGAATCGTCCTTATCTGATATGTAGTTTTTATTTTAGAAAATAAATAAAAAAAATAAAAATTGACAAAAAAGGGCACATGAAATTAACATGAAATCTAATTTTTAAAATTATTTTAAGGAAACAGTCTTGTGGGCAGTAGCTTAAGGAACATTTTGATGCATAAATCGTCCTTTTATGATGTATGGTTTAGAAGTTATGGCTAAAAAATCAAAAAAATCGCAAAAAACCACGTCAAAAACTATGATTCATGTAAAAAATTTTAACTAAGATTCTTGAAAAAAAATCAAATTCCAGAAAACTTTTTTCTGAATATGCAGTCTTGTGTATATATGTATTAAAAACAATTTGGTGTATAAATCGTCCTTGTCGGATGTATGGTTTGGGAGTTATGACGGAAAAAGCACATGTTTGGCCAGCTTCCACTCCAAAAAGTGTTCTACAACTCCTAAACTACAAGAGATAGAGCAAACGGAATTTGGACAAAAGAGTATCCCTTCTTAAGGACGAGGACCTGGTGCTCATTTTAATGCATGAATCGTCCTTATCTGATATGTAGTTTTTATTTTAGAAAATAAATAAAAAAAATAAAAATTGACAAAAAAGGGCACATGAAATTAACATGAAATCTAATTTTTAAAATTATTTTAAGGATACAGTCTTGTGGGCAGTAGCTTAAGGAACATTTTGATGCATAAATCGTCCTTTTATGATGTATGGTTTAGAAGTTATGGCTAAAAAATCAAAAAAATCGCAAAAAACCACGTCAAAAACTATGATTCATGTAAAAAATTTTAACTAAGATTCTTGAAAAAAAATCAAATTCCAGAAAACTTTTTTCTGAATATGCAGTCTTGTGTATATATGTATAAGAAACAATTTGGTGTATAAATCGTCCTTGTAGGATGTATGGTTTGGGAGTTATGACGGAAAAAGCATATGTTTTTGGCCAGCTTCCACTCCAAAAAGTGTTCTACAACTCCTAAACTACAAGAGATAGAGCAAACGGTATTTGGACAAAGGAGTGTCCCTTCTTAAGAACGAGGACCTGGTGCTCATTTTAATGCATGAATCGTCCTTATCTGATATGTAGTTTTTATTTTAGAAAATAAATAAAAAAAATAAAAATTGACAAAAAAGGGCACATGAAATTAACATGAAATCTAATTTTTAAAATTATTTTAAGGAAACAGTCTTGTGGGCAGTAGCTTAAGGAACATTTTGATGCATAAATCGTCCTTTTATGATGTATGGTTTAGAAGTTATGGCTAAAAAATCAAAAAAATCGCAAAAAACCACGTCAAAAACTATGATTCATGTAAAAAATTTTAACTAAGATTCTTGAAAAAAAATCAAATTCCAGAAAACTTTTTTCTGAATATGCAGTCTTGTGTATATATGTATTAAAAACAATTTGGTGTATAAATCGTCCTTGTCGGATGTATGGTTTGGGAGTTATGACGGAAAAAGCACATGTTTGGCCAGCTTCCACTCCAAAAAGTGTTCTACAACTCCTAAACTACAAGAGATAGAGCAAACGGAATTTGGACAAAAGAGTATCCCTTCTTAAGGAAGAGGACCTGGTGCTCATTTTAATGCATGAATCGTCCTTATCTGATATGTAGTTTTTATTTTAGAAAATAAATAAAAAAAATAAAAATTGACAAAAAAGGGCACATGAAATTAACATGAAATCTAATTTTTAAAATTATTTTAAGGATACAGTCTTGTGGGCAGTAGCTTAAGGAACATTTTGATGCATAAATCGTCCTTTTATGATGTATGGTTTAGAAGTTATGGCTAAAAAATCAAAAAAATCGCAAAAAACCACGTCAAAAACTATGATTCATGTAAAAAATTTTAACTAAGATTCTTGAAAAAAAATCAAATTCCAGAAAACTTTTTTCTGAATATGCATTCTTGTGTATATATGTATTAGAAACAATTTGGTATATAAATCGTCCTTGTAGGATGTATGGTTTGGGAGTTATGACGGAAAAAGCACATGTTTGGCCAGCTTCCACTCCAAAAAGTGTTCTACAACTCCTAAACTACAAGAGATAGAGCAAACGGCATTTGGACAAAGGAGTGTCCCTTCTTAAGGACGAGGACCTGGTGCTCATTTTAATGCATGAATCGTCCTTATCTGATATGTAGTTTTTATTTTAGAAAATAAATAAAAAAAATAAAAATTGACAAAAAAGGGCACATGAAATTAACATGAAATCTAATTTTTAAAATTATTTTAAGGATACAGTCTTGTGGGCAGTAGCTTAAGGAACATTTTGATGCATAAATCGTCCTTTTATGATGTATGGTTTAGAAGTTATGGCTAAAAAATCAAAAAAATCGCAAAAAACCACGTCAAAAACTATGATTCATGTAAAAAATTTTAACTAAGATTCTTGAAAAAAAAATCAAATTCCAGAAAACTTTTTTCTGAATATGCAGTCTTGTGTATATATGTATAAGAAACAATTTGGTGTATAAATCGTCCTTGTATGATGTATGGTTTGGGAGTTATGACGGAAAAAGCACAAGTTTTTGGCCAGCTTCCACTCCAAAAAGTGTTCTACAACTCCTAAACTACAAGAGATAGAGCAAACGGAATTTGGACAAAGGAGTGTCCCTTCTTAAGGACGAGGACCTGGTGCTCATTTTAATGCATGAATCGTCCTTATCTGATATGTAGTTTTTATTTTAGAAAATAAATAAAAAAAATAAAAATTGACAAAAAAGGGCACATGAAATTAACATGAAATCTAATTTTTAAAATTATTTTAAGGAAACAGTCTTGTGGGCAGTAGCTTAAGGAACATTTTGATGCATAAATCGTCCTTTTATGATGTATGGTTTAGAAGTTATGGCTAAAAAATCAAAAAAATCGCAAAAAACCACGTCAAAAACTATGATTCATGTAAAAAATTTTAACTAAGATTCTTGAAAAAAAATCAAATTCCAGAAAACTTTTTTCTGAATATGCAGTCTTGTGTATATATGTATTAGAAACAATTTGGTGTATAAATCGTCCTTGTCGGATGTATGGTTTGGGAGTTATGACGGAAAAAGCACATGTTTGGCCAGCTTCCACTCCAAAAAGTGTTCTACAACTCCTAAACTACAAGAGATAGAGCAAACGGAATTTGGACAAAGGAGTATCCCTTCTTAAGGACGAGGACCTGGTGCTCATTTTAATGCATGAATCGTCCTTATCTGATATGTAGTTTTTATTTTAGAAAATAAATAAAAAAAATAAAAATTGACAAAAAAGGGCACATGAAATTAACATGAAATCTAATTTTTAAAATTATTTTAAGGATACAGTCTTGTGGGCAGTAGCTTAAGGAACATTTTGATGCATAAATCGTCCTTTTATGATGTATGGTTTAGAAGTTATGGCTAAAAAATCAAAAAAATCGCAAAAAACCACGTCAAAAACTATGATTCATGTAAAAAATTTTAACTAAGATTCTTGAAAAAAAATCAAATTCCAGAAAACTTTTTTCTGAATATGCAGTCTTGTGTATATATGTATTAGAAACAATTTGGTGTATAAATCGTCCTTGTAGGATGTATGGTTTGGGAGTTATGACGGAAAAAGCACAAGTTTTTGGCCAGCTTCCACTCCAAAAAGTGTTCTACAACTCCTAAACTACAAGAGATAGAGCAAACGGTATTTGGACAAAGGAGTGTCCCTTCTTAAGGACGAGGACCTGGTGCTCATTTTAATGCATGAATCGTCCTTATCTGATATGTAGTTTTTATTTTAGAAAATAAATAAAAAAAATAAAAATTGACAAAAAAGGGCACATGAAATTAACATGAAATCTAATTTTTAAAATTATTTTAAGGATACAGTCTTGTGGACAGTAGCTTAAGGAACATTTTGATGCATAAATCGTCCTTTTATGATGTATGGTTTAGAAGTTATGGCTAAAAAATCAAAAAAATCGCAAAAAACCACGTCAAAAACTATGATTCATGTAAAAAATTTTAACTAAGATTCTTGAAAAAAAATCAAATTCCAGAAAACTTTTTTCTGAATTGGCACTCTTGTGTATATATGTACTAGAAACAATTTGGTATATAAATCGTCCTTGTAGGATGTATGGTTTGGGAGTTATGACGGAAAAAGCACATGTTTGGCCAGCTTCCACTCCAAAAAGTGTTCTACAACTCCTAAACTACAAGAGATAGAGCAAACGGCATTTGGACAAAGGAGTATCCCTTCTTTAGGACGAGGACCTGGTGCTCATTTTAATGCATGAATCGTCCTTATCTGATATGTAGTTTTTATTTTAGAAAATAAATAAAAAAAATAAAAATTGACAAAAAAGGGCACATGAAATTAACATGAAATCTAATTTTTAAAATTATTTTAAGGATACAGTCTTGTGGGCAGTAGCTTAAGGAACATTTTGATGCATAAATCGTCCTTTTATGATGTATGGTTTAGAAGTTATGGCTAAAAAATCAAAACAATCGCAAAAAACCACGTCAAAAACTATGATTCATGTAAAAAATTTTAACTAAGATTCTTGAAAAAAAATCAAATTCCAGAAAACTTTTTTCTGAATATGCAGTCTTGTGTATATATGTATAAGAAACAATTTGGTGTATAAATCGTCCTTGTAGGATGTATGGTTTGGGAGTTATGACGGAAAAAGCATATGTTTTTGGCCAGCTTCCACTCCAAAAAGTGTTCTACAACTCCTAAACTACAAGAGATAGAGCAAACGGTATTTGGACAAAGGAGTGTCCCTTCCTAAGGACGAGGACCTGGTGCTCATTTTAATGCATGAATCGTCCTTATCTGATATGTAGTTTTTATTTTAGAAAATAAATAAAAAAAATAAAAATTGACAAAAAAGGGCACATGAAATTAACATGAAATCTAATTTTTAAAATTATTTTAAGGAAACAGTCTTGTGGGCAGTAGCTTAAGGAACATTTTGATGCATAAATCGTCCTTTTATGATGTATGGTTTAGAAGTTATGGCTAAAAAATCAAAAAAATTGCAAAAAACCACGTCAAAAACTATGATTCATGTAAAAAATTTTAACTAAGATTCTTGAAAAAAAATCAAATTCCAGAAAACTTTTTTCTGAATATGCAGTCTTGTGTATATATGTATAAGAAACAATTTGGTGTATAAATCGTCCTTGTAGGATGTATGGTTTGGGAGTTATGACGGAAAAAGCACAAGTTTTTGGCCAGCTTCCACTCCAAAAAGTGTTCTACAACTCCTAAACTACAAGAGATAGAGCAAACGGTATTTGGACAAAGGAGTGTCCCTTCTTAAGGACGAGGACCTGGTGCTCATTTTAATGCATGAATCGTCCTTATCTGATATGTAGTTTTTATTTTAGAAAATAAATAAAAAAAATAAAAATTGACAAAAAAGGGCACATGAAATTAACATGAAATCTAATTTTTAAAATTATTTTAAGGATACAGTCTTGTGGGCAGTAGCTTAAGGAACATTTTGATGCATAAATCGTCCTTTTATGATGTATGGTTTAGAAGTTATGGCTAAAAAATCAAAAAAATCGCAAAAAACCACGTCAAAAACTATGATTCATGTAAAAAATTTTAACTAAGATTCTTGAAAAAAAATCAAATTCCAGAAAACTTTTTTCTGAATATGCAGTCTTGTGTATATATGTATTAGAAACAATTTGGTGTATAAATCGTCCTTGTCGGATGTATGGTTTGGGAGTTATGACGGAAAAAGCACATGTTTGGCCAGCTTCCACTCCAAAAAGTGTTCTACAACTCCTAAACTACAAGAGATAGAGCAAACGGAATTTGGACAAAGGAGTATCCCTTCTTAAGGACGAGGACCTGGTGCTCATTTTAATGCATGAATCGTCCTTATCTGATATGTAGTTTTTATTTTAGAAAATAAATAAAAAAAATAAAAATTGACAAAAAAGGGCACATGAAATTAACATGAAATCTAATTTTTAAAATTATTTTAAGGATACAGTCTTGTGGGCAGTAGCTTAAGGAACATTTTGATGCATAAATCGTCCTTTTATGATGTATGGTTTAGAAGTTATGGCTAAAAAATCAAAAAAATCGCAAAAAACCACGTCAAAAACTATGATTCATGTAAAAAATTTTAACTAAGATTCTTGAAAAAAAATCAAATTCCAGAAAACTTTTTTCTGAATATGCAGTCTTGTGTATATATGTATAAGAAACAACTTGGTGTATAAATCGTCCTTGTAGGATGTATGGTTTGGGAGTTATGACGGAAAAAGCACATGTTTTTGGCCAGCGTCCACTCCAAAAAGTGTTCTACAACTCCTAAACTACAAGAGATAGAGCAAACGGTATTTGGACAAAGGAGTGTCCCTTCTTAAGGACGAGGACCTGGTGCTCATTTTAATGCATGAATCGTCCTTATCTGATATGTAGTTTTTATTTTAGAAAATAAATAAAAAAAATAAAAATTGACAAAAAAGGGCACATGAAATTAACATGAAATCTAATTTTTAAAATTATTTTAAGGATACAGTCTTGTGGGCAGTAGCTTAAGGAACATTTTGATGCATAAATCGTCCTTTTATGATGTATGGTTTAGAAGTTATGGCTAAAAAATCAAAAAAATCGCAAAAAACCACGTCAAAAACTATGATTCATGTAAAAAATTTTAACTATTGTAAGATTCTTGAAAAAAAATCAAATTCCAGAAACCTTTTTTCTGAATATGCATTCTTGTGTATATATGTATTAGAAACAATTTGGTATATAAATCGTCCTTGTAGGATGTATGGTTTGGGAGTTATGACGGAAAAAGCACATGTTTGGCCAGCTTCCACTCCAAAAAGTGTTTTACAACTCCTAAACTACAAGAGATAGAGCAAACGGCATTTGGACAAAGGAGTGTCCCTTCTTAAGGACGAGGACCTGGTGCTCATTTTAATGCATGAATCGTCCTTATCTGATATGTAGTTTTTATTTTAGAAAATAAATAAAAAAAATAAAAATTGACAAAAAAGGGCACATGAAATTAACATGAAATCTAATTTTTAAAATTATTTTAAGGATACAGTCTTGTGGGCAGTAGCTTAAGGAACATTTTGATGCATAAATCGTCCTTTTATGATGTATGGTTTAGAAGTTATGGCTAAAAAATCAAAAAAATCGCAAAAAACCACGTCAAAAACTATGATTCATGTAAAAAATTTTAACTAAGATTCTTGAAAAAAAATCAAATTCCAGAAAACTTTTTTCTGAATATGCAGTCTTGTGTATATATGTATAAGAAACAATTTGGTGTATAAATCGTCCTTGTAGGATGTATGGTTTGGGAGTTATGACGGAAAAAGCACAAGTTTTTGGCCAGCTTCCACTCCAAAAAGTGTTCTACAACTCCTAAACTACAAGAGATAGAGCAAACGGTATTTGGACAAAGGAGTGTCCCTTCTTAAGGACGAGGACCTGGTGCTCATTTTAATGCATGAATCGTCCTTATCTGATATGTAGTTTTTATTTTAGAAAATAAATAAAAAAAATAAAAATTGACCAAAAGGGGCACATGAAATTAACATGAAATCTAATTTTTAAAATTATTTTAAGGAAACAGTCTTGTGGGCAGTAGCTTAAGGAACATTTTGATGCATAAATCGTCCTTTTATGATGTATGGTTTAGAAGTTATGGCTAAAAAATCAAAAAAATCGCAAAAAACCACGTCAAAAACTATGATTCATGTAAAAAATTTTAACTAAGATTCTTGAAAAAAAATCAAATTCCAGAAAACTTTTTTCTGAATATGCAGTCTTGTGTATATATGTATTAGAAACAATTTGGTGTATAAATCGTCCTTGTAGGATGTATAGTTTGGGAGTTATGACGGAAAAAGCACATGTTTTTGGCCAGCTTCCACTCCAAAAAGTGTTCTACAACTCCTAAACTACAAGAGATAGAGCAAACGGCATTTGGACAAAGGAGTATTCCTTCTTAAGGACGAGGACCTGGTGCTCATTTTAATGCATGAATCGTCCTTATCTGATATGTAGTTTTTATTTTAGAAAATAAATAAAAAAAATAAAAATTGACCAAAAAGGGCACATGAAATTAACATGAAATCTAATTTTTAAAATTATTTTAAGGATACAGTCTTGTGGGCAGTAACTTAAGGAACATTTTGATGCATAAATCGTCCTTTTATGATGTATGGTTTAGAAGTTATGGCTAAAAAATCAAAAAAATCGCAAAAAACCACGTCAAAAACTATGATTCATGTAAAAAATTTTAACTAAGATTCTTGAAAAAAAATCAAATTCCAGAAAACTTTTTTCTGAATATGCAGTCTTGTGTATATATGTATTAGAAACAATTTGGTGTATAAATCGTCCTTGTAGGATGTATAGTTTGGGAGTTATGACGGAAAAAGCACATGTTTTTGGCCAGCTTCCACTCCAAAAAGTGTTCTACAACTCCTAAACTACAAGAGATAGAGCAAACGGCATTTGGACAAAGGAGTATTCCTTCTTAAGGACGAGGACCTGGTGCTCATTTTAATGCATGAATCGTCCTTATCTGATATGTAGTTTTTATTTTAGAAAATAAATAAAAAAAATAAAAATTGACAAAAAAGGGCACATGAAATTAACATGAAATCTAATTTTTAAAATTATTTTAAGGATGCAGTCTTGTGGGCAGTAGCTTAAGGAACATTTTGATGCATAAATCGTCCTTTTATGATGTATGGTTTAGAAGTTATGGCTAAAAAATAAAAAAAATCGCAAAAAACCACGTCAAAAACTATGATTCATGTAAAAAATTTTAACTAAGATTCTTGAAAAAAAAAATCAAATTCCAGAAAACTTTTTTCTGAATATGCAGTCTTGTGTATATATGTATAAGAAACAATTTGGTGTATAAATCGTCCTTGTAGGATGTATGGTTTGGGAGTTATGACGGAAAAAGCACATGTTTTTGGCCAGCTTCCACTCCAAAAAGTGTTCTACAACTCCTAAACTACAAGAGATAGAGCAAATGGCATTTGAACAAAGGAGTATCCCTTCTTAAGGACGAGGACCTGGTGCTCATTTTAATGCATGAATCGTCCTTATCTGATATGTAGTTTTTATTTTAGAAAATAAATAAAAAAAAATAAAAATTGACAAAAAAGGGCACATGAAATTAACATGAAATCTAATTTTTAAAATTATTTTAAGGATACAGTCTTGTGGGCAGTAGCTTAAGGAACATTTTGATGCATAAATCGTCTTTTTATGATGTATGGTTTAGAAGTTATGGCTAAAAAATCAAAAAAATCGCAAAAAACCACGTCAAAAACTATGATTCATGTAAAAAATTTTAACTAAGATTCTTGAAAAAAAATCAAATTCCAGAAAACTTTTTTCTGAATATGCAGTCTTGTGTATATATGTATTAGAAACAATTTGGTGTATAAATCGTCCTTGTAGGATGTATGGTTTGGGAGTTATGGCGGAAAAAGCATATGTTTTTGGCCAGCTTCCACTCCAAAAAGTGTTCTACAACTCCTAAACTACAAGAGATAGAGCAAACGGCATTTGGACAAAGGACTGTCCCTTCTTAAAGACGAGGACCTGGTGCTCATTTTAATGCATTAATCGTCCTTATCTAATAAGTAGTTTTTATTTTAGAAAATAAATAAAAAAAATAAAAATTGACAAAAAAGGGCACATGAAATTAACATGAAATCTAATTTTTAAAATTATTTTAAGGATACAGTCTTGTGGGCAGTAGCTTAAGGAACATTTTGATGCATAAATCGTCCTTTTATGATATATGGTTTAGAAGTTATGGCTAAAAAATCAAAAAAATCGCAAAAAACCACGCCAAAAACTATGATTCATGTAAAAAATTTTAACTAAGATTCTTGAAAAAAAATCAAATTCCAGAAAACTTTTTTCTGAATATGCAGTCTTGTGTATATATGTATAAGAAACAATTTGGTGTATAAATCGTCCTTGTAGGATGTATGGTTTGGGAGTTATGACGGAAAAAGCACATGTTTTTGGCCAGCTTTCACTCCTAAACTACAAGAGATAGAGCAAACGGTATTTGGACAAAGGAGTGTCCCTTCCTAAGGACGAGAACCTGGTGCTCATTTTAATGCATGAATCGTCCTTTTATGATGTATGGTTTAGAAGTTATGGCTAAAAAATAAAAAAAAATCGCAAAAAACCACGTCAAAAACTATGATTCATGTAAAAAATTTTAACTAAGATTCTTGAAAAAAAATCAAATTCCAGAAAACTTTTTTCTGAATATGCAGTCTTGTGTATATATGTATTAGAAACAATTTGGTGTATAAATCGTCCTTGTCGGATGTATGGTTTGGGAGTTATGACGGAAAAAGCACATGTTTGGCCAGCTTCCACTCCAAAAAGTGTTCTACAACTCCTAAACTACAAGAGATAGAGCAAACGGAATTTGAACAAAGGAGTATCCCTTCTTAAGGACGAGGACCTGGTGCTCATTTTAATGCATGAATCGTCCTTATCTGATATGTAGTTTTTATTTTAGAAAATAAATAAAAAAAATAAAAATTGACAAAAAAGGGCACATGAAATTAACATGAAATCTAATTTTTAAAATTATTTTAAGGATACAGTCTTGTGGGCAGTAGCTTAAGGAACATTTTGATGCATAAATCGTCCTTTTATGATGTATGGTTTAGAAGTTATGGCTAAAAAATCAAAAAAATCGCAAAAAACCACGTCAAAAACTATGATTCATGTAAAAAATTTTAACTAAGATTCTTGAAAAAAAATCAAATTCCAGAAAACTTTTTTCTGAATATGCATTCTTGTGTATATATGTATTAGAAACAATTTGGTATATAAATCGTCCTTGTAGGATGTATGGTTTGGGAGTTATGACGGAAAAAGCACATGTTTGGCCAGCTTCCACTCCAAAAAGTGTTCTACAACTCCTAAACTACAAGAGATAGAGCAAACGGCATTTGGACAAAGGAGTGTCCCTTCTTAAGGACGAGGACCTGGTGCTCATTTTAATGCATGAATCGTCCTTATCTGATATGTAGTTTTTATTTTAGAAAATAAATAAAAAAAATAAAAATTGACAAAAAAGGGCACATGAAATTAACATGAAATCTAATTTTTAAAATTATTTTAAGGATACAGTCTTGTGGGCAGTAGCTTAAGGAACATTTTGATGCATAAATCGTCCTTTTATGATGTATGGTTTAGAAGTTATGGCTAAAAAATAAAAAAAATCGCAAAAAACCACGTCAAAAACTATGATTCATGTAAAAAATTTTAACTAAGATTCTTGAAAAAAAATCAAATTCCAGAAAACTTTTTTCTGAATATGCAGTCTTGTGTATATATGTATAAGAAACAATTTGGTGTATAAATCGTCCTTGTAGGATGTATGGTTTGGGAGTTATGACGGAAAAAGCACAAGTTTTTGGCCAGCTTCCACTCCAAAAAGTGTTCTACAACTCCGAAACTACAAGAGATAGAGCAAACGGTATTTGGACAAAGGAGTGTCCCTTCTTAAGGACGAGGACCTGGTGCTCATTTTAATGCATGAATCGTCCTTATCTGATATGTAGTTTTTATTTTAGAAAATAAATAAAAAAAATAAAAATTGACAAAAAAGGGCACATGAAATTAACATGAAATCTAATTTTTAAAATTATTTTAAGGATACAGTCTTGTGGGCAGTAGCTTAAGGAATATTTTGATGCATAAATCGTC
Source organism: Dichetophora obliterata (assembly GCA_963920525.1). NCBI lineage: Eukaryota > Metazoa > Arthropoda > Insecta > Diptera > Sciomyzidae > Dichetophora > Dichetophora obliterata. Next base: position 280,165,160 of record OY986435.1, read on the forward strand.
CTTTTATGATGTATGGTTTAGAAGTTATGGCTAAAAAATCAAAAAAATTGCAAAAAACCACGTCAAAAACTATGATTCATGTAAAAAATTTTAACTAAGATTCTTGAAAAAAAATCAAATTCCAGAAAACTTTTTTCTGAATATGCAGTCTTGTGTATATATGTATTAGAAACAATTTGGTATATAAATCGTCCTTGTCGGATGTATGGTTTGGGAGTTATGACGGAAAAAGCACATGTTTGGCCAGCTTCCACTCCAAAAAGTGTTCTACAACTCCTAAACTACAAGAGATAGAGCAAACGGAATTTGGACAAAGGAGTATCCCTTCTTAAGGACGAGGACCTGGTGCTCATTTTAATGCATGAATCGTCCTTATCTGATATGTAGTTTTTATTTTAGAAAATAAATAAAAAAAATAAAAATTGACAAAAAAGGGCACATGAAATTAACATGAAATCTAATTTTTAAAATTATTTTAAGGATACAGTCTTGTGGGCAGTAGCTTAAGGAACATTTTGATGCATAAATCGTCCTTTTATGATGTATGGTTTAGAAGTTATGGCTAAAAAATCAAAAAAATCGCAAAAAACCACGTCAAAAACTATGATTCATGTAAAAAATTTTAACTAAGATTCTTGAAAAAAAATCAAATTCCAGAAAACTTTTTTCTGAATATGCATTCTTGTGTATATATGTATTAGAAACAATTTGGTATATAAATCGTCCTTGTAGGATGTATGGTTTGGGAGTTATGACGGAAAAAGCACATGTTTGGCCAGCTTCCACTCCAAAAAGTGTTCTACAACTCCTAAACTACAAGAGATAGAGCAAACGGCATTTGGACAAAGGAGTGTCCCTTCTTAAGGACGAGGACCTGGTGCTCATTTTAATGCATGAATCGTCCTTATCTGATATGTAGTTTTTATTTTAGAAAATAAATAAAAAAAATAAAAATTGACAAAAAAGGGCACATGAAATTAACATGAAATCTAATTTTTAAAATTATTTTAAGGAAACAGTCTTGTGGGCAGTAGCTTAAGGAACATTTTGATGCATAAATCGTCCTTTTATGATGTATAGTTTAGAAGTTATGGCTAAAAAATCAAAAAAATTGCAAAAAACCACGTCAAAAACTATGATTCATGTAAAAAATTTTAACTAAGATTCTTGAAAAAAAATCAAATTCCAGAAAACTTTTTTCTGAATATGCAGTCTTGTGTATATATGTATAAGAAACAATTTGGTGTATAAATCGTCCTTGTAGGATGTATGGTTTGGGAGTTATGACGGAAAAAGCACAAGTTTTTGGCCAGCTTCCACTCCAAAAAGTGTTCTACAACTCCTAAACTACAAGAGATAGAGCAAACGGCATTTGGACAAAGGAGTATCCCTTCTTAAGGACGAGGACCTGGTGCTCATTTTAATGCATGAATCGTCCTTATCTGATATGTAGTTTTTATTTTAGAAAATAAATAAAAAAAATAAAAATTGACAAAAAAGGGCACATGAAATTAACATGAAATCTAATTTTTAAAATTATTTTAAGGATACAGTCTTGTGGGCAGTAGCTTAAGGAACATTTTGATGCATAAATCGTCCTTTTATGATGTATGGTTTAGAAGTTATGGCTAAAAAATAAAAAAAATCGCAAAAAACCACGTCAAAAACTATGATTCATGTAAAAAATTTTAACTAAGATTCTTGAAAAAAAATCAAATTCCAGAAAACTTTTTTCTGAATATGCAGTCTTGTGTATATATGTATTAGAAACAATTTGGTGTATAAATCGTCCTTGTCGGATGTATGGTTTGGGAGTTATGACGGAAAAAGCACATGTTTGGCCAGCTTCCACTCCAAAAAGTGTTCTACAACTCCTAAACTACAAGAGATAGAGCAAACGGAATTTGGACAAAGGAGTATCCCTTCTTAAGGACGAGGACCTGGTGCTCATTTTAATGCATGAATCGTCCTTATCTGATATGTAGTTTTTATTTTAGAAAATAAATAAAAAAAATAAAAATTGACAAAAAAGGGCACATGAAATTAACATGAAATCTAATTTTTAAAATTATTTTAAGGATACAGTCTTGTGGGCAGTAGCTTAAGGAACATTTTGATGCATAAATCGTCCTTTTATGATGTATGGTTTAGAAGTTATGGCTAAAAAATAAAAAAAATCGCAAAAAACCACGTCAAAAACTATGATTCATGTAAAAAATTTTAACTAAGATTCTTGAAAAAAAATCAAATTCCAGAAAACTTTTTTCTGAATATGCAGTCTTGTGTATATATGTATAAGAAACAATTTGGTGTATAAATCGTCCTTGTAGGATGTATGGTTTGGGAGTTATGACGGAAAAAGCACAAGTTTTTGGCCAGCTTCCACTCCAAAAAGTGTTCTACAACTCCTAAACTACAAGAGATAGAGCAAACGGTATTTGGACAAAGGAGTGTCCCTTCTTAAGGACGAGGACCTGGTGCTCATTTTAATGCATGAATCGTCCTTATCTGATATGTAGTTTTTATTTTAGAAAATAAATAAAAAAAATAAAAATTGACAAAAAAGGGCACATGAAATTAACATGAAATCTAATTTTTAAAATTATTTTAAGGATACAGTCTTGTGGGCAGTAGCTTAAGGAACATTTTGATGCATAAATCGTCCTTTTATGATGTATGGTTTAGAAGTTATGGCTAAAAAATCAAAAAAATTGCAAAAAACCACGTCAAAAACTATGATTCATGTAAAAAATTTTAACTAAGATTCTTGAAAAAAAATCAAATTCCAGAAAACTTTTTTCTGAATATGCAGTCTTGTGTATATATGTATTAGAAACAATTTGGTGTATAAATCGTCCTTGTCGGATGTATGGTTTGGGAGTTATGACGGAAAAAGCACATGTTTGGCCAGCTTCCACTCCAAAAAGTGTTCTACAACTCCTAAACTACAAGAGATAGAGCAAACGGAATTTGGACAAAGGAGTATCCCTTCTTAAGGACGAGGACCTGGTGCTCATTTTAATGCATGAATCGTCCTTATCTGATATGTAGTTTTTATTTTAGAAAATAAATAAAAAAAATAAAAATTGACAAAAAAGGGCACATGAAATTAACATGAAATCTAATTTTTAAAATTATTTTAAGGAAACAGTCTTGTGGGCAGTAGCTTAAGGAACATTTTGATGCATAAATCGTCCTTTTATGATGTATGGTTTAGAAGTTATGGCTAAAAAATCAAAAAAATCGCAAAAAACCACGTCAAAAACTATGATTCATGTAAAAAATTTTAACTAAGATTCTTGAAAAAAAATCAAATTCCAGAAAACTTTTTTCTGAATATGCAGTCTTGTGTATATATGTATTAGAAACAATTTGGTGTATAAATCGTCCTTGTCGGATGTATGGTTTGGGAGTTATGACGGAAAAAGCACATGTTTGGCCAGCTTCCACTCCAAAAAGTGTTCTACAACTCCTAAACTACAAGAGATAGAGCAAACGGAATTTGGACAAAGGAGTATCCCTTCTTAAGGACGAGGACCTGGTGCTCATTTTAATGCATGAATCGTCCTTATCTGATATGTAGTTTTTATTTTAGAAAATAAATAAAAAAAATAAAAATTGACAAAAAAGGGCACATGAAATTAACATGAAATCTAATTTTTAAAATTATTTTAAGGATACAGTCTTGTGGGCAGTAGCTTAAGGAACATTTTGATGCATAAATCGTCCTTTTATGATGTATGGTTTAGAAGTTATGGCTAAAAAATCAAAAAAATCGCAAAAAACCACGTCAAAAACTATGATTCATGTAAAAAATTTTAACTAAGATTCTTGAAAAAAAATCAAATTCCAGAAAACTTTTTTCTGAATATGCAGTCTTGTGTATATATGTATTAGAAACAATTTGGTGTTTAAATCGTCCTTGTAGGATGTATGGTTTGGGAGTTATGACGGAAAAAGCACATGTTTTTGGCCAGCTTCCACTCCAAAAAGTGTTCTACAACTCCTAAACTACAAGAGATAGAGCAAACGGCATTTGGACAAAGGAGTATCCCTTCTTAAGGACGAGGACCTGGTGCTCATTTTAATGCATGAATCGTCCTTATCTGATATGTAGTTTTTATTTTAGAAAATAAATAAAAAAAATAAAAATTGACAAAAAAGGGCACATGAAATTAACATGAAATCTAATTTTTAAAATTATTTTAAGGATACAGTCTTGTGGGCAGTAGCTTAAGGAACATTTTGATGCATAAATCGTCCTTTTATGATGTATGGTTTAGAAGTTATGGCTAAAAAATCAAAAAAATCGCAAAAAACCACGTCAAAAACTATGATTCATGTAAAAAATTTTAACTAAGATTCTTGAAAAAAAATCGTCCTTATCTGATATGTAGTTTTTATTTTAGAAAATAAATAAAAAAATAAAAATTGACAAAAAAGGGCACATGAAATTAACATGAAATCTAATTTTTAAAATTATTTTAAGGATACAGTCTTGTGGGCAGTAGCTTAAGGAACATTTTGATGCATAAATCGTCCTTTTATGATGTATGGTTTAGAAGTTATGGCTAAAAAATACAAAAAAATCGCAAAAAACCACGTCAAAAACTATGATTCATGTAAAAAATTTTAACTAAGATTCTTGAAAAAAAATCAAATTCCAGAAAACTTTTTTCTGAATATGCAGTCTTGTGTATATATGTATTAGAAACAATTTGGTGTATAAATCGTCCTTGTAGGATGTATGGTTTGGGAGTTATGACGGAAAAAGCACATGTTTTTGGCCAGCTTCCACTCCAAAAAGTGTTCTACAACTCCTAAACTACAAGAGATAGAGCAAACGGCATTTGGACAAAGGAGTGTCCCTTCTTAAAGACGAGGACCTGGTGCTCATTTTAATGCATGAATCGTCCTTATCTAATATGTAGTTTTTATTTTAGAAAATAAATAAAAAAAATAAAAATTGACAAAAAAGGGCACATGAAATTAACATGAAATCTAATTTTTAAAATTATTTTAAGGATACAGTCTTGTGGGCAGTAGCTTAAGGAACATTTTGATGCATAAATCGTCCTTTTATGATGTATGGTTTAGAAGTTATGGCTAAAAAATCAAAAAAATCGCAAAAAACCACGCCAAAAACTATGATTCATGTAAAAAATTTTAACTAAGATTCTTGAAAAAAAATTAAATTCCAGAAAACTTTTTTTCTGAATATGCAGTCTTGTGTATATATGTATAAGAAACAATTTGGTGTATAAATCGTCCTTGTAGGATGTATGGTTTGGGAGTTATGACGGAAAAAGCACATGTTTTTGGCCAGCTTTCACTCCAAAAAGTGTTCTACAACTCCTAAACTACAAGAGATAGAGCAAACGGTATTTGGACAAAGGAGTGTCCCTTCCTAAGGACGAGGACCTGGTGCTCATTTTAATGCATGAATCGTCCTTTTATGATGTATGGTTTAGAAGTTATGGCTAAAAAATAAAAAAAAATCGCAAAAAACCACGTCAAAAACTATGATTCATGTAAAAAATTTTAACTAAGATTCTTGAAAAAAAATCAAATTCCAGAAAACTTTTTTCTGAATATGCAGTCTTGTGTATATATGTATTAGAAACAATTTGGTGTATAAATCGTCCTTGTCGGATATATGGTTTGGGAGTTATGACGGAAAAAGCACATGTTTGGCCAGCTTCCACTCCAAAAAGTGTTCTACAACTCCTAAACTACAAGAGATAGAGCAAACGGAATTTGGACAAAGGAGTATCCCTTCTTAAGGACGAGGACCTGGTGCTCATTTTAATGCATGAATCGTCCTTATCTGATATGTAGTTTTTATTTTAGAAAATAAATAAAAAAAATAAAAATTGACAAAAAAGGGCACATGAAATTAACATGAAATCTAATTTTTAAAATTATTTTAAGGATACAGTCTTGTGGGCAGTAGCTTAAGGAACATTTTGATGCATAAATCGTCCTTTTATGATGTATGGTTTAGAAGTTATGGCTAAAAAATAAAAAAAATCGCAAAAACCACGTCAAAAACTATGATTCATGTAAAAAATTTTAACTAAGATTCTTGAAAAAAAATCAAATTCCAGAAAACTTTTTTCTGAATATGCAGTCTTGTGTATATATGTATAAGAAACAATTTGGTGTATAAATCGTCCTTGTAGGATGTATGGTTTGGGAGTTATGACGGAAAAAGCACAAGTTTTTGGCCAGCTTCCACTCCAAAAAGTGTTCTACAACTCCTAAACTACAAGAGATAGAGCAAACGGTATTTGGACAAAGGAGTGTCCCTTCTTAAGGACGAGGACCTGGTGCTCATTTTAATGCATGAATCGTCCTTATCTGATATGTAGTTTTTATTTTAGAAAATAAATAAAAAAAATAAAAATTGACAAAAAAGGGCACATGAAATTAACATGAAATCTAATTTTTAAAATTATTTTAAGGATACAGTCTTGTGGGCAGTAGCTTAAGGAACATTTTGATGCATAAATCGTCCTTTTATGATGTATGGTTTAGAAGTTATGGCTAAAAAATCAAAAAAATTGCAAAAAACCACGTCAAAAACTATGATTCATGTAAAAAATTTTAACTAAGATTCTTGAAAAAAAATCAAATTCCAGAAAACTTTTTTCTGAATATGCAGTCTTGTGTATATATGTATTAGAAACAATTTGGTGTATAAATCGTCCTTGTCGGATGTATGGTTTGGGAGTTATGACGGAAAAAGCACATGTTTGGCCAGCTTCCACTCCAAAAAGTGTTCTACAACTCCTAAACTACAAGAGATAGAGCAAACGGAATTTGGACAAAGGAGTATCCCTTCTTAAGGACGAGGACCTGGTGCTCATTTTAATGCATGAATCGTCCTTATCTGATATGTAGTTTTTATTTTAGAAAATAAATAACAAAAATAAAAATTGACAAAAAAGGGCACATGAAATTAACATGAAATCTAATTTTTAAAATTATTTTAAGGATACAGTCTTGTGGGCAGTAGCTTAAGGAACATTTTGATGCATAAATCGTCCTTTTATGATGTATGGTTTAGAAGTTATGGCTAAAAAATCAAAAAAATCGCAAAAAACCACGTCAAAAACTATGATTCATGTAAAAAATTTTAACTAAGATTCTTGAAAAAAAATCAAATTCCAGAAAACTTTTTTCTGAATATGCAGTCTTGTGTATATATGTATTAGAAACAATTTGGTGTTTAAATCGTCCTTGTAGGATGTATGGTTTGGGAGTTATGACGGAAAAAGCACATGTTTTTGGCCAGCTTCCACTCCAAAAAGTGTTCTACAACTCCTAAACTACAAGAGATAGAGCAAACGGCATTTGGACAAAGGAGTATCCCTTCTTAAGGACGAGGACCTGGTGCTCATTTTAATGCATGAATCGTCCTTATCTGATATGTAGTTTTTATTTTAGAAAATAAATAAAAAAAATAAAAATTGACAAAAAAGGGCACATGAAATTAACATGAAATCTAATTTTTAAAATTATTTTAAGGATACAGTCTTGTGGGCAGTAGCTTAAGGAACATTTTGATGCATAAATCGTCCTTTTATGATGTATGGTTTAGAAGTTATGGCTAAAAAATCAAAAAAATCGCAAAAAACCACGTCAAAAACTATGATTCATGTAAAAAATTTTAACTAAGATTCTTGAAAAAAAATCGTCCTTATCTGATATGTAGTTTTTATTTTAGAAAATAAATAAAAAAATAAAAATTGACAAAAAAGGGCACATGAAATTAACATGAAATCTAATTTTTAAAATTATTTTAAGGATACAGTCTTGTGGGCAGTAGCTTAAGGAACATTTTGATGCATAAATCGTCCTTTTATGATGTATGGTTTAGAAGTTATGGCTAAAAAATACAAAAAAATCGCAAAAAACCACGTCAAAAACTATGATTCATGTAAAAAATTTTAACTAAGATTCTTGAAAAAAAATCAAATTCCAGAAAACTTTTTTCTGAATATGCAGTCTTGTGTATATATGTATTAGAAACAATTTGGTGTATAAATCGTCCTTGTAGGATGTATGGTTTGGGAGTTATGACGGAAAAAGCACATGTTTTTGGCCAGCTTCCACTCCAAAAAGTGTTCTACAACTCCTAAACTACAAGAGATAGAGCAAACGGCATTTGGACAAAGGAGTGTCCCTTCTTAAAGACGAGGACCTGGTGCTCATTTTAATGCATGAATCGTCCTTATCTAATATGTAGTTTTTATTTTAGAAAATAAATAAAAAAAATAAAAATTGACAAAAAAGGGCACATGAAATTAACATGAAATCTAATTTTTAAAATTATTTTAAGGATACAGTCTTGTGGGCAGTAGCTTAAGGAACATTTTGATGCATAAATCGTCCTTTTATGATGTATGGTTTAGAAGTTATGGCTAAAAAATCAAAAAAATCGCAAAAAACCACGCCAAAAACTATGATTCATGTAAAAAATTTTAACTAAGATTCTTGAAAAAAAATTAAATTCCAGAAAACTTTTTTTCTGAATATGCAGTCTTGTGTATATATGTATAAGAAACAATTTGGTGTATAAATCGTCCTTGTAGGATGTATGGTTTGGGAGTTATGACGGAAAAAGCACATGTTTTTGGCCAGCTTTCACTCCAAAAAGTGTTCTACAACTCCTAAACTACAAGAGATAGAGCAAACGGTATTTGGACAAAGGAGTGTCCCTTCCTAAGGACGAGGACCTGGTGCTCATTTTAATGCATGAATCGTCCTTTTATGATGTATGGTTTAGAAGTTATGGCTAAAAAATAAAAAAAAATCGCAAAAAACCACGTCAAAAACTATGATTCATGTAAAAAATTTTAACTAAGATTCTTGAAAAAAAATCAAATTCCAGAAAACTTTTTTCTGAATATGCAGTCTTGTGTATATATGTATTAGAAACAATTTGGTGTATAAATCGTCCTTGTCGGATATATGGTTTGGGAGTTATGACGGAAAAAGCACATGTTTGGCCAGCTTCCACTCCAAAAAGTGTTCTACAACTCCTAAACTACAAGAGATAGAGCAAACGGAATTTGGACAAAGGAGTATCCCTTCTTAAGGACGAGGACCTGGTGCTCATTTTAATGCATGAATCGTCCTTATCTGATATGTAGTTTTTATTTTAGAAAATAAATAAAAAAAATAAAAATTGACAAAAAAGGGCACATGAAATTAACATGAAATCTAATTTTTAAAATTATTTTAAGGATACAGTCTTGTGGGCAGTAGCTTAAGGAACATTTTGATGCATAAATCGTCCTTTTATGATGTATGGTTTAGAAGTTATGGCTAAAAAATAAAAAAAATCGCAAAAACCACGTCAAAAACTATGATTCATGTAAAAAATTTTAACTAAGATTCTTGAAAAAAAATCAAATTCCAGAAAACTTTTTTCTGAATATGCAGTCTTGTGTATATATGTATAAGAAACAATTTGGTGTATAAATCGTCCTTGTAGGATGTATGGTTTGGGAGTTATGACGGAAAAAGCACAAGTTTTTGGCCAGCTTCCACTCCAAAAAGTGTTCTACAACTCCTAAACTACAAGAGATAGAGCAAACGGTATTTGGACAAAGGAGTGTCCCTTCTTAAGGACGAGGACCTGGTGCTCATTTTAATGCATGAATCGTCCTTATCTGATATGTAGTTTTTATTTTAGAAAATAAATAAAAAAAATAAAAATTGACAAAAAAGGGCACATGAAATTAACATGAAATCTAATTTTTAAAATTATTTTAAGGATACAGTCTTGTGGGCAGTAGCTTAAGGAACATTTTGATGCATAAATCGTCCTTTTATGATGTATGGTTTAGAAGTTATGGCTAAAAAATCAAAAAAATTGCAAAAAACCACGTCAAAAACTATGATTCATGTAAAAAATTTTAACTAAGATTCTTGAAAAAAAATCAAATTCCAGAAAACTTTTTTCTGAATATGCAGTCTTGTGTATATATGTATTAGAAACAATTTGGTGTATAAATCGTCCTTGTCGGATGTATGGTTTGGGAGTTATGACGGAAAAAGCACATGTTTGGCCAGCTTCCACTCCAAAAAGTGTTCTACAACTCCTAAACTACAAGAGATAGAGCAAACGGAATTTGGACAAAGGAGTATCCCTTCTTAAGGACGAGGACCTGGTGCTCATTTTAATGCATGAATCGTCCTTATCTGATATGTAGTTTTTATTTTAGAAAATAAATAACAAAAATAAAAATTGACAAAAAAGGGCACATGAAATTAACATGAAATCTAATTTTTAAAATTATTTTAAGGATACAGTCTTGTGGGCAGTAGCTTAAGGAACATTTTGATGCATAAATCGTCCTTTTATGATGTATGGTTTAGAAGTTATGGCTAAAAAATCAAAAAATCGCAAAAAACCACGTCAAAAACTATGATTCATGTAAAAAATTTTAACTAAGATTCTTGAAAAAAAATCAAATTCCAGAAAACTTTTTTCTGAATATGCAGTCTTGTGTATATATGTATAAGAAACAACTTGGTGTATAAATCGTCCTTGTAGGATGTATGGTTTGGGAGTTATGACGGAAAAAGCACATGTTTTTGGCCAGCGTCCACTCCAAAAAGTGTTCTACAACTCCTAAACTACAAGAGATAGAGCAAACGGAATTTGGACAAAGGAGTATCCCTTCTTAAGGACGAGGACCTGGTGCTCATTTTAATGCATGAATCGTCCTTATCTGATATGTAGTTTTTATTTTAGAAAATAAATAAAAAAAATAAAAATTGACAAAAAAGGGCACATGAAATTAACATGAAATCTAATTTTTAAAATTATTTTAAGGATACAGTCTTGTGGGCAGTAGCTTAAGGAACATTTTGATGCATAAATCGTCCTTTTATGATGTATGGTTTAGAAGTTATGGCTAAAAAATCAAAAAATCGCAAAAAACCACGTCAAAAACTATGATTCATGTAAAAAATTTTAACTAAGATTCTTGAAAAAAAATCAAATTCCAGAAAACTTTTTTCTGAATATGCAGTCTTGTGTATATATGTATAAGAAACAACTTGGTGTATAAATCGTCCTTGTAGGATGTATGGTTTGGGAGTTATGACGGAAAAAGCACATGTTTTTGGCCAGCGTCCACTCCAAAAAGTGTTCTACAACTCCTAAACTACAAGAGATAGAGCAAACGGTATTTGGACAAAGGAGTGTCCCTTCTTAAGGACGAGGACCTGGTGCTCATTTTAATGCATGAATCGTCCTTATCTGATATGTAGTTTTTATTTTAGAAAATAAATAAAAAAATAAAAATTGACAAAAAAGGGCACATGAAATTAACATGAAATCTAATTTTTAAAATTATTTTAAGGATACAGTCTTGTGGGCAGTAGCTTAAGGAACATTTTGATGCATAAATCGTCCTTTTATGATGTATGGTTTAGAAGTTATGGCTAAAAAATCAAAAAAATCGCAAAAAACCACGTCAAAAACTATGATTCATGTAAAAAATTTTAACTAAGATTCTTGAAAAAAAATCAAATTCCAGAAAACTTTTTTCTGAATATGCAGTCTTGTGTATATATGTATTAGAAACAATTTGGTGTATAAATCGTCCTTGTAGGATGTATGGTTTGGGAGTTATGACGGAAAAAGCACATGTTTTTGGCCAGCTTCCACTCCAAAAAGTGTTCTACAACTCCTAAACTACAAGAGATAGAGCAAACGGCATTTGGACAAAGGAGTATCCCTTCTTAAGGACGAGGACCTGGTGCTCATTTTAATGCATGAATCGTCCTTATCTGATATGTAGTTTTTATTTTAGAAAATAAATAAAAAAAATAAAAATTGACAAAAAAGGGCACATGAAATTAACATGAAATCTAATTTTTAAAATTATTTTAAGGATACAGTCTTGTGGGCAGTAGCTTAAGGAACATTTTGATGCATAAATCGTCCTTTTATGATGTATGGTTTAGAAGTTATGGCTAAAAAATCAAAAAAATCGCAAAAAACCACGCCAAAAACTATGATTCATGTAAAAAATTTTAACTAAGATTCTTGAAAAAAAATCAAATTCCAGAAAACTTTTTTCTGAATATGCAGTCTTGTGTATATATGTATAAGAAACAATTTGGTGTATAAATCGTCCTTGTAGGATGTATAATTTGGGAGTTATGACGGAAAAAGCACATGTTTTTGGCCAGCTTTCACTCCAAAAAGTGTTCTACAACTCCTAAACTACAAGAGATAGAGCAAACGGTATTTGGACAAAGGAGTGTCCCTTCCTAAGGACGAGGACCTGGTGCTCATTTTAATGCATGAATCGTCCTTTAATGATGTATGGTTTAGAAGTTATGGCTAAAAAATAAAAAAAAATCGCAAAAAACCACGTCAAAAACTATGATTCATGTAAAAAATTTTAACTAAGATTCTTGAAAAAAAATCAAATTCCAGAAAACTTTTTTCTGAATATGCAGTCTTGTGTATATATGTATAAGAAACAATTTGGTGTATAAATCGTCCTTGTAGGATGTATGGTTTGGGAGTTATGACGGAAAAAGCACATGTTTTTGGCCAGCTTTCACTCCAAAAAGTGTTCTACAACTCCTAAACTACAAGAGATAGAGCAAACGGTATTTGGACAAAGGAGTGTCCCTTCCTAAGGACGAGGACCTGGTGCTCATTTTAATGCATAAATCGTCCTTTTATGATGTATGGTTTAGAAGTTATGGCTAAAAAATAAAAAAAAAATCGCAAAAAACCACGTCAAAAACTATGATTCATGTAAAAAATTTTAACTAAGATTCTTGAAAAAAAATCAAATTCCAGAAAACTTTTTTCTGAATATGCACTCTTGTGTATATATGTATTAGAAACAATTTGGTATATAAATCGTCCTTGTAGGATGTATGGTTTGGGAGTTATGACGGAAAAAGCACATGTTTGGCCAGCTTCCACTCCAAAAAGTGTTCTACAACTCCTAAACTACAAGAGATAGAGCAAACGGCATTTGGACAAAGGAGTGTCCCTTCTTAAGGACAAGGACCTGGTGCTCATTTTAATGCATGAATCGTCCTTATCTGATATGTAGTTTTTATTTTAGAAAATAAATAAAAAAAATAAAAATTGACAAAAAAGGGCACATGAAATTAACATGAAATCTAATTTTTAAAATTATTTTAAGGATACAGTCTTGTGGGCAGTAGCTTAAGGAACATTTTGATGCATAAATCGTCCTTTTATGATGTATGGTTTAGAAGTTATGGCTAAAAAATCAAAAAAATCGCAAAAAACCACGTCAAAAACTATGATTCATGTAAAAAATTTTAACTAAGATTCTTGAAAAAAAATCAAATTCTAGAAAACTTTTTTCTGAATATGCAGTCTTGTGTATATATGTATTAGAAACAATTTGGTGTATAAATCGTCCTTGTAGGATGTATGGTTTGGGAGTTATGACGGAAAAAGCACATGTTTTTGGCCAGCTTTCACTCCAAAAAGTGTTCTACAACTCCTAAACTACAAGAGATAGAGCAAACGGTATTTGGACAAAGGAGTGTCCCTTCCTAAGGACGAGGACCTGGTGCTCATTTTAATGCATGAATCGTCCTTTTATGATGTATGGTTTAGAAGTTATGGCTAAAAAATCAAAAAAATCGCAAAAAAACACGCCAAAAACTATGATTCATGTAAAAAATTTTAACTAAGATTCTTGAAAAAAAATCAAATTCCAGAAAACTTTTTTCTGAATATGCAGTCTTGTGTATATATGTATAAGAAACAATTTGGTGTATAAATCGTCCTTGTAGGATGTATGGTTTGGGAGTTATGACGGAAAAAGCACAAGTTTTTGGCCAGCTTTCACTCCAAAAAGTGTTCTACAACTCCTAAACTACAAGAGATAGAGCAAACGGTATTTGGACAAAGGAGTGTCCCTTCCTAAGGACGAGGACCTGGTGCTCATTTTAATGCATAAATCGTCCTTTTATGATGTATGGTTTAGAAGTTATGGCTAAAAAATAAAAAAAAAATCGCAAAAAACCACGTCAAAAACTATGATTCATGTAAAAAATTTTAACTAAGATTCTTGAAAAAAAATCAAATTCCAGAAAACTTTTTTCTGAATATGCACTCTTGTGTATATATGTATTAGAAACAATTTGGTATATAAATCGTCCTTGTAGGATGTATGGTTTGGGAGTTATGACGGAAAAAGCACATGTTTGGCCAGCTTCCACTCCAAAAAGTGTTCTACAACTCCTAAACTACAAGAGATAGAGCAAACGGCATTTGGACAAAGGAGTGTCCCTTCTTAAGGACAAGGACCTGGTGCTCATTTTAATGCATGAATCGTCCTTATCTGATATGTAGTTTTTATTTTAGAAAATAAATAAAAAAAATAAAAATTGACAAAAAAGGGCACATGAAATTAACATGAAATCTAATTTTTAAAATTATTTTAAGGATACAGTCTTGTGGGCAGTAGCTTAAGGAACATTTTGATGCATAAATCGTCCTTTTATGATGTATGGTTTAGAAGTTATGGCTAAAAAATCAAAAAAATCGCAAAAAACCACGTCAAAAACTATGATTCATGTAAAAAATTTTAACTAAGATTCTTGAAAAAAAATCAAATTCCAGAAAACTTTTTTCTGAATATGCAGTCTTGTGTATATATGTATAAGAAACAATTTGGTGTATAAATCGTCCTTGTAGGATGTATGGTTTGGGAGTTATGACGGAAAAAGCACAAGTTTTTGGCCAGCTTTCACTCCAAAAAGTGTTCTACAACTCCTAAACTACAAGAGATAGAGCAAACGGTATTTGGACAAAGGAGTGTCCCTTCCTAAGGACGAGGACCTGGTGCTCATTTTAATGCATAAATCGTCCTTTTATGATGTATGGTTTAGAAGTTATGGCTAAAAAATCAAAAAAATTGCAAAAAACCACGTCAAAAACTATGATTCATGTAAAAAATTTTAACTAAGATTCTTGAAAAAAAATCAAATTCCAGAAAACTTTTTTCTGAATATGCACTCTTGTGTATATATGTATTAGAAACAATTTGGTATATAAATCGTCCTTGTAGGATGTATGGTTTGGGAGTTATGACGGAAAAAGCACATGTTTGGCCAGCTTCCACTCCAAAAAGTGTTCTACAACTCCTAAACTACAAGAGATAGAGCAAACGGCATTTGGACAAAGGAGTGTCCCTTCTTAAGGACGAGGACCTGGTGCTCATTTTAATGCATGAATCGTCCTTATCTGATATGTAGTTTTTATTTTAGAAAATAAATAAAAAAAATAAAAATTGACAAAAAAGGGCACATGAAATTAACATGAAATCTAATTTTTAAAATTATTTTAAGGATACAGTCTTGTGGGCAGTAGCTTAAGGAACATTTTGATGCATAAATCGTCCTTTTATGATGTATGGTTTAGAAGTTATGGCTAAAAAATCAAAAAAATCGCAAAAAACCACGTCAAAAACTATGATTCATGTAAAAAATTTTAACTAAGATTCTTGAAAAAAAATCAAATTCTAGAAAACTTTTTTCTGAATATGCAGTCTTGTGTATATATGTATTAGAAACAATTTGGTGTATAAATCGTCCTTGTAGGATGTATGGTTTGGGAGTTATGACGGAAAAAGCACATGTTTTTGGCCAGCTTCCACTCCAAAAAGTGTTCTACAACTCCTAAACTACAAGAGATAGAGCAAACGGCATTTGGACAAAGGAGTGTCCCTTCTTAAGGACGAGGACCTGGTGCTCATTTTAATGCATGAATCGTCCTTATCTGATATGTAGTTTTTATTTTAGAAAATAAATAAAAAAAATAAAAATTGACAAAAAAGGGCACATGAAATTAACATGAAATCTAATTTTTAAAATTATTTTAAGGATACAGTCTTGTGGGCAGTAGCTTAAGGAACATTTTGATGCATAAATCGTCCTTTTATGATGTATGGTTTAGAAGTTATGGCTAAAAAATCAAAAAAATCGCAAAAAACCACGCCAAAAACTATGATTCATGTAAAAAATTTTAACTAAGATTCTTGAAAAAAAAATCAAATTCCAGAAAACTTTTTTCTGAATATGCACTCTTGTGTATATATGTATTAGAAACAATTTGGTATATAAATCGTCCTTGTAGGATGTATGGTTTGGGAGTTATGACGGAAAAAGCACATGTTTGGCCAGCTTCCACTCCAAAAAGTGTTCTACAACTCCTAAACTACAAGAGATAGAGCAAACGGCATTTGGACAAAGGAGTGTCCCTTCTTAAGGACAAGGACCTGGTGCTCATTTTAATGCATGAATCGTCCTTATCTGATATGTAGTTTTTATTTTAGAAAATAAATAAAAAAAATAAAAATTGACAAAAAAGGGCACATGAAATTAACATGAAATCTAATTTTTAAAATTATTTTAAGGATACAGTCTTGTGGGCAGTAGCTTAAGGAACATTTTGATGCATAAATCGTCCTTTTATGATGTATGGTTTAGAAGTTATGGCTAAAAAATCAAAAAAATCGCAAAAAACCACGTCAAAAACTATGATTCATGTAAAAAATTTTAACTAAGATTCTTGAAAAAAAATCAAATTCTAGAAAACTTTTTTCTGAATATGCAGTCTTGTGTATATATGTATTAGAAACAATTTGGTGTATAAATCGTCCTTGTAGGATGTATGGTTTGGGAGTTATGACGGAAAAAGCACATGTTTTTGGCCAGCTTTCACTCCAAAAAGTGTTCTACAACTCCTAAACTACAAGAGATAGAGCAAACGGTATTTGGACAAAGGAGTGTCCCTTCCTAAGGACGAGGACCTGGTGCTCATTTTAATGCATGAATCGTCCTTTTATGATGTATGGTTTAGAAGTTATGGCTAAAAAATCAAAAAAATCGCAAAAAAACACGCCAAAAACTATGATTCATGTAAAAAATTTTAACTAAGATTCTTGAAAAAAAATCAAATTCCAGAAAACTTTTTTCTGAATATGCAGTCTTGTGTATATATGTATAAGAAACAATTTGGTGTATAAATCGTCCTTGTAGGATGTATGGTTTGGGAGTTATGACGGAAAAAGCACAAGTTTTTGGCCAGCTTTCACTCCAAAAAGTGTTCTACAACTCCTAAACTACAAGAGATAGAGCAAACGGTATTTGGACAAAGGAGTGTCCCTTCCTAAGGACGAGGACCTGGTGCTCATTTTAATGCATAAATCGTCCTTTTATGATGTATGGTTTAGAAGTTATGGCTAAAAAATAAAAAAAAAATCGCAAAAAACCACGTCAAAAACTATGATTCATGTAAAAAATTTTAACTAAGATTCTTGAAAAAAAATCAAATTCCAGAAAACTTTTTTCTGAATATGCACTCTTGTGTATATATGTATTAGAAACAATTTGGTATATAAATCGTCCTTGTAGGATGTATGGTTTGGGAGTTATGACGGAAAAAGCACATGTTTGGCCAGCTTCCACTCCAAAAAGTGTTCTACAACTCCTAAACTACAAGAGATAGAGCAAACGGCATTTGGACAAAGGAGTGTCCCTTCTTAAGGACGAGGACCTGGTGCTCATTTTAATGCATGAATCGTCCTTATCTGATATGTAGTTTTTATTTTAGAAAATAAATAAAAAAAATAAAAATTGAAAAAAAAGGGCACATGAAATTAACATGAAATCTAATTTTTAAAATTATTTTAAGGATACAGTCTTGTGGGCAGTAGCTTAAGGAACATTTTGATGCATAAATCGTCCTTTTATGATGTATGGTTTAGAAGTTATGGCTAAAAAATCAAAAAAATCGCAAAAACCACGTCAAAAACTATGATTCATGTAAAAAATTTTAACTAAGATTCTTGAAAAAAAATCAAATTCCAGAAAACTTTTTTCTGAATATGCAGTCTTGTGTATATATGTATTAGAAACAATTTGGTGTATAAATCGTCCTTGTAGGATGTATGGTTTGGGAGTTATGACGGAAAAAGCACATGTTTTTGGCCAGCTTCCACTCCAAAAAGTGTTCTACAACTCCTAAACTACAAGAGATAGAGCAAACGGCATTTGGACAAAGGAGTGTCCCTTCTTAAAGACGAGGACCTGGTGCTCATTTTAATGCATGAATCGTCCTTATCTAATATGTAGTTTTTATTTTAGAAAATAAATAAAAAAAATAAAAATTGACAAAAAAGGGCACATGAAATTAACATGAAATCTAATTTTTAAAATTATTTTAAGGATACAGTCTTGTGGGCAGTAGCTTAAGGAACATTTTGATGCATAAATCGTCCTTTTATGATGTATGGTTTAGAAGTTATGGCTAAAAAATCAAAAAAATCGCAAAAAACCACGTCAAAAACTATGATTCATGTAAAAAATTTTAACTAAGATTCTTGAAAAAAAATCAAATTCCAGAAAACTTTTTTCTGAATATGCAGTCTTGTGTATATATGTATAAGAAACAATTTGGTGTATAAATCGTCCTTGTAGGATGTATGGTTTGGGAGTTATGACGGAAAAAGCACATGTTTTTGGCCAGCTTTCACTCCAAAAAGTGTTCTACAACTCCTAAACTACAAGAGATAGAGCAAACGGTATTTGGACAAAGGAGTGTCCCTTCCTAAGGACGAGGACCTGGTGCTCATTTTAATGCATGAATCGTCCTTTTATGATGTATGGTTTAGAAGTTATGGCTAAAAAATAAAAAAAAATCGCAAAAAACCACGTCAAAAACTATGATTCATGTAAAAAATTTTAACTAAGATTCTTGAAAAAAAATCAAATTCCAGAAAACTTTTTTCTGAATATGCACTCTTGTGTATATATGTATTAGAAACAATTTGGTATATAAATCGTCCTTGTAGGATGTATGGTTTGGGAGTTATGACGGAAAAAGCACATGTTTGGCCAGCTTCCACTCCAAAAAGTGTTCTACAACTCCTAAACTACAAGAGATAGAGCAAACGGCATTTGGACAAAGGAGTGTCCCTTCTTAAGGACGAGGACCTGGTGCTCATTTTAATGCATGAATCGTCCTTATCTGATATGTAGTTTTTATTTTAGAAAATAAATAAAAAAAATAAAAATTGACAAAAAAGGGCACATGAAATTAACATGAAATCTAATTTTTAAAATTATTTTAAGGATACAGTCTTGTGGGCAGTAGCTTAAGGAACATTTTGATGCATAAATCGTCCTTTTATGATGTATGGTTTAGAAGTTATGGCTAAAAAATCAAAAAAATCGCAAAAAACCACGTCAAAAACTATGATTCATGTAAAAAATTTTAACTAAGATTCTTGAAAAAAAATCAAATTCTAGAAAACTTTTTTCTGAATATGCAGTCTTGTGTATATATGTATTAGAAACAATTTGGTGTATAAATCGTCCTTGTAGGATGTATGGTTTGGGAGTTATGACGGAAAAAGCACATGTTTTTGGCCAGCTTCCACTCCAAAAAGTGTTCTACAACTCCTAAACTACAAGAGATAGAGCAAACGGTATTTGGACAAAGGAGTGTTCCTTCTTAAGGACGAGGACCTGGTGCTCATTTTAATGCATGAATCGTCCTTATCTGATATGTAGTTTTTATTTTAGAAAATAAATAAAAAAAATAAAAATTGACAAAAAAGGGCACATGAAATTAACATGAAATCTAATTTTTAAAATTATTTTAAGGATACAGTCTTGTGGGCAGTAGCTTAAGGAACATTTTGATGCATAAATCGTCCTTTTATGATGTATGGTTTAGAAGTTATGGCTAAAAAATCAAAAAAAATCGCAAAAAACCACGTCAAAAACTATGATTCATGTAAAAAATTTTAACTAAGATTCTTGAAAAAAAATCAAATTCCAGAAAACTTTTTTCTGAATATGCACTCTTGTGTATATATGTATTAGAAACAATTTGGTATATAAATCGTCCTTGTAGGATGTATGGTTTGGGAGTTATGACGGAAAAAGCACATGTTTGGCCAGCTTCCACTCCAAAAAGTGTTCTACAACTCCTAAACTACAAGAGATAGAGCAAACGGCATTTGGACAAAGGAGTGTCCCTTCTTAAGGACGAGGACCTGGTGCTCATTTTAATGCATGAATCGTCCTTATCTGATATGTAGTTTTTATTTTAGAAAATAAATAAAAAAAATAAAAATTGACAAAAAAGGGCACATGAAATTAACATGAAATCTAATTTTTAAAATTATTTTAAGGATACAGTCTTGTGGGCAGTAGCTTAAGGAACATTTTGATGCATAAATCGTCCTTTTATGATGTATGGTTTAGAAGTTATGGCTAAAAAATCAAAAAAATCGCAAAAAACCACGTCAAAAACTATGATTCATGTAAAAAATTTTAACTAAGATTCTTGAAAAAAAATCAAATTCCAGAAAACTTTTTTCTGAATATGCAGTCTTGTGTATATATGTATAAGAAACAATTTGGTGTATAAATCGTCCTTGTAGGATGTATGGTTTGGGAGTTATGACGGAAAAAGCACATGTTTTTGGCCAGCTTCCACTCCAAAAAGTGTTCTACAACTCCTAAACTACAAGAGATAGAGCAAACGGTATTTGGACAAAGGAGTGTCCCTTCTTAAGGACGAGGACCTGGTGCTCATTTTAATGCATGAATCGTCCTTATCTGATATGTAGTTTTTATTTTAGAAAATAAATAAAAAAAATAAAAATTGACAAAAAAGGGCACATGAAATTAACATGAAATCTAATTTTTAAAATTATTTTAAGGATACAGTCTTGTGGGCAGTAGCTTAAGGAACATTTTGATGCATAAATCGTTCTTTTATGATGTATGGTTTAGAAGTTATGGCTAAAAAATCAAAAAAATCGCAAAAAACCACGTCAAAAACTATGATTCATGTAAAAAATTTTAACTAAGATTCTTGAAAAAAAATCAAATTCCAGAAAACTTTTTTCTGAATATGCAGTCTTGTGTATATATGTATTAGAAACAATTTGGTGTATAAATCGTCCTTGTAGGATGTATGGTTTGGGAGTTATGACGGAAAAAGCATATGTTTTTGGCCAGCTTCCACTCCAAAAAGTGTTCTACAACTCCTAAACTACAAGAGATAGAGCAAACGGTATTTGGACAAAGGAGTGTCCCTTCTTAAGGACGAGGACCTGGTGCTCATTTTAATGCATGAATCGTCCTTATCTGATATGTAGTTTTTATTTTAGGAAATAAATAAAAAAAATAAAAATTGACAAAAAAGGGCACATGAAATTAACATGAAATCTAATTTTTAAAATTATTTTAAGGATACAGTCTTGTGGGCAGTAGCTTAAGGAACATTTTGATGCATAAATCGTCCTTTTATGATGTATGGTTTAGAAGTTATGGCTAAAAAATAAAAAAAATCGCAAAAAACCACGTCAAAAACTATGATTCATGTAAAAAATTTTAACTAAGATTCTTGAAAAAAAATCAAATTCCAGAAAACTTTTTTCTGAATATGCAGTCTTGTGTATATATGTATTAGAAACAATTTGGTGTATAAATCGTCATTGTAGGATGTATGGTTTGGGAGTTATGACGGAAAAAGCACATGTTTGGCCAGCTTCCACTCCAAAAAGTGTTCTACAACTCCTAAACTACAAGAGATAGTGCAAACGGCATTTGGACAAAGGAGTATCCCTTCTTAAGGACGAGGACCTGGTGCTCATTTTAATGCATGAATCGTCCTTATCTGATATGTAGTTTTTATTTTAGAAAATAAATAAAAAAAATAAAAATTGACAAAAAAGGGCACATGAAATGAACATGAAATCTAATTTTTAAAATTATTTTAAGGATACAGTCTTGTGGGCAGTAGCTTAAGGAACATTTTGATGCATAAATCGTCCTTTTATGATGTATGGTTTAGAAGTTATGGCTAAAAAATAAAAAAAATCGCAAAAAACCACGTCAAAAACTATGATTCATGTAAAAAATTTTAACTAAGATTCTTGAAAAAAAATCAAATTCCAGAAAACTTTTTTCTGAATATGCACTCTTGTGTATATATGTATTAGAAACAGTTTGGTATATAAATCGTCCTTGTAGGATGTATGGTTTGGGAGTTATGACGGAAAAAGCACATATTTGGCCAGCTTCCACTCCAAAAAGTGTTCTACAACTCCTAAACTACAAGAGATAGAGCAAACGGCATTTGGACAAAGGAGTGTCCCTTCTTAAGAACGAGGACCAGGTGCTCATTTTAATGCATGAATCGTCCTTATCTGATATGTAGTTTTTATTTTAGAAAAAAAATAAAAAAAATAAAAATTGACAAAAAAGGGCACATGAAATTAACATGAAATCTAATTTTTAAAATTATTTTAAGGATACAGTCTTGTGGGCAGTAGCTTAAGGAACATTTTGATGCATAAATCGTCCTTTTATGATGTATGGTTTAGAAGTTATGGCTAAAAAATCAAAAAAATCGCAAAAAACCACGTCAAAAACTATGATTCATGTAAAAAATTTTAACTAAGATTCTTGAAAAAAAATCAAATTCCAGAAAACTTTTTTCTGAATATGCAGTCTTGTGTATATATGTATTAGAAACAATTTGGTGTATAAATCGTCCTTGTAGGATGTATGGTTTGGGAGTTATGACGGAAAAAGCACATGTTTGGCCAGCTTCCACTCCAAAAAGTGTTCTACAACTCCTAAACTACAAGAGATAGTGCAAACGGCATTTGGACAAAGGAGTATCCCTTCTTAAGAACGAGGACCTGGTGCTCATTTTAATGCATGAATCGTCCTTATCTGATATTTGGTTTTTATTTTAGAAAATAAATAAAAAAAATAAAAATTGACAAAAAAGGGCACATGAAATGAACATGAAATCTAATTTTTAAAATTATTTTAAGGATACAGTCTTGTGGGCAGTAGCTTAAGGAACATTTTGATGCATAAATCGTCCTTTTATGATGTATGGTTTAGAAGTTATGGCTAAAAAATAAAAAAAATCGCAAAAAACCACGTCAAAAACTATGATTCATGTAAAAAATTTTAACTAAGATTCTTGAAAAAAAATCAAATTCCAGAAAACTTTTTTCTGAATATGCACTCTTGTGTATATATGTATTAGAAACAATTTGGTATATAAATCGTCCTTGTAGGATGTATGGTTTGGGAGTTATGACGGAAAAAGCACATGTTTGGCCAGCTTCCACTCCAAAAAGTGTTCTACAACTCCTAAACTACAAGAGATAGAGCAAACGGCATTTGGACAAAGGAGTGTCCCTTCTTAAGGACGAGGACCTGGTGCTCATTTTAATGCATGAATCGTCCTTATCTGATATGTAGTTTTTATTTTAGAAAATAAATAAAAAAAATAAAAATTGACAAAAAAGGGCACATGAAATTAACATGAAATCTAATTTTTAAAATTATTTTAAGGATACAGTCTTGTGGGCAGTAGCTTAAGGAACATTTTGATGCATAAATCGTCCTTTTATGATGTATGGTTTAGAAGTTATGGCTAAAAAATAAAAAAAATCGCAAAAAACCACGTCAAAAACTATGATTCATGTAAAAAATTTTAACTAAGATTCTTGAAAAAAAATCAAATTCCAGAAAACTTTTTTCTGAATAAACACTCTTGTGTATATATGTATTAGAAACAATTTGGTATATAAATCGTCCTTGTAGGATGTATGGTTTGGGAGTTATGACGGAAAAAGCACATATTTGGCCAGCTTCCACTCCAAAAAGTGTTCTACAACTCCTAAACTACAAGAGATAGAGCAAACGGCATTTGGACAAAGGAGTGTCCCTTCTTAAGAACGAGGACCAGGTGCTCATTTTAATGCATGAATCGTCCTTATCTGATATGTAGTTTTTATTTTAGAAAAAAAATAAAAAAAATAAAAATTGACAAAAAAGGGCACATGAAATTAACATGAAATCTAATTTTTAAAATTATTTTAAGGATACAGTCTTGTGGGCAGTAGCTTAAGGAACATTTTGATGCATAAATCGTCCTTTTATGATGTATGGTTTAGAAGTTATGGCTAAAAAATAAAAAAAAATCGCAAAAAACCACGTCAAAAACTATGATTCATGTAAAAAATTTTAACTAAGATTCTTGAAAAAAAATCAAATTCCAGAAAACTTTTTTCTGAATATGCACTCTTGTGTATATATGTATTAGAAACAATTTGGTATATAAATCGTCTTTGTAGGATGTATGGCTTGGGAGTTATGACGGAAAAAGCACATGTTTGGCCAGCTTCCACTCCAAAAAGTGTTCTACAACTCCTAAACTACTAGAGATAGAGCAAACGGCATTTGGACAAAGGAGTGTCCCTTCTTAAGGACGAGGACCTGGTGCTCATTCTAATGCATGAATCGTCCTTATCTGATATGTAGTTTTTATTTTAGAAAATAAATAAAAAAAATAAAAATTGACAAAAAAGGGCACATGAAATTAACATGAAATCTAATTTTTAAAATTATTTTAAGGATACAGTCTTGTGGGCAGTAGCTTAAGGAACATTTTGATGCATAAATCGTCCTTTTATGATGTATGGTTTAGAAGTTATGGCTAAAAAATCAAAAAAATCGCAAAAAACCACGTCAAAAACTATGATTCATGTAAAAAATTTTAACTAAGATTCTTGAAAAAAAATCAAATTCCAGAAAACTTTTTTCTGAATATGCAGTCTTGTGTATATATGTATAAGAAACAATTTGGTGTATAAATCGTCCTTGTAGGATGTATGGTTTGGGAGTTATGACGGAAAAAGCACATGTTTTTGGCCAGCTTCCACTCCAAAAAGTGTTCTACAACTCCTAAACTACAAGAGATAGAGCAAACGGCATTTGGACAAAGGAGTGTCCCTTCTTAAGGACGAGGACCTGGTGCTCATTTTAATGCATGAATCGTCCTTATCTGATATGTAGTTTTTATTTTAGAAAATAAATAAAAAAAATAAAAATTGACAAAAAAGGGCACATGAAATTAACATGAAATCTAATTTTTAAAATTATTTTAAGGATACAGTCTTATGGGCAGTAGCTTAAGGAACATTTTGATGCATAATACGTCCTTTTATGATGTATGGTTTAGAAGTTATGGCTAAAAAATCAAAAAAATCGCAAAAAACCACGTCAAAAACTATGATTCATGTAAAAAATTTTAACTAAGATTCTTGAAAAAAAATCAAATTCCAGAAAACTTTTTTCTGAATATGCACTCTTGTGTATATATGTATTAGAAACAATTTGGTATATAAATCGTCCTTGTAGGATGTATGGCTTGGGAGTTATGACGGAAAAAGCACATGTTTGGCCAGCTTCCACTCCAAAAAGTGTTCTACAACTCCTAAACTACTAGAGATAGAGCAAACGGCATTTGGACAAAGGAGTGTCCCTTCTTAAGGACGAGGACCTGGTGCTCATTTTAATGCATGAATCGTCCTTATCTGATATGTAGTTTTTATTTTAGAAAATAAATAAAAAAAATAAAAATTGACAAAAAAGGGCACATGAAATTAACATGAAATCTAATTTTTAAAATTATTTTAAGGATACAGTCTTGTGGGCAGTAGCTTAAGGAACATTTTGATGCATAAATCGTCCTTTTATGATGTATGGTTTAGAAGTTATGGCTAAAAAATAAAAAAAATCGCAAAAAACCACGTCAAAAACTATGATTCATGTAAAAAATTTTAACTAAGATTCTTGAAAAAAAATCAAATTCCAGAAAACTTTTTTCTGAATAAACACTCTTGTGTATATATGTATTAGAAACAATTTGGTATATAAATCGTCCTTGTAGGATGTATGGTTTGGGAGTTATGACGGAAAAAGCACATATTTGGCCAGCTTCCACTCCAAAAAGTGTTCTACAACTCCTAAACTACAAGAGATAGAGCAAACGGCATTTGGACAAAGGAGTGTCCCTTCTTAAGAACGAGGACCAGGTGCTCATTTTAATGCATGAATCGTCCTTATCTGATATGTAGTTTTTATTTTAGAAAAAAAATAAAAAAAATAAAAATTGACAAAAAAGGGCACATGAAATTAACATGAAATCTAATTTTTAAAATTATTTTAAGGATACAGTCTTGTGGGCAGTAGCTTAAGGAACATTTTGATGCATAAATCGTCCTTTTATGATGTATGGTTTAGAAGTTATGGCTAAAAAATAAAAAAAAATCGCAAAAAACCACGTCAAAAACTATGATTCATGTAAAAAATTTTAACTAAGATTCTTGAAAAAAAATCAAATTCCAGAAAACTTTTTTCTGAATATGCACTCTTGTGTATATATGTATTAGAAACAATTTGGTATATAAATCGTCTTTGTAGGATGTATGGCTTGGGAGTTATGACGGAAAAAGCACATGTTTGGCCAGCTTCCACTCCAAAAAGTGTTCTACAACTCCTAAACTACTAGAGATAGAGCAAACGGCATTTGGACAAAGGAGTGTCCCTTCTTAAGGACGAGGACCTGGTGCTCATTCTAATGCATGAATCGTCCTTATCTGATATGTAGTTTTTATTTTAGAAAATAAATAAAAAAAATAAAAATTGACAAAAAAGGGCACATGAAATTAACATGAAATCTAATTTTTAAAATTATTTTAAGGATACAGTCTTGTGGGCAGTAGCTTAAGGAACATTTTGATGCATAAATCGTCCTTTTATGATGTATGGTTTAGAAGTTATGGCTAAAAAATCAAAAAAATCGCAAAAAACCACGTCAAAAACTATGATTCATGTAAAAAATTTTAACTAAGATTCTTGAAAAAAAATCAAATTCCAGAAAACTTTTTTCTGAATATGCAGTCTTGTGTATATATGTATAAGAAACAATTTGGTGTATAAATCGTCCTTGTAGGATGTATGGTTTGGGAGTTATGACGGAAAAAGCACATGTTTTTGGCCAGCTTCCACTCCAAAAAGTGTTCTACAACTCCTAAACTACAAGAGATAGAGCAAACGGCATTTGGACAAAGGAGTGTCCCTTCTTAAGGACGAGGACCTGGTGCTCATTTTAATGCATGAATCGTCCTTATCTGATATGTAGTTTTTATTTTAGAAAATAAATAAAAAAAATAAAAATTGACAAAAAAGGGCACATGAAATTAACATGAAATCTAATTTTTAAAATTATTTTAAGGATACAGTCTTGTGGGCAGTAGCTTAAGGAACATTTTGATGCATAAATCGTCCTTTTATGATGTATGGTTTAGAAGTTATGGCTAAAAAATCAAAAAAATCGCAAAAAACCACGTCAAAAACTATGATTCATGTAAAAAATTTTAACTAAGATTCTTGAAAAAAAATCAAATTCCAGAAAACTTTTTTCTGAATATGCAGTCTTGTGTATATATGTATTAGAAACAATTTGGTGTATAAATCGTCCTTGTAGGATGTATGGTTTGGGAGTTATGACGGAAAAAGCACATGTTTGGCCAGCTTCCACTCCAAAAAGTGTTCTACAACTCCTAAACTACAAGAGATAGAGCAAACGGCATTTGGACAAAGGAGTATCCCTTCTTAAGGACGAGGACCTGGTGCTCATTTTAATGCATGAATCGTCCTTATCTGATATGTAGTTTTTATTTTAGAAAATAAATAAAAAAAATAAAAATTGACAAAAAAGGGCACATGAAATTAACATGAAATCTAATTTTTAAAATTATTTTAAGGATACAGTCTTGTGGGCAGTAGCTTAAGGAACATTTTGATGCATAAATCGTCCTTTTATGATGTATGGTTTAGAAGTTATGGCTAAAAAATCAAAAAAATCGCAAAAAACCACGTCAAAAACTATGATTCATGTAAAAAATTTTAACTAAGATTCTTGAAAAAAAATCAAATTCCAGAAAACTTTTTTCTGAATATGCACTCTTGTGTATATATGTATTAGAAACAATTTGGTATATAAATCGTCCTTGTAGGATGTATGGTTTGGGAGTTATGACGGAAAAAGCATATGTTTTTGGCCAGCTTCCACTCCAAAAAGTGTTCTACAACTCCTAAACTACAAGAGATAGAGCAAACGGTATTTGGACAAAGGAGTATCCCTTCTTAAGGACGAGGACCTGGTGCTCATTTTAATGCATGAATCGTCCTTATCTGATATGTAGTTTTTATTTTAGAAAATAAATAAAAAAAATAAAAATTGACAAAAAAGGGCACATGAAATTAACATGAAATCTAATTTTTAAAATTATTTTAAGGATACAGTCTTGTGGGCAGTAGCTTAAGGAACATTTTGATGCATAAATCGTCCTTTTATGATGTATGGTTTAGAAGTTATGGCTAAAAAATCAAAAAAATCGCAAAAAACCACGCCAAAAACTATGATTCATGTAAAAAATTTTAACTAAGATTCTTGAAAAAAAATCAAATTCCAGAAAACTTTTTTCTGAATATGCAGTCTTGTGTATATATGTATAAGAAACAATTTGATGTATAAATCGTCCTTGTAGGATGTATGGTTTGGGAGTTATGACGGAAAAAGCACATGTTTTTGGCCAGCTTTCACTCCAAAAAGTGTTCTACAACTCCTAAACTACAAGAGATAGAGCAAACGGTATTTGGACAAAGGAGTGTCCCTTCCTAAGGACGAGGACCTGGTGCTCATTTTAATGCATGAATCGTCCTTTTATGATGTATGGTTTAGAAGTTATGGCTAAAAAATAAAAAAAAATCGCAAAAAACCACGTCAAAAACTATGATTCATGTAAAAAATTTTAACTAAGATTCTTGAAAAAAAATCAAATTCCAGAAAACTTTTTTCTGAATATGCAGTCTTGTGTATATATGTATTAGAAACAATTTGGTATATAAATCGTCCTTGTAGGATGTATGGTTTGGGAGTTATGACGGAAAAAGCACATGTTTGGCCAGCTTCCACTCCAAAAAGTGTTCTACAACTCCTAAACTACAAGAGATAGAGCAAACGGCATTTGGACAAAGGAGTGTCCCTTCTTAAGGACGAGGACCTGGTGCTCATTTTAATGCATGAATCGTCCTTATCTGATATGTAGTTTTTATTTTAGAAAATAAATAAAAAAAATAAAAATTGACAAAAAAGGGCACATGAAATTAACATGAAATCTAATTTTTAAAATTATTTTAAGGATACAGTCTTGTGGGCAGTAGCTTAAGGAACATTTTGATGCATAATTCGTCCTTTTATGATGTATGGTTTAGAAGTTATGGCTAAAAAATCAAAAAAATCGCAAAAAACCACGTCAAAAACTATGATTCATGTAAAAAATTTTAACTAAGATTCTTGAAAAAAAATCAAATTCCAGAAAACTTTTTTCTGAATATGCAGTCTTGTGTATATATGTATTAGAAACAATTTGGTGTATAAATCGTCCTTGTAGGATGTATGGTTTGGGAGTTATGACGGAAAAAGCACATGTTTGGCCAGCTTCCACTCCAAAAAGTGTTCTACAACTCCTAAGCTACAAGAGATAGAGCAAACGGCATTTGGACAAAGGAGTATCCCTTCTTAAGGACGAGGACCTGGTGCTCATTTTAATGCATGAATCGTCCTTATCTGATATGTAGTTTTTATTTTAGAAAATAAATAAAAAAAATAAAAATTGACAAAAAAGGGCACATGAAATTAACATGAAATCTAATTTTTAAAATTATTTTAAGGATACAGTCTTGTGGGCAGTAGCTTAAGGAACATTTTGATGCATAAATCGTCCTTTTATGATGTATGGTTTAGAAGTTATGGCTAAAAAATAAAAAAAATCGCAAAAAACCACGTCAAAAACTATGATTCATGTAAAAAATTTTAACTAAGATTCTTGAAAAAAAATCAAATTCCAGAAAACTTTTTTCTGAATATGCAGTCTTGTGTATATATGTATAAGAAACAATTTGGTGTATAAATCGTCCTTGTAGGATGTATGGTTTGGGAGTTATGACGGAAAAAGCACATGTTTTTGGCCAGCTTTCACTCCAAAAAGTGTTCTACAACTCCTAAACTACAAGAGATAGAGCAAACGGTATTTGGACAAAGGAGTGTCCCTTCCTAAGGACGAGGACCTGGTGCTCATTTTAATGCATGAATCGTCCTTTTATGATGTATGGTTTAGAAGTTATGGCTAAAAAATCAAAAAAAATCGCAAAAAACCACGTCAAAAACTATGATTCATGTAAAAAATTTTAACTAAGATTCTTAAAAAAAAATCAAATTCCAGAAAATTTTTTTCTGAATATGCAGTCTCTTGTATATATGTATTAGAAACAATTTGGTGTATAAATCGTCCTTGTAGGATGTATGGTTTGGGAGTTATGACGGAAAAAGCACATGTTTGGCCAGCTTCCACTCCAAAAAGTGTTCTACAACTCCTAAACTACAAGAGATAGAGCAAACGGCATTTGGACAAAGGAGTATCCCTTCTTAAGGACGAGGACCTGGTGCTCATTTTAATGCATGAATCGTCCTTATCTGATATGTAGTTTTTATTTTAGAAAATAAATAAAAAAAATAAAAATTGACAAAAAAGGGCACATGAAATTAACATGAAATCTAATTTTTAAAATTATTTTAAGGATACAGTCTTGTGGGCAGTAGCTTAAGGAACATTTTGATGCAAAAATCGTCCTTTTATGATGTATGGTTTAGAAGTTATGGCTAAAAAATAAAAAAAATCGCAAAAAACCACGTCAAAAACTATGATTCATGTAAAAAATTTAACTAAGATTCTTGAAAAAAAATCAAATTCCAGAAAACTTTTTTCTGAATATGCACTCTTGTGTATATATGTATTAGAAACAATTTGGTATATAAATCGTCCTTGTAGGATGTATGGTTTGGGAGTTATGACGGAAAAAGCACATGTTTGGCCAGCTTCCACTCCAAAAAGTGTTCTACAACTCCTAAACTACAAGAGATAGAGCAAACGGCATTTGGACAAAGGAGTGTCCCTTCTTAAGGACGAGGACCAGGTGCTCATTTTAATGCATGAATCGTCCTTATCTGATATGTAGTTTTTATTTTAGAAAATAAATAAAAAAAATAAAAATTGACAAAAAAGGGCACATGAAATTAACATGTAATCTAATTTTTAAAATTATTTTAAGGATACAGTCTTGTGGGCAGTAGCTTAAGGAACATTTTGATGCATAAATTGTCCTTTTATGATGTATGGTTTAGAAGTTATGGCTAAAAAATCAAAAAAATCGCAAAAAACCACGCCAAAAACTATGATTCATGTAAAAAATTTTAACCAAGATTCTTGAAAAAAAATCAAATTCCAGAAAACTTTTTTCTGAATATGCAGTCTTGTGTATATATGTATAAGAAACAATTTGGTGTATAAATCGTCCTTGTAGGATGTATGGTTTGGGAGTTATGACGGAAAAAGCACATGTTTTTGGCCAGCTTTCACTCCAAAAAGTGTTCTACAACTCCTAAACTACAAGAGATAGAGCAAACGGTATTTGGACAAAGGAGTGTCCCTTCCTAAGGACGAGGACCTGGTGCTCATTTTAATGCATGAATCGTCCTTTTATGATGTATGGTTTAGAAGTTATGGCTAAAAAATCAAAAAAAAATCGCAAAAAACCACGTCAAAAACTATGATTCATGTAAAAAATTTTAACTAAGATTCTTAAAAAAAAATCAAATTCCAGTAAACTTTTTTCTGAATATGCAGTCTTGTGTATATATGTATTAGAAACAATTTGGTGTATAAATCGTCCTTGTAGGATGTATGGTTTGGGAGTTATGACGGAAAAAGCACATGTTTGGCCAGCTTCCACTCCAAAAAGTGTTCTACAACTCCTAAACTACAAGAGATAGAGCAAACGGCATTTGGACAAAGGAGTGTCCCTTCTTAAGGACGAGGACCAGGTGCTCATTTTAATGCATGAATCGTCCTTATCTGATATGTAGTTTTTATTTTAGAAAATAAATAAAAAAAATAAAAATTGACAAAAAAGGGCACATGAAATTAACATGTAATCTAATTTTTAAAATTATTTTAAGGATACAGTCTTGTGGGCAGTAGCTTAAGGAACATTTTGATGCATAAATTGTCCTTTTATGATGTATGGTTTAGAAGTTATGGCTAAAAAATCAAAAAAATCGCAAAAAACCACGCCAAAAACTATGATTCATGTAAAAAATTTTAACCAAGATTCTTGAAAAAAAATCAAATTCCAGAAAACTTTTTTCTGAATATGCAGTCTTGTGTATATATGTATAAGAAACAATTTGGTGTATAAATCGTCCTTTTAGGATGTATGGTTTGGGAGTTATGACGGAAAAAGCACATGTTTTTGGCCAGCTTTCACTCCAAAAAGTGTTCTACAACTCCTAAACTACAAGAGATAGAGCAAACGGTATTTGGACAAAGGAGTGTCCCTTCCTAAGGACGAGGACCTGGTGCTCATTTTAATGCATGAATCGTCCTTTTATGATGTATGGTTTAGAAGTTATGGCTAAAAAATCAAAAAAAATCGCAAAAAACCACGTCAAAAACTATGATTCATGTAAAAAATTTTAACTAAGATTCTTAAAAAAAAATCAAATTCCAGTAAACTTTTTTCTGAATATGCAGTCTTGTGTATATATGTATTAGAAACAATTTGGTGTATAAATCGTCCTTGTAGGATGTATGGTTTGGGAGTTATGACGGAAAAAGCACATGTTTGGCCAGCTTCCACTCCAAAAAGTGTTCTACAACTCCTAAACTACAAGAGATAGAGCAAACGGCATTTGGACAAAGGAGTGTCCCTTCTTAAGGACGAGGACCAGGTGCTCATTTTAATGCATGAATCGTCCTTATCTGATATGTAGTTTTTATTTTAGAAAATAAATAAAAAAAATAAAAATTGACAAAAAAGGGCACATGAAATTAACATGAAATCTAATTTTTAAAATTATTTTAAGGATACAGTCTTGTGGGCAGTAGCTTAAGGAACATTTTGATGCATAAATCGTCCTTTTATGATGTATGGTTTAGAAGTTATGGCTAAAAAATCAAAAAAATCGCAAAAAACCACGTCAAAAACTATGATTCATGTAAAAAATTGTAACTAAGATTCTTGAAAAAAAAATCAAATTCCAGAAAACTTTTTTCTGAATATGCAGTCTTGTGTATATATGTATAAGAAACAATTTGGTGTATAAATCGTCCTTGTAGGATGTATGGTTTGGGAGTTATGACGGAAAAAGCATATGTTTTTGGCCAGCTTCCACTCCAAAAAGTGTTCTACAACTCCTAAACTACAAGAGATAGAGCAAACGGTATTTGGACAAAGGAGTGTCCCTTCTTAAGGACGAGGACCTGGTGCTCATTTTAATGCATGAATCGTCCTTATCTGATATGTAGTTTTTATTTTAGAAAATAAATAAAAAAAATAAAAATTGACAAAAAAGGGCACATGAAATTAACATGAAATCTAATTTTTAAAATTATTTTAAGGATACAGTCTTGTGGACAGTAGCTTAAGGAACATTTTGATGCATAAATCGTCCTTTTATGATGTATGGTTTAGAAGTTATGGCTAAAAAATCAAAAAAATCGCAAAAAACCACGTCAAAAACTATGATTCATGTAAAAAATTTTAACTAAGATTCTTGAAAAAAAATCAAATTCCAGAAAAATCGAATTCCTGGAGTTATGACGGAAAAAGCACTTGTTTGGCCAGCTTCCACTCAAAAAAGTGTTCTACAACTCCTAAACTACAAGAGATAGAGCAAACGGCATTTGGACAAAGGAGTGTCCCTTCTTAAGGACGAGGACCAGGTGCTCATTTTAATGCATGAATCGTCCTTATCTGATATGTAGTTTTTATTTTAGAAAATAAATAAAAAAAATAAAAATTTACAAAAAAGGGCACATGAAATTAACATGAAATCTAATTTTTAAAATTATTTTAAGGATACAGTCTTGTGGGCAGTAGCTTAAGGAACATTTTGATGCATAAATCGTCCTTTTATGATGTATGGTTTAGAAGTTATGGCTAAAAAATCAAAAAAATCGCAAAAAACCACGCCAAAAACTATGATTCATGTAAAAAATTTTAACTAAGATTCTTGAAAAAAAATCAAATTCCAGAAAACTTTTTTCTGAATATGCAGTCTTGTGTATATATGTATAAGAAACAATTTGGTGTATAAATCGTCCTTGTAGGATGTATGGTTTGGGAGTTATGACGGAAAAAGCACATGTTTGGCCAGCTTCCACTCCAAAAAGTGTTCTACAACTCCTAAACTACAAGAGATAGAGCAAACGGCATTTGGACAAAGGAGTGTCCCTTCTTAAGGACGAGGACCAGGTGCTCATTTTAATGCATGAATCGTCCTTATCTGATATGTAGTTTTTATTTTAGAAAATAAATAAAAAAAATAAAAATTGACAAAAAAGGGCACATGAAATTAACATGAAATCTAATTTTTAAAATTATTTTAAGGATACAGTCTTGTGGGCAGTAGCTTAAGGAACATTTTGATGCATAAATCGTCCTTTTATGATGTATGGTTTAGAAGTTATGGCTAAAAAATAAAAAAAATCGCAAAAAACCACGTCAAAAACTATGATTCATGTAAAAAATTTTAACTAAGATTCTTAAAAAAAAAATCAAATTCCAGTAAACTTTTTTCTGAATATGCAGTCTTGTGTATATATGTATTAGAAACAATTTGGTGTATAAATCGTCCTTGTAGGATGTATGGTTTGGGAGTTATGACGGAAAAAGCACATGTTTGGCCAGCTTCCACTCCAAAAAGTGTTCTACAACTCCTAAACTACAAGAGATAGAGCAAACGGCATTTGGACAAAGGAGTATCCCTTCTTAAGGACGAGGACCTGGTGCTCATTTTAATGCATGAATCGTCCTTTTATGATGTATGGTTTAGAAGTTATGGCTAAAAAATCAAAAAAAATCGCAAAAAACCACGTCAAAAACTATGATTCATGTAAAAAATTTTAACTAAGATTCTTAAAAAAAAATCAAATTCCAGTAAACTTTTTTCTGAATATGCAGTCTTGTGTATATATGTATTAGAAACAATTTGGTGTATAAATCGTCCTTGTAGGATGTATGGTTTGGGAGTTATGACGGAAAAAGCACATGTTTGGCCAGCTTCCACTCCAAAAAGTGTTCTACAACTCCTAAACTACAAGAGATAGAGCAAACGGCATTTGGACAAAGGAGTGTCCCTTCTTAAGGACGAGGACCAGGTGCTAATTTTAATGCATGAATCGTCCTTATCTGATATGTAGTTTTTATTTTAGAAAATAAATAACAAAAATAAAAATTGACAAAAAAGGGCACATGAAATTAACATGAAATCTAATTTTTAAAATTATTTTAAGGATACAGTCTTGTGGGCAGTAGCTTAAGGAACATTTTGATGCATAAATCGTCCTTTTATGATGTATGGTTTAGAAGTTATGGCTAAAAAATCAAAAAAATCGCAAAAAACCACGTCAAAAACTATGATTCATGTAAAAAATTGTAACTAAGATTCTTGAAAAAAAATCAAATTCCAGAAAACTTTTTTCTGAATATGCAGTCTTGTGTATATATGTATAAGAAACAATTTGGTGTATAAATCGTCCTTGTAGGATGTATGGTTTGGGAGTTATGACGGAAAAAGCATATGTTTTTGGCCAGCTTCCACTCCAAAAAGTGTTCTACAACTCCTAAACTACAAGAGATAGAGCAAACGGTATTTGGACAAAGGAGTGTCCCTTCTTAAGGACGAGGACCTGGTGCTCATTTTAATGCATGAATCGTCCTTATCTGATATGTAGTTTTTATTTTAGAAAATAAATAAAAAAAATAAAAATTGACAAAAAAGGGCACATGAAATTAACATGAAATCTAATTTTTAAAATTATTTTAAGGATACAGTCTTGTGGACAGTAGCTTAAGGAACATTTTGATGCATAAATCGTCCTTTTATGATGTATGGTTTAGAAGTTATGGCTAAAAAATCAAAAAAATCGCAAAAAACCACGTCAAAAACTATGATTCATGTAAAAAATTTTAACTAAGATTCTTGAAAAAAAATCAAATTCCAGAAAAATCGAATTCCTGGAGTTATGACGGAAAAAGCACTTGTTTGGCCAGCTTCCACTCCAAAAAGTGTTCTACAACTCCTAAGCTACAAGAGATAGAGCAAACGGCATTTGGACAAAGGAGTATCCCTTCTTAAGGACGAGGACCTGGTGCTCATTTTAATGCATGAATCGTCCTTATCTGATATGTAGTTTTTATTTTAGAAAATAAATAAAAAAAATAAAAATTGACAAAAAAGGGCACATGAAATTAACATGAAATCTAATTTTTAAAATTATTTTAAGGATACAGTCTTGTGGGCAGTAGCTTAAGGAACATTTTGATGCATAAATCGTCCTTTTATGATGTATGGTTTAGAAGTTATGGCTAAAAAATAAAAAAAATCGCAAAAAACCACGTCAAAAACTATGATTCATGTAAAAAATTTTAACTAAGATTCTTGAAAAAAAATCAAATTCCAGAAAACTTTTTTCTGAATATGCACTCTTGTGTATATATGTATTAGAAACAATTTGGTATATAAATCGTCCTTGTAGGATGTATGGTTTGGGAGTTATGACGGAAAAAGCACATGTTTGGCCAGCTTCCACTCCAAAAAGTGTTCTACAACTCCTAAACTACAAGAGATAGAGCAAACGGCATTTGGACAAAGGAGTGTCCCTTCTTAAGGACGAGGACCTGGTGCTCATTTTAATGCATGAATCGTCCTTATCTGATATGTAGTTTTTATTTTAGAAAATAAATAAAAAAAATAAAAATTGACAAAAAAGGGCACATGAAATTAACATGAAATCTAATTTTTAAAATTATTTTAAGGATACAGTCTTGTGAACAGTAGCTTAAGGAACATTTTGATGCATAAATCGTCCTTTTATGATGTATGGTTTAGAAGTTATGGCTAAAAAATCAAAAAAATCGCAAAAAACCACGCCAAAAACTATGATTCATGTAAAAAATTTTAACTAAGATTCTTGAAAAAAAATCAAATTCCAGAAAACTTTTTTCTGAATATGCAGTCTTGTGTATATATGTATAAGAAACAATTTGGTGTATAAATCGTCCTTGTAGGATGTATGGTTTGGGAGTTATGACGGAAAAAGCACATGTTTTTGGCCAGCTTTCACTCCAAAAAGTGTTCTACAACTCCTAAACTACAAGAGATAGAGCAAACGGTATTTGGACAAAGGAGTGTCCCTTCCTAAGGACGAGGACCTGGTGCTCATTTTAATGCATGAATCGTCCTTTTATGATGTATGGTTTAGAAGTTATGGCTAAAAAATAAAAAAAAAATCGCAAAAAACCACGTCAAAAACTATGATTCATGTAAAAAATTTTAACTAAGATTCTTGAAAAAAAATCAAATTCCAGAAAACTTTTTTCTGAATATGCAGTCTTGTGTATATATGTATTAGAAACAATTTGGTGTATAAATCGTCCTTGTAGGATGTATGGTTTGGGAGTTATGACGGAAAAAGCACATGTTTGGCCAGCTTCCACTCCAAAAAGTGTTCTACAACTCCTAAACTACAAGAGATAGAGCAAACGGCATTTGGACAAAGGAGTATCCCTTCTTAAGGACGAGGACCAGGTGCTCATTTTAATGCATGAATCGTCCTTATCTGATATGTAGTTTTTATTTTAGAAAATAAATAACAAAAATAAAAATTGACAAAAAAGGGCACATGAAATTAACATGAAATCTAATTTTTAAAATTATTTTAAGGATACAGTCTTGTGGGCAGTAGCTTAAGGAACATTTTGATGCATAAATCGTCCTTTTATGATGTATGGTTTAGAAGTTATGGCTAAAAAATCAAAAAAATCGCAAAAAACCACGTCAAAAACTATGATTCATGTAAAAAATTGTAACTAAGATTCTTGAAAAAAAATCAAATTCCAGAAAACTTTTTTCTGAATATGCAGTCTTGTGTATATATGTATAAGAAACAATTTGGTGTATAAATCGTCCTTGTAGGATGTATGGTTTGGGAGTTATGACGGAAAAAGCATATGTTTTTGGCCAGCTTCCACTCCAAAAAGTGTTCTACAACTCCTAAACTACAAGAGATAGAGCAAACGGTATTTGGACAAAGGAGTGTCCCTTCTTAAGGACGAGGACCTGGTGCTCATTTTAATGCATGAATCGTCCTTATCTGATATGTAGTTTTTATTTTAGAAAATAAATAAAAAAAATAAAAATTGACAAAAAAGGGCACATGAAATTAACATGAAATCTAATTTTTAAAATTATTTTAAGGATACAGTCTTGTGAACAGTAGCTTAAGGAACATTTTGATGCATAAATCGTCCTTTTATGATGTATGGTTTAGAAGTTATGGCTAAAAAATCAAAAAAATCGCAAAAAACCACGCCAAAAACTATGATTCATGTAAAAAATTTTAACTAAGATTCTTGAAAAAAAATCAAATTCCAGAAAACTTTTTTCTGAATATGCAGTCTTGTGTATATATGTATAAGAAACAATTTGGTGTATAAATCGTCCTTGTAGGATGTATGGTTTGGGAGTTATGACGGAAAAAGCACATGTTTTTGGCCAGCTTTCACTCCAAAAAGTGTTCTACAACTCCTAAACTACAAGAGATAGAGCAAACGGTATTTGGACAAAGGAGTGTCCCTTCCTAAGGACGAGGACCTGGTGCTCATTTTAATGCATGAATCGTCCTTTTATGATGTATGGTTTAGAAGTTATGGCTAAAAAATCAAAAAAATCGCAAAAAACCACGTCAAAAACTATGATTCATGTAAAAAATTTTAACTAAGATTCTTGAAAAAAAATCAAATTCCAGAAAAATCGAATTCCTGGAGTTATGACGGAAAAAGCACTTGTTTGGCCAGCTTCCACTCCAAAAAGTGTTCTACAACTCCTAAGCTACAAGAGATAGAGCAAACGGCATTTGGACAAAGGAGTGTCCCTTCTTAAGGACGAGGACCTGGTGCTCATTTTAATGCATGAATCGTCCTTATCTGATATGTAGTTTTTATTTTAGAAAATAAATAAAAAAAATAAAAATTGACAAAAAAGGGCACATGAAATTAACATGAAATCTAATTTTTAAAATTATTTTAAGGATACAGTCTTGTGGGCAGTAGCTTAAGGAACATTTTGATGCATAAATCGTCCTTTTATGATGTATGGTTTAGAAGTTATGGCTAAAAAATCAAAAAAATCGCAAAAAACCACGCCAAAAACTATGATTCATGTAAAAAATTTTAACTAAGATTCTTGAAAAAAAATCAAATTCCAGAAAACTTTTTTCTGAATATGCACTCTTGTGTATATATGTATTAGAAACAATTTGGTATATAAATCGTCCTTGTAGGATGTATGGTTTGGGAGTTATGACGGAAAAAGCACATGTTTGGCCAGCTTCCACTCCAAAAAGTGTTCTACAACTCCTAAACTACAAGAGATAGAGCAAACGGCATTTGGACAAAGGAGTGTCCCTTCTTAAGGACGAGGACCTGGTGCTCATTTTAATGCATGAATCGTCCTTATCTGATATGTAGTTTTTATTTTAGAAAATAAATAAAAAAAATAAAAATTGACAAAAAAGGGCACATGAAATTAACATGAAATCTAATTTTTAAAATTATTTTAAGGATACAGTCTTGTGGGCAGTAGCTTAAGGAACATTTTGATGCATAAATCGTCCTTTTATGATGTATGGTTTAGAAGTTATGGCTAAAAAATCAAAAAAATCGCAAAAAACCACGCCAAAAACTATGATTCATGTAAAAAATTTTAACTAAGATTCTTGAAAAAAAATCAAATTCCAGAAAACTTTTTTCTGAATATGCAGTCTTGTGTATATATGTATAAGAAACAATTTGGTGTATAAATCGTCCTTGTAGGATGTATGGTTTGGGAGTTATGACGGAAAAAGCACATGTTTTTGGCCAGCTTTCACTCCAAAAAGTGTTCTACAACTCCTAAACTACAAGAGATAGAGCAAACGGTATTTGGACAAAGGAGTGTCCCTTCCTAAGGACGAGGACCTGGTGCTCATTTTAATGCATGAATCGTCCTTTTATGATGTATGGTTTAGAAGTTATGGCTAAAAAATAAAAAAAAATCGCAAAAAACCACGTCAAAAACTATGATTCATGTAAAAAATTTTAACTAAGATTCTTGAAAAAAAATCAAATTCCAGAAAACTTTTTTCTGAATATGCAGTCTTGTGTATATATGTATTAGAAACAATTTGGTGTATAAATCGTCCTTGTAGGATGTATGGTTTGGGAGTTATGACGGAAAAAGCACATGTTTGGCCAGCTTCCACTCCAAAAAGTGTTCTACAACTCCTAAACTACAAGAGATAGAGCAAACGGCATTTGGACAAAGGAGTATCCCTTCTTAAGGACGAGGACGTGGTGCTCATTTTAATGCATGAATCGTCCTTATCTGATATGTAGTTTTTATTTTAGAAAATAAATAAAAAAAATAAAAATTGACAAAAAAGGGCACATGAAATTAACATGAAATCTAATTTTTAAAATTATTTTAAGGATACAGTCTTGTGGGCAGTAGCTTAAGGAACATTTTGATGCATAAATCGTCCTTTTATGATGTATGGTTTAGAAGTTATGGCTAAAAAATCAAAAAAATCGCAAAAAACCACGTCAAAAACTATGATTCATGTAAAAAATTTTAACTAAGATTCTTGAAAAAAAATCAAATTCCAGAAAACTTTTTTCTGAATATGCAGTCTTGTGTATATATGTATAAGAAACAATTTGGTGTATAAATCGTCCTTGTAGGATGTATGGTTTGGGAGTTATGACGGAAAAAGCATATGTTTTTGGCCAGCTTCCACTCCAAAAAGTGTTCTACAACTCCTAAACTACAAGAGATAGAGCAAACGGTATTTGGACAAAGGAGTGTCCCTTCTTAAGGACGAGGACCTGGTGCTCATTTTAATGCATGAATCGTCCTTATCTGATATGTAGTTTTTATTTTTTAATAAAAAAAATAAAAATTGACAAAAAAGGGCACATGAAATTAACATGAAATCTAATTTTTAAAATTATTTTAAGGATACAGTCTTGTGGGCAGTAGCTTAAGGAACATTTTGATGCATAAATCGTCCTTTTATGATGTATGGTTTAGAAGTTATGGCTAAAAAATCAAAAAAATCGCAAAAAACCACGTCAAAAACTATGATTCATGTAAAAAATTTTAACTAAGATTCTTGAAAAAAAATCAAATTCCAGAAAAATCGAATTCCTGGAGTTATGACGGAAAAAGCACTTGTTTGGCCAGCTTCCACTCCAAAAAGTGTTCTACAACTCCTAAGCTACAAGAGATAGAGCAAACGGCATTTGGACAAAGGAGTATCCCTTCTTAAGGACGAGGACCTGGTGCTCATTTTAATGCATGAATCGTCCTTATCTGATATGTAGTTTTTATTTTAGAAAATAAATAAAAAAAATAAAAATTGACAAAAAAGGGCACATGAAATTAACATGAAATCTAATTTTTAAAATTATTTTAAGGATACAGTCTTGTGGGCAGTAGCTTAAGGAACATTTTGATGCATAAATCGTCCTTTTATGATGTATGGTTTAGAAGTTATGGCTAAAAAATAAAAAAAATCGCAAAAAACCACGTCAAAAACTATGATTCATGTAAAAAATTTTAACTAAGATTCTTGAAAAAAAATCAAATTCCAGAAAACTTTATTCTGAATATGCACTCTTGTGTATATATGTATTAGGAACAATTTGGTATATAAATCGTCCTTGTAGGATGTATGGTTTGGGAGTTATGACGGAAAAAGCACATGTTTGGCCAGCTTCCACTCCAAAAAGTGTTCTACAACTCCTAAACTACAAGAGATAGAGCAAACGGCATTTGGACAAAGGAGTATCCCTTCTTAAGGACGAGGACCAGGTGCTCATTTTAATGCATGAATCGTCCTTATCTGATATGTAGTTTTTATTTTAGAAAATAAATAACAAAAATAAAAATTGACAAAAAAGGGCACATGAAATTAACATGAAATCTAATTTTTAAAATTATTTTAAGGATACAGTCTTGTGGGCAGTAGCTTAAGGAACATTTTGATGCATAAATCGTCCTTTTATGATGTATGGTTTAGAAGTTATGGCTAAAAAATCAAAAAAATCGCAAAAAACCACGTCAAAAACTATGATTCATGTAAAAAATTGTAACTAAGATTCTTGAAAAAAAATCAAATTCCAGAAAACTTTTTTCTGAATATGCAGTCTTGTGTATATATGTATAAGAAACAATTTGGTGTATAAATCGTCCTTGTAGGATGTATGGTTTGGGAGTTATGACGGAAAAAGCATATGTTTTTGGCCAGCTTCCACTCCAAAAAGTGTTCTACAACTCCTAAACTACAAGAGATAGAGCAAACGGTATTTGGACAAAGGAGTGTCCCTTCTTAAGGACGAGGACCTGGTGCTCATTTTAATGCATGAATCGTCCTTATCTGATATGTAGTTTTTATTTTAGAAAATAAATAAAAAAAATAAAAATTGACAAAAAAGGGCACATGAAATTAACATGAAATCTAATTTTTAAAATTATTTTAAGGATACAGTCTTGTGAACAGTAGCTTAAGGAACATTTTGATGCATAAATCGTCCTTTTATGATGTATGGTTTAGAAGTTATGGCTAAAAAATCAAAAAAATCGCAAAAAACCACGCCAAAAACTATGATTCATGTAAAAAATTTTAACTAAGATTCTTGAAAAAAAATCAAATTCCAGAAAACTTTTTTCTGAATATGCAGTCTTGTGTATATATGTATAAGAAACAATTTGGTGTATAAATCGTCCTTGTAGGATGTATGGTTTGGGAGTTATGACGGAAAAAGCACATGTTTTTGGCCAGCTTTCACTCCAAAAAGTGTTCTACAACTCCTAAACTACAAGAGATAGAGCAAACGGTATTTGGACAAAGGAGTGTCCCTTCCTAAGGACGAGGACCTGGTGCTCATTTTAATGCATGAATCGTCCTTTTATGATGTATGGTTTAGAAGTTATGGCTAAAAAATCAAAAAAATCGCAAAAAACCACGTCAAAAACTATGATTCATGTAAAAAATTTTAACTAAGATTCTTGAAAAAAAATCAAATTCCAGAAAAATCGAATTCCTGGAGTTATGACGGAAAAAGCACTTGTTTGGCCAGCTTCCACTCCAAAAAGTGTTCTACAACTCCTAAGCTACAAGAGATAGAGCAAACGGCATTTGGACAAAGGAGTATCCCTTCTTAAGGACGAGGACCTGGTGCTCATTTTAATGCATGAATCGTCCTTATCTGATATGTAGTTTTTATTTTAGAAAATAAATAAAAAAAATAAAAATTGACAAAAAAGGGCACATGAAATTAACATGAAATCTAATTTTTAAAATTATTTTAAGGATACAGTCTTGTGAACAGTAGCTTAAGGAACATTTTGATGCATAAATCGTCCTTTTATGATGTATGGTTTAGAAGTTATGGCTAAAAAATCAAAAAAATCGCAAAAAACCACGTCAAAAACTATGATTCATGTAAAAAATTTTAACTAAGATTCTTGAAAAAAAATCAAATTCCAGAAAACTTTTTTCTGAATATGCACTCTTGTGTATATATGTATTAGAAACAATTTGGTATATAAATCGTCCTTGTAGGATGTATGGTTTGGGAGTTATGACGGAAAAAGCACATGTTTGGCCAGCTTCCACTCCAAAAAGTGTTCTACAACTCCTAAACTACAAGAGATAGAGCAAACGGCATTTGGACAAAGGAGTGTCCCTTCTTAAGGACGAGGACCTGGTGCTCATTTTAATGCATGAATCGTCCTTATCTGATATGTAGTTTTTATTTTAGAAAATAAATAAAAAAAATAAAAATTGACAAAAAAGGGCACATGAAATTAACATGAAATCTAATTTTTAAAATTATTTTAAGGATACAGTCTTGTGGGCAGTAGCTTAAGGAACATTTTGATGCATAAATCGTCCTTTTATGATGTATGGTTTAGAAGTTATGGCTAAAAAATCAAAAAAATCGCAAAAAACCACGCCAAAAACTATGATTCATGTAAAAAATTTTAACTAAGATTCTTGAAAAAAAATCAAATTCCAGAAAACTTTTTTCTGAATATGCAGTCTTGTGTATATATGTATAAGAAACAATTTGGTGTATAAATCGTCCTTGTAGGATGTATGGTTTGGGAGTTATGACGGAAAAAGCACATGTTTTTGGCCAGCTTTCACTCCAAAAAGTGTTCTACAACTCCTAAACTACAAGAGATAGAGCAAACGGTATTTGGACAAAGGAGTGTCCCTTCCTAAGGACGAGGACCTGGTGC
Organism: Dichetophora obliterata; assembly: GCA_963920525.1. NCBI lineage: Eukaryota > Metazoa > Arthropoda > Insecta > Diptera > Sciomyzidae > Dichetophora > Dichetophora obliterata. The sequence continues at coordinate 280,209,561 of OY986435.1, forward strand.
TCATTTTAATGCATGAATCGTCCTTTTATGATGTATGGTTTAGAAGTTATGGCTAAAAAATAAAAAAAAATCGCAAAAAACCACGTCAAAAACTATGATTCATGTAAAAAATTTTAACTAAGATTCTTGAAAAAAAATCAAATTCCAGAAAACTTTTTTCTGAATATGCAGTCTTGTGTATATATGTATTAGAAACAATTTGGTGTATAAATCGTCCTTGTAGGATGTATGGTTTGGGAGTTATGACGGAAAAAGCACATGTTTGGCCAGCTTCCACTCCAAAAAGTGTTCTACAACTCCTAAACTACAAGAGATAGAGCAAACGGCATTTGGACAAAGGAGTATCCCTTCTTAAGGACGAGGACGTGGTGCTCATTTTAATGCATGAATCGTCCTTATCTGATATGTAGTTTTTATTTTAGAAAATAAATAAAAAAAATAAAAATTGACAAAAAAGGGCACATGAAATTAACATGAAATCTAATTTTTAAAATTATTTTAAGGATACAGTCTTGTGGGCAGTAGCTTAAGGAACATTTTGATGCATAAATCGTCCTTTTATGATGTATGGTTTAGAAGTTATGGCTAAAAAATCAAAAAAATCGCAAAAAACCACGTCAAAAACTATGATTCATGTAAAAAATTTTAACTAAGATTCTTGAAAAAAAATCAAATTCCAGAAAACTTTTTTCTGAATATGCAGTCTTGTGTATATATGTATAAGAAACAATTTGGTGTATAAATCGTCCTTGTAGGATGTATGGTTTGGGAGTTATGACGGAAAAAGCATATGTTTTTGGCCAGCTTCCACTCCAAAAAGTGTTCTACAACTCCTAAACTACAAGAGATAGAGCAAACGGTATTTGGACAAAGGAGTGTCCCTTCTTAAGGACGAGGACCTGGTGCTCATTTTAATGCATGAATCGTCCTTATCTGATATGTAGTTTTTATTTTTTAATAAAAAAAATAAAAATTGACAAAAAAGGGCACATGAAATTAACATGAAATCTAATTTTTAAAATTATTTTAAGGATACAGTCTTGTGGACAGTAGCTTAAGGAACATTTTGATGCATAAATCGTCCTTTTATGATGTATGGTTTAGAAGTTATGGCTAAAAAATCAAAAAAATCGCAAAAAACCACGTCAAAAACTATGATTCATGTAAAAAATTTTAACTAAGATTCTTGAAAAAAAATCAAATTCCAGAAAAATCGAATTCCTGGAGTTATGACGGAAAAAGCACTTGTTTGGCCAGCTTCCACTCCAAAAAGTGTTCTACAACTCCTAAGCTACAAGAGATAGAGCAAACGGCATTTGGACAAAGGAGTATCCCTTCTTAAGGACGAGGACCTGGTGCTCATTTTAATGCATGAATCGTCCTTATCTGATATGTAGTTTTTATTTTAGAAAATAAATAAAAAAAATAAAAATTGACAAAAAAGGGCACATGAAATTAACATGAAATCTAATTTTTAAAATTATTTTAAGGATACAGTCTTGTGGGCAGTAGCTTAAGGAACATTTTGATGCATAAATCGTCCTTTTATGATGTATGGTTTAGAAGTTATGGCTAAAAAATAAAAAAAATCGCAAAAAACCACGTCAAAAACTATGATTCATGTAAAAAATTTTAACTAAGATTCTTGAAAAAAAATCAAATTCCAGAAAACTTTATTCTGAATATGCACTCTTGTGTATATATGTATTAGGAACAATTTGGTATATAAATCGTCCTTGTAGGATGTATGGTTTGGGAGTTATGACGGAAAAAGCACATGTTTGGCCAGCTTCCACTCCAAAAAGTGTTCTACAACTCCTAAACTACAAGAGATAGAGCAAACGGCATTTGGACAAAGGAGTGTCCCTTCTTAAGGACGAGGACCAGGTGCTCATTTTAATGCATGAATCGTCCTTATCTGATATGTAGTTTTTATTTTAGAAAATAAATAAAAAAAATAAAAATTGACAAAAAAGGGCACATGAAATTAACATGAAATCTAATTTTTAAAATTATTTTAAGGATACAGTCTTGTGAACAGTAGCTTAAGGAACATTTTGATGCATAAATCGTCCTTTTATGATGTATGGTTTAGAAGGTATGGCTAAAAAATCAAAAAAATCGCAAAAAACCACGCCAAAAACTATGATTCATGTAAAAAATTTTAACTAAGATTCTTGAAAAAAAATCAAATTCCAGAAAACTTTTTTCTGAATATGCAGTCTTGTGTATATATGTATAAGAAACAATTTGGTGTATAAATCGTCCTTGTAGGATGTATGGTTTGGGAGTTATGACGGAAAAAGCACATGTTTTTGGCCAGCTTTCACTCCAAAAAGTGTTCTACAACTCCTAAACTACAAGAGATAGAGCAAACGGTATTTGGACAAAGGAGTGTCCCTTCCTAAGGACGAGGACCTGGTGCTCATTTTAATGCATGAATCGTCCTTTTATGATGTATGGTTTAGAAGTTATGGCTAAAAAATCAAAAAAAATCGCAAAAAACCACGTCAAAAACTATGATTCATGTAAAAAATTTTAACTAAGATTCTTGAAAAAAAATCAAATTCCAGAAAACTTTTTTCTGAATATGCAGTCTTGTGTATATATGTATTAGAAACAATTTGGTGTATAAATCGTCCTTGTAGGATGTATGGTTTGGGAGTTATGACGGAAAAAGCACATGTTTGGCCAGCTTCCACTCCAAAAAGTGTTCTACAACTCCTAAACTACAAGAGATAGAGCAAACGGCATTTGGACAAAGGAGTATCCCTTCTTAAGGACGAGGACGTGGTGCTCATTTTAATGCATGAATCGTCCTTATCTGATATGTAGTTTTTATTTTAGAAAATAAATAAAAAAAATAAAAATTGACAAAAAAGGGCACATGAAATTAACATGAAATCTAATTTTTAAAATTATTTTAAGGATACAGTCTTGTGGGCAGTAGCTTAAGGAACATTTTGATGCATAAATCGTCCTTTTATGATGTATGGTTTAGAAGTTATGGCTAAAAAATCAAAAAAATCGCAAAAAACCACGTCAAAAACTATGATTCATGTAAAAAATTTTAACTAAGATTCTTGAAAAAAAATCAAATTCCAGAAAACTTTTTTCTGAATATGCAGTCTTGTGTATATATGTATAAGAAACAATTTGGTGTATAAATCGTCCTTGTAGGATGTATGGTTTGGGAGTTATGACGGAAAAAGCATATGTTTTTGGCCAGCTTCCACTCCAAAAAGTGTTCTACAACTCCTAAACTACAAGAGATAGAGCAAACGGTATTTGGACAAAGGAGTGTCCCTTCTTAAGGACGAGGACCTGGTGCTCATTTTAATGCATGAATCGTCCTTATCTGATATGTAGTTTTTATTTTAGAAAATAAATAAAAAAAATAAAAATTGACAAAAAAGGGCACATGAAATTAACATGAAATCTAATTTTTAAAATTATTTTAAGGATACAGTCTTGTGGGCAGTAGCTTAAGGAACATTTTGATGCATAAATCGTCCTTTTATGATGTATGGTTTAGAAGTTATGGCTAAAAAATCAAAAAAATCGCAAAAAACCACGTCAAAAACTATGATTCATGTAAAAAATTTTAACTAAGATTCTTGAAAAAAAATCAAATTCCAGAAAACTTTTTTCTGAGTATGCAGTCTTGTGTATATATGTATTAGAAACAATTTGGTGTATAAATCGTCCTTGTAGGATGTATGGTTTGGGAGTTATGACGGAAAAAGCACTTGTTTGGCCAGCTTCCACTCCAAAAAGTGTTCTACAACTCCTAAGCTACAAGAGATAGAGCAAACGGCATTTGGACAAAGGAGTATCCCTTCTTAAGGCCGAGGACCTGGTGCTCATTTTAATGCATGAATCGTCCTTATCTGATATGTAGTTTTTATTTTAGAAAATAAATAAAAAAAATAAAAATTGACAAAAAAGGGCACATGAAATTAACATGAAATCTAATTTTTAAAATTATTTTAAGGATACAGTCTTGTGGGCAGTAGCTTAAGGAACATTTTGATGCATAAATCGTCCTTTTATGATGTATGGTTTAGAAGTTATGGCTAAAAAATCAAAAAAATCGCAAAAAACCACGTCAAAAACTATGATTCATGTAAAAAATTTTAACTAAGATTCTTGAAAAAAAATCAAATTCCAGAAAACTTTTTTCTGAATATGCACTCTTGTGTATATATGTATTAGAAACAATTTGGTATATAAATCGTCCTTGTAGGATGTATGGTTTGGGAGTTATGACGGAAAAAGCACATGTTTGGCCAGCTTCCACTCCAAAAAGTGTTCTACAACTCCTAAACTACAAGAGATAGAGCAAACGGCATTTGGACAAAGGAGTATCCCTTCTTAAGGACGAGGACCTGGTGCTCATTTTAATGCATGAATCGTCCTTATCTGATATGTAGTTTTTATTTTAGAAAATAAATAAAAAAAATAAAAATTGACAAAAAAGGGCACATGAAATTAACATGAAATCTAATTTTTAAAATTATTTTAAGGATACAGTCTTGTGGGCAGTAGCTTAAGGAACATTTTGATGCATAAATCGTCCTTTTATGATGTATGGTTTGAAGTTATGGCTAAAAAATAAAAAAAAATCGCAAAAAACCACGTCAAAAACTATGATTCATGTAAAAAATTTTAACTAAGATTCTTGAAAAAAAATCAAATTCCAGAAAACTTTTTTCTGAATATGCAGTCTTGTGTATATATGTATTAGAAACAATTTGGTGTATAAATCGTCCTTGTAGGATGTATGGTTTGGGAGTTATGACGGAAAAAGCACTTGTTTGGCCAGCTTCCACTCCAAAAAGTGTTCTACAACTCCTAAGCTACAAGAGATAGAGCAAACGGCATTTGGACAAAGGAGTATCCCTTCTTAAGGCCGAGGACCTGGTGCTCATTTTAATGCATGAATCGTCCTTATCTGATATGTAGTTTTTATTTTAGAAAATAAATAAAAAAAATAAAAATTGACAAAAAAGGGCACATGAAATTAACATGAAATCTAATTTTTAAAATTATTTTAAGGATACAGTCTTGTGGGCAGTAGCTTAAGGAACATTTTGATGCATAAATCGTCCTTTTATGATGTATGGTTTAGAAGTTATGGCTAAAAAATCAAAAAAATCGCAAAAAACCACGTCAAAAACTATGATTCATGTAAAAAATTTTAACTAAGATTCTTGAAAAAAATCAAATTCCAGAAAACTTTTTTCTGAATATGCACTCTTGTGTATATATGTATTAGAAACAATTTGGTATATAAATCGTCCTTGTAGGATGTATGGTTTGGGAGTTATGACGGAAAAAGCACATGTTTGGCCAGCTTCCACTCCAAAAAGTGTTCTACAACTCCTAAACTACAAGAGATAGAGCAAACGGCATTTGGACAAAGGAGTATCCCTTCTTAAGGACGAGGACCTGGTGCTCATTTTAATGCATGAATCGTCCTTATCTGATATGTAGTTTTTATTTTAGAAAATAAATAAAAAAAATAAAAATTGACAAAAAAGGGCACATGAAATTAACATGAAATCTAATTTTTAAAATTATTTTAAGGATACAGTCTTGTGGGCAGTAGCTTAAGGAACATTTTGATGCATAAATCGTCCTTTTATGATGTATGGTTTGAAGTTATGGCTAAAAAATAAAAAAAAATCGCAAAAAACCACGTCAAAAACTATGATTCATGTAAAAAATTTTAACTAAGATTCTTGAAAAAAAATCAAATTCCAGAAAACTTTTTTCTGAATATGCACTCTTGTGTATATATGTATTAGAAACAATTTGGTATATAAATCGTTTTTGTAGGATGTATGGTTTGGGAGTTATGACGGAAAAAGCACATGTTTGGCCAGCTTCCACTCCAAAAAGTGTTCTACAACTCCTAAACTACAAGAGATAGAGCAAACGGCATTTGGACAACAGAGTGTCCCTTCTTAAGGACGAGGACCTGGTGCTCATTTTAATGCATGAATCGTCCTTATCTGATATGTAGTTTTTATTTTAGAAAATAAATAAAAAAAATAAAAATTGACAAAAAAGGGCACATGAAATTAACATGAAATCTAATTTTTAAAATTATTTTAAGGATACAGTCTTGTGGGCAGTAGCTTAAGGAACATTTTGATGCATAAATCGTCCTTTTATGATGTATGGTTTAGAAGTTATGGCTAAAAAATCAAAAAAATCGCAAAAAACCACGTCAAAAACTATGATTCATGTAAAAAATTTTAACTAAGATTCTTGAAAAAAAATCAAAGTCCAGAAAACTTTTTTCTGAATATGCAGTCTTGTGTATATATGTATAAGAAACAATTTGGTGTATAAATCGTCCTTGTAGGATGTATGGTTTGGGAGTTATGACGGAAAAAGCATATGTTTTTGGCCAGCTTCCACTCCAAAAAGTGTTCTACAACTCCTAAACTACAAGAGATAGAGCAAACGGTATTTGGACAAAGGAGTGTCCCTTCTTAAGGACGAGGACCTGGTGCTCATTTTAATGCATGAATCGTCCTTATCTGATATGTAGTTTTTATTTTAGAAAATAAATAAAAAAAATAAAAATTGACAAAAAAGGGCACATGAAATTAACATGAAATCTAATTTTTAAAATTATTTTAAGGATACAGTCTTGTGGACAGTAGCTTAAGGAACATTTTGATGCATAAATCGTCCTTTTATGATGTATGGTTTAGAAGTTATGGCTAAAAAATCAAAAAAATCGCAAAAAACCACGTCAAAAACTATGATTCATGTAAAAAATTTTAACTAAGATTCTTGAAAAAAAATCAAATTCCAGAAAAATCGAATTCCTGGAGTTATGACGGAAAAAGCACTTGTTTGGCCAGCTTCCACTCCAAAAAGTGTTCTACAACTCCTAAGCTACAAGAGATAGAGCAAACGGCATTTGGACAAAGGAGTATCCCTTCTTAAGGACGAGGACCTGGTGCTCATTTTAATGCATGAATCGTCCTTATCTGATATGTAGTTTTTATTTTAGAAAATAAATAAAAAAAATAAAAATTGACAAAAAAGGGCACATGAAATTAACATGAAATCTAATTTTTAAAATTATTTTAAGGATACAGTCTTGTGGGCAGTAGCTTAAGGAACATTTTGATGCATAAATCGTCCTTTTATGATGTATGGTTTAGAAGTTATGGCTAAAAAATAAAAAAAATCGCAAAAAACCACGTCAAAAACTATGATTCATGTAAAAAATTTTAACTAAGATTCTTGAAAAAAAATCAAATTCCAGAAAACTTTATTCTGAATATGCACTCTTGTGTATATATGTATTAGAAACAATTTGGTATATAAATCGTCCTTGTAGGATGTATGGTTTGGGAGTTATGACGGAAAAAGCACATGTTTTTGGCCAGCTTTCACTCCAAAAAGTGTTCTACAACTCCTAAACTACAAGAGATAGAGCAAACGGTATTTGGACAAAGGAGTGTCCCTTCCTAAGGACGAGGACCTGGTGCTCATTTTAATGCATGAATCGTCCTTTTATGATGTATGGTTTAGAAGTTATGGCTAAAAAATAAAAAAAAATCGCAAAAAACCACGTCAAAAACTATGATTCATGTAAAAAATTTTAACTAAGATTCTTGAAAAAAAATCAAATTTCAGAAAACTTTTTTCTGAATATGCAGTCTTGTGTATATATGTATTAGAAACAATTTGGTGTATAAATCGTCCTTGTAGGATGTATGGTTTGGGAGTTATGACGGAAAAAGCACATGTTTGGCCAGCTTCCACTCCAAAAAGTGTTCTACAACTCCTAAACTACAAGAGATAGAGCAAACGGCATTTGGACAAAGGAGTATCCCTTCTTAAGGACGAGGACGTGGTGCTCATTTTAATGCATGAATCGTCCTTATCTGATATGTAGTTTTTATTTTAGAAAATAAATAAAAAAAATAAAAATTGACAAAAAAGGGCACATGAAATTAACATGAAATCTAATTTTTAAAATTATTTTAAGGATACAGTCTTGTGGGCAGTAGCTTAAGGAACATTTTGATGCATAAATCGTCCTTTTATGATGTATGGTTTAGAAGTTATGGCTAAAAAATCAAAAAAATCGCAAAAAACCACGTCAAAAACTATGATTCATGTAAAAAATTTTAACTAAGATTCTTGAAAAAAAATCAAATTTCAGAAAACTTTTTTCTGAATATGCAGTCTTGTGTATATATGTATTAGAAACAATTTGGTGTATAAATCGTCCTTGTAGGATGTATGGTTTGGGAGTTATGACGGAAAAAGCACATGTTTGGCCAGCTTCCACTCCAAAAAGTGTTCTACAACTCCTAAACTACAAGAGATAGAGCAAACGGCATTTGGACAAAGGAGTATCCCTTCTTAAGGACGAGGACGTGGTGCTCATTTTAATGCATGAATCGTCCTTATCTGATATGTAGTTTTTATTTTAGAAAATAAATAAAAAAAATAAAAATTGACAAAAAAGGGCACATGAAATTAACATGAAATCTAATTTTTAAAATTATTTTAAGGATACAGTCTTGTGGGCAGTAGCTTAAGGAACATTTTGATGCATAAATCGTCCTTTTATGATGTATGGTTTAGAAGTTATGGCTAAAAAATCAAAAAAATCGCAAAAAACCACGTCAAAAACTATGATTCATGTAAAAAATTTTAACTAAGATTCTTGAAAAAAAATCAAATTCCAGAAAACTTTTTTCTGAATATGCAGTCTTGTGTATATATGTATAAGAAACAATTTGGTGTATAAATCGTCCTTGTAGGATGTATGGTTTGGGAGTTATGACGGAAAAAGCATATGTTTTTGGCCAGCTTCCACTCCAAAAAGTGTTCTACAACTCCTAAACTACAAGAGATAGAGCAAACGGCATTTGGACAAAGGAGTATCCCTTCTTAAGGCCGAGGACCTGGTGCTCATTTTAATGCATGAATCGTCCTTATCTGATATGTAGTTTTTATTTTAGAAAATAAATAAAAAAAATAAAAATTGACAAAAAAGGGCACATGAAATTAACATGAAATCTAATTTTTAAAATTATTTTAAGGATACAGTCTTGTGGGCAGTAGCTTAAGGAACATTTTGATGCATAAATCGTCCTTTTATGATGTATGGTTTAGAAGTTATGGCTAAAAAATCAAAAAAATCGCAAAAAACCACGTCAAAAACTATGATTCATGTAAAAAATTTTAACTAAGATTCTTGAAAAAAAATCAAATTCCAGAAAACTTTTTTCTGAATATGCACTCTTGTGTATATATGTATTAGAAACAATTTGGTATATAAATCGTCCTTGTAGGATGTATGGTTTGGGAGTTATGACGGAAAAAGCACATGTTTGGCCAGCTTCCACTCCAAAAAGTGTTCTACAACTCCTAAACTACAAGAGATAGAGCAAACGGCATTTGGACAAAGGAGTATCCCTTCTTAAGGACGAGGACCTGGTGCTCATTTTAATGCATGAATCGTCCTTATCTGATATGTAGTTTTTATTTTAGAAAATAAATAAAAAAAATAAAAATTGACAAAAAAGGGCACATGAAATTAACATGAAATCTAATTTTTAAAATTATTTTAAGGATACAGTCTTGTGGGCAGTAGCTTAAGGAACATTTTGATGCATAAATCGTCCTTTTATGATGTATGGTTTGAAGTTATGGCTAAAAAATAAAAAAAAATCGCAAAAAACCACGTCAAAAACAATGATTCATGTAAAAAATTTTAACTAAGATTCTTGAAAAAAAATCAAATTCCAGAAAACTTTTTTCTGAATATGCACTCTTGTGTATATATGTATTAGAAACAATTTGGTATATAAATCGTTTTTGTAGGATGTATGGTTTGGGAGTTATGACGGAAAAAGCACATGTTTGGCCAGCTTCCACTCCAAAAAGTGTTCTACAACTCCTAAACTACAAGAGATAGAGCAAACGGCATTTGGACAACAGAGTGTCCCTTCTTAAGGACGAGGACCTGGTGCTCATTTTAATGCATGAATCGTCCTTATCTGATATGTAGTTTTTATTTTAGAAAATAAATAAAAAAAATAAAAATTGACAAAAAAGGGCACATGAAATTAACATGAAATCTAATTTTTAAAATTATTTTAAGGATACAGTCTTGTGGGCAGTAGCTTAAGGAACATTTTGATGCATAAATCGTCCTTTTATGATGTATGGTTTAGAAGTTATGGCTAAAAAATCAAAAAAATCGCAAAAAACCACGTCAAAAACTATGATTCATGTAAAAAATTTTAACTAAGATTCTTGAAAAAAAATCAAATTCCAGAAAACTTTTTTCTGAATATGCAGTCTTGTGTATATATGTATAAGAAACAATTTGGTGTATAAATCGTCCTTGTAGGATGTATGGTTTGGGAGTTATGACGGAAAAAGCATATGTTTTTGGCCAGCTTCCACTCCAAAAAGTGTTCTACAACTCCTAAACTACAAGAGATAGAGCAAACGGTATTTGGACAAAGGAGTATCCCTTCTTAAGGACGAGGACCTGGTGCTCATTTTAATGCATGAATCGTCCTTATCTGATATGTAGTTTTTATTTTAGAAAATAAATAAAAAAAATAAAAATTGACAAAAAAGGGCACATGAAATTAACATGAAATCTAATTTTTAAAATTATTTTAAGGATACAGTCTTGTGGGCAGTAGCTTAAGGAACATTTTGATGCATAAATCGTCCTTTTATGATGTATGGTTTAGAAGTTATGGCTAAAAAATCAAAAAAATCGCAAAAAACCACGTCAAAAACTATGATTCATGTAAAAAATTTTAACTAAGATTCTTGAAAAAAAATCAAATTCCAGAAAACTTTTTTCTGAATATGCACTCTTGTGTATATATGTATTAGAAACAATTTGGTATATAAATCGTCCTTGTAGGATGTATGGTTTGGGAGTTATGACGGAAAAAGCACATGTTTGGCCAGCTTCCACTCCAAAAAGTGTTCTACAACTCCTAAACTACAAGAGATAGAGCAAACGGCATTTGGACAAAGGAGTATCCCTTCTTAAGGACGAGGACCTGGTGCTCATTTTAATGCATGAATCGTCCTTATCTGATATGTAGTTTTTATTTTAGAAAATAAATAAAAAAAATAAAAATTGACAAAAAAGGGCACATGAAATTAACATGAAATCTAATTTTTAAAATTATTTTAAGGATACAGTCTTGTGGGCAGTAGCTTAAGGAACATTTTGATGCATAAATCGTCCTTTTATGATGTATGGTTTGAAGTTATGGCTAAAAAATAAAAAAAAATCGCAAAAAACCACGTCAAAAACAATGATTCATGTAAAAAATTTTAACTAAGATTCTTGAAAAAAAATCAAATTCCAGAAAACTTTTTTCTGAATATGCACTCTTGTGTATATATGTATTAGAAACAATTTGGTGTATAAATCGTCCTTGTAGGATGTATGGTTTGGGAGTTATGACGGAAAAAGCACATGTTTTTGGCCAGCTTCCACTCCAAAAAGTGTTCTACAACTCCTAAACTACAAGAGATAGAGCAAACGGCATTTGGACAAAGGAGTATCCCTTCTTAAGGACGAGGACCTGGTGCTAATCGTCCTTATCTGATATGTAGTTTTTATTTTAGAAAATAAAATTTAGAAAAATAAAAATTGACAAAAAAGGGCACATGAAATTAACATGAAATCTGTTCTGAAAATTCTGAAAAAAAGCTGTGCGGACTTTCGTAAATAGATTCATACACATACATTCATACATTCATATTTTATAATTGAGAACAAAATCTATTTACGAAAGTCCGCACAGCTTTTTTTCAGAATTTGTATATGCTGTAGTGGAGAAAAAGTCTTGAAATTACATGTATTTTACGAATTTCGCTGAGCCAGACCTCCAAAAAATTCGTCCATACAAATTGACCCGCCCTAATATACATACATAGAGTTCATATATATGAACAATTTAGCTCATTGAGGAAATTTTAAGAGTATTTATGTATATTTATATAATAACAATTACGTATTAAACCTGCAAAATAATTAATATTTTCAGTAGTAATTGGATAACTAAAGTCTGCTTATCCTAAGCATTCTATTTTTTAAACTGTTTAGCATCAATTTCTTATATGAATTATATGAATTATAATATTCTATTTTTAATACACAACGCAATATAGAAATGGTGAAAAGATATAAATAAGCTTTAATTTTTTATATTAATTCAATAATGGAATAATTTAAATAAATTGCTTAAATTATATGTATTTTTGATATGGCAATACTTTTGCTTAAAAGAAACAGTTTCAGTAATATATAAAAAATTTAATAAATTGCTATAAGCTCTTAACAAAAATAATTCTAATTTCATATGCCGACTGTAGCTATACAATTAGAATTCACAACGTCTACAAAAAATTTCCAGCTAAGTGCGCCAACAACAATTACCAAGAAAATCTACAAACAAGGACGCACAGAGAAGAACAAGATCATGGCGAAACTTTTTGAACTTTTTGATTTTCATCCTACATGAAGTATGAGCTGCAGTATGAGCTTTTGCAAATTCCTACATGTCCATCCGACCTGTCAAATCCATCCTACATGTAGGATAGTCCGAAACCCTATATTAACATGAAAATTCTTATATAGCAGCAAGGCGGTCGTGGCAGGACGACGTCTTCCAGGGAATACTAATATTTTATGTATAGGTTTTCGCTTCGGTCGGCAGTCCCCTCACTGCTATACTTTTTTTTTATTTAAGAGTGTGAAGTAACATCGAGCGCATGGAGAAGTCTAAACTTTGTGACAACGTGTGACATGGGAGAGCGGTGTGTGTAAAATGGACCAAAACAGAGTTACGTATTAAATGTTCAACTCCTTATCACATGACTAAAAATCCACTCTATGTTTTACCAGTTCAACCAAACCCCACTTTCAAAACACGTTCTTTAAAACATCCCTCTTCTAAAAAACAAAAAAGTGTATTTTCTCAATAAACAAAAGTGCCAAGTATAGGATGGATTGATTGATTACTCTTTCTCAAAGAATTGATGTAAAACTACAAGCAATATTAAGGTGCAGTGACGCAAGAAAACTAGTACTGAAGCTACTCAAAAAAGTTTTAAGCAAATATCAAGTCTTTAACACTTTGATTTCAAAGTTCAATTTTACGCAATCGTCAGAAAAAAAACTCCAATCAAAGCATTTCATAACGTTTCTGATTATTACAAAATGTTTGGGGCACAAATAGATTTAAATGCAACGTGTTTGCGTCAATTTTTAAAAGTGCAGCGTTTTTTTAAAGAATTTACTAGCAACATGCCATGATAGACAAACAGCCAGACAGACAACCAAGCAGACAGACCCACAGACACCCTGTAATTGCTTGATTACCCGTGGAACTCATAAACGGTTTGCGGTCCATTGAGTTTTGTGATGTTGTATATATTTTCATCAGCACTCATATTTTTAACTCTAACACATTTTTGTTCATCCTTTAATTGTGCGCATCTGTATGTGTATGTGTATGTGTGTATATGTGTATATGTGTATATGTGTGTGTCTGTGCTATTTTGAACCCATTAAAGTGGACTCAATAAATGCTATAAAAAATTAAATTTTTCATAAACACATCACTTTGCATTTCGCTATAGCATGCATATATAAATAACTCATGCTGCATTTAATGTATGTCCGGCAATGTTGCGCATTTCTGGTGTGTGTGTGTGTGTTTTGTGCGTGAGTGTAATTGTTGTGTGAGTAGCGTGTGCGTAATGCAATTAATTTTATTGCATATCATATGCTCTGATGATGAAAACAAAAAAAAAATTTATTAATAGTCCATACATAATGTAAAGAATTCAATGATTTTAATTGTGTTGCCTGCCAGGCCGAGTGAATCTATTTTAAATTGCATTCCGCAGCATGATAAAATTGTTCATATAATATTGTTGCAAGGTTTTGATTCAGTTCTGTATTTATTTGAAACATTTTAACAAACCATTGATTTTGAGTAAGTGCTTTATATAAAGCAAGATTTTAAGATGTTTTATTTTTGTATTTTTCAAAAAAAATTTTACGTTTTTCAAAGATTTACATTTATGTTTTTTTAAGTATAAGTGGTTGCAATAAAAGGCCCCAGTAGTTCCAGTCTTGAAGAAATCTCAAATAAATCATTTACGATTTTTCTTGATCCTTGATGAAATATGCTGATTTGGCTATACATACCATTGACGAAAATTTCATATAAATGTTCCAATTTCGTGCAAGACGCAATGCAGAAACGTCTCGACTTATCATGCACGAACTCAATATCGAAGTATTGAGAAAGTTTCGTTAATGAAAAGTAAACAGGAATATAAAGAAAAGTTGTCAAGGAATACCGAAACGTTGAAGAAGTGAAAACGCTGTATTGTTGCAGTTTAGCCTCTGAACGATTCGGCGAATTACAACAATCATGAATATCTTCAAGTTGTTGTAATAGAGTGGAAAAAGTTAGGCGCTGACAACCGCTGCTTTGCATTACATTTTGTATGAATTTTTTTTTAAGTCAGCAGCTCATGCAGAAACTTCCTTCAAGAAATCATCATTGAAAGTTCGTCAATGACGCCGCGAACTACTGGGGCTATCCCTCTAATACGATGTATAGTGCACGTAATTGATTGTAAGCTAAAAAAGACATTAAAAAATTTGTAGCAGAGAAAAAAAAATCCACACCATATGCCATGATTATGCCAGTTCCCAAGTCTAACTCTGCTTCAGATCCTAAGGATTTCAGACCCATAAGCATGCTTCCAGCCCTAGGTAAAAGTTTTGAACGGATAATTACTGATCAAATCTCTGAATACCTCAACGTAAACAACCTTTTATCACCGCTTCAGTCTGGGTTTCGGACTGGTCACAGCTGTGAGACGGCAGCTATGAAAGTTATGGATGACATAAGAATATCTTATGAAAAAACTTTATAGCCCTTCTCTGCCTGATCGACTTTTCCAAAGCTTTTGACTCGGAATCATAATCTGCTTTGTTATAAGCTTAGATTTTTTTTTTCAAGTTTAGTGACAGTGCAGTTGAACTGTCCCTACTACCTAGAGGCAAGAAAGCAACGTGTCAGAGTTGAACATAATTTTTCTTTTCTGCAAACAATTGTGCTCCCCAAGGGTCTATTCTGGGTCTCCTCCTATTCTTAATATTCTTAAATGACATTTTCACTGTTTGTAAATATGCAACAGTTCACGGTTATGCTGATGAAATACAGCTATACCTCTCTAGTCCTATTGGCCTTTTAGATGATTTAAGCTATAGACTAAACTGTGATTGGTCTTTACTCGAAAAGTGGGCTGCCACAAACTTGCTTTTTATAAATACGCTCAAATCTTAAGTGTTGCCAATGGTGAGGACTGATTATTGCTCTGTGGATATCCTGCCTTTGTTGATGGGAGCTGATCAACTGGAGGTTTTATGTAAATAAAGGGAAAAACCTTGGTTTTGTTTTTAATTCAAAGCTCTCTTGTATTGATCACATCAACTACACTCTAAATAAAATTTATGGTACACTGCGTTACTTGCGTGCTTCTTCTGACTATACGCTCCTTGATACTCGGCGAAGGCTTGTTTACAATTAATTATAACTTTTGCAGACGAAGTGTACAGTGAGCTTGACTCACACTCACAGCATAAGCTTACTGTTGCTTTTAACAATGCTGCTAGGTATGTTTTTAAGATCCAACGGTTTGGCCATATTACTGCGAAATGCAAGGAAATTCTTGGTTGTAATTTGGTTCAAAATTTGAATATGCGTAATATAATTTTTACACACGGACTAATTACTACTCGTCACCTTAGATATCTCTATGATAAATTACAGTTTTTCCAATCCAATCGTTCGTCTAATTTTATTGTTCCGAGACACAGCTACCTCAATAGTAGCAGATTCTTTTTTGTTAGCACCATAAGACTTTGGACTAAGATTGCCAAACTATTTGAAACAAATTAATATTAGAGCCAGCTTTAAACAGGAAATTTTTAGATACTTCTCATCTCTTCAATAATTTTTTACTTTAACTCTTTTTTTATTCTATTATCTTTTCTTTTGTTGTATCTACTTAATATTTTTCTTTGCTTAAAACTCTCTGCTTCCTTTCTCTTTTTTAAATAAAAGTGTCATTAATTAATTACTTCGAAATATTATATTAATTTTAATATTTTAATTTAATTATTTATATACATAGTTTTAAGATACATATTAGTTATTTAAGTAAATGCATATCGATTGATTTTCCTCCTTTGATGTACTATAAAAGTTAAGTCTTAATGTACAATTCTAATAAATTTATAATAATATTGAGTCATGCTAACCAGCCACAATGTCTATAATGTGCGCAACACTAATTAAAGAAATTAATAAAAGAAAAACTGATATTCACAAGACACAAATTATAATAAGTAAATAAGTATATTGATTTGTTTGAAATTATGGACCAGATATTCAATGTTCAATCAGATATTATTAGAAATGAGGCTGATTTACACAACTAACACGCCGCACAGTGGTTGAGTCCCATACAAGAATTGTCCATACCAATTGACCAATAAAAGTTGCTAGATTGAACAAAAAAAATTATTTGTAATCCAGCCAAACTTACGCCTACCTACCATATAACATAAAAATTCAAAATGCTATATTCTCTTGGCATTAAACCTTGATATAGGTCAAACCTTTCTGCACTTTTATCTTTTTTATAACATTTGTGTGGTATAAACTTTTTTAATCCAAAAAATTTATAAACTTTACACCACTCAATATTATAAAAATAATAAAACAAATATAATTTAAAAATTTTATACGGATATCATGTGTAAATTTAAATATATTCTGGTTGGAAAGTAAAAAATTCACCGAAATCGATATTTTAAAATATAGTGGTTTCGATTAGTCTAACGAGAAAAATGGTCGGGAAGAATTTATAAGATTTGATGGTATAACTTTTAAAACATTTTTGATTTGGATTTATATGTATACCAAATAGTATAAAATTTATGCTCATATTTTTTACTGTGTGTAGACAATTTCAAACCTCAGAGAGTAAAAACTGTCATGTAAAGGTTCTTGAGAACATAAGCTGTTTGGACTCGGCATAAACTCGTAGGTCTAGTTTTTGATCATTTATGTTCAAACATAGCACAATTGATCAAAAGAAGCTCGATATGAGTCCTTCCCAAGGCTGAAATTTGTAATTTATTTTACATTATTTATTGGATATTTTATTTATAAATAAACTAAAACACGATTTAATAAAGTTATAAACAAATTTAATTAACAAACAAATCCTTAAGCGTCTTAAAGATAATGAGTATCCATTATTATTGGGTGATTTCAATCTAAGCAAAGTAAACTGGACCTATTCTGATAATTTTCCAGGCTTAACTCCAAACATACCAGCTAATGGGTCCGAAGTAGATTTCTTAGATTCCATTCTATCTAAAGGGTTGTATCAATTTAATTCTATTCGAAATGTCTTAAACAATATATTAGCTTTAGTTTTTGCGGACTTAGAGTTCAATGTATGCTGTCCTGAAGCAATTTGCCCTTTGTCTAATAACAGCGTCCATCACACTGCTCTTTTAGTTTAATTTGATATCCTGGCTCTAAATAATCCACTTCATGGTGAGAGTGTTTCTGAATTTGCATTTGCGAAGGCTAATTATATTGTAATATCAGATTACTTAAGTAATATGAATTGGTGCACAAACTTTGGTAATTATCTACAAGATAATTTTGATTTATTAATTAATGTCATGATTGAGACGTTTCAGAAATTTTTACCGTTGAAAAAAGTCCACATGAGCAAAAAACCCAGGTATAATAAGCAATCATGGACGTGTTACGCCCGTCGATGCACCAATTACTGACCTTGGCTCCATCACCTTTTCGGAGTATGATGTCTTTGAAGCTTTAGTAAGTCTTGATGTTAAAAAGGGTTGTGGACCAGATAATATTCCGCCCATATTTCTTAAAAACTGTGCTTTTGACTTGTGCAAGCCGTTGACTCATATTTTCAATATGTCACTCCGTGAAGTGAAATTTTTAGACATCTGGAAGATATCGGCAATTACTCCAAATTTTTAAACCGGAATCAAGGCAAAATATTGCAAATTATCGACCGATAGCTAAATTACCAGTTATTCCTAAATTTTTTGAATCTTTGATACAAATTAAAATTTATAACTCTATTAAAACTAGATTGTCTGAGATGCAGCATGGATTTGTGTCAGGTAAATCTACCTCTACTAATCTAACTCTTTTTACATACTTTCTGTCCATTTATATGGAAAAGGTCATCAAATAGACGCTATATTCATGGATTTCGCAAAGGCTTTCGATAGAGTTCAACACTCTGTTTTGATTAATAAATTAAGTAGCCTCGGATTCCATTCCTCGCTACTTATATGGTTAGAGAGCTACCTCGTTGGTCGTCAGCAATATGTTCAGATTGGTAACAATTTATCTAAATACATTGACAATTATTCTGGGGTATCCCAAAGTAGCCTCCTAGGTCCTCTGTTGTTTGTTCTGTTTATCAATGATCTTCCGAATTATGTTGGCTTTTCCGAGTGCCTGATGTATGCTGATGATGTAAAGATCTTTAGATGTGTGGACTCTCACGAAGACTTTCTATTGCTTCAACGTGACATGGATGGTCTCCAATTTTAGTGCGAGCCCAATAAACTACATCTTAATGTGTCTAAATGTAATGTCTTTTTCTATGAATACTCAACTTTTCGAAGGATCATATGGTATTAATACGGTATTGATCGAGAGAGTCGACTTGAAGAAAGATTAAGGAGTTTTATTTGAGCGAAACTTAAGCTTTGCCAAACATTTTGATGCTAAGGACTGCGCCGAATAAAATTGCCCAATACATTTCTTTCCATACTGTGCCATTCAAAGTTTAAAACTTAAAAATTTTGATCATAGTAGCTTTGAAATAGGTGTCAGAAAATATTATGCATTGCATTAATTATATGAAAATTTATTTAACGCGAAAATGGCAAACGAACTGGAAGTGCAAAAACGAATTGTTAACATTTTTCAAGAAAATCCTCAGTGGTCCTTCAAAAAAATTGCCAAAGACTTAGGAGCTAACAGAAAAACGATTTCTCGCATTATAAAACACTTTAAGGAGGAATTGTGCACTGATCGGAAGATTGGTTCTGGCAAAAATGGGTCCACATGATCAAGTCAAGGCTCAAAGTGGTTACTCTCCTAAAGAAAAATCCCTGCGTATCGTGAAGGAAATTGGCAAGGAAGGCTGAATGTTCAGAAACATTTGTGCGCAGAACAAAGAAAGATGCTGGGCGTAAGATGTAAAAAGTGCAGAAAGTTCCAGATAGAAACGCCGTAAAGAACGAAACCGCAAAAAAAAGAGAGAGCTCAAAAGCTGAAACAAAACTTTGTTGATAAATTTGAATGCTGCATTATGAACGACGAGACTTACGTTTTATATAAATTATTCCAGCTTCCTGGACAAGAATTTTATACGGCCGATTCACGGGGAAATGTTGCTGAAAAATTTAAAGCCAAAAAAGTGGAAAATTTCCAAAGAAGCAAATCATACGTAGCATCCGGCACAATTAATGGCGATATATACGTTAGGGAATGTTTGCAAAAAAGATTGCTGCCATTCTTACGTCAATATGAAGTGTCCACGTTTTTTTGGCCTGACCTTGCTTCATGTCACTACAGCAAAGCGGCCTTAGATTGATTCCAACGGAATGAAGAAGTTTTGGTGCCTAGAGATGCTAATCCACCAAACTGCCCAGAACTTAAACCGATCGAGAGATACTGGGCTTTAGTTAAGAGGGAAGTCAAAATAACTTAAAAAAGAGGCCAAAGACCTTCAAGACTTCCAAAGAAAGTGGAACCTAGCAGCTGTGAGGGTGTCGGACGCTACCATTAAAACATTAATGGAAGGCTTTTCAGAAAATTTAAATTGTTTATTAAAAACTAAACATTTCTAATTTCTCACAATTTGTAAGTTATTTGAAAATAATTTTAAAAAACGCGTTATTTTGTTTAAATCGGACAACTAGTTTAAGAGATTTTATCATATTTTGTATGGGATAATTTTATTCGGCGCAGTCCTTATTATATCAAAAGCGCATGCGATGATGGGATTTCTATCGCGCAATACTAAAGAGTTCTCCGATCCCTTTACCGTGAGGACCATTGTCTTTTCAATTATAAGATCGGTTTTAGAATATAATTGTGTTATCTGGGACCCTCAATATTCTATACATATCAAATGAATTGAAAATATTCAAAGGCGCTTCTCTAGGTTAGCAATTCGCTAGCTCCACTGGGACTTTATGCCTTCCTATGAAGCGCGATGTGCTCTTCTTGCCTGTCAACGTGTTTTGAGCTCAGATCAAAATACCCTCGTATTTCGAATATATTTTTAATAAATAATTTTCATGAATGAAAGAATATTTTTAACAAATACTTTTATAAAAAAAAAACAAGAGTGCAATATTTTTCTCGTTTGCCAGTTAAAACTCTAGAAAAATAGAAATTTTTCAAGACAGTTTTAAAGTGTTTCCATATTAAACAAATTTAAGGACGTCTTCACAAAAAACCTGTAAATATTTCTTAGAAATATTTTGCAACCATGCTTACGGGACATTTCTTAAACAAAGTAAAAAAATTCACCAAAACAGTTCAAGAATTTAAGTATTTATAGCCACTTTTAAACCACTGTGTGCCGAGCTGTGTCTCGCCATCCAAAGCTACAGCAGCGACGAAGCGTAGGCATTCCGCATAATAAGTTTGGATATGATGTTGTTTACATTTAATTAGCCAGCATTTGATGCTTGTCTGAATGTATGTGTGTATATTTTTGTTTAGAAGCATGCCACACGCTATTAACTCAATCTTAGCCAGAAATTTGTGTGCACTACTTGTTGGAGTTTTTATAATTTTTATTGGCCATTCGTACGTTCCAACTGTTTAATAACGTAAACAATTAAGGCGAATTTTAGTGTTTATTATCAAATAGCTATAATTGTGAGGCATTAGAAATATGTTAAGTTGTTCAACATTATTTTTGAAATAAACAAATCAATATTCAAATGCTCAACATGAAGTTATAAAATTATGAAATTGATTTAGATATCATCTAGCAGCTCTACACTGAGAACTTAAACATATCTAGCAGTTTAGCTAGGAAACTCTATCAGCAGCTTTTCAGTTGAGTAGTGATGTAATTTATCATTTGCTATGGTCTATAACAGCATCGGTCGTGATGAGCTTGCATCACTTGAGGTGGCACAATTTTGCTGTATTTTCGAACATCATCAACGACATCCGCCCGTCATGCTTGCCATTCCATTCTGCCCCGTACACTTTTTTGGCTAACTAACCACGAAATTTAAAAACTAATTAATGTTGATCGTTGGCTTGTCTTGCATTTATTCTTCAACTCTTTCAAAGCAACTCATTTCGCAATCTTTGAGGGAAAAATAGTAAAAATTCCACCTAAACATTTCGTTGGCACTTATGCGCTTTTAACTACAACTATTAATAAACTCATTGCAATACAGCTGAACGGGGAAACAACTTGGCCACATTTAGAACCAATCCAATTTGAAATCTTTTTGAAATCATCTCAAAGTGATGGACGAGGGTCGCGACAACTTGTCGAGGCAGAACTAATTATGTGCGTGACTGGTTGTGTATCTGTGTTTGTATGTATGTTTGTATGCATGCATAAGATTTATTAATATTTATAATTTTTCGAAAAATCAGTGAAATATATCCTCACGTTATAATGGCAGCTAGTCTGTTTTTGATGTGCTTTTCTTTTTCTAACATATCATATAATTGACATTCATCTATTTTTATTTGAATTTTTTTGCTCATTTTAAGCGTTTTTAATAGTATTTCTTGACAGGAAGTGATTTTTGGCATTTGTTTATTTTGAGCAAGTTTTATTTGTTGATTTTGAATTCGTTTTTAAATCTATTTATATTTCTTTTCTAACTTGTTGCTTTCATCACGTTTCCAATTATTTTGTTTTTCTGTTTTAATGTCGTTTCGAACAGAAAAAGACAACAGCAATTAATGAGCTTGTTTGTGAGAGCTGTTTGTTTTTTTACTGAATTATTAGGTATTAGTTTATTGGTAAGCCCTTCACTTTCAAGATAAAAAACATGTCTTTTATAAGGCGTAGAAATCGTTATAAATAAGGCTGAAATATACAATGTATATTATACGTTACTGACAAAGATTGTATCAAGATACGCCTCTTTATACTAACGCTATGATATGATATGATTATATTGTGGCATGATATGGCATGGTATGGTATGAAGTTATGATGCATTGGCATGATGCATGTCACAATATTATTTTATTCTTTGATGGCTTTCATTGTATAAAGACATTAAGTATGGTATAATGAGATGTTATAATGGAATGGCTTGGTTTGATGGCATGTTGTGGTAGTAAATTCTGGCATAAAGGTACTGTTTTATGGTATTGTATGTTGGTATAGTTTGATGGGTTTGGTATCGTGGGTAGTCTCATATGGGCATTTCCTTGGCTACGCACTTGACAGTCGTACGACTTTAATGAATGGAAAAACTAAGAAAAGTTAAATTTATAGTTTCCTTATTTTGATTTGTCTATAGTTTATTAAACGCACTATACAAGGTGTAAAAGATAAGAGTTGTCAAAATTTCGCCTCTTACATAGAAGCTTTCAAAAATGATACGTTTCGTAATAAAAAATAGAAGTGGTTTTGTCTGCATCAATATAAACGAAAAAATCTTTGAAGTGTGCACGAGTTCTTGGTATGAACGTTTTTTGACGTAGAATTACGTCTTACAGCGCGGTTTGTATGGGGGTCATTTCATAAATTTTTTCATATTTTACACTTTGGGGTATACCTACAGCTTTTAATATTCATCGTACAAAGAAAAAAAAATGCCAAAATATCAGTTTTAGTGGGAATAAAACGAATATCTAATAAAATAGCAAAATCTAAGAAGATGAAAAATTCTTACATTCGTATGCGAAATGCACAAGCTGCTTAGCTGCAGTTTCTGCTTATGCTGTTTTTAAGGTTGTTGTTTTTGTTGTGCTTGCTTGTTTGGTTCGTAATCACGTCGTTCGTTGCTGTGCTGCTTTTGTTGTTGTTGCTTTTATTAATATGTATGTAAAACATACATACATAAATACACATCAGATGCTTTCATTTTTTTCGTTTCCCAGAGCCAATCGGCTCGCTTGAAAACCGTGTGCACTTTTAAAAGCACTGAAACGGACCGTTTCGTTGTCAGAAAACTATGCATTGTTTCATATAAGCATACCATTTATTAAGTTGTGTGTTAATGTTGATTTTCTATGATTTAAATACAAATTCTAAATGTTTGATAGTTCAAATCATTCTTGATTTTAAATACAAATTCTAGTTGTTTGATACTTTAAAATCGTTTATTGAGCTTTAGGTTAGGTTAGAACAATTAATTGTTCTAACGAATTTTTTTCAAAAAAACAACAGCAACAACATTTTCAATATGAAAAGAAAAAACATCTCTAGCTGATTAATTAGTTAGCTGATTTATTAACTAGTAAGAGCAATAGAAAACTTTAAGTTGTTAAATTTGTTGTTAAACAATTGTAACCATTTCTTGAAATGGTTTTTATTAAGTTGCAACAATAAACTAAACAATAAACGGCAACTCAACTGCACAACCTTGATTTCAATACAAGATTCAATGCATATTAGTTTTTTGGCGAACGGGTGAAAAAAAGATTGAAAAAAGACAAGAACAAACGACACATCAATCAAATATGACATAAATTTCAATTCGATTCTTGATAAATATATAAAAGGACTTTACAATTATATAGAGAACGGTTTAAAGATACAGAAACCTGTCGTTTTCATATCAGCAAATCAGACGCTGTCGTTTAAAGTACCGCTTAGCTGGCACAGTAACATTCATGGCTTGTTGAGTTGTAATGCAATAGAGAATACAGATGCATGTAGCTAGAGAGCCTGTATGTGGCTACAAAAAAATGTACTACTACTAGCCAAGGTTGCAAGTTAAAATTTAAAACAATTCCGACAAAAAGTTACTTTTTTCACAATAACATAAATTAAATACAACAAAATTTACCAATGTAAAGAAAAACAAAAAAGTTTCTACCGCTTTCCTTTTTATTTAGTAATAGAGAAATTCTGTTTTTTTTTATTAATATTTTTTAAAACTATTTAAAAACATAACATCTTCTAAATAAAAATTTTTCAAAACAAATTTGTTGTTTTTGTTGCCTTCTTTAAACTTACTTGATCTAAAAAGCTCACAATTAAATTCATGTAAAAATTTGTTTTGTTTTATAAAAAGTTTTCGTTTGATATTTTTAGTGACGAATTCGTTCTTAATTTTTTATGTTGGTTACAACTTAATGTAATTCAAAGTTACGTTCAATAAATGGAAATAAATATCGCAAAAAATTTGAATTATATATTTTTCCTGTAGTAAACAGCATTAACATATATAATATATATATATATATCAAACGAAAAGTTTTTATAAAACAAAACAAATTTTAACATGAATTTAATTGTGAGTTTTTTAGATCAAGTAAGTTTGAAGAAGGCCACAACAACAACAAATTCGTTTTTGAATAATTTTTATTTAGAAGATGAAATGTTTTAAAATAGTTTTGAAAAATATAAATAAAAAAACCAGAATTTTTCTCTATTACTGTATAAAAAGGAATTCTACGTCTGTACTTACGATACTATCGAAACTGTGTCTTTTTACTATAATCTGGAATAATGTTGCTTCATATTCATAATTGCTTCGCTTAAAATTTTTTATAAATTATTTTTATACAAACCATGTTTCCTTCAAAGAATTACAAATATTTTATATTTTTATTTATTTCGAACTAGAAAAACATACAAAGCGTAATTCAGGACCGTAACAATCGAAAAACTTTGTATTATACAAGTATTTCTTATACTTATAAAATTCGAACTTTCGATAAAATTTTTGAGCTTTTGTTACCATTTTTCAGCTGTTTCATCATGTTTGCTGCCATTATTTTAAATTCCAATGAAAGCGATCAGCTTTCAGTACTTTCACAATATAACTTTAAACATTTTTTCTCTTGGATATTTAAAAAAATTTTAAGTATCATACATAATTTTTCAGTCGCGGTGGACCTTTTGGCAGAAATGCCCATACATATAATTCTACTGTTTTCTAGAACTATTTCTATTTCCATTTATAAAAGAATTTTTTCTTTTTTTTTACTTCTATTTATGCAAATCAAGCAAAAACAAGCAACATAAAATTTAATTTAAGTGGGGGTCTATTTGGACCCCCTGCGGTGTAACGGGCTAATTTTGTGTTTCTTAGAGATTGTTTCACTAAAAGTTCTCAGCAACGAACTTTTTGAAGTGAAGCTTTCTGCAAGGCGTTTTAGAAAGATAATTTCATTACCTTTTTAACGATATGCAATATTCATAGAGAATTGTGTTACAAATACAAGTATTTGTGGTGGTCGTACCACTTAATTTTGGAAAAAATACACTATTTTTAAGTTAAAAGTGAATCGAAAAGGGTCCTTTGAAGATATTTTAATGTTTTTGAACTAAAAATCGTTAGTAGTATTCACACCGGACTCGTTAATTTGTTAGTTGTTACTTGTTTTTTTTCACATGCATTTTGTTTTTGTAAAATTATCGAATTACCGAGTAATAAAGTAAAAACGAATAACCAACGAATCACCATTACATCCATTAAAATTGACTGTTTGGTGTGATTTACACGCTGGCGGCATCATCGGTCCTTACTTCTTTCGAAATAAGCAAGGAGCTGCCGTTATGGTGAATGACGAGCGCTATCAAGCCGTTTTGACTGATTTTTAATGTTTCCAAAAATTAATCAGCTAAACATCTACGACAGTTCATTCCAACAAGACGGCGTAACTTGCCACACAGCGCACTTAACCATCAATTTATTGCAAAATCAATTTCGTGACATTTTTATTTCCAGAAGTGGTCCTTTTAATTGGCCCCTCCTTCGTGCGACTTAACGTCACTCGATTTCTTTTTATGGGGCTATGTTAAGTCATTGGTTTATGCCGACAACTCTTGAAGCATTGGAAGCCAATATTCAAGCCACCATTGACGCCATACGACCGGATTTATTGGAAAAAGTAGCGAAAAACATATTCCGGAAATCATATTTAAAAAATAAATGCCACGAAATTATCTACCAGATTATAAAAATAATACAAAAATGCATTTCAATAGTATTTCTGTCTTACCCTATAATATATAATTTACCCTATATAATTTACAAAATTTTTAGTTTTTGAAGCGAAGCTTTTTACGCCTCGTTTGAGTGAAATCTGAAAAACGACACCTTTTTCCATACACCTTTTTCTTAGAATTGTTGTTGTTTTTTACTTGCGTCTATTACAAGAGTATATAATATTAAAAATATTTTTTTGCATGTAAGCAGTGAGAATCGAACTCGCACTCTCTCGATCGAGAGCTTAGAAATGATGTGCACTCAAACAAAAGTTGACGAGAGTAAACTACAATAATTGCTGGCAACTGATTGCCTACATTTATTGTTGTTAAATCCCAAAGAGAAAATTATAAATATTTATCGCTAAAAATGCGTGAATCCTCTCACCTACAATTATTTCTTTCGCTCTCTTGTAAAAACTCTCTTCTAAAATTATTTCTTCCAATCTTGTGTGCGCTTATAAAAAAAAAGCTAGAAATGCGTGAAGTCTCTCAAGTGAGTTTTGAACATGGCAACAACAACAACTCTGTATAGAGTCAATAACTCAGCAGAAGGCTCTACTCTTTCCTACTTCAGTAGGCTTGAGTAATTAAGCTGTGACCAGTCTGCTGTTTAAGTTGTATATAACTGGACGCTTGTTCGAATAAACTCTTTGAAATCATATGACGTTAAAGCAGAGGTGTTTATTTAAGGGCAAACGTAATATACCGCTGCTGGAGCGTTTTTAGGAGTATCTGAGCGAGAACACGCTGAAATAGTGTGAAAAGTAGGGAAAATATACATATTTTAAGACTCTCTGAGCGAAAACACGCTGAAATAGCGTAAAAAGTAGAAAATATATATATTTTAGAATTCTCTGAGCGAGTACACGCTGGAATAGCGTGAAAAATAAAGAATATATATATTTTAGGGCTCTCTGAGCAAAAACACGCTAAAATAGCGTGAAAAGTAGAGAGGTATACATATTTTAAGACTACCTGAGCGAAAACTCGCTCAAATAGCGTGAATAGTAGAGTAAATATACATATTTTGGAAAAAGACGCTGATTTTCAGACAAAATTGAAAAAACTCACTTCATAGCGTGGTTTTTTACAAAATCGCCAATAAATGTCGTGAAATTTCACAAAATTTATTGTAGAGATTTTTCAATAAATTTTTAGAATGTGATTCGTTCAATATTAATAAAATTCAATATTGCAGTAGATGACAGGAATTTATTATAGAGATTGTGCATTAGCTATCCTACATATTCTATTGCGAATGCGTGAAGAAGCTATAATGCAGCAGATCACAATTATCGATCAAATACTACGTTTCTATGGCGAGTTAAGTCGGGTTTGACTCGGGATTAACTTACCATGGAAACGCGAGTTGAGTTGAACTTCGTCAAATCCACAAAACTCCACGAAACTTCTTAGATTTAACTGATTTAGATTCGATGCGTTCAGAATATGAAACAGTTGCTCAACTGTTGAACGAAGTTTTATTGACAATTTGTTATTTTATTTTATTTCTGTCACTGCGCTGACATAAAATGTAACAAACCATTCAGCAGGCACACAAAGTAGCGGAAACTAATACTGATTAAAGACTCAACATGTTTAGTTAATTTTGTACCTTCTGAATGCACACATTTATGCTAAGAAAAAATGGCGAATAGAATGGCCGAAGTCCAATTCGGTTCAATGGCCGCATTCCTGCCGAAAAAGTGCTCAGGTAGCGAAGAAGCATAAAGTGATCTTTCTGCTAAATGGGATTTTTTGCAAAACGTCAAACGGCAAACAGCTGTTCGCCATTCGCTGTTTTTTTTAACATCTAAAATTTCTTTATAATATTGTGCATTCGTTTCACACAAGAAATCATTATTTAACAGCTTTATTGAAGAATGATAGAATAATCTTCTAATAATTAATAATTAGCTATTTTCACTTCACAGCACAACTTCAGCAACAATTAACAATTTACAGCCATGTTTTTTTTAACCTGTCAAAATAAAAAGAGCATAAGCAGCTCAACCAAAGTAGCATACAATTTTTCAATACCTAAAGGCCCAACCAAATTCAACGAAACGAGACGATAGCATTTTGACGAACGTCTGCACTCGTTACGGATGTTTACGAATTAAACCCAAAATGAAACGAGTTGCTCAACTCATCTGAATCAGCTGATCTGTTGGCAATCGAATGTTATTTATTTATTTATATTGTGCATTTTGTAATTTTTAATAATGATTTGTGAAAAATGAGTGAAATAATGGCGAAGTTGAAACAAATTGATGAAAATAAAATAAAAACGCAATCTGCACAGCTGTTGTTGACGAGTTGCTACGCTAGCAGTTCGGTTCTTACGGAATAATACGTCTTGTCAAACTGTTTCGTTCAGTTACGTTTGCTCATTTTGGGTAACAACATTAATATGTATTTAACCGAACACTTACGTTTTTACTCCTTACGGAGAAAAACGTCTACTTTGGTTGGGCCTTAAGATGGCGACCACTCGGGGAGCATGTTGTTTGAGCGCATTATGATACATACCATTCAGCCCGAAAGTTGTGGAACAGATACAAGGCAAATTTTCTGCTGAATGGGCCCAATGTTGCTCATGGAAAACTTTATCGAGCTAGAAACGCCATTTTGTCAACTTGACGAAAACCCAACTCAGGCTCAATTCGCCATGGAAATGTAGTAAAAAGCATTGTGCATAAGCTATCCAAACAACAAAAGTAGCAAGGTTCCATTGAACGGGTTAAAAATTATAAGTTATTTTTAAGATTTTTTTAAAAAGTTAAAATATTGAACAACGATATTTAAACTTTAGAGGTATATTGTAACACTCAATCATCATAAAAAAAAAATGTTTTAATTTAAAAAATTGTGGATCTGGTTCTCTCAAGGAAAAGGGGCCTATGCGGTGTTGTAGATTTTGAATTTTCTATTTATCTGAAGAATAAAAACCAAAAATATTATTAAGCACTATGAGTACACTATAGAGTAGACCTTATTTAAAAAAGACCTCCGGCTCAAACTGTTGTAATTGATGATAAATTACATGATTATGATGAAATCAGCGCACCAAGATTAGTCGAAAATAATATAAATATTGCTGGAAAAATCCAAATATTAAAACTTTGTTCCCCTGAGTTATTCAAGTAATCTGAGGTGATACTCTTATTAAACTGAAAAATTTTGGGAAAAAACAAAAAAAACTTAACTGTTTCCTTATTTCAAATGGAATTGCAAATGAAAATATTAAAAAAAGTTTTTTTCTTTCATGGTCCACTCTAGTGCACTCGAAAAAAGATATGAAAAATTGACAGAATGACACGCTATTGAAAATTATGTTATTAAAACAGCTTGTTTTTTACCAGCTATTAAGTGCAAAATATACGATGTTTTTTAAATAAAATGTTGATTCTAGTTCCAGCGATAGCCACTGATGTTATGAATAGCATATTTAAATTTCAGATGATTCGGCTGAATAGTTTTTGTTTTCCTACAACACCATGCCGAAAAAAGTAGTTTCGAGATAAATGAGTATAAAGAGAATGAATCTAGACTACACACTGTGGCTCGACACATACTAAAACGGCTGTAGAAGTGAAATTAACGTCAGAAAGACTATACTTTTGAAATATAAAAAAAACCAACTGTAATGGGGGTTTTGTTCACAGGCTGAGGTATGCTCAGCGGTTCCAGGGTCAAACAAAAGACCCTCAAACTTTTGTCCAAAATAAATAAGTAGACTTGGTGATTTTCGTGCTCAGACGATATTTTCTGTTTTATTGTTAAATCAAGTCTTTCTTACAATACACAATATTTTAGGAATATGATAAATATACAGCGGTGGGTGAGTCTGCCGATGCTGGTTCGATGATATTTGGTATTTGGCGAAGTTCGGTGATGTTCGGTGATGTTCGGTGTTCGCTGAAGTTCGGTGCTGTTCGGTGATATTCGGTGATGTTCGGTGTTCGCTGAAGTTCGGTGCTGTTCGGTGCTGTTCGGCGGTGTTCGGTGATGCTCGGTGTTCGCTGAAGTTCGGTGCTGTTCGGTGATGTTCGGCGATGTTCGGTGATGTTCGGTGTTCGCTGAGGTTCGGTGCTGTTCGGTGCTGTTCGGCGATGTTCGGTGATGTTCGGTGATGTTCGGCGATGTTCGGTGATGTTCGGTGTTCGCTGAAGTTCGGTGCTGTTCGGTGATGTTCGGCGATGTTCGGATATGTTCGGTGTTTGCTGAAGTTCGGTGCTGTTCGGTGATGTTCGGCGATGTTCGGTGATGTTCGGTGTTCGCTGAAGTTCGGTGCTGTTCGGTGATGTTCGGCGATGTTTGGTGATGTTCGGTGTTCGCTGAGGTTCGGTGATGTTCGGTGATGTTCGGTGTTCGCTGAGGTTCGGTGATGTTCGGTGATGTTCGGTGTGACTGACTAAGGCAAGACCCGACTATGAACAAACTTGTTCTCGTTTCCAGCAAGTAGCGACGGTACAAAGCACTACGCTCTCGAGCCGTGCCGAAGTCTGTCACAACGCGGTCTATTTATCCGTATGCTGCCATTAACCTTCTGGGAATTATAGCGTTGCGTGTGGTTTATGTAGACTCGGCTGTTGACTACGTTGAATGTGCTGGCTGTATGTGTGCGTGTGTGTGTAGGTATGGCTGTTGGTTGAGTTAAGCGCACAGTGGTGTAGTAAGGCAGTGGCGTAGTGTGCGGGGTGCAAACTTGTAACGGGGATCACCGTTATCACTGAGTTATTCAAGTAATCTGAGGTGATACTCTTATTAAACTGAAAAATTTTGGGAAAAAACAAAAAAATCTTAACTGTTTCCTTATTTCAAATGGAATTGCAAATGAAAATATTAAAAAAAGTTTTTTTCTTTCATGGTCCACTCTAGTGCACTCGAAAAAAGATATGAAAAATTGACAGAATGACACGCTATTGAAAATTATGTTATTAAAACAGCTTGTTTTTTACCAGCTATTAAGTGCAAAATATACGATGTTTTTTAAATAAAATGTTGATTCTAGTTCCAGCGATAGCCACTGATGTTATGAATAGCATATTTAAATTTCAGATGATTCGGCTGAATAGTTTTTGTTTTCCTACAACACCATGCCGAAAAAAGTAGTTTCGAGATAAATGAGTATAAAGAAAATGAATCTAGACTACACACTGTGGCTCGACACCTACTAAAACGGCTGTAGAAGTGAAAATAACGTCAGAAAGACTATACTTTTGAAATATAAAAAAAACCAACTTCATAAAAATTGTAGGAATTAAACAATGTTGTCTTGATAAATATAATTTGGAAATGATAAGCGGTCCAAATATTTGCACAACCCGATTAGGACAACTATTGATGTAGTCTTTGCTAGAAATATCGAGCTAGAAATATGGATGACATAACATCTATATAATATACGTTTGATATTTTAGATATTAAAACACAATAATTTCATTAATATTTACAAAAATAATTAAAAATTAATGCAAAATAATAATGTAAGGTAATAAAATTTACTGGCGGGAATATTATTTTTTTTAGTTAAAATTTTTTTAGGTATTTTAAATTTTTCAATTTAAAATTTTTTTATTAAAAAACCCATTACATTATCAACGTATGAAAATGCGAAAACGCTTCGCTTCTCTCGTGTGTCCAGCGACGCATCTGCTTTTCATTTATTTAAGGTCATAACATACTCTGAGGTCGTGTACTGCAAACTTGACTCTCGGCTCCTACATAACGCTACCTTAATATAGAAAGGCCCTAACTCATTTTTTGTTACTTTACAGGAGATGGAAAAAACTTCATAAAAATTATAATTTTGCGGGTCCAAATTTTCTTGAAATAGATTTTTTATTTAACCCTTTCGCTACTGATGTCCAGTACAGTGGACATAGCTTTAAAAGTGTCGTTACTTTCAATTTCAATTTTTTTTCGTTTGTTTTAACACGAACTCATCTAACAGTATGTGGCGCGCGTGTGTATACTGCTTCGGGCAAATATTTTGTGTATCAGTCAGTTGTTTGCCAACTTTTGTGGAAGGCTGTTGCAAAATTACGTATTTTTTTATTTTTTAATTTTAGTCGTCAAAAAAAGTGCCTATAAGTTTATAAATCTAAACGTTGATTTTATTCCTAATTTGTGCACGCGTTGTTAGTGTATCATAAAAAAATAAATCAAATTGGAGTTCAGGTAGGTAGTACAATTCAGTAGACAGTAAAATTCATATGTCCATTACAATGGACATGAGTAGCAAAGAGTTGCAAAGTAAGTGTAAATAATATAATTCTACATATAGAAACCGCAATGAATCGACGCAAGCCATTGTCTGAAAAGCAGTTGTTGGAGCTTCTGAATGATTTTTCAGATCTCGAGGATGAATCGGATGGAGACGAAGTGGAATTTATAGGAGTTACACGTTCTGAAAGGGATCCAATTGAAGAGGATCAAGGTGAAGGAATAAGTGATGATGAAAATATGAAGGACCAAGATACGGGCGTTATCAACCAATTTGCATCAGCCGTGCGTTTACTTACTCCAGTTGAATGTAGTGAAGACAATGTTCCTGAAAATTCATATATTTCGGCAAGAAGATTGCGTTCGATCGCCCGAGGAATGATAGATAAACCAGAACCGGAGACGCAGCAAGGAATATATGACTTGGTAAATATAACTGACAAAACTATGATTCAATGGCGGCACGGTCGTAATAATAACCGCATTAATGATGAATTGTTTGTTCAAATTGATCAGCCACACACAGTGGTAAAAAGTGAATATGAATATTTCCAAAAATACTTGCCACCAAAATTTTTCGAAGATATAGCCAATTTTACCAACCTATATAGTGCACAAAAAGAGTCCAATTTTCAGCCCACAAACCCAGAAGAAATTCGGAAGTTTTTCGGTTTATACTGTATGATGGGTATATTGAAATTTCCACGCATCTCAATGTTCTGGGAGAAAGGTACTGCATTGCCAATATTCACCAACAACATGACACGCAATCGATTTTATGTACTACGCACACATTTGCATTTAGTTGATACTTTTATTCAACCAACCAATAACGATAAATTTTAACGAGTAAGACCTATAATGGATTTCATTCGAAAACGGTTATTGGAGCACCAGTTGGAAGAAACTTTTTGTGTCGATGAGAAAATTATTCCGTTTAAAGGAAAACTTGCAATGAAGCAATATATCCGTGGAAAGCCTTGCCCATGGGGCATAAAGCTTTATGTTCTCTGCGGAAAAAGTGGAATGCCGTACGATTTTATTGCGTATCAAGGCTCATCCACTGAAATAGAACCTGCTCTCTTAGACAAGCTTGGTTTCAGCGCTTCCATTGTTCTTGAATTGTTGAAGAGAGTACCCCGTGATTCAGTTGGACACAAATTGTATACTGACAATTTCTTTACAACATATCCTTTGCTAGAAATTCTTAAAAAGAGAAAAATTCTTGCTGCAGGCACAATCCGTCTAAATCGTTTTCATAGCCCACCTTTTTCCACTGATGCAGCTATGCGAAAGAAGGGTCGTGGTTCTGCTGAGGAAGTAGTTAGTCGTGATGGAAAAGTAATTGTCACAAAATGGTATGATACCAAAGGAGTTTACTTAGGATCAAACTTTGTTGGGATTGAGTAACAGATAAAGTTCAGCGATATAAAAAAAAAGAAAATAGGTTCATCGAAATTGAAAGGCCTGAAGTTGTTCAGCTATATAATAACGGAATGGGTGGCGTAGATCTACTTGATCAGATGTTGCAATACTACCGAATATTTATAAAATCAAAAAAATGAACGCTACGAGTAGTTATGCATTTCTTCGACATGGCAATAGTTGCAAGTTGGTTCGAATATAAAGCAGATGCCCTCAAAAATGATATGCCTCAAAAGGATCAAAAGGACTTGCTTGCGTTCAAAAAAGGATTGGCTTATACTCTTGCGACTCTTTCTTCCATACCTAAAGCTACCAGCAAACGTGGTCGTCCTTTAAATTCTTCGGATCTTCATCTTGATATATACGATAACAATGAACAGGAGAAAACAAAAAGGGTAAAATATTTCAACCAACCACCACTTGACACGCGTTATGATGAAATTGGCCACCTACCCAGATTTGATTCATTACAAAATAATGCAGTAAGCGACCAGGATGCAAGCAAAAAACTTTCTTCTACTGCTCGAAGTGCAATGCACATTTATGTATTCGTCGGAACTCCGAATGTTTCTTTGAGTATCATCAAAAATAGTTCAGTTATTTGGAATAAAACTGTTCACTATATTTCTAAAGTCACATATGTAAGTGTATGTATGTACGTGCATATATTCTTGTAACAATAAACAAAAAATTTTACATAAAAATACCCTTTTGCCTTACTTTGTACATAACGTTGCATACTTTGTTATTATTTCACTTGACTACCTTGACTACTCATGTCCACTTAGGTGGATATCTTATATCGGCCACGCCCTTTGAAGTAGTAACATTTTTCTTTTTCTAAAGTGTTGTTAGAAGTCAAAACAAAAAAAACAACTGTCAAAAAAAAATTTAGGGTCACCCGTTTAGGAGCGGTAGTGAAAGGGTTAAGACACTAACCAATTCAATGCTGTAGCAATATTTTTGCAGCATTTTTTTTCTATAGCGTTTTTTTTTGCAAAAATCTGTAAAAAATTTATTTTGAAAAAAATGAGTTAGAGCCTTTCTATATTAAGGTAGCGATAAGCTCCTGGTAGCTTTTAATAATGCAGCTCGCTATGTATACGGTCTTAGAAAGCTTGATCATATCTGTCTGTTGTAAAAAATTACTTGGTCGTGACTTTCCTAATTACCTTGAAGCTAGAAATTGCATATTCCTACACCGAATTATCTATACACGTAGTCCTACATATCTTTTTGATAAGTTGAAGTTTTGCAGGTCAAGTAGAAATATGAACCTCATTTCCCTAGATACAATTTCCCTAACTCCAGTAGATTGTTTTTCGTCAGTGTCATTAGGTCGTGGAATTCATTACCTAATAGTATTAAAAGTGTTTCTAATAAAATTAACTTTAAGTATTTAATTTTTAAACACTTTTCTTAACATCAAATTTCTCTCCTTACTCTTTCTTGTTCTTCTCTTACTCTCTAATTACTTTTTAAGGAATAATTATTCATTGTTTAAATTTTAGTCTTTTTAAGTAATATGGTTTTTGATAGCATTATGTAATATTAATTTGTATTTCGTGTCTTAAATGTTGTTATATCCAATGTTAATTCGGCATGCAAAAGAACTATTCTTATATGTCAACAAGTTTTTTAAATAAAAATAAAATAAAATAAAAAAATAAGGTGACATGAACCTGGCCCTAAAAAAGTTTTTGTCCCTAAAAAACTTTTTGCACATTTTTTAATTAGGCTACTATCATTAAGTCAAGATATAGGGGTTGACCCAGTTATCGATAACTTCGATTTAAATAACCACTTTTTTGTCCATATAAATCACGTTTAAATATAAACATTTTTTATGAAAATTTCAAAGTTTCTGGCTTGTAACTTGTTTCTTCCGAAAAAATAGGGACCACTCTAATGCACATATACATTAGGGTGTCAAAAAAGAATATTTTTTTTTCCAATTTAATAGTTGCGCAATCTTTGCTTGAAAGCTCATGGGGTAAAGTATTTTTTCGATTTTTTCAGATTTTTTGGAAGAGGTTTGAAAGAGGTTTTGAAAGATTTTTGAAAGAGGTTTCCAACCATCAGTTGGTCAATAACAGACATTTTCTAAGCCTTTGAGTTATCACTTCAAAAGGTAAATGGCCAAACGTTACTTTAATGTACATACATCAAAAGTTTTGAAAAATTGTTTCAGTCATTCGGTGTCATATATTTAATTTGAAACTTAAAATTTTTTCAAAATGAAAAAATGTAGTGATGCAGTTAGAAATATGGTAAAATTCTAAGCAATTTTAGTTACTATCTAAAAGCCTGCAAAATAACCAAAACCAAAAGATTTTCATAACTTAAAACTATAAAAGCCATAATATAATGTTTTTGAACCATATTTGTTGTGTGAGTGTGTGTGTGCTCGCGCATTTTTTAGCTCATGTGGATATGGCCTATAATAAGCTTTTGTGACTTAATATGCCAAAATAAACTAATTGATTTACAATTTATTGCCTACAAAAATTAAGAATTATTTATGCAGCAAACTCATTAAAACCGAATTGAATGCATTTGAAAGCTTAGTCTGTACTGCTATTTTTAATATCATATTTATTTTGTTGGTAAAGTGCTCATTAACAAATAGCGCTTAATTATGCTTAATTGCCAGCGAATTTTTGTGGCAGCAATTAAATTAATTTCTTGAAAAGCTGCTGTTTTTCTATTATTTCGATTTAAGCTATCATAGATGTTATTATTATTGATTTTTTGTTATTGGTGTTGTTGTTTTTGTAGCTGTTTTTGCTGATGTTGCTGTTGCTGCAGCTCTGCTGGCAGCTGTAATATTTATAAATAATGATGTAGAAATTGTTTTCATCATATTAATTGGCAATGTAGTTTATGCTTGTTTTTGTTGTTGTTGTTGTTTTTGTGGTTTTGCTTAGCGTTTATTTGTGGGTAGTTGGGTTGGTACGCGGCAAGAGGCGTTTTCCAATAATTTTTTGGTATTAAGCACCAATTTAATTAAGTTGCGGCTGTGAATGCTTTTATTGCTTAAATATTTTATAAATTCATTGGAATAACTGTTGCTGCTGGTGTTGTTGTTTGTAGTTCATTGCTGCTGCCACTGCTGCTTCTCATTTCAGTATATCTGCATATTGGCATAAGTATTTAAATGCTCTCTTGATGTTGCTCCCTTAATGGCTTTCATCGTTGGCAATTAGTTCAAATATAATTATTAATATTGATTATTGCTTGTGTGCGTGTGTGTGAGTGCGTGTGTGTGTTGTAGGCGAGCATGTGTGTGTATGCTTTTCTTTTGTAAACTTCATTAGTAAATTGCTTTACCATGTTGTTGTTTGTGTGCGTGTGTGCAGCCAATCATTTAAATGTTTTTCGCCCCGCACAACAAGCTCAACATGACGTATGAGCAACAATTAATTACTTTTAAATGCTCAATTTTCTATACGAATTAATGTTTATGAAAAAATAAAGTATAAATAACATTATGTCTACGTATTTATTGCATACCACTTAAAATACCATATTTTGTTATTAGCACGCAATTTGGTAAAATTAAAAGTTGTTACTGCTTATAGCAGTTCGATCAACAGGACGTATGAGCAACTGAAAGGACTTTTTCATGCATTGCTTGTAATTCGAATGTATCTAAAGTAATAATCTTTTTAATAATGAACGATCTTTTTAGTTGAACTTTGGTTATGTAAACTTTAAAAATTTTACTTCGGAATCTACAAGCTTATTTTTCTTTCAATTGTGGGAAAATAAACAAAACAAAAAGGAGTTATTGATTAACGCTAATTAGCTTTTACAATTGATAAAGCAGAGTGGAAGTAACAAATGACACGTAACACAGAAAACATCAGTTCAATCACGAGTAATACAAAAGTGCCGAATAAATAGCAGGAGAAGTTTGATTTTTTATAAAATTTTATTATAATAAATATGCGGTTGCTGAGTAAAATATAAATTTTTTTTTAGATTTATTGTTTTCGCTAGTTTAAGGCGAACATATTCTGGTGTAGAAAATTGAAAAAAAAATAAAAATTGTTTTCATTTTTCAGTTGCTAATATATTCATATAAGCTTACATATTATACATTCGAACTATTTAGAAAATAATAGCCATTTTAGTGTCGTCAGTGGGAATCTCGGAACGCTTTTGTAGAAACTCACTTTCCGGGATGCTCAGAAATATGTTATACTCCAAATCAGGTAGATCAGCTTCCATCTGTAAACAGGTCCCTAAAAATTCTCACACAAACTAAGCTCGAGTGGACAATCAATAGCTTCAAACCATTTAAGTCACCAGGACCAGATGATATAGCTCCCATAGAAATTCAAAAGTCGTATTGTATCATTTAGGAGAGGCTTTTGTTGATCTACCAAAGCTGCGTTGACCTAACTCACATTCCCAAACGTTGGCGTAATGTGAAGGTTATCTTTATACCTAAGGCCCTAAACCCAAAAGACCTTCGACCAGACCCGTAGATAAGGGGGTTTTAGCGGTTAAACCCACCCTTAGGGTCTAGAAAGTATAAAAATCTAATATACTAGCATTAAGACAACTACAACGCTACAGCGTAAAAATTTGCAAACCACTTCAATTTTGAACTGAATTGAGACCTATGCTTTCAGATAAAAGATAGTAAAAGGACTTCGGCATAGACAGCGATTTGACGTTTTGGGCGGGGTTACGATGATGCGGCTGTCATGAATGGTACACTACAAGGAGCAGAAGCATATGCAGCGGAAGAAAAGCTACAGGATGCTGTTATTAAAGCTAAAGATATCGCAACCGAATTTCGAGATACCGCTATATTGCCTCTCATATTTCAACTCATAAAAAAACATAAAAATTTGATTAATTGCTATTAATGTGGTCGCAGTTCCAATTAAATACATTTGTGATCAATATTATCCATTCACATTCTTTGTTGTTTTTTCCCAAGAACTAATAATAAGAAAAATTTAATGAGCGTATTAACCACTAGTTTAGTATCGTCAATTGAAATGTTTAACAGTTATATTTCACTTTAGTTATGTTGCAGAGTTGCTATTTTAAAATATTTAAAACTAATATATAAATTAGTAGTGAATTTTTTTTAAACGAAAATCAGAAATATTTTTTAAAATTTTTGAAATAATTTCATATGATAATATAGTTTTTTAAATTTCTTGATTTTTTTATTTTTGTGTTTGAAATGTCCAAGCACAGGCACTTTGAGGTTGTTTGAATAAAACATCAAGTTTCAACAGCTATAACTTTTCGATCCGAGTTTTGGTTTTTGTAATTTTTTTCACAAAATAGCTAAAGACTATGCTCCCTGTTACGTCGCTTTTTTTAAATTTTGCATTTTCGTATTTTTGGGGATTCTGTGATTTTGGTGTCTGTTCAAAAGAGCTTATTTCGACATTATATTAAGTTGAAGAAAACTGAAAAAAGTCTAGTTTTTGGTGTGTGGAGCATGGATAAAAAAATTTTAATGGTTGAAAAGTTATAGAGATTTTAAATTTAAAAATATGTCCTTTTGTGCAGTTACTGCAGGAATAAGCATTTTTGATAAGGTTTTTAAACATTTTATAAAATGAACACAATAATTAAATATACATAAGAAGTTTTCACAGAAATATTTAATTCACTAAATACGTAAGTGCCCTATGTCAAGCTCCATACGTTCTCATACTTCGTGGGTTTCTCATTGTAGTAATGAGGATTCATTGCGGACTTTCATGCATTGAATAATCAGTTTCTTCCCTTAAAGGGAACTTTTAATTGAGTCTTTAAAAAAAATTTGATTAGAACGTTTGATTAAATATTGTACAAAAATTAAAACTTTGCATGAAATTTTTTTTTGTAAGAACCAAGGCATGTGCCTTATACACACAAGGTTTGGTCTTTGACCTGAAAGGAGAGGAATAGATTATTTAGAGGAATTCAATTGGAACCATACGTGAATTGTTAATTAGGCGAAACAACCGTAAAAGACAATTTGATTTGCTTTTAACAGAGGCTAGTGTTATGCCTTAACCTCGGCAAGCATTTCCTGCCCTTAGTTGTGTTCCTGACTTTTTTAATTCTACATTTTATACAATTTATTTGTGGATTTTTAGTTTTCCATAATTCTTAAATGTAGGAAAGAACAAAAAAAGTGAAAAGAGCCATGCCCGAACAGTGAGTCGAAACAGGGACCCAGAGTTGATAGTCTAGCACACTCTCCACTAGACTACAAAGGCCAACAGCTTTTGTTATATAAAACTGATTGAGTGATTTTCCCCAGAAAACAAGACAAGACTTAGCTTCTCAGATCAAGCAAAATACCTGGAGCCCCACGAACCACTCCGACAGACGCATTAGACATAATGCTCCATCTTATACCACTTGACATCCTAGCTAAACAGATGGCCGCTTATACAGCCATCCGTCTAAAAGCCACCTCCCAGAAGAAAGAAGGTACACTAGGACACTCTTGCATCAGAAAATTTCTACCTCCCATACCTAGGTCCATCGACTACACCACACAAAAACTATGCTTTGAAAGGAAGTTCGATGCATCCATTCCCTCTCGTGAAGAGTGGGAACTAGGAAACCGTTCACCTCACAATGCCATTGAGATCTTTACTGATAGATCAAAACTAGATGGCAAAGTAGTTTGAGGAGTCTACTCAGAAGCATTAAGCGTTAATCTAGCCTTCAGGCTCCCTGATCATTGCAGTGTATTCTAAGCTGAAATCGCTGCTATACATGAAGCGTAAACTTGGCTTTAGGCTAATGAGATATCTTCCACGGATATTTGCATACTATTCCATAGTCAAGCCACTTTGAAAGCCCTAGGAACTGTTGAAATAACATCTGAAACGGTTCTCAACTGCCACAGATCTCTAAATGAGATGGCAAAGCAGCTCAGAGTGCTTCTATGCTGGATTCCTGGACATAAGGATTTTCAAGGTAACTGCAAAGCAGATGAACTCGCTCGTACAGGTACTACCAAAAAACTACCTTTAGATAAGGAAGCTTTGGTATTCCTCTCACCTCATGCAAACTCCTTACACATGAGTTATCCGGCATCAAAACCAACAACAGATGGTCAGCAGGTAACACGTGTAATATAACGCGGCAAATCTGGCCCAAACTCACCCTCAAGCGCTCATAGCTGACTCAAAAACGCTTCCTCCACTTAGGCAATTGGTTTTTCAATGATCTTGACGAACTTTCGGAATCTTCGGTTTACGGAATCCTAGGCTTCCTGTGGCTTAGTAATTAGCACAAACTTGTTTAAATAGAGCAAGGAAAATTCACCCTTGGTACCACAATGGGCCTCATTGGCCTTAGTGCGTCTAGGTTGAGACAGCCACACTAACCTAATCTATCCTAACCTTATGTCGTCAGTTAAACTGCCTGGAACTTTTTTAAACTACTTTTTCCGACACGGTTGACATGATATCTCAAGTTCAAGTGAACCGATTAACTTCAAATTTGGTGTGGGCCTTTTCTATATACTCCTCTATGACCCGAAATAGGAGTATGTTAAAATGTCGTTTTTAATATTTAACAAATTCATTACTTAAAAACAAGGCCAAAAAATGACTGTTTTTTCAAACAGTCGCCATTTCGCGAAAAATGGCCGTGTCGGTATATCCTTAGTCCGGGCCAATTATCATTTTTTTTTCAGATGATTGGAAGGGTTGAAATTGTGCCAGCATAAATCATAAATTTAACCACAGTTAAAATGCTTAAAAGGGGTAGAAGGTGAGTTTCAACAGATTTCAACTATCACAAAAGTTAGTTCTTTTGCAATAAAAACTTGGATTTTCCTTAGTAAAAGTACAGGGTCCGCCAAATAACTTTTTTTTTTATAAAATTCTATAAAAAAAAACTATTATATATTTTCTCAAATTTCTTTTTTTATTTGAAAGTACAACTCTTCCGGTTAATAATAAAAAATAATTTCATTCAAATGGCTCCCTCGGCTGGCCATGCAGTAGCCTAAACGATCGGTCCAATTTTTAAGCACATTATCGATTGTGTGCAGCTGTATTTCACAAATGGCTTTACGAATGTTGTCCTTTAAAGCGTCAATTGTCTCTGGCTTGTCGAAATAATACTTATCATTGAGGGCACCCCACAAATAATAGTCCAACGGTGTCAAATTGCAGCTCCGAGGTGGCCAAACGACATCAGCTCTGCGGCTGATAATGCGATCTTCAAAAACAGGGCGCAAAACATCGAGTGAAGCTTCGGCTGTGTGGCACGTAGCGCTGTCCTGTTGAAACCAAATGTTGCCAACATCCTCCTCTTCAATTTTTGTGAACAACATGGCCCGATAATGATCGCCATTGACTGTAACGGCCACTCCCTGCTCATTTTCGAAGAAAAATGGCCCAATTATGCCTCTGGACCAAAATTTGCACCAAACAGTGACTCGTTTTGAGTGCAGCGGCTTTTCAATGTATGCGTGCGGGTTTACTGTGCCCCAAATGCGACAATTTTGCTTGTTTACATACCCGCCAAGATCAAAATGAGCTTCATCTGAAAAGATGATTTTTTTGGCAAAATCGGCATCTTCTGTAAGTCGATCGCACGCCCACTTCCCAGCGTTGTTCAAGCGTAAACAGAACCATATTCGTTCAGCGGAAGGATAAAACTAATTATCTGTCAAATCAGACATGAGCTAAGTGTTACCATTCACGAAATAAGCACTAGTTGAAAAAAAAACGTTATATGGCGGACCCTGTATTATCTTATTTGCGATAGCAATTTTTTAGGGTTCATCATAACGAAAAGTGTGTTTTATACTGCACAAAGCACCGTGCATTGATTTGATTTTTATTGTTGTATATATGTTGATACCAGCGTTAGATAGTTTTCAAGAAATTCCATTTAAAACACAACGTTTAAGAAACAATCCTTTTTTGATACTTTTGTGAACTAATTTCTGAACGGGTTAGTTAAGATTTGCTGATTCTGTCGAGAGACAATTGGGTTTGGTGAATGACTCAAAAAAATACTAGTCTATAAGTGTCGGACACATAGGTTTGTA
Source organism: Dichetophora obliterata (assembly GCA_963920525.1). NCBI lineage: Eukaryota > Metazoa > Arthropoda > Insecta > Diptera > Sciomyzidae > Dichetophora > Dichetophora obliterata. Next base: position 280,252,615 of record OY986435.1, read on the forward strand.
TGATTGCTTTTTAACTGATTTTAGTTAAACACAAGATTAGTTGATTAAAATGATACATTTCGTGAACACATGATTTATTTTCTACTCGAAAAACTTTAAAAGTAATCTCAAAAATTAAATTTTTGTTAATTATAGATATAGTGCTCTTTAATCTAGGGTCTTTATAGATTTAATTTTGTAAATATGGTATATCCGAATTTTGCTATTTATTTTAATCGATATAAAGATTTTAAGAATTTTTAATCAATATTTTTTACCTGATAGAAAAAAAAATAACAGAAAACACAATATTTTAATGCCTCCAATCACACACAGATGGAATTTCTTATGAGGTATATACCAACAAAAAGTGCTTAAACAGTTAAAAAAATAAATAATAATTTTAAGAGCAGTTTTATAAACCGACTTCGGTGTGCAAACTTGTTAAATCTAAGCTACTTATCACAATTAATACACATTTAGTCAAGACAGCAAAGGCATGAGTGCACTTGGCAAGCAGGTATTTATATTTATGGGTATATGTGAGTGGTTTACTATCTGAGTGACTGAGTGCAAATTACAGTACGTTAGCAAAAGCCAACAGCAAGCAATAATATTATAAAACACATACATATGTAGATCAATACTCGTAGTGAGGCAATCAAACAGTTTGCCAGTCAGACAGACATTCGAACATTTTAGTGAAGACGGACACACAGTAAGGCAAAGCTGACAGCATGTTATGTCGTGTGCTGCATACTTGTATTGTGAGTGACCCTCCCTGTAGTTTAAATTTAAGCAGATGTTGTTTTGTTAAATGACAAAAACAACACGAAAAGTACCAACAAAATAACAACAGCACTGTTTAGAGGCGGGAAGATGGCCAGCACTCTACGCAGCCATTGAAACAAACAGCACGACAACCAATCAACTGACAGCCAGCAGCATCACACACTGCTCTGTTCGTTGTTGTTGGTTGCTGTTTAAGCCATTTTTGGCATTTAGCCAAAAAGCAAATAATTAATTTAAATAGCTGCCACAAGCAGACAAACACAAGTAAACGACCAACATTTCATCTATGTGTGTATGTATGCATGATAGCAACAGATTTACCACGCTAACGGATGTTAGATTATTTGCAAGCTTTGCAAATAAATATTTGCATTTAATGATGTTGCTGATACTATTTAGCAGTTTTTTTTTTAATAAGTTTTGTAAGTTCTGTGCAAGCAAAGAACCCGAAATGCAACAAGCAGATTTGTGGTTAACGCATTAAATGTTACTCATACGCAGTGGTGGTCAATGTTTGAAAATTAAGCGAAAGGACATCCATAAACAGCACAACTAAACAGTTGTGCTTTGCTTACAGAAGTTTGACAAAGAGTGAAGAGAGTTATGGTTTAGGAAACCACTTATTGGATTCTGCTCTCATCCGGTTTTATAAATGATGGACAATAACGAACAGGCCTCTGTTGAAAAGCGCTGCAGTTCGGCAACAGCAGCAGACCTATATGTATTTGAAAGAACACAAATATTGGTTCTCTCTAAAAAAAGGTGTTTGAGACAAGGCACAGTTTAACTTAAAATGTTGCTATCTTGTGATTTTATTGTCAAAGCTTATCAATATTAAGACATACTCATGACCAGGGCTCGGATTTTGATGACAAAAAAACTGCAAAAAATTTACCTAAAAAAATGACAAAAGTCACCTAAAAACCGACTTAAATGACATGAAAAATACAAACAATTACAAAACAAAAAATTGAACTTTAAAAATAAAACATTAATGAACTTAAAATTTATTTTACGTAATTTTTATACATAGCTTTACAGTACATTACAAGGTACATTTTTAAGTTATTAAAATTGAAAGAACGTCGACTGTCTGGCAAAATATTTTTGTAAACAGAAAAACTTCTTTCTACTTCTGCACTAACGAGAGGAACATATTTTAAAGACGATACGTCATCGGATGTAAGTTTTTTTACTAATTTCAGAATTACAACTTGAACCCCTTAATATTTCAGCAATAGAGCATAAAAATAGAGTTAATAATAACTAGCATATCCTAAGTTTTCTTCTTTCTACACACCCTTTCGTCAGTTTCAGAACGCGCAGAGTTTTTCTTTCATCGAGGTCTTTCACACAAAGCGACTGCTTTTTCGAGAGGTAATATTTTTGATTGAAAGGACTCTATTTTTAAAAGAATATATTTAAAACCTTTAATTTTTATATTTTTTTTAGCAAAAAAAATAAATGCAAAAAATTTATTTTAAAATTATTTTAAAAATGACAACAAACAGAAGAATGCTCTAAAGATTGAAAATGTCAAATAACCACAATAAAATAACTTAGAAATGGCTAAAAATTAAAAAAATGCCCTAAAACTAGAAAAAATTTCCTGAAAACTGAATCCGATAAATAACGATAAAAAAGAAAAATTACCTAAAATCTTTTCATATTTGGACCTTTGTAGTTAAGTGGAGAGTGTGCTAGACTATGAATCCAGAGATCCCTGGTTCGAATCCGTGTTCGGCACGGTACTTTTTTTAATGTCTTTGTTCTTTCCTACATTTAAGAATTATGGAAATCTAAAAATCCACAAATAAATTGTGGAAAATGTGAAATTAAAAGGACAGAACACAACTAAGGACTGGAAACATGCTTGCCGAGGTTAAGACACATATTGTCTTTCACGTTTGTTTCGCCTAATCAATAATTCACGTTCAGCTCCAATCAATACCTCTAACTAATCAATCCTTTTCCTTTCAGGGCAAAGACCAAGACCAAACCTTGTTTGTATAAGGCGCATGCCTTGGTTCTTTGATCTTTTTAAAAAAAAAATTAAGAAAACATAAATGGATGTTCTTAATAACCAGGAAATATCTTAAAAGCAACAGACAAAATATGACACGTCAAAATCTTTAGCATATATAAAACTTTGCATATATATATGTATATATATCACTAAAACATTCTCGTCTGAATCAAAAGACTGGTTTTTTTAATTTTGTAGTAAAGAAAATTTTTGGGACGCTTAAGTAAATTGCATTCCTAAATATTTGGTTCCCCAATAATCGAAGTAAAAAATTGTAGGTTTTCAAGAACTTTAGAATATAAGAAGTTCAACAATTAGCGTAAAAAGATCAAAAATTCTTTCATTTCCAGCAACTTTCCTCATCTATGAATGAATAATCAAAGTAAAAAATTGTAGGTTTTCAAGAACTTTAGAATATAAGAAGTTCAACAATAAGCGTAAAAAGATCAAAAATTCATTCATTTCCAGCAACCTTCCTCATCTACGAATCCTACTTTACTTGAAAGAGGTATTGAACACTTTACTGTGTCACGTTGCAAATTTGCAACCAATTGAAGAAGTTGCTAAAAAAGAACTGCATGGTTCATTTACATCAAAACAACAATTTTTGCATATCAGCGAAAAAATGAGAAACATCATTTTAAAATCATGCTCTTAAAAAAATTAGCATTTTTCAGAAATAAAAGTTTAAATTCATAAAAAACCACATTTTTTTTATGTTGTTCAAAAAAGTACATAAAAAATGCATTTTAACAAAATAAACGCAATTAAAATTTTTATGTTAACTTTCAGTTTTTAGTTAAAAAATAGGATTACACTAAAGAAAATTGCTTAAATTAGCTAGAAATGCTCTCATTTTATAAAAAATAAATAATTTTTGATCACAGCGTCTTCATAAAATACGTCGAAACATTTAAATTTTTAGAATAAATTTCGCTGATAACATTCATTTATTTGTTGCGTGAAATTTCTGACTTAAACTTTGTTGAGAGGAGCTCCTATGGCAACGTTTCTCAGAGAGACTCAAAGAGTGAGTATGGAAATTTCATATGATCTCTCTCTTTTCACTTCAAAATAAATAGGCAGTACAATTAAGGCCTTTTTCACATGGAGCAAATGAAATGTAATGCAACTGCAACAAAAGTAGCTAACCAATGTATTTATACCGAAACCTTCACATGAAACAACTTGTACTTAACAAGTTAGCAACACATTTGCAACCAGTTCCATGCAACACGGCTTGCTGCAATTTGAATCGGCGATTTGTTACGTTTGCGATATGTGTTGTATGCTGCGAAAATAATTAATCAGTTAATAAATATGAAATAAGTGCAGTAGGTGGAGAAGTATCCTTTTTTATCCTCAATTTATTTTCTATATATATATTTAACAAAGCTTCCATTAAATATGTGTTTGTGTTGTTGTGAATTTTTCAATGTTGCTTTGCGACGCAACTTGTTCATCTGAAAGCGTAGGTTGCAGTTCAGTTTAAAATTGAAGTGTTTTGAAACTTTTTAAGCTGTTGCGTGAAATTGTCGTGAAAAAATGTTGCTCAGGATCATGTTGCAATCATTTCAAGCAGCGGAACAAAGAACTGCTCTGACGAACATGTGAAAACTTCCACGCTTGTTTCGCAGCTGTCATTTTTTGTATTTAAGCCTAGTACTCTGTTCGTTTACGTGAAATTTTGTTGGCAACATATGTTTATTTGTTAAGCATAGTACTTTGTTCAGTTTCATGTGAAATTCCACTCAAATCTTCATACAAAAAGTGACAGCTGCGAAACAAGCGTGGAAATTTTCACAATCTGTTTGTCAGAGCAGTACTCTGTTCCGCTGCGTGAATATATCGCAACATGTTTCTGAGCAACATTTTTTAACGACAATTTAATTGTACTGCCTATTTATTTTGAAGTGAAAAGAGAGAAATCATATGAAATCTCCTAACTTATTCTCTGAGTCTCTCTCAGAAACGTTGTCATAGGAATTCCTCCCAACAAACTTTAAGTCAAAAATTTCACGCAACAAAGAAATAGATGTTGCCAGCGAAATTTCACGCAAACAAACAGAGTACTAGGCTTTACTTGAAATTACTGACTTAAAGTTTGCTGCGAGGATTTCCTATGGCAACGTTTCTCAGAGAGACCCAGAGAATATATTGGGAGATATTAATATGATATCTCTTTTCACTTCAAAATAAATAGGCAGTACAATTAAATTGTCGTGAAGAAATGTTGCTCAGAAACATGTTGCGATAATTTCACGCAGCGGAACAGAGTATTGCTCTTACGAACATGTTGTGAAAATGTACACGCTTGTTTCGCAGCTGTCACTTTTTGTATGGAGATTTGAGAGAAATTGCATATAAAACTGCACAGTGTACTATGCTTTAAGCCCAATAAAAAAAATGTTTTTCATTATTGTTTTGATACGATTATCATTTTGTATTCTTTATCGTTTTGAAAATTTCTTACGTAAATAAAAAAAGTGTTGCGGATAATTTGAAGTAAAATCTGTAGGTATATATTTATTCTTTTCATTATTTTTTATTTTATATAATTTTTTTAAAGCAAAAAATTGCAATGAACATCAAATAAAAAAGTTTGATTCAATATTCTAGGAAAAATTTTTTATATATTTATTGCAAATCAAGGTGTCAAATTTTTATGAGTGATGAAAATAGGCAGTTACCGTTGGCAACGATGTTTGTTTCATAACGCAACAAGTCCTTGAGCATTGAACATTCATCAAATTTCTTGTATGGAGCTTGAATAGATTGAAAAGTTGGTTTGAAAACGGGACTTACTTAAGAGCATAAAGCAAAAAACATAGTTTTAGGTCCACCCTAGAGTCAAAAAAATTTTTTTAAATCCTTACACCAGATGTGAAGTCAGCGTTCAGCGTATCTACAAAGAGTATAAAAAACACATTTTTAGGGTCCACCCTAGTGTCAACAATTTGTTTAAATTCTTACATAAGACTCGAAATCAGCGACCTCTTAACACTGCCAGCACATACAAAAAGAATATAAAACAAAAAACACATTTTTAAGGTCCACCCTAAGGTCAAAAAATTTGTTGAAATTTTAACATCAGGTTCGAAATCAGCGACCCCTCATACTGCTAGAACATACACAAAGAGTGCAAAACAAAAAACACATTTTTATGGTTCACCCTAGTGTAATACTCTTTTTAGTAGTGCCTTAATACTCTTTTCGGAATACTGTAAAAATGTCTGTTAAACAATAAATAAAAATACACATTTTATTAGAACTCCGAAAATTTATACATATCAATCTCATTTAAAAAGCTAAAATTCTTATATAAAAAATAAAAATTATTTTAATAAAATAAATTCAGTCTTTATTTACAATATTTGACAAGAAAAAATTTAATAAAGCTATACAAACTTTTAAAGGGACATAAAAAAGGTGTTTCCATATTAAATTTAAAAATCAGTTTTAACTCGCCAAGCGTATTACAATATTTTTGACCAATTCCTTAGCCAGCATTATATTATAAATTTTTCTTTGCTCTAACTTGTTCCCAATTTTATTATCAATGTCAATTCAGAAAACTTTCTATCTGCTGCTGCAGAACTATGGGGTAGATATGCGAAAAACGAAAAGAAATTCTGACAGTCGAACAAAAGAATTAAATTTTAAAACGTAAAAAAAGTATGATACTTGGTAAGATTTACAAATGCCATAATTTCTATTTTAATTTAATTTTTAGGAGTATTGTTTGGAACAAATTTTTAATGTGTACAAAATTGAAAAAACTACCAATATCTACCAAACTGAAAAAAATTTACCAAATAACCAAAAATCGATTTGAAGAAAAAAACTACTACATTTGGTATTCTACGCCTTTTGTTAGTCTGCTCGAATTTCAATACTCGCACGCACACACACAGCGCACTCGCCTGCTTGTTTCTAGACTGCTCGATACGTGCACGCATACACACACACAGCAAAATCACTGTTACGTGACAGTTTCAACAAAATCACACCATTCGTTATTACAATAACGAATTAAATTAACGAATATAATTATAATAACGAAAAAAAAAAAATAAACCATAGTAAGGGTTACGTTTTCGGGTTGACAATTTGTTTTTTTATAAATTATTTTAAGCTTTTCTTTAACTTGCTTCGTTCGTATGCTTGTCTTCAAAACTTGCAAGCCATTTTTCTACAACTTGTTGGTATTCTATTAAGCTGAAATTTAGCACACATATGTAAGTCCGGTGACAATGCAATATTATGATAAAATTTTTGCCACACCCCCTTTTACCGCCCACAAATCAATAAAAATGCTACATCTCTAAAACTACTGGGCCGATTTAGCTGCAATTTTGGCAGTAAATTTCCTTCGAGTAGAGGATAAATAAATAAAAAGAAAAGTGAACTAAAAAGAAAAAAATAAATTTATGTGACATTTGTCATATATGTATTCTGAAGGTATATTCTAGGTGCAGAAGAACCCCTCTCTTGGTTACTCATCATCATAGTATAAACGTACGTAAATTGGTAAGTTCTAAGGACTTATATAAATTTAGACTTTTTCAAATACATTTATATTTAAAAGCTTAAGGCATTGATATTGTGTAGTAAACCTGTATAAAACGCATCGGGGACATCGGTGCCTCAAGCTTTTAAATATAAATGTATTTGAAAAATTCTAAATTTATATAAGTCCTTAGAACTTACCAATTTACGTACGTTTATACTATGATGATGAGTAGCCAAGAGAGGGTTTCTTCTGCACCTAGAATATACCTACTGTATACATATATGACAAATGTCACTTAAATTTATTTTTTCTTTTTAGTTAACGTTTTTTTAAATAAAAGCTTATTTTTTAAAAATTTTTTTTACTTTTTATTTATTGTTTTTCAACTTGCAACTTCTTTGCGTTGTGACAAAAAATAGACATAACAAAACACAAATTATCATAATATTTTTGTATGCATATAAACCATGTTTACTAACGATGTGATAAATTACAAAAATTATGAAGTTCTTTAATTTTTTTGCTGGATTTTTTTTTAATTTCTTATAAAAGTTAGCAACTATTCTTTTGGTTCTAGGACTTATTTTGAATTATATTAAAAATAAGCAATTATCTCAGAATGATTGTCTTTAAAATAAAGAGCTTTTGAAATGTTTTCGACAAATTGAAGAAATATAATAGGCTTATCTTCAAACTCCATAGTTTTAATGTTAAACCATCATAAGTGTGTTAACATATTCAAGCTTTCTCAATCCTTACGAAACTGTATACATTTATTTATTTTTAATTTGTTATTTTTGTTTTACCACATTTAATCCTTAAAATATTTAACAATGTTGCTCTTGCAATAACCTTATTAATTACAGATGGCGATTGGCTGAGGATAATTGTATTCAATTATTATAGCCATTGGCGAAAATATCAAGTGAGCGGGCGTTGAAATGCTTTGTTAGGACACATACGTGCATACATTTGTGTATCTGATTGAAGATATGCAAATTTTTACTATAGCTATAGAAGATGAATTTAACAGGACCATAACTGTTATGAGTTACATAAGAAGAATCATTTTTTAAGAGCAGATTCTCATTTAGAGGTCCAAAAACACGGTGATGCTCTTGTTTTTTTTTTTATAGAAGAAGTAAATGAACACCTTGAGTTTTGTGGCAGTTATTTATTGATTCTTTAAGTGTAGAAAAATATTTGTTTTGGTGCAAAAAAGTGTAATGTGAAGAGCCAATAAGTCGTGAAACGTCATATTGAAAAAAAGGTACCCATCTCCATCGCACAGCACGTTCATGCCAAAAATGGCGGACATGTGAATATTAAGTAGCGTTTTTCACATTTTTCGCTTTTTAAAGTGCTTTAATCTAAATTTAGGTTTAGGATCCAATAAATTATAGCTACTTTAAAATAAAAAATAAGAGTCCATCCATAGAGAAAGAAGTTCTTGAGATATCGTGGAGACCAGTTTGAAAAACATGATTTTTCAGAAAAGGCTTTTTAAGATTTGGTAAATGATTTTTACGAGTGCATTTATGAAAATATGGGTTCCTTTCGCATGCGATAACTTTTTTATTCAATCGTTATCACATCATAAGATCTCAAAAAATAAAAAAATGCAGCTGAGCACTTATTTTTTTTATTTTTAATCTTTGGATTTGAATTAAAACCAATTTTAATAATTTTTCATTTTTCAACTACACTTATTTAGAAATTTTATTTCTTTCCTTGAAAATAAATCTCATTTAACTCACAGAGGAAAGCATTCCCTCGATAAAATAGAATCTAAAAGCATTTGTAATTCAATTAAAAGAACAACAAACTTCCAGTTACATGTGTATTCAGGTTCTATTGCATGGTTATTGTATGAGTCAAACTATATGAAATAACTATATGAAACTCGGCGCGTTGTTGTCACGCCTCTGTTGCTAAACGTCCATAAAATTTTACCAGTGAAACTGCATGTGAAAATTGTGGTCGAATACTGAATACTTTGGCTGTGCGAATTATAACTCAAAAGCTATTAAATTTTTAAATTGAGGTTGTATGGGAGGTGTCACGCCCCTTTGCCAACGCCATGCAATGTTATCAATGAAACCGCATGTGTGAATTGAATTCAAATACTTAATTCCAAGGCTGTGCGATCTACATTTCCCAAGCTATTCGATATCGCAAATTTATGCTGTATGGGAGGTGGTGACACGTCCTCTTTTCCAATGCAAAAACTTTCCTAGGAATGTATTTAATAACTTCCTAAAGTGTCATGAAAATCAGTTCAGACATATAAACTTAATTACTGAATTTTAGTATTATACGATCAAAACCATCTGATATATATAATTTCTATTGATTTGTGGGGGGTGCAAGTAGGCGTGGCAACATTAATATGTATGTAGTGGCTGCTACTTGGAGCACCTACATACCAAATTTCACTATAAAAAAAGGGTACAGCTCCGTAATTAGCATGATTTTGAAAAAGTAGGCGTATATACTATAGTGCCACCACACCCATTCTTTGCAAAAAGTTGCCGACAGTAACCATCTGAGCAAAAGTACTAAGTTTTATTTTTTACGACCAAAACTGTCTGACATATACGTTTATTTTCGGTTTGTGGAAGATGGTGCAAATTTGACTTGTATGGGGGGCACCACGCCCCCGTGTCCAATCGACTCTCAACTCACAGAAACTCTCTCAAGATGTTGCTTCAGTTTCCCATAAAGATCGGTTCAGCGATTTTGGAATCTGATATACGCACATAAAAGCATACCCACGTCCGAGTTGAATTGAAAAACGGAATGTGTGCCTACATCACCACCTGTTGAAGATTTATCGACTTTTTTCTAAGCCTTTGCGTAGCAATCACAAATAAACCCGCAGAAGGAAGTATCCTATTTGGTTCAGTCGTTTTCAAGTTTTTAGCATTCGATCAAACCACAATTTATTTTTATATATGGGCCAGGCGCAGGTTCAGGGGGCTGTTAGGAGGTTAAACCCCCCAAATTCTCGGAGATCTGTATTTAAATGTGATGTACTGGTGTTTATTCTTACAATTTATTTTAAATATTAACACCCTTATGCTGCAAACGTTGGTAGCTGTTTCTATTGCTAATGAACTGAATTTTGTTCCTGTTTTTGTTTATGTTTTTTGCAATATTGCGCCTTTAGCTGTAAGTAGTTATACATACAACTACAATCTGGAGTCACAAAAACACCGCATTTTTCGGATCAAATGTATTCAAACACCGCACAGTGAGCTTTATCGTAAATTTAAAAAGCAACCCTTCCGATTTCAGTGGCTTCAAGCTATCGCTCATTTTCACCTCTACAAGCCAAAACAAGTGAAGAACGATTGAATGGCTTGGCCTTATTGGACGTGTTTCATTACGAGCAAAAATGTAATCGAAATAATGATTTAAAAGCCAACTAAAATTATTATCATTTTATAATCTAAAACGTATTTGATTTATGTTTTGATTACTTACTGAATAAATATACTATGCATCAGTGAGGGAAATCATCGGATCTTCTGCCAGTTTTCCGATCTTCTGAATGTAAAAGTTCTGCTCTGATTCAAAATTGCGAATCCTCAAATGCTCTGAATTTCACATAAATTTCAATTTTATTTCATAGCAACTGCTGGAAGTAGAACTCTATCGCATGCAAATAACATTGCCATGACACTTGTGACACTACAACTACTCAGTCTATGAGGCTCTTAAAACTGTGTGGGTGAGAGAATCGCGAGAATATTTTTGCTGGAAAAATTGTATTAGTTTAATCTTGTTGCAATAAACAGTTCGAATTCATATAAATTTATTTTATTCACCTTAAAAAGTAGAAACTAGCGCAAAAAATCGAAAAGGATCGATAAAAGAGTTTTATACAAAACGTTTGTCAATTATGTGATATGAAAACCATTTAGAAGCATATTTTGGAGATTAATTCTTAAGAATCTATTTTATATGTTGTAGGAAAATATAAAGTATTTTAAGAAATCTTCCCGTTTGTGTTGCGAGAGTTTCAATAAACTCCATGTTGCTCTCTACTCTTCTCTTTTTGTGCTCAGCTAGAACAGCGCAAGAAAACACCGCTATCTTCAAAAGGATACAAGGAGTAATATATTACCAATTTAAACAAACAAATGCTATAAAATACTTTATATTTGACTTAAATACTTATTAATATTTTTCGTTGAAAGCTTTATCGATTTTCACTTTATTATTAAAAAAATTTTTGCAACTGATTTTCGGATCTTCTGGAAGAAAACGCGGATCTTTTAAAAAAAAATTTCGTATTTCCCTCTCTGCTATGCATATATATATATTACGTAAGGGTGATAAAAAAAGATTTTTTTGATGGTGCTACTAGCGGTTTTCTGTTTAAGTTGGAGAAAATTGACGTTTGTTTCAGTTGGAAAAAAAGCCCTAAAGAAAAAAAAAAATTCATATCTCACTCATTTTTAAACATAAAATAATGATTTTTTGAGAAAATAATTAGTTTGACTTGGAGTAGATAACTTGCAAAACTCTCTGAATTAGGTAGGACTTTTTGTATACAACTTTTTTAGATGGAAAAATTATCTCATGGTTTTTATTTTATTAGGCTATTTGATTTGGCGTTACGTTGCTTAAATTTCCATGGTAGTTCAATTGGGTAATTAAGTAATGAGGCAGTAAAGTAATTATGTAATTAAGTAATTACATACACAAATTGAATATGTATTTATTTTCTTGCCTCAATCATTTTTCAGTCGGCCTTTGTAGTCTAGTGGAGAGTGCGCTAGACTATCAACCCAGAGGTCCCTGGTTCGAATCCAGGCTCGGGCATGGTTCTTTTCACTTTCTTTGTTCTTTCCTACATTTAAGAATTATGGAAAACTAAAAATCCACAACTAAATTGTGGAAAATGTGGAATTAAAAGACAGGAACAACTATGGGCTGGAAATGCTTGCCGAGGCTAAGGCATAACACTGGCCTTGGCTAAAAGCAATTCAAATTGTCTTTCACGGTTGTTTCGCCTAACCAATAATTCACGTATGGGTCCAATCAATTCTTCTAAATAAATCTATCCCTTTCCTTTCAGGTCAAAGAACAAATGTTGTTTGTACAAGGCGCATGCCTTGGTTATTTGATATTAAAAAAAAAATTATCTTTAGCCAAAGCCTTTCATGTTCACAAAAACAAAAAAATTTACGAAACATTCACTAAACGCTTAAGAAAAAAGAAAACAACATTTGTGAATTAGAGCATACGATTTGATCATCATGGTTAATGCATTATTGTACAAGTTGCTTAGAATAATAAAATGAGAATATTCCTTTTATTATTATGTAGAAATATCCATATACAGATTTTAACATATTGTAATACGTTGCAATAGTATTAAAGAAATAGTGTTAAAGAAACTAAAAAAAAACCAAAATAATACCATTGAAAAATATTTTTGCTGAAGTATGCAGAAGTTATCTATCCTGAAGTGTTGTGTATTTGATTTGAGGTTGCAATTATATGAGTTTACATTTTATTACAAAAACAGCAAATAGAGAAAAGTTTCTACAACAATTCTGATTATGCTTGTTTGACAAATATAACTAGGTCCAATCACGTGACTGTTTCTTATTTTAATTAAATCTTGCTCTATCTTATTTAATTGTTTCTCACATTTCTGGCACAATTGTTTTTACTTTTCGAATTACAAATGCTGCGCCAACAAAATAAGTTATTTATGTGTTTTCCAGTAACTTTTCAGGAGAGCAAAAAACCTGATTTCTAGTACTGCGAGCACATTGCTGCTTTTGATCACTTCTTAACTAAAAAAGTTATAGAAAACGGCAAATGCAGAAATATGGGCAAAAGATAGTGCTATTAAAATATGCAATAAGAAAAAGTGACGAAAATCACATAATTATTTTTGTTGGCGCAGAAACGATTTATAGTTGAAAAAAATCATTCCACTAATTAATGCAATAAAAAGATGAAAAATATAATGGGGAAAGGCCAAAATAATATGGTTGCTTTAAGTCACTTTATAGCAGCGATACCCACGAAAATTATTTGAAGAGTGCAAAAACAACAACAACAACAAAAAGCAGCAACATCAAAAAAATTTTAAAATCTGGATGCAATGAGGAATTACCAATAACACGAGTGCTGGCAGAGTCCGCGACAGCGAACTTATTTAGATGTACACTGTAAAAATAATGAATCAAGTAATTCCAAATGTTTCAGATTATTTTAGTCACTATACATTCTGATTTACTCAGTTTTAACCGCGTGTAGGTTTTCATATATCCTTTTTTTTATTTTTTGTTTTATAGTTTTTAATTTTTTAGTTCTTAATTTTTTTAGTTTCTTTTTAATGTTTTTTTTTGTGAGTTTCTTATTGCTAGTGATTTCCCCCCGAATATCGGGTGGGTTGGAAATCTGCTTAAGGCTTCTAATCATTAGTAGAAGGAGAGGTTTGAATAAAATGGTTTCGAGGTATTTATTTTAAGAGTTTCGAACGTAGTTTCTGTTCAGCAATCTAATTTAAGTCACTTTTCTTTAGTTAATATAAAATTTACTTGATATTGCTATATGAAAGTGATAAAATTTTAACCCATTGTACAGCAGTGTTACAGAATTTTAACTGACCAAATAAAATAAGATGTCAAGCAACAGCTAAATACATGGCTTTATTCTACTTGTGAATAATATTAGTCATTTGACGTTCGATTTTCCCATTCGTGAAGATAAAAAGACACTATTCCGATTTCTGGATGGTCGCGATAAAAATTTTTTTTGTGGGGCACCACGAAATAGAACCCATTGAAATCAGCCTCAATGAAATAAGATCCAATGAAATAAGTCACAAAGGAAATTAAATAAACCCGAAACAAAAAAATTAAAGAATTCCTAAAAACAATAAAATAACACCCAATGAAAATCCTCCAAAAAATTATATAAGCCCCATATAAAAAAGGTTTAAACTTAAAATCAAATTATTCCCAAAATGAATGAAATAATCCATAATGAATAGTCACTTCTCTAAATGGTGACAGGACATAGCCCCAAGTGACATAACCCCAAATTTAAAATATGATTTGGGGCTATGGCCAGTTTCAAAAAGATCATAAGACCGAAAAAATTGCCGGTCGTAAGCCGTAATCGGCTTTGTAAGGAAAGCAGAACAACTTAGGTAAATATGCCTTAAACGACAACTTTCTGTACAAGGGCAAATCATTTTATCGTAAAAAAACTCCATAAAAAACATGATTTGCCTTTGTACGGAATGGTGAAAACACAACTGGATTTTATTGTAAGCAACTTATCGGTAACTTTAATTGCAAAATGAAATAACCCCCAAGCAATTTTTGCAGATAAATGATGTGCCATATGAAAGCGTGGTGAAAATGGAAATTTTCAAAACAAACAAATTTACAACGAAAACAACTTTTGGCCTATTCTTTGAACAAATAAGCAAATAAGCAAATAAATAATCTATATTGGGAAATAAATATATAGATAAGGAATTGGCTTAAAACATAGATTTATGTATATAACTTTGGAATGGTTTGAAATATTAGAAAATATTTTTCATACAAATTATTTTTTAATTTGTAGGACTTTGTAAAAAATATAAAAACAACATTTTAAAAAAAAAAAATTTTCATCCAAAAAATGATGGGAGGCCCATGATTTTTAATGATAGAAACCGTTTATTGAGTTGTGTGTCAAAATGAATCAAATTTTGCAAATACATTATACGTCATATGAAAGATACAAAAAATTCCAGCTCTCTCTACTCGATCGGACGCATTTGTCGCGAGCTCTAAAATTTTACATAAAATAAGTATATATAATGTTTATTTAACGTAATAAAAGTGCTAACCAGTTATATATAATTGAATTGGAAAAGTTCGGTGGTGCAAACAGATATGATCATTTAATAAATCAAAAGACTTATGTTATCTACTTTAAATCACTAGTAACTGAGATTTGCTAATTTAGCTGAAACTAAAGTTTTGCTTTTTTTCCCGCGCTAACGTTGCACTCATATAAACACTCGAACACTAAAACTACAAATTAATCGCATAAACAATAATTTACCGTAGTTCTACTTTGCTAGCAACGAACCTTACTAGCTCTTTGCATCAGCATAATGTGCATGAGTTCATACTAACTTGCTGCTTTAATTGGACTCTTTATTCAAACTCTTCGTCGTTATTGTTCTTCACCACTGTTCTACTAAACAAGAAAATGTCACCGCCCCCCCGTCTGACGCGCCAACAACTTATTCAGCATTCTAATCGAATTGATAACAACAGTGAGTGTACGCCCAAGTCAGAGGGTATTGCTTCAATTACTCAGTCACTTCGCGCTCAGTTCCAGGAATTAGAAGAGCGACTGAGCAAAAATCTGAAATCTGAGTTTCGACAATTGGAAGACCGCCTTATACTTAATTATGATAACTCGATCAAGCTACTGTCTGCTGAAATTGTGAGTATAGAATCAAAGTTAGTTGCTAAAATCGATTCTGAAGTCTCTGTACTAAAAACTAATGCTATTGATTTTGAGAGTAAAATAATCTTGCTCGATAATCAGCTTCGTACAGTAAGTTCTCGGTGTGAAGTGCTAGAGAAGAAGTTAAGCACCGTGCTCTTAAGCAACAACAACTCAAGGAACATTGTTGCTGATAATTTAGCAGATGCTGTGTTGTTTGGTGTACCGTTTTCAAGTGACGAAAATCTTAAGGGAATTTTTAATAGAATTTGTCATTTTATTGAGCATCATCCACCGCAGCTAAGAGACATTTTTCGAGTTAAGCCGAATCTGCAGAATCCTAACTCTTCAATTATTATAAAATTTTTCTCGCCTTACGATCGCAATCGTACTCTTAAAGCTTTTGGAGCATATCGGAGGCGAACCAAATCAGCAGTTAATCTGCGATCTGCAGGGTTCGAATTGGATAATAATGTGTATATACATGAAAGCCTATCTAAGGAAAATCGTAAAATTTTACAAGTGACTATATCATTCAAACGCCAGAAACTGATTTTCAATGCATTTACTTTTCGTGGCTCTATACATATTAGGTTGGAAAAGCATTCTGAAGGCATTTGCATTAGCAGTGTGGAGGATCTTCATAATGCAGTCCACGGTGCAACAGCGTAATCGATTGGCAGCCAATTTACTATCTATCTTTATTTTATTTTTATTTATATATTTATTATTTTCATTCTTCTATTTTCTTTTTATATTTGTTGTAAAGATGTTTGATAATTTTATTCTTGTTTTCATTATGTTGACTATAATTAAAGCTTTTCGTTATTCGTCTGATGGTTGTGTCTGTTTCTCGCATGTTATCTAGTCCATCTAATGGCGTTGATGTTAATCATAAAATGCTAATCAACATTTTATGTAAACAGCATAACGGCCTCTCTGTTGTTCATTTTAATGCCAGAAGCTTAAACTCTTTAAAGCTTGATTACGTTAAAAATGTTTTTGAAAATTCTACTGTCGACGTTTTATGTGTTTCAGAAACCTGGTTTAATCCTGACATTCCTGATAGTTTTTTAAATATTCCAACCTATAAGCTTTTTAGAAATGACAGGATTGATAATAAGGGAGGTGGAGTTGCTGTGTATTGTAAATCATGTATTTGTTCAAAACTTGTAAACAAATCTTGTGGGTCTGATGTTGAATTTTTAAATGTTGAGATTTGTAATAATAATAATGTTAAACTATTGATTTCTTGCGTTTATAATCCTAATAGATGTTACAGTCTTGATCCTTATTTCTCTGATCTAAATTGTCGTTTAACTGATTTTGAATCTTTTATAATTTGTGGTGACTTTAATGTGAATTTGCTGACTAAAGACAATGTATCTGATAGCTTTAAAGACAAAGTCAATGCAGCTGGTATGACAATTATTAATCATACGACTCCGACTCGTTTTGCTCCTGGTGTCCGTCCTAGTTTAATAGATATCTTTATTTCATCAGATATTTCTTTAGTTTTACTTTTTGACCAAATCTCTGTTATATCTGACCATGATCTCCTTTTTTGTTCTATCGACTTTAATGCATATCGTAGCTCAGTTCCAATGTCAATCTCGTATCGTGATTATAAGTCTATTAATTACCCTTTGCTGTATGACTATTTGTCTCGTATATGTTGGAATGACTGTTGGTTTTCTGAATCTGTTGATAATAAATTAAATGTTCTTGTCGCTAAATATTTTGTTCCTCTTCGTACATTTTTTTGTGAAAAACAAGTCTTGTCCCTGGTATACGACAGAAGTTGAATCAGCTATTAAAAATAGAAATAAATTATACACTAAATGGAAGAAAAACCGTATTGATGTTAACTGGGAGCAATTTAAGTTTGCACGTAATCGGGCTGTCTCTGTAATTAGACAGTCGAAAAAAAGATTTTTTCATCGTAAATTGAATTGCTTTCTTCCTGCCAAGGAACTGTGGAAAAACATTCGAAGTCTTGGTGTTTGTAATTATACCGAACAAAATTGTAGCATTGACCCTAATATTTTAAATGATTTCTTTCTTTCAAATACTTCAGCCTATAATGATAACTTTCAGTGTAGTGCTCGTCAGTTTTGTGACGCCAACAAATTCTCTTTTTCCAATGTGAATGAGAATCTATATATATATATATATATAAGATTGAATGTGTGTTTGTTTATTTGTTTGTTTGTACCTTATAGGAGACCAAACCTCTGGAACGATCTTCCTGAAATTTTCACAGCATTTAACTGGGACTCTGGCATGATTAATAGGGTACTTTTTTCGACCACGCCCACTTTTACGCCCACTTTTTTAAAATTATGTAATTGCTCCCATATAGTTTTTAACAGATTTACTTCAAATTGTATACACATTATACTCCAGGCGAGGTAGAAATAAACATTCCTTACACCACGCCCCCTTTCACTCCCCTTTTCATGCCAAATCTAAGTTTTAAACTTTTTGTTCTCTGTACAAATTTGTTCCTTCCAACGGATTATTTTTTATTTGGTAGTATATTGCTCTTAATACTGTTAACGTCGCCATATTACTATGAACCACGCCCACTTCACCGCCCCCTTTTTTAATTCAGATACTTACTTATACCACTAACAATGTTTGCTATACAAAATACTTTTTTTGTAATATGTATTTACCTAAAGTTTTATATACTTTTTATCTGCAGGTAAGGTAGCCATAGATTTTTTTATTACCAAATCCCCCTTTTTCGCCCCATTTTACTTTAATTATAATTAATCTGCTTTCAATCTATATATGTAAAAATGAATGTCTGTCTGTCTGTTTGTTTGTGCTTTATAGGAGGCCAAACCCTTGGACCGATCTTCCTGAAATTTTCACAGCATGTTACTGTGACTCTGGAAAGAATAATAGGCTTTTTAAAGTTTTCATTGGACAAAGGGGCGTGTTTATTTAAATCGCCATATTTTGGGTATTTTTTGACCTACGTCGATGATATTTGGTACATATGGTATTGGCATAGTTAGGAATACGTACCAGGAGAAAAGTGGGTTGGACCACGCCCATTTTTGGGAAAATTAAAAATCATTTTATAGTTTTAACTACTGGACCGATCGTCATTAAATTTTTACAATAGGATATTCTTACGAAATAATAAATTCTTGACTCAACAGCTTTCGAGACTGCTGTTCAGCGCGAAACACGCTTAGAGATTCAGCGATCTCGAACCTCAACATCAAGGGCTTCGGAGCCATATGTTCAGCGTGAAACACGGTTACGAAGCGACCGCTCTCGAGCCTTGACATCAAGGGCTTCCGAGACTTCTACTCAACGTCAAACACGCATGCGAAGTGACCGATCGCTATCCTCTTTATCAAGAGCTGTCGAGACACCAGAGCAACGTGAGGCACACCGTCTACAAGATCGTAGTCGAAGAGCACAGCATCGTCGAAGCCCTGAATCATATCAGCTGATTGCATTCCACTACACATCAGAAATTGATTGCAGTGAAGATGAGTTAGTTGCCATTACACCAAGTAATAAAGTTTGCCAATACTACAATGCCTAGAAATATAAAAATGAAGCACCTGGAATGTGCTGCGCAAATGGTAAAATTGCTTTACCCGAACTGCTACCACCACCAGAACCACTACTATCGTTAGTTTCAGGTAAGAACAAATAAATAATTTGCCCCTAAGGCATCAAAAAAGGAAGAAGAGGAAAAAATAAAATGATTATTATTCAAAATAATAATATTCCACTTCATAGGAACAACAGCGGATTCCCAACATTTCTTAAGCAACATACAGAAATACAATTCGTGTTTTTAAATGACATCGTTTGGTGCGACTAAAGTGGTTCGAGACAACTTCATGCCAACATTTAGAGTTCAAGGCCAAATTTATCACCGAATGGGTTCAATATTGCCAATTCCAGATGAAGATCCTAAGTTTTTACAAATTTATTTCATGGGACAAGCGGATGATAACAAGTGCAACAGCGTGAGGGAGGTAGCGAAGCACACCGGGTTCAGCTAGTGATGTTATAAAATCTATCATGAAAATTAAATCAAATGCTATTGGGCAT
Source organism: Dichetophora obliterata (assembly GCA_963920525.1). Taxonomy (NCBI): domain Eukaryota; kingdom Metazoa; phylum Arthropoda; class Insecta; order Diptera; family Sciomyzidae; genus Dichetophora; species Dichetophora obliterata. The sequence continues at coordinate 280,272,495 of OY986435.1, forward strand.
GACGGTATTTCATTAAGATTTATCAAAATCATTTTACCCTATATAATTGGCCCCCTAACACATATCGTTAATCACTGCTTTACAACCTCATGTTTCCCACAATCATGGAAACTAGCTACTGTTATCCCCGTTCCTAAAATAAATTCTGCTACTACCTTGAGTGATTATAGACCAATTAATATTTTGACCTCTTTTTCTAAAATTTGTGAGTCCCTTATGGCTAATCAGATAAATCAATATCTTTCAGCAAACAAACTTTTATCTCCATACAAATCGGGTTTTCGAACTGGACATAGCTGTGCGACTGCAATGCTGAAAGTTATCGACGATATTCGAATGTCATATGATGCAGGACATCTTTCACTTCTTTGCCTTTTAGACTTTTCGAAAGCATTCGACTGTGTTAATCACTTTATTTTAGTTAAAAAGCTCAAGCTACTCTTTGGTTTTAATGATAATACTTTAACCTTAGTAGGAAATTATCTTGAAGGTAGAATGCAGAGAGTAAAAATTGGTGATCTTTTTTCTGATTATAAGAACACAAAATCAGGTGTACCTCAAGGATCAATTCTTGGGCCCCTGTTATTCAGTGTTTTTATTAATGATATTTTTACGGTGTGTAAAAACGTAATGATGCATGGTTATGCCGACGATATTCAACTATATTCTTCTAACCGCGTTGGACTAGTTGAAGATTTATGTTATAGATTAAATGAAGATCTCAACGCAATTTCCAACTGGTCGTCTAATAACGCTCTTTGCCTAAATGAAAAGAAATCGTATATTCTTCCAATTTCTAAAGATAAAATTGACCTCACTAATATTCCACCGATATTTTTGGTCAATTTTTTTACAAAAAAGTGTACATTTTAGAGTTTATTTGATATATATATAAAGCAATGAATTAGTGTGGTAACGGTAAATTTTTTCTTATTTCTTCGAAGTCAGTTAATTGAACTTGCAGACAAGATAAATTTGATTGAAATCAATTAGAAAATGGCGGAGATATTTGCTTAAAAACTTGAAATTTTCTCATTCTGTGACAATGACCTCGACTTAAAAAACTGCGTTATGCTAAGAAGATCTATAGTTTTCAAGATATCGTAAAATGTTGATGTCATAATAACAGGAATTTTTTCGACTTCCACTATCAATACAAATTATTTTCAAAAAAGCTTTCGCTTACCGTTATTTTTACTAATCAACGACTTTTCATACAAAAATACGCTGTACTGAGAAAATATCAAGTTTACAAGATATCGCAAAAATGTTGATGTCATATTAACGGGAATTGTTTTAATTTTCACTATCTATATTAAATATTTTCGAAAATCTTTAGCTTACCGTTATTTTAACGAATCAACGACTTTTCATACAAAAATACTTTGTACTGAGAAAATCTACAGTTTTCCAGATATCGCAAAAATTTTGATGTCATAATAACGGAAATTTTTTTTCACTATCCGTACAAAATATTTTCGAAAAAGCTTTCGCTTACCGTTCTATCAACGACCTTTCATACAAAAATACGTTGTACTAAGGAAATCTATAGTTTTCGAGATATCGCGATAGTTGTGATGCCAAAATAACGGAATTTGTTCAAAATTTACTATATTGAAAAAATTTCACCATCACAGAGTATATTCACACATGTTTCATATAAAAATGCGTATTGTAGGGTATCCGTAAGTGATAGCGAAAAGTGTTTGGATTGTTTTTTGTACATCTCAGCAATGTCTAAAATTCCCTGCTACACAATGCACTTCCATCTCTTATAATTTAGGTGCTATTACAAAAATTCTCTTTAAACGCTCATATTTCAGATCAAAGGTCATCAATAGAAAAACCAACCAAATTGTACATGCCTATGCTCTTTCATTCGATACCGCATTCATTATTCTACACGCCGCCAATCCTGACAATCAGAAATCCTTGCTGAAATAAATATATAGATTATACATTTTTTTCATTTTTATTCTTATAATAATTTTTATTTGTTTTAACCTTAATTTTTTATATTTTTTATTATCTTACTGTTTTATTATTAGCTAAACTGTTATATTATTAAGATTAAAATCTTTTTAATGTTTTATTATCTATGAAAAATAGACAAACTCCCAGTTTTATTTTCTTGCCATTTTGCAAGGGTATATAACCCCTATAAAAATAGTTTTGTATGATGCAATATAAAAAAGTACAAGTAAAAAATCAAATATTCAATAACTTTTTCTCAATGTGTATTTTCACAACGAAAAATATAAAGAGTACGATGCTTGTTGCTAACGTCTACAATGGGAATGCAAAAAACAGTGCAAAACAGCGGCGATCGATGGTGCCAAAAAACAAAAACAACAACATTTAAACGCATAACAGCTTTCGATGGTTCGAAAGAACAAAAAAAAAAAAAACACATTAAGAGAAGCTGAGATTGCAAACGGAACTCAGCGAATCCATGATACAATTATTTGACTAGGTAGCCGCGTAGACTGGCTTTTTTCTCACGAGCGGCGATGGGTAGTTGTCAAAATTAGCTGTTTATGCAATTAATCAAAGAAAAGTGAAAAAATTAGCGACGACTTAAGCTTAGCTAGAACAAAACCGCAACGAACTAAAAACATTTCAATCAACTTCGCGAATAAATTTATTAAATCAAAGATAAGTTAAAAATAAGCTCATATTTAGTCAACAGCAGCAAACTACAACATTCCTTAGCTGTTTTTGACAACTACCAATCGCCAAAAAACTGTCACAGCTACCTTGTCAAATAATTGTATCATGAGCAAATCATTAAAATCATGAAAATATTGAATTTGTTGTAAAAGAGTGAAAAGAGTGGAAAGAGTTAGGCGCTGGGCATAGTAGAACTAGACCAGGTTGTGTTACGGCTAAATGTGCTCTCTTTCTTAGTGACCATAACTGTCAAACTCAGCCATTTTGGTATTTTTGCCAATTTTTGCTTTCATATTGCATTCTTATTGGTTGCAGATTTTGTATGAGTCGTCAACTTCGTTTTGACAGTTGCGGTCACTGGCTCTCCGCCCTAACACTACCTTGTCTAATTCTGCCATGGCGCTGGGCATCGCTGCTTTATAGCATTTATATATATACTAGCAGGACACTGTTGTCCGCGGCTTCGACAAAATCACAAAAAATCACTGTGAAATTTTAATTTTGAACAGCCTGTAAACCAAAAACTTGATAAGTTCAAAAGGTAATAATATTTACATATAAACTACTAGCTGAAATGTACTTAAAATAAAGAAGGTAAGTCAACAACTTATTGTTTTTTATAAATAAAAAATTATTCAAGTTGCAAAATTTTCGATTTTAACAAAGAAGCTCAATTATTTTTTTTTTTAATATGAAAAAATTATTTTATTAGCATATGTTGTATGTAAGAATTAAGTCCAAAGTATACTGCAAACGCTTATAAATGCATAATTCTCTAAAGGTAGCAAGGCAAAATGGCTGCCATTTTTAAAGTACCACAAAAAAATGCTTGAAAGCGTTTTTGAGATGCCAATTGGTCAAACAACGAACTTTCGTTTTTTTGGACCAGTTGATTTGGACTGACTCATATGATAAGAAAAATTTTCATTAATTTCTTCATACAAAAGAAAAATGAAAAGATTTTTTTAAATAATATATATGAAGCTTTTTAATTTAATTGACGTATGTTTAGCAGCGAAAAAAGTTTTTATTAAAACCAAATATGTTTATAAAATTTTGTATGTATTGTATCTTAGTTATGCACATTGGGTTTGAAAATGAGTCAAACCGGTTAAAGCCACGTGTACCTCCCATACAAAGTGACTTTATAAAAACGGTAAATTTATTCAAATTAATCACTTTAAATTCAGCGAATAAGCTTCAATTATAATTTCGCACTTTGAGTTTGAAAAACAGTCAAATCGGATGAAAACCACATCTACCTCCCTTACAAAGTGATTTTATAAAAACGGTAAAAATTTCAATACCACATCTAGAAAAAATTGCCGAAACCTGGTTTCGAAGTTAAAATAAATAGCATTGTTAGGACCATCAAACTGGTTAAAAAACAAGGCAACCGTAAGTTTGCTCACCTTTGAGCTTAAAGTGACTTTGATGAGAGTGATTAAATAAAAAAAATATGGCTACAATTTGAGGTGGCCCTTTTTTTATCTTACATAATGTTTAATGAAATTTTGCGTTAAAAAAATCACTACTAAAATATTTTTGGTTGTTTATTTTCTACATACTGAAATTTTGTTCAGTGTAAAAATACAGTGTGACGTGTTGACAATACAATACAGTCTCGCTAATCCGGACACATATAGGTTTGGTGTATGTCCGTATTACTGGATGTGTCCGGAATACAGAAAATTGAACAATTTTTAAACTAATTTGATCTTATTTGCCTGCACAGATTTTTTGTAAAGAAATAAAAAATAAAAATAAAGACAGAAAAAAATAAAAAAAAGTGGTCCGGTCAGAGGATTGCCATCAGGAACAAAGCTCCTTACGCTTTTTCTTTTTGCCCAAAATCTTGGCAATATCTGTAAATTTGCTTCTAGTGCATTTAATTAACTTGTCTATTTTAGAATCCAGACAAGACTCAACCAATAGGTCAATCTATTATATAACAGCGATATTATAAACTTTAAATACACAACAAAATAATGTATATTTTGTTAAATTTTATACGGAAAAGAAAAAAAGTCAAATATTATTAAATTCTATTGATTTATCTGAAAAACTACCGAAATAGAAATCTGCCTCTCAACCTACCAAGCCAAAAAAATTTACCATTTTTGGTAGAGTTGTGCCAAAACAGCAACACTGATAATAGCTATTATATAAAAAAATTTTATTTTCAAAAGTATGTGACCAAGTTTTCCGTTTTTACACATATATAACCCCAAACGTCGTTTTATAGTGCCAACATTTTAAAAAAAAATAATTGAATTAATTTTATTTCTAAAGAAACATATCTTAGTGTGCCAGTTTTTAACTTTTTTGGATATTGAAAACTATTTCAAAATTATAATTAAGTAGAACTACAAAATTCATGAACAAAAATGTAAAAAAATATCATTTTAGGGACAACTTTCAAGGATTTTTTGGAGAAAGCTGCAGTAAATACAAAATAATTCCTGAAATCAATGAATATTTTCCAAGAATTCTACGTTTTCAGATTTAAAGAATACGAGTTCTAATTAATTCCGTCTAGCATGTAACTCATGTAACACATGGAAAATGACTAAAATGACTTTCAAAAAGTGCTCGAATTTGTCCAATTTTTCATAATTTTAATTTTATATTATAATCTGAATGAATGTTAAAGCACAAGATGTTAAGTTTTTAAATGCCAAATAAAACTCTAGTCTCAAAATAATGAAATGGTAAATTTTCCATTATTTAATTTTGGTAGCAATGTCAATCAGTTTATCTCTCATCGTTTATTTTTGATTTGTTCGCAAACGCATACTCTGTGTATGCCAAAGCATCATCACGATCAAACCAACTACATGAACACATGCTAAACATGAACTCCCCCGCAACCCCTTTCTCTAGCTTTCATAGCACATACCGTCGCCTGGATAAATTAATGTCGTATGTTACATTTGGCGATTGTTGGGAAATCGCGATTGAAGTTGAAAGCCTTCTTTCTCAGAAACGCCACGGTAGATTTTTTCCAAATTTTGAGAAATTGTTACATTTGCACAGAACTAAAAGAAAATACAATTTTAATAGTCAACACTTTTTACTTCGAAAGATATCAAGGAATTTCTTAAATAAAATTTTATCGTATGTTACATCTTGCAACATGTTTGTGGTCACTTCATACACATACGACAAAATGTTATGGATATGAATCCCTTCGAATAAAAGAAAACTAAGATTGTGTCATGAAAACTTAAGTCTTTATTTTAAAAAAAATGAGGTAAAACAACATAAAAACATAAACACGTAACATTTATTCATTTGCTGCTTGCAATTAAATATTTATAGAGGTATTATCAAAATAAAATAAAATAAATTCAGTCTTAAAAGTTTCATTCAATGTGAAAAAAGGAGCAAAAAAAGTTAATGCATATTAAATTTTAAGTATGGCACGATAAAAACTTTTGTCTTCTTCTTTTTCGAGGAAGCGAATACTGCTTTCCAAATCTTTCTTTTTGTTGACATCTAAATTTCTTTTTTGAACCAGTTTAAGCTCTTGTTGCCAAATCCTAGAGATATTTGAGTATCTTCCTTTATATTTTTTTAAATCCAAAAAGTTATATGTAGTATTTTTAAACGACAATTTTATACCAATTTTAAAGATCTCAGTGTTTGCATACATCACAGATTTGCATTTAAAAACTGGTACTTCTTTGAAAGACAAGCTTTCTGATTGAATAGAATAACACTTAAAATCTATTTCGGCCATTTGCAAAATGCTTAATTTTATGTTTTCAGAACGCATATTCTTGAGCAGCCGGATTAAAGAAACTTGGCTGGGTATCTCTACATTTCGTAAATATTTTTCAATCGCGCTGTGAACACAATCAACGTGCTGTAAGCAGGAATGGCCCGGCTCACTAAACTTTTGCATAATTTCTTTAATATTTGGATGATCATGGATGAATTGAAGTAAAGCCGTTGTAGTAATACGGTTCCGATTCTGAGGAACGCATGAATCGCTCCATAATATAATACTGTTTATATTAGAATGGTCACAAACAACTTTGTGTAGTATTTTAATTAAAGCACTGGCGATGTCGTTTCCACTGCGTCACTTAAAGTTTCGTTCCATAAAGCACAGTAAGTAACTTTTTCATGGACAGGTATAACAAGGGTTCCAGTAAGATTGTAAACGCACAATTTCCTTTTATAGTAAAAACTGGATGCAAACATTTTTGGAAGAGAAAAGACATTTTCCAGATCATATATTAAAACTGCGGTATTTTCATCAATATTTTTAAGATCGGTATCACGTTCCGCTCTTGTGAATCTTTTTTCTTCCAAGTGTTTTTGATGCAGTTGGATCTCAGCTTCAGTTTGCTTACCAGTATTGGCTTTGAAAAGATGACACTTGTCGCAAATATCTTTTCTTGGTGCAAAGAAAGAAAGATTATACTTTGTGTTGAATATCTTTCTATAGATGTCTAGACTGACAGGATCACTGACTGAGGTCTTATAAAGATTAAACATTTTTTGAACACTTAAGTGTGCCTCTAAATATTTCCTCGAAGTCGATGCTCTGCAATAATGCGAGTCGATTGTAGGAAAACTTGATATATGCGTTTTTACTTCCTCGATTTTATTTGCATCGGTAGCTTTCTTCCCACGATGAGAGAGCTTAGTCTTCGACTCAACAGTACCAACTTCGTAATGCTTGGCAAAAAAGTAATAAATTACTCTTTCAGAGATTGCCAGGGTGTTCAAAAAATATTTTTTGCAAACTTGAACTGTCTTGCAGCTTGTTTTAAGGTAAAAAATAAATCGGGCCTGTTTTTTTATGTTGATCCTGTATTTTACATTCAACTCTTCTGCGCTTCACAGCTTCCCTCTTGACGAAATTGCCATAAAATATTTGTTTTTCACTGGAACTCAGACTCCAAAAGTGGGAGTGAATGCGCTGTCTTTCTTCTACAGATATGTTTTGCGTGCAAGTGTAGAAACAAGTACTACAACAAATGGGCCCTATAGTTTTCCCTGGTCTTTGCACACCTTTGTTGCTTATAAATGGCAGACCGTGGTCACGAAGATTCTTACGCATGTTTTGTTTCCACAACTCAGGATTGCGTTTTCGTTTTCTTGCTACAGGAGAGTCACATGCTGTAAAATTTAAAGTTTACTGTATGAGAAATACAAATTTAGAATATCTAATTGAGGGCTAAAGGTGCTAATGGATTATTCACACCTTTAGTCCTAAAACTACAAATGGAAAGTAGTAGTACTTACATGAACTACTATAATCTGATGGTAATTGTCGTATTTCACTGTTAACAGTTCCCGGAGTAGATTCAATCAATTCTTCAGCGGCTTCATAATAATTTCTTAACGCCGATTTCGCTTGCGGCGCGTAATTCGGATCTTTGGCCTCATCATCCGAAGAGAAATCAGACCCACTGCTATCTGGCAATATTTCATTACGCATGCTAATATGTAGAAATGTGTATTGGTATATTTATTACGGCAATTTTAAGTTAATTTATTTGTTTTGGTATGCTCTTAGAATACTTACTTATAAATTTCTTCCGGCAAATCCGGCGCAGGAGACTCGACCGATCTTGACGACATCACAAAAAGCACTGAAATATTATCGATTTATGCATTCCTAATAGCACATAAGACAAAATTTTACCGAACACGAGTAAAATTTTGTCGTATGTGTTGACGTACTTTCCACATACGACAATATTTTAGCGAGTACAGAAAATACTCAATTTGTATGGAAAAAATGTCGTATGTGCGAAAGATTTCCACATACGACAAAATGATGACTAAAGGGGTTGTGACCTTGCACATACGACAAAATCTGTCTGAATATCTCGGAAACTAAAGCAGATACCGAAAAATTGAAAACGCCATTCGAAAGATCTCACTTAATTTTGTATAACTGCGTCATTAACTCAAAACTGCTCGATTTTCACATACGACATTAATTTATCCAGGCGACGATACTTGTCTTATGTTCGCTTGCAACTCTTCGACTTATGTTTGATGTTCTACACAGCATGGTATGAATCGTTTTTGCTTTCACAAATTTTATACTCCATTCTTGCTTTCACAAAAAATATTTCCTTCTTTTGCTTTAAGCGCGTCAAATACGTTTTTTTAAAATTTCTTTCATAAAAATTTTTCACTTAATTTTTATATAATAGTATAGATATAGAAATATCTATAGAAAACAAATTTGTATAACTGCATTCAGAATTGAGTTCAATTTGATGCTAAGCTGCATTAATGTTAAAATGTTAAAGTAAATTGTTGCATTCACTCATACTCGCAAACGGAATACAGTGTGTTATGTATATTTAAGTAAGGCATGAATAAGTACTGCCGGAAATATTTCTAGTTCGAAATGTGTGTGTGTGTGTGTGCGCCTGTGTTGATGTTCGTCCTCTTGAATGACTTGAATGTATATTATGCTGATTCAAAAACATTTCCTGCTGCTAATTGCCAATGAGATAAGATTAACAATAATAATAATGCTAATGCTCGCAACAACAAACACAACATCAGCAACAGTAACTACAATAATAATTACAACAATGGCTACAACAACAATTTAAGCTAAATAACAATAATAAAGGGGAGGATTCGGCAAAGCTTTAAATGCAGGTTAGTTAGGATGTGTGATATTAAATGATGCCTACCAACACACTGGCAATATTATAAGCCTTGACAACATTGGCTTCATAAATACAAGTGAGGCGTATGAGTTACAACTTACAGACAATTTATAATGCCTATTATTAAATTAAAATGCATTACAACAAGCAGATAGGGGATTAAAATGGAAAAATTTAATAATTGAGGTGACTTGATTCCAAGTACACATATCAATCAGGTTCACTATAATTTATAAAAAAAAAAAACATAAGGGTAATTCTAGATCTTGTTGGATCGTTTCTTAAGCGAAATCAGCTGCTTTTACAAAAACAAAAAGCATTGATATGCATTTGAAACATTAATGAATTTGCAACATTTAATGCATGTGCTATAACAAAAAGCTGTTGCATATGGAAATGCAATAATATTGCATGACGCTATTGTAAAAGAATGTTTCATTTTGCATGGAACACCTTGGGTAATAGTTAGTTCGAGGGTGGATAGATGGAGTAGTGTCGGGAAGATTTATTTTAAATTTGCACAGCTCTAAACTGTCGGGAAACACGCCTGCAGGGAAACTATTCCACAACCTTACAGTGCGACTAAAAAACAAATTATCTCGGTAATGCGAGGTTATACTGCACATCGAGGCTTGAACAGCGGCCCGAGTGGACCTGGCAAACACACGAGCTGGTGGCGTCATGCCATGTATCTCCCTGGAACAGTTGCCATGGTAATACTTAGACAGAAGGCTCAGGCAACCAACATTACGTCGATGCCCAAGAGAGTTGAGAGAGGATAAAGTACTTTAACCCCCAATCAAATATATCGCATGACATTGAATTTGATCCAGAAGCTCCAAATAAGATTTTTAAGCCCCTGCTCAAATGTGCGAATTGTACTCCATTTTTGGCCTAATATATGAGGTGTAGATCATGCGAACATCAGCTGAAGTGAAATATTTATTGCACCGTTTTAAAAACCTAGGCACTTGACCGCTTTTTTCAGCACATCGAAAATATGATCATTCCAACGAGGCACAGAGGGGTATTTTTGAAATCTAGCCGGCCAAAAATCGGTTTTACAAATTTCTGCCGGGTAAAAAAAACTTTGCAATACAAAAGTGAATATCCAAAGAAGAATATTATCACTTTCCACGCCCATCGCACAAGCCTGTGTACCGTTAAAATAGTTGAAACTTTATGCTTCTTGTGAGAAAAAAAATTTTTTAAGAACTTATTTGATATTTTTTATTGCGAGTTCATCTAACAAAGTTAACAAAAAATACAAAGTATACAAAATTAATCACAAATAAACTGCTGCGTTCAGTAGCCGAAAGGCTAGTGTTGAACCAGTCATCAACTCAATATCAATATTAAGACAAGTACTTAACTTATACTAAACTTAAGATATATTAGATATAGTTACAGTACTTAAAGTAGGTTTTTTATTTTTTTTTATTTATTAGTTAAACGGAAGTAAAAAGACAAACAATGTAAGTTTATAATTTATAATTAAACAGAGATTTCAAGTAAGAATTCTTAACATAAACTCAACTTGGGCATACTCCAACTGAAAAAGCCACGCTTTTACTTTAGTAAGGAACAAGTTCTTTGAGCGATGTTATGTTATCCGGAAGCTTATTATATAATCCTGGCGCAACTGACGAAAACGATAGTAAATATAGCTGCAGAGAGTGTGGAAAATCATTGTAAGGTTTTGAACAATTGCTCTTAGATGATAGGTAGTGAAAAATCTATTATTCAAGTAGCCATATCTTTTATAAAAGAGTTTTAAGATTTTAAAAATATATAAATACCTTAGAGGCAAAATTAAATTTTCTCGAAAGAGAGGTAGGCTATTATTATCTATTTTTCTTACAAATAATTCGAATAGCCTTCTTTTGTAGAACCAGTAGCGACTGAATTTAATTGCTGTGTGTGCCTCCCCAACAACTCAGACCATATTCTAATTTGGAATGAAATAAGCCATAGTAAATATTTCTAAGTAAATTTAAGTTACACGAAACGCTTAATAAATAAAGACATCTATATTTACATTAAATAAATAGTTCTTAAGCTTTGATGCATGCTCATTCCAATTCATTTTGCTATCAATTAATACTCCGAGGTATCTATATGATTTCACACTTTCAATCTCAAAACAACCACTATAGCAATCGACAACATTGGAATAGTTGCAGATTCCAGCATATGTAAATGGATGTTTACTACAACAACTCGAGTGTAAAAAAAACCTGTCTGAATTCATTATATTGCTTGCTAAGTTAAAAAGCATAAATTTTGTTTTATCACTTATTACCATTTTGTGACTTAAAAACCAGCATCTAATTAAATGTAAATCATGATTAACAAAGCTTGACAGAGTGTTTTTTGAATCACAGCTGAAAACAAACGCCATATCATCAGCAAAGCCTATAACGGAACTTTTGAAATTTTGCAAAAAGAGAGAATTTATATAAATAAAAAAAAAGGATAGGACCTAAAACTGAACCCTGAGGAACACCAAGGGAAATGTTACTAATTGAGCTGACAGAATCTTTAACTTTAACTCTTTAAATCTTTAACTTTAACTCTTTAAATCTTTATTTTTACTGTAACTGCTGGCCAGATATGAACTAAACCAAGTATACTTAGCAGTATAAACACTTGCTACATTAATAATTTTATAAAGAGTAAAAAGCATACTTTGAATGATGATTTAAAAAGCATGCTTTGAATGACCTTTTGTTACATTGATACTTACCTTTAGTTACATTAATACTTACCTCTCGTGACGTTGATTTTTTATCTTAACTTGCATTTCACTTACCTTGATTTATCATTAATAACGTATTATATCATTTTAGCATTTATTGAAAATACTTACACTTGTCTATAAAACACTAGTTTTAAAAAAACATTTTGAATTGTATTCATTTATTATATTTTCAGAAATTTTCATTTTGAAAATTTCAGTTGTGAAAATTGTTCAAATGAAAAAGTCACAAAATAAAATTGTTATCTAAAATATATTAAAATAAACAAATTTTTCTTTAAATAAAATATATATATAAAAAAAGCTACAAGCCTTCGCACCAAAATTGGCGATCCTGCCAGGAACCGAACAAATTCACCCGAACAACAAAGAAATTAAGCTGCATCACCGGAAGACACGGCGGGTTATAATAAAGCAAACGTCCATGACGAAGACGACACAGTTAAGAACCAAAAAATTCGGTTCTTAAAACTACCTGAACATAGCAACGGCACAGCTTAGCTGACGACATTATCCTCAAAGTTAACCAAACTGATGTACATCGATATACAACGAAGGAGGTTTTGAATTGTCTATGCTTAACTGACGATCTGATTACTCTAGAACTTAAGAGAGATCCCAAACTTAAGGCACGCATTAAGGAACAACTGGCCAAAACTAAAAGTCCGCACTACGTCGATATAGAATCTCAGAATATTTATAATTATAAAGGCCAAATATCACCCACGCACTCTTAATCAGATTCGCTTAATTCCACCTCATCCTTACTCTATAAATCACCAACAAACTTGCCGCCACGACAAACATCTTCAAATCGTAGTCGTAGCTCACCGACTTAATCGGCCAACTAGCATTGAATCAACAACAGCAGACGAGGCCACTACTTAACAACAAAAACAGCAGCAGACAAGGTCACTGCTAGAAAACAACAACAATAACAGCAGCAATAACAACAACAGCAACAACAACAACAACAACAACAACAACAACAACAACAACAACAAGAGCAACAACAACAGCGTTTAGAACAACAACAACAACAACAACAAAAAGAGCAACAACAACAGTAACAGCAGCTATAACAACAATAAAAACGAAAAGAGCAACAACAACAATAACAGCAGCAATAACAACAACAACAACAACGAAAAGAGCAACAAAAACAGCGTTTATAACAACAACAACAACAACAACAACAAAAAGAGCAACAACAACAATAACAGCAGCAATAACAACAACGAAAAGAGCAACAACAACAGCGTTTATAACAACAACAACAACGTTGGCAGCAACAACAATTTTTTTACATGAATCTTTATATTTTGTAAAAATGTACCTATATTTATTTTTTTTGACATTTATAAATTTTTTTTTTCAGGTTGCGTATCATTTTAGATTACCACGAGGTACACAACGTAGTTTCTATAACGGACTTATCGGACCTATCGTCTCAATTTCGTAGGCACTACTCTACACTAGGGACCAAGGTTGCCAGTATTGTGGGAAAAATCCCATTCGTGGTAATTTTTAATTGGTCTTGGGAATTTTTTTTTTTGGGAATTCCCATGGTATTTTTTAATTCAGCTTGGTATTTTTTAATTGGCGTGGGAATTCAGCGTGGTATTTTTTAATTGCATGGGAATTTGGGAATTTTTTCTTAAAAAGTTTTTTTTCACTTTTATTAATCCTTTCTGAAAATTCCACATTTCTGCATGCAAGCGTTAAGCTTACAAAAATTATTTTAAAAGTCCAAAAAAAGTGAAATATATAAGACTACCAAAACAATAATAGACAATATTTGCAAGTTTACTTATCGAAACCAATAATCAGCAATTATCTTTTAAAATCAAAATTAAATAACAGTTGCCATAAAAAATTTATATTAATTTTATTTTGTTTATTTTTTTATTTCTAAAGTCACTTATGTATATTATTTTATATTAGAAATAAGTGCCTTATTTTTTGAAAAATCATATTGTGTTAAATTCACTGTTTATCACTTCACAAAGCACAAATATCTTTGAAAACTGTATACATATTTTATTATGGTTATTTTTTATTCTGAAGTCACTTTTATTATTTGATATTAGAAATAAGTACCTAAATTTTTGAAAAGTCATGTTGTGTTAAAATGAATTGCTCATCACCTCACAAGCCACAAATATTTTTGAAAACAATATTTTTATTTTATTTTGTTTATTTTCTATTATTTTATTTTTATAAGCATACTATCGTTTTAGAAATTATTAAATGGATACATACAAATAAAATTCACGATCTCAAATATAAGACGAAAACATGTGATATGTGTAACAATTAACTTTATGTGAAACAATTTGTATGTTCCCAACTAGAACTGGTGGTCCATATTAGGGTTGCAGCGAAGTCGTAGCGTTTATTTTTGTGTCAACATTGTCATGATGTTATGTATTGGTTACGATACAGAGATCACTATTTTTCGAAAGTGGTGCAACACAATGCCGACATTGTTTTAGTAAAAATTACTTTGAAGTTACTTATTACATTTTAGTATAAATGCATTACAGAGTTGCCAATTTTGTTTACAGCCATAATTATTATAAATTATTTTATAATTAGAATTTATATAAAACATAAGAGTACAACATAATATTAGGTGTTTTGGATATTTTTTGGAGCTAAATGTAGATGGGAAAGAAGATTTTCGGTAAAAAACAGCCAAAACTTCTTAAAAATTTAAGCGCAATCTAAATTCAGAAAATATTGTAATAATTTCATATATTAATAAAAAATGTTTTAAAATTTTTTTTTTTTTTTTGCGGCCACCATTTTAAATAGAAAGAGCCTACCTTGGGTCGCAATTATCTAATCGTTACAAAATGATAACATCTAAAGTTATTATTCCAAAGTTGAGTGATGCATTTTTTAAAGGTAAAACTTAATAAATCGTTACAACATTCCGTGACCTAGTGGTAAAATAGTATTAAAAAGGAAAGTCACATTGAAGGCTTTATTTAAGAATAGGAATTTTTACAAATAGGAATTTTTACAAACTTTTCCCATAAAATATTATCCAAATCAGTATCTCTGCAACGTCGTCATGTAAAAAATGTGTATTAAGTAACCTGTGGTCGCAAAATTCTACTTGGGTTATTTATTTGTTATAGTTTTGAAACAAAGACAATAAATGCAAAATTTTTAACTATCGACGTGTCTATTTATTTCTGCTTATTTAAATGCAAAAATTTCTGGGATTTCTAAACTTTTTAAAATTTCTTATACATATGGGATTTTTCGTGGTATTTTTTAATACGTATGGGATTTTTTGTGGGATTTTTAAATGCATATGGGATTTCTGGTGGTATTTTTAAAACGCGTGGTATTTTTGTGGTAATTTTAAATGATCGTGGGATTTTTTTTGGTATTTTTTAATTGCTGTGGGAATTTTTTTTGTTTACCTTTACCATGGGAATTTTGGTGGTATTTAATTTATGTGACTTTGGGAAAAAGGTAATTTTCGTGGGAATTGTTACGAATTTTGGCTGGCAACCTTGCTAGGGACATAGGTGCACTAAAAAAAAAGGGAAGAGTTAGGATTTTCAAGCTTAAAAAAATAGTAGAAACAAATCTAGAGGGGAGAATGCTACGATATTTTCAGAAATTTTCATTTTGAAAATTTCAGTTGTGAAAATTGTTCAAATGAAAAAGTCACAAAATAAAATTGTTATCTAAAATATATTAAAATAAAAAATTTTTCTTTAAATAAAATATATATATATAAAAAAAGCTACAATCCTTCGCACCAAAGATATATGTGTACACTATTGGCAGATTTTCTTATTACATAATTTTTACTATCACGAAATAGTCGCGTCCTTAAAAAGTTAATAAAAAGAAAACAGTGCTTATTTTTCACAAGTTAAAGTAAAAAAAGTAAAGTTTCCCGAGGTTTCCCGGCATTGATTTTAAGCTTAACGAAAAGATCACGAAATTCGCATTAGGAAGTCGTAATTTTTGAGTGAGGAAAGTCGCTCTTTTTTAACTGTGTGCACCTTAAATAACTTCTGTTATTTAAAAAAAAAACGTTTAAGGCCTACTTGAGAAAAATATAGGTGTGTCATGAATGATCAATTGAACACACAATGTTAAGAATACAAAAACATCAGTAAAGAAACATCACTAAATAATATTTTTGAAACAAAACAGTTTTAATGTTCACCTAAAAAATAATTGGGGAGGGTCAATAAGACCCAATTGTCATACAGGGTTAAGGATATAAAAAATCGAAAACATACATGATTTGAAACTGTTTACCCAATAAAATAATTTTGGCTGCCTAAATCGATGAAATACCCTATGTGCGAAGATCAGATTGGATCGATATGCTCAGAACGTCAAGAGCGGCTTATTCCACAAGATCCACACCATTCATAATGAGAGGAGCTAAGGGGCAATCCATACGCTTGTGGGTTAACAGACAGCACTGGGTCTTGCTTGCATTGAACTCTATTCTATCGGCAAGACCCCACTCGGAGATTTTTTAATATTATTAAGGAGTGTTTAATTCATATTTTGCCTCTTCCTCTCAATCTCCATAGAGCTTGGGCTTTTTTGAATGAATGTCCTGCATGACAAATCCTGCTGTCGTCCGCAAACGAATTATTGGGTTATGCGTTAACAACGGAAGGTCGTTGATAAAAACAAACCAAGCTATGCAATATCACCAATTTGGGTTGAATGGGCGGTGCCACGCCCATAGTACAATCTCCATAAAATGTTGTCAGGTGATCGGTACGTGTAAATTGTGGTTGAATACTGAATTTCGAGGATGTGTGACCAATGCCTATAAACTGTAATCAGGGGACATCAAGTATTAGCTTTACGCACAACCTGTTAAGCGTTGCACACCACTTTTATGTTGATCAAACAGAGCTTAAAATTAGAAAGCTTTTTTCTCGCTGAGCTTGAAAATAGCTATGCTCTTTTAATTTTAATTAATTATTTGAATAATGATTAGCCTCCCGCCGCAAAGCCATATACATATCCCTATACTCAGCCATTAAGACAAAAAAATTAGAAGCAGTTCTTAGTCGATCTTAATGTAATCAAATTTACTTCCACAATGATAACAGATGCTTATAACTCTATTGTTTTTCTATCTATTAAACAGTTATGTTCAAGCAATGTTTTTCGTACACATCCTTTGACCGTAGCTTTTTTGACGCAAGTACATTCTGTTCAGGCTATCAGTTCGAGGAGAGAGTAATTAAGAAACAGCAAAACAACAATAACAATGCCACACAGCACTGCTGAAGTGTCTAAGTCAATCTCGCATTTTACTCTTCAGCAACGATGTTCACCTCAGCTGTGCCTCTAAGTATTTTGTTGTTGTTTCTAAATGTTCCATTTGAAAAAAGGTTTTTTATACTCGTTTAGTTTTACCTATCTCAATAAAAATTATATTCCGCAAATCTACTCGAAAATACCTTTCGGTATTTCCACATTTTTTTTAATTGCGTATTAACATATAGGTACGAGTATATACATAAATATAAAATATATACACAATGGGCTTAAATAAAATTCAATATTATTAAAAATGCTAACGAAAACCATTAATGTTATTATTTATCCTCGAAATACTTTATTAAATAAGAATCCGTCAATACAAAAATCTTATCTTTTCCTTCTTGTGATACATTACTGATCCTGTGTAATTAACTTTGCACTAAAAAACAAATTATCAAAGTTGCGAATTTTCTTATTTTAGTACTAAGATGTTTTTTGATACAAAATTGCTTTAAATATTTTTGGGCTAGTTCAGTAAAAATCTATTATTTTGATTTTTCATTCTGTAACTCCACTTAGGGCCATTTTGTTCACTGATAGATAAATTTATCCCCGAGTTAATTCCATGATTTTTCCAGTTTTTCCTTTGTTAACAGTGAGTTAAGCATTAAACTCTTCAAGCTGGAGATAAAAATGGTGGCGAGATAGCTTATATACTATGATATCACAGAGCAATCTGACACTTGAGTATATTTTTGTTGATTATTGCTTGTATCTGTCTTAACAATTCTTTAATATATTCTTAAAAATAAATTTTTTTCATATCGTACAAACTTTTTGCTTACAGATGTTTCGTCACAAAAGGGCTCTTTATTTCACGGTTGCATTGAAATACTTCAGGTTCAATTCATTTACCCAATCAGTAGATAATTATAAAGCAATGGTTCGTAAGCCGCAGCAGCATTCTTTCATTGCACAAATAATAAGTTACATTCAGACTTGTGGTCTATGCTAATAACGAAAATTAAATGCTTTTGGTTTGCGGTGAACATTGATGCATTTTTGTTCAGCACAAAATTATTTTTCAATTGCTAAGTGTATATGATATTAACATGTATATTTGTGGAACTTAATATATAAGTGCACATATGACTTAATCATAATGTGCAACATTATAATTGTTTCAATTAAAGTGGTCTTTTAATTGAAAATATGTCTATTTTAAATATGATGGCGGCGATAAATATGCATATTTTCTAAGTAATGTTATTTAATTAAATTGTTGGCTTATGAGCGTATTAAACGTATTGAGCGAAATTTTGTCATAATTTTGCGTAATATAAAAACATGTTTTATGTCATCAAATTTGTTTTTACATTGAACTTTCTTTCCAATGATATCAAGACCCTAAACATATCTTTAAAAATAAATATGTTGGCATTACTTCAAAAATTTAACTAGCAAATTTTGATTTATTTCACAAAATTCTAAGAAAATGTAAGTATTTCTGTTTAAAAGCCTTTATCGTTAACTTAAAAAAAGAAAACTTTTCAATTAATTGATCGTAAAAAGCAAAAATAAAAAGTTTAAATTTTTGTTGACCTCTAGAGTGATTTCACTATTTAATGTCATCAATATGAATGAACTTACACCAGGTTTTACACCAAATAAGATACAAAGAAAATTAATGTGGTATTTATTCCAACTCTATCGTTCCAACTCACCTGCGTTTCGGTGACATTCAACAGCTTGGCCATATCTGTGCGTTCGCTGGAGCTGAGGTATTTCTTGATTTCAAACTGTTTTTCCAATTCGAAAATCTGACGCCCAGTAAAAGTGGTGCGCGCCTTCTTCTTGCGACGCGCATCCGAGGAACCCGAGTCGGAATCATCCTCCGTGGTTTCCACAGTGGTGGCCAGAGAAGCTGGAGGTGTGGCAATAGCAGCCAGTGCAGTTTTTTCACGCATCAAGGAGTCACTGCCGGCAGGACTTATGGCGGCAACAGGTATAACAACGGCCGCCAAAGCTTGGTTGTTGTTGAGTTTTTTCTTTTTAATGGTGGACTTGGAGCCAAGTGCAGCATCTGTACAAGAAGAAGAAAAAGGTATCAATAGGATTAGCTCATTTTACTTCAACCTTGTTCATTAATTAAAGGCAACTAATTTGTTTGCAATAAAATGTTGTAAAACGACTGATGAAAATGCTAAATGCGACTGCTGTTTTTGCCACATACGTATGTTAATATGAAGAGTGACATAAATAATTGTAAAATGCTTTTTGCAATTAAATGATTGGCAGCACTGGCAAATGTTTTGCATTACAAATGAATCAACTATGGGAATAAGGCAGTTTAAGTTGTTGTTGTTTGTGTCTGGCATTATTGCTATTCTAAATGTTTTCACAATTATTGTTGCAAACATTGTTGTTGTTATGGGTACTGAGGTTGCTGATTATGGCATTGCATGCATATTTTTTTTTAAGTCGTGCCATAATTCGCTGCATTGGCGCGTGAAAATAAAATCAAAATGACTAGAAAAAATAACAACAACTGCTATTTTGAACACTTGACACTTAACTCAACATGTTGAAATTGCTGTCGTCGTTAACATTGCTGCTGCTGCCAATTGCAAAATTTTAATTACTTAACGATCGAGTTAGTCAAGCAATAATAATAATAAAATTTCAAACAAGAATACTGATAGTATAAATATGTTTTTTTTTAATCTCACATCAATACTAAGTGCATGGCAAGAAAACAGCGGTCGATGAGTTAATTAAAATAAATGCATGAATGCAAAAAGGAGAAAAAAAATTTCATTTCATAGCTCCATATTTTGATTGCCTACAAATGTAAAAAAACAAAACAAAACAAAACAAAACAAAACAAAACAAAACAAAACAAAACAAAACAATATTCAGAAAATGATGCAGTTAATTGAATTAAAAGCTCGTTGTTTTTAAGTGTTGCTTTTCGTATTAATAGCTGTGAAGTAATAAAAATAGCTTTGAATTTAATTTGCTGTGCTGTGATTTGACTCGGAAAACAGTCATAACAACAACAGCAACAGCAACAACTATATAAGAATTATTGCAAATCAATTACGTTACTGTTCTGCTATGGCATTTACAACAGCAACAACAACAAAAACAACAACATCAACAACAATAGCAATAGCAACAGCAATTAGTAAAATATTTCCATAGAAATCAGTTTATAACCAACGACGCGACTAAATTACAAAAATAAATTTCTTGCTATAAAAAAGGGAACAATCACCTACTTGCTATTGTACTTTATTGTTCTAATAATAATAAAAGTAATAACAATAATAAATTCAACAAGCACTGAATGTGGTTTTGCACTTTTCTGTTCTTGTTAAGTAGCCGGAAATGACGTTCGAACACGTTCCTTCATTGTTGTTTGGCTCATTAGTAATAATTTTAGTCATTTTGATTAATTAATTGTTCCTATTCATATGAAGGAGACGTGGCAATAAAGAAAAACCCAAACTTCAGATTGTTATTAACAGAGAGAGCAGTGATAGTCGTAGCCTACTGGGTAGAGTGCGTGGACCGTATGCTAGGAATCCGGGTTCAATTCCCAGCTTAGACAGAATGTTTTTTCAATTGAGTTAATAGCTGGGTTTTTTTCAAGGGAGATCAGGATCATATCATCGCATTTGTAAGCAATGGTATTGCTAACAAGAAAACATGTTTTGTTTTAAATTCTTCAGCGAAATCTTTGCTACTCGAACTTCCGACTCCATAAGCAATTGGATAAATAATTATAGCGCAGCTTCCATAAAACAATTTTTGTTTTTCGCAGAACTTATCTACCAGCTACATAAGAGCATCAGCTGTTCAGCTGTAAGCAGAAAATAGCGCCATCTGTCTGTGAGTAGAAAACATCGCCAAAATTGATCTGAAGCGTTTTTTTTTTCGCAAATGATCTGATCTCCCATGAAAAAAAACGCAGCTAATATTTGTGTTCGGCTGTACCGACAGACATTTTAACATCTAACCAAAAACAAAATTACAATTTCAACTTCAATTTTTGTTAAGAGTTTAAAATGTCCATATCTCTTGAACCCAATGAGTAAATTTTTATATTGTTGATAATAATTTTACCAGTTTTAAGGCAAATTTCATTAAAAGTTTTAAATTGAGTTCTTCGAAATCTAATAACCTTACCGCAAGGGATGGAACCCCAATTACGCAAATTTCCCATAATTATTTTTAGATTAAATCCCGTTTTATAACCTTTTCAACGGTAGTTCAAACTTAACATTCGGCTAAGAAGTGTTTGAGATATGTTTAGCATGGAATCAAGTATGATTTAAACTATCAAACATTTAGAATTTATATATAAATCATATAAAATCAACATTTTATTATTATTTTAACTGATAGCACAGGCATACAAAAAAATAAGTCAAGACCCGTAGCGTAGAACTCCCCGTTTATGGGTGCGCTGAAACCGAATGTGATCATACAAAAATTTTAACTAGCTGTTCTTCGTTACCACTCCCTCGATTTTGTATGAGAAAATACAAAATCGAAAAAAAAATTAAGACGCAGAGGATAGATCCCTATCCCCATTTTTGGGTGCGCTGAAACCGAATATGATCATGAAAAAATTTCAATTAGCGGTTTTTGAAATAAACCCCCTTATGAGGATTAAAATGTATTTTCTCATACAAAATCAAGGGGGTGGTAACGGGGAAACCGTTAGTTGAAGTGTTTTTAGTCGGATTTGGTTCTACCCTCTAGATCTTAAATTTTTTTGTGTGCCTGTGTAATTTTTGAATTTAATTATTGCATAAACAAAAATAAAAATGAAAATAATAATATATAAAAAATATTGCGATACATAAAATTAAAAAGACATATATCGCAAATCACCTGTATTTACTGCTCTGACCAAGCAGTCCTCTGCTAGTCTTTTGAACAAAAATACTTTAAATACTTCTTCGTCACTATCTTATATTGCTTCATTGACATTGAATATTTCAGTATTAACTCATCAAGTATTAGTCTTAATCAAACTTGATAAGTCAACATGTATTTTGTTCATGCAAAAAATAGGGATAAGCCTTCCCACGCATCCTTTATTCTTACAGTTGCAGCTGAAAAGTTTGCCACTGTTCTAAACTTTAACTTGTGGACCGATAATATACCTTTCTCTGAGGATATAACCGCATTGATTGAAACGTGGTTAAACGAAAACATTACTGTCTTGGAATAGTTTGATAACAGTTTTGAAGTTTATAGAAAGGACACGAAGGGACAAAGATATGGAATGCGAGGTTCTTTTGGACATCGAGGCAATGGTATAGGTGTGGGCTTAGACAGCCCGAGTGGATCTAGGGAACACACGAGCTGGTGGCGTCAGGCCAAGTATCACCCTTGAATACTTCCCTGGTAGTACCTATACAGAAGGCTTAGGCAACCAACATGACGTCGATGCCCAAGAGAGTTGAGAGAGTAAACTTTAATCCCCAATCAAATATATAGCACTACGTTGAATTTGATCCAGGATCTAAACAAGATCTTGAAGTCCCTGCCCAAATGTGCGAATTGTACTCCATTTTTGGCCAAATATATAAGGTGTAAATCATGCGAAGATCAGCTGAAGTGCCCGCTCCTTTCAACACATCGAAAATATATCAACATTCCAACAAAGATCAGATTGGATCGATATGTCTAAAAATTGATTAAATGATCTAATGCTGAGAAAGTGCGAAAAAGCTGTAGTAGCTGACAGTTTTGGATCCAGGAAAATATTTTGGGGGGCTTAAAAATATTTATGTACATTATGGCTGCATTTCTTTATTCATTCCAGATGTTCGGAATGACTGTTTTTGTTTCTATATTCAGTTTTGATTATCCGGAATATTCTTTTTGTATTTCTTTATTCTTACGGAATATTCCGAACGCGTTATTGTTATACTATCAGCTAAGGTAGAATAAAAAGAATATTCCTTGTATGTGAGGTTATATTCGATTGTTTGAAGTAAAACTTCGTTAAATGAAAATGGAAAAAATTTTTACATTAAATGTTTTAGATTGTTTTGTTGCATTTTTATTTTTTAAAATTTTATCTGGTGTATTTGTTGTATTTAATTAAATACGAAAAATATGTTTCTGGTTTTAATAAAAACAAAATTTTCTTGCTTTTTCAATATTGTTTCTTTATTCATTCTGTTCTGGATAAGCAACAATCTATTCTATTCGTTCTCTCCTTTATCCGGAATGAATTAAGAAATACACCCTATATTAGGGTGATTCAAAAAAATATTTTTTCGCAAATAAACCGAGCCCAATCGGAAATGAGATGGTTATGAAAAAGAAAAAAAAATGTTTTTTTTTTATTATTAGATGGTGCTACCAGCGGTGTTCGTTTTTTTAAGGGAATACGTAAAATAGATCAGAATTTATAAAAACGTGTTAAAGTTTTAGATACTAGATTTATTTTTTTTTATCTAATAGAGTGTTAAAAAAGAGAATCGGGATACCTTTGGTTCCCATGGGAAAACAATTTTTTTATAAATGGGAACATATTAATAGACGACCATATTTATTACTTTCCTTAAAATTATTTCACAGACGTCGAATAAACTTGGATAGAACAGCTAAGTTAACTTAATTAAGGGTGTTTTTTTAGAGGCGGAGCACTTTTAATTTAAAAAAACAGGAAAATGTTTTTTAACTATTAAACGTGACTAAACCTAGGGGTCGTCCATTAACTACGTTACCAATTTAGGGGGGAAGGGGTTTTTAAATGCACTACGATAAGTAACGGTAGAGGGGGAGGTGTTTAGATATTGTAACGTTACCAAAAATTAAAAAAATCGACGAAAAACCTCTAATTAATAACACAATCATTTAAAAAAATTTTAACCTTACATGTTTATGTTTGATCGTCTAAGTTGATGGTTAACTTTTGTTTCAACGATTTCTTCCACCGCCTTTTCCCTCGACACAGGAACCTTTTGGTATACCTTCACCATTTCAGCACACGTCTGAAAAATTTGGGTATTTTCTTTTGCGACAGGCTTTGACGTTAAGGCCTGAATGTTCTTGATCAAAGGAGATACCGTATGACATGCACTGTCCTTCTCAGAAAGAAGAAATCGGTTCATGGTCGTGTCCTACCTGCGGCTTGTATTTCGTTTTTAAAACTTCTATGAATTATCATAAGTTTGTATTATATCGTTTACAATAAATCGGAATAAAACATACTATTTAAATAAATCAATTTTCAGAAAGCATTTAAAACAAAAACACAGAACTTGGTGCAGCTCGGGTGCAGCCTTTAAGAGTACTCTGTCAAAGACCAGGTGAATTTCTTTGCGTTCGAAATGAGGATTCACCTGAATGGGTCGACATAGAATCCGATGAAAAATTATTTTTTGAAGAATCCTCAACAAAGCTACCAGCTTCTTCTATCCCAGTGATTAAGAGCATCGAATCTTGGATCGCAGATGGAATAGCTTTTACAGATGATATTAATTATTGATTTTTTTCCAATTGTTCCTTTAATGTATCTAGTCATACTAGACACTAACACTAGTGAAAATTGTCAGAGCTAGTCAAAATATATAATCATTCGAATGAATTAATTTCATATGTCACGTTACTTTATGGGAGGGGGAGGGGGAGGGGGAGGGGTTTTGAAAAGCACTACGAAAAGTAACTCGAATCAGTAACGTAGTTTATGGACGACCCCCTACTAAATGAAGTTGGTTTTTATTTTTTTTTTTATTAATGTCAATAGCAACTTTAGATTTTCGTTTTTATAAATTCTGTTCTATTTTGTGTATGCTGTAAAAAATCAAGATTTTTTGTTTAAAAATTAGTGAAATATGAATTTTTTAACTTTTGGGCTTTTTCGTCAATTTTCTACAACTAAAACAAAAAACTGCTGGTAGCACAATCAAAAAATTTTATTTTTAATTTTAATTTTCATATTTTGATTTAACCATCCTGTTTCCGGTCGGGCTCAATGAATTTGCGAAAAAGTTGATTTTTTTGAATCACCCTAACGTTATATGTATATATTCGAGTGTATCGACTTGTATGGGGAAAATCTGGCCCCCATTAACGGTACCAATAATTTAATATAACCATTTACTTCAAATTTCGCACAGCAAATAGAGTGAAGCAATATTTTTCAACACGTTCAGATGCTTTCCGTTATTCCGCCAGCCACAAAATGAAAATTCAATAAATACGCACGATGTAATCTCGTTAGCGTTCTTTACTTTGAGAGTTGCAGTGCGATTGGCACAGCGATTGGCACATGCATTCGCGCAGCCTTTTATTTTTGCAGTTGTAAAGAAATATCCTTTTTTTATCCTCAATTAATTTTTTATATCTATTTAACAAAGCTTCCATTAAATAAATGTTTGTTTTGTTATGAATTTTTCAATGTTGCGTTGCGACGTGACTTGCTCATCTGAAAGCGTAGGTTGCAGTTCAGTTTAAAATGGAAGTGTTTTGAAACTTTTTAAGCTGTTGCGTTGCAGTTGCATTACTTTTCAATTGCTCCATGTGGAAAAGGCCTAAGTGTTTTTTTTCAATATGTTCGTCGCAACTTGTACTAATTACAATACATTTTAATTTTGCAACGACAATACGTACCTCATGTGGAAACTCCACTTAAAAAAGGCTTATTTCACGAACCGGAGTAAAAACTGAAAGAATCCACAGTTGTCTACAGTACGTACCTAATAAAGAAGCTCTAGATTAATTTTTGTCAACTCGCGATCTCTTAAAAACAGTGCTCATGGCTCTCGCCAGGACTCTTCATTGGAGTTTCCCTTTTTTAAATCTTAGTTTTGGTGCATTTATGCAATGGAACGGGTTAGCATTCTATATTATCAGAATAATTCAGAAGAAAAAAGCATTCGCTTCTTCCCAGAAAAAATGCATGTTAAGTTGACTAGGGAATGAACGAAAACTATTTTAAGTATGTAGTTACTTCTTTACACTATTTTCTATTTTGTTGCATTGGCAGCCCAGGCAGCCTAACTTTTACCGTATAATGCTATGGTATCTAACTGATACTGCTGGACTAGGATGCAATTTAAGTTTACGAAACAAAGATTTTTTTCAAGGATTTATAGCAAGGACTAAACATACAAGGTAACCGATTTTAAAGATTTTTTAATTTATGGTATTATATATAAAAAAAAAAATGGATTTGTGAGGGTATTATTTTAAGTATTTGTTGTTTTCCCTATTCCTACACTAGCATAGGATTGGAATCATTTTTAAGTTTGCTAAATCTTTTCTTTTGCAAGGATTGCATAAACTCTGCGTTACTTCTACCTTAAATGCACTCACATCATAATTATCTTAAACAATCACCAAACTTTAGCTAAAATAAATATATCTGTAAAGATATTTCACACAAATTTACTTAAAGAAACATTGTCTCGAGCATATATTTCTTTTCATTCACAGTGTTTCCGGTTCTGATTTTCATTGAAAAAAAGTATTACAGTAAAAAAAATTTTCTTAAGAGCTGGATTCACTTCTAAGAAATTTTGAAAACAGAGAATTTCTTTTTGATTACTTTTCATATTTTTATATGAAAAATTTGCTTTACTTAATAGCTGGAAACAGGCCTGTTGACCGAAATCGATAAATTTTTAGATTATTTAATTAAATTGACATTAATTGAACGTAATAGTTAGTAAATTAATTTGTGATCTATTATATTTTAAATATTAATTTATTGAACATTTGGTTGCGAAAATAGCCACCTTTCAGTTAAAATACTAGCTTCTAGCGAAGCAAAAAAATTCATTTCATTTCTATGGTGCATTTCGACAAACTGTCGAACACCAATAAATATTGAAATAAATAAAAGAAACAAGAACAGATGGCAACCTTGGTAGAGTTGATGGCGATGATCTATAAATAGCCTACTGCTTTAAATGTCATATGACTAAGTAGCCCATTTGAACGTTCAATTTGTTCTATATAGTTCAGATGAATGAGTTTCAAAATGTGTGAAATCATACACGACTTTAAAAAGTGAGTTGATCACAGCTTAATCACTCAAAGACTGCTAAAGAGGAAATATAGCTATTTCTGAAACAGGCTGTATAGTCAGCTAAGTGATTGACTTTATAAAGAGTTGTTGTTGTTGTTGTTGTTGCCTTCTTAAAAACTAACTTGGTCTAAAGCTCACAATTAAATTCATGAAATAATTTAAAAGATCACAAATTAATTTTTGTTTTTTTATATGAAAGTATTTTAACACTTTTAGGTTTAATATTGTTTAATGCACAATTAAAGTATATTTCGGAACTGTTACGGTTAACAAACATTGAAACAATTATTTGTTTTGGATCCTGTAAAGAACTAAAAATTGCTTTTTGTTTCGAATTTCATCCTTTTTGAACGGCTCTCCAACATAAAATAATATTAATCCTCTTAACCTATTAACATACCTCTCAGTGTTCTGAATGTTTCAAGGTACCTGTCGAATTTCAACATCGTCTATCATGTCACCAGAAACGGCTTAGTTGTCAATGGTTTCTTTCGGTAACAAACCAGTGTACGGTGATTTCCTAAAATAAACCCCATTTTCTAAGTTTAAATAAATTTTAAATTTCAAAGACTTGCACAAAAAAACAAAAATATTATTAAAATAATATAACAAGCAGATTTACTTTGAAAAAAGTCGTCAAATCTCGTTTGAGTATATGTCAAATGAAAATTTTTCAGTTCTATGTTTTTATGTGTAAAGAATTGATTGATAAGATTTTTTTTTTAAATCAATCATAAGTGGGTCTCCACTACAAAAATTGCTTAAAAATGCACAAAAATGCATTTCGGGACACGTCAAAATTGGTTCCGACCAAAAAAATTTATACCAAACGTAAGAAATTTTTTATATACTATTTAATTTTTTTACCAAAATTGGGGTTCCGATTTTCGATACACTCTAATGTACATGCATAGTAAGGAGGGAAATAAGGAATTTTTATAAGATCCTCGTTTTCTTCCAGAAGATCTGAAAATCAGTTGGAAACATTTTTTAAATAACAAAGTAAAAATCGATAAAGTTTTCAACAAAAAATATCAATTAGCATTTAAGTCAAATATAATGTATTTTAAAGCATTGGTTTGCTTAAATCGGGAATATATTACTCTTTTCTTCCTTATGAATATAGCGATGTTTTGCTGATCTGTGCTTGCTAAGCAAAAAAGAGAAGGGTAGAGAGAAACATGGAGTTTATTGAAACTCTCGCAACGCAAACAGGAAGATTTTTTAAAAAATTTATATTTACCTACTATATCTATATAAATAAAAATCAAATGTCGTTCGTTGGTAATTGCATCAGTTGAGAACGGCTGAACCGATTTGGATAATTTTTTTTTTAAAATGTTCGTAATAGTCCAACTTAGGTTTTTACGGAAAGAAAAATTGACCACGCCCACTTTGCGCCCACTTTTTTTTATTTATCTAAAATCGGAAAACGGCTGGACCGATTTGGATAATTTTTTTTAATGTTCATAGTAATCCAATTTAAGTTTTGTCGGAAAAAAAAATTGACCACGCCCACTTTTGCGCCCACTTTTTTCAATTTATCTAAAATCGGAAAACGGCTGGACCGATTTGGATAATTTTTTTTTCAAATGTTCGTAGTAATCCAATTTAAGTGTTTACTGAAAGAAAAATTGACCACGCCCACTTTTGCGCCCACTGTTTTGATATCTATATAAATAAAAATCAAATGTCGTTCCTTGGTAATTGCATCAGTTGAGAACGGCTGGACCGATTTGGATATTTTTTTAAAATGTTCGTAATAGTCCAACTTAGGTTTTTACGGAAAGAAAAATTGACCACGCCCACTTTTACGCCCACTTTTTTATTTATCTAAAATCGGAAAACGGCTACACCGATTTGGTTAATTTATTTTTTAAATGTTCGTAGTAATCCATTTTAAGTTTTTACTGAAGAAAAATTGACCACTCCCACTTTTACGCCCACTTTTTATATATACCTAAAATCGCAGAACGCCTGCGCCAATTTGGCTAACTTTTTTAAAATGTTTGTAATAGTCTACAAACGTTTTTTACAGAAAGAAAAAATGGGCGTTGGACAAGGGGGCGTGGCACTCTCATACAACCCAAATTTGCGATATCGAATAGCTTTTTAGTTACAGACCGCACAGGCTCGGAATTTAATATTCGAACTCAATTTACACATTAAGTTTAACTGATAACATTTTATGGTGTTGGACAAGGGGGCGTGGCACCTCCCATACAACCCAAATTTGAGATATCGAATAGCTTTTGAGTTATAGTTCGCACAGCCTTGGAATTGGGTTTTCGACCACAATTTACACGTGCCGTTTTACTGATAAAATTTTATGGGCGTTGGGAAAGGGAGCGTGGCACCTCCCTTAAAACCCACATTTAATATTTTGAATAGCTTTTGCGTTATAATTCACACAGCCCCGGAATTCAGTATTCGACGACAATTTACACGTGCTGTTTTACTGATAACATTTTATGGGCGTTGTACAAGGGGCGTGGCTCCTCCCTTGCAACCAGAATTTGCGATATCGAATAGCTTTGGAGTTATAGACCTCCACAGCCTCGGTATTCGAGCACAATTTGCACATGTCGTTTTACTGATAACATTTTATGGACGTATGGTGTGGCAACCTCCCATAATTTGCGATATCGAATAGCTTTTCAGTTACAGCTCGCACAGCCTCGGAATTCGGTATTCTACCACAATTTACACACGCCATTCAGGGGGCGTGGCACCTCCATACAACCCAAATATGCGATTTGCGATATCGAATAGCTTTGAAGTTATAGCCTAAGAATTAATTATTCTACCACGATTTACACGTGCCGTTTCACTAATCAAATTTTATGGGAGTTAAACAAAGGGGCGTGGCACCTCTCATTCAACCCAAATTTAGATCAACCCAATGCAGGTTCACTGATAACATTTTATGGAAGTTTGGCAACGGGGGCGTGGCAGCAACGCGCCGGGTTCCTGCTAGTAATATAATATTAATTTTTCTTGTCTTTTTCGACAAAATTTCGATTACATTTTCGCACGTAATGAAACACGTTCAATAACGCCAACCCGTTCAATCGGTCTTCACTTGTTTTGCTTTGCAGATACGTTTTTAATCTGTGTAGAGATGAAAATGATCGTTCGCTGAAGCCACTGAAATCGGAAGGGTTGCGTTTAAAAATTACGATAAAGCTCACTGTGCGATGTTTGGATATATTTGATCCGAAAAATGTGGTGTTTTGTGACTTCAAGTTGCGGTTGAATGACTGATAAAGGCGCAATATTGCAAAAAACTTAAACAAAAACAGGAACAAAAGTCAGTCCATTAGCAATAGAAACAGCTACCAACGTTTGCAGCATAGAGGTGTAAATATTTAAAATATATTATAAAAAATCAATGTTTTTCTTTTTGCTACCAACAAAATGTGGCTTAGGCCCCATAATAAACACCAGTACACACCATTTCAATACAGTCTCTCTGAGAATTTCGGGAAAAGGTGAGCGTTTGATCCCCTAAGTCCCCCCTTAATCCACAGGTTTAATAAAACTACAAATATACTACGGTTGGCAGAACTGTATTGAAATCGACACCTATTAACCAGTTGAAGAATCAATATGTATAAGCCATTTTAATATTTCCACTTTCATTTGAACACACACAAACATTTTTATTTCGATCTGGCATTCATTCTTTGTTTTCAAACCATTTGTAATTGACGTGTCAGTAGGGAAATTCACAATATTGTAAATGGGCAATTCTTTTACAAACCGAACACCTTTTTGACCGACACATCTCCGTTTTGGCTGAAACTTTTTTCACGGATTCTATATCAAAAAATAAGAGATACGTGTCCGAGGATTTTTTTTTGTTCTCATATTTCTCATATTTGTCGGCTTTTGTAATCTAGTGGAGAGTGCGCTAGGCTATCAACCCAGAGGTTCCTGGTTCGAATCCAGGCTCGAGCATGGTTTTTTCACTTTTTTGTTCTGTCCTACATTAAAGAATTATGGAAAAACTAAAAACCCACAACTAAATTGTGGAAAATGTGAAATCAAAGGACAGGAACAACTAAGGGCTGGAAATACTTGCCAAGGTTAAGGCATATCACTAGCCTCGGTTAAAAGGAATTCAAATTGTCTTACACGGTTGTTTCGTCTAATCAATAATTCACGTATGGTTCCATCAATTTCTCTAAATAAATCTATCCCTTTCCTTTCAGGTCAAAGACCAAACCTTGTTTGTATAAGGCGCATGCTTTGGTTCTTTGATCTTAAATAAAATATATATATTTTCGATTATAATCTAGTGATCACAAATTTGAAAAACCGAGTTTTTTTAGTTTCAATAACTCCGGTTCTATTTGAGCTACAAACTTTCTCTTTTTTCATGTTAAAGCCGAAGAACTGAATTTGGAGAAAAAAATATTTTTAATACAAATTATTAACAAATTTATATTGTTATTAACATTTTAACTGTTTAAATAATTTTTTATAATTTTTTCAGACAGAAAGTTTTTTCAATTGAATTAATTTTTCTACTCGGTCGTCACCTCTCTGCAGACAATGGCAAACCTCAGAGAGTTAAAATTGCCATGTAAAGCTCTTGAGAACATGAGTCGGTATAAAACACGTAGGTCCAGTTCTCGGTCATTTGTGATCAAACATTTAATAACGCGCACAACACAATTGATCAATAGAAGCTAGGTCAAAGTCCTTCCAAGGGCTGAAATGGCCAGTTTATTTTATATATACAAGTTTGAAGAAGGCAACAACAACAACAACTCTGTATAGAGTCAATCACACAGCAGAGTCGACAGCCTGTTTTGGAAATTGCTATATTTCCTCTTCAGTAATCTTGAGTGATTCAGCTGTGACCAACCCACTGTTTAAGTCGGTTCAAAGAAATAACGCCCAAAATAAAAAATGAAATAAAGCCTAAACTATTTTGGGCATACAAAAATGAAATGACGCGCAAAATAAAAAATGATATAAAGGTTAAAAAAAAACTATAGTAACGCCCGAACCAAAAATGGAATAAGACCCAAAATATTTTTTTCTTACAAAAATGAAATAACGCCGAATTTGTATGGAAAATGTTTGGGCTTTATATTGGGCAGGGACCGAAAATAACAGTTATTTTCAAAATGTTCAAAATGTCAAATGGAAAGAGTAAGACTGTTCTATATTTGAATATAGCAATGTGATGGTTGTTAGCTAAGGAGTAATAATTTTTAATGATTTTAGTTTTTCTGATTTTTTTAGAAAAGTCAATATATTAGCGTTACAATTTGACCAATTTTATTTCGATCAAAAATAAAAGTGAAAATTTGAGTTTTATTTTTTGATCATATATAAAAGTTGAAAATTGACTTTTATGTTTTTGATCAAAAATAAAAGTAAAAATTTTACTTATACTTTTTCGATAAAAAAAAGTAAAAATTTTACTTATATTTTTTCGATCAAAAATATAAGTTTAAGCTTAACTTTTATTTTTTTGAACAAAAATAAAACTTATAATTTGTCTTTAACTTTTTTGATCATATATAAAAGTTAGAATTTGACTTTTATTTTTTCTTATAAAAATAACAGTTAAAATTTCAACTTTATTTTTTCGATCAAAAGTAAAAGTCATATATTAATTTCTACATCATCTTATTCCTATTTCATCATTGCAGTCGATGTTCCAGTCGAATGCGAAATAAATGAAAACAGAATGTGGAATGATAAGCAACTAAGCGATCTTTAGGTGTAAAAGAATAAAAAATGTAGTCTATTAATTTTTTTAAAAATTTAAACTATTATTATAGTTAATATGAAATTGATCTGTCAAATTTTTAATCTCTATTTTTGATCGGAAAAATAAAAGTAAAATTTTAACTTCTATTTTTGATCAAAAAAGTAAAAGTAAAATTTTAACTTTTATTTTTGATCGAAAAAACAAAAGTAAAATTTTAACTGTTATTTTTGATCGAAAATTAAAAGCCAAATTTTAACTTTAATTTTTGATGAAAAACATTTAAGTCGATATTCAACTTTTATAGATGATCGAAAAAATATAACTCAAATTTTCACTTTTATTTTTGATCGAAATAAAATTGGTCAAATTTATTGATAAAAAAATTAAAATCAAATTTTAGCTCATATTTTAATAAAAGTCATATTTTATCTTTTACTTTTGATAACAAAAATAAAAGTCAAATTTTAACTTATATTTTTGATCAAAAAATAAAAATCAAATGTTAACTTTTATTTTTGTTCGAAATGAAATCAGTCCAAAAATAACGATTATTTGTTGAATTTTTTGAAGAAAATCACAACCGTTATGGTACCTGATTTTTGGTGTTATTTCATAATGAAATAACGTCTAAAATAGAAAAAAAATGTATTCATGTAGATGTAGAGTAGAAGGGGGTAATGTCGTGCACTGGCTTTTTTAGCATAAAAAATTGAATGATATACCAGCCGTTGGTAAGGTATGGGCCTACTGACCTACAGAGCTCATGCATACAATACTAGCAATATCCATGCGTAAGGGCAATATGTGCGACGTTTTTTAAAAATCGCACGTTCTCGGGACGACGAAAGTGTTTTTTTATCGGATCAGAAAAATTATTTGTCTCGCAGGAAAATATACCAGGTAAGTGTTTTCTTAAAGCAAATTTTCCGCCGAAAAAAAAGATGTATTGTGATCGAAAAAATGTTTGTTCTTTACCGATTTGTCGAAGTCAACCTTGAAAACGACCTTTGGGGCAATGTCGTGCACTATACAGAAAAGAAAAGGGAAGGAAATGCGGTCGCCCTAGTGTACCAAAAAAGTCGTGAAGCCATAACAAAACGCTACAATAAAAATAAAATTTTCCAAAATTTTTTCTCAATGTCAAGCACTTTTTGAAAAAATATTGTTTTTCTTTCCGTGTTTCATATAGCAAATTGCCTATTTTCAGTTTTCTTTTCATAAAATTGTATTTTTTGATCATATTTCGGACTTGTGTATATTGCCTTATAATTAACAATAATAAATAAATAAACAATAATGCTATATCTTCTTGAATCGAACCACTACCTATCGTTTTTCACACATTCTGATACCTTTACAATACAATGCACGACATTACCCCACAAATTTTGAGGGGGGGGGGGGGGTAATGTCGTGCACATTTTTTTTTTAATTTCTACTAACACGATTTCATGCTACACGAATATTGTTACACATAAATGTTACCAACCAAATTATCTTTCGATCGGATGCTTACTCGTTGTATTCGCTTGTCATGTACGGCTGTACGAGCACTTTAAAGTTGAGTGTACGACATTACCCCCCTCTACTCTACTGTAATAAAAATTTTTCATAATAAAATAACGTCCAAAATAGAAAAATGAAATAAAGCCCAAACTTTTGGGCCTTATTTCATAATGATATAAAGCCCAAACTTTTGGGTCTTATTTCATAATGATATAAAGCCCAAACTTTTGGGCCATATTTTATAACGAAATACGCCCGAATTTGTATGGACAATTTTTGGGCTTTATTTAATTTTTATTTTGCGAGTTATTTCCTTTCAAATCTTATATGACTTAACACCTGTTCGAATAAACTCGAAAGCATCTTTTTTCCTCATCGGCCATTTGATCATACGACTATTAACGCAGTAAGTATTTTAGATCAAGTCTAAAACTCTACCAGGGATTGGGTGTCTTTTGCAGTTGCTTCTTATTTGTTTCGCTATTCATTTGGATTCTACGAGTCTGCCGAAGTACACCATCGAATTCAAACGAGCTTTTTGCTTCGCTAAAAGCTAGTGCTTAAGTAAAAAGGTGGCTATTTGAACTATAAAATTATTATAAATCATTAAATAAATTGTCTAAATAAATTTTTTGTCGAAAAAAGCTATAATGCAAAATTAATTCGTTTTTGTATTTGCTCATCTTCCATATCAGTTTGTTTTTTTCGCCATCAGCTGTCAGTTTGCAAATCAGTATTGCATATGTATAGTAAATATAAACTATGGGTTTTTACTGTTGCATATTTGCAAACTGCATTTGGAAGAGCATCTCTGTGTAATTTTTTAATTTACAGTAAAAATATACTCTACCATTTGGCAAATGCTATGATGCAAGACTATTTGCACTGGACTGTGAATAGTCCTAATGTAGTTTCTTGCAATGGAAAAACCGAATATTATGCTGTTATAAAAATATTTTTTTTGTAAGACTTATCAGCAATAGAAATTCTTACAAAAATGATGAAAATGCTAAAGGAATCTGCTCTAAGGATTTCCAACAGTGCATCGATAGGGTTCATGGAGCATCATGGAGCAAGTGTATGATAATGTTTGTGAAGATCAAAGTTTGACTAATTGCTGAAACAATAGAAATCTCTGACGAACGAGTACTCCATATTTTACATGAAGAATTACACATGCAAAAGCTGTTCGGAAAGCATAGTTCAAAACATTTTAAGCAGAATAAAAAAGATTTTACGCGTCGTTTTATAACTATGGATGAGACTTGGTTCTACCAACGTGATTCTAAACTGATATAAGTACGTATTCAATGGATCAAAGCTAATTGTTCACCATCAAAACAGGTGAAGTCAAAACGATTGGCAAAAAGGTTATGGCATCAGTGTTTTAGGATGCAAAAGGGATTTCGTTGATTGATTATCTTGAGAATGGTAATTAATTCTGAATATAATTGCAACCTTTTGGATCGACTGAGTGAAAAAATTCACCAGATTTGTCTTCCAGCAACTACTACCTCTTTAGGAACTAGAAAAATTCCTTCGTGAAAAGCGTTTTTCGTCGAATGAAGGTGCTATTAACTTTGCTTTGAAGCATTGGAGTTGTTTAGAACTATTGAATAAAACAATGCTTACCACTTTGCACATGATGGATTGCAGCAAACGCGTAAGCTTCTTTTGTCGAAGAGTTCAATTGTCAAGTAGTAGTTGGAATTTTAATGCATAGCTCAGACATGCTGCCATGACTACTTTATTGCCCTCTTTGTCTTTTAAGTTGTGACGCTGTTTTTTTACTCTTTCCCCCTTTTAATTGGTTCCGACTGTTGCGCACCGTCGAATGTTTTGCATTTTTTTTTTTAATCTGTAATTTTTTTTATTTTTATTGCCTATAAATTAATTAGCTTTGCTGTAGCTGTTGCTGATTTATTGTATATGAGTCAGCAGCAGTAAGTTTGATGTGCGCGTTTGAGTGCATTTTTCCGTTTTAACGCTTAATTGAAATTTTGTCTTTGTATTGAATTCATACGTTCATTCATTTGTTATTGATTCAATACATAATATTTTTTCATTTGACCTATTTTTGTTGTTGTTACTTTTTATTTTTTTTTAAATCACAACATGACGCTATGATTCCATTTGTTGTTGCAAAAGTATGAGTAATAAGCAACAAGTTTAGCTAAATTGCATTTATAGAGGGATTCTAGAACTCAGCCCAAAGAACCTTAAGCTGGAAAAATATTAAAACACTCTTTGATTACTGACCTCCGATTGACGATGCATGCGTTATTTAGATTATTTATTCAATTTCTTGCAAAAGTGCTCAGGCGAAATGAAATTTTATTTTTTTTAGTATTTGTATTTATTTGAAAAATATGCTCACATTTAAGACTTTTTCTTTTATATGCCGCACTAACAGTAGAAATAACAACTTACATTATCATAATATATAATACTAAATTTAAAAAATTAATTATCAACAAAAATCAGTTCTAAATATCAGTCACGTACCAAAAAAAAAAAAATTTCGGGGGGATTTTTAATTTTTTTTGTTTAGACTAATTCCAATTTTTTTTTATATAATATATAATAATAGTATATATTTTTTTTGGGCTAGTGCATTTAAAATTTCTTCCGTGATTACTTCCACATCCCAGTGAACATTTAGAAGAGCTAACGCATTGAGCCTTTCTTCACCAGTTTTACTTCTCATGCATGTTTTGAGTCTTCGAAGCTACCAAAACAGGAATCGACAGCAATCTTTGCAGCAATCTTCAGGAATCGACTTGTTGATGGATATATAACGTATGGATACATAAACATTACAGGTCGATTTGTCTGATTCAAGCAGTGTCTACAAATATTTGGTACAAAATATTGATCAAAATGAATTTATACACTGAAAAAATCATCACTTTTTTAAATTCAACACAATGCTTTTAATATCATGACATTTCACACAAAATTTAAAGAAAATGTTTCAAGATATTTTTTAACAATATGTAATAAAGAAATTTGCATTAAATATATTTCGTCAAAGTAGAAACTGTAAAGGATATTACTTATTTTACTTGTTATATTACTTGTTATGTGAAAAATTGTTTTCAATCAATTTCAATTTTATGTTTAAATTTTTTGAAATGAAAATTTCAGAAGAGAAAAATATGTTGTTTAATAAAGGTAGAGTATATGTAGAGGATATAACTTATATTACTTGTTATATTACTTGTTATGTGAAAAATTGTTTTCAATCAATTTCAATTTTTATGTTTCAACTTTTTTGAAATGAAAATTACAGAATAGAAAAATATATTGTTCAATAAAGATAAAAATTTTTTAAATAAAAGTTTTATAAAATAAATATAATCTTTTAATATAAAATACACCAACCACAGGAACAAATTGTTTTCAATATGTCGCCCATTTCACATTGAAGAGTAATATCAGTTGCACTGACCATCTCCGATTAGATTAGTTTATTGTTTAGAAAACCAAATCTGGAGTTTAAGGTTTTGAGATTTCTTTCGCGGACCCATAGCCATATGAATGCCAAAATTGGATCTATTTTGAGACAACGTAGCTCAGTCAATTTAAATGCGATTTTCGTAAATAGGGTATCATTGGAAATTTTATTTTGAGGGAAAAATAGTAAACTTTTTAAAAAATTACAGCTACACGACCCATTATTAATTTCGAATTTTAATACAATGCCAGCAAAAGGCGCTATAATTTTTTTACATTTTCAATATTTAAATTTTTTTTACGTTCCATTACCTTTCCAAAGATATGAAATGAAAGTGTGTTCTTTAAGGGTTCAGAAGCTATGGCGCACAAACGTATTCAATGAATTCAACTAACGTTGATATTTATTGTTAAAAAACTACAATACAAAAAAAATTACAAAATTTTTTATGTAAATAAAATAAAATTTTTTTCTCAAAGTTCATTTTTTTCAAAGTACAAGTAGTCCTTTTCAGCCGGTGTCAAGATTTTTTGGTCCCAATTTATCGGAAAAAAAATCAAAGTGCATGTTAATAAGATTACGACAACCTTAACTAGTGTTATAAGGTTTGGTTACAATTTTTCCCCGCTACGATGTTTAAAAGATTGAAATATTTTAAGCTTCATCGAATGGAGTTCGAGGGGTTCCTGGGGTCGCTAATTACGAGTATGACGTCGAAAACTAGAAAAAATTAAAAAAATGGAATCGAAAAAATGGTGTTTTAATTTTGTTTTTAATATAAGGACGATATTTTAAAATTATGTTTTGTAATATTTGTTTTCAATACTAAAGCTTTTGTTTTAAAAATTGTTTCAAGCAAATGTTTTTAAACTGTAAATATTTACTATAAAAGTATATTTAAAAACATTGTTTTGAAAAAAAACTGTACAAACATTTGAGTTTAAGTTAAGTGAACTTTTTTCAAGCTCTATTTCAAAAACAAATTCATTTAACATGAATACAGTTCTATTAAATTAAACACATTTTCGCTCAGTGTACTTAAAATTTTTTTATGTCTATATATTATAGTCTTTTCACAATAAATGTTTTAAATTGAGTGTTTTTATTTTTTTGCAATGTGAAATGTTATCTTAAGATATTTGTCGTAACCATAAACACACAACGGCTTCCACGTTGTGCTGTGTTTCTCTCGAAACTCGCTAAAATTCATCATTCAAAAATCTATTAATGATATCAATCTATCAATCTATCCATGACCGAATTTCATGGTTATGTTTCGAGCTGCTTCCTCATCCCCTATATTCTCCAGATTTAGAAACCAGCGACTATTATTTGTTCCCAACCTGAAAAAGGTGGCTCCAGAGAAGGAGATTTGCGACGAATGAACATGTCGAATTGGAAAGTGAAGCACATTTTGGAGGTCTTGAGAAATCTTGCTATTCAAAGGTATCTTACATAGGTCTCAAATAATGGCACTAGGCGAGACCAGGTAGCCGAGAATGCAGATCCACAGGATTTCTATATACCTGGGTACTGCTTACTGCCATTATTTTCTTTGCATAGAGGCATCGCCCTTTTTATAAGAACGGATGTGGCGTACCAGTGTGAGAGGAGTCTGAACGTGACCGATCCAGAGTTTAGCTCAATGTGGGTTCGGTTGAGGCTTGAC
This sequence comes from Dichetophora obliterata, assembly GCA_963920525.1. Taxonomy (NCBI): domain Eukaryota; kingdom Metazoa; phylum Arthropoda; class Insecta; order Diptera; family Sciomyzidae; genus Dichetophora; species Dichetophora obliterata. The sequence continues at coordinate 280,312,270 of OY986435.1, forward strand.
TCTCACTTGATGCATTTCTGTTTTATTTATAGAAGTCCGAGTCTAGGGAAAGAGCCCTGGAGTTATTAAAAAGATAACTCCAAAAAAATCATAACGATTTAACCTAATATTATTTTTTAACTATAGCTGAGTTCGCCTTTATATAATCGCGATAACAAATTTTCTCAAAGGAACAGCTAGAAAAACGACTCGTAGAAGGCACTACCGTTTCAGTCAAAATTAAATTCAAGCAAACAATCATGATACAATAACTATTAGGCCTTTTACACATAGTGCAATTGAAAAGTAATGCAACTGCAACAAAAGTTTCTAGCCAGTGTATTTATACCGAAGCCTTCATATGAAACAACATGTGTACAACAAGTTGGCAACACATTTGCGACCAGTTCAATACAACGCAGCTCGCTGCAATTTTAATCGGCGATTTTGTGTTGCATATTGAGTTCAGTTTGTATTGTTAGTTTATATTGTTCCTTATGTATGGATGCATCCAAATTTTTTTTTGACGCTGAGTTCTTCACGTACAAAAATATAAAATATCATCTTCATCACTCAGATCGCTTTAACTACTTTAATTTTTTGTTTCTATTTAACATAGCTTCAATTAAAAACAAATGTGTTATGAACAGGGACCGTACCGGTCATGGTTTTTATCAGGGTTCAGAAATTTTCACTCATGTAACAGAAATCTCCAACATAAATGTAAATAAACACTATTCGAAGCACACAACACACAATTTTATTTTCATTTCATTTTTGTGTGTAACGTAGTTATCGTGTTGTTGATCATCCAACATGAATTCTTTGTTTTAATATTTGCTTGTGCGTCACAAACTCAAACAATGATCGATCTCAACAATTCTCTGTGTTTCACTTTTGCACTTATGCTTGCGTCAAAATGTTCATGTTGGAGAATTCAGGCCTTTGTCAAAACCAAAACAAAGACAATTTTTCCAACATGAACAAGTGGTGTTTGCAAAATTGTCTTTGTTTGTGTCGGTCATTAAGATCGATCACTACCGTCGTGTGACGTAAAAAACAAATGCTGTTCTGATTGCTGTGCAGCGTATTGAACTGGTTTTTGGCCAAGTGTAGTAAATTTCGGCGTCAATTAGAAAATATTTTAAAATATTAAAATAATAACCTAATAATATGTCTTTTCAAGAGTTTTAAACGTCATTTATCAGTGTTCAGGGGTCACTGATTTCGAATCTAAAGTCAGAATTTTAAAATTCAAGATGGTGGACAAGATGGTTGCCACCTTAATTTTTTGTAGTTTTATGAATTCGGTGCTGGCAAAAAAAATGGTACATGTCTTTTCAAGAGTTTTAAACGTCATTTATCAGTGTTAAGAGGTCGCTGATTTCGAATCTAAAGTCAGAATTTTAAAATTCAAGATGGTGGATAGGGTTGCCACCTTAATTTTTTGTAGTTTTATGAATTCGGTGCTGGCAAAAAAAATGGTACACCAAAAATGGGTCGCTGAATCCGAATCCGTCGTCAGAATTTGTGGCAACCCCATTATTAAAAAATTTTATAATTTTGAAATTCTGACGACGGATTCGGATTCAGCGACCCATTTTTGGTGTACAATTTTTTTGTCAGCACCGAATTCATAAAACTACAAAAAATTAAGGTGGCAACCCTATCCACCATCTTGAATTTTAAAATTCTGACTTTAGATTCGAAATCAGTGACCTCTTAACACTGATAAATGACGTTTAAAACTCTTGAAAAGACATAATATTAGGTGGCAACCCTATTATTTCAAAATTTTATTACTTGGAAATTCTGACAACGGATTCGGATTCAGCGACCCATTTTTGGTGTACCATTTTTTTGCCAGCCCCGAATTCATAAAACTACAAAAAATGAAGGTGGCAACCCTATCCACCATCTTGAATTTTTAAATTCAGACTTTAGATTCGAAATCAGTGACCCCTGAACACTAATAAATGACGTTTAAAACTCTTGAAAATACATATTATTAGGCTATTATTTTAATATTTTAAAATATTTTCTAATTGACGCCGAAATTTGCTACACTTGGCCAAAAACCAGTTCAATACGCTGCACAGCAACCAGAACAGCATTTGTTTTTTACGCCACACGACGGTAGTGATCGATCTTAATGACCGACACAAGCAAAGACAATTTTGCAAACACCACCCAACGGGCCGGCATGTCAGCAGCTTCCTATAAGAGCAAAACGTCAGCACTTATTTTTGTTGTTGTGCAAATGAACAGTTTATTGAGAGCGCTCAGTAACGGACACAAGAAAAAACGAAGAAAAGAAAAAACGAATAAAAAAAACCGAACAAAGAAAAAAAAAATCGCGGCATTCAAATAATCAGTTGTTTGATACAATGCGCGTGTAAGATATCGCAAAATTCCATTGAAACCATTGCTGTAGTTGTTGTTTCAGTCAAAATTTAGATTATGCATTAAAAATTAAAACGAACTGCTGACCCAAAGCTTTCCAATGGCGGCTTTTTGAAGCAGTATGGACTGTTGCAAATTCTAACACTTATTTTGATGAAATAAAATATTTCTCTTTCTCTCTCTCTCCCTCTCAGCTAGTCTCTTTTTGAGGTAGGCAAAATCAAAAAGAATTCGATGAATTGCTGACCCAAACCTTTGCACTGGAGGCCTTTTGAAGCAATTCATAGTGTGTCATACATGGAGTCAGCGCTTTAGCTGACTTGTAAGCACTCAAAAAGGCCTTTCGGAGTGCTTTTTTCTCTGTTGGGCACATGTTCATGTTGGAAAAATTGTCTTTGTTTTGGTTTTGACAAAGGCCTGAATTCTCCAACATGAACATTTTGACGCAAACATAAGTGTAAAACTGAAACACAGAGAATTGTTGACATCGATCATTGTTTGAGTTTGTGACGCACAAGCAAATATTAAAACGAAGAATTCATGTTGGATGATCAACAACACGATAACTACGTTACACACAAAAATGAAATGAAAATAAAATTGTGTGTTGTGTGCTTCAAGCAAATGTTTGTGAGTGAAGGTGTGTGAATATTCTGAACCCTGGTTTTTATCAAAAAAATCAGATGTTAACAGTTATCATTTAACTTTTATTTTTTCCGACAAAAATACTAGTTATTTTATGTCTTTTATTTTTTCGGGCAAAAATAACTGTTAGTTTTGACTTTTATTTTTTAGGTAAAAAATAACATTTTTTATGTGCCTTTTATTTTTTCGTTCAAAAATATCAGGCAATTAGAATTTTTTATAGGCCGCTTTAACGACAAAGTTTAAGTTTAATGCAATTTTCATTGTCTCAGCAGCGCGCACATTTTGACCTATAACACTTTTTAGTTTTAATAGTATTTTGTATAGTCAAGCGGTCTTTGAAAAAATACAAATTGCCCATTGGCGTCGGAAGCGGGGGGCAAGGTGGGCAGTTGCCCCCCCACTTTTTTAGCTAGATAAACAATTTAAAAGGAAAAGTTATTCAAAATATCAGTTTTTTTACAACGATAATATTTTTGTATTATATATTTTCCTCTTCTTTCTCTCTTCTTCATGTTTCATGTGAAGAAATTTTGGTGAACTTTTTTTGCACCACCATTTGTACTGCCCCCCCATTTGTACTGCCCCCCCAGATGAAATTCGCTTCCGACGCGATTGAAATTGCCTGATATTTTTGACAGAAAAAAGAAAAGGCACAAAATAACTGTTATTTTTGACCTAAAAAATAAAAGTCAAAAGTAACAGTTATTTTTGCCCGAAAAAATAAAAGGCAAAAAATAACAGTTAAATTTTACTTTCGAAACAGGCGAAAATTTAAAAGGCGTTTAATATTCTCGAAGCTGCTACCATTACGATTATAATGGTTCATTTAAAAAGTCCACCGGCAACTCTTTCGTTGCGCCTTTTTCATCTGAAAATTGTTATATTAAACAGTTATTTTCGGTCCCTGGTTATGAATTTTTCAATGTTGCGTTGCGATGTGCCTTTCTCATCTGAAGGAAAAGGTTGCAATTCAGTTTAAAATTGGAGTAGTTTCTAACATTTTAAGCTATTGCGTTGTAGTTGCATTACTTTTCAATTGCTACATGTGTAAAAGGCCTTAGGTGTCATGAGAACGTGTGTCGTTCACAACTGTTGTGAACTATTAAGGCAGCGATACCTCAGTGAATGATGTTTTTCTCTGAATGTGCTTTACTTACTCTAAACATTAGAAAAATTGTATATTGTTTCATTTTAATATTATTATTATGCAATTATATAAAAAATTTATGTGTAGTTGTTTTCTTCGCGGAATGAGGCGAATGTTTGTGACACACGCTGTTTATTTTGTGCGACACCTGTGCTTAAAAGTTTTTCCTATTTGTTATAGGATTATTATTTTTATTTTTGCCTTGCATGTAAAAAAAATAAACTGGATTATTTTGAAGCAAATGGAACCCAGCTTATTTTTACAACTTTTACGCTAACAAACACTTTTAAAGAAATATTATTGAATTTTACAAAAGAAGCAGAACAGTTTTTAATGGTTCTCCGATTTTAATTGATTTCTTAGTAAAACGTTTGAATTAGGTAAGGTTAGGTAAATAAGGTTGTGCAGCCTTACCGGCGCTTCCGCGGGGGCCTATGGGTCCATTGAGAAACCCTTTTTTATTTTCATCGTAGTACCATAATAACCATAATTATTTCGACTATTCTTTTGTTTATTCTATATTATTCTATGTTTTACCAATATATTTTACATATACATATATTCCGACTATTCTCTGTATATTTCAGAACAAAGTCCAGTGTAGCTCCTTCTCAAGAGGATATACTAATTGCAGCTAGAGAAGATGTTGATTATATCTCGCAAGCATCATATCCAAACGAAAGTTCTGTCATAAATGGCGAAGGTTTCGAACAAAACATAATTGAAGAAGCGCAGCCAAGTTTTTTCTTTGAAGATGAAACTTGCGAGACACCATCAACTTTTACTGCAGCCACACTTGCTGACAATAGCAGCGGTCGTCGGACAAAAAAACGTTCTGCTGTAGAGCATAGCTTTACACAGTTCATGGAAAAAATGACGGCTATTCATGAGAAGCGCATCGAGATTTTGGCAAATAAGCCCAACCATCATGAAGGATTTTTTAAAATAGTGTCAGGCAAATTGGATATGCTCCCAGTTGTTGCCCAAGAGGATGCAAACATGTTTTATTTAAATTATTTACATGATTTATTAAAAAAATTATAGTAACTTATATCAAAATAAACTTTACTCTAATTAACTATAGTGCAGAGGCTCGATTTAATAAGTTTACAGCTCAGTAAAAAATACTTAAGTGCTTGCAACTGTGACTATTGAATTTTTTTTTTTAAGGTTTACATACCATTTGAAGCGTAAATTCTCAACCCTTAAATAAAACCAAATTATCCAACAAAATAAACATCAATGTTCTTTTATTTACAGATAACTTAAAATATTTCAAAAACATACTTAGAAAAAATAAGTCTACATGAAAATTAATAACCACAATGACCACCGTTCATCAAAGACATTTTCGCTAATCGATCAGACATAGTATCGACAAGCTTTTTGCAATCTTCTCGAGTCATATTTTTCCAGGTCCTTACGATACATCCTTTCAAATCTGTTAGATTTTGTGGTGCTTCCTCGGAAATTCGAAGCTTCAGAATTGCCCAGGCATTTTCAATTGGTGACAAATCCGGACTTTGTGGCGGCCACTTCAGAATGGAAACATCTTTCTCACTGAGGTATTGCACAACCTTTTTGGCGGTATGTATGGGAGCGTTGTCGTGCTGGAAGATGAAATCGTCACCAATCAACCGTTTCGCCTCAGGAATAGCAGTCTCTTTGAGGATATTTAGATAGACTTCAGCATTTACTTTGCCTTCTAAAATTACGATTTCACCAGTTCCTGCACTGGAAAGACATCCCCATATCATTAAACCCCTATCAGCGCTCTTTAAAGTAGGTCGAGTACACCTATAAGACAATGCTTCATTGGCTTTGCGCCAAACGTATACCATACCGTGTGAGTATTTAAGCCTTATCATTGATTCATCAGTCCATAGTACCTTGTTCCAAAACTCTTGAGGCTTTAAAACATTTTCCTCGTAAAATTTCATCCTTTTCCTCATATTAATTGGACTGACATAAGGAATTTTGCGCGCCACACGACCATGTTTTCCAGCTGATTGAAGTCGTTTGCGTATTGTGTGCACTGAAGGAGCTTCTCTGCCTTCCTGTAGTAGTTGCGAGCGAATTTTCGGTGCTGATTTCAATGGATTGGTATTGGAAATTTCCAAAATTCTTCTGTCAAGACGTTTGGAGGTTATTTTAGGACGTCCTGGTTTTTTAACTCTATTTATTCGGTTTTCTCGTTTAAAGCAGAGTATGACCTTATGTATAGAAGTGTGTGATTTTCCAAATACTTCGGCAATATATCGCACTGATTGACCAGATTTATGAAGATTAACGATAACTTTGCGCTCTTCATCCGTCAAAATCTTGAACTTTCCCATATTTCGAAAATAAAATTGCAATAAATTGGCCTGGATAATGAAAACAAAAGTATTAAATCTTTAAATTCGAAATCGCGATTAAAACTGTCGGTATGTAGCTTATTTTGGTTTTATCTGAACTAAAATAGTGTAAATTTTATGAAAAAAATTAAACCTTTGCCACGTGTTCCTAGCGTTTCTGCTAACAACACTGCAATGTTCTGTAAACTTATTATTTCTAGCTGAGTACTCCGACTTTTTTTACATAAAGAAGTACCGTTACCGTAGTATAAGAACAAATTCAGCTGAAAATCTCTCAAAGAACAGTGAATATGTGTTCTACCTAAGATTGAAGCGGAATCGCGAGAAATGAAATAAACAAGGTGTAACACATATATATTTTTTGTAATGGTTTGTGTAAACTTATTAAAGCGAGACTCTGTATGTTCATTACTTTTTCAGTATTGTATTTTCAGTATTGTACCTATAAATATTTATGAAGGGTGTATCAAGAAGAGGTGCATGATTTATTTTTAGAATAAAACAGTTGTTTGGATATCTCCTAAATTTTAATCTATGATATATATGGGACATTTTCTGTCAAATCGGCTACCAAACAAATCAACCACCGCTAATCATGCTGATATAAATATGATAGTTTACATATGGCAGTTCAACACAAAAATAATTGTTTAACTTTTTTTTCGATGATTATTTTGAGTAGAGAAGTGAAATACGCTGAAATTAGAACAAACAAATTAGATCCTTTGGCATATGACTTATATTAATTGCTTTGATACGTTGAAAGCGGGCTAGAAATATATGGCTAGTAAAAGTTTTTAAGAAAATTTGAAACAATTTGTCATATTGTCCTAGTCCTAGCTATGTGTGATTCAGTATTAAAAATGTGTCCAAACTCAACCCCTTTGAAAAATATTGTGTTCCTGTCCAAAAAATGGTCACGCACCCAAAACTGCCGTTCCTTACGAAGAGCATCGTACATTAAGACACACTAATGTATTGCGCTTACTATGCAAATAGTGTCTAATAGTATTTTTTATTCTTAATTACCCATCGATTCCATTTTTAAATTTGGTTTTATCGAGTTTTAGTGACAGTTTTATTGAAGAAAATATTTTAATTTCAGTGACAATTTCAATGTTTTATTTTTTTTATACGCAATCATTGTATGCGTTAAATATTTTGCTGCATAAATTGCGCCAGCCAGTAAACGGACGCAAATGCAAACGCAAATATTGTACTTTCAGCTTTACACGTATGTACAATTCTTAAGTCGAGTTAGAATCATTGAATAATCATTGAATCATTGAATTTTATTTAGAAATTATTATATGACCAATTATTCAAATGTTTGTTAAAAAAAATATTAGTAGGTGCCGCTTTTTCTAACAACATGTTTCTAAATTAGTTTTTTAGTTACTTGTTTTGAAAAACCAGTCAAAGTGTGCCTGCAACCCCGCCAAATGATATTTAAATTATTTTGTAAAATTTTCTAAAAACTTAACTTATCTTTTATCGAAGTCTTTTTTCTTCTTCTTCTTTTTTTTACTAAATTAATGGCTTCTTTTAATGAAAGATAACTAAAAAAAGAACTCACCTTTTTTATTCAGTTTTGTACTAGTTTTAGATGGCAACGCTTCGTTGGCCGCTCCAACTTGACAAGATTTGGCAGCAACAAGAAGCTTTGGCTCCGTTACCGGTGCTTTATTCTTGGACTTTTTCGCAACGCACAAATTCAATGGTTGATCCAAAGTTAAGCCACTCGGAATCTCATCTTCGCTGGTCTCACTCATTGAGGTGCTTAACACAGGAGTCGCTCCATCAAAACGTCGTCCATCCAGCTGCTGCTGCGATAGCTGTTGCTGAAAGGTACGTAGAATTGTCTTTGGAGATTTGGGTGCAGCATTGGGAAGCGAAGAATTTGAAGATTCATCAATAGATGGCAGGTGGGCGAAATCAGCTGAGCTAGTCGAAATTGGCGTCGTTGTGTTGGTTTTATTTTTATGCGCCTCTGGAGACGCAGTGGGCGAAAGTGGAATCTTCAATCGCCAGCCTAGGATGTCGGCAACGGCATGTGGTGTTGGGCGGTTGGGTGGGCGTGCGTAGACGTGCGCGTGCCACGTAGCTGGCGTAGGTTCTGTGCTGATTGTTATCTGTGGATGCTGTAGAACGTTGTTGTTGGTGGCCGCCAAAGACGGATCAACACTTATTTTTGGGTGGTTTGTGGTGCATTGGGGATGCGGTGTTTTGGCTCGTGGTGGTGGCGTGAACGAATGTGGCGGTGGTGGTGCTGACATCCGTGCACTGGCATTGTTACTGGGCAACACTTCGCCTGTTCCGCTGTGGTTAGCGCTGCCGTTAGTAAGGTGCTGCTGCTGTTGTTGCCAGTGAGAATGAGGCGATTCAAGGCTGCTTTGCAGAAATGATGCTGCGCCGGTAAAGCCTAGTGGTGCAGAATAGGGCCGTGGTTCTGTTGTCGTTTGCTGTGAATCACGTATTTTGAGCAAATTCGCTAGTTTCTCTTTGCTGCTGGGACTAATGCAATTAGTAAGACCATCACTAAGACTTGTTGGGCTGACATAGTAGTTGTAGTTGTTGTTGTTGTTGTTGTTACTGTAGCTCATAAGCATCTTGCTGCTGTTGAACGGAAAAGCTGTGTGGTTTTTTTGACCCGCCGGTGGTATGGTTAGGGGACTGCAGTATATATACGAGCTAGTTTCCATTCCTAGATCACTCTCTGCGATTGAGGCCTGCAACTTATTGCTAAGACGTGATCTGTCTCTATTCAATAGACATTCGGTGTCGAAGCGGGGAGCATGTGCACCGCTTATAATGTCCGAAACGGTATCGCGATCAATTTCGGGCATCATTGATGTGCCGCAACAGAGTTGTACGCAGAGTTAAGCTGATTGACAGAGCTTTTTCGATACGCCTTTAATGCTAAAAGAGAGAGAGAAAGAAATAATAAGGAAGATATATTTAAATAGGTAGATAGTCAAGTTGATAAGAGAGAGAGAAAGGTAAAGCAGAAAGTGTAATCTTAACGAAAAACTATAAAAAGTGATTGCCGAGTTCACCATATTTAAATGAAACTAGAGGTATAGGATTTTTAAACAGCATTCTCACTTTTTTTCTAGAACATAAGATGCATTAAAAGAATTCTGAAGTAACTTAAAACCCTTAAAAATATGACAATATGAATATCAAATAAAAGAGAACAATCTCTTTTATAAAAAAAATATTTATTTTGTATTTATGTTGTAACGATGAAATTCGCGGGTGTTCGAATTTGCCATGCAACATAGATTTTCATATATTTTATTATTGAATGTAACTTAATTCGCATTTTTTATAAATTATACTTATCATAAGGCACGTGCTTATATCATTATTAAAATAAATTTTCATTTATTTATTTAATTAAAATGTTTTATGTAAGAATGTAAGAACTGAGTTAACAAATATATAAAAAAAATATTTTAAATTTAGCATAAATCTTATTGTTCCGTTTTGAATGCAAACTTTTTAAAAAAATCAGTCCGTTGCGAATTCGCATTATTTAAAAAAAGAGTCCGAAACAGATTCGTATATGAAGTCCGTTCCGAGTCCGTGACGAGTCCGAAAAGGTGGAAAAAGCGATTCGTATTTTTGATAGGAATTTCATACGAAAAATAACAAGTTCCGGATGCGAAATGCAATCCGTTTCGGATAAAAAATACGAAGAAGTAAGTCCATCTAGAATTAAAAACCGAAACTTTTGGCACACTGGAGACCCACACAAGCAGATACACAGAGCCCAAAACAACCTAATAAAATAGAAGAAAATCAATAAAATTTCTCTATGGTTTTCATCCAAGATGATTGTCTTATTAAAACCATAGAGAAAACCTTATTAAAACTATGAGCTTTTTTTATTAGGCAAACCACATAATTTAAAGAAGAATCTTATTGTTTTTTATAAGAAAACTTTTAAAAACAATAAGAAAATCTTATCAAAACTTCTTGGTTTTTAAAAAGTAATTTTATAGATTGAATAAGATTTATTTTTGAAATTTGATAAGGACATCTTATTGATTTAATAGGATTTCTTTTTAAATTTTAATAAGGAAATATTTTTAAATCAAAAGGGAATTTTCTTAATCTTTTACCTAGAAATATACTTTTAATTGCTTGTAATATTAAATAAAAAGACATTTTGATGGTTTTTTACAATTTATTAGGAAATGAAATTTGTATATGTATATTAGGTCGTATCGAATTAAACGTTTTTGGAAGTACACATTCTAAGATGTCTCTAAAGTTGCATAGTGTGGTCAAGATTTCCCGAAAAAAAATTTTAGAAAAAAATAAGGATCTCTTCCTCTCCCGCAAGGACAAAGTTTTTTTTTAAGAAAAACAATAGAAAATCACGATTTCACAAAAATCAAAGCATTAAGGAAATTATCGTCGGTACCATTTCTGGTGCCCGAGATATAAAACCTTATATTAATTTTTTTGAAAAAGTTGAAAAATTGTATTCAAGTATACATTTCCCAAAAACAAGAAAATGCATATGCAAAAAATAGGCATATTATTAATTCACCAAATGTAAAAAAACGTCAACACAATAATCAATATCGCCAAAATTAAGACAATCAGATAGCAATCAAAAGTTCTGTGCCCCCTCAAATGTACCTTTAGATTCGAATACACAGGAATTTTTGGGAAAATATCGAGAGTGGCATCGTATTTGGCAGGATATTCTTAGTTAAAGTCTATATTTACTTATACTTTAAGACATATGTAGTTTCTCTTACAGAAAGCAAAGCATTTTGAAACTTTGTCCTTGCGGGAGAAGAACACGTCTCTATTTTTTCGTAAAATTTTTTTGGTAGATATTGACTGCGCTATGCAACTTTTGAGACCTCTTACAATTCGATCTAAATTTTTCGATACTCACTAATGTATCTATGAAATACACCTTTTAAAATAAAATATCACAAAAATAAAAAAAAATAAATAAATTCGAAGTTGTTACATAAATAAGTTTTTTTAGCATATCAAGCCAGACAGTTTTCAAAAAATTGATTAATAATAAAACATAAAAATTCAGAAAAAAACATATAACATTAATATTTTAGAAAAGTGAATTTTGGTTGTACTCAGTACTGTAAATTTAGTTAAGGGGACTTACGCTTTAAAAATAACGCATGTAAACAATTTTCTTTCTCCATGGTCTCAGGCAAGCCTTAAATTTGACTTTGTCACCAAAATACCCGGCGCTGTCGAGGCCTTCAAAGAAAGCGGCGACATCCTCAATCTCAATTTTTTTTAGAACCTCCTTCGAGCTTACTCCAAATTTTTAGTTAAGTCGAAATATGGCTCGAGTTTCCAGAATTTCAGTCTCGTCAAAAACAAGTTCAGGAACATAAGTATCATTATCCATTATCACATATTTTTATTTTACTTTAAATAAATTAAATCCATAAAATGCACATAAGCTTCATGAATTCACTTAACAATTACGACTGAAAGCTAAAGCAAAGAATAAGTAGCATTTTTACTGTTATTACCTTCTTAAAGGGGTGTTTAATAAGAAAATCTTATAAAAGTAGATCAATAAGATTTTTTTATCAATTTTATTGAATATTAAAATATTGAAACGTGGCTATGTGATGACATAAATCAAGCAATCTTCAATATAAAAAATTTTAAGCTGTTTCGTAATGATCGATTTGACAAAAAGCGTGGAGGAGTTGCAGTTTACAGCAAAAATAATTTAAAATCTGAATTTGTAAGTAAGTCGACTGGTTCAGGTATTGAGTTCTTAAATATCTGTATATCTGATCAAAATACTAAAATGCTTCTGTCATGTGTCTTTAACACAAATAAATGTCACCCTGTTGATCCATTGTTTTCTGTATTGTCCAACTGTTTTCTAGATTATGATTTAAAGTTATTGTGTGGAGACTTCAATATCAATATTATCTCGAACGACCTTCCAAAACATACGTTATATGACAAAATATCGTCGTTAGGATTATCAATAGTGAATGAAAGTCTACCCACGCGATTTGCTGACAATACAAACCCAAGTCTTTTGGACTACTTTATTATTTCTGACTATTCTGCTGTGTTGTTATTTGACCAATTGTACTTCATTTCTGATCACGACTTAATATTTTGTTCGTTAAATATCAACTTTTCTCGTAATATTATGTCTAATACAATCTCATATCGTGATTTTAAATCTATTGATTACACGTCTCTGTTAAATGATATATCAATCAATTAATGATAAACTTAGATCACTTATGGATCCAATAAAATATTTATTTGATAAACATGTCCCCCTGCGTTCGATAAATATCAAGAATACATCTTGTCCTTGGTTTTCCCAAAATGTTTTAAATGCCTTAAAAAAAGGAACAAGCTTCGAACAATATAGAGAAAAAATCCCACTTCATCCAACTGGAATATCTATAGAACTGCTAGAAATGAGTCCGTTCTTATTACTAGACAAGCCAAATCACGTTATTACTAGGCAAAACTAAAACTATCGCTCCCAACCAAAACACTTTGGGAAAACATTAAAAAACTTGGAGTATGCGATAAAGATACCACTAAATGCAATATAAATCCTGAAACTCTCAATAATTTTTTTGTTGGTGCTGTTGATAACTCAAGTAGTAACTATACCCCCCTATTGTTATATGACCACGCAACAATCTTTTAAGTTCACACCAGTAAATGAATTTGATGTTGGCAAGTGTGTAATGCAAGTTAAATCAAATGCTACAGGTGAGGATGGTGTTCCCATAAAGTTCATAAAACTCATACTCCCTCATATAATTAGCTCTATTACACATATAATTAATTCATGTTTTATGTCGTCATCATTTCCAAAATTGTGGAAAACTGCAATTGTTCTACCTGTTGCAAAAAAACATAACCCTTCTGGTCCGAATGACTTTAGGCCAATAAGCATTTTACCGCCACTGTCAAAAGTATGTGAGAAGCTCATGGCTCAGCAAATCAATAAACACTTACTTGAAAAAAAACTATTATCCCCTTTGCAATCTGGTTTTCGAGCTGGGCATGGGTGTTCTTCTGCAGTTGTAAAAGTTCTTGATGACATACGACCAGAATATGACGCCGGGTCTATGACTTTGCTCTGCCTTCTCGACTTCTCTAAGGCTTTTGATAAAGTTAATCATCAATACTTGTGTCATAAGCTTAAGACTTTGTTTGGGTTTTGTGATAGTGCCGTCAATCTGATGTCTAATTATTTGCTAAATAGGACTCAAAAAGTCAATGTTGGTCAATTGTCTTCTCAGTATAAACTAGTCTTAAGTGGCGTTCCACAAGGATCCATACTAGGTCCTCTTTTATTTTCATTGTTTATAAATGATATTTTTTGTGTGTGCATCTGTTCATGCTTATGCAGATGATGTACAGCTGTATTTGTCACGTCAAACTTCGCTTCTTGAAGATCTTTGCTGTAGATTGAATGAAGATCTTAGCAGTATTAATAATTGGGCCAGTAGCAATGGTCTTCAACTAAATGCATTAAAGTCGTATGTTCTTCCTATTTGTAAGAATAAAAATTGTTTAAATGATGTCCCGGATTTGTTTATTGAAACAAATAAGCTTACTGTTGTGTCAAAAATTGTAAATCTTGGTTTCCATATTAATTCGTCTCTATCATGTGTTGATCAAGTAAACAGTGTAGTCAAAAAAGTTTATTATGTCCTTCGTAATTTGAGAATGTCAGCTTATGTAACTCCTGCTGATATAAAACGAAAGTTGGTGATCCAACTGATCTTACCAGTTATAATGTATGCTGAAATAGTATACAGTAAACTTGACTCATCCTCCCAATTAAAACTTCAAATTGCTTTTAATTATGCCACACGCTATGTATACGGCTTGCGAAAATTTGACCATTTATCTAGTTACAGAAATGCAATGTGATCGGATGTGATTTAACTGCATACTTGAATGCAAGAAACTGTATATATTTGCATAAACTTATTCACGAGAAAACACCGCTTTATCTTTATTCAAAACTTCAGTTCTGTCTGTCTAGAAGAAGTCATATTTTAATTGTACCTAGGCATAACTCGCTGAACTCATCTCATTTGTTTTTCGTTAACGCCATTAGAATATGGAATGCACTGCCTCGAAGGATAAGAGAAATTACTAGGAGAGGAATTTTTGGGCAATCTATTTTATTAGGAGCGAAATAGCATCTAACAAGCAAGATGAGCCCAAGTAGCATTTTGTGAAAATTTCGATAAAAATATAGTCATTTTTGACTCTGCAGTATCATTGAAAACAGTCAAATTTGCAAATATGACTCTGTTGTCGGAAGAAAGGGGTACCATAGACATGACTCAACATGAATAGTATTTTATGAGCATTCTATTCAAACAGTTTTCAATAATTTTTGAAGTGATTTACGATTATTATATAATTAATTTTTATAGTAATTTTTTACTCACTTTTGTAGTGATTTTCGATTGTTATGTGATTGCTTTTTGAAGTATTTATCACTCTCTGTTGAAATAATTTTTGACTGTTGTAGGATTTTTTTTTAGCCATTATTATAAATTAGCCACGTATATAAAAATACACAAAATTTATCACTCCGTTTGAAAATCCGATAAGGAGGCATGACAGGTATAGTGCTCTAATCGCATACATAGAATAACCACGTATATACAATAACCACATACATACAATAATCGCAAACACACATAATAACATACATACGAGCACAATTATAAAATATACTTTCCCGGTAGTTCCAAGTTGAAACTTGGACCTACTACTTTGGTATGAGAACTTATATACCCCCAGTGGTAGGGGCATGCTCCTCGCTTCTTATCTTGTACGTTCTTTTAACCTATTACCATGGACTTTACAATTCTCCTGCCCTATTGGGCCGTACCTATAAGAGTTTAAGAAATGGCATGTCCAAAGGGATATGCTGCCACCCGTCGAACTGCAGGGTTGTTTTTAAATTGATTAAAAAAAATTTTGTTATGATTTATAATTTCTTGTTGTCAATTTTTATTATTCAAAAATATTTTCATAAAAATTATTATTCTTAAATATTTTCTGAATCTGAATTGTTATTCAAAAGTTTTCTAAAACAAATATTAAATAAAATTGTATACAAAATAAAAAATATATTTAATTGCGCAAGCAGAACTACACCAGGTATAGAAAAGTATATATATTCTTGATCAGCCTTATCGCCTGAGTCGATTCAGATATGTCCGTCTGTGATCACGATAACAGCTGTAATTGTAGAGCTATGATATCGAAATTCACTATATAAGCTTTGTATTAAAAAATACAGATCACGTTCGAAAATGAGCCAAATCGGATGAAAACCAAGCTTACCATACAAAATGACTTTATCAAAACGGTAAAATCTCTTCAAATTCCACAAAAAATACAAAAAATGACTTAAAATTTTGCACATAGTCTTTAAAACTAGACATTAACATTGAGTATGAAATTTGTAAAAATCGAATGAAAACCACGTTTACCTCCCATACAAAGTGACTTTATGAAAACTGTAAAATCTCCTTAAATTCCGCAATATGAAGTACAATTGCTTCAAATTTTGCAAATTAACTTTGAATCTTAACTAAGCACTCGATGCTAAGAAATTCATAAAGAAAAACTAAAAATTTCACCCATCTCCAGAAAACCTTTAGAAATTAAAAAAAAAAAAATGTTAAAAATTGGTTTTGTGTATATAAGCGTGGGAATTCCATGGAAACTTCACGTTGTTCTATTGTGTTTGACAAACGATTTGATGAGCGGCTTGAAATGTGAACACCCCTTAACAATATGAACCAGTCAGAGCAAAACCGGTTTTAGCATCATCTGGCCACATTCAGCTACTAGCAAACAAATAATAGGCGAGTTGCAGCATTAAATCGGTCTCTTGTTCATCGTACAGTCAAAGTAATCGAATGTTCAGCAGTGCCAGGATTGAATGTGTCTCTTGTTTATCGTACAGTCCAAGTGATTGGACTTTCAGCAGTCGCAGGATCGGTAATATATTGCTTATAACTACGTCACAGCCTCGAAAAGTGCTTCGTTGCGTTGACAACCTCTACGACGCAGGAAGCTCAAGAAGCACGCTAACGTCGTCGATCTCAACCATGTCACAGCTTCATTCGTCTCCGTCCCACCATCTCCTTAAGGCTATCACCCATGGCCACAAGGTCAAGGTTAAAACAACGGTGCATAACTGTGTGTGTGGGCAGTCATCTACTATATTGTTACTAAGCCACTAGGATAACACCAATATTTAAATTGTGAATACAATAAAAAAATATCTACAAATAAGCGAAAGGACCTTTCTTTTACAGATTTTCCGAAACGAACGCTGGACACCGGTGAGTAAACCCCAGCTGTTAGATCCAGAAAATGGAAGTTTGTAACAATCGGCACTGAGAAAAGAGATTAGTTTAATTAAATAAATATAAAAAGTTGGTGCCTGTCACTAACTTAACAAACATTAGTAAATATCTATCTTATTGGATTTTTTACCTCTAGAATTATTTAAATATTTCCGTTTTTATTTTTAGGATGGAAGAAATATTAAATTCTATACAATTTAAGCCAGGCCCTTAGCCATAATTTTCCATGTCGAAAAATTCCTTTTCCTTTGATTACAAAAATGCATTCGTAACATGATATTTAAAGGAAGGATACGATAACTTTTCAGTACAAAATTGAGAAAGTTATATTAGATTTAGTAAAACGAAATGTATTTTTCCAATACGTGGCTTTAGAAATCTGTATCTCGCGTTTGTATAAGTACGATCGGGTTACGCTGCATAAGATTTTGTACTAAAAAAACTTTTCAGACGGTTATGTGATTGCTCAACTCAGTTTTATGTGAGCGCGCGCAAGAGATGTACACTCGCGTAAGATGCGAAAACTGTGAAAACTATGAGAAAACCATAAAAACTATGCGAAAACTACGAAAACTATGATGAAACTTCAATATTTTTATTTTTTTCCAATTTTCTTAACTCTAATACATAATAATGATAATAATGTGTTATTTTCTGCGATCCCAATAAAGCATTTTTACCAAAAAAATCAATTTTCTGCGGTTTATAGTAGCACTTCACAACTCCTCACGATTTTTGACAACACCAAAAACCAGTTTTTTTGGGCCAACAGGGAAAAATTGTCGATAATTTTGGATTATATGAAAATCCTTCAACCAGGAAGTGCATTTTAAGATACTCTAGAGATTCGATTCGAAAAAAATGTGAAAAATAATTTTTGTGGTAGTTTTGACACCAAAACAAAGCATGCTTTAAAACTCCGCACTCTTCCCAACGTATTGTTTAAATGTGATTTGAATTTTATTGAGCAATACACAATGTTCCGCCAAAAAAATAATTTCTTTTTATTTAATTTATGTATTGACTATCAACAATATTATTTAAAATCATTATATGCAATATGATAATAACTTTTATAAGTAATCTCTTGGTTCTTTGATATCAAAATGTGGCTCGCAAAATGTCAAAATTAGCTTTTGCATACATTTTATTACATGATAAAATATCTCAAAATAATCTAGCTGCAGCTGAATAAGTAATTTTGTTCACCATCCTGTATATCTTATTTCCGCAACATTTTGTTGGATTCCTTTTTCGTGTAGATGTTTCAATTTAATTAAAACAATTAATTAACAACAAGCTGGAAATCAAGCACTCCAACACTCACACATGCGTACACATGTATGCAAGCATCTGCTAATGGCATGGGCTGTTGTTGTGGTGCACACAAGGGATTTGATGCCACTCTATCTTGAACTATACGAGTAGCCTACTAACATTGAGTGTTTTAATTAAACAAACTCCATCGAAGAAATTTTCGAAAAAAATAGTGAAATACGAAGTTAAATTTTATTAAAGTGTATAATTTTTTATTGCTCCCCCAAAGCAATTATCTATGCATGACTCTGAAAACTCACACAAATACAGCTTCGTGCTAAACTTTAACATGAACTCAATTACAGGCAATGTGCACTGAGCACATCCTTTGCTT
Organism: Dichetophora obliterata; assembly: GCA_963920525.1. NCBI lineage: Eukaryota > Metazoa > Arthropoda > Insecta > Diptera > Sciomyzidae > Dichetophora > Dichetophora obliterata. The sequence goes on from OY986435.1 coordinate 280,330,858, forward strand.
TTCCAAAATGCTGCCTGCATACTTTCACATTTTTGCTGCATGCTAAGCAACTTATGTGGTGTTCTTGTAATTTGCCAACCTTCAACCTTCGTTTGAATACGCGCATACACATACTCACATGTAATAGAACAATGATACATAATAGCAACTTTATGAAATTAAAATACCAAAAAAATATCCCTAACAGAGCTATACATTAGTCGAATTTTTATGGCGAAACTTCCGAAAGTATTAATTTTTTTCACGTTTACTTCATAGTTAAGGAGTACCTTCAGCACGAAAGTATCATATTAAAAAAAATATTAATAGATATCTGAAAGCGCCACGCATTATAAAAGCAAAAAAATAATTTTTTTTTAATGTTTGTTTAATTTTCAGTATTTTTATCTTTTATGTTAATTTTTATTCAAATAATTATGTATTGCTATATCTTTTCCAACTAACTCATTTTGCGAGTGTGTGCAATAAAAATTAACTTTGTTGCCACCGAAGGACCTTCAGCCCTTCAAAGCGCAAAGCATTAAATTTTCATTACATAATCAGTTATATAAGCAAACTACAAGAATGATAGAATAAGAGATTACGCTTTGCGCAGGTCCGTTACTTCTGCTAATCGAGTTTGACAACCATCTGTTCAGTTGACTACGTCACAATATTTTATTTCTTTGAGAAACGTACTGCGATCGGTTGTGTTTTATTTAATTGTGTATATATTATTATTTATTATTATTTATTATTATTTATTATTATTTATTATTATTTATTATTTATTTATTTATATTAGTACATTAAGACTAGGTTCTTTTATAGTACAGAGCTCAAAGACATAATTTGAATTTAACTTATTATAAAACATTTAAACTTAAATCTAAGGTAATTTAAATTTATTGTTATACAATTAAAAGTGTTATCAAAAAATTTTTATGTTAAACAAATGTAAATTCATAAGACAGATAAAACTTAAATTAAGAAAGAGCAAACAAGAGAGAGAGAGAGAGAGAGAAAGTCATATAGAGCTAAAGATCTGATATTTTGTTAAGTATTATGTGATGAAAAGTGCTTCAAAATAGCATGTTTGAAGGATGTTTTTGACGCTATGGATTTTAAGCTACTAGGCAATGAATTCCATAATCTAGCGGCATTAATAAAGAATAGTTTTGTGGAGTTTAGAAAGTTAAAACTAGGTATAATTAGCACTTGGCTTCTAACTGACCGACTAAATTGCAGTTTTTCAAATAAGTAGAAAGGAGTTTTGTGGTGTATGAGTTTGTGTAAAAATATGCAATTCCTGGCATTAGAGTAGGTTATAATATCGCATCCAAGTATACAGTTTTTTAATTGAGCTAAATGATCAAATTTACGCAAGCCGTAGACATAGCGTGTGGCATGATTAAACGCGATCTGCAATTTAAGTTGAGACCGCGAATCTAACTTGCTGTATACAAGTTCAGAATATGTTATGACGGGGACAACGAGCTGAATTACAAGTTTACGTCTTAGATCAATCGGTGTATACTCAGATGACATCCTAAGGTTACGCAAGATATAATAGATTTTGCGGACTACACTGTTGATATGATCTGTGCAAGTAAGGGAGGCATTGATATTAAATCCAAGACTTACAACACTATTAACTATTTTTATGATTTTATCACCCAATATAACGTCTGGAATGGAGTCAGGGCTTATTTTTTCTTTAAAGACAGGCAACACATACGACTTAAGTACATTAAGGTGAAGACTATTTTTCATAGCCCATTGGTTTATACTGTCAAGATCTTCATTCAGTTTACATACTAAATCTTCCATGAGGTTTGTTCTACCAGACAAGTAAATCTGAACGTCATCAGCATAAGCATGCATGGACGAATATGTGGAGCAGTGAAAAATGTCATTCACGAACATGGAGAAGAGCAGCGGGCCAAGAACCGATCCCTGAGGCACACCACAGCAAACAGCTTCATAGTATGAAAAATTAGTACCGACCTTCACTCTTTGTACTCTATTTGTCAAATAGCTACTTAACAAATGAGTGGCACTGTCGCAGAAACCAAAGAAATATTTTAATTTTTGACAAAGGAGTTCATGACTTACAGTGTCAAATGCTTTTGAAAAATCAAGCAGACACAATAGAGTTAGTCTACCATCATCATAATAAGACCTAATATCATCCATTACTTTAACCGTAGCAGTAGAGCAACTGTGACCTGCGCGAAAACCAGATTGGAATGGAGACAAAAGATTATTTTCACTTAAGAATGATGATATTTGGTTAGCCATGATAGATTCACATACTTTGGATAATGAAGACAGGATGCTTATAGGCCTGAAATCCTTCGGTTCACAAGCTGTATTTTTTTTTTGCCACCGGCGTTACTATAGCAGATTTCCACAAATGTGAAAAAGACGATGTAGTAAAACAATAATTAATAATGTGAGTAAGAGAGCTAAGAATGTGTGGTAAAATAATCTTTACAAATTTTATATTTATACCATCTTCTACAGTTTTCAAAGGGACATGTTTTACGAACAGTTCAGTTATTGCGCTTGTAAATATGGTCAGCTTATCTTCAATGTTAGGACAAAACCACACATAATTCCACGGAGTTACAGACAGATCACAGAAAAGAGCATAAGAATCAATAGACTTAAAATCGTGATATGAAAACGTATGCGATGTAGGTGAACAAGATAAGTTAATGTCAAGAGTACAGAAAATAAGGTCATGATCCGATAAAAAATAAATTTGGTCAAACAAAAGGACAGTTGAAATTTCAGATACTATAAAATAATCAAGAAGACTAGGACTATCGTTAGACGAGAAACGTGTAGGCATGGTATCATTTACAACAGACAGACCAACGGATGTAATATTGTCACAAAGAGATTGTGTTATACTGTCATTACATAAAATATTAACATTAAAATCACCACATACAACAAAATAATTAAAATCTATTGAAAGATCTGACAATTCAGAAAAATAAGAGTCAAGACTATTGCACTTATTAGGGTTGTATACACAGGACAAGAATATTTTCAAATTATTGTCAGCTATGCAGACATTCAGGTACTCAATTTGACTAGATTTTTTCGAATTATTCTATCATTTGTCCTTGTCCTTGTCTATCATTTCTGAAAAGTGTATAATTTTTTATATTATAAGCATAATCCAATATTTCACAACAGAACCAAGTTTCAGACACACATATAACATCAACAGATGAGTCCTCAAAAACATATTTAACGTAGTCCATCTTAACTGAATTTAGGCTTCTAGCATTAAAGTGGACTACTTTCAAACCCGATTGTCTTTTACACAGAACTTCCACAAGAACTTTATTATTAACGCCACTACAGTTATTATTCAAACGTGACATAGAAAGAAAAATATAACAAACCGACAATACACTTATCAAACACATCGATAAAACATTCAATCACAAAACCATCAGCAAAATACCAGTTATCTTTACAGAAATTTATGAAGTAAGTTAAGAAAAGATTGAAAGAAATGAAATTATAAAAGTAGAGTAGAGATAGTAAATTAAACAAAATAATAAAAATATTAACATATAAATCTACAATATTAGACTGCTGGCAACTCTGGAGACTCACGAAAACACTCAGTATTTTCTTCAAATTAACTCATAAAGAGGTGATTGAGTTCATCAATATTTTCAATAATTATGCTTTCGCCACCCTCATACCTCTTTATATGAATCATGCCTCTCCTAACATACACAGCACATAACTTCTTGCTGCGTTTTAGTTTAACTGCACTTTTTAGCAGGTTACTTCCATGGCAGAATTAGAGAAGGTATATGCATTTTGGAGAGGGAGACTGCCGCAACTGTCAAAACGAAGTTGACAGCTCATACAAAATCTGAAAACGATGAGAATGCGATAAGAAAGCGAAAATAGGCAAGAATAGCAAAATGCTTGAGTTTGACAATTCTGGCTATGAGAAAGAGAGCGCAGTCTGAAATGCATATACCTTCTCTAATTCTGCCATGGTTACTTCGCTTTGTGACGCTCTCGTTCAGAAAGCAGCTAGAGGTTGACTCAATGCCGACATCGTTCAGTAGCAAGTTTCTACGATTGTTTTTTCGAAATGCTGATGCAGCACGTAGAACAGTGTCTCTCTCATAGGCAGTCGAGAATTTTATGATGGGAGGACAAGAAGCTGCATTATTGTGCACATTTCTCTTCACACGAAATATGCTCTTAAGTGACGGTGGTCTGCAGCTGATAGAAAAGCAGAGCTTGTTGTAAATGACCATTAGATTTTCATTCTCACTCTCAGGCACTCTCAGCAAGACAGCATATATCGAAGTATATTTTTAATTGTGTATATATCGAAGCGAGTTTTTAACTTAAAATTTAAAAAATTAAGTGTACAGCTGATAATTGTGGTAACAATAGCAAACAAATATTTTTCAGAAACCTGATGTTTGCAATAAATACAAAAATTAAACCAAGAAATTGTAGAAAACGCACACAAACGAAAACAAAAATACAAAAATATATTAACTTAACAAAATTTGTTTCATTATTTAAAAACTTGGAACTATAATTTATTTGTCCTTTCAATTCACAGGTAAATGAATGGAAATAAAATATCTGGGAATGTTTAAACTACATAAATTAAACTCGTAATGAACATTTTTATAAAATCCAAGTCGAAAAATAATGGTCACTAAAGTTGGTTTCTCAGACAAATTTTTTTTTGACTAAGCTGCTTACTGGCTGTAATAAAATAATTGTAAAAATAATGTTTGCAAAGGAGTACTTAATAAATTTACCTTCTTCTCGTTCCAATAAATTGCTTCTATATTCTTTTATTTTATTTATACAAACTAAAATGTATGCAATTTTCATTGCTGTGTAAAAATCATATGCAAAGTGAACGCTCTCCAAAACAGCATTGATATTATGACGTACATGCGCAGAACGACAATTTTGTTGTACTCATTTTCTTGTCTTCGGCGCAATCTTTGTATTCTATCATTCTTGAGCAAACTATGCATGTGCATGTTGGCTGATCCACATGTGTGTCTGTGCAAATTGTGAGTGTGTGTGTTTGAAGATGTTGTGTGTGCGTTAATGTCACTACAAAAAATAATTTGACTTTGTTTTCTTGATGAGTTTCTACTTAATTTTATTACTTCGTCTCTTCAATGTGCCAACATGTATCGTTCTTTCTCTTTCCCTGTATCTCTCATGCCAACTCGTATTGTTTTTTAAGTTATGTAAAAATAAGATTATTAAAAATGTCTCAAATCGTTAAACACTTTAATTAGCTATAGTTTTTTGCAAGCACTTTGTCTCGAGCATTAGGCATTTGAACGAATGGCTTTATTAATCGATGTAATTGATAATAAGAATTTGATAAGTGCTTAGAGTAGAAAAAAAGAGCTAGAGAAAAAAATATAGATCACTCCAAAATTCTCTTGAACTTCAATAATGGCATAAACTTCAATTCATTATTAATTAAGAATTTAAAAACAACTATGTATAAAATGACAGGAATGAGGCCCGAAAATTTTTCGAAAAAATAAGACGCCTTGCCGATGGTTTTAAAACCGGGGCCTCTTCCTGCAAGGATGAAAACGGGAATCTAGTGACAGATGTCCAGAGTAGGTACACTGACGTTATGGAGGGAACACTTCTCTTAGCTTCTAAATGGCAATCCCGCCAATAGAGATGATATTCCGGAAATCCCTATTTCGGATGACAGCGTCGAGGTTCCGCTGCCCGACTATGATGAAGTTCTGACAGCTATAGCTCGGCTTAAAAAAACCAAAGCCGCGGGAGCTGATGGCTTACCTGCTGAGCTGTTTAAGAAATTAGGCGAACCTCTACTTAAATGCATTCACGAGCTTCTATGCAGAATATGGTCGGAAGAATGCATTCCGAACGATTGGTATTCTCTGCCTACTCTACAAAAAAGGCGATTCCACTATCTGTGCCAATTACCGTGGGATAAGCCTTCTTAATATCGCAAATAAGGTCCTGTCGAGCGATTTATGTGAAAGATTGAAGCCCATTGTAAACGAACTGATTGGACCTTAGCAGTGTGGCTTCAGACCTGGAAAGTCCACCATCGACCAGATTTTCACGCTACTTGGTCACGCTACCAGATTTTCACGCTACATCGACTCAGGAAAAACAATTCGACACCCACCATCTTTTTGTCGACTACAAAGCCGCCTTCGACAGCCCAATAAGGAAGCACCTATACTTCACCATGTCTGAATTTGGTATTCCTGCAAAACTAATACGACTTTGAAGGATGACACTGAGCAACATCAGCAACGCAGTTAAAATCGGGAAGGACCTCTCCCCACCATTTGTTACCAAACGAGATTCAGACAAGGCAACGAGATTCCTTATCGTGAGACTTTTTCAACCTAATGATGGAAAAGATCATCCGAGCTGCTGATCTGAGACCTAGTGGCACAATATTCTACAAGAGTGTTATGCTGATGACATCGATACCATTGGCCATAATACACGCGAAGTCAGTGCAGCATTTTCCAGATTAGAAAGAGAGTCAAGTCGAATGTGTCTGGCAGTGAATGCAGATAAGACAAAATACTTGGTGTCAACAAACAAGCAGTCCTCCTTCGAGGTTGTGAAGGACTTCGTTTATCTGGGATCCAGCATAAACTCAATTATTGACATCAGCATTGAGATCAAACGAAGAATAACTCTCGCCAACAGGTGTTACTTTGGGCTCAGTAGGCAATTGAGAAGCAGAGTCCTCTCTCGCCGAACGAAAATCACGCTTTATAAATCGCTCATCTTGCCCGTCCTACTTTATGCATCACAAACCTGGACGCTGAGCAGTTCAGATGAAAAGACTTTAGGAGCATTCGAGAGAAAGATTCTTCGTAAGATCTACGGACCAATCTGCGTCAATGGCGAGTACCGAATACGGTAGAATGATGAACTGTATGAGCTGTACGCTGACATCGATATAGTCAAGCGCATTAAAATCGAGTGGCTTCGCTTGCTTCGTCATATTCAGCGAATGAAAGACGATGCTCCAGTGAAGAAAACATTCGATTCGGTACTCAGCGATGGTCAACACAGAAGAGGACGACCGCATCTTCGTTGGAAAGACCAAGTAGAGGACAACCTGAGGAAGCTTGGAATTTCCAACTGTAACCAGCAAGCGAAAGACAGAAATGGCTGGCGCATATTCTTAGATGAAGCCAAGACCGACATACGGTTGTAGATTATGTAGCGCCAACTAAGTAAGTAAGTATGTATAAAATGATTTGCTTCAGTGAAAAAATAATTTTAATTTGTCATTTTTAAATTCTTAAAATTTTGTATTTTTTTTTTTTGGAAAACTCAAAAATGACTCAAAAAATACTTTAAAAATTCATTCGCGTTCATTGAATTATGTTAATTTTTTTTAGTTTTTTAAGTTTTTTGTAAAGTTTATTTTTTTTACTAACAAAATTAAGAATTTATAAATATTTATTTATTAATATTAATACAATTTACTCTTTGGGAAATTATAAGCCCTTTTTTGTAAGTTTTACTGAATTTATTTATAGTAAAGTATACACTATTCAAACTCAAAGTACATATGTTACATATGGTTGAAATTTAATTTGGTGTGGAACTATCTTCGACTGGGTTCAAGCTAAAAAACCCCACATTTTATTCTAAGTTATGCATGTTTTGAAAGTTTGATGAAGTTTCTCCATAAAGAGCATGGGCTCTTCCAGTTTTGCCAACAACTCAAATGAAGAACATAATTAAGATTAATTAAATATGCTGTTAATACACATATTTCTGTAGAATTTATAAAACTATACTACTTTGATAACGATTTTGTAAATATATACGATTTTGTAAAATTTCAAACTCAAAGTAGTTTAAATATTCTTGGCATATTTTTATAATTTAATTCATTAAATTAATTTATAGAATTACTATGTATGGGAGGTAGTCTTGGTTTTCGTACTATTTCGACAAATTCCAAATACGTGGTGAATAATTGAGACCAAAGGCCTTATGGGCATTTCCAAATTGGCGTTACGTACGATTTGTACAAAGAAATATTAAAAACAAGATTGAACAAGTCTAATTTTTAATAAGGTTTTTATATATTTGCGTTGTAATTAAGTAGCACTATATTAGGTATAGTAAAAACAATGACACCAATCGACCCTAGGGATTTAAAGGTATAAATAAGCAAAAATATGTGCTGGCGTTACGTTACAAAAACCAGAATTGATTTTTGACTTGGATTAAACATTTTTCAAAACTCTCTGGACTGGGCAAGATTTTTTGTATACAACTTTTTTTAAGAAGGGTTTGAAATAACATAAAATTAATTTCTAAGTGACCAAATTAAAAAATCTCTCTGCTTTCCTTTTATTAGGCTGTCTGATCTTGTATTACGTTACTGGCGTTACATTACTAGAATTTCCATTGTAGTTCAATTGGGTAATCGAGTATTAAGGTAGTAAAGTAATTATGTAATTGAAAAACTGATTTAATGCATTTGTGTTTCCTTGCCTCCACCATTTTTTCATTTTCTTTAGCCAATGCCTTCCATTTTTACCAAAAAAAAAAAAAAATACGAAACATTTACTAAATACTTATGAAAAAGCAAAACTACAATTGAAGCATAAAGCCCAGTACTCTGTTCACTTACGTGAAATTTCGCGGGCAACATCTATTTATTTGTTGCGTGAAATTTCTGACTTAAAGTTTGTTGCGAGAAATTCCTATGACAACGTTTCTGAGAGAGACTCAGAGAATAAGTTAGGAAATTTCATATGATTTCTCTCTTTTCACTTCAAAATAAATAGGCAGTACAATTAAATTGTCGTGAAAAAATGTTGCTCAGAAATGTTGCTCAGAAACATGTTGCGATAATTTCACGCTGCGGAACAGAGTACTGCTCTGACGAAAATGTTGTGAAAATTTCCACGCTTGTTTCGCAGCTGTCATATTTTGTATAGAGATTTGAGTGAAATTTCACATGAAACTGAACAGAGTACTATGCTTTATCGCGAATAATGTTGTAAATGACATTTTTAGTGCTTTTTTTTGCGACTACCTATTATATTATATACAAACAGAACTGAGTAAGCAGTTGTGCAGTTTGGGGTATTTTTAGCGCATACCCAAGAAAAATATTAACAAAAATGAAAAAAATTGCTTGTAAAATGAATAAAAGTGAACAAATACAATTTTGTCGTTTACAACGTTGTTCGCGTGGGCGCTTCAATTGTGAAATAGTGCAGATGATTTGATCATCATGGTAAATTAATTTATACATAAAATGATTAAATTTATAAAATTAAAATGTTTCTCATAGATAATATCATAATATAATAAGTTTTTACTAAGTTTTAATTTTTTGGTCACTGTATACTTTTCTGTAGAAATGGCCAAATGAAAAATTTCAAGACATTACATATATTTTTGTGGCATATAAAGAGATTTTAAGATTTCGGTAAACTCACTTTCTTTGGAAGGTAGTTTTAATTCGATTTTGAAAAATTTCAATTATATGATGAATTTTTGCAGCCAAAACTTATGGGCAAAATTTCAAGTCATTACATTAGCTTTTGTGATATTTTTAGAAATTTGATAAAGTCACGTTGTATGGGAGGTAGGCGTGGTTTTCATACGACTTTTTAACAAATTTCAAATATAAGGTGAATATACGCAGTATGTATGTAAAACTGTAAAAAAATTATAAACTTTATTCTTTGACTCCTTCGAAATTGATAGTCCTTCAAAAATATCACCCCAGTTCGAAAAGCAGCCCTGCTGTATTTTATCCAATCATTTACGAACTATTTCGGTAAATTGAAGAAACTTAGCCCAATTGTGTTGAAATCTTATGACATTTGGGTAACTTTTTTTACCGTATATTTATCATCGGCTCTAACTAAGAGAAACTTTTTCTTTGAAAGTAAGAAATTTTATCGAATCCCTGGAAAAATTTTGGAATTTTTGCAAAAAAAAAAACAACATTTTTTAAGATTTAAATAGCATCCTGTGAGAATTAATATATTTATACTGACTATAAACTGCAAACATTATTATTTACATTAAATTAAATTAAAAAAATTGCCATTATTCGGAGACTTGAACCTCAGCTGCGTGAGTGTAGGTCCATAAGCTTATCCATTCGACCATTGCAGATTTTAAACAATCGTCGCTTAATTGTCTTTATTTAGAATCGTTCTATTTAAGTAATTTTAAAGCATTTTTTCTTGAAATATAAGAAAATCATCCCTAAAAGAAATCACTTAAGGTGTACAAAACAGAAAAAATTTACATGTATTTCTATGAAATATCCAAGTATTGTAACTCATATTTCTCCAAATTTAAGATATCATGCTGTAGAATGTTGCAAGTGGACTTGATATCAATATAGTTTTTCTTCAAATTATTTCTGCTTTTATACAATTTCTGTAAATTCAACTTCATGTTTTATATTTATGTAAAAACTTGTCTTCAAAACTATGAAGCTGTTGACAAGAAACGTTGCAATGAAATCAATACATGAGATTGTTATATCGTGTAAAAATTCTCTACTTAAAGGAGAAACCTCTATAGAATATAGAAAAATCCATGCTTATGAATGGATGCCACAGTTTCTTCATTTAAGGGAAGCAGATTTTTTGAGTGTGTGAACTCGATTTTTGAGATAGGTCTTACTTAAAAACGATTTAACTTAAATTTAATGTTATTTTTTACTTTAATATCGAAATTACTTATACAATTGTCATAAAATTTGTGGTGATTGTGGCTGAAATCTATTCTTCCAGTTTTTTTTGCCACATTATAAATTGTTTTACTTTTCCAATGGCTGCTCTGTTCAATTTTCCTTCTATTATTTACACGCTTTTTTCTATTACTATTTTACAAATATTTTATCGACTTTTTTCTACTCGTATATTTATTACAATTAATCTTCTATTTGCGACTTTAAACTCAATTAGAATATTCTGCTACGAATGAAATTATGTTCAGCTACTCATTTTTACAACTTTTTCTATCACTATTTATGCTTCTGTTTTCGACTTCCATTTTTACTACACATAAAATGTGTATTTGCTATGATTTGTAAGTTTGTTATATATTATTTTACAGATTTTTCCGTCGACTTCTTCTTCTTTCTTTTCTACTACTATTATCTTCTTCTTTTTTTCTTCCACTATTTATGCTAATTTTATTACTACTATATCTACTACTGTTTATTGTGCTGTTTTGTTTTTCGATTGGAATGCATGGATTTTGCAGAAAAATTGTAGTATTATTATTTTTTTTCTTTTACCCCTGTTCCAAGATGCGGCAAAACTCAAAATTCATATAAATATAGTCAAAGTTTTGAATTTGTAGAGGTCGTATACATAATTATTTTTTAAAAATTGTTTTTGATTTATTTTAGTGAACGTTTGACTTTTAAAGTTATACCAATATTTCTTTACTTGGAATAAAAATTTTTTTGATATTTGTCTCCAGGACGAAGTACTGTGTGACGCCGTTCAATGTAATGAACGGATTTATAATATTTTTTGCTAGCAATTAAGAATAAACTTTTATTATATATTATATATTTTACATATTAGACTCTGTTCTGGTGTACACATTCAGATATACAATTTTCACAACATTGCAAAACTTCTTGTTAGAATACCATACAGACGAATAAAATTAAACTGTTCTCTTAATATTAAAAAAAAAATCTATCCAAAACACAAATCAGATGTTGTTATATCACGCTTACATCTCTGCATTACAATGTCATCACTGACAAATTTCACAAGCGGGTTGTTACAAATGTGAGTTTAATCTAAGCTCGCTCACTCAGCTGTAGCGCTCTGTATGTTCGCTCTTTCTCTAAAATAGCCTAAATGCTATCTTCTTTACCCTGCCTCTGACACCGGTTTCAACACTCTTTCCCACTACAAAATGTACTCCATAAAATATTTAAAAATATCTTATATTGCTTCATTCGTCCTTCAACAATTTTTGCAGCATTGCATCGCAACATGTTGCTGACTTTAAGCAACACTTGCATTTTTTATTATTGCCTTCTTGTCTCACCTTTTCGCTATCTGTTTTGTGCTTTCATCTGTATGCATAGGCAGCAGTGCAGAACACGTTATCCTTGTTAGCCTTACAAACAAACACACACACACACACACACACACACACACACACACACACACACACACACACACACACACACACACACACACACACACACACACACACACACACACACACACACACACACACACACACACACACACTCACACTCACACACAGTTATGTATGTATTCATAAAGTACCATTGCTGCCTTCTCATGTTATTTAAATAATTTCGTGAAGCGCTCATTATTTTATTTTCTCTGTGTGTGTGTCTTCATGTATTTTTGTTTCCATTTTGTTGCTTTTAAACTCAGCGCGGCTTCGTGCTGCCGAAGGATATTTTATGGCAGCTTCTACTGTTAGTGTTGCTGTTCGACAGCAACAGCAATAAAAGTGCTTTCGTACTTTTTTCGTAAACAGGAATAGCTTCATGTAAGGCTGTGGGGTTGTTTGGTGGAACTAGCTGATGGTTTGTGTTGGTGAGGTGGAGTGCAAGGATAGAGGCTTTTAAGGATTTGTATAATGATTGTAATTTGATCAAGGATAATTCAGTATATAGCTGTTTCTGAGTAGGTAAGCAGTGGGTGGTATGTGTTTAAATGCCATCATAAGGTATGGAAATGGTTGTGGCTGAAGGATTTGTTTCTGTCATCCATTAAAATTCATACAATATTAAACAAAGTGTATATATATGTATATATTGCTTTCCACTGCTGCTGCTTAAACGTTTTATATTCTGCTATCCTTGTGCTACACTTGCTGGGCTCCTGTTGAGTAGATGCCGTGCGGAATTTCTTCTGTCCTTGCCGTGCTTGCGTGAGTGTGTGTGTGTTTTAAAAGCAGCCGTGGCGAGGCTTCATTTTGATTGTGTACACTTGTGTTTGTGACACTTTGATTGTGTATGGTTGAATGAATTTTGTGAGTATGTGTGTCATGCTGAGTGCTTGTGTTTGTTAGCTTGTGTTACCGTGTGCATGTGCGTATGTATGTGTGTGAGGGAATGCTAACATGTCTATGGCTGACGTTAGCCGAAAGCGCAACAGAGCGCGTTCGCTTGTCGTGGCAGTTTAAGGACACATAATAAAGGATGAGATAATTTTGCAAAGTCAGTAGTAAGACTAGGTTATGTAAAAGGGAATAGGAAGTGAAGGAAAGGTTGCTTAAGAGATGGCATGTTAATTAATTGGTGGAATAAAAGAAACAAGAAAAAAAAGGATGGCAATGAAAATATATGAGAACCAAATTAATGAGAGAATTTGCAGTGTAATGGCTAGAACTGACGATAGATTGAGTGTGCTCTATTCTTAAAATTTTTCGTTATGCACAAATTGTTCCTTTGGAATTAACACAAACTATAAGTATTTAAAATGAATCGATGCATCAGAAAACATCAATGTATTGGAAAAGGTTAGGTTTAACCGGATGCCTTCGTGAAGGCTCACATAGACCAATTCAGGTCCTTAGTGGTACCGGTAGCGAACAAAAGGAACGTTTGTGTTTATTTAAAAGTCTTTAAAGATTTGCGTTGTGTTCGCAAACCTTAGGAGGGATTCCAGAGACACCCTGGCTACATATTTAAGCGATGGAAATGTCGATGAGCCTAGGTATTTTAGTCTCGATCTAAGTAGGGCGGTGCATGTGCATAGTAGGTGCTCCAGGGTCTCCACTGTGCCCGGTTTCTTGCACTTCCTGCAGTTCAGGAACCATCCGTGGTGATGCCAAGCTTCCTTGCGTGGGCTGCCGTCATGCAGTGACCAGTGAGCATGCCCACTAGTGTCCTGCAATCTTTGCGCGGGCGTGCCAGGATGAACAGAGTTCGTTTTTCGCATTGTGCATTGCACATGATTTTCGAGATTTTGCACGATGTCGTATCCCTCCATCTACGATTCACTGCTATTGTGGCTCTTCTTTCGAGGTTCCTGTACAACTCTTGTAGCGGAGTAAGTACATGTTCTGCGAGTTCTGATTCCAGCCCGGCGCCTACCTTTGCTAAACCATCTGCCATCTCGTTTCCCTCAATGCCCTGGTGGCTAGGGACCCAGTAGATGCGCACTCTTTTCGAAACGCATAGAGCATCTAGTGCATCTCTGCCAGCCAAGACACTTTTGGACTTGATGCTAGCGGAGCGCATGGATTTGATCGCCGCTTGACTGTCAACAAAAATGTTGATGTAAGAGTGTTGTGTGTCCATGCTGAGGGCTATCTCAGCAGCCTTTCTTATGGTAAATATTTCCGCCTGGAAGATACTGCAGTGGTTCGGCAGTTTATATGGCTGCCTTATATTAGGCTCTGCGCCTATCGAGGTGTGCTTATTGTGAAAAAAGTAATTAAATTTTGTAACACAGCAATCCTTTCATTGTAAAACATTTTCAATGAAAGACTTTTTTACGAGAGCTGGATAAACTCTTAACCAGAAAAGGAATAGGCTGAAGGGAAACCGTCTTCATAAGTTATTATTTTTACAAAGCTGCGATGAGCTGATCGCAAAAGCATTTCTTCTCAGCATGGAAGAAGCTACCGGCGAAGACGTAAGTTTATTCAATAAAAGTAAGTACACATGAAATTAATTGTGAACTTTTTAGATCAAGTAAGTTTGAAGAAGGCAACGACAACAGCAACAACAACAGCAACAGCAACAACAACTACAACAACAACAACAACAACAACTCTGTATAGAGTCAATCACACAGCAGATTAGACAGCCTGTTTTAGAACATTTCTGGAACGTTTCTTCTTCAGTAATCTTGACTGATTCTGCTGTGACCAACCCACTGTTTAAGTCTTATATGATTTGGCACGTGTCCGAACAAATTCGTAAAAACTTTAACGTTCTCATCGGCCATTTAATCATATGACATTAAAGCAATAGCTATTTTTAGATCAATCCTTAAACTCTACCAGGGTTGCCGTTTTTCCAGTTTAAAAATTAATATAATTTAATGTTTCGTTAAGATCTGCGTTCTTGATCTATTAAGTTTAATTCTACTCTGGAATTTAGCAGTAAATAAACTGTTAATTAAACTGGAACTAGAGGGGTGCAGGGTTATAGCTATTGTTACCTCCAGAAGATACATATCTGCTCTTCGATACATTATGTAAGACTGCTTAAATACTCTAGTCAACTGGACTATCAGCTGTGGACTCAGCGTTAATCCTAATAAAACTGTGTAGATAGATAAATAGTTAAGTGAGAAGGGATCTAGTCACCTAGTTACTGCGGTTATAGTTCATTCTTAATCGTTAAGTTCATTAGGAACAGAGTGATGTCCTTGGATGAACTAACCGCTTTTTGGTGCGGTTCTAGGTACAATGAACCTAAGTAGCGAAGTCGGGTCCTAATTAGACCGTTATAGTGGCACCAGATGTGCTCTGCTGTTTCCTCACCTTCGTTACATAATCTGCACAGATCTTTTTGGACTATACCCATAGTTGATAAGTGCTTATTTATTTTGCAATGTCAAGTTAGGAAACCTGTGACAAGTCTGATAGATGTTCCACTTAAAGTAGGGAATTGTTTCGTTCTTTGGAGCGAAGCGGTTGGCATGAATGTTTTTGCCTGTCTGTTACCTTCGGTTTCCCTCCAGTAATGTAGTGCCTCCCTGTTAAGCCACATATTAATGTTATTTCGTATAGTGCCCCATGGTAGCCCGCAGAAAAGTTCTTGTCCTATAAAGGAACTTACAGCTCCTTTCAAAGTTAGTTCATCCGCAATCTCGTTTCCTAAATAGCCGCTATGGCCTGGTTCCCAAATGAGGTGGACTCTTTTATGGGTAGACACCGCTTTACCGTCAGAGTGAATGTAAATGTTTTTGTTCCTAGTGGGAATGTTTACATACTCTCTTAGCCAGATCTCAATTGCATCGACTTCAGCTTGGAGGACTGAGGTACCTGTTCCCATGCTGGCATATATAGATTTTCTCTGGTTTAAGCCAAAAACTCTAGCTCCGACTTCTTCATTTGTCTTTGCGCCATCAGTATACCAGGCTTGGTAGTGAACAGTTAATCGTGGTCTTTCTATTTCCCATGTGGTTCTGTTTGGGAAAGAGACTTGGAAGTCTTGCAGAAGTTGCATTTTGGAAGGCAGAGATCGCTGGGTAATTACCTTAGATTCTCGTTCTTAGTTATTTCGTCTAATAGTGCTGGGTGAGAGTTACTTGGTAAATACAAATTGTTGTCAATGATGAGACAGCTACATGGATAACTCATTCCTGTCATAAGTCTTTGTGTAATCTCGAGCATATATTTTTTAGATATGTTTATCGATGGTTATTAAAAAACTATCGCCCACTACCGATGGTCGTGACTATCGATAGTTTTCGAACCCAGTTCGAAAAATTAATTAATATTGTGATTTCAGAATCCATTCAGTATGCACAGCAAATTGGAAGAACATTTTCTGTTGACAGGGCTGAAATGAAATCATTTTTAGGGATGAAGTACCAAATGAGCTATCATGTATTATTAATTATATAGCATTCATTATTGGTCAACTGAATCGGATATGGCTGCACCTTATATAACAAATATGTATTATGTTTAACACTCAGTTCGAGGAAATCCGCAGTAACATACATTTTTGCAACAATGAAAATCAACCTGAAACAAATGTTGCCAGTAATGATAGGGCATATAAGGTCAAACCCTTAATAACCCATTTCAATAAATGTTTTCAAGCAACAATGAATATAGCAAATACCAAGCAATCGTATTGATAAAATACGATGAACACATGATAAAGATGAAAGGCCAAAATGTAAAACAATACATAAAAAACAAGACCGTAAAATGGGGTTTCAAAATGTGGTGTAGAGCTGATTCAGATACGGAGTATTCGTTTCAGTTTGATATATACACAGGTTAAAAACGAAATATACTCTAATCGGCTTAGGGGAGTCAGTTGTCTCACGGAATCAATTGCATCCTTGGAAAATATGAAATATGTTTCAATAATTGTTTTAATACGCCCTAATTGCAACTTGAACTTATCAAGCGGAATGTAAGATCGTGTGAAACAGTCCGAGTGAATAGAAAAAATATTTCAAAAGTCATACCACTAGACAAAAATATGAGATGGGAGACATTTTTCAGTCAACTCTGAAGGCTTGGTATTTATGAAGTGGATGAACTATAGAGGTGTTCATATGTTGACAAATTTTATGTCAAGATTTGATTGGTAATTTTACATCCCATTAAAATCAGCTCCATCTACATCTACTCATATCTCTACTCCCAATTATGGAGTTGAAAAAGAAAGTTTTCGTAAACGATGTGTGCCAAATAAACGAATTGTGCCAAATCGGATATTGAAAATCGCTCTCCAAAGGTTTTTGAACCATGAAAATGTAATTTCGCCTAAATATGATTTTCCCTTGAACGAAATGTTGTTTCCGAAATGTAAATTCTTGGGTCATGTACGATATTTTGAAAAATTAAATATTTTAAATTAATACAGTCGAAATAATACATTTATATCGACTTCTTTCATTTCGACACATTTTTTAAACATTTTTTTCGATTTTTTTGTTTTTTTCGTTTTTGTCATTTTTTCGGTATTTTTATTGACAAGATCTCCTTACCACAAGTGCTGGAACCCCCAAAATTTCTCAAAACTACTTTTTCATTAAAGGCCTTTTAATTACCTTTTCGTAGGTAATTCAAACTTAACAATAGGTTAAAAAGTGTTTGAGATATGATTTTTCGTAAAAATCGTTTTTCGACATTTTTTTTAGATTTTCGTCATTTTTTGTGTACCCATACCCAGTAACTCAGCCAAAAATCACGACAAACTTTTTTTTCTCCAAACTTACATTACTAACTTACTAAATCACTTGCGGATAGTGATGCTCCATACAAAATTAGACCCAAATCGAATATAATACCGTAGGGCAGAATACTTATTATGTTTTAAATAAATTTTTTAATGCTGATTCGATCTTGTTAAAATACTTTTATTTTCTTTTTATTAAAAGAGGGAGCGCTAGGGCAAATACCTCTAAGATTTATATTGATCGAACGTATGAGTAACTTTGATAAATTCCATAATCTTGTGTTTAAAATAATTCAGCATTTAAGGGTATCCAGTCAGCAAAAATATCTTACGACCCCCATCCCCCAATCAACTTGGTATCGTCTGGTCTCCTGTCTGGTCTCTGGCAGCACTAAAAAATACTGAATACTGCACTATGTTTTTATTATTTCATTAGGCATAGCCTAAAAAGTTAACTAACATATCTTTTTTGTACACCGATTCCGGCTGCGTCTCTGACATCGGCTCCGAAAAACCAAATTTAAAAACTCTGGTTCCGACTCTGGTTCCGGTAAACATCCCTAATCTATATCTATACAAGAGATATTATCTATTTACTATCAATACTATCTATATTATATTATTATATAAAATTGAAGAGCGAGTTTTCTTATCTTTATCCGTGCTCTTTACTTTTCTCTTTTTGTGTTCAGCTAGAACAGCGAAGAACAGTGAAGAGTGCGCTAGACTATCCACTCAAAGGTCACAGGTTCGAATCTGGGTTCGGGCGTGATTCTTTCGCTTTCTTCGTCCTATAATACATTAAGGAATTATTGAAACAAAACAAATCCACAACTCAATTGTGGAAAATGTGGAATGCAAGGACAGGAACAGCTGAGGGCTGGAAATGCTTGCTGAGGTTAAGGAATAACACCAGCCTCAGTTATAAGCAATTCAAATTGTCTTTCACGTTTGTTCCGTCTAATCGATAATTAACGTATGGTTCTTATCAATTCTTCCTCTAATATTCTATCCCTTTCCTTTCAGGTCAAAAACCAAACGATGTTAAGGCGCATGCCTTAGTTCTTTGATCTTTAAAAAAAAAAAAAAAAACATGAGCCTCGAGCAAGGCGAGAGGTGAGATACATGAACTTGCAGTGTTGAGCTTCAAAACAAAAGAATAAAGGTTTTCTATTTCGTGTGACATGTGTTGTCTTAAAAAAATTGATTAAGAAATACAGACAGCTGCACAGGGTAACGATCCTATGTAGCGAGGGGCCATAAAAAGAAAGAGTTACCGTAGAATCACAACAATTTGATACGTTGTGATAAGAGAACTATTCTCACCAAAATACGATCAAATTGGCACGCCCACCTCCCATATAAACATTGATAATCTGGTATATATCTTCAAAAAATTGTTCCAAAACAATAACATTTCGTGCACCTAGTTTTTTTCTAACAAAAACTAGTTATTCCGAAAATTAACCGAATTGGCCAACTAATACAGCCTCTTATCCCGAGAAACAATTTCATATTTTGTGTCAATAAAGTAGCTGATATATGTCCGGTGCCCGTGTCGGTAAATGTCCGACCTTTGCACCGAAAGATGTGCTAGTTCTGGAACTGCTTGGGCAGGTACAATGTACGAACGAAGACCGATTCGGGCACTCGTCAGTTTATTGTGTCCGAATATAGTCGTTTGTTTTTGAACACTTTATTGACATAATACAGACTTACTACGGTACTATTTCAGGAGCCTTTCAAGGTACTTGTTAAGTATATTTTGGGTACATTATAGTTAAGACGCAGGCCAGTTTCGATACATATCAGCTAATTTATTGAGAGAATATATCAATTTTTTTTCGGGTCCTGTTCGCTGAAGCTAGTTTGCATTCGGCTTAATATCAATGTGCGACTTATTTGTTTTCATTTCGTTACTACTCATAGCTTTTAAAAATAAAATTCTGTCCGATACTCTGGACTTTTGTGCCTGAGTAGTTTGGTACGGACACAAATTGTTTCTCGGGAATACAACCTATATCGGTAAGGTGGTATATTTCCCCAAAAAAGCATCCTAGATCAGGATGCTTAGATAAAGAGTTTTTTGATAATTCTATATTTGCAAAATTTATAAATTAAGTGTATTTACTTTAATAAATAATGTACAAAATTTGTATGTTATAGCTGTTATAAATTTGACAGAAACTCGAGAATTTACTAAAAAGATAACTGTACAAAACTGTAGTTTTTTAAAGAATTGCGGTTATATGAAGCTTACTTTTTTTGTTAAATGTTTTTCATACTTTCAGAAATAAAATATAAAATAATTGGAAAAGTAATTTTCGGTTTTTTTAACCCTCGGATGGACTATGTTGTCTGGCCAGACGAAATGGTTTTTCTTTTTGAATAACTTTGTTCCTAGTTGTTCGATTGGCAAACGCTGTCTTGGGCTTTTGAGTATATTTTTTCCTTCTTTATGAAAAGTAAAAAATAGTAATATAACTATTTATAATTGTATTTCTTACAAATAAATAAATAAATTAAAAATTAAAAATCGAAAAGTTCTGTAAATGTTGATAGTGATAACTTTTGTCTCAAAGTCGAATTCTTCATACGTGGACTATGTCGCCTGCCCAGACGAAATTAGTTTCTGATAGATAAGAGCGTGATATTTTGTTCAATTTTATATTATTCTTGTATCCTATGTTCTTCAGATAACAAGATAAATACTGCTCAAACATACTACATAGCATACATATGTATATGTACATATGTGGGTGTGTCCAAAAAAAAAAATTGTGTTTGATGTCCGCGGCTTTTCCACTTCCATTTGACATAAGAAACACCCTCTGTGAAGCGCATCTGAATTAGTAAAGGTTTAGGGGTCGCGAATTCATTTTTTAATTTTCCCCTACGATTTGTAAGGGGAAAATGAGATTTTTGTAAATTGAATTTAGAGCCATTATCTTTTAAGGAAAATGGTTAAAAATACGTTTTCCTTCAAATTTTGTCTGTTATGACATGTCCAAATTTCATATTCATCTAATTATTATTTGTGGGTATGTGGCTCACTTCTAAGAGCTACCTATATAAATTAATACTTTTACCTAGAATTATTTCATTAAAAATCAACATCTCCATTTTCATTATTGTTATTGGTCTTAAATTCTAGATAATGATAGTTGGAACGCACAATGAAGAAAAAGTTCATATGGTTGTTATATGTTTTTGGATTAAAAGTTACAACGAGTAGTTTTTTGTATTTATATTTGTAATTTTCAATAGTTTTGGGCAGCCACCAAATAATAATCCGATGAAAATGAAATTTGGATATGTCATAACAGACAATATTTGAGGGAACACGAATACAAATCGCATGGGAAAATTAGAAAATGAATTCGTGACCTCTAAGTCTTTACCTATTGGGATGCGTTTCACAGAGGGTGTTTCTAAGGTCAAGTGGAAGTATTAAAACCGCGGACATCTGTCGAAATAAAAAAAAATATTTTTTTGGGACACCCTAATATGTACTTATACATACTCTGAATCATAAAACTACCGTTAGCCTACCTGTCATTATGATATACCTTCGTACTTGGGCACACCTCTGATTTCGTCTGACCAGACGACATAGTCCATTTACTGTCTATCGAATCCATTACCCATCCGCGGATTAAAATCACATTCGAAGTTGGAGACATTTTTCACATCTTGGTTACAAAAAAAGAGTTATATCGATAACGTTACTACACGGAACGGAAAATGTGGATAAAATTAGTGATTTTGTGCGTTGTTTTAATGAAAATATTGGTTTTTTTGAACCAACGCACACGTTCGTTAAAATTTAATGAACGGTATTCATTAAATTGAAATTTAATGAACAAAATTAATGATTACGTATAATTTAATGAACCATTTCATTAAAGTTTTATGAATGAAGTCATTAAAATAAATGAAAAAATCATTAAACTTTATAAATATGTTCGTTAAAATTTATTGAAGAATTTCATAAAACTAATGAAAAAGTTCAAAAAATTTGAGTAAATTTTTTATTTATGAAATTGTTGAAAGAAATGGTCGAGTATTTACACACGTTACTGAACAAATTTAAATGAAAATGTATTTTTTTAATATTCAAAAGTATATATTTCATATATTTTAATTATTTTATTAATATGTTTACAGTCTTGAGTAAAAATGGCGAATAATAAGTCTTATTGTATTACATAAAATGAAAATAATTAAAGAATTTAAGGAAGAATAAGGAAAGGAAGTATTTCAAGCAAAAATTGACTGACTGGTTTGCTTTTTAAAAATTGACTGACTGGTTCGTTGATAATACACTCGTTGGCAACACACTCGTTGGCATCACACTCGTCGGCTGCACAGTCCGGAGCGCTAGCGCTTCTTTTTGTTTTTGATTGCTGCAAACATTTGCCAATAGTTTTTGTTTTATAAAACTCTAAATCAGAATGCTTTCTTTTAAGATGTCTTTTATAAATATTAACACCACCAAACAATTGTGCACAAAATTGACAACGCATCGTGTCCTTTTTAGAAATAAAATGTAGTTTTTTTATATTTTCTACAAAGATATCTATATTTTTGTATTTTTTTTTGCACAAAGCACAAAACATTTTTCATTATTAATGTTAAATATTTCAATCACTGGTAAATACACTTTTATTAATCTGTATTTACTTCTAAGCACTTTTAACTTTTTACTTTTCACAAACAACAATGAAGTAGAACAATTTGTGCATTGGCGTCGGAAGCGGGGGGCGAGGGGGGCAGTTGCCCAACACTTTTTTAGCTAGATAAACAAATTAAAAGGAAAACTTCAAAAGTTATTCAAAATATCAGTTTTTTTTACAACGATAATGTTTTTGTATTATATATTTTCCTCTTCTTTCTCTCTTCTTCATAAGCATGCTTGCGGATAACCATTTTCTTTCTCTGTGTTTGCAAAAAGATATAACAAAATGTAGAGTTTCTACTGCAAACCCACCACTTCAGTTTAAAAGCACCCTTAAGTATGTAGCTTAATGCTTGTTAATTTTGCAACTCTGGTAAGAAAAAATTTGACATGTTCTTAGGGGCTTTCCATATTGGACGACATGTTGTACGAAAAGTTAGATGGAAAACTAATGGGACTATTTGATTGAGCGTTCGAACGATCCAACTTGTAAAGCAACATCATTAATTGCAAGTTCTCAAGCAGAACACATCCGGCTAATAGCTAAGCAACTTTTAGATGCCCTAACAAATGAGCAGTAATTTTACATAATTGTACAATATTGTACAATCGGCAGAAAAAAACCAAAAATTTCGACTATCGTTTTAGCTTACGCATGGTACTACATGTTGTACAATCTGCCATGTTGGTCCAATGTTTTGGACCATGCGAAAGCCCCCTACTGTGAATTAGCTGATGAAAATCCACCTCGACGCTTTGAAGAAACATCAAATCCGGTTCCTTCAGTACAGTTGCCATTATATGATCGGCTACGAAAAGATTATTTCGAAATTTTAGATCTTCCCTCAAATGAGATAACGGCTCGATTCGATCAAACAGGTTGATATTTTACTTTTATTTTATTTTTGCAAGTTTACACCAGCTTCACTCAACCGACTCACTTTGATTTAACATTCGGTGAGTCGGTTGAGTGAAGCTAGTGTAAACTGGCACTTTGTTAATCTTATTGTACATTTAAACAGATCTTGACACTCTGGAATCGTTGGAAAATATTGTAATCGAAGCCTTCAACGGAAAAGTGCCTTCTGAACAAAATCTAAAAACAAAAATAGATCTTTATGCAGATGACTTTTTTGCAGATGAAATTGCTGAAGCAATTGCCTGGCCCAACACCTTGAAATTGTAGTGGCATTGTATCCCAATTGGCGAAAAATTCGGATCCTGTAAAAAAACTATTAAATGAAGTTGAAAAACTTATTGCTTTGCTTTTGACTGTACCTGCATCAGCAGCTTCATCTGAGCGTTCTTTTAGTGCACTAAGACGACTTAAAACGTATCTTCGAGCAAACTATGACACAGAAACGACTCACTCATGCGGCACTTATACACATTCACAAAGATAAAACCGAAGAATTGAATTCGATGGAGGTGGTGAAAGAGTTTGTTTCTCGCAAGGACAGAAAAAACATTTTGGAATAATTTAAATTGATATAATTTTTTGTACCTTATTGCATTTAAACCATGTAAAGATATACCTAGTCTTACCCCTACTCCGAGTAACAATCTTGACGCGATGTAGGGGCTTAAGTTGCAATGACACAATACTGCCGGTTGGAGTAGTTCCTCCCTGTAGGGCATAACCCTACAGCTCAGCAGAGCCTGCATCTTTTGTGAAGCGACAACTAAAAGTTACTCCCCCCTAATCCAGGGTGTCATGCGCACCGTGCCCATTGGATGGTTTGCAGTCAGGGGGTATACCGACTGTATTGGAACGGAGCCTTCATGATAACAGGCCGCCTCATGAAGTAACTGTGGCCTTACCATGGTATGCGGGCTCTGGCATGGTTGAGCACCCTTTCCCAGCCATAAAACATAGACTGCGACGCTTTTGTCCTCGGACACGAGCTACCGGTCGAATATTAAATATGAGCACAAACAAAAAAACAAAACACAACAAACAGGAAGACTTGCGGGGAGTCACCGCAAGCAGAGCAGCAGACCTCATGGAACAGAGATTCCAAGAGGAAGGTCAACGGCAAGGCACCAAACCTAGGAGAAATCCTCCTCCGCCAGCCAGAACACAAGTCAATAGGACTGTACGCAGCAATGATCAGGTGGAGCATAGAATCCATAATGATCACAGACACTGCAGCACACAGATGAGGAGGCACCCGTACGGCAAAGATCGAGTGGAGCATACCATCCACAGCGGTCAAAGGCCTAGTACCAGCCACCAAAGAAAAACTGCGAGCCCCAGGAGATCACATCCTGTAAAAATTCCCCTGGAAGAACACCGGGATGATACGACGTCGGCTCCAAAAAGTATCCCAATCTCGGAAACTGCGTCAACATCCAAGGATGCGGCACAGAAAAGGGAATCAGAAGAAGGGCAAAAACACAAGCCCTTCCACAGTAGACGTCGCCGTGTCCACCTCCCTCAGCGCGGGGAGCCAGGAGGGCTAGACGACCCACTAAGAGTCGGCCTTAGTGGAGCAGGCGTAAGATGGTATCTGCGCTATCTGGAACAGGGCATGGCACCCGAAGTAGCTCATGAAAGAGCGGTTGAGCATCGGGGTAAAGCACCGGTACCAGAGGCAACGAAGAGGAGCTGCAGCGAGATAACGCCTCCTCAACGTCCAGAGAGCAAGAAGGCCAGAATAGCTCCTGGAAGCAACAGTAGGTCAGTGCCAGGGGCTAAGGTACCCGAGCCAGAACCTCAGAAAAATAGAAAAAGCTATGCAAGCATAACTAAGGGCATCCAAATAGCGGTTCTGCCCAAAGAATACCCCCGGCAAATGCTAAGTCCGGATGAGCTCTCGGAGCTAGAAGAAGCCATATTGAGCGAAGTAGTGAAGGGCTGGTCCACCAAGCTACAGTTTGAGGGAATTCACTTTCGTCCGGGCATGTTACTGGTCGACTGTTCGAATCCCTCAACAGCAGAATGGCTGCGAGCAGCAGCACCAAAGCTCGAGCAATGGAAAGGGCTAGAACTTATGGCTTGCCTAGGGGAGGAGGTCCCAAAAGGGCATACCGTTAGAATGTTCTTGCCAAGAAGTTCAAGCACGGAGATCAATAGATCGATGGGACTAATTGCCGCCCAGAACGATGGTAAGTATTGGAAGATATTGAGCTCCAAGGATGAGGGAAGTGGGCATATGCTCACGTTCTCGATAGATAGGGAGTCACTTGAGACTATCAAGTCAAGGGGCTCCACTATCAGCTTCCGCTTTGGAACCATTCCGGTGTTGGGCACAAAATCGCCACCAACCAAACCGGTCAAAGCAGCAACATCCACAGCTGCAGCGCCCACAGCTGTAACGTCAACAGTGGTATCATCCACAGAAGCCACATCTGCGACTCCAAATGAAGGAAAAGACGCAACGCCACCAATACAACCAACTGGTGAAGTTGTTACGGAGAAGTTCGCCTCCGTCTCGGTCATCACCGCAACACCTTCAATCGAAGATCAAGCAGAGGGCATGAACCTCGCCGCTCTCACGATTGATGGTTGTAAAAGCGAACCTCCGACTGAGGTAGTAGCAATGCTGCCTGAAGAAGACCGGGGCAGCAGTCCAGTGCTATGACGATCGGCACAGTAACCAGCACGAAATTTGCCCAAGTAAACCTCCACCATGCAAAAGCTGCTTCGGCAGTTATTGCTCGGAGGTTTACCACAGAACAACTGGGCTTCGTGCTGATCCAAGAACCCTGGTGCTACAGGGGAAAAGTAAGTGGCCTCTACTGCAAAGAGGGTCAGGTAACTTGGGACCAGAGAATAATCAATCCCAGAGCATGTATTCTAATGCAGAAAAATATTAATTATATTTGTCTTTCAGAATTTATGACGCGGGACCTTTCAGTTATCGAGACTCACATCGAAACTGATGGCAAGCACCGCGCCATAGTGATCGCATCCGCTTACTTTCCTGGGGACGATGTCAACATTCCCCCAGCGGAGATAAAAAGACTCGTGGAGCATTGCAGGAAAGAGCACCTTCCACTAATCATCGGCTGTGACGCCAACGCGCACCACACAATTTGGGGAAGCACCAACGTCAACACCAGAGGTGAGTACCTTTTAGAATTTCTTTTAAGTAGTAATCTAGACTTCTTCAATGTGGGGGTAACACCTACCTTTGTAACTAGGGCTAGAGAAGAGGTCTTAGATCTCACCATAGGAAGCCCAGATGTGGGGGATATGATTAGGGAATGGAGGGTATCAATGGAACCTTCAATGTCTGACCATAGAATAATAGAGTTTAGATTTGGGGCGAAATGTCAAGAGACAGAACCCAAAAGAAACCCAAGAAATACCAGTTGGGACACATACACCAACAACCTGAAAGAAAACCTACAGAACGTAAAAGCTAGGAGTAGAATTAGTAACATCCTAGAACTTGAATGCTATGTAGAGCAAGTAAACAATGCAGTATATAATGCCTACGAATCTAGCTGTCCAACAGGGCACAAGGCAAGAACAAAACATACTCCTTGGTGGAGCGCTGAGCTGACCAGACTCCGGAAGAAGGTGCGATGCAGCTTTAATGCCGCAAAGCGCAACGGAGAATGGCACAACTACACGGCGACTCTGACGGAGTATAATAAAGAAATCAGGAAAGCCAAAAGACAGAGCTTTAGAACCTTCTGTGAAGACATTTCTTCCACGCCAGCAGCAGCCAGGATACACAAAGCAATGGCTAAAGGCAGAGTGGAGACAAAAATGTCACTTCTATTGCCAGACGGAAGCTATACGCTTAGAGAAGAGCAACGAGCCAGTCACCTTCTAGAAACTCATTTCCCGGGCAGTACACCGGTAACTGAGTATGAGACAGCAGACAGGCAGATCACTCCAAATCAAGAAGAATGGAAACTTGCAACGAGCATTTGTACTAAGGCTCGTCTAGATTGGGCACTCAGAACCTTTCAACCATTCAAATCAGCAGGTGTAGACGGCATCTTTCCTGCACTTCTACAAAAAGGTGCAGAAACTATATTGCCTCACCTAGTCAAAATAACTAGAAGCAGCCTTGCGCTGGGCTATATCCCAAGGAAATGGAGAAGGGCGATAGTCACCTTCATACCAAAAGTAGGGAAAATAGACTACACGCTACCAAAGTCGTTTAGACCCATTAGCCTTACCTCATTTGTACTTAAAACAATGGAAAAGGTAATAGATAACTATATAAGAACTGAGATTCTGGAGAAGGCACCAATGCACCCCTGTCAACACGCGTATAGGGCGGGCAGGTCTACAGAATCTGCTCTATACCAGTTGACTAGCAACATCCAGTCAGCTTTCAAAAACAAAGAAACCGTACTCTGTGCCTTTCAAGACATAGAGGGAGCCTTTGATAATACTTCTCACGAGGCTGTGAAGAAGTCTTTACACAAAAAAGGAGTAAATGATACGCTCAGCAGATGGATATGCCAAATGCTTAGCACTAGAACTGCAGAAACAAAAGTGGGCAACACCACTATAAGAATCAAAACAACAAAAGGCTGCCCACAAGGCGGAGTCCTTTCTCCACTGCTGTGGAGTCTTGTTGTGGACGAATTATTAACGATGCTAACCGAGAATGGCATAAAATGTCAGGGTTACGCAGACGACATCGCCTTAATAGCGAGAGGGAAGTTCGAGGATACACTCTGTAACCTGATACAGAGAGGACTGTCAGTAACAAAGGAGTGGTGCAACACAGTGGGATTAAGTATCAACCCAGCGAAAACCACCATAGTACCTTTCACTAACAAAAGAAGCCTGCCAAACCTCCGAACAATGAGAATGGATGGCACTGAAATTCCCTTCAAAGGAGAAGTAAAGTATCTGGGACTTACACTAGATTCAAAGCTTCTCTGGAGAAGACATGCAGAGGTAACTATAAACAAAGCAACGCGAGCACTCATGGTATGTAGGAGCCTGGCGGGGAAAAGCTGGGGTTGTAACCCAACAATTCTCCGCTGGATGTATACCATGATGGTGAGACCCATCCTCACCTATGGTGCAATAGCATGGGCTGAGAGAACCAAGCTAACCACAATGAGGAATATGCTAACAAGGGTGCAGAGACTGGCCTGTGTATGCATCACAGGGGCCATGAGGACATGCCCTACAGCAGCACTAGAAGTAATTCTGGACCTAACACCCTTACACCTTGTCATAGAGGGAGTAGCCAAGCGAACTCTGTTGTGCATTGCAAAAGAGGGGACAGGTTTAGGTAAAACTATCAGCAGTAGAGAGAAGGAGGACATTGCAAAGCACACTCCCTACATCGATCTACCAAGAGACGATATAGTAAAAAGGTATAACTTCGAAAAACACTTCGGAATTAAGCTTAGTACCAAGAAAGAGTGGGACAGCGAGATGATATCGCAAGTCAAGAAACCACACAGTATAGCATGGTATACAGATGGGTCCAAGACATTGGAAGGTATAGGCGCAGGGATGTACGGGCCAAGAACCAAGCACTTTGAACCTATGGG
Organism: Dichetophora obliterata; assembly: GCA_963920525.1. Lineage (NCBI taxonomy): Eukaryota > Metazoa > Arthropoda > Insecta > Diptera > Sciomyzidae > Dichetophora > Dichetophora obliterata. The sequence continues at coordinate 280,359,927 of OY986435.1, forward strand.
GACAACACCCAGTATCTTCCAAGCGGAGATCCTAGCAATACAGCTGTGTGCACAATTCAATCTGGACCGTAAATACAAAGGTCAGGATATAGTTGTGATGTCAGACAGCCAAGCAGCAATCAAAGCATTAGTTTCCTGTGAGATATCATCGAGAATAACATGGGAATGCCTAACAAAACTCAACGAACTAGGCAAGAATAACACTGTTACTATACTTTGGGTCCCAGGACACAAAGGAATACAGGGTAACGAAGAAGCCGATGGACTAGCACGACAGGGTGCAGCCACAAAATTTATAGGGCCAGAACCATTCTGCGGATTGGGCACACATTCTATAAAAGAAGAACTAAGAAGGGAGGAGAGGCATAAACGATCAAACCTTTGGAAAAGCCTCCCAAAGCTAAGACAATCCAAATTGCTCCTCAGAGATTTTAACACTCGGAGAGCAAAATTGTGCATAAGCTTAGGCAAACCGAATCTTAGGATTCTAACGGGGTTCCTTACAGGACACTGTAAACTCAAATACCACCTGATGAAATTGGGCATAGAGACCGATAGTAACTGCCGTTTCTGTGAAGAAGCAGAGGAGACTCCAATACACCTACTTACAAACTGCGACGCCGTGGCTCGCAGACGTAAACTAGCACTGGGGAATTATGAGCTGAGTCTAGAGCAGGTTTCATCCCTTGAACCTAAGAATATTCTCAAATTCATTAGAGAAATAGGGCTGGATGAAATTCTGTAATCCGCAAACCCAGCGGAGCTTTGAGAAGGAGGTACAATAGATCTCATTTAGGTCGCAGTACGCATCTCCACCACACAACATTAACATTAACATTAACCTAGTCTTGCTTTATAAAAGCAACCATTATTTCTTATATTTTCATATTACCATATGAAAGATCCTTTAAAGAATGATCTCTAATATTAAAATTGGAAGAACTTTTAAAAATAATGAAATTTTAATATTTTTAATATATTTTCATATTTTTTTTTTATTTTAAACTAAAATAAAAAATTTGTTTATTCACATTCATGTTTCTTTGAAGAAATTTTGGTGAACTTTTTTTTGCACCACCATTTGTACTGCCCCCCCATTTGTACTGCCCCCCAGATGAAATTAGCTTCCGACGCGCTTGAATTTGTGTCATTCATTACCCACCGCTACAATAAAGTAATGTTCCTTTAGACGACGAGATTGTTAGGCAATTTTAATGAAGAGTGTTCATTAACTTATTCATAAATTCATATTTCAGAGTTGCTCGGATGAAATAATTATGAATTGCTTTCATTCAAGTTTGTGAACTCGTTTATAAACTTTAATTAAAATTTTCGTTAAGTTAACGAAAAAACCATTGAAAATAATACATTTATTCATGGTCAAGAAAAATTTAATGAACAGCTTTCATTAAAAGTTTATGAATTATATTTTTCCGTGTACCGGAACCACGATAAATAAAATGCATGAAAAAATTGTAAGCTGTTTGAACTAATTTATATTTTTTTTTTAACATTATCATTATACGTATAACTTTTGCAAAAAATTTTTTGAATTTTTAGTTAACAAATATAAATTCTGATTCCTGATTCCTGCTATCAGTAGTTTAGTGAAACAACTTAAATATGCGGTGGACACGATTTTTCAGAGCTTTTCATCTAAAAAAAAAAATAATTTCGGTTCTGCTGAAGCTTGTTGAGTTTTTAATCGAAGATTTTTGAAAAATTAAATTTTTACTAAAATGGTACTTGAAAAACAGATTTTTAAATAAAAAACTGATTTATTTTAGGTTTAAATAAAAAGTATTTCTCTAAAATAAAAATCGAACGATGAAAAGTACCATTTTAATTTGCTTAACAAGTGCATAAAGTTTGGAAGCGATCCTTAGCATAGTTTTCTAGTAATGCTGTCCACCGGTTTCAAGCAGCACTTTTCGATAAAAACAGTTTTAGAAGTAGTAAGGTACATAATAGTTTTTTTCGGACGTTTGTGCTTATAGCAGCAATAATTATTATTCAATTGACTAAAAACTTACATTCCGACAATGTAAAAAAAAAATGATTTTTGGTCCCCGAACAACTTTAATGGGCTCTTAAGCACAGCAACACCTAAAGAAAAAGCTTAAAAGTTATCATCCCTACAAAAATGCTGTTTTTGTAAAGATTTGCAGATATTTTGATTTATTTTGTTTACATACAACAATTGATGGCGTTGAAAATAACATATTACAAAATTGCAGAAGTATTTATGATTTCGTATTTTTTCTTAAATCACTTCTAAAATTGCTCAAATTATAGTTCATTTATTTGTCAAAGATCACTTTATAAAAGTACTGGTGCTACGATCACGCTACATATATATTTGTACATTTTTCCTGACAGATACAATTTCATATTTTTTTTATAGAGTTTGTACATACTTATATTAACAATTAATTAAGAAAAGTCTTAAAAGTATGCATGTTTGTCTTGTATGTAAGCTTCTTTTACTAGCATAAGCTAACTTTGGACGTCCTCACTTTCATGGTGTCGTGTGTCTAAAAACATACAAAATTTGGAGAAATATTTTCTTTAGACGTATATACTTTTTTCCTGTATATTGAAAAAAAGAAAAATTTTAATTATGGCCACACTCGTTACACTGTGCGCTGTAACCAAGCAGTGTTTAATAAAAGGCTATATTTAAAAAAATTTTTGGAAAATCTTAAATGAATTTAGCTCATTTATTTCAGGTCCACTTGGATTGGAAAATTTGCTATTGGCAAAGATATTTTTTTAAAGAAAGCAAATAATAAAAAATATTCATCATTAAAAAAAAAAATATTAATAACACTTCAAGAAAAATATTGTATAAAAGCAGTATTCATCTGACAATGGCTTAAAATTGTAACTTATAATTAATTTAACAACGGCTTATAACTATTGGGCCTTAGTAATAAAATTTTTAAAGTCGACTTTAACAGCCCTATTCTGGCAGCTTAACTAAGCTCACCACATTAACAAAATAGTTAATATTAACACTTTGTTAAGGTTTCGTATTCTGCTGCAAATTTAAAAGCTCTTTTCCTTACAATTCTGTTAATAACAGAAAGAGTCTTAACAACGAATGAAATGTATGTGCTTAGATAGAAAATTGTTGTGAAAATAATAAAAAAATACAAATTATAATATAGTATTGAGTTTAAATACATTAAACTGAAAAATGGAAGAATTTTTTAATTATTTTAAGTGTTGATAATGAAATCTTTCAGTAGCCGTGGTAAATTTTTCAAGCGCTTGCAAAGTCACAAGCTGCACTCGAAGCATCTGTTTATATAGCGCATCTCTTCTTTCAGTAGGCATATCGATTTTCACCATGCATGGTGAACTTTAAAAGCTTTTTAAGCTTTTATGTTGTTAATGATTTTTAAGAATACCAACATTTACATAAAATAACAATCAGCTTAACAAGAGCTGCTTAACTATATCTTGTTAAGCTAACAACCAGAATAGGGCTGTTAGAGTCGACTTTAAAATGTTTTTTACTAAGGACCATTGTTTTTAGAGTGTAAAACTTAGCGACATTACATTTTCAAAAAAGAAACAAAAATCAAAACATAACAAAATTATTTAATTCCGTGTTGGGACCACTGTGGGACATCAACAAGGAAAAGGCCAGCAAATGAAAAAGTTTAACAGAATATTGAAAGGAGAAAAGGGATAGTCGAAGGGATGAGCTAGCATAGCAGCGAGAAGGCTTGAAATACCACAACTTTTGTCGCTATGTTTGAATGAGCAAGGATACAACAAAAACAACAACAACCATAAAAAACCATTTAATTCGGAATTCAACCATTTTAACTGTAGCAATAAAAAAGCGTTTAAAGAGAGCACGAGTAAGTCAGGGCAACAGCAAAAACTAAAAACGATTATAAAAGGAGAAAGGAGTTAATGTGTGTGTGTGTGTGTGTGTGTGAAATAGACGGAGTACGCGAGAAAGAGTGCAAGTTGAACTGAGACGGACAACTGCCAGCGGAAAAGCTGGCATTAAAATTAAAAAGACGTTTCATTTCCGGCCCCAATGTCAGTATTTTCAAGGACTTTTTAATACTTCTCTATCGCACGTACTCGCTCTCGTACGCTGATTCTTTAATATTGTCGATTTATCTTTCCCCCCAACTCAATTCCCAGTGTTTCACCTTTAAGCAGATCCTTGCCATCAACGTAGTTGTCTGCTTCATTTAGTCACGTTTTCGCAGACATTTTCTATGCTTGCTGTTAGTGTTGTGTTCGTTATTGTTTCAGCTTCTTCGTAAGAGTTGTTATTGGTAGCTGCATCATATAGTACTTGTCTTGGCCCTTAGGGTGTTAATTGATTTTTATTAAGCGTTAATTACTTTAAGCAAAAACTTTGGCAAGTGCTTGTGAATGCAGGTCCTAGACGAGTCTATTATATGAGTGTGTGTGGCCTTGTTTAGGTTCGTGTGTGTGCGGGAGTGTGTGTTAGCTGTTCGGCTATGCGGTATTACTGCTAAAAGAGTTGAAGCGGAAGCAGCTGAATATTTTATGATGCTATGCTAATTAAATTGAAGTAACGTCGAGTTGAATGCGGAATTTTGTGGTTGAGGATATTTTGTTGAGTTCTGCTTTGACATAGTTTGAGCTTGTTCCGTACTCAATGCCAGCATGCATGCTTGAGTAATTTACATATTTAACATACCTAAATATATGTAAAATGTAAAATATTTGATATCAGGAATTATTTCTGTTTTATTTAGAGAGTGGGGAAAAAATACGGGAATTAAAAATATATTAAACATACACTCTAAAAAAATAAATATAAATTTACTATAATTTTTTGTTGAAATTAAAACTGATGTGTTATTTTACTATAAATCTTATATTGATCTTTGAGTATTTACCATTAAACACTATTCTTAGCAAAATTAAGCAATAAATGTTGAATTTTGCTGCAATATCAACTGCAGTGCCTTATATTACCACATAAATTGAACTAATGAAACAGATGTTGAATATTCAACATGTACAATATTTTCAACAGATGTTCAGTCGACTTTGCTTGTCAACGTTTTTTAATTGAAAAAAGTTTAATAATAACTCGATTTTTAGTAAAAAGTTTTATTATGTTGTAGAAAACAACAAAATGGGTAAATGTGGGCAATAAATATGTTAAAAATTAAACAAAAATTTATAAAAAAAATATCTGTGTTTCATTTGCTTTTCTCTTTCGGATACTCATCGGCAGGAATTTTTTTATTCAAGTGTTTGTGTCTCATTTTGGTGTTTATAGTGCTAATTTAATAAAGGATAAGCAGTAAAGATAAGTAAAATTTATTTCTGCAGGTGCCGTCAAGAGTGAGAAGTTTTGTGATGTATTCAATTGTGTTTTAAACCAAGAATGTCAAAACTAAGAATGTTGCATTTACTAGAATATCAATAGAAATTTAATTGATTACATCAACTGTAGTAAAAATAAATTCAAGTTGGTGAATTTTGCTAACATGAGAGTAGTAATTTTGTTATGGTACTTCATATATGATAGCAATTGATGTTTAATTTTATTGCAATATCAATATTTTTTCATTAATATTGCTAAATATTTAACTCAAACATAAACACGTTTTGTTGAGTTTCACTAAAAGTCAATAGTAAACAATATCTTTAATTAAATAAGGGTGTGCAAATTTACTACAGAAACAGCCGCAAAACTTTTTAGAGTGTAAATAAGGCAATTTTCAACAATTAATTTTTCTTATTTATTCAAAATTTAACAAAAAAAAAATTAATCGTAAAAACGATATTGTTTTAAGTGGTTCGGTGCTCATCAACATATTTTTTAAAAATATAAAATGTTTCTCGCTGATTTTTTTATTGCTAGACATATTAAGCGAGAAAAAATTTAAATTTTTGTAAATGAACGTGCATGGGCATCCACAGGGAAGAAAGAGGGGGCACCTGCTCCCCTCTAGGCAGTAAAAATTTTTTAAATATCTTCATATTAAATCAAAAAACCGTAAGCTACAATTAAAAAATTTTACGGCAGAACCAAAAAACTTTCTAAATTGTATTGTAATTGTAAGTTGCGCTCAAACTTGGGGATTTTAGAACTTTTTTAATAAAAACGTCGACAAAATTTTCATTATATCTATCTATACTATTATAAAAAAACTGAAGTGAAAATTTAAAGTTACGACTTTACTCCAAAAGTACTGGGCCGATTTTTATGAAAAAAAGTTGTAAATGTCATATCTATGCTACAGATTTATTTAGGGGTATTTTGTTTTCAAAATTTTTATCATAAGTATATTTCATTAAGGTATCAAGTTTTTTAAGAAATCATCCTAGCTGCTACGCATTGCTTATTCGTTGTCTTCTGACGCGTTTGCGTTGCGAGATTTTCAATAAATTCCATGTTGCTCTCTATTTTTTTGTTTCTCTTCGTGCTCAACTAGCAAAGCACAACAAAAAAAAAAAAAAAAAAATGAACAAAAACTGAAAAAACAAATCAAAAGAAAAACAGACCATTTTTTATTTCTGTATTGTATTGTCGGATATCGCAAAAAAAACCGTCTCACATAAAAATTAGTCATAATAAAAATTAGGTAAAAATTAGTTCATATGTGAAAATATTGTCTCGTCGTAAGGAAAAACGTCCGTGGCCTGCTAGTATGTTAATACATTTTGAAGAGAACTCAAAAATACTTTTTTTTAGGTATATTTATAAATAAAGCTGAGCTAAACCATGCATGCATTTTTAAATAGTATGTTGTACCCGTCGCAGTAATAAGTTACGATACCCTTTCATTTACCCTTATTTCACAGGCATTTTTTAATATGTATTCTTACACTCAAAAAATTGTATGTGTAAATATTACTAATAACTGCGTCCATTCTACGAATTTTATTCCTAGTTTTCAGTCACTAATAGATTGGGCGTAGTTTGATATATATTACAAATATTTTATTCGTATTCGTACAAAAACAAATGTATATTGTACGAATATATTTTTTAAATTTACTAATAACAAAAAAAAAAAAAAAAAAATTCTATGGTTTTTTAGTTTACGGGCCAAGTACTCTTTCACCTTGCATTCATACATTGCTTTATTTTCGGTAATTGTTAAACAAACCAGGCTGAAGATTTCAGTTGTAAATTTTTTAAACTCAACAAATAATAAATAGTTCGAAGCCATTAGTAAATACTACGAATGTAATGGAAAAAATTACGAAGTTATTCGTACGACAAATGGAGGAATGATATCCTTTTTAGTCGAAGATCATTTTCAGAGCAACAGATGGTAAGGGACATTTAAGCCAATGACGCACATAAACTTGGACGATAAGCAAATTTATGATTTAAACTAATTAAACACAAGAAGAAAACAAAGTAAAATAAATTTAAAAAACTAAATGTTTTCCCAAAAGTCTGTTTAAAAAAAATGGTTTTTTTGTCATAAAGATGATCGAATTTGGATAATTTTTTAATTTTTCGTAAACTTAATAAAATTGCCAACTATCTTGCAGCATTTAAATTTGAGAAAATTGCAGCGATCTAGGCTAGGACAAAGCTTCTAATTCAAAAGCGAAAAATAAATTAAGAAATTCTGAATAAAGTAGGCTAATTTTAGATCAAGCACCAATTTTTAAAAGAATCTGGTCAAAAGATTTTAATATGACTAAAATTTAAATAGGAAACTCGATTTGAAGCATTAATTTTATACTTCTTCGTAGGCGTCCATCAATTTTGAGATTTTTCTGGATTTTTTAGCGTCACGTGCTTATATAACATCCAGGACTCAGAATCAAGCCTTGCAAGGAGGTTCTGGAGTATGTTTAGAAAATGAATGGAGCCAAAAACCCATGTATGCATGTACCTCTTTATCTATTTATTCATACGTTTTGAATTAAGTTTTTTTTTAACCCTGCTGTTAGATTAGGACCATTTGGTCCATTTTTTGGCTTGTTTCTTTTATAAATTTTGAATGGAGGCATATATTGCCAATAAATTTAGGCTCACGTAACTTTTTTATAAAACAGTGTTGTTTCCATAAATTCAGCTGTCTGTCATAAAACAAGACTGAGAAAAATTAAAACTTACTTATCTTGGATTAGGGACCATTTGGTCCAATGTATTTTTCATTGGTTGAAATCAAGTACATGCTGAACAAATTACATTTCGGTTTTTTTACAAGTAAAGTTCGCGCAAATAGAGCATTTAATGTCAGTCTTAGACTTGCAACAACTACAAATTCCTCGCTTTCTAGCCCCCGAATCAGAAGAAGCATTACTTGAAGAGGCCACTGAAACTGACGATAGTGTTCGTATTTCTGTCAATAACTGTGCTGAGAACTGTTGCTGAGGTAATCTGCTCCGTTTCATCATATACGCCTTAGCCAAAGAAAGTGCTAGTTGTCGCAAAAACTCTGGTCTACTGTGGTTTCGATCAGCTGGTGCCCATGAAGCATCGATTTCAGAGAAAAGTATATACGCATTCAAAGCAGATATATCTAGTATATATGCAAATACAATGTTCATCCATCGATTTGTTTTACGTTTCGTGGTGTAGGACCCAACCATTTGGTCAGCAGTATCTACGCCTCCTAAGAGAGTCGAGGCAAAAGAAATGATAGAAGAAAAAAAAAACATGAAAAATTATAGACGAAAAAAAATAGCATACCTTTTGTCGAATTGTAATAGGAAACAATCTCAGGTTTTTTCTTTGATCCACTCTCATCAACTTCAGCTGTCCTGTGCATCGTACTTATCAATATCGTTGCTTTGTTTTTGTGGCTAATGTATGATACTAATGTCGCAATATCATTGAACGCAAATGTAGAATTATACAACGGGATGTTTTTCTCATGCAGCAATTTCGGAGGAATGAAAGTTTTATTTTTACGTACTGTTTCCACATATGTTAGTTTTCTTTCAAGAAGTACTTTTACCAAATCAAAAGTGGAAAAAAAATTGTCGCCTGTTATATTTTGCCCTCTTAATCCTTCCGTCAACTCCAATACAACGCGTTGTCTTTGATTCTGTTCAGGCTTTGCATTTATAGGTTTTCCAAGGTATGGTTGTATTTTCCTTACGTAGCCTGACTTTGAGTCTACCGATAACCAAAATTTTAAGCCATATTTTGCAGGTTTTGATGGCATAAACTGCCAAAAAGAACATCGTCCCTTAATGCGACAAGTTGCTCGTCAATGGTCACATTTTCGTGGCAGTTGTAAAACATTGGAAGAAGGTGTTGCCTACGGTCCCATACTTCCCAAGTTGGAGCAAATTTTTCGCTACTACGCATCTCTCTTCGACTCAAGACATTATCAAAACGGAGCGCACTTGTGAACATTTGAAAAGTTCCTTCAGACGTAATTGATCGGAATATGGGCCGACCAAAAGTTGTATCAAACAAACCATGAACAACGTCTTCATTTCTTCCGCTACCATAGAAAATTTTTTATTAGTCAACTATTATACTGAAATAACATAAATAAAACAAGAATGTACACACCGACATACACCTGCAAGAATGCGTACAGCAATATATGCTCGTAAAGCGTCTTCATCCATATCGCTCCATTTCTCACCGAATTTGACTCTGCCGTACTTATTGGTATTTTCAACAATAATCTTTTCTAGTGGAGGCGGAAAAAATAACAAAAAAGCTGATATCATGTCACTGCATCTAGTGATACCGCAAATCGAGTTAGTCCAATAATATTCTCAGCCGCAGTTCCAAAGCGTTGAGGTAATGGAGTGTCACTCCATACCATTTTGTTTTTTGCAATAAAAAGGTATCAACAGAGCTAGCTGCAGCCAGGTCTAGTTCACTTTCTTTTTCGGAATCACTTGTTTGGTTATTTGCCGAATTATAGTCAATGTCCGAATCCAAAATATCCGCGTCACTTTCTTCATTGCGCACTTCAAGTATATCATCGTCGTTCAAATAACTTTGATTTGCCATTCCGTCACGCTATATGCAAAAAATACGTCCGATATTTACCAAACAAAACACAAACTGAACAAACCAGTACATATTCGCATGCGTCGTCATAGCAAAACTAGATAACGGGAATCCCAAAACTAAATTTACATCAGCTGTGTCTTGCTTATGACAGAGGACAAGACATTCCACATTTTACATTCCACAAAAATTTGTAAATTATTATGCAAGAAATAGACGTTGCGACCGTTGCGTGCAACTCAAGTTGTAAGAAAAATCAAAACAATTTGATATTTTGGCAAGTTGTAATGAGATTGTATTGTCTGTCAGGAAAACGCCCAACTTGATGACCAACTGAGCTGTACTGAGTTGTATCAACGGTTGCAATCTCTATTCCTTGCTTTATTTTCACGAAGCATTGAATGAAAATAGATATTAAATATTTGGTTAAATTGCTATTTTGTATGAAAAATGCAGTATGGACCCATTGAAAGACCATATTTAATGTAGGATTCGTACATTTTTTTTAATCTAACAGCAGGGTTAAATAATTCATATAATAGGTATGTTTCCAAACTCATGCTGCTAGAACTGATGCGTGTTGAAAAAAGAAGTAAATCAGTTGATGTCCATGCGGGGAACATTTCAAGAATAGCGACAACTCTAATCATTAATTTTTGCGGATTATATGGATTTTACCTCCGAAATCCAAATCTGACAAATTTCAGGACGCTGGCAATTGGTTTATGAGTTATACGCCTCCAAAATTGGAAAAAATGGTCCAAAAATCTTGCTGGTCATTAAAAAAAATAAAAAATATTGAGAAATTTTCGAATTCTTATTTGAAATTTCTTAACTCAAGTAGATTGTTTTTCGTTAGTGCAATAAGACTATGGAACTCACTGCCAAACAGCAGTGCTAAAAATGTTTCCAATAGTAGGTACTTTAAGCATTTAATTTTCGTGCACTTCTCTTAACTCTCTTTTTCTATCTGTTTTCTTCAAATTTTCCTTTCAGTTCTTAAATCTTAACTCTGTTTCTCAACTAATTATTTTTCTCAAATTTCATTTTATGAACTGAGAAAGCAATTTAAAATATTTACATTTAATATCTCAATATATATTTATAATTAATATTTTTCTTGTTCAAAAACTAATGTATGTTGAAATTTGATTTTAATTTGATATTAATATTTGTTTAAATAATTCTGTATTCCTTATTATTCTATATTTTGTCTTTCTAATGTAAAATTTTAATTTGATATTAATATTTGTTTAAATAATTCTGTATTTTTCATATTTCTGCATTTTGTCTTTCTAATGTAAAATAATTCACAAAATATTTTAATCTTATAAGTTTTTATGTATGCTATAAATGTGGCATGTAAAAGACTAAGTCTTAAATTTCAACATATTGTAATTAAATAAATACTAATAAATACAAATAAATACAAATAAATACAAATAAATAAAACTTGGGGGCTAAATAGTAATCATGATAATTAGAATCATAATGTGATAACAAAACTAATACCAAAAATCTCAGAAAATAGAATTATATAGGTTACATATTCTTTATGTGCATTCGAGACTCCTTTTATCCTTTGCATTCCTCCTAGAACAAATCCTGTGGACGTATTGTAGATACACCCATAAAAAGTGGCGAAAGTTTTGGTATTTAAAACCTCGTTAGCGAACATTTTATTTTTATGTATCTCGAAAAAGTACTTAAAATTCATGAAATTCATTTAAAGGTCTACTCCTCGGACAATATAAATAAGCTTTTATACGCGATTTATAAGCTTTAATCTGAAAAAATAAAAAAGAAGTTAAAAAATGTACAACTCAGATGAAAACCATGCCTACCTCCCATAAAAAATACCTTATTATCAAAATACTTATTAATAAAATCTCTTAAAATTTCGTAATAATCAATCTTATGACTGCAAATTTTGCACACAATCTTTGATGTTTAAACTTACACCCATTTAGTTTAAAATTTAACTATACCGAATGAAAACAAGCTCACCTTCACACAAAGTGCCTTTATGAGAACTGTAAAACATCTTGCAACTGCATTCAAATTAATCTTATATTTCTAAAAAATTTTCATACAGGTTTTGATTTGGGTTAATCCTAGGATGTTACGGTGGGGTTCTCCAAACTTCACACATTTTTTTCGCCCCTGGATTTGTCACTGTAGTAGTGACAGGACCGAATATTTTTCCAATTAGGAGCATGGAGGACTATCTGAAAAAATAGGGAATATAAAGTCTTTAGTTCTGTTTTAGAAGCAATACAGAAAATATTTTAAGCGCCGTTGGGGTAAGCGTAATCCCCTTTTTTCAACATTATTCAGTATATTTTTAGGAATTTTAATTATTAGTAGTATGCCTCAATATTATTTTTTACTGGGCATACTAACCAGTTAAAGGTGGTCAAAGAGAACTTCCAGGTAAACTTTTTACATCTGATAGTGTACGTTGGCCCATATTTAAATTTAGCCCATACATATCTCCGGCACCTAATGGAATCTACCCTTGCCTACTACAGCAAGGCATTGATTCCTTTGTCCTTGCACTCACTCGGATTTTTAAATCCAGTCTTTCATTAGGCCATATTCCTCGCAAATGGAATAAGGTTAAGGTAAAGTTAAGGTAAGGTTAAGGTCGTTTTTATACCAAAGGTGGGTAAAAAGCCCGAACAATTGCCTACATCGTATAGACCTATCAGCCTAAGTTATTTTTTTTTTTAAAGACAATGGAGAAAATACTGGAACTAAACATTAGGGAGACTAGCTTGAAGACCATCCCTGTAAACATGTTTCAGTTTTCCTGCCAAGCTGGCTAATCCACACTCACCGTAATACACAGCCTAACCAGCACAATCGAAAAGGCGTTTGAAGCAAAACAAACAGCGCTATGTGCCTTCATTGATATTCAAAGGGCCGTTGACAACACGTCATACAATGCGATTAAAGCAGTTATGTGGATTAAAAATATTTCATCTTTAATCATACACTAGATTCCTAACATGCTTAAATGCAGAATCATAACGTTAGAGCTTGGTGGAATTCGTAACACAATCACTGCCACTAGAGTAAGCCCCCAAGGAGGGGTATTTTTTTTTTAAAAGATCAAAGAACCAAGGCGTGCGCCTTATACAAACCAGGTTTGGTCTTTGACCTGAAAGGAAAGGGATAGATTATTTAGAGGAATTGAATGGAACCATACGTGAATTATTGATTAGGTGAAACAAACGTGAAAGACAATTTGAACTGCTTTTAGCCGAGGCTAGTGTTATGCCTTAACTTTGGCAAGCATTTCCAGGCCTTAGTTGTTCCTTTCCTTTAATTCCACATTTTTCACAATGTAGTTGTGAATTTTTAGTTTTCCATAATTCTTAAATGTAGGAAAGAACAAAGGAAGTGAAAAAAACCATGCCTGAGCCCGGATTCGAACCAGAGACCTCTGGGTCGATAGTCTAGCGCACTCTCCACTAGACTACAAAGGCCGACTAATTTTCATCTCTTCTGTGGACGAACTTGTAGCAAGTTTCAATAACCAGGGTTTTGACACATGGGGATGATCTGGTTATCTCAAGTCTGGGAGTCAGAATCCGACAATATCGGATAGAATGCAGAGTGCCCTCCGTAAAACTTCAAAATTGTGTAAGGAAAAAGGGTTCAAGGCCTACCCTGGATGGAAAAGTTATTGACTTTTCAAATTAGGTCAAGTAGTTAGGAGTGGATTTTGACAAGCAGCTTCATTGGAATACCCACATAGATTCAATTACAGGCAGGGAAAAAGTGCCCTTTGTGCTTGTCAACGCCTCCATGCCAAAATGTGAGGCCGCAAACCGAAAATGATACATTAAACGTTTACAAACATTGTTAGACCTATGCTTACTATGCAGCACTTGCACGGTGGTCCAAGATCCAACAACGTATAGCAGCTACCCAACTGACAAAGCTGCAAGGAATGGCGTACATTAGTATCACTGAGGCAATGAGAACGTGCCCATCTGAAGCTCTGTGAGTAATAACTGGGCTACCCGTTTTAACGATAATTATCGAAGAAGCGGCATGTCTTAGTGAACTAAGAATGAAGAAAATATGTGATTACAAGGCAGGGAATTTTGTGGGTCACATGAAGACACTTAAAACCTTCGAAAATTACCCCTTTCTAAAAATTCCAGAGAGGATGCTATCGAAGGTAAGCTTCTCGAAACGCTACAGGGTCGTTATACCCAACAGGCAACTCTGGAAGAGCGACAACTTCACAGTTGATCCTGGCTCACAGATATGGTATACTTATGGGTCAAAACTTGAAAATGGAGTAACGGGAGCGGGGATATACTGTCCTAATTTCCAAGAAGCTCTTGCAATGGGATACACGCCGTCCATATTCCAGACGGAGGTATATGCCATTGAAGTATTTGTCAGGGAATGTCTCCGCAGGAAATTCAATGGAGCACACACCTACATACTTTTAGATAGTCAAGCGGCTTTAAGAGCCCTGCAAGTCTATGAGCTTGAATCACGACTAGTCACCAATTGCGTAGAACTATTAAACACGCTGGGACAAAACAATAAAATAGAATTGGGGTGGGTGCCAGATCACGCAGGATTAGAGGGAAATGGAAGGGTGGATTGCCTCGCCAAAAGAGGAGCGTCTCGAACTCCTAAGAAATTCGTTACTCCCAGTAAAAGTAAATATTAAGATTTGCTCAAGCTAACCAAAGCACACCTTAGAATTCTAGCTAGCTATTTCACAGTTCACTCAGATACCCTTTCAAAAAGATTGGTCTGTTTGAATCAGATGTCTGCCGACTATGCGAGGAGGAGAAAGAAACTCCAGAATGCATTCTATGTGAATGTCTGGCAAATTGAAGTCTAAGACGTCTCCATCTTGGAGGGCCAGTGCTCCATAAACAATTTGGAACACCAAGCCAGAAACAGTGCTAAAATTTATTAAAAGCCTAAATTTGGATAGTTAATCAAGGGCATGCATAAAAGATGCTACGGGTTGCAGTGCACATGGGCCCACAACAAATTTATTAACTAACTAACTAGGATGCTATATATGGTGCCATTATTGACATATCGTGGCAATTCGACGTTTACTTCTCAAGTTACAATGAGTCTTGTGATGCAACTGTTGCTTGAGATTTTAGTGATTCGTCAGTTTCAGCACTTTTTTCAAAATGCCAGATTGTCATGAAATTTTGCCACGTACCATTTGAAGGTTGGTACTTCCTAAAAGTAGTATGCGCATCTTATCTACATGTCGTCCTACGAACTTATTGAGTATTGAGTCTGCATAATTTGTGATGCACCTCAAAATTTCCATTCATAATTTTTGGTTCGCTTCATTCATACCTCCTTTTTCAATAATTGACGACAATTCAACGAATTTATTTACCAAAATTGGTGTTGATTGAAGTCCTTTTGTGCTTTTTCACTTTTTGTTATTTTTTTTAAACCTTAAATTATGCTCTTTACACTTTCTATTGGTAAAAGAGTTGATAGTTTTTTAAAGTATATTCTCAACTTTATCTATCAAATTGTAAATTTACTCTTATGTCATTTTTCGGTTTTTTACATTATTTGATTTTTTTTTTATTGTTGCTTTTTTCCAATGATTAATTCTCTCTTGTGAACTTTTTATAAAACTATTTCGTACCGTTTTAATTACATTACTCGTAAAAGTTTGCAATTTTTGAGCTTTTAATTTTTTTCACTATTCTTTTTCTTGTGCACTTGCAACTCAGTTTCTGTGCTTTTCAAATATCTTTTTAAAATTTCTTAGTTTGACACTCAATAGTTCTTAGTCCTTTTTTATTTCGTACATTATTCGTTTTTTTTGTTAAATTTACAGCATTATTTAAAATTTCAATTAATTACAATAAAAATAATTTTGGAAATTTAGTATCCCTTTGATAATTTTTACTATTTGGATCGTTGCAATCTTTCTGTTCTTTTGAAATCATATCATTTTTGGGGCCTGTTTTTCATATAAGCCTTTCTGTAAGCTTTTTATTTTTTGTTTTTCTGGGTTGGCGTGTTTTTTAAGAGTTTATACTCTTTTCGATATTTAAAAACTTTTCTTAAGTTTATACATTTTAACTCTTAAAATATTCACATTGTAATCTGTTTGCATACAATGGTGAATGAAAATTTTAATTGAAATAAATTTGTTTTAAATGCAGGTATTATTTTCATGTAACCAACTTTTGCATTATAACAGGAAGATTGTTTTAGAATCTACACTTTTACTTTCTTAGAGCATGAGAAAAGCTAGAAATATTTGGTGCAGATCGTAAGGATTTCTCTTTCAAGAGGAAAACAAAATTCCTGCAAAGCATAGCCGTGCAGTTCTGCTCTCCAACTTGGCGAATACGAGTTCGAAAAATACCTATTAAGAATAATCGCAAAATGTTGGCGCGGTAGTAACGGATATGCTGCCATATTTTATTTCCGTTTTAGCGTGCTCTGTTGGTAATTCTTAAATAGAGAGGGAAAAAAAAAAAAACTAAGCATAAGGAAGTGCTTGCGACAATTTTTGTGAACATAATTTTTTCGCCCTAATTTTAAGTGTCTGTTACTGTTGTTTTTTGCTGCTGTTGTTGTTGGTGCTCCTTTATGCTGTTTATTTTCAAACATATTAAAAGCGGATTTGCCACTTTTTTGCGCCTTGACTGCCTTTTTTGCTTTGATTGTTTTTGCTTTTGGTACTTCCTTTCTTTCGTTTTCAATGTTCTTCGTATTTGGCTTATGGCTCAAAGACTTTGTATGTGTGTTTAATTTGGTTTTTGCTTTATTGTTGTTGTTGTTGTTGACTTTTTACTTGCCTTGCCAATTTCATTGCTGTTTTGTTGTTATTGCTGAAGCTTAGTAACCAACCTACCCACTTTTCTCTAACGTTTGCTTCATATTTTATGCTTCTGCCTTTTTTGTCATTTCTCTTGTTTTAAGCATTACTTTGCAATCTAATTCTTCTTTAAACGCCTCTCGCACGTCTACTGCCGCTCTTTAACACTGCAGTCTTCTCTAAGTTCAAAAGCTCCACCATTAGCTAGACTTATGCGCTAAATTGCCCTCAAGAAAGCAACAATTGTTGTTGTTTTTCTGATTTTCTCTGCGCGCCCTCAAAAGCAATTAAATTTAAAAGCCTCACCGATGATTGATGATTTTTTTAAGAGTGCACCATATAATGTTGTTTTTTTTGCGCCAAACTTAATTTGCACTAATTTATTGTGGTTGTTTTTGTGTTGTTGAAATTCCTCTGTTTTTTTTTCTGTCTCCACTAAACTTGGTCATCATTTGTATTTGTTAGCTTAAGTTTTGCGATTTGTTTTTCTAGACTTAAGTAAATATAATTTTAATGGGTCTTGTGTATGTCAATAAAATAGATTTTTTGGGCATGAAAAAGGAAGGCGTTGTTCGCCAGATTAACTTCTTAATTTATTTCTCAAATATCTGCTTTACAAAGTTATAAAAGCTATTTTATGCTCCATTAAAGTTTCAGCAAAAATGTTTTATTGACCCTTTAAAGATTCTCAAGAATTTTTTATGCGTTAGATTTAAAATAGTTCTAAGATAAAGTGCATAGAAAACAACAATTTTAATTATCCCATTCTTCTCAATTAATTTTATAAATTTTCTTAAAATTTATTCTTATTAACTTAATAAAAGTTCAAATTAACTTTGTCACTCCGTTAGCAATGCCCATAAGGAGTTGTGGAATGAACTGTTTTTTCAAAATAAAGATCAAGTTCGAAAATGAGTAAAATCGTATGAATACCTCGTCTACCTCCCACACAAAGTGATGGATTAAATAATTCGACTGACTTCAAGTTTTCCACATAAGCTATTTATAATCGTAAATATGCACTCTGAGTATACAAATTTTTAAAATCTAATGAAATCCACAAAATCTCCTTAGACTAAACAAAAACAATAACAATGCCTAAAAAATTTTGTAAATAAGTTTTAATATTGACAATGCACTCTACATTTGAAATTTGCTGAAATAAAATGAAGGCTTCGCCATTCTACCTGCCTTACATATTTTCTTGGTAACTCGGACCATTGTACCATTTCCGCTGTTTTTCCATATTCTAACCCCTGCACCTGTACGCCTAAGGCCCCGAAGAGAACTGCATGGTTTTATGGAAAGGCAAATTGGACTGCGTTAAATACTTTTTATCGCAACTTTAATTGGAAATTATGTTTCGCTGATAGAAATGTGAATGCCGCGGCTGTCATGGTACAAGAAATTATTTTATTGGGTCTTTCATTCCCAATAAGATGAGAAGTATTAAACCAAAAGATCACTCATGGTTTAATGAGACTTGCAGGATTGCAGTCAGGTCCAAAAGGGAAGCCTTTCAGAATTGGCGTTCTAACAAGAATACTAATACAAAAAGACTTCGCATTGAGGTAAGGAATCGCTGTAATGCAAATTTAAAACGCGAAAAGTTTCTGCACGAAGCTCGCATTCGAGAACAGGTTCTTCTCTGTCCCAAAGGGAGCAAAAATTGTTGGTCATTTGTTAAAAGAGTTAAGAACCAGACATTGTTATCGATTCCAGCTCTTTTAAAAGATGACCAAAAATCATCACTGACTTGGCTGATAAAGCGAACCTATTGGCTAGATTGTTTGGACAAAATTCCACTCTCTCGGATAGCAATCAGCCATTGCCCTTTGTTGAGGGTGGATCTTCTGCAATGCAGGAGATATACTTTCGAACGAGAGCAGTTAAAAGGTTCCTTACAATTCTCAACGTAAACAAAGCCTCTGGTCCTGACGGCATACCGCCAATTGTGCTTAAAATGTGTGCTTCTTCGCTGACTCGGCCTTTGCTCAACCTATTCAACATATCTTACAGAACACGAGTATTTCCATCTTATTGGAAAGTGGCAAATGTCCAGCCGGTACCTAAAAAGGCCGATGCCAAGAACCCTGCAAACTACCGACCCATTGCGATATGCTCTACGCATTCCAAAGTTATGGAGAGCGTAATAAACTTCAACGTTGTGAACTATCTGAAGCACAACCAACTGCTCAGTGACCGTCAATACGGTTTCCGTAGGGCTCGCTCTACTGGTGATCTTATGGTGTTCTTAACCGAAGAATGGAATCAATGCGTTAATTTTTTCGGCGAGAGCAGGGTTGTTGCTCTTGATATTTCAAAAGCGTTCGACCGAGTGTGGCATAAAGCGCTTGTGTCAAAACTTGTTGCACATGGTTTAGGTCATGGCAGAATAACCAGGTAGATGCACTAGAATTACGCTCTCTCCGACAACAAAACAATAACAAAGGCGTATTTATAAATTATTATCAATTTTTACTTACTTATTTATTCAGTTTTGACAATGGATTTTCTGGACTGCCTATAACTACCTCCAGTCGCGGTAATTCGAAAACAGTTCATTAATCGTTAGCCTCCGTTCCAGCACGATAAAATTAACAAACAATCGTCGATTTCATTAAATAAATTTAATGTTTTCCAACAGCAATTTTACTTGTCAAAATATATTTTGACAGTTTAAATCAGCCGTACATAGATACACAAATAAATTGGTTACTACACAATCGAAATAAGTAGTCGAATGAAAATTTTATTAAAAGTAAACTTTCATTTGCTTCATTTAAGGCCAAACTACAATTAATTATGTATTATATCTTAAAACACGGCCTATTTTATGAAATTTTTAAAATTTTTGATTAGTTTTTTTACATGTTCATACATACAACCTGGGTACTCAATTGATTTATACGGTTACAAGTAAATTATACATCCCTATGGCTGAACGAATAAACATAAATTGTCAATAGTGACATTAAAGCTACGCCAATGTTTTGCTCTCTCGTTTTTTGCTCTCCGAATTGTATCTACCTGGTTATTTTGCCATGGTTTAGGTGGTAAATTTGCTCGATGGATCACGTTTTTCCTCAAGGACAGATTCGTGTCGTAGTTAACGGTATTTCGGCCGAGAAGCACGCCATCAACGCAGGAGTCCAACAGGGTTCAGTCCTATTGCCCACCTTGTTTCTGGTTTTTATCAACGACTACCGTCGTTGATGCATAACCCAATACATTCGTTTGCGGACCACAGCAGCATTTGTCATTCATATTCATTCAAAAAACGCCCAAGCTTTATGGAGATTGAGAGAAAAAGGCAAAATATGTATGATACACTCCTTAGTGATCTGCAAAAAAATCTCCGAGTGGGTCTTGCTTATAGAGTAGAATTCAATGAAAGCAAGACCCAGTGCTGTCTGTAAACCCACAAGTCAGTGAATTGCCCCTTAGTTCCTCTCATTATGAATCGTTTGGATCTTGTGGGATCAGCCGCTCTTGACGTTTGATCAGCATATCGATCCAATCTGATCTTCGTTGGAATGATCATATTTTCGATGTGTTGAAAGAACCGGGCAAGTGACTAGATTTTTGTAAAACGGTGCAAATAAAATTTCACTTCAGTTGATCTTCGCATGATCAAGACCTCATGTACATACAATTGGACAGGGACTTCAGATCTGATTTGGAGCTTCTGGATCGAATTCAACGTTCGTGCGATATTTCTGATAGGAGATGAAAGTGTTTCATTCTCTCTCAACTCTCTTGGGCATCGGCGTAATGTTGGTTGCTTAACCTTTCTGTATAGGTATTACCATGGTAAGTGTTCAAGGGAGATACATGGCCTGACGCCATCAGCTCGTGTGTTTCCCAGGTCCACTTGGGCAGCTTTCCAAGCCCACACCTCTACCATTGCTTCGATGCCCAATAGAACCTCACATTACCGTAATAATTCGTTGTTTAGCCGCACGGTTAAGTTGTGGAACAGTCTCTCTGCGAGCGTGTTTCCCGGCAGTTTTGAGCTGTGCAAAATTAAAACTAATCTTCACCCACACTGCTCCATCTCCACACTCCAACTAACAATCACCCATCTTCCGAATCAACACAATGCTTAAACATTTAAAGGGGGCATCCCCTGAGCGTTGATTCAATCTAAAAAAGAGATAATAATAAAGGGTGTCCCAACAAGAGCGCAATTTTTAAATTTTAAATAAAACACAGATATTTAAAAAAAAAATCGTGAAACTTTATTATATCGTAAAGTAGACAGAATGAGGTTATGTATGGAACAATATATCGTGCAGATGGCCGCCGCGGCTTTGCTGGCATACACGCGATCTTTTAATGAAATTTTCAATGACCGTTTTGCATAAATGCTGCGGTTTTTCATGAATGCAGCGTCCAATTTCCTCTTTTAAGGCTTGAGTCGTCGTCGGCTTATTCGCGTAAACTATCGACTTCAAAAACCCCAAAGAAAAAAATCGAATGGTGTTAAGTCGCACGATCTAGGCGGCCCATTCTGATCTCCAAAAGGCGAAATAACACGACCGGGAAATGACTGATGCAGCAATTGAATTGTTTCTCTGGCTGTATGACATGTGGCGCCGTCTTGTTGGAACCACATGCCCTCCACATTCATTTCTTCAATTCTAGGCAAGAAATGGTTATCATTTCACGATACCGAACACCATTGACTGTTTGCGCTTGACCTGCCTCATTTTCATAAATAAAAGGTCCAATGATTCCTCCAGCCCAAAAACCACACCACACAGTGACACGTTGAGGATGCATTTGCTTCTCGTGAATCACTCGAGAATTTTCCTCACCCCAAATGCGACAATTCTGCCTATTGACGAAGCCATCAAGATGGAAATGGGCTTCGTCACTGAAGATGATTTTAGCGGCAAAATCAGCATTTTCATGTTGTCTCTCTAATACCCAATTAACGAACTCCCTTAGCTGGCTTCAGTTCCTGATCAATTGAACTTTGTATGCATGAAGATGCAAATCTTTCGTTTCGTGAAGATGCAAAATTCGCTGCATAGTGGATTTGGAGACACCAATTTGCTGAGCTCGGTGTCGAATTGAGGTGGATGGAGTTTGAGCGACATCATCACGTACAGCTGCGACATTTTCGGTCGATCGACCTGGTCGAAGGCGCGTTGTTGTCTTTACATCACTAACAGACTCAGTTTCGGCAAATTTATCCATTAATCTCTTTACAGTTGACTCTTTTGGAGCATTATTGTGACCCCAAAGTGATCGCAATTTGCGAACTGTAGCCGCAAAACTTTCACCATTTTGGTAAAACAATTTCACAATGAGAATGCATTGTTCATTCATGTAGCGCTCCATTTTTACTAACCTCGTACCTTCTACTAGCAAACAATAACAATTGTTCAAATGTCAAACAATGACACTTCGAATGGCGCCAAATTTAAAAATTGCGTTCTTGTTGGGACACCCTTTATGTATGACCGTAGAGTTTGGCTTTTTCATCTTTTTAGCAAATGACCTCAAACACTTCTTCTCCTTCCAAAGTTTTATAGTTAATTTCTTTATTTCTATTGAAGTTGGCTTTGAATCTTTTTTTTTTTTTTTTGCTTAAACTGTTATTAAAGTACATTACATTATATTTAAGATATTAAGAGCAAACTTCATGTAGTAGCGTCGACAAATGAAAAAACAAATAGTTTGATAACAGTACCTTGCGATACTGCGTGATATGAAGAGTGTACAATAGGTCGTATCGAATTATAATTATTTTCGAATTTCACATTCTAAGGGGTCTTAAAAGTCTTCAATAGAGTGGTGAAGATCTACAAATGAAATTTTAGAAAAAAATAAGGATCTCTTCCTCTCCCGCAAGGACAAAGTTGTTTTTTGAAAAAAACAGTAAGAAATAACGATCGAAAATGCTTTGATTTTTGTAAGAAAAACTGCATATGCCTTAAAGCAAATGTAAATATAGACTTTAACTAACAATATTTTGGCAAACACGATGCCACTCTTGCTTTTTACCCACAGTATCCTGTGCGAAGGATTTTCGAATCTAAAGGTGCACTCCAGATAGCACAGAACTTTTAATTGTTATCTGATTGTCTAAATTTTGGTGATATTGATTACAGTGTTAACGTTTTCACTAAATTTGGCGAACTAATAATTTGCATATTTTTTGCATATGCATTTTCATGTTTTGAACAAATGTATACTTGAATGCAATATTTTAACTTTTACAAAAAAACTAATATAATCTCCTTTTGTATCTCGGGCACCAGAAGTGTTACCGAAGATAATTTTTTCAATTCGGATTTTGCAAATAGTTTTGAATGAAACCCTGTCTAAAACAACATATTTTTAAAGAGCAGGAAAAGGCCACGAATTTTTTTCCTATTTTGATATTTAAAAAAATTACATCAAGCTTAAAATGTAACAATTTTGTTCATATCTCCTTTATGGCTATTATTTCTTTAAAACACTTCTTAACAACAGTTGTTAAGTCATTTCAGACCCATCGAATAGCAAGCTCAGAAACTCAGAATTTCAGTACTACATTTTTGTGAATGCTGAGAGAGGAGTTTTAACGAAATAATAAAAATTTTTAAGGAAGGAAAATTTTTTAAAAAAATCGAAATACGAAAAAATCGTGGTCTTAACCTGGTGTTGTTAATTGATATTTTTGGACAGGGTGTTGTTCAGAAATATTTGAAGAATCTAAATTAAGGAAATTATCTTCGGTACCACTTCTGGTGCTTGAGATATAAAACCTTATATTAATTTTTTGAAAAAGTTAAAAAATTGCATTCAAGTATACATTACTCAAAAACAGGAAAATGCATATGCAAAAATCTAAGAAAAACGTCAACACTATAATCAAAATCGTCAAAATTTAGACAATCAGATAGCAATCAAAAGTTTTGTGCTACCTCGAGTGTACCTTTTACACGGCCTTAGAACGAGGCCTTAGAAATGACATTTCAAGCTTTAAGAATACAACAGACTTTGCTGTATCAAAAACATTGATTTCTTAATATAAATAAAAGTTGAAAGTGTTAATATTAAAAAATTTTCAGGCGTACGAACTGATTGTTGTTGGGGTAGATAGTAGTTAAATAACTATTTTAATAGCATCTATTACAAATATTTTGAGCATTGTAGCATGTAGCAATGCACACATATAATTTATGTATATTCTAATAATCTGAGAACTACATATCATAAAATCAAGACATAAGAGAAAAAAAAAAGAATGTGTAAGTAGACTTATTGCACCTACTATTTTCTAAAAATTTTTTAGTCTTCCCTTAAAGTTATTTGTGATGATTTACATCACTTTTTGTTATTTTTAATTTAATTTTCTTGTTAAAGATACACTGAAAGTAATAAAATAATTTGCTATTTCAAATGATATTCCACTAGAAAAAATTACATATAACCCATTTGCAGTAAGCCTCAGTGGCAAGAACCATATTTTTCTATAAATATATATATATATTTCTGCATACTATTTGGAACACTTTTGAAAGACTTTTTTGTTGTTTTTGTTTTACCTGCTAAAATGCCCAAAATTTGTAGCATTTTTGCACTAAAAATGACTTTTTTTAAAAAATCGCAAAAAATATATTTGCTTTAATAAAAGCAAAAAAACTACAGTTTAAGAAACATTAAATATCATGTTTTTATTATTTCATCTACTTAATTTTATTCTCTGAAAAACAAAAAAGTAGAACACTTACGACTACAGGTAGTAAAAACAACTGATATTCTCAAATTTTTTCATTAAAAAAGTTAAAATGCCTAGCCATTTTCTGACCAAATTGCAAAAGATTTCTGAGTGATTTTTTTGGTTTTTCTTTTTTGATGTATGAACTGTCGATTAGTAAAAAAATTTGTTACAATACAAAAAATTTTACTTTTTTCTATTTATATCCACGATCTCCCACTGTGCGCCGACGATTTTCTTCCTTTTTGGTTGGTTTGTGTTGAATTTTTTTGTTTTATTTTTTTTTTTTAATTAAGAAAGTATTTTAAAATCCAATTAATTTGTGTTGGTTTTCTTAAAATTTTATTTTCCATGATATCAATTGTTTGTGAGCATTTTTTGATTTTTCATTATCAATGTTAATATGAATTATGTTGACTTTATATGATTTAAATACAAATTCTAAATTTGTGATAGTTTAAATCATACATGATTTTAAATACGAATTCTAGTTGTTTGACAGTTTAAAATCGTTTATTGAGCTTAAGGTCAAAGTTAGAACAATTAATTGTTCTAACGAATTTTTCCAAAGAAACAACAACAACAACAAAGTTTTTTTCAATATGAAAAGGAAAAAATCACTAGCTGATTTAAATCATATAAAGTCAACATAATAAATAACAAGGTCATTTAGGAAAAAACTTTAATCAAATGCTAGAGCTCGACCAAACAGAAACAGCTGAAAACAAAATCAGCAGAAATCTAAAAACAACTTCAGTAAACATGCTTTGTTAGTGGAAGACTTCCAGCAGACTGTTGGACTCCATAAATAATAACATAAGCATAAAGACTAAAAGTAAAGCAAAAATACAACAACAAATGGGAATATATGAAATTTGAGAAAACTGAGAAATTGGCACTTCAAATCTCATCGCGTCTGTGGTGCAGTGCGTTAGTGAAGCCTTTAGCACGGCCGAAATTGCAATAAAATCAGCTAGTGATTTTTTCCTTTTCATATTGAAAAAACTTTGTTGTTGTAGTTGTTTCTTTGGAAAGATTCGTTTGAACAATTAATTGTTCTAACTTTGACCTTAAGCTCAATAAACGATTTTAAACTATCAAAAAACTAGAATTTGTATTTAAAATCAAGTATGATTTAAACTATCAAACATTTAGAATTTTTATTTAAATCATATAAAGTCAACTTAATAAATAACAAGGTCATTTAGGAAAAAACTTTAGTTAATATTAATTTTAATTAATGTTTTCAATTTTGCTTAAATATTTTTTTACTTTATTTCATATTTGTTTTATGATGTTTCTAGAATCATGTATATGCACATTAGAGTGACTCTTATTTTTTTTCGAAAGTTTTGTACCTTTACTAAACAGAAGCAAGCAGTAAAATTTTCAGAAAAAATATTGATATATCAAACGTGCCGCTTGCGACCTTAAGTTGAAAATCTGATTTAAATGGGGAAAAAGTGTTCTTTTTCTAAAAAATTCGAATAACTTTTTTAAGTGCATATTTTCAAAAAAACTAGTACTCGTCTTGTTTTTGGTTTAATTTTTCTTCAAAATGTGAACTCCAAGATTAAAATTAGACAAAAACTACCAGAGATTTTTCACTTTTCAAAAAAATCTCATTTATTTTCTTGTTGTATTAAAAAATCTCAAAAATCCAAATTTGAAAAAATTTCATTGAAATAATATGGAAATATATTCTTAGACTATAACCTGATCGTTATGAAACTTTTTGGTAGAAGTGTACCCTTTTTGGAAATTTCGAGTTTGGGTATTTTTATGAAAAAAATTCCTAAAAATTTAAAAATTTACATTTTGAAAAAAAGTCTGAGAAATAGATTAGGGATAGTCGTGAGATATTTTGTGCAAAAATTAAAAAAAAAAACAAAATTCGGATACCAATGTTATAGCTTTTGAAACTTGACTATTTTTCCCAAAAATTCTCAAAGTGCAAAAAAATCATTAAAAAAGTTTAAAAAACTATGTTTCTCATTTTAAATTACTTTAATTATTTTAAAAAATATAGCTGATTTTAGTTAGAAAAAATTTTGGAATTCCAGGGATGTCAACATATCATACCTTGGTTTTAGGAGGGTAAAAAAAATGAAAAAAAAAACCCTAAAAACCAACGAATTTCATTGGTTGGCGCTACACTGTCTCAAAATTTGTTTATTTTGATATCAGTCAAAATTCACTTTACCAAAAGAATAAATATTTGCGCGTTTGTTATAGATTTTTACGTAAATGCTTGGTTAAAATGAACATTTCACCAAAATCACAAAAACTAACAAAAAATCCTAAGTCCAAATAAATAAACGGCAGGTAGTGAAAGCTTAACACAATCTACAAGGGCGTCCGCAGGTTTTTTTCTAGGGGAAGAAAGGCATAAGGGAGTCTAGAATGTACATAAAGAAAATGTAACCTATACAATTCTAATTTCTGAGATTTTTGGAACTTATTTTGTTATCATGATACACCGATTGACACACGCTTGTACACATAAAAAAATTACTGCCCGAAACATTATCAAATTTAATTTTTTTTTTCATGTAATTTCAAAAATGTTTTTCTCAACAAATATTCTTAGTAATTTAGTAGAATAAATAATGTGATGTCTCTTTAAGCCTTAAATAAAATCGCATTAATCACTATTTAGTCCCAAAGTTTTTCTCTTTTTAAATAAGAATACAAAAATTTCAGAATATTTCTTTTTAAAAATTAATAAAACCAGCAAGATTTTCAGACCATTTTTTCCAGTTTTGGAGGCCTATAACTCATAAATCAGTTGCGAGTGGCCTGAAATTTATCAGATTTGGATTTAGGAAGTAAAAATCTATATAATCTGCAAAAATTAAGAATAAGAGTTGTCGTTATTCTTGAAATATTCCCCGCATGGACATTAATTGACTTATTTCTTTTTTCAACATGCATCAGTTCTAGCAGCATGCAAGTTACTAAAGTCGAGTTTGGAAACATACCTATTATATGAATTATTTAAAAAAATTTTAATTGAAAACGTATGAATAAAAATATAAAGAGGTACATGCATACATGGGTTTTTGGCTCCATTCATTTTCCAAACATACTCCAGAACCTCCTTGCAAGGCTCAATTCTAGGTCCTGGATGTAATATAAGCACGTGACGCGAAAATTCCAGAAAAATCTCAAAATTGATGGACGCCTACGAAGAAGTATAAAATTAATGCTTCAAACCGAGTTTCCTTTTTAAATTTAAGTCATAAACAAAATCTTTTAACCGTTAATTAAGAAAGAGTTTTCTAACAAGAATTTGCCATCAGATTCTTTTAAAAATTAGTGCTTGATCTAAAATTAGCCTACTTTATTCAGAATTTCCCAATGTTTTTTCGCTTTTGAATTAAAAGCTTTGCTCTTGTCTGGATCGCTGCTATTTTCTCAAATTGATATGCTACAAGATTACTAGTAATTCTATTAAGTTTACAAAAAATTAAAAAAATTATTCAAATTGGATCATATTTATGAAAGAAAAATGATTTTTTTTTATGCTAACTTTTGGGAAAGCATCTAGTTTCTTAAATTCATTTTACTTTGTTTTCTTCATGTGTTTAATTACTTTAAAACATAAATTTTCTTATCGTCCAAGTTCATATGCGTTATAGGCTTAAATGCCCCTTACCATCTGTCGCTCCGAAGAATAATCTTCGACTAATAGGAATATCATTCCTCAATTTCTCGTACGAATAACTTCGTAATTTCTTCCATTGCATTCGAAGTATTTACTAATGGCTTCGTTTTTTACGATTTAAAATTAATATTAGTAGAATGAATTATTCGTAGAATGTACGAAGTATTAGTTGAGTTTAAAAAATGTACAACCGAAATCTTTCAGCCTGGTTTGTTGAACAATTACCGAATATAAGAAAATGTATGATTGCAAGGTGGCCGTAGTCTACAACCGTAAACAACCGTGGCTCAAACCCCAGCTCAGATAGAATTTGTTTTTCGTTATTAGTAAATGTAAAAAATATATTCGTACAATATACATTTGTTTTTGTACGAATACGAATAAAATTTTTGTAATATGTACCAAACTACGCCCACTCTACGAATACTATTCGTGACTGAAAACTACGAAAAAATTCATAGAATAGACGCAGTTATTAGTAATATTTACACACAAAATTTTTTGAGTGTAAGAATACGTATTGAAAAGTGCCTGTGAAACAAGGGTAAATCGTAACTTATTACTGCGACGGGTACAACATACTATTTAAAAATGCATGCATGGCTTAGCTCAGCTTTATTTATAAATATACCTTAAAAAAATATTTTTGAGTTCTCTTCAAAATTTATTAACATATATGTATAATGAAAATATCGTCATAAAAAATCAAAAAAGTCGTAAGTTACAATAAACTCAAAGTCGACTTTTTTATTGATTATTGGTCCACCATATCAATTTACATTTTCCCGCTAAATTTTACACTCCTACAACTAAAAACGACGTTTTTATTAACAAAGTTCTAAAATCCCTAAGTTTGAGTGTAACTTACAATTACAATTTAGAAAGTTTTTTGACTCTTCCGTAAAATTTTTTAATTGTAGCTTGCAGCTTTTAGATTAAATATGAAAATATTTAATAATTGTCACTGGCTAGTTGGGTGCTTTCCCCCTACCACCCTGCGGACACCCATGACAATATAGAGAAAATTGACAAGTAGCAGCAGTGATAATTAAATTTGTTGGAGTTTTTTAAATATTTTTTACCCTAAAACCAGGTTATGTTGGCATTCCTGGAATTAAAAAATTTTTTCTAACATAAATAATTTATTTATTTTAAAATAATTAAAGTCATTTAATATGAGAAACATAGGTTTTTAGATTTTTGCATGACTTTTTTGATTTATCATAAATCCACATAAAAGCTTTTTGAGAGTCAGCGAGCGAACGATTTAAAGCTTTTGAGAGCGAGAGAATAAGTAAGCGACAATGTGAGCAAATGTGAGCATAATATTGTAAAGCAATAGAAATGATATGTAAAGATTTGATGCACGAAACATCTGAACAAACGATGTAGCTGCCAACAAAATGTAGCAGAAGTTCATTAGGTTTTACTTAAAAAATTTAGGCAATTTTTTTACGAAATTACCCTACGAACATTATATAATTTAAAGTTATTATATTTTTTTTTTTGCATTATCTCTTATCTTTTTGTTATATAATTTCAAGAATATAATATCATAAAGATGACATAATCAAGGTATATTTTGTGTGTTGACTTGGTTTTTTCTTTGCCGTTTTGCTACATTATATTTTTACTGTTATATTATTGTAAGGGCGATTCCATCAGTTGAAGCTTAGCAGCGAATAATGTTGTAAGCAATATTTTTTAAGTGTTTTTTTTGCGGAAAATTTTTTTATTTAACTACTTTTATATATTTTTATTATATTATTGCAAATACATGCTTTACTATATGAAAAGTACTCAGAAATACAATTTTCAATTATTCTTATTTATACTAAAAAACATTTTTTTAAATATTTTTTGAGTAAAAATTCAATATTTTGGACCGTTTTTGAAAAGAAAAAAATAAAAAAAAAATATTCACTGACCTAACGCTACAATTGAAACTAGTTTGTAAAGTGCTTTTATTAAAACTTTGATCAAAAAAATTTGAATTAAATATATTTAAAAATAGCGGATATATTTGCATCGAAAGTCAAATTTTTGATTTTCATGTCGTTTTTTCTCATTCTTGGGAAACGATATTTTATGAAAAAGTCATTGTACCAAAAATTTTTGAAATTCTAAAGATATGTGAATGTTTTTGGTATTAAAATTACTGAAATTTTTTAAATTCAATTTGCGAAAAATTTTTTCAAGAAAGATTCACAATATCAAAGTTTACGTAAGTGAAAATGGGTGGAATGAGCGTGATCAAATCTAAGTATGTACAATCTAATCTAGGATGCACACAATATGTGTACTCAAATTGAGCGAAGTCCGTTAGGCCATTTAGATTTGTATAAATGTCAATTAAACAAACAAACCAGAAAATAAGTTTTATTATTAAAGACTAAATTAATTGTATGTACAATACAATGTAATTTAAATTGTATGAGTATTATAGAACGAATGCAATTCGAAAAGAATTGAAGAACTTTCAAAGATTTTTTCGATTTTTTTATGTTTTGAAAATATGTCCCCAGTTGTGATCCTATAACTTCAAAAGTATTTTTCATATTACAAAATATATACATATTTGCAAATAAAACATTTATATCTTTCATTTAAGCTATCATTTGTATTGATCTAACGATTTTTGTATAAATTTTCTAAATACTACATTTGTGAAAGAGTTTAAAAAATATGGTTAATACTTAAAATTACCTCCTATACAGAACAAATATGCGATATCGAATAGCTTATAATTATATTTCGAAAAACCTCAGAGCTCGGGCGTTGGGCAAGGGGCGTGGCACCTCCTACACCACCCAAATTTGCGATATCAAATTGCTTTGGAGTTATAGGCCGCATAGCCTCGGAATTCGGTATTCGACTACAATTTACACGTTTTTATTTATTTATTTATACCAACGCGAAGATTTCGTTGTTTTGTTTTGATTTATTTTTGACGTATATTTGTTTACGTTATTTCTGTTATTTTACTCATTTCAAAGAGTTTACAGTGTTGCAAATCCTATTTCAACGTTTACAACGTTTTGCGGTTTAGGGATTTTTAAATTTAGCTAAAAACGCTAAGAGCATTGTTTGTAAACAATATCTCTAGTTAAATACATATATGATAATTGGGTTTTTAAAGTCTGAAGAATTTGTTAGTACAAACTCACCAGGTCGACTTTGATGCAGGTAGCTTTGAGTATTTTAACTAAAACCGAAATAAGTAAAATATCCAACTTGCTACAATCATACTTTTTACCTTAATATTTTCATTGAAATATTTTTTTAACAGCAAAGTAAAAATAAAACAAAATTATAAATCAAAGTCATATTTTTGCGCACTTTAATAAGGGGGAAATGTTAAATAAACTGTATACTTTAAACTCTTTCACAAATGTAGTATTCAGAAAATGTCTATAAAAATCGTTCAAATAATCTATTTATATTATACAAATAATCTATTTAAAGCTTAAATAAAAGATATAAATGTCTCATTTGTAGAAACTTATAAAACTTGTAAAATAAATGATTACTATTGGAGTTATTGGATCATAACTGGGGAAATATTTTTCAAAACTCAAAAAAGTCGAAAAATTCTTCTAAAAAAAATTCGAACCAACCTGAAAAAGTCTTAATGATTTTTATTATCTAGAAAAAATACTTAATCGAACTAGCAATGTTTACCACTATTATTAATTTGTTATTCACTTTTAAACAAAAAAAATACAATGAATACAAAATTTTGTTATTCACTACTATTTTATAAATAAAATATTCGCTATTATTTTTTTTTTAATTTTTTATTCATTATATATTTCGTATTCACAACTAATTTTTCATTCACTTTTGAATAATAAATAAAATTAAAAAAATCTTGTTATTCACTTTTGAGTAATGAACCATATTAATAATAAATAAAAATTTAATAATGACTATAAAATTAAATAATAATGAATAACACATGAGTAGCCAGGCAATGAATCGAAAAATAATAATGTACAAAAAATTAATTATTGAAAAATTTTAAATTCGTTTTGAACTATATTCTTTGTAAATAGCATTCTTATGAATAAAAAATAATTAATTATTCTGAAAAATTATTGAAAGTAATTACTAATCAATTTTTTAAATTTCAATGTGAATTAAAAATTTTATTAATAAACAATTTTGAAGTCATTGGATGGATTTGTATGTCGTTATTCAGTTTACCTTAAGATTCTGAATATATATGCAGATTTTACTGCTCTGGCTGAGTAAATCAAAAACAGTCAATATTAATAGCAAGCAGTGAATAAGAAAAATATCCTTCGCACAAAATAAGGAAATCATCATGAAATTAATGCAAACAAACACAAACATTTGTTGCTGTCAAGCAGAGATCACAACTGCTTGGTTCCAACAATACAAAGGAAAAAACAATTACAACATTAACTGCATTATTCTGTATCACGAACATGCACACCAACGATGAGAAAGACACGAGAAGCAAAACAATTTTGTATCGAAGAAAATATTGCTTCTCGTGTCTTTCTCATCGTTGGTGTGCATGTTCGTGATACAGAATAATGCAGTAAATTTCACGACTCTCGCTAGCTATGAGAAACCGTGCAGTGGTGATCTAAGTTGTGAAGCATTGTTGAGTGAAGAGTGAAAGAGCATTGCAGAGAGAAAGTGCATGCAAGGATTGGAATCTTTTCTCTCAAGAAAGCTTTGTCATCGCGCTCACAAAAGCTAACGTATTGACCTGAAAAATATTTGTTACTTTTTAGTGTTCTACGTGGTACATCTTTATACTATATAATCTTTGCTTCTACCTTTCATAATGACCAGGTTATTTAACGGAATCCCACAATTTTTTGTATATGTTTCAAATATAGTTTGAGAAAATATTTTCTCAAAACTTTAATAAAATTTTTTCAAATTTGAATTTTTGCGATTTTTTTAATACAACAGGAAAAAAGTGAGATTTTTCGAAATATTAAAAAATCACAACTCTGTTAGTTTTTGTCTGATTTTCATTTTTGGGATAATTTTTTGAAGAAAAATAAAATAAAAAAACGAGACGCGTACCATGTTCAAAAATATGCACTTAAAAAAGTTATTGGGATTTTTTAGAAAAAAGAGCACTTTCAAATTAAGGTCTCAAGCGGAACGTTAATATATTAATATTTTTTCATAAAAGTTTCAGAATATACTTTTGACATGATAAGAAATAAACGAGGGCACCGCACATATAAAATTTATAAAAAAAAAATTTCGCATACAGGTAAGGGCCACCCTAATGTACATATATGATATTATAATTATTATACATCTATTAATTTTTTTCATAATTTGCATTTTTGTTTGTGTTTAATTTGTAATTTTTTTAATCATATTTTTGTATAGAAAAAAGTTCCTTTAGCTAAATAAAAAAAAAAATTATATCATAAAGTTAAAGCATATAATTTAGTTCGTAAAGTTTTTATATATTATGGATTCGTATAATGTGTGTTTTATGAACACGTGTCTCTTACGCTCGGCTGTGGATTAGTGAAGGTTTAAGTGTTTCTATAGAAACGAGTGTTGCCTGCTCTGTGACCTTTTTAATGTTTGTGATTTGCTTCCTAACATTTATAATGCACTTAATTAAGAGTGTATTTTAAGTTAAGAGTTCACTGTTTTGCCACTGTTGCCACTTAATGCCTAAAATAGACAGTCAGCAGCCAGACGCACGCACCAAGCAACATAATCTCAATCTCTTAATCACGAAAATCATCATAATCGTCATCACAATCATCATTACAATCATCATCATCTTCATCTTCATCATCACCACATCCTCCAACAGTAGCAAAAATAAAATCCTCTATAAATTCCTTCTTTTTCAAATGTGGGCACAAGCCACCCTTAGCTTGAGCTTCAGTTTCATCATAATCATGATTTTATTTTCCGCAACACTTAACAGTTGTTTCTCATTTGTTCGTTCATTTCTATTTTTATTCTTGTTTTTCCCTTCAAGCGAATGAGCGCTAATCGGCTATTGAAAGTTGACAGTTGTTGGCATCTTTTGAAGCAGGGTTGCAAAGCATTAACTTAACTTATCATCAATAAAATCAATAAAAATTAAGTTAGTAACATAAAAATGCCTCATGTGGAAGTTTTTTTCGTTTTTCTTCGATATTTTTTCCCTATCTATCACGAAACTACTTAAAGGAGAAGAAAAAACCAATTAATACCCAATTAAATATTAAACCACCCCTAGTAAAATGATAAAAACCACCCCCATTGTGTGCGTATGTTAAAACAAACAACAAAGAATTAAACCTTAATTAAAATTTTGTCTTGCTACTTTTGCTCAAATGAGTCAAATAAGCCGAAATGAGTTGGCAACTCATTAAAGAGCAGCAATGAACAACAGTATCGTATAGCTAAGATTATTGATTCGTGAATAAATTGATGGGGGAAAAATAAAATAAAAGCGACATAGAAAGACAGTTGAAAGAAAATTAGCGGAAAATAAGCTTCGATAGCAGAAATATTGTTAATTGGGTAGAGTTTGTGGTGACCTTGTGACGTTTTTTGTTTAATTTTAATAAGAACGATGAAGCAATTAAAATTAAGATTCACAGTTACAATCAATTTAGGGTTTGATGTGATATGACTCAGTGACCTGATTGTACCATGTACATTAGGGTGGTCTTAATTTTAGAAATTGTTGAAAAACCGGGTTTTTTGTTCTTTGTTTCTAAATATAATTCCATAATTTTTTTTACAACCACAATAACACAAGTTCGGAGCCTTAAGTTTTCAGAATAGCAATGCAACTGAATGAGCATTACAATAGTTTTTTCATCCCCAACCACCAAAATTTCCCAAAATTATTTTTGGATTAAAGTGCAATTACACTCAGAAATAAAATTTCCAGAAAATCTAGAAGATAGAACCCAATCGTGAGAAAATCGGGCTTCATTTAGCGCCATGGTCGATTTTCTAAAAATGAAGTATATGTTTTTCGTTAAATTGACACGAAAATTATCCAATCATTTACGAACTATTTTGATAAACTGAAGAAACTAAGCCCAGCTGTGTTGAAATCTTATGACAATTGAGTAAGTTTTTCTACCGTTTATTTATCATTGGCTATAACTAAGAGGAACATTTTCTCTTAAGATAAGAAATCTTCTACCATTTATTAGTCATCAGCTAAAACTAAGAGAAACTTTTTCTGTGAACATAAGAAATTTTTCATCAAATCCCTGGAAAAGTTTTAGAATTTTTGCAAAAAAAAAAAAACAAACAACAATTTTTTAAGATTTTAAGCAGCAACCTGTGAGAATTATTATTTTTATATTGACGAAAAACTGCAAACATTATTATTATTAACATTTGATAAAATTGAAAAATTACCATTATCCGGAGACTTGAACCTCGGCCGCGTGAGTGTTAGTTCATCAGCTTATCCATTCGACCATCGCAGTTGTTAAACAATCGTAGCTAAATTTGCTTCATTTCGAATCGTTCTCTTTGTAAGTAATTTTAAAGCATTATTTCTAGAAATATAAAAAAAGCATCCTTAAAATAAATCACAAAGAAAGAAAAACTTACATGAATTTCTATGAAATATCCAAGTATTGTAACTCATATTTCTCCAAATTTAAGAAATCATGCTGTAGAATGTTGCAAAGCGGACTTGATATCAACATAGATTTTCTTCTGCTTTTATACAATTTGTTTTATATTTTAAGTAAACATTTGTCTTCAAAACAAAGAAGCTGTTTTGATAACGTGGCAACGAATTCAAGACGTGAGATCGTTAAATCATGTAAAAATTCTCTTCTTTAAGGAGAAACCTCTATAGAATATAGAAAAACCCATGCTTATGAATTGATGCCACAGTTTGTTCATTTAAGGGAAGTGGAATTTTTTGAGTGTAATGACCTTTCCAAACTTAAAATTCGGTTCAGAAGTGTTTGAAATATATATTTTAGTAAGAATCGATTTTCGATGTTTTTGCCGATTTTTGTAATTTTTGTGCGCTTTGTAACTCTACCAAAAATCACGTCAAACTTTTTTATTCCAAATTAAGTTTTTATTTCCGTCAGTGATTCTTCATGCTTAATTTCACTCAAATCGGAGATGGTTATTTTGTAAGGACGGTACGTTAAAAATGGAAGTGATGTTTAATTTTTTTCTCATAGAAAACTTTTGGGGTTTTCAGCTCAACGCGGCACTTATTAACAGTCCAATTTTTTTAGAAAATATATATATAGGAAAAAAAAATGAAATGGTGCTCAAGAAAAACAAACGATTTTTTTCTCCATACAAATAACGACCAGTTTAATGTACATGCTTAATAATATAAATAATAAGTAAAGATACATTTGTTTTAAAAATCTTAACAAACATATAATAATTATAATATTAAATTACTAATATTCATGAACATGAACACGTGGTAAAGAAAGACCAAATGGTAAAGAAACTGTAATTTTTTTAAATTTTAAATAATTATAATAGGCAAAGGGGGTGAATGAAGCCATCTGTTTTGTACTATTTCACATATTACTAAATGGATTATATATTGTTGTTTATATTTCAAAACAGATTGCTTATATTACATACATAAATACATTATATGGTAAATTTATTTAATTTTCTATTAATATAACCTTAAAAAACACCAATATTTTAAGATACAAGGGCTTTCAATTCCGGGATCCCAAGCAATTTTTTAGTCCCGGAATCCCAGAACTCAAAACTCTAAATCTCGGATTTTATTCACAAGTAAAAAATAATATTTTATTCACATTATGATTTGAACTTTATTTGAATAAAAATTAAAATAAACTTTTATAGAAAAAAAAAAATGATTTATTTTTTTGTTAACTTATTTACGTTTATATTTTTATGTTTATAATAAAGTTAAATATTATGTGATATTTTCAAATATTTTTGATTTTTATTCTGAAATCTTTATTTTCTAATATAATTTTTTTGCGATCTGGTTTAATCAGGTGATGTATGTTTTCCCAATCATAAAAATTAACAAGTTTTTCACCTAGAAATACAAAATAGGATTTCACAATTAGACTTAAACCTTTTCATTAAAACTGTTTTGTATGCATTGATTGCATTAGTAATAATGATTTCATGTTAGTGTTTTCTTATACACTTTTGATTGATTTTGCATATGGGCATTTCCAATTTGGCGTTACGGATGATTTGTACACATAAATATTAAAATAATATAATGTTTAAGTCTATTTTTTAATAATTTTTTTTTATATTTACGTACAATTAGACTTAAACCTTTTCATTAAAACTGTTTTGTATCCATTGATTGCATTAGTAATAATGAATTCATCTTAGTGTTTTCTTATACACTTTTGATTGATTTTGCATATGGGCATTTCCAAACTGGCGTTACGGATGATTTGTACAAATAAATATTAAAATAATATAATGTTTAAGTCTATTTTTTAATAATTTTTTTTTTATATTTACGTAGCACTATATTTAGTAAAAACAATGACAACAATTAACCCTAAGGATCTAAAGATATAAGCAAGAATATGTGTTGGCGTTACTTTACAAAAGACGGAAGTGATTTCTGTCTTGGATTACAAAATTTGAAAAACTCTCTGAATCGGGCAAGCCTTTTTGTAAAAAACTTTTTTTGGAAGATTTTAAAACAACATAAGTTTATTTTCCCAGTGATCAAATTTAACAATCTTTCCTGGTTTTTTTTTATTAGGATTTTTGATCTGACGTTTCGTTACTAAAATTTCCATTGCAGTTTAATTGGGTATTTAAGTAATTAGGTAGTTAAGTAATTAAAAAACAAATTTAAAATATTGCCCTTTCCTTGCCTCAACCATTTTTCATTATCTCTATTCAATGCTTTCCATTTTTACTAAAACAAAAAAAGCTTACTAAACATTTACGAAACTATTACGAAAAATAAAAACAGCGCAGACGATTTGATCATGATGGTTAACGAATTTATGTAGAAAATGCTGAGACTAATAATATTAAAATGTTTCTCTATAGTAATAAAACTCGTTTTCTGTTTGCTTGTTTGTTTGGCCTTTATACAAATCTAACGGCTCAACGGATTTCGCTCAAACTAGGTGCACATATTAAGTCCGTCCCAACTTAAAATGTTGCATACTTAGTTTTTGCCACGCCCCCTCTGAAGTTTTTCAACTAACGGTAATTTTGTTATTATAAAACTTTTTAGTATCGGAGAATTTTGTGTATTTAATTTTAAAATTTTTTTGTTATTTTGACATCAAAAACACTCACATATCTTTAAAATTAGAGTAATTTTC
The DNA here is from genome assembly GCA_963920525.1 of Dichetophora obliterata. Classification (NCBI taxonomy): domain Eukaryota; kingdom Metazoa; phylum Arthropoda; class Insecta; order Diptera; family Sciomyzidae; genus Dichetophora; species Dichetophora obliterata. The sequence continues at coordinate 280,398,432 of OY986435.1, forward strand.
AGTACAACGACTTTTTCATAAAACATCGTTGCCTTAGAATGAGAAAAAAAACGACATGAAAATCAAAGTTTGGTCTTTCGATGCAAATATCTCCGCTTAATATATTAATATATTTCATTCAAATTTTTTTTTGTTCAAAAGTTCAATAAAATTACTTTACAGAAATAGGTTGAACTGTACCGTTAAGTCAGTGTATATATGTTTTATGATTATGTCAAAAAAGGTCCAAAATATTGACTTTTTACTCACAAAATGACTCAAAAATTGTTGTTGTTGTAAAAATGAAATCATTTCAAAATTGCACATCTGGCAACCGTTCATATTTATTTGCAAAAATTCTTCCAGCTAAGCGCAAAAATTATTTTACTGTTTTTGTCATCAAAACAACAAGGGTTGTTTTCCCCTTTGATTTTTTTCGCGAAATTTATTTTTTTCAAAATGTTGTTTTTATATTTTTTACAAAAAAGTCAAGTCCCAAAAATAAATTATGTGAAAAAATTACCCATAAATCTCTTTCCAATCAAAAGTTATGGCTAAAAATCTATTTGTTCATACAAGACTATTAATAGAACTGAGTTTTGTTTTAAAAAACGTCGCCATTTATCTCTAAGAATGCAGATGTGTGGCTAGAGTAATTACGAACATTTTGAATTATATAAAATCTTTTTATAGCAATGTACTTCGTTTTTTGCCTTCCCACCTCCCGCCCCCCATGTCCAGCTCACTTGCTAAATTTTTTGTTGTTTTTGCTTTGCTTCCTAACCCAGCTAATATAAATTTTAGTACAATCATTTTTAGTATAACGAATTTTTCATAAAACATTGATAGCTAATAATGAGAAAAAATTATATAAAAATCAAAGTTTTTACTTTTAATGCCAATATCTCCGCTGTTTTTAATATATTTCATTAAAAATTTTTTTGTTAAAAGTTCAATATATTTTTTAATATAAATCTTTATTTAGATGTTAAAATATCCATATCTCAAGGACGCATTGAGTAGCACCATAATTTTTATATTGTTGAAAAGGTAATTTTGCTAGCTTTAAGATTAAGTTAATATAAAAATTATTTTTAATTTTTAAAATATGTTTTTCATAGCCCTTCTTTGAATTCAATTAGCTCACCGCAAGAGATGGAACCACCAACAACAAAAAATTTCCAAAACTTTTTGGATTAAAGTTCGTTCAATTACTTTTCTAACGGTAGCTTACGAATAAAATTCAACATGTTTTTCATTATTCCAGAATTTAAAAAACATTTAATCAAGAAGTGTATGTTAAAATGTTTATACAATATAAATGACTCTCGAGTAACACCGGGTATATCAGCTAGTAATAAAAAAATAAGTTTTTAATAAGTTTTAATTTTTTCGTCACGGTAGACTTTTTTCTGGAAATGCCCATATTTTAAGTATGATATTTTATTATGATTGATATGATATTTGTTATGTATGATTTTGAAAATCAAAAAAGAAAAAAAAATAATTTGCAATTCTTTGTGCCAAAACGCAGACATTAAGGGAATGAGTTATTAATGGACCCTGCTTTTAATGCAGTTAAATGCCATTCATTTGTAATGGTAGCATTTTGGGATATCAAATTTCAAATCCCGAAATCCCAGGATTAGCTAAAACCTTTGTGGATATAAGGCCTTAGTGGATATATCTACAAATAAAATTAAGCTGCCCAAATTTTTTTTATATTTGTGTAAGGTTCCTTCGCCAAATAAGGCCCAAGCCATAATAAGGCCCGATTTCTAATACGCACATTTATTGCATTCCCTGCAAAATGATTTTTTTGCACGTTTAAACATGTTCATATATGCATCACGATGCAAAAAAAAATTTCTGCGATTGCGCATCTGTGAAGCGAGTGACAGTCAAACGAAGTCAGCGGTAGCGTCAACAACGTGGTTGATGTAATATTGTGCTCGCAGTAAAAGTCTGTTATTCTACGAATTAACTATTGCCTATGCCCAGCTTTGAATTAAAAATCAAGAGAGGTATTTTAACGAAAACAAATAGATTAATTGATCAAATCTAACTGTGGTGTATTCCGAGAAAAACTTGGTTAATGAAATTATATTGAGAGCGCCTAAAAAGGCCCAAACATTTTTTTTCTTTCCGGCTTTCTTTTTCCGATCTCATGTCCACACCTAAATCTACCTGGCAGAAAAAAACTACGAAAAAGAAAGCCCTCAACTATAAAGGTCAGCAAATTACCAACATTTTCTTTAAAAAGCCAGAGTAACTTTATTTTAATTTTCAAAATGAACTTTTGGCAATAAAAGTATTTTTTCGAAAAAGTTTTTATAAAAAAAAGCTATGAATATCATTTATGTTTAGTATCAATGTAAACCAACTCTTGTAATAACAATATGTGTTCTTATTTTATTATTTTCTGACTGCTTTGTTATGTTTCTAAACCATTATAGATTGAGCCTTATTAAGACATGGTGGTCCTAATATGGAAAAAATCAGACCTTTTTAAAACTTTCTGAGCTGGATATATTTTTTACTTTTCATGCTTTATTTTAATGTTTTTGAAAAAAGAATTGAATAAACAAAAATACAAAATTGCAAAAATAAGTGTAAATAAACCGTTTCTCTTCTTTCTAGTAAAAACCTTTAGGTTGGCCTTATTTGGGTAACTTACCTTATATATAGTGGTTATATTGACGAGAGAATGGAACTGAATTTTTACATGTGTCTTGTCGCCCCCACTTTGCGATCATTATTGCAACCCTTTTCATATTGGCTGCTCTTTTAGCTCACTAAAGCCCGTATGATACTTCATTGTGTTGTCCAATTTTTATTCATTGAAAATGAAACTAGAGTAGTTGAAATAGATCTAAAGCTAAAATTCAAGAAGTGTGAGTGTATACGCGTATAGTACGAATTGGAAAAAAAAAATGTGCGACGGTCAGCATTTTCAATGCATTGTTTTTGACGTTTCTCTCAATTTGTTCGTCGTTAATGGTCCAGTTAGCCTCGCATGGCATAGCAGTGCATGGCTTAACAAGCGTCACATCGAAATCTGTTTAGTGGGATTTGTGTGTATCTGATTATGCACAACATGGTAACGCATGGCGATGCTCAGATAAAAACAGAAATGCATCTCTGACTACATAGATAAACATGGAAGATCTATTTCATTTTAATTTCTGTGTATTCTTCTATGTATTTGACGTTTTGGCAAAACAGATGTGAAGTTGTAAAATTGTTTGGCCAAGTGCGGTTAATTTATTAAAATAAATCGTAATATTCTTGTTTTTATTGATTTATTTTGACTACGTGACTATGCATTGCATAATCACCATTTATTTGGCTATGTGCTAGATGCTTATCTGCGTTGCATGCGCTGCTGTGCCATGCGAGGCTAACTGGACTATAAGTCTCGATCAGTTTCGATCAAATATTAAGTGTCAAAAACAAGCTTGAGCTCTTTCTTCCGCAGCCAAGAAGAACAGAGAGATAAAATAGTAACGTTGCGGGGATGTAAAAAATTGGCACAATGCATTTTTTCATCCTTTTCCAACAATATATATATATGTCTAGCCCACGCGCCACTTGTTTTCAGATTTTGAAATTGGACAAAACAATGAAGTATCATACGGGCTTAACTACAACTTCAATATTTTCGTGTGTGTTGTAATTTGAGGAATTGACTTTGTCGGCGCATCACGCTGCAACAGGAAAAAAAAATATCATAGCATTGTTATTGTTTTGTTCGCCACGAAAGGTATCAAGGTTATTGTTATTACAGCTGTGTGTAATTTGATGGCATTTTTACGTTGCTTTCAAAATATGTCGTTGTGTAGGAAAACGTAACGCTTGGGATATATATGAAATCGATTCTAAAGAAGTAAACTCCAAAAACTGGTATTCTTTTCCATGAATTATTGACTTTTCATTTTGAGTCGTTTTGTTCAGAATTGTTTTAAATATTAATGCCCTTTAAAACTTTTCTTTGCAAAACTTTGCAAATTTTGAAAATTTTAACTTGATTGAAGGTTTCTCTATTATGTTATTTGTTGCTTTTTTTCCTAATCTTTGCTTTTTACAAAGTTCTACCAATACCATAATAAGCTTTTTTTACAGTGTACAAGGCTTCATTAAACTAATTATACGACGAGCAGCACAGAAGTAATTATTTTCCAAGTTTGCTCCCTGCTTTAATTAATCCTTTGCACAGAGAAACGGCAGCAACATGGACAACAAAAACAATTAAGTGCTACACTTCCGAAAATTTCAACATTTTCTGCCGCACTTCATTCGTTGAAACTGAATTTCCACTAAATAAAAATAACAAACAAGAGCTTTTTAGCATTGTCTTAATTGAAGTTGTTGCTTTATCCTTATTTTTTTTATATGTTTGTGTGTATCTACTTATTTTACTTTGGGTATCTAACTCTGTGTTTGTGTGTTTCCTTATCCACATTACATTCTTTACGTTTAAAAAGTCATTAAAATTTACATCAACAACTTTATTTCTCATTTAATTTTTGTGCTCCTTGCTTTTGTCATTGTGCCAAACCCATACCAACACATTTCACCACCACCCACAAGCATTTAAAGCCACAACTTTTATTATATTTGGCTTGCTATCTTTCTACTTGTCTCTACCTTTCTCTCTCTCTCTCTCTCTCTCTCTCTCTCTCTATCTCTGTCTTGTCCATTAGTTTATTTTTCGGCTATCTTTCGTTCGTCGTTGACTTTATTGAGTCACTTTTAATTTAATGATGAATGAGAGAGAATGAACGAAAGAATGACTAAATGATTAAATGAATGTTGGATATATTGAAGTACTCTCAGTCGGCAGCCACGGTTTTTGCCTTACAAAGTGAATGATGAGCAGAAAAGGAAGTTATGCTTACGCATGATTTACGAAGTGGTAAAATACCCAGTGGTAAAATTAGTCAGACCTTTCCTTTGTAAAAAAATTTTAAGTGAGGGACACGAAACTGTCGAATCGTGTTTTTTAAAGGTCTGCTTCAGCTGGAAATGTTATTGAATTTTATTGCTAAGCTGTACGTAGAAAAGAACACTTTTTTAAGCAACTTTTACAATTAGCGAGAGGCAAAGCGGTTAAACAAATGCTTATTCTTAACATCACAAATTATTTTTGGATTCAGCATCGCTTAATACATTGGCTTTTCTACAATGTTTTGCATATTTAGCCGCTGAGTTTTGTACAAAAAATAAATTCACAAAACGTAAGTTATCTCTCTTAAGGCTGATAGTATCCTGGGTACTAGTCATTTATACAACTTGCCGGTCGGTGTCACATAATATTCTGTATACACAAAATTATCGATTACTTAATGCGTTATGTTGATTAATTACTAATCGCGAGAAAGCATATGAAATATTTTGCTATCCGCAAGTAGAGCATGCTTGACAATCTCGTTTGTAGACAATTTTTCGATGAGTAATGGAGAATTGAAAGTGGAGGCAGCCTAGCGGGTAGAGTGCGTGGCCTCTAAGCTAAGGAACCGTTGTAGCCCAGGTTAAGTTCCCAGCTGAGACAGAATGTTTTTTCAATTACATTAATATTTCTATTCTATTCTAGACAATGGCAAACCTCAGAGACTTAAAACTGTCATGTAAAGCTTCTTGAGGACATAAGCCGTTCGCAGTCGGCTAGAACTCGTAGGTCTTGTTTTCGATCTGTTGTGTTCAAACATTTAATAAAACGCACAACACAAATGATCCATAGAAGTTAGATGAAAGTCCTTTGTAGGGCTGAAATGGCCAATTTATTTTTATTCTAATGAAGAATCGATAGGATATTTTATTTTTATTATTCTTGCAAAGCGCGAGTTTGTTTATAAAAGTTTTTGTGTAAATTTCGTAATTGTTCTTACCTGACCTAAAAGCTCAATAAACGATTTTAAACTATCAAACAACTAGAATTTGTATTTAAAATCAAGAATGATTTAAACTATCAAACATTTAGAATTCGTATATAAATCATAGAAAATCAACATAATAAATAACAAGGTCATATAGAAAACATTCAAATTGCAGTATTTTTAAATTTTCGGACAATATTTCAGACACTTATAAGTTAAGAACTACTTTAAGCACGATAATGAAATTTGGCGTATTGATTTTTCGGACTGTCATGAATCTTTTTATACTAGATTTATTCCAATAATACGCACAGTTCTCATTAATTCGTAAATTCAAGTCCGTAATTTGTCGTTCAGCCAAATTGTTTTCTTTATTGCCAGTATAAACCTTTTTCTTTATTGCCAGTATAAATTCTTTAGAACGAAATCATGAAATTATGTTAATCTAAGCTCAAAAAAGCTGAAGGATTCCGTGGATTTTCGATCAAATCAATATTTGCCCCGAAAATCGATCAACAATTCGATGCCGCTTAAAATGCAAAGTACTGTAGAATATTTTATTATTAATACAAAAAATCACAGTTTTAGAACTGGAGTGAGTCGAATTTTCCTTGTCATAAATTTCCCTTGACAAAATTCACCCTCACAAAATTGCAATTTTCAAAAGAAACCCTATTCAAATTTGCCCTTTTTTAAAGTAATCTCTTACAAAAATCAGCTTTACGAAATTGTGTCTTTGTAATTTGTATTTCAATGCCTAATTTTCTTTTCTTGTGAATTTTATAAGGATAAATTATGTGAAGGGGAGAAATTTTGTAAGGAAAAATTATGTGAAGGATCCGAAATCCCGGTATCTTGAGCTAATTTCTAGTCCCCTTATTCCGGGACTTCAAACCCTAATTCTCGGGATTTTTTCACAAGAAAATATAAAATTTTAAACAGCAATAAATGCAATTTAAAGATGTTTTTTAACGAAATCACCTTGTCCTTTTTTTATCTATCTATACACTTTGAAAGACTATTTTTTAGTTTATTTTGATTGTGATCTTAAAAGACTTTTCACTAGGCTGTTCCACTTTCATTAAATTGTGAAAGTATCAATAATTTTATTACTATAATATAGTTTTTTACTATGAACATAATATTTTATTCACTTCATACTTTCTACTAACTGCAAATTAATTTATTTGAATAAGAAGTTTGTTTGTTTGTTTTGTTTAATATTAACGTTTATATATTTGTGATAATAATAAAGTGAAATATTATTTGATATTTTTAAATATTTTTTGTTTTCACTCTGAAAAAAATGTTGAACTTTGCTGAAATACAACGTTTAACGTCAAAACGTTTTTTATCAATTTATTATATATTTTAAATATTTAAAAATTAATCAAATGTTTTTAATTAAGGACAGTAAAGATTATGATTTTTATTAAAAAACCATCATACCATACGGATATAATTATTTTGCATGAATCAAGCAAATCTTTTGCTTAAAATCAAATCAGCAAAACTTTGCTCAATCACGGTGTGATTTTAGAAAAAAAATGCTAAATTGAAATCACTTCTCATGTATTTAAAAAAAAAAAACAAAATTTTGATTAAATTCAAGCAAAATTTTGCTAGGTTATTATAAAATGGAAAAACAAATTTCTATTTAATTCCAGTTAATATTTGCTAAGTTATTATAAGCTCAAATAGCTAATTTTTACTAATTTCATGCAAATACTTGCTAAGCTATTATAAACTCAAATAGCAAATTTTTACTAAATTCAAGCAAATTTCCTCTAAACACACGAGCATACGTTTATTCTTAATGAAGAAAATTAGACGACGATTAGTTAACAACTGCGATGGTCGAATGGATAAGCCCATGCACTTACACTCACGCAGCTCTGGTTCAAGTCTCCGGATATAGGGTTTTTGTTCAATTTAATTTAATGCTAATAATTAATTCATTTCAAAAATATGCAAGATTACAGCAAAAACTTATTAAAATTTGCTATTCCAATTTATAATAAGTTAGCAAATATTTGCTTGAATTAAGTAGAAATTTTGCTTTTGCAGTTTATAATAACTTAGCAAAATTTTGATTAAATTCAAGCATGGAATAGCAAATTTTGATCAGTTTTTACTGAAATCTAGCATAATTTTGAGGTGGCTGAGATTTAAGCGCAAGTTTTGCTTAACCACAATACACATTTAGCAAACAGTTTTCTACGTGCATAATCGTTATTTTCTGATTTAATTTTTTTTTCGGTCTGATTTAATCAGGTGACGTTATTTTTTTCAATTATATATTTGCAAGTGTTTCCCTAAAAATACAAAATGAGATTACAGAATTCGACTTTATCATTCAACTATTGTTGAATTCTTTCCTTATATTCTTCTTTGTATATTACAACTGTATTGTAACCCTGCATTAGTAGTTATGATTTCGTTTCGGTGTTGTCTTAGAAACTTTTGAGTATTTGAATATTTTAAGTATAGATAAATAACGATAACATTTGAAATTCTATTTTAAAAACCAAAAAAGAAAGCAAAATAATAGGTATGCAATTTTTTTTTGCCAAAACGCAGACGTTTTTTTAAATCATTATTATAATAAATCATTACGTTAAAATGCTGGTATTTTGGGATCCCGAAAAATCCCCGGATCCGGTATCACGAATTTAAAATTCCGAAATCCCGGTATTGGCTAATTCCTTCGGAATAAAAAGCCCTAGTGAAGGACAACTTTAAAACAGGAAAATTTTGTCAGGAAAACTTAAAATAATTTTTGAGATATGATACAATATTTTCAATCGCCCCTGCTCCGACAGTGCTATTCACTTCAAGCGTCCGATCACCGTGCCCGCTTAAACAAATTACGACAGGTGTGCCCAGAGAATGTGCGCAGATTTAAAACATTAAAAAACTGCCGAGGCGATTAAACATTTTTTATCATTTCTCAAAGCTATTCAAGCTACCATTCTGAAATTTCGTATTGGCTTTGTATATGCTTTTGTTAAAATCTTAGTGGTGGAATGAATCATTTTGAGAATATATCTTTGAAGAAAAATGTAATTTGTTTTTACAAATTGGTGATACGTGCGAATACTTTGTTTGATTAAATAAAATTTTAATTTACATGCAAAGTACGAAGGATCGTGTGACTTTTTTCTTGGGTGTGACTTTTTTTCTTAAATATAGTTGGTAAAAAAAAAAATTTAGAAAGCTTTATTTTTTGTACATTGATACTTTCAGCCTAACCAAAAAACATTTTAAGGTCGACTCTAAATTTAGTGTCAGCTTTTTGACAGCAAGTTCTATAGAAATAATGTCAGAAAAACTCATACTAAATTTAGAGTCGATATTTAAATGTTTTTTGGTTAGGCTGTTTGAAAATTCAAAAGTCGGACATCTCGCATATAATATTGAAATAGAAAAATACGTGTCTAATTATATTGCATTAGCAGTAGAAAAAAATATTTTTAGCAAACCTGTTTGAAGGGTAAATATTGTATAGAATGACCCATAGATTTTTCATGTTACGCTTTTCTCTTTTGTGCTTTAAGTTTTCGCTTATAGTATATTTATTCACTTACATTACTGATTACAATGAGATGTGCTAAAATTTAAAAGTTATTGTATGTTGGAGACTACAGAGTACTATGACTCAAAAAAGTTTAGGCACAAAACCATTAAAAATGTTAACTTGTTAGTAAAATTTTTTCCACTTCACTTACAGAAGAAAGTAGTATGAGCACTTAAAAAAATATACTTTTTCCTATGTATTTACAGCAAAATATAATTGAATTCCCCTTTTTATATCAGAATAAATGTTATAAAACCTAAAACAGACATGATTTCGAAATTAAAAGAGTTAAGGTGCAAGTGAAAAATAATATTGTTTCATCATCAAAGTGAGTATATTTTGATCAGGCGTTATTTTTGACCATTCGGTGCGAACGGCTTCCTTGAGAGTATTCTTGACGTTATGTGATGATGTAGAATTTTTTTCTCCAGCAAGAACCAAATATGCTCAATGGGGTTCGTATCAGGTGATTGCGGCGGAGGGTTTCAAACTGCTTACAGTGATACATTAGTTATTCCTGCACAAGATAAGACGAATGTTTTGGGTAGTGTTGAAATAAATATTGTTTCCCAGCTAACCCCAAATTTTTAACACTGTGTGCCAAATTTACTTTTAAAATACTCAAATTAAGTTGCTTATCTATTTTCTCATAAATAAAAACAAAACTCTCAGCTCCAGATGTCATCACAAACCCCTAAACTATAACATTGCCGCCACAGAGTTTCACTGTGCGAATTCTTTTTTTTTCCAGCAAGTCTTGGTTGGTTTTCTCCATATTTTTTGGCCGCCATCCGAGCCAAATAATATGTATTTGAATTCACCACTAAATATAACGCAATTGAAAATTAAATTTTGCTCATTTATGTGGAGTTTTACGAACTCCAACCTCTTTTTCTTGTTTGTTGCTGAAATAAACGGCTTGCGTCGAGGAACTCGTCCATGATATCCAGCTGTATTTAGTATATTTACAATTTTTTGAGCATCAACGTTTTCTTAAACCTTTCCTGCATATCAAGGCATAGTTGGAGTGCAGAAATCTTTAGATTTTGAGCAAAAAAAAAAAAAAAAAAACTGCAGCCACTACAATTCGCTTCTGGCGTGGCGTAAATGTTTTTGGGAGCCCGGATCGGGTCTTATGCTCTACTTTACCAGTATTTACATTATGGCTTATGATCTTACGCGTACTTGAATATTACCACTGTACTTTTATACCGATTACGCGATACGACATTTTCTATACGTAAAGATTTATTATTAATGACGAACGTAAACCAAAATTTCGGTTTCGCTGTCCTATTGCTCAATAAATCATGAAATTAAGATAAATTCAAACTTAAATCAATTGACATTTGGATGATAGTGCAGTAATTATGTGCAGAGAAAAGGAAAAAAGTCAAAGAAAACTAAAATAAAACCGATATATTTGCAAAAACATGGTAGACACACAGCATGTACCTAAACTTTTTTGATTTAAAAATCATGTCTTTTTTAGTTTTTCTAAAATTTGTAAAAATCTTACTATTGCTCATACTATTTTTTCTGTAAGTGAAGTAGAAAAAATTTTACTAACAAACTAACATTTTTAATAGCTTTGTGCATTTAACTTTTTTGTTTCACTGTACATTCGCATCAATTTGTAATTTCGTACTCTATTTACCACTGGGTACTCCCTTTGTGTGTTGTTGCATTAGTTATTATGTCGTAATTAATGAGAGGTCGTTTTAGAAGCTATCCATAATATTCTTGCATGTTGTTGTCCTTCAAAGGCTAAGTGCAGTGTTTTTGGTGGTTTTAAAAATATAATTAATTAGTTTGTGTAAAGTTAAAAGTTTTTGACTTTTATTTTAATTAGTACCAAGCCACAAGTTGTGACCGAACTGTGATTACAGTTTAAAACCATGAGGCTTTTTTTTAATAATTTGCTGAATATTGAACGACATTCGACTAAATGAATGTCGTTTTTTGCATTATATAGTTAAAAATAATCAGTTATGAAGACTTCATAGTGAAGTTGTGTTTATCTGTTCGTAATCAAAATAAATCATTACATTGTCGTCAATTTTTTTTAAAGGTTTTTTGCATAGTTTTGTGTTATTTACTTTGTATGCCCCATGCGTATTGCGTCAGGGGCATTATAACTTCGTCGCTGTGCTTGCTATGCCCACAATTCCTTAAAATTTAACAAATAAGTTTGAATTTTTACTATGCTCTAAATTTGGAATTCAACAAAATAAAATTAAATTTTCGCCATTCAAAGCAAAACCTTTATGAATTCCATTAAAATTTATGTATTTACTTCATACTTTACAAAAAAGCTTTGATAACACAGCTGAACACTGATTTTGTTGCCCAGAATACTGGAGTTACTTCTATATAATTGGAGGATGTTAAATTCATTTGCGTTCTTAGTTTTTTTTAGATTGGCTCATGTTTTGAGAAAATTGCGTTTTGATTGATTTTAGGAGTTTTTCATGGTTTTTTTAACATTAAAAAAATAAAACCAACTTTAAGGTGAGTTTGGAAAAAATTTGTATGCACTTCATCAACCCCTACTTAAAAAACTTTTTTGACATCTTAACATTGCTAATCCCTTTTGTAATTTTCTAGATATTAGCTTGGGAACGTACTGTTTCATATTTTTACTGTACAAATAATTTTTATTTATGTCGCGTCGTTTCGAATTTAATAAAAAATACTTTCTTATTTATTAATAAAATTTAATAAAATTTTAATAAAGAAAAATATTGAGTTTTTATTTGAAAACCCAACAATTGGTGACCCGACATGCCTATAACACATTCTCCATGCCTCACCGATGCAAGAAATAACGATTACACACTGCGCGAAGAGTTCAACGACACTATGCGGGACCACCCTCTTCCTACCACTCATGAATCTAGTCCACTTGGTCGGAATGTACTACATCTGCAAGCAAAACTCCAGCTTGACCGAATTAAGCGCCTGGAACTACCACCATTTTGGAACCAAAAGGTACATTTTTGGTTTTCATCAGTGGAAACTTAGTTCCAAACCAAAAGGATTTCGTCTGACTCTACAAAATATTACGCTGTAATCGCTCATCTGGATCAAGAAACGCTATCGGTTATTGAGCATATCGTCGCAAATCCTCCTCCCAATGACAAGTATGGAAAAATTAGGGAAGCTTTACTTTTTACGTTTGTATTTATTGAAATCAAAAATTTAATTAATTTATAATTTTTCAATAATGACTTAAAATAAAACATATTTGAATATTTAAAAATATTTAAATAGTCGAACAGGTACATTATATAAACAAGTACACTACAATTCGGCCAATCTGACACACAAATTGACCTCAATTTGAAAAATTTAAAGAGAATCATAATATTATTTTACATCAAATTATTTACATATACCTATATAAGAAGCATTGGATTATTCACTATTTTTATTTGGTTTAAGCCACATTCGAGTACGCGAAGCTTCAACTATACCATCATAAGGCAACTGTGTAAGTTGGCAGTTATCAATATCTCTAATCACATACCTGTCATGAGGTAGAACTTTATAGATAATATAGGAACCGCAATATTTGGGTATCAATTTTTTGTTTGTTCCAACCACTGTATCTACATTTCGTATGACAACAAAATCTCCCTCTGAATATGTTTTTGCAGGTGTACTGTGTTCAAGGAAATACTTTGAGCTATACTCCTGTGAATTTTTTATAGCGTTAGAAGCAAATGTTCGAATAACATTTAAATCGCATCTTTCTTTTATACCACATTTTTCTTCCAAATATTCCGTTAATTGGTCAACTTTTTCACCTCTTTGCTCAACACCAAATAATAATTTACTTGGTGTTTGTTTGGCTGTTGAATGAACAGCATTATTCAAACTATACTCAACCTGGCTCTTCACTTATTTTGCTAAGCATTGCCTTTATAACTTTGTTCACTCTTTCAACTTGCCTGTTCGCCTGCGGTGATGCAACTGCAATTCTTATATGAGAGACATTTTGATTAAGTAAATAATTACTAAAATCGAATGACATAAAGCAAGCTACTCGATAGCTGCTTGGAGGTAAGTGACGGCAAAGGGCCAAAGTGGTCTAAGTGTATTGTATGAAATGGTACTGGTTCTTTAGGGATAGGACAAATATTATCTTCATTGACGCTCGTTGGAGCACTACACATGATGCAACGAATGCAATTTTTGACGAACTTGTCAACTTTTTCTTTCATTTTTGGGAACAAATAATTTTTTTTACTGATCACATGTTTTTTCAACACCTAAGTGTGCAATTTTTTCATGTATTAATCTAATTACATTTACTTCCATTTCCTGAGGTACATACAGCTGAAGTTGATTTGATGTACTTCTTTTAAATATTAAACCAGCAACTAACTCATAACCTATAACTGGCCCAGTTTCTAATCTTACACGCAATGTCTTAATTACTTCATCTCGGTTTTGAGTAATTTGAATATGAAAATCTGTTTCGTCCTCGTCGAGAACACAAACTGTTTCGCAAATACTTTTTAACTTCCTTTTTTATGACTTCGCTTGTACAAATGATGTTAAAGATTCTGCAGTATCAGCAGTCCCTGCTTTTGAACATCAAGTGCATCTACGTAACCTATACTCACACCAACACGATGCTGAATTGCATAATTATAGTTCGTTAACTCTAACGCCCATCTAGCTATTCTTGGATTAAGATGTTCCTTACTTAATGTCATAGTTATAGAATTGCAGTCAGTTACTATTTTGAATGGTATTCCCTCCAAATATACCCTAAATCTACGTAAAGCATATATAATTGAAAGGATTTCTAACTCAAAACTATAATAACGCATTTCTGTTGGAGATGTAGCCTTTGAATAATAAGCTACTGGATGTAATTTTTCATCAGACTGTCGCTGCAAGAGAGCTGCACCTCCCAAGCAATCGATACCGTCTTCAATGAGCGGTAGTGGATAATTATCCCTGATAGTTAACCTGTTCAATGGGCGGTAATCAACGCACTTACGGATTTCACCTGATTGTTTGTTTTACCAGTACAATACCACATGCATACGGTGAGTCGCTTGGCCTGATTATGTTCTTTGATAACAGATCATCAGTAATTTTTCGTAACTCACCTCGCTCATAGTAAGACAGTCGACGAGGCAAAGAGTGAAAAGGCACATCACTCGTCAATCGAATATGCATTTCATAAGCGTACGGTACAGATTTAATATCGTTTTCACGGAAGTAGTTGTCTTGGACAGCTTTTTCAAGAAGTTTAAAAAGTTCTTTATTAAGATTTGGATTAACATCTACTTCAATATTCCGTACAGCTGCATTAACATACAAAATCTGTTTCATGAAGACATCAAAATCATAAAAATCGTTTAAATCAATATCCTCTTCTAACAGTATCTCTGTTTCATCGACATTGTCCAAAACAACAGGACAATGGTTACCCTCCATATTAACCTGATTTGAATGATCCTCTACTTTTCGGATAGTGTTCAAATTAGGCGCCATGAAACATGATTGTTTATTATCAACAAATTTATTATGTGTATTGTTATAGTAACAAGAGGCTTCAAATGATTTAGTTATTTAAAATAAATGAATATCGAATTTATTCAAAAAGTTACGACCAAGAATTAGTGGAATAGTTATTGTTTCATCTGGTACAATATTCAAAATGACTCTTTCACATCGTTTTCTAAATTTTATGATAACTTCAATAGTTCCATAAGTCATCAGAGAACATTTACTCAGACCAGAATATTCAGATTTAACTGCAGTTTTATCAACATTAAATGGCACCTCAGACTTGCGTATGAAATTAGTTGGACTGCCAGTATCAAAAAGACATAAACACTTAATAAATTGTTTGCGCTTAATTTGATCAAAATCATAGGGAACACTTACCGAATTAAAAGCATCTAGAATTTTAAGTCTATCATTATTATCTTCATCATTGCAAGTCTTTTCATCGTTTTTATTTGTAATAGCAGCTGCAGTTGAATTGACAAGTGATAAGTTCTTTTTTGGATAAATACAGTTACGCTGTTCATGGCCGATCCTCCAACATCGAAAACAGCTACCATCTGGTCTGACCTCAAACGGACAATTTCTCTTTATATGACCTTTTTGCATGCAGTTATAACACCGGATATCAGTTTGATCGGACTTAGCGTTACCCATTTTAGACACTTTCGTAGAAATACCAGCGATATGGTGAATTGGACGCTGTGTACGTCGTTTTTCGTACAAATCCAACGATTCTTTGAACTGTGGCATTGTTCGGGCATTCAGCAGGAGAAAAGCTTCAGGTGAATTATCTTGAATTCCATCGATGATAAGACCAATCAATTTGAATTCGTCAACATAGTCACAACGAGCAGTGATATTTTCCATCTCGATTACGTAACGGCGAATGCTTTCTTTTTTATTCCATTTGTGATTGGATAGGATATGGTATGTCTCCTGACGACTAACTACTCGACCGAATTCTTTAAGTAATAAGGCGTTGAGATCTTGATAGTTCAATACATCCATACTGAGAAGTAGTTTAGCTGTGCCAGCAAGGGAATTACATAAAGAAGTGTAGCGAAAGATTTCATCGGCAGCGACCATTTCCATAATCCGTTCGAAGCTGCGGAAAAAAATCATTAACACTATATGTTGTGTCATCTCCAGTAAACTTTATTATCGAATGTCCGATGTCTCGAAATGTTACACGACTTGTAGTAGCAGAAAAGGGTACTGATGTTTGAGCAGATCTGAAGTCACGCTGAGATGCTTGCGAATTGTTATGTTCCAACTCCGCGATTGTCTGATTTAACATCAAAAGCTCTCTTTTTTTTTGCAATAGCCAACTTTCGATCTAACTCTGCCTCTTCTTCAATATCTTCTTGGCAAGCATTTACAATTGCATCAGGATCAACATTAGTTTGCCTCATATGATTTTGATTACTAGCTCCTCCTTGATATACCACAGTAGCGCTGGCTGCTTTAATTGAATCAGGTATAACATTATCATTACAAATATTGGCATCTTCACAATTTCTCATTTCATCGCTATGAGGTCCTTCAGGAGTATCACCATCGGCATTAGCGATCGATTCTTCGTACAATTCCCGCAAACGGGCAACACTAGCGCCCACTGGTGCATCTATGCCAGCGCAACGCTGTGCATCTAACAATTGCTGTTTCGACAAACGACTTGCGAATCTAAATGTTTGCGAAGTTTATTTCAATAAATTGACCACACGACAAAATTAAAAGTTCAATTAATGAGTACAACCCCACATCTGAGATCTTGCGTGTGTATGTATTGAAATCAAAAATTTAATTAATTTATAATTTTTCAATAATGACTTAAAATAAAACATATTTGAATATTTAAAAATATTTAAATAGTCGAACAAGTACATTATATAAACAAGTACACTACAATTTAACCATTTTTGCATATCGCAGGAACGACGATTTAAAATCTTGGTATCAGGATTTGAGCTAAGAGACAAACGTTCATCAGAACTTCTCCCAGAGATGCATCGCCTTGGTGGCCAACATCTTGATGAAACCTTGTCTAGGACTCTCTGGCTTGATCGACTTCTCCAACATGTCCAAGTCGCACTTGTTTCAAAATAGCAATCTGGCACAGTTTGCCGAAAAAATCGTTAAAATTCAACGTCAAACCTAAATTGGTGCGTAAGCGTCAATTATCTGTCAAAATTAGTTCATGCACATACATTATGTATGAAGCCTAGCGAAATACGCAACGCACTAACGTAACTCGATTCGAAAGTTGACTGCGACAAAGAGAACGAAAAGAAAAACAAGAACAAATGCAATGATTGTTGAAGTTCACGCAGCGTTCAGTTTTGGTAGCGTTTGGAAACGCAACGCAAGGCGCACCAATTTAGGTTGAACTGTTAGCTGTAGCACGTTCTTATAGCATAAAGCATTTAATAATTTTTAATTTCCGCTAATCAGAGGCATTGTTGTTTACAACATATCACAAAATGTAGAATGCGATTGTGTCAATTTTGAAATTAAATATGTAAAGGAGTGCTCACACTTTAAATGTGCTATCTTTTTAGAGTTATCATATATCTTTCACTTCAAAAGGAAACTGTGAATACCCTAATTGTGCGAAATTGAATCAGAGAGAGAGAGAGAGTGAGAGAGAGAGAGAGAGAGAGAGAGAAAGAGAAAGTCTAGTTTGTTAAAAGTATCAAATGCGAACGGACCCTGAACTTCTTCCACATGGAGCGGAACTCTGGAAGCGTTATGTTCCGTGCTCTGCTCGCTACATTGGATTGCCAGATTGGTTATAATAAAAAAACAATGCCTCTATGCAAATAGCAATTGCAGTAAGCGATACCAAGGTACATGTATGAAAATTTAGTGGATCAGCATCCTCGACTACCTGGGTCTCGCTTAGTACCACGATTTGAGGCAATGTAGAGCAGAGTAAGCATAAACTAAGAAAACTTAAAAGAAAACTCTTCATAAGTATTGATTTTCATATTCATTAAGTTACTTTGGTTTCGACGATATAATCGTAAACGCTTGCTGCTTATTTTTCATAACTTGAATATGATAAAAATGTAAACTTGGAAAAACTAAATTGTTTGAAAAATCTAATTAACAGTTAGTATTAAGTAGTTGCCATCCATCAAAAGCCTTTAAACTAGTTCAGCCTTAATAAGTTGGATTCAAGCGATATTGCTACAGTTGTTGTTATTGCTGTGGTGGTTGTAACTCTAATGCGGAATCCGATTTGTGTAGACTAATTAGTTTAAAAATCAAAACTAGTTGCTTGTTGCGAATTCAATTCCAAGTCCAACTCCATTAAAAGAGATGAAAAATGCAAAAGTGGTATTAAATCAATTTGCATTAGCATACAAACAAGTAAACAGCGACAACAATAACAACAACACCAATAACAAGAACCAGAACAGCTCTATTAAGCCACTCAAAAAAGATATGTATCTGTACAACATGTATCTTGTGTATGCTATAATTGCCAACCCACCCCAAGTCAGCCTCAAAAGGGGGCGTAGAGTGCAAGTGGCAAACAAATAGCAGCAACGCACACAAATAAGCATTAACGCAACACATACGAATCGTATGTGTTTCGAATGCATCGCATCGGCAACCAAAGCACGCACGCATGCTTCAATTTAATCCACTAAATCCGCTATTTGCAATTAAAATTCGCTGAACGCCTTAATTGAGATGCTGTCGTTACTGTCTGACCGTCTGTTCTTAAAACCACAGCCTACCTTTTCCCCCACCTTCCCGGTCGCGGTCCATCAACATCATCATCTCCAACTTTGCGCATGTTAATCTTTGCATTTAATTAATAATAATTATTGCCATCGAATATGCAGTTTCCGTCCGCCTTTCCACTTGCTCACTCGACTGTTGTCTCTGTCTCTGTCGTCGATTTACTTGAGTGCAAATATATTATTTTTTAATTTTTTTCTAGTTTTTGCCTGCATTAAGCACTTGATGTTCTTTGGTTAGCTTTAAATGGTTTCATTAGCGTTGCTACCAGATAGCATTCTCCAACCACCTTTCCACTTGACAGAGTAAAAAAAAAAAATTTAAAACAGCTTCCGCGCTCTTAAGATATCGTATGATATAATTAGCTTTCATAAACAGTGACAACATTTCAGAGTTGTACAGAAAATATATAGAAAAAATGTCTTTCTTAGATTTTGCTTTGATGATAGTTTTTATACCCCGCTATCTTAAAGTTTTTCGAGCACTAAAAAAATTTCGAAATAAAATGACAACTACAAATTCGTAAAAAAATTACAGAGATTATAAGTAAATCCAAGATAAAAGTGAGAGGTGAACTCACCAAATCCTCATTATATTAACATTAATTCCCAAGGATTAGAAAACATTAGCAAAATAAATATTTAAAAATGTGCGTGACAATTGTAGAATGTTAGCTAAAAAAAGAAAATAAATTGTCATGCTTGAAAATGTCAAAAACTTCAAAGCCTTAGCTAAAAAAAAAAAAAAGAAATTCGAAAAATTTTTTGGCAGAAAGTGAATTGCATGTTTTGCGAGTTGAGTTTTGAGATAAAATACTGAGTAATCATAATATTTCTTGACATAGGTGAATGAAAACTCAAAATGCTTTAGTATTATCACCGATCGGATTTCTAACTGATGTTGAAGACGGCATTTTTAGTTTTCCATGAAGATAATGAAGATATTTTTGAAACTGTCGACTTTGTGAAAAAGAAAGTGAAACTATTTGTTTTAATTAAAACAATGCGATAGCATTTGCGAAATTTTTCATCGAGTGAATATGTAATTTTAAGATTTGCATCCTCAATGACAATATTATTGTGTTGTCTTTTTTTTTGTTGATTTTCTATGATTTAAATACAAATTTTAGATGTTTAATAGTTTAAATAATTCTTGATTTTAAATACAAATTCTAGTTGTTTGATAGTTTAAAATCGTTTATTGAGATTTAGGTCAAATTAGAACAATTAATTAGGTTAGGTTAGGTTAATCCGGATGCCTTCGTGAAGGCTCACATAGACCAATTCTTGTCCTTAGTGGTACCGGTAGCGAACAAAAGGAACCTTTGTGTTTATTTGAAGTCTTTTAAGATTTGCGTTGAATTCGCAAACCTTAGGAGGGATTCCAAAGATACTTTGGTTACATCTTTAAGCGATGGGAACGTCGATGAGCCTAGGTATTTTAGTCTCGATCTAAGTAGGGCGGGGCATGTGCATAGTAGGTGCTCCATGGTCTCCACTGTGACCGGTGCCTTGCACTTTCTGCAGTTGTCATCCGTGGTGATGCCAAGCTTCCTCGCGTGGGCTGCCGTCATGCAGTAACCAGTGAGCATGCCCACAAGTGTCCTGCAATCTTTGCACAGGCGTGCCAAGATGAACAGAGTTCGTTTTTCACATTGTGCATTGCACATGATTTTCAAGATTTTGCACGATGTCGTATCTCTCTATCTACGATTCACTGCTTGTGTGGCTCTTCTTTCGAGGTTCCTGTACAACTCTTGTAGTGGAGTAAGTACATGTTCTGCGAGTTCTGATTCCAGCCCGGCGCCTTCCTTTGCTAAACCATCTGCCATCTCGTTTCCCTCAATGCTCTGGTGGCTAGGGACCCAGTAGATGCGCACTCTCTTCTAAGCGCGCGCATAGTGCATCTAGTGCATCTCTGCCAGCCATGACACTTTTGGACTTGATGCTAGCGGAGCGCATGGATTTGATCGCCGCTTGACTGTCAACAAAAATGTTGATGTAAGAGTGTTGTGTGTCCATGCTGAGGGCTATCTCAGCAGCCTTTCTTATGGCAAATATTTCCGCCTGGAAGACACTGCAGTGGTTCGGCAGTTTATATGGCTGCCTTATATTAGGCTCTGCACAATACACAGCCGCACCTACCCCCGTAGGCATTTTGGAGCCGTCTGTAAATATGTTGACAGCCTGCTTGTTCTATAGCTTTGCACCAGTTCTATACCTTTGCTTTGGAATTGACTATCTTGCGAGGTACCATGTAGTCCGTGCTACTAAGTAGATCCTTTCCGATTGTACAATGTAAAAAATGTTGAATGCACATGTTGCCTGCCGCCATAAGGCGTTGTGCCGTTTTTCCGGCTATTAGTTTTGCGTGTATGTCCGGGGGGCCATACTTAGAATGGTTTCAAGCGCTTTAGTTTCAGTTGAGTTCAGTGCCTCCGTGATGCATAGCGCTGCCTGCCGCTGAGTTTTCTCCAAGTGCCTGAGGAATGTTGATTTGTTCACAGCCGGCCACCACACAATAATCCCATAGAGTAGAATAGGACGCACTACCGTTACATAGATTCAGTGCATCAGAAAGGGTGAGAGACCCCAGGTACTGCCTAGCATCTTCTTGGATGTGTATAGCGCAATGGTGGATTTCTTCACCCTTTCTTCTACGTTGCTTTTCCATAACAGCTTGCTGTCCAGGACGACTCCTAGATATTTTGTGTGAGTTTTCGGTATGAGACGTATATCGTTCAATTTCGGTGGTATCTACTGTGGTATCTTGTACCTTTTCGTGAACAGAACCAGATCCGTTTTCTCTGCGTTAATACTAAGACCGACTGAATTTGACCATCTAAGTACATCTTTGAGTGTGCTCTCCATTATGGAGCTTACTGTTGATAGACATTTCCCTACTATAATTATGCTTATGTCGTCTGCATAGGCAGTAATCCTCGGGGCTCTACCTGCGAACTTTTCGAGAAGTTCATTAACGACAAGATTCCATAGTAGTAGCGAGAGGACCCCTCCCTGGGGTGTCCCACTGCGAGCTTCCCTTACCATGGACTTAGTGCCCCACTCAGCCTGCACCTTACTGCAGCTTAGCAACTTGTCTAACCATAGGTTAATTGCAGGTGGTGCCTCTATTGCACGTAATCCACTAAGGATTGCGGTGGTTGATACATTGTTGAATGCACCTGAGATGTCTAGAAACGCCCCGAGTGCGTATTTCTTGTGGTGGAGGGCTTTTTCTAGGGTTACAACTAAGGAATGTAGTGCCGTTTCAACCGATTTCCCTTTCGTGTATGCGTGTTGGTTGGTTGATAACTGGATTGAATTGTTTCTTAGGTGCAGGTCAATCAGTTTCTCGAGCGTTTTGAGCACAAAGAAGGTCAGACTTATTGGCCTGTTGTCTCTCGGATAGAGATGGCTGCTCTTACCTGCATTCGGTAAGAATACAACCCTCGCTGTCCTCCAAGCCACAGGTACGTTGTTTAGCCTGATGCATCCGTTAAATATATTCTTCAGCCATGGGACGACTCGCGATTCGGCCGTTTGCAGCATGGCAGGAATTATACCGTCTGGTCCCGGAGATTTGTATCCAGAGAACGAGTTTATAGCCCATACGACTCCGTCCGACGTTATTAAGTCGTGTGGAACCTTTGCAATTAATTGCTTTTATGAATTTTTCCAAAGAAAGAACAACAACAACAACAACATTTTTCAATATGAAAAAAAATATCACTAGCTGATTTTATTGCAATTTCGGCCCTGCTACAGGCTTCATCAGAAATTTTTGTGATACGCCGTCCAAGCGCATTAGCGCGGTACACCACAGAGGCGATAAGATTTCAGTGTCAATTTCTCAGTGCTTATGTTTTATTTTTTATAATACGTTGTATTTAAAATTATTATAGATAGAATTATATTCGATTTTTTCGCAGCTATTTTAACGCCGACTTATTAGTCAGTTGTATCTTGTTGTAAATGCAAAAGTACTGGTATTATGTATTGATACACTCCAGAGGTGTTGTGGCAATGAACTGGGTTATAAATTGTCAAAAAACACCATTGCGTGTATACAGTATGGAAGTTAAAATTCTTAAAATAAAGAATAAGATATTTTAGTGAGATATTAGAGAGAGATATTACTTTTTACGCAATGGCTTAAAATATTTAATCTATTTCACACGAATTTTGCTTTTTCATGTAGACTGAAAATAAAACAAAAATACGGCTGACTCGTTTTACACTAAATTGACAGAAATTTTAAATTTACATACTTTAGATATTTACATACTTTAGCCCTGCATAGATTTTTGAAACATCAGAAAATGTGCTCAATGGAAAAGAAGTTAGAAATTAGATCTTATTTTCCTGTACACGGTTAAAAATTTTGGACTTCTTTTTAATCCAAACTTTGAATTAAAGGAATTTTTAATCTAAAAAGTACTATTTTTTAATCTTTACTTTAGTTTAATTTAGATGGGGCTCGAACCCACGGTTCCTGAAAGTTTACTTGCATTCGTAATTATGTAAAATAAGCGAAACTTTGTTAACAACTTAGTTGGATGAGTGGATAAGGTGTTGGACTAGCACATCAGAGGACACGTGCTCAAATCATGAAATGGTCAGAGTAATTTTATATTTTAAGTTCATATTTATATAGCTTATTTTTTAACTTTTCCTAGGATTAAAAAGTAATATTTTTTTGTGTTGTCCTATATAAAATTCAAAAAGTTCAAAATTTAGTCCAAGAATTTTAGAGGCTAGAAACTATTCGGGGAATTAATTCTCTGTTCAGGTATCTAACAGATTTCCTAACAAAGTCCCATGAAGAGATTAAAGAGGCTTGTACAAAGCTTTGTGAACATTATTCAGAGGACATTGAGTTTGAGTTTATAGAAGAGATGGTAAAGTTCAAGTACTTCATGTTACAATTAATGGATGCGGAGAAAAATAAAATTGTAACTGCCGAGTAATCGTCTAAATTAATTTTCCCTAATGTAATGATAGCATTGGAAAAATATAGAAGTGTGATGACTAGTGTCCGACCGAAACCGGAATTTTGGCCGACACGAAACCGAATATTCGGCCATTTTATAATATTCGGCCGAAACCGAAACTGGTTATTAATATAAAAATATAAGTTTCTACAAATAATTTTTTTACAAAGTACAAAAATACTTTCAAACGCATAAGAAAAAAAAAATTGTTACATAAAATAAGTAGTATTTGAATATTTAAGTTTATAATAATTAAGAGAGTATTCCTGGTTGGTAGGCTGTTTTTGGACCCTTTTTGAAAACTTCTCATTTGAAAACGCAAAGAGTTATTTAAATTCTGTTTTTTTTCGATTGTATTAAGAACATATTAAATTAAATAAAAAAATTGTTTCCTTTGTACGAGGGTTGTTCCAAAAGTTGTCGTCCTTCAAAGTTGGGCATCGAAAAAAAAGGTATTCTACTTGCGGCCCGAATAGCTCGACTTCTGATCATCTCAAATAGAAAAAGTAAACGGGGCTAGATTCAATACAGATGTTATTCTAGTCCCTACCTCAGTCATAATTTTGCGATTATTTTTTACACAATGGCGGTCATTGAAAAATGAAATACCGACGTTATTATTGTAGTTTAGTGTAAAAAAATAGTAAAAATTTTTTTAAAATGATGATTGAGGTAATAACTAGAATGGTGGCAATTCTGCGTCGATTGCACCTGGTTTCATTAAAATCAATTCAGTAGAACAGGAGACTTTGAATTTCAAAAACGTGATTTTGAAAAAACTCAAAGAAATTTTAGGCAATAAAACATTTTTTTTTGTGAAATACTTAAATATATCAATCTGCAATGCCAGCCCATAAAGAACTCCTTCCTCTACTTCAAAAAATGAGGACTCAGCGGCTCTTTGTGTTCTTCGGGCAGTTCTACCTTCTTTTGATGTGGCCAGAGCTCTGGCTTCGGACCTTTTCAAACGTTCTTTGTTCCGAGACATGGTGAAATCATATGTGACGTTGCCAATCGGGATGCCCATTAGGTTCATTATTTGAAGTATTGGCAAAAAACCTTCGTTAAATATGACAGTTGCAATATAATTGGCAATCTAAATAGTGCGTGCGCCGGTGTGCATATGCTTCGGTGAGAATAACCACAGCCATTCGGTGTCATATTTTTCGTGTTGGTTACGACGAAACTGGCGTTTCAAGGGACGAGTTTTTCGATTGCTACAGGCGTTTCTTTTATTTGTATTTCTATTACTTTTTCTATCCATTGTCAAAATCAAAGTCGACTCTAAATTTAGTGCAAGCTTTTTGACAACATATTATATTAAAAAACTGTCAAAAGTGCTTATACTAAATTTAGAGTCGACTTTTATTTTGACTATGGTTATGGGCCATTGTCTTTAGGACAAACAACAATTTTTATCAAAGCTGTATGGTCCGGTTTATAACTCAATTCAAAGTGAGCTAAACGCTGCCAACAATCGAATACCTATTCTCCAAATGTGTATTCATTTATTTTTAAAATGCGTATACAAACAAGTTATTACCTACTAAAAACGCGTTGATCGAAATTAGGGTGGTAGCTTCAAACCGTTGCATTCAAAAAGTAGCCAAATTAAGCAAATCGCATTTTGGCGAAAACATTGCCATATTTTTTTTTGCAATGAAGGCCATTGCAAAAAAGGCCATATCTCCTAAAGTTTTTCGAATTTTAAAAACCCTTTTAGGACGATACTCTCAAATATCCAAGCTACAAGAATATGCAAAAAAAAAAATCGATAAAAAAATTTTGCCAACAAGGAATACTCCCTTAATTAAAGTTTACTATAATAATAAAAGAGATAATTTTTATTTTATTTTTTATTACAAAAGTATTGCATACTTTATATTTTCAGTACACACTCAAAATAGTACACACCTACAATGTACATTTTTATAAAACTACAAAACATAGCAAATGTTCTCATCTAAGCATGTAAACATGTAAAGCATTTAAACTTTTGATGACCGATAAAGTGTAAATAGCGTAAGTGTCGACACAATGGCGGCTGCGGCTACGACATTATGACTTTTTTAAATTTTAAACCTTTTAAAAACCTTCATTAACATAGAAAAATAAATAAAACGTGTTCATATTTACTCCAACTACCTTAAATATGTAATGACTAGCGCCAAAGGCAACCCTCATTCACACACGTAGATTTACATGCTAGTTTACACTACAAAATAGGCTCGGAAATGATGTAAACTCACGCCCACACAAATTTTGACAGATATCTTACGCGCATGTAAGTTCACAAGGTTTACAATGTTTACGGGTCAATAACATGCTTAGATGAGAACCCTAAGTATTTTTGTTTCTTTTTAAAGGTTTAGTATAATAAAAATAGAAAAATGTCGTTTTCTTTTCTTTCATTCCATACACACAGAATTCTTTCGGAAGTTTATTTATCAATTTTTGGCTTTAGTACCTATGAAACTATTATATTAATTGCAATAGAGATGAAAAAATCGAAAATGATGGTATCGAACGCATAAAATTAACCAAAATGTTTTGCGTTAACACGAGAAATCAAATTATAGGCGAGTTAATAAATTTTGTTTTGTACAATGCGTTGTAAATATTTTTATATTTGAATTAAATGACTTATGCAAGAAGTTTTTACCAAAAGTTTCGGCTAGTTTCGTCTATTCGGCCTCATACTGGCCGAAACTGACAAAAAGAGCCGAAACAGGCCGCAACCGAAACCAAAACCAACTATTCGGTCAGACACTAGTGATGACATCAAACGCCACGAGTAAACGTAACATTTCGTAGACGATTTCAACACTAGTGGACGATTTCGCCACATTTCAAGCCCAAAGTGAGTTTTAATATTATTAATATACGTGCATGATTTAAATACATTAAATAATTTTTTATGAAATTTTTAGAGTAAACCGTTTTCATAAAGCTACTTTGTATGGGAGGTAGGCATGATTTTTATACTTTTTTGAAAAATTTAAATAATACAGTGAATATTTGAGACCAAACCTTATGTGCAAAATTTCAAGTCATTACATTAGTTTTTGTGGCATTTAAAGAGATTTCACCATTTTGTTAAAGTCACTTTGTATAGGAAGTAGGCGTGGTTATCATTAGGTTTTTACAAATTTCAATTATATGTTGAACTTGTGCGATCAAATCTTATGCAAACAATTTGAAGGTATTGCATTAATTTTTGCGTCATTTTTAGAGATTTTACAAATTTGATAAAGTCACGTTGTATTGGAGGTAGGCGAATTTAAAAAATATATGGTGTAAATTTTACTTCAAAGCTTATTTACGAAATTCCAAGTCAGTAAATAAATTTTTATTACATTTTTAGCGATTTTATATTTTTAAAAAAGTCCAAAAGATGGGAGGTAGGAGTGGTTTTCATCCGATTGTTCTCATTCTCAAAATTGATTCGTTTTTTAATACAAAAGTATGGCAAATTTCAGTACGATAGCTGTGAAATTGTGACTGTAATCGTGTCGTTAGACAGACAGACAAACTAACTTGGCGAAATTGACTCAGGAGAGGATGCTGATCAGGAATATATATACTTTTCTATACCTGCCACGCCTCCTTATCAGCGTAACAAACGGAGTGACAAAGTTAATACCTTGCGTTATTATGAATATTATTGAATTGAGGTAAAAAAATTTATTTTAAGCCGTGAGAAAAGGGTAAAAGAACCCTAGGTAATTTAATTTTTGGGGCCCCTTTACCCTTTTGGGGTTATATGGTTAATCCGGCTCTTGGCGTACCTTTGGCTGTGAGGCTTTCGGTTTTTCAGTGTTGGATTTTTGCAATTTGAAGGCAGTCCTGGGATCCCGAAAATGCCTGAATCTTAGGCCTTATAATACCAGGACAGTTGGGACTGGAAAAGTTCCGAGATCCCGGGATTGAAAGCCTTAGTAATGACTGAGTACCACATATTGTGTCATTAATAAAAAAAATTTTCAAAACCAAGTCTTCTTAAACTTATGAATATGTTTTCTTATTTGAGCAACGGTTTGCAATGAAAAATAAAAGTCAATACAAGTTAAAATAGTAATGAAAAAATGTTAAAACTTCCAATGTTCGTTGCGAGAATATTTAGGCGGATAACGATAGCAAAAACATTGGCGGAAATGAAACTGCGATCTCTTTAACAATACAACTATAAGGCTATGTAAATATATTGATGAGGTATTGCAGCGTATAAATCCGGAAAAACGATATTGCTTGGAACTTGTAACCAAATGGGGTTGTGATGGATCTCACCAATCAGCTTATAAATAAAAATTAAAAGACGAAAACTACAGCGATATAAGTATATATTAAAGCCACAAGAGCTATTTAATTAAGAGAACACCAGTATGGCAAAATTCAAAACCCTCCTAACAAGGTTCTGCGGGTCAATCTGCAGTAGTTTTGTGTACGACACAACAGAAGTCACCAAAGAAGAAATTGAATACATAAACAACCAAGTCAGCACATTGAAAAAAACCGAAGTATCGACTAATGAATGGATTGCAAAAATTAAGCGTACTGAGTTCATGCCAATGGTAGACGAAAAAGTCTGCAATACTACAACGGGAACAAAATCTACAATGAGATGTTAAACTTGCGGTCCATCATAAGAAAGATTTCAACAAACTACACAAGAATCTTTTTCTGCTTGCCCCTGATGCTTTGAAATTCGGACTATCAACCCTACATGAATCCATACGTTTTTTAAATCAATACTTCATCTTTCGTATAAATTGTCTTTCATAAAGTGGCAAACCAGAATTATAGTTGATTCCAGAAAGTGCGTTAAAAAATGTTTTGATGATTGAACTATTCATTGGCATATGTATACTACTTCGGAAGGGCTGTACTTTGAAAGCAATACAATAAATTTGGATGAATAATAAGTATCTTTTACTAGCAGAAACCCGACGCGTTGCTGCCACGCCCCCGTTGACAAATTTCCATAAAATTTTATTAGTGAACTTGCACTCAACTGAATTCCGAGGTTGTGTGACCTATAACTCTAAAGCTTTTGTATGTTACAAATTTGTGTTGAGAGATGCCACGTCCCCTTTTTCACACTGAACCAAAAAATCAAAAGGGCTCTAAAGTGTAGGTTAATCACAAATTTATGTAAACTGAAGTGTAGCGTAAACTGAAATTTATGACAAATTTAGTTGCTTTAAATATAATGTACTTTGTTTCAAATATGAAAGGACTTTGGCATGTGATTTAAATGCAAAAATATTTAAATTGAAGGAAAACTAAATTAAACTGAGGTGCAGAAAATTTAATTTAACTACGCGCTAATCTTAATTTAAGGATGGTGTGCTTTTGAGTATTTTTGAAATGCACTTATAATTCAATGAAATGCGCTAATATTAAAACTCACTTTGAATACAATGTTGCCCATGCAATTATTTTGAAGTATTAAGTTATTTTTTAACCGAATACGGCGAAGCAAAAGGGCGGTATATGTGTTTGATCGGTATGTATGAATGTTCATCTGTTCCATTCTTACTTCTTAATCACTTATCATAATATGACAAATGAGGTATCGTTGGAAGCATTTTGATCGTCTTCTTGTTATAGGCTATGTGACGCCACATGAAATTAAACAAAGTGCCCTCTAGAGGACATGACAAATGTAGTGAATAACAGTAATTTAAATATATAATACATATGAATTTTTTATTCGCGCATTTCTTCTTTACATTCTTATGTTTAAAAAGCTGTAACGGTGATTCGCCCACTACACCACTGTGCATACAAATCGAGTACACAGCACGCACAAAGGAACCATGAGAGCAGCCAGCCAGCCAATATGTAACAACAACTACAACAAACCTAACGACTACAACAAACCCAACAATCACACGGTAGCGATTGGTGCACGATGCTATAATTCTCATGAAGTTTACATGTGAGGGTGAATAAGAGTGTGCAGTTTGTCAGCTTAGAAAGCGTAGTGCTTTGCTTGGCCTACACTTGTTTTAAAACGAGCTATCATGACGGCTTCGGTCGTCCACAATAGTTATTTGGTGGTACTTTCACATCGGCTTCGGTCGGTAGGTCGTCTGTAATATAATTTTTATTTTTTACCAAGGCGATTCACGTTAAACATTTCTATTATTCTAATTTGTAATACGCCGTACATCTAAGAGCAGCCTAGTCGGGCCCTGTCTAAGCCACTTCTCACCGAAAACAACCCACCTAGCACCGCACCACATCGAATCACCCATGGCGAATAATGAGGTAGGGTAAATACTTACTAAGTAGCTTTGACAAGACCTATCGTTAATGCCTAAGTGTGTTTTAGAGTTGCCAGTTTTCTTTATTTATGTTATATCTGGGAGAAACACTTGCAAAAGGAATTTTATGAAGAGTAAATAATATTAATTGTGGATGTTTATAGTTATATATATATTATATAAAAGCAGAATAAGTCCGCTTCAAGCTTGCCTAAAACAAAAAACCTGTACTTCCCCATTTTGAAGTATTTTTAGTAAAGGATTTTATCAGAAACGCTTAGACAAAGTATGGATTTTTCATTGGATTTTAATTTGTGATATGGCAGCACTATATTTTATTATTTTGACATTAACTATAGATCTTGTCAAAGCTACTTACCCTACCTCATTATTCTGCCACTTCTCCGAGCCACCGAATCTGAACGAACTGCGCATATCTTGTATTGGCATGTTTTATTGTGTATTGTAATAAAAGGACATAGTAGCACAAACTTGTACTTATAGAAAGAGAAATACATATCATAATTCTGTACATTAAAACTACCTGTTTATAATAAAAGCACACAGCATTGTAATCACTTTATAACACCAGCTAGTCTTTTATTTATTTTGGCAAAAGTTTGAGGGTCTTTTGTCTGACTCTGGAGCGGCTGAGCATACCTCAGCCTTTGAAGAAAACCCCCTTACAAAGCAAAAACAAAAATCTAGAGTTTTCTTTTGATTTTTGAGATAACAAGAGCAACAGGTAAATATAGCAACCAAAAAGTATTAGAAACAGTAAGGTCAAATAAAATTTAGTATTTTGTTGAATAGCCACGTATGTTGAATAGCCATGATTTCAGATTTGGCCTATCACATCTAGTTGCTGAGATATTGTAACCTAAAATATTCAAACAATGCTGTTTTATGTTAGGGCATATTTAAGCGAGGGATCGAATTTTTTGAAATGACTAAATGAAGCATTAGATGCACAGTATTTAAGTACAATTTATTACCTTCAAAGCTCATTTTGAATAGTCTCAAAATCTTTTCTATCTTTGATAGAATGCTTGCAAGAGTTTATGGGGTAAACGACCATTTGTATTGTATCGCAGATGAAAGGAAAGGAAAGTCATCAAAACCATAAATTCTTACAAGCGATATCTTGTTTTTGATTTAGTTTTCCCATTATTTAAATCGTAACCAATTATTTCACTATTTCTAATAAATAAAAAGTACCTTCAATGTTTTTTGTGGATGCGCTACATTTAAAGTATCCATAGTACATATTTAAATTGAAAACGTACCCTATTTGCATCAAATACTTTTACATTTAATTACAATACAAGTGCATTAACCTTTTTTATTAAGAATTAATCAAATGGGGCAAAAAAGTTGTTAAAAATCATTTAATTAAATGCATTTTCTTTGATTTCACTATGTATTATCCATCAGTGTAACGCCAATACAATGTTATCAGTAAAAAAGTACGTGAAAATGAAGGTTGAATACAAAAAGAAGAATTCAAAGACTGTGCGACCTATAATTCTAGAGCAATTCGATATCTCAAATTTGGGCTGTATGGGAGGTGCCACGCCTTTTGTTCAACTCCCATAAAATCTTATCAGTAAACTGCATTTGTAAACTGAGGTCGAATACTGAATGCCAAGGCTGTGCGACCTATAATTCTAAAGCAATTTGATTCCACGATTTTCTCATAATGATACTCCAAGCCTTCTTGATTATTTTATTGTCTCTGATGTATCGTCTGTTCTATTGTTTGATCAAATTTATTTTCTTTCCGATCATGACTTAATTTTTTGTGCACTTGATATACCGCTGTCGCGGATTAATACGTCTAAAACCATTACCTACAAAGACTTTAAATGTATTGATTTTCCGGCTTTAAGCAATGATGCCTGTTCTATTCCATGGAATGATATTTGGTTCTTTTCAAATGTAAATGATAAAGTAGATGCCTTAACTCAGCATATTAGTCATCTCCGTGAAACTCATGTTCCGATGCGTACTATTGTAATAAAAAAGTGTCTTGTCCATGGTACACGTCCAGTGTGCAGAATGCGATAAGAAACCGCAATAAAATGCATAAGCGGTGGAAAAGAAACCCGTCGTCGGCAAATTGGGAAGAGTACAGAGTGGCAAGGAAAAAAAGTGGCAAGCCAAAAAATCCCAAGCAAGTGAGCCCAGTGATTTCAGGCCTATTAGCATTTTGTCCTGCTTGTCAAAGGTGTGTGAAGCTATTGTGGCTGGTCAAATGTCGAATTTTCTCTTACAAAGCAATTTTTTGTCCCCATTTCAATCTGGATTTCGTGGTGGCCACAGTTGTGCAACTGCCACTCTTAAGGTACTGGACGATATTCGATCACCTTATGATGAAGGCCTTCTTACCCTACTCTGCTTTATTGATTTCTCTAATGCTTGGTTTTCACTATGTCATTTTCAGTGGTCAGTTGTTGTCAATCAAACTGAAAAAACCAACATGTTGACATTTTTTTCTAACTATTGCAATCTTGGAAAATTAAAAACAATTAAATTTTTAAATAGAGCTATAAATAGAATGTTCTAGAGTTTTATTAAGTTAATATTTCAGGTGATAGACTTTTGTATCGTCATAAAAATGACATAGTGAAAACCAAGCGTAAGGCATTTGACACTGTAAATCATTCCTTACTTTGTCAAAAACTCAAAAATTATTATGGGTTTTGTGCTAATGCTGTTATTCTTGTAAGTAGCTACTTATCGAACAGAGTTCAGAGAGTAAATGTTGCAAATAAATGCTCTCAATACAAGTATGCTTGCAGTGGAGTGCCTCAAGGATCTGTGCTTGGGCCTCTTTTGTTTTCAATATTTATAAATGATATCTTTTCCGTATGTAAACATTCCTCTATGCATGCATATGCGGATGATGTTCAGCTTCATATTTGCCGCAAAACGGGCCTTTTAGAAGATTTAAGTTACAGGTTGAACGAAGATCTCGATAGTGTTCATAAATGGGCTATTAGAAATGGTCTTCAACTTAATGCGCTGAAAACATATGTGTTGCATATTGCCAAAAATAAAATCTGCTTAGATGACATTCCGGACTTGTATTTAGGGAACAGGAAGCTAAAAATAGTAAGCAACGTGAAGAGTCTTGGTTTTCATATTAATTCGTCATTCACTTGTACCGATCATATCAATAGTGTAGTCCGAAACTTTTATTATACCCTGCGAAATTTAAGAATGTCGGCGCAGTTTACACCTGTTGATACTAGGCGAAAATTGGTGTTACAAATGATAATCCCTATAACTTATTCTGAAATTATTTATAGTAAACTAGATTCACGTTCTGAGCACAAACTGCGAGTTGCGTTTAATCATGCCACGCGATAATATTCATAGGTTTGATCACATATCTCACCTCAAGAATAGCATACTTGGTTGTGATATAATAAGCTATCTTAATGCTCGTAATTGCATATTCCTTCATAAATTGATTCACTTTAAAGTGCCATTGTATCTTTTTGAAAAATTACAATTTTGTCAGTCAAGCAGGAGTTATATGATGATAATACCTAACTTTAATTCCCTGAACTCTACTAGACTATTTTTCGTTAGTGCCATTAGATTATGGAATGCATTACCAGTCACCTTAAATCTATTAGAAATGAAAGAAGCTTTAGGCAAGCCGTTTTAAATCATTTCGCTTGATTGCAGTTATCTTTATATAAAATAAAATAACCAGATTTCCATTTCTAGTTCAGTATTAACGTTTTACGATCTATTTCTTACTATAATTCTTACTATATTTCATGCTATTTCTTACTATCTTCTTATTATACTGATATTATTGAATAATAATTTTTTTAAATTTTTTTTTAACTATGCCGCAGGGCATTCCCTTATGGAGTGTCGGGTATGACGAACCCGCGGATCCTGAGTCATTGCTCTTTTTTTTAACTTTATGAAAAATGTAATTGTTATGAATAAGTATGAATAATAAATTATAATAATTATAAAAAATCCATTAATAAAATTTATTGACTATGTTATTATGTCATAATCGTTGAATCTGAATATAATATTATTGTTAGTTTACTACCTTTGCATTTTAAAAGAACATGTTCTTATAATACTGAATATGGAATATCAAATAAATAAATAAATATCGCAAATTTTGGCTGTAAGGGAGGTTCCACGCCCCCTTGTCGAACATCCATTAAATCTTATCAGTAAAATTGCATTTGTAAAATGAGGTCAAATACTGAATTCCGAGGCTGTGCGACATATAACTCTAAAACAATTTGAGATCGCAAATTTGGGCTGTATGGGAGGCACCACGCCACATTTTACAACGCCCATAAAATGTTATTAGCTAAGCGGTACGTGTAAATTGTGGTCGAATACCGAATTCCGAGATGATACCTTTACTTCCAAAGCTATTCGACATCTCAAATTTGGGCTGTGTGGGAGGGAAGTGGGCCACGTCCCCTTGTTTAACGCCCATAAAATTTTATCAGTGAAACGGCACGTTTAAATCGTCGTCGAATGCTGAATTCTTAGGCTGTGTGGCCAATAACTCCAAAGCTATTCGATATCGCAAATTTTAGCTGTATGAGATGAGCCACGCCCACTTTTCCTATTTTAACCTAGCCTGAATAGAAGAGTCTACCTCTCTGCCAAATATCAAAGCAATCGGTAAAGAGTTTCTGGAGGTGTGTGATATTTTTCTTAAAAAATTAAAAAGCTTCTTCGGTTTTTTGCGATTCTTCAAATTTTCCAAAAAACTTTTCCAATTTTTCTTTTGATACAAACCGCAAAATGAAAATATTTCATTTTCTTTGAAAACGTGTGACAAAAAGTAAAATTAGTTTCTGTTGTAAAAATAATTTATAAAGGTGCTGAACTGAAGGTGAAGTGCTTAGATTAAAATGTTCACGCCACTGTCACATATGAAACCATACCTACACTATCTATCTCCCATCTACTCGCAAACCAATTCAACATTCGCATCATCTGCTGTTGCTAACAATTGCAACATCGCAGCATTGCAGCAATTTATCAAACGACATCATTTAATATCAATTAAGTTTTTCCTATTTAATGAATATATTGCTAGAAATAGATATGCAAAATTGCAACCAAAACAACATCGAAAACAACAAAAAATAACAACAACAAAGTGTGATAGCAAACCTGCTTCACGCATTTAATTGCTGTAGAACGTGAGCCACAACAAAAACGAATACTGTTACTTCAATATAGTCTGGAATTCTTGCTGTCATTTTCGGAACGCGACGCCACTGCAGAGAAAGACGCCGCCTACAAAGCCACCCTGCAGTCGGTTGTAACGCGCGCTGCTAAGGAGCGATACAAAGAAAAGAGGAGGGAAGAGAGACATATTTTCAGGCGGAAAAAAAGAGAGGCAGAAAAGCGCGAGCAGGAGAAGATTGAGATGTATGGTGACAGGAATGAGGCCCGAAAATTTTTCGAAAAAATAAGACGCCTTGCCGATGGTTTTAAAACCGGGGCCTCTTCCTGCAAGGATGAAAACGGGAATCTAGTGACAGATGTCCAGAGTACACTGACGTTATGGAGGGAACACTTCTCTAAGCTTCTAAATGGCGACGCTGACAACAATCCCGCCAATAGAGATGATATTCCGGAAACCCCAATTGCGGATGACAGCGTCGAGGTTTCGCTGCCCGACTATGATGAAGTTCTGACAGCTATAGCTCGGCTTAAAAATAACAAAGCCGCGGGAGCTGATGGCTTACCTGCTGAGCTGTTTAAGAACGGAGGCGAAGCTCTACTTAAATGCATTCACGAGCTTCTATGCAGAATATGGTCGGAAGAATGCATTCCGAACGATTGGAATCTCAGTGTGCTCTGCCCAATCCACAAGAAAGGCGATCCCACTATCTGTGCCAATTACCGTGGGATAAGCCTTCTTAATATCGCATATAAGGTCCTGTCGAGCGTTTTATGTGAAAGATTGAAGCCCATTGTAAACGAACTGATCGGACCTTATCAGTGTGGCTTCAGACCTGGAAAGTCCACCATCGACCAGATTTTCACGCTACGACAAATCTTGGAGAAGACTCAAGAAAAACAAGTCGACACCCACCATCTTTTTGTTGACTACAAAGCCGCCTTCGACAGCCCAATAAGGAAGCACCTGTACTCCACCATGTCTGAATTTGGTATTCCTGCAAAACTAATACGACTTTGCAGGATGACACTGAGCAACACCAGCAGCGCAGTTAAAGTCGGGAAGGACCTCTCCCCACCATTTATTACCAAACGAGGTTTCAGACAAGGTGATTCCTTATCGTG
This sequence comes from Dichetophora obliterata, assembly GCA_963920525.1. NCBI lineage: Eukaryota > Metazoa > Arthropoda > Insecta > Diptera > Sciomyzidae > Dichetophora > Dichetophora obliterata. The sequence goes on from OY986435.1 coordinate 280,434,723, forward strand.
CGACTTTTTCAACCTAATGATGGAAAAGATCATCCGAGCTGCTGATCTGAGACGTAGTGGCACAATATTCTACAAGAGTGTTATGCTGCTTGCGTATGCTGATGACATAGATATCATTGGCCATAATACGCGCGAAGTCAGTGCAGCATTTTCCAGATTAGAAAGAGAGTCAAGTCGAATGGGTCTGTCAGTGAATGCAGATAAGACGAAATACTTAGTGTCAACAAACAAACAGTCCCAGCGTCTTGGAACCCACGTTACCGTTGACAATACCTCCTTCGAGGTTGTGAAGAACTTCGTCTATCTAGGATCCAGCATTAATTCAACCAACGACATCAGCATTGAGATCAAACGAAGAATAACTCTTGCCAACAGGTGTTACTTTGGGCTCAGTAGGCAATTGAGAAGCAGAGCCCTCTCTCGACGAACGAAAATCACGCTCTATAAATCGCTCATCATGCCCGTCCTACTTTACGCATCACAAACCTGGACGCTGAGCAGTTTAGATGAAAAGACTTTAGGAGCATTCGAGAGAAAGATTCTTCGTAAGATCTACGGACCAATCTGCGTCAATGGCGAGTACCGAATACGGTGGAATGATGAACTGTATGAGCTGTACGCTGACATCGACATAGTCAAGCGCATTAAAATCGAGCGGCTTCGCTGGCTTGGTCATGTTCAGCGCATGAAAGACGATGCTCCAGTGAAGAAAACATTCGATTCGGTACCCAGCGGCGGTCAACGCAGAAGAGGACGACCGCATCTTCGTTGGAAAGACCAAGTAGAGGACAACCTGACGAAGCTTGGAATTTCCAACTGGCGCCAGCAAGCAAAAGACAGAAATGGCTGGCGCAAATTCTTAGATGAGGCCAAGACCGACATACGGTTGTAGCGCCAACTAAGTAAGTAAGTAAGTATTTTCGGAACGAAAAAAACTTAACAAACTTATAATTGTGCAAAAAAACCAACATAAAAGAAACGCAACAAAAACTGACAGAATTGTCAAAAACATATCAAATATGTACCTACTCGTATATATAAAAGTTGGTATCGTCAAACTACAACGACGCAAAAAAATGCCGAAACCATATCATTGATATAAATTGCCGCCAAATAATAAAAGTTGGGCGTAAAAAACGTAAAAATTGTTTGCTGGAAAAAATTAAATAAAACAAAATCTTTGATGCTGATGAAAATGGCGCAATTTGGAACAGGTAAGGTTAAAAACACGCTCTTTGTATTGCCCGCTATAGGCTGGCCGTCGGCATAGCTTAAGCTTGCCAAAGTTTCAGATACAGATACAATTCAACGAATTCATTTAAATTATTTTTAAATGATACTCAATCAATCAAAACCAATCAAATTGTTTAATTTTTTGTTTTTGGACTCGCGTATTTTTGTTGTTGCTATAAAGTGCTGCCAGAGTATTTAATCAGGCTTTGTTTCTGAATGAGAGTGATCGATTGATTGAATGTGAATTTAATTTTGATTGGTATTGTGAAAATGTATAAATTTCACATAAAGTTAAAACTCGTTCCGCAGTTGTTATATATTTTCTATACTTGTTGCATACATTTTTCTACTACTACTTGTACAAAGCTACTTGTATTTATTATAGTGTAAAATAGGTGATCATTCGTTCGAACATTTTTATTTACATATCGATGATTCCATATCAATTCGACAAATTTTGAGCAAAATCTGACCTTTGTGTTTCCGATTTTTTTGAATCTTTGTACGTTAGTAGTGTCCATAGATATAAATTATATTAGCAAAAAATTGTTTCTATAAAAATTATACACTGTCAAAAATATTAAAAAACATGCAAAAATACAAGTTGTGCATGCACTCAAAGAGCTGTAGCTTTGAAAACGTAAGTTGTGTAGAAAAAAAATTATTTACATGTATTTTAAAGACCTTGAATGGATCTTATGAAAAATTCTTTTTTTAACCCTAAATTTTCAGTCACTTTTTTCATGGTGATCGCAACAAATTTTTTATTTTTTTTTTTAATATATCTAGTGTCATGTTAACGCATCAATTTTAAAGGCTAACACAAAATATTTGGTTGGACCTCCAACTATTGCTGTTTTTAAGGAATTTTAGCCTGTGGAGTCATTCCCATAGATTACCTTGAAAAGGGGGAACAAAAGATCACCGGCGAATATTATTCAATGCTGTTGCACAACTTTGACATTGAATTGAAGCAAAAATTACTGCATTCTTAAGATTAAGCCCCCTGCGACTATTTCCTTTTTCCAATCCTGAATCCAAATGCCTGTTTTCATGATCTTTGATAAGATCCATTATTTGAAAGGAATAAAAAAACTTGGAAAAACACTGCACTTAATGCATCGATGTAAAAGAAGACTATGTTGAGAAATAAAACTATTTTTGGCTGAATGGCGCTCATTTATTGATTGTGATGCTTTATTTTGCTTTGGCGGAAAAAGTTTTTATTGCTCAACTGGATTTTACGTCAAAACATATTTTCGAGTTTTCAAATTTGTTTGGTATTTAAATTTTATAGAATTTATACTAATAGCAAAAGTTTGAAATTCTTTCTTGCGTGAAATTTCGCTGGCAACATTTATTTATTTGTTGCGTGAAATTTCTGACTTAAAGTTTGTTGAGAGGAATTTCTATAGCAACGTTTCTCAGAGAGACTCAGAGAATAAGTTGGGAGATTTCATATGATATCTCTCTTTTCGCTTCAAAATAAATAGGCAGTACAATTAAATTGTCGTGAAAAAAGGTTGCTCAGAAACATGTTGCGATAATTTCACGCAGCGGAACAGAGTATTGCTCTGACGAACATGTTGTGAAAATTTCCACGCTTGTTTCGCAGCAGTCACTTTTTGTATGGAGATTTAAGTGGAATTTCACATGAAACTGAACAGAGTACTATGCTTTAGCACGAAATTAATATTACGGTAGGTAGTCTTTTTATATCTAATATATAAAATTAAATGTTGTCCTTCTGTCTGTCTGTCTGTCTGTCTGCCTGTTGCGTATAGGCTCGCGCACCATTTATCCGATTGAGCTGAAATTTTGACAACGAGTACGTTTTGTAGGGAGGAAGATCATAGGGTATAGTATACATAATAACCTGGACCGATTTCAATGCAATTTGGTATGAAGGATCAACTGCACCCAAGATAAAACATCGGCAAAAAAATTCTAAAGACTTCCGCAAGAGGGCACTTTAAGTAGTGCATTTTTTAGATTCAATAACTCCTTAACGACTTTACCGATTTTGCTAAAATTTGGTATGTGAAATAACCTTACTCTGCAACAGAATTGAGGGAAGAAAACAAAACCTGACTATAAACCAAAGACCAACGACAAAAACGAAGCAGGCTTAAAACAAAAACTTAAAACGAAAATTTGGTATTTAAATTTTCGCTAAGGTTCAACATTTATTTATGAAATTGATCAAATTTGACGTAAGAAAAATCGTACGAGGTTAAAAAATGGTTTTATCAAATCATTCATTTAATAATTGTTTATGTTCGCGACATAATGAACCAGTAAAACAGTGAAATTGCAGTGACATACAATAGTTAAATAGTACAACAGTGGAATTGCATTTCGAGCTACCAATAGAACCAAAAAAAGCAGCCAACTGCGCGTTAAATACGATTGCAAATTTCCGCATCTGATTAAATGTAAGTGAAATGGAAATAAATTTTTCAATCTATATTACGCACAGTTTATTTATTTTTAATTTCATTACATAGCTATTTATATATATATATATATAAAAATGGATCGTGATTTGTTCGGATGCTTAAAACTTGAAAACGACTGGACCAAATTGGATACATCCTTTTGCGGATTTGTTTGTAATTGCAACGCAAAGGTTTAGGAAAAAGAAAATGTTGCCACACCCCCTTCTACTGCCCACAAATCAATAAAAACGGTATCTTTAAGACGGTTTTTGTCGTATTAAACAAAAATTTGGTAATTAAGTTTGTATAATAACTATCGCTAACTGTACTTAAAATGGGCGTGGACCCACTATACCAACGCCTCCTTTTTAGAAAAGATAAAAAGACTTCGAAACTACTGGCCCGATTGAGCTCAAATTTTGGCAGTGGTTTTGTTTCGAGTACGAACTGCCACACCCCCTTTTACTGCTCACATATATATAAAAAAATTGCAATATCAAAATGCTTTGAAGTTATAGGTCGCACAGCCTCGAAATTCGGTATTCAACCTCAATTTATACATGAGGTTTCACTGATGACATTTTAAGGGAGCAAAAAACAAAGGGGAGTGGCACCTCCGATACAAGCAAAACTTGCGATATCGTACAGTTTTGAAGTTACAGGTCACACAGCATCGGAATACAGTATTCGACATCAATTTATACATGCAGTTTCATTGATAACATTTTGTGGACGTTGGAAAAGGGGAAGTTGCACCTCCCATACAAAGCAAATTTTAACTAACGAATAGTTTTGCAGTTATAGGTCGCACAGCATCTAAATTCAGTATTAAACCTAAATTTGCACATGCAGTTCAATTGGTAACATTTTTTTGGAGTTGGACAAGGGAGAGTGGCACCTCCCATACAACCCAAATTTGCGATATCGAATAGCTATTGAGTTATTTGTCGCACAGCGTCAGAATTCTGTATTCGACCTCAATGTACACATGCAGTTTCATTGATTACATTTTATGGACGTTAAAAAAGGGGATATGGGACCTGCCATATAACCCAAATTTGTGCAGTCGAATAGCTTCAGATTTATAGGTCACATAGCCTCGGAATTTAGTAGTCGACCTCAATTTACACATGCAGTTTCACTGATACCATTTTTTGGGCGTAGGACACCTCCCATTCAACCCAAATTTTCGATATCGAATAGCTTAGGAGTTACAGATCGCACAGATTTGGAATTCAGTATTTGACTTCAAAGCTTTTTAAAGGGGGCGTGGCTCCTCCAATTTAACCCAAATTTGCGATATCGAAAAGCTTTGAAGTTATAGGTCGCACAGTTTTGGTATTCAGTATTCGACCTCAATGTACACATGCAGTTGCATTGATTGCATTTTAAGGTCATAGTAAAAATAGCACGTGACACCTCCCATAAAACCCAGGTTTGTGCTATCGAATAGCTTTCGAGTTATAGCTCGCACAGATTTGGAATTCAGTATTCAACTTCATGTTCACACGCACTTTTACTGATAACATTTTAAAGCGTTTGCAAAGGGTGAATAGCACCTCCCATTTAACCCAAATATATGATATCGAATAGCTTTGAGGTTATAGATCGCAAATTCAGAATTCGACCTCAATTTCCACATGCAGTTTTACTGATTATATTTTATGAGCGTTCGAAAAGGGGGCGTGGCACCTCGCATATAACCAAAATTTTCGATATTGAATAGCTTTGGAGTTATAGGGCGCACAGCGTCGGAATTTAGTATTCGGATCAAATTTACAAATGCAGTTGGTAACATTTTATGGGCGTTGGACAACGGGCATACAACTCAAATTTGTACTATTGAGCAGCTTAGGTCGTACAGCATTGGAATTAAGTATTCGACGTGGTAGCAACGCGCCGGGTTTCAGCTTGTTTTTATGTAAAAGAAATAATTTATACGCAACTGTAAGTTGCTCTAACAAGTTTTCCCTTTACATTAAGGTAAGCATATGATATAAATAAGTTATAGTTAAAACTCACCTTAATTAATTTGCTGCTGTTTGGTTTATTAAAATCCATTAAAACACAATAATCTGTAAATATCAGGTCACGTGGTGCAAGCAGCAGCTTATAACAACGTGTTATTCAAGCAAAAATTATATTTAATTAATCCACAAGAAGATGCAAGAAAACAACAATGAATTCTTCAATAATCCTTTGTAAGAATATTATGTTGATTATCTACATACAGAGCAAGTTGTTGCTAAAGTGTATTACAATCAAAGTGAACGTGTGTAGGTGTGTGGCAGGAGCGCGATTTTTGCGTTGGTATTATGAGCGTGGTTGCGTCTGATGCGTTGCTGTGTGTGCGGTGATGATTTGAATCCTTAATGAAGCTTTTACTGGCAGTTAGACGAAGTTAATTAATTAATCGGAGCGAAGGAAACAAAGACGACACAACCAAGAAATTAATTATTTATTACACTTGCTGTCATGAGTTGTTTTGAAATATTTTTGTTATTTCACGGTAATTTCACGGTATTCATTAACTTCTTTGCACTGAATGGTTTTTTATTATTTTTAAATATTTGACATATTTGTTTGTGACACTTGTTTTCTCTGCATGTTTTCTGTTATGCAATTCTTCGGGCGGTTGTCTTTGGATTAAAGACAATGTTCCTTTTTTAAATGTGGTGTTAAGTAATTGCAGTATATATATTGTTGTTAATAAAATATGTTTGTCTTATTTCACTTCTTTTAATAATTTTGAGCACATCACTGTTGTTGTTGTTGCTTGAGTAAATAAGCTTTTCTCAAAAACATATTTAAGAAATTTTAGTTGTTTTCGTTAGAATGTCTAAAAAAAGTCATACACTCAAACAAATACTGTAGTAAAATTTACTAAACAATGTGTATTTACTTCGTATATATGTAGTTTTATTTATTTTTAAATACATATGTAGTTATTCAATATATTTTTACTGAATTTACATTTAAATAATTAATACTACACGAAGTAGTTGCATGTTGTAAGGTATTGTTTACATACATTTATTTAAATAAAGAATATCTACATTAAAATAATTTGCATAATATGTAATTGATAGCAATTCGTATTTATTTCAACTAAAATAATTATAAAACGTTCGTGATGAAGAACTGTGGTAAGTATACTTTTTAAAATGCATTTTTTTAATACAAAAATTTTTTGATTTTCTTATGATAAAAAGCAATCTGTGTACTGTGGCAGAAAACGTTTTGCAGTTTTTTTAATTAATAAATGAAAAAACATTTAATTTTAATGAAAATGTATTTATTTTCTGTAGTTAAAAAATATGTAGTAAAAGTAAATAATTGATATTAGTAAAAATAATTACATTTTTATTTGGACTGAGTTACTAATTTACATTTGTTTTAAATACATTTTTATTTATTTTTACTACAGGATTTTTTTGGGTGTAGAATTTATATGAGCAGCGCAAGCCATCTGTCAAGTTTTTCTGAGTTATCGTAGGCACCATGATTTAATTATTATGAAAGGGTTAAACTGTCATTGAAGGGATAGAATGTCAAAAGACCGTGTGACAATCAAAACAATGATGCATCTTGTATGTTAATAATTGAAACGGGAATTTTTTGTTTATGAATTTTTCATATGCTTTCTTATTTTAAAATTTAACAATTCATTACTCAGTGTCTACCCTCGAAATAATTAATAACAAAAAAGCCAGTTTTTACTCTTTTTTGTGCATATGTATTCATCAAACGCTAAAGTAAGCACAGAAAAAATCCCCTTTAATTTTTAAATGTGCTTATACTACTTGTATTTGACACTTTATCCCTACACCTCGGCAGCGCAGTCGCTTTTTATAATCCCTGGTAATTCTATCATGGGTTGTCCATTCGTTTGACCCGTAAATATGTAAACAAACATTTATTATCTCTTAAAATGACAACTAGGGTTTTGTGGTCTTCTCTGAAAAAATTTATGTTTCAGTGTTTCGTTGTGCATTTTTTTAAAAAAGTGGTTATTCTATATATTGCTGTTATCAGAAAAAAAAAATTAGAGCACGATTACAATAACAAGGCGCCACGGTTGAAAAATGTTTTTTGTTCAGAACAAAAAAAAATATTTTTGATCGAACAAGAAATCGATACCTCAGATACGTTATCGATTATAAACATTTTTTTGCTTGGTACAATATCTATTCAATAAAGTATCTATATCTTTATCATTATCTAATACAAATACAAATAAAATTAGTGATAAAACCGTTATTTTCTCAAAAATGTGCAGCACTAAGGTGTCAAAAATATATTTTATATAAAGGGTGTTTTTTTATAGAATGATAGAAGTTTAAATCATAATAAAACATAGTAATGTATTTTTAATATCAATGAAACGAACTTAATTGGATAGAAAATTTTATGATATTGATGATTAAATATGATTTCGGTCATGTGGCCGCCACGGCTGGCGCATACAAGGCGCAATCTGGAACACCAATTTTCACAAACTTTTCGCAGCATTTGCGGCCGTATCTCGCCGATAACTCTTCGAATGTTTATTTCCAGGTGTTCAATTGTTTGTGGTTTATCGACGTAGACAAGTGACTTTACATAACCCCAAAGAAAATAATCCAATGGGGTTAAATCACACGATCTTGGGGGCCAATTAATTGGGCCATTTCATGAAATTATTTTTTCGTCAAAAGTTTCCTTGAGTAAATCAACTGTAGCGCCCGCTGTGTGGCATGTGGCTCCGTCCTATTGGAACCGCATATCTTCGTGGTTCGTGGTTGGTTCGTGGTTGGAAAAACTTCGAATCATGTTCCTATACCGTTCACCATTGACAGTAACATTCTGACCATCATCGTTTTTGAAGACATATGGGCCAATGACTCCGCCAGCCCATAAAGCGCACCAAACAGTTATTTTATATGGATGTAATGGCATTGAGGGAAATGAGATGGCAGATGGTTTAGCAAAGGAAGGCGCCGGGCTGGAACCAGAACTCGCAAACATGTACTTACTCCGCTACAAGAGTTGTACAGGAACCTCGAAAGAAGAGCCACACTACCAGTGAATCGTAGTTGGAGAGATACGACATCGTGCAAAATCTTAAAAATCATGTGCAATGTACAATGCGAAAAACGAACTCTGTTCATATTGGCACGCCCGCGCAAAGATTGCAAGACACTATTGGGCATGCTCACTGGTCACTGCATGACGGCAGCCCACGCGAGGAAGCTTGGCATCACCACGGATGACAACTGCAGGAAGTACAAGGAACCGGTCACAGTGGAGACCCTGGAGCACCTACTATGCACATGCCCCGCCCTTCTTAGATCGAGACTAAAATACCTAGGCTCATCGACATTCCCGTTGCTTAAAGATGTAGCCAGGGTGTCTCTGGAATCCCTCCTAAGTTTTCAAATTCAACGAATTCAACGCAAATCTTTAACGACTTTTAAATAAACACAAAGGTTCCTTTTGTTCGTTACCGGTACCACTAAGGACCTGAATTGGTCTATGTGAGCCTTCACGAAGGCATCCGGTTTAACCTAACCTTACCTATTACAGGATAACGTACACATACGGAGTTTGCATGTGGTAAGAGGAATACCAAGTGTCCTTATCATCTGCAGATAGATGTTTCGTGCCTGTGCGAGCGAGTTTATCTGCTTTGCAGTTGCCTAGAAAATCTTTATGTTCGGGAATCCAGCATAGAAAGATCCTGAGCTGCTTTGCCATCTCATTTAGAGGTTTGCGGCAGTTGAGAACTGTTCCAGATGTTATTTCAACAGTTTCTAGGGCTATCAATGTGGCTTGACTATCAGATAGTATGCAGATATCCATTGAAGGTATCTCATTTATCTGAAGCTAAGTTACGGCTTCACGTATAGCACCGACTTCAGCTTGGAATACGCTGCAATGGTCAGGGAGCCTGAATGCTATGTTGATGTTTAATGTGTCAAAGTAGACTGCTCCACCTAATTGAAAATATAATTTTGATCCATCGGTGAAGATCTCAATGGCGATGTTAAGTGAAAGGTTTTCGAGTACCCATTCTTCTCGAGAGGGAATGGATACATCAAACTTCCTATCAAAGGATAGAATTTCGTAATGCAATAGTGGCCTAGTGTACCTTCCTTCCACTGGGAGATGGCATCAAGGTAGATGGCTGTATTAGCTGCCATTTGTTTAGCTAGTATATCGAGTGGTGTAAGGTGCAGCATAATGTCTAATGTGTCTGTCGGAGTGTTTCTTGGTGCTCCACTGATGCACAGTTCAGCGTATACCTGAACTTTACGGAGAATGTTAAGGTGAGTCTGTTTGTCGATTGCTTGACACCAAACGATAGCACCATGTTTTAAGATTGGCTTTATAACTGCTGCATATAGCCAGTGAGTAACACTTGGTTCTAAGCCCCACCTGCTACCAACCACCCTTTTGCATGAGTACAGTTGCAGATTGGGCTTCCAGTTTAATTTATCCATAGGGTATTTTGCTAGATCTGAGAAGTTGAGTCTTGTATTTCCCAGTTTGGGAGGACTAATTAGAAGTAAATTGTGTTTTCTGATGAAAACTACTAACTCAGGCTTATTAGGATTAAAGTTGAGCCCCAGCTGATAGCCCAGTTGACTAGAGTATATAGGCAGTTTAGCATAATGCCTCGAAGAGAAGATATGTATTTTCCAGAGGTGACAATAGCAACGTCATCGGCATAAGCTATCACCCTGCACCCCTCTAGTTCAAGTTTGACTAACAGTTCATTTATTGCTAAATTCCAGAGTAGCGGCTGTCCCTTTGGTACAGATCTTAACGTGAATGCCGTTCTAAACTTTGCACTTATGATCCTGACAACTAGCATTTGATTTATCAGTGCTATCAGCGCGGCACCCACCCCAAGCTCCGTCAGCGCATTAGCAATATCTCTTGCTTCGATGTTATTAAAGGCCACTTCTATATCAATAAAAGCTATCATTGTATATTTCTTGCCTTTGATGTAAGCATGTTGTGCTATTAATAATGGCTTCATTTCTGTCATAAATCTCAAGTGAATGTCAATTAATCTCTCGAGAATTTTTAAAAGAAAGTATCAGAGACTAATTGGTCGAAGGTCTTTGGGGTTTACATGTGAGCTTTTGCCTGCCTTAGGTATAAATATAACCTTCATATTACGCCAATGCTTCGGAATGTGGTTTAGGTCAAGTCAGATTTGGTAGATCAACTCAATTCGCTCCTTTGTGATGCCATACGACTTTTGAATTTCAGTGGGAGCTATTTCAGTCTGGTCCTGGTGACTTAAATGGTTTGAAGCTACTGATTTCTCAGTCGAGCTTTGTTTGTGAGAGTATTTTTAGAGATCGGTTCACAGATGGTAACTGATATTCCTGAATTGCAATATCTCATAAAATATCTCTGAACATCCCACAAAGTGGGTTTCCACTAAAAGATTCGAAGATTCCTCACTGCTGGTGGTCCAAGTATAATCTTTCTTTTTCCTTAAGCTTGGACTGGAGGAAACCTTAGCTAGAATTTTCCTAAGCCCTAACAACTCTGAGTTCTAAGATATATTTTCACAAAAGATCCTCCAGGACTGTCCTTGGGCTTTTCGTAATTAATTTTTATATTCTTTGAGAGCAATTTTATAGTTTGGTCACGTATCTGTGGATCTTGTGGCCTTTGCCCTGTTGAAAACCTTTTTGTCTTTTTCCGGAAATCTTCTTGTCCCTTATTCTACCAAGAAGGATTTTGCTTCCCCCTTTATGTTTTAGCGGAAAAGCGGTATCTGGAGCTTTATTTAGCGAGTAAGAGAGACTATCAACTAAGTTGTCTAAAGATTGTTTATTGGTTGGATGATTAGGTGGTCAATTTGAGAGATCAGTTTTTAATGTGTTGACTTGTTTGAGATTGCGAAATTCGCATGATCTCGTGTCGAAGTCATCATTATAGGTGTAACGTACGATGATCTGTAGTACATTAATTCGATGTGCATCTTATAATTTAGTCAGCTTAGGCTATGTAAGCGATAGGGATGGCCAGAAACGGTCAGTGCTTAAGAGTGATCGGTTTTTTTTTATAACCGGTGTTTTTTCGGTGTTTTTTATATGGAAAAAAATACCGTAACACCGGTAGAAAATGTCAAAAACCAATAACGATAATTCATCAACCTGCAACCCTGGCAAAAAGACGGCGATGGTGAATAAAATTTGCAAGAAATTGAACAAAATAAGAAAAGAGTGAAGAATGGTTAGATGGAAAGCAACAACAAGAACAACAACTCTTTACAAAGGCTATCACACCGCAGATTAGACAGACTGTTTCGGAAGAAGCTACACTTCGTCTTCAGTAGTCTTAAGTAATTCAGCTTTGACCAAACCATATGATTTGATATAAACTATATTATTTGATACATGTTTGAATAAACTCATCGAAATAATATTACGGCGAAGGTAAATAGATCTTATTTTTGGTCTAGCCTTAAACCTAATGAGAGTTGTGTATGTACCAAAGTTGCTCTTCTCTCTTTTCATGTACCCCTCCCTCTTTATTTTATGTTATATTTTATTCAAATAAAAATATCACTAAACATTTAAATAAAATTTGAAGTATTTATTAACCTGTGTTGTTGGTTTGTTTCAATCGAGACTATATTAGTCCTCGTTTCCTTTTGAACGGTATTTTGTTGCTCTCTACTAGCTGACCGCAAAGAGAGAAGAGTAAAGAGTAGCATGTAGTTTATTGAAACTCTCGCATCACATATAAGAAAACTTTACGCTGCACTATATATGAAATCAATTCTTAAGGATTAAACTCCAAAATATGCTACTGAATATTTTTCATAACACATTATTAATTTACGTTTTGTAAAAAATTCTTTTATCATTTCTTTTCGCTTTTTTATGCTCATTTATACTTTCTACAATGAATAAAATAAATTAATACGAATTTTAACTCTTTACTGCAACCAAAATCAAGTCAAGCTGAAACAATTGTTTCAAATACCTTCATATTTTTCTCAATACGACTCATGTCTCAGAATGTCCATGAATTTTTTGGAGTAGCAATAACTTAAATTCGTCTTTCCAGACTGATTTTATTGACGGGTGAAAAATCATCAAAAATTACAGCACGGTTGGTAGGGGGCCAATTTCACAAATTTGTTCAAGCTCATGTAATGTTTTTAGTGAATATTTTGGGGTATACCTGCAGCCTTTGATATGCATGGTACAAAGATAAAATAAATGACAAAATATTAGTTATCAGGCGAATGAAACATATACCTTACTTTTGAGTTTGCCACTTCTTTAATAAAGTCGCAAAATCTACGAAGAAAAAATGCAGATTTTTGTATGAGAAAAACATGCATTAAATGCTTTAGTAGCTGCTTATGTTGTTATGGTTGTTGGAAATCACAAACGCAACATCGTTTCGTTTGTTGAAGCGAATCGTTTTTCATATATATTTCTCAGTAACTGCTTGTGTTGTTGTTGTTGTTGTTGTTGTTAATATAAATATATATTAAATTTTTTAATCTTTAGCAAGATCAATACAATATAAAAAGCTAAAGCAATGTATGTAAGTTCGCATTAAAACATACTAATAAATCTCTTCATACTGAATAAATAATAATAATGTAAATGTAATGATAACTGTGTCTTACGATTAGTTCTTATCGAAGTGTTATGTTTGATATAAAGAGATGGAGTACAGAGCATTGAAATTTTAGAAACTTTCATGTTCTTATTTTTTATATATATCTTAGCGAAGAGAGATTAAAATAAGTTACAATTTATGGTTTAATTTAACAGTAAATAGAATTATATAAACACAAATGCTTCTTTTGCTGTTACGCCTTTTTGTTTCAGAAAAACTGTATCCAAAAAGAAATTGCAAACATTAATCTTCTTCTAATATAAAAAAATTTCGGCGGCCGTAGCCTAGTGGGTAGAGTGCGTGGCCCCTAAGCTTAAGAACCGTGGTAGCCCGGGTTCAATTCAGCTCAGACAGAAAGTTTTTTCAATTGAATTAATTTTTCTGTTTTTCAAAACTCAGAGAGTACAAATTGCCATGTAAAAGCTTCTTGAGAACATAAGCCGTTCGGAGTCGGCATAAAACACGTAGGTCCCGTTCTCGGCCATTTGTGATCAAACATTTAATAACACGCACAACACAATTGATCAATAGAAGCTAGGTCAAAGTCCTGCCAAGGGCTGAAATGGCAAGTTCATTTTTTTTATATATAAAAAAATCTCGTGTCACGGTGTTTGTTACAGAACTCCTCCGAAACGGCTCTACATTTACAAATACGGCTCCGAATTTTCATAAAATTTTGTATGTCTATTTGGTAGGTATGAGAATCAATCGTATAGTATATTTCGCCCTCCTATCCCCAGCGGTCGTGGCACCTCCCATACAACCCAAATTTGCGATATCGAATATCTTTGGAGTTATAAGCCGCTTAGCCGTGGAACTCGGTATTCGACCACGGTTCACAATTCCGCTTCGCTGATAAAATTTTATGGGAATCGGATAAGTGGGTGCGGCATCTCCCATACAATTGAAATTTGCGATATCGAATAGCATTGAAGTTATAGGCTGCACAGCCTCGGAATTCGGTATTCGACCACAATTTACACGTTCCGTTTTACTGATAACATTTTATGGTCGTTAAACAAGGGGGAGTGGCACCTCCCATACAACCCAAATTTGCGATATCGAATAGCTTTGGAGTTATAGGCCGCACAACCTCGGAATTCGGTATTCGACCACAATTTACACGTGGCGTTTCACTGATAACATTTTATGGTCGTTAAACAAGGGGGAGTGGCACCTCCCATACAATTCAAATTTGCGATATCGAATAGATTCGTAGTTACAGGCCGCACAGCCTCGGAATTCGGTATTCAGCCACACGTGGCCACACGTGGCGTTTCACTGATAACTTTTTATGGAAGTTGGGAGTTTCTTTAAAATTTTGTGTGTATATTTGGTAGGTATGAGAATAGATCGTAAAGTATATTTCACCCTCCTACCCCCAGCGGGCGTGGCACCTCCCATACAACCCTAATTTGCGATATCGAATAGCTTTTGTCTTATAGGCCGCGCAGTCTCGGAATTCAGTATTCGAACTCAATTTACACATGCAGTTCTACTGATAACTTTGTATGGCGTTAAACAAGGTGGCGTGGCACCTCCCATACAACTTAAATTTGATAAATTCAACTGCTTTTGAGTTATAGGTCACCAACAACCATGGAATTCAGTATTCGATCACAATTTACATATACAGTTTCACTGATAACATTTTATTCGCGTTTGGCAACGGGGCCGCGACAGCAACGCTTCGGGCTTAAGCTAGTCAATAGATAAAAAAAAGCCCTAAAAATTTCCCTGAGAATAATTTTTCGTTGTATTTTTAAGCAGAACTACAAAAAATTGCTTGTAAATCTAAAATATTTCTCAATTAATAGCGTTTTTTGCTTTTCCTAAAAAATCATAAAAAGTGTCGTTACCCGAGTAAAAATATAAGTGGGCGAACAGCTGCCGATTAGCGCCCAAATATGAGCCAAACGGCTGGCTGTACAAGGGTCGAAGATGGCCTAAAAACTATCCAAAAAGCCCAGCGGCCGAAAGGTTGGTAGAACAACGACCGTACAAGGCCTAAATTACGTTGTTCGGCCGCCAGTCATATGCCACCAAACTTTTCAAAGCTCTTGGTCAACAACAAATGTATGCGCAAAAACGAAAGCAAGCGTTATTCGGCGGTGCTGATGTTGATAGTATCGCCACTTGTGTGTGGCGCAAAAGAAGTTTTTTGTTTGAATGCAATGGACGCAGCGAATTTTCAATTAAAACAGTATAAGTTTGTTTGCATGGGCATAGCCAGGATTTTACTCAGGTGGGGGGAGGGGGTGAGGAGCATTTTGTGTATCATGTAGCTGATAAATAAAATAAATTTTTTAAATATTGGCTTTATTGAGAAAAATATAAAATGAAATTGGAAACGAAATTTAATTAAACGCGATTTAATAAAAGCGGAAATAAAAGTATTCATCGGCGTGAATCTTCAGCAAAGCAATTTAAAAAATCATCACTCAGCTTAGCTTTAAAGGAAGAAAAACGCCGTTGTAGGGATGACTTTAATAAGTCGAGATATGGTATGAATAGCGACACCTTCCAATATTCGAAAGGTTATGGATGGATTGTAAGCTGATTTTAATTTTTGCGTGAAGCAGTATTTACTAAACTGAATGATTGGAGCATTGGTTTTTTCCACGAACTGGCAAGTCGTGAGATTCACAAAAAGCTATAACCGAAAGAATCGAAGACAAAACCTTTCGATTTTGTTCCAGTAATTTCTTGTGATTAGACTGCATCATTACATCAATAAGCAGGTCGGTAATTAATGCGTGAATTGCTTCTGCTGATCCTATGGGCCAATGACTTGGCTTCTACAATATTTACGCACATTTTTATGTATTGTAAAAGGCTTTATACGAGTGATCCTAAAACGGCTTGAACCTTTTAAGGTGGAAAGAGGGAACAGAACAAGCAAAGTGCATCTTTTAATTTTTTTGAGTATAATAACCACGGTTCACAGGTTTGTAGAAAATTGTGACAAAATTTTAGTTTGGGTCCAATCAGGTCCTCCTTAAAACCATACATTTGAGAAGGAGCCCAAGGGTATTTAAGCATTTGCAATTCCTGAGATGTACTCATAAGGGCACACCGATCAACCCACTTGCCCAAGTCGTGTTCACAAAAACTGTCACTATTGCATGTGCTAGAAGAAGCAGATGTAGATAGATTCTTTTGCAGTTAAGAGCTTGCAAGTGGGTGCAAGCAACTCATCATTCTCTTGCATTCTGCTTTCATTGTCACTCATTTTTTATTCTTGACTGTTAGTCCGGTCAAATTGGAGAAAAATATAGTGTTCCGTTTGCATAAATTCGCATAGAGCTGAAAATTGGTAGAGACGTTAGGTGAACGCTGTAATGGTGAAATACAATTAAAATGTGAAAAGTCCCCATCGATCCCATGTCGACAAAAAAAGTAATTCAAGGTCAAATGTCACCATTTTCGGTTTATGTCATTTTTCTGCAAAATGGTAAGTTTTACTTACTTTATAATATTATTAACGCTTTTCTTCCTAAGAACAACCATTTCCGAAATATAGCTAACCAAAAAGCTGAAAAAGTCGTAAAGTTCTTAATATGCACACATTTCCGCACTGCCTCAGAGGTAGTGTACTTTGCGCGTTTTTTGTACGTGGTTTCCCCGGTAGGCATACTTTACGAACTATTATGATCCTGTTTAATGAAATAATATTGTAATATATATAAAATGGTTCTATTAGAAATGGAATGATTATAGTGATATGATGTATTAGTGCTTTTTGGAAAATATAAGTCTGAGTAATAGCACTGTTAATGTCAAAAAATAAAAAAAAAGCTTGGGATATAACACTTCAGCATAATTCGGTGACGCTGAATTTAATGGCGTTAGCCGTTTTTTAATTCTATAGACCATTTCCGAGGAATTCGAGTTTCAAGGTCAGGTACATGTTAATGCAGTTTTTTGCATTAACATGAATCATTGACAATTAGCTGGGAAATAATATTGTCCAACAGACAAGGGCGTAGGCTGGGGGGAATGACCCCCTAAACCAGGGATTTTTTATTTAATCGATTGGTTGTTAAGTAGTTTCTATTTGTGATCCTTTTTTAAAGTATGGTTTAACCTTTTTCTTTGAAAATATAGCTGGAAAAGTAAAAAGCAAATCAGGTTTTTTTAAAGCAATATTGTACAATTTTGTCCAAACCAGTTGGTAAGTGTCTAATGTTTTCTGTAAATTTATACTGTTCAAACGGAAAGTTAAAAACTTAGATATTTACTTAAAACTTAGGAGTAGGTAATATGATCATTTTTATTTTTCGTAATACAAAAATTAAAATGACCTTTTCTAAAACCATTTGTATTGGAAGTTTGAGTATCGGTTCACGGTTAGAAATCTTGTACTAAAATTAAAACTTTTCTGTATTACATATGTTTCTTTGGTTTCAAATCTAGTATTTACAAAATTCTAAAAAATGGTTTTAATATAGCTTTGGTTTCAAATTTAGTGCAAGCTTGGATTCAAATATTTAAAAAAAAATTGCAAACAACGCGAGATTCGATCACACGACATTGAGTTTGTAAACTCACTACTCTAACCACAGAGCTATTGGCTTATGCATA
Organism: Dichetophora obliterata; assembly: GCA_963920525.1. Classification (NCBI taxonomy): domain Eukaryota; kingdom Metazoa; phylum Arthropoda; class Insecta; order Diptera; family Sciomyzidae; genus Dichetophora; species Dichetophora obliterata. Next base: position 280,452,623 of record OY986435.1, read on the forward strand.
AAAAGTGCGATAAACAAACATATCCAACTTTTTACGGGTCAAACTCCAAATTTAGAATCCACATGTACTAGAATTTAGTATTATTTGTATTAAATACAAAAAGTAATACAGAGTTGTACTTAACCCTTTATTGCACCGAATATCTTATATGATATGTTGACTTTATGAACTAACTGCCTTGGAATGAAAAAAAATCAGCTTATTTCTTCTCTTTTGTACATTATTCGTAATTGAGTTAACATTGTTTACAGTAAGCTGAGCCAAATCCCGTTATATTTCACATAATAGTTAAAAATTACCAAGTCTATTGTACACAAGCTTTGAAAGAGCCAGTAAAACTTATAATTTTGCGCTTAGATTAAAACTTAAAAGAGGTAACTGCAATATTTTTATGAAAATAAATATAATTTATAATAATTAAGTTATAAGAAATTGTTGTAACTTAAAAACTTACATTTAATTAAAGAAATCCTTGAGCTAAATTCTATATGTCATATATGATATCTTGTGCGTCAAGGTATTTAAAAAATTCCATATCATATATGATATATTATCATATAAGTTATAAGTTTTTTGTTTTATGTGGAGTTTCGGGATACGTGTTTAATTTTGAGCTTTACACTGGTCAGAAAAATGATGATCGTTTTAGGTTATACTCCGAAAAACTTTAGGCGCAAGTTCTAATGTAGTTATTAGCTTAATTTGAAATATTTCTCACCACATTTATTATATTTCGACAACTGCTACACCTCAATCCCTTTGACATACGAACTGTATAGTAAAGGTATGTAGAAATAATAGAACAAATATTTTCTTCAGTTGAAGTTATATATGCATATAAATTTTTTAAATGTTTAGGAATCTTAAGCCTAGGAACTTTAAGAAAGAATTGTATATCAAATTGTAAGCTACCAGAAGATAAATATTGGAAATCAATGATTCGTGGCTCTTCATATGAAATGGTTGGTAATATCGATGATATTGACATATCAATAGTTGCGTGGAAAAACACAAAAAATTCGTTACTCGGAAGGTACATTATTAAAATCAAATCCAAAAAAATGGTTTCATCGAATCATTTATCATTTGTTGGACATAGTTCAAAGTTAAATCAAAAATAGAAAGTCAAATTCATGGCTTTTGCATAGGTAAATATTTTCTTATTACAAATGTGCTTACATGAAAAAGAACTTAATCATTTACAAAAATTAGACGTGTTGAAACACAAAGAAATACAAACGAAAAGCTTCTTTCTTTAGTAGACTTTAATGTGTCTTTAGCAGAAACACTTTTTCATATCGAAACTAAAGTAATTAAAGTAACCTGAGCAAGCAAATCGAACTAAAACCAAAACATCCAAAATCTACTCCAGTTCCATCGAAAAATGTCCGTCTAGATGATGTCGTTCATTTCCCGAATTAATATCTTTAAGGTTATCCTGTAAATTTCCTGGATGTGGATGACCTACCTTCATTAAGTGTACAAAATGTTATCTTACAATTTGATTTTACATAGACAGAAATTGTTTTTAAAAAATTTTAATGATTTTTAAACATACATAGAGTATAAATACTTTAGTGTTATGTAAAAATAATAGTGCTGAAAAAACATTTAATTTCATATTAAAATTGGTTTACTGCAATTTTTTTTGGTTTCTCTGCACAGCATATCATATATGATATGTATGGAAATTTATAAATATTTTGCGAATAAAAAATAACTTGTAAAAATAATTATCATTTTCGGAATCAGAGCAATGAAATACATATAAAAATATTTTTTCTTTTTTAAAAGACAAACTTGTGCAGTAAAGGGTTAAATTGAAACCAAAAAGCTAAAATTTAAACCAAAAAGCTAAAATTGATGCTGTAATATTTCTTTTGGTTTCAATTCTAGTACAGAAAAGTTTTAAATATGAGTTAGTATTTGAAAAGCTTTAATTTGAAACCGCAAGGTTTAAAAACATGCAGTAATATTTTAGTGAGACTAAAATTTAGTCCAAGATTTCTAACCGTGTAGCCGAATTAATCTGAGAATTGCTACTATCGTACTGCTTCATAATATTTTCCACTTTCTCTTTTTCCTATAACAGATTACATCATGGCTTTTTAAGAATTTTCTATTTGTAGTTCTTTTTTAAAGTATGGTTTAAACTTTTTCTTTGAAAATATAGCTGGAAAAGTAAAAAGCAAATCAGGTTTTTTTAAAGCAATATTGTACAATTTTGTCCAAACCAGTTGGTAAGTGTCTAATGTTTTCTGTAAATTTATACTGTTCAAACGGAAAGTTAAAAACTCAGATATTTACTTAAAACTAAAGAGTAGATAATATGATCATTTTTATTTTATTTTTCGTAATACAAAAATTAATATAACCTTTTCTAAAACCATTTGTATTGGAAGTTTGAGTATCGGTAGTAGGCCGAATAAATCTGAGAATTGCTACTATCGAACTGCTTCATAATATTTTCCACTTCCTTTTTTTCCTATAACAGATCACACAAACAAGTTATTTAAAATTTAAAATACCAAAAAAAAAAAGGCAAAGTGTGAAACCGAGTACAGCCAGAGTGACATTTTAATTTGATGAGAGCTGCCATATGCTTAGCAGTCAGCGCTAATTATGTGAGTTGGAGCAGTTCGCTTGGTATTTCGTAGTTTGTGTTTTTGCACCTTAATTTAGGGATATTCGATATACATCGATTAGGCTGGGTACATTTGCAAATCTTTGTTGCCTGGGCAATTCTCGCATCGGGCATGAATTTATCGTAAAAAGTTTGTAATTTTTGACCGAATTTTTCTGCGTGGCAATGCAACAAATTCATTTTCAGCGACATTCTTACATTTATATGGTGGAAAGCTTGACTAGAGCGATTAAAAAACTCGATACTGTGTTAGGAGACGTTTGTAAAATCCTACTTACAGGAAAAAACATAAAGGAAGAGTCTTAATTTTAATAGTTTTGGGGTCAAATTAGGGATCCACCAAATAGGTTATTTTGGTTTAATTTGTATATTTATTTAGCGTCATTATAATAAGGGAATATTTTTGCTTAGAAAAGCTGACTTTTTTGTTTAAACGAAGCTTTTATACGAAACAACGGATTTTTTAAATTATGGGGTCAAATTGGACCCTAAGGTTAAGGTTTTGAGGGTTTATCTGATCTACGAAACTATTTCCCAGGTAATTGTCAGCGTTTAACCTGAAGACATGAGTACTCCATAGCTAATAAAAAAGTTTTTCTTACAAAAACTGCATTAACATGTATTTCACTTTGAAACTCGAATTTCTCAGAAATAGCCCGAAGTATTTAAAAACGGTTAACGCCATTAAATTCAGCGTCCTTTAATTGAAGCGTCCTAAACTGAAGTGCTATCTCCCAAGATTTTTTTTATTTTTTGGCATTAACAGTGTTAATAGTCAGACTAATATTTTCCAAAAAGCACTAATAAATCACATCACTTGAATCATTCCATTTCTAATAGAACCATTTTGTATTTATTACAATATTATTTCATTAAACTGGATCATAATAGTTCGTGGAGTATGCCTACCGGGGAAACCACGTAAAAAAGCACGCCAAGTACACTACCTCGGAGGTAGTGCAGAAATATGTGCATTAGACCGGTTTTTTGCTATGCTAAAATTTTTTAAATATGTGTGATCTTTTTGTCTCGGGCATAAAAAGTTTCCTTTTGGCTTAGAAGTTTCTGATTTAAAATTTGGACCAAATGGGGCTTCAAAAAATGTGAATACGTACTACATAGAAAAATATGTGGTTTTATTCAAATAAATTAAAAATAAGCAATATTTTACTTATTTTTCTTACTAATGTAACACAAAATTGTTTTTAAAATTAAAATATCTTTCCAAAAAGTTATCATTAAACAAAATCTGTTGAAAAAATAAGAAAGTAACAAGAATATATTGATTACGATAGAGCAGATTTTGAAAACGATGGATATTTGCTTCGGTACGATTCAACCATTTAAAACCAGTACTAATTGTTCTGATCTTCATCATTTGCCAGGATCCAGTTGTAGTCTTTCATGAATTTGACTCCCCGCTCAGCAGTATCAGTGACGACAACAAATTGTTACAAAAGTGAACGGCGTCTTTGAAATCGTCGTTGTAGTTCCACGTAGAGGGGTCAAATTGCAAGAACTCTGAGCTCAAACCGAAGGAAACAAAGAAATTTTTTATCTTATGGGAAACAAAATCGCTCATTGTGATGTTTATCAAAAGCTCTGCTTTAGCAAATTTTCGATCACCTGCCAATTTTACGATAGGCTCCGCGTTTTGGAGGCGTTTAACTATGTTCCGCTTTTCTTCCAGTGTAACCTCCAGATCAAAAAAAGGCCAAGGCAGTTGTTTCTGTTACCAAATAGCACAAATGATTTTTGAATTTATCCAATGCTGCATCAAATGCTGCTTCATCGGTTCCTACGTATGCTGCCAAATCCTTGAGAAAATCCAAGTCTTGGTTTGGCGCTCTGATGCCATTTGTGCACCCAAACCATAACCCAAACATATAAATGCGCTATGAAAGTGCATAGGTCCCGCAGAGCACCCAATTCTCTCGCAGTCAAATGGAATTGTCCACGGAAGAGAAATATTTTGAGTGAGTAAATGGCTTTAAGTCTAGAGTGCGATGTTGCACTGCACGTCCGGAAATTGCTACTATTTCCACCGAGAAATGCGACTACGAGCTGCAGCAATTCTTTATAATCCGCACGAATTTGAGTAAGTTGTAGTTGTGCTCACAATATGATCTTGAAAGCCACATTGAAATGAACAGTGATCGAGGGTCCACAGATTCGCAAAGCGATTGAAAATTGGAACTTCGGGTGCGCTACTTTTGTGCCAAAGACTCTCCTGTTGGTTGATTTTGATTCGACATTTTAAAAACACTAAATGTTAAAACTAAATATCAATAACTATTTCGCACAAAGAATTCAGTTTCACCTAAATATTAAAACAAACGCTCGAAATCATGGCATAATTACCAAGGTAGCATTGACAACTGTCTTTTTTCTCTTCAAAAGGAAACCATATTCTGTCAAAAACAGCTCTTAGAGAAACGAAGCGACAATTGAAGAAAGTGGCAAAAACTAACATTACAAAAATATAATAGTCATTCAGCGGAGTCAACAGTTGACAACAGTTTTGCTGTTAAATTAATTAACACAGAATAAAGGCAGCAAATTTGAGTGTGAAACTTTAACAATTAAATTATTTACATAATTTGCCAAATCGTATGTCCTTCCCATCTGTAAGAGTAAAACTTGTGTTGATGATGTCCCTGACCTTTTTATAGGAACTAGCCATGATAGAATTACCAGGTACTATTAATCGCTACTTTTACTCGTTACTTTGGGCATATAGTGTCAAATTGGTGTCAAATAAAAGTACTGCAAACACACCAAGAAGTAAAAGGGGATTTTTACTTTTACCCAGATGTCTTGATATGAACAAATGTATTATTATTAACAGGTGACGAAATTGACGAACTGCACGAGGACGCCTTTGCAGGCTACATTATAAAAAGGCTACATTTTGAAAGTTTTCAAAGTAAAGACTGCTCCTTTACTTGGGTGGATGAAGTCTCGCAGGGAGGGCTGAAAAAGCCATCAGCTACATATATGGAAAAAATAATAGATTTGAAGGCGATCTTTAATCAAGCTAATGGTAGAAACATTTAGTGTGCAAGGAGTACTGAAAAACTCGCTGAATTGTGTTCACCAAACGAACTTCCCGAACTTGAGGAAGAGCTCTTCATAAAATGCAGAATGCATTTTCGGATTAAAAATTTTAATAAGAGATTAAAAAATTATATATTAAAACAAAAAATTTTGGCAACAAAAAATTTTTGCAATTTTGTTTATAAAGCGATTGATTTGTTTTATATTTCAACAACTATTTATTCAGCTATATCATGAATAATTTTTCACGCGAAATCAGAAAAGGAAGTTTTAATTTTTATGATAAATTACAAGGCCATTTTTGAAATTTTTAATGCAAATTTGTTGATAAACCGTTGATGAACGAATTTGCATTTGAAATTTCCAAAATGGTCTTGAGCTACTGGCTGCATTGTAAGATTATTTAACAAAAATTATTATAATGTAATGTTTTGTTTAAATTTTTGTATGATATCCTTCAGTAAAATTATGATTTCCATTTATATTTCCATACAAAAATACACAAAAATATTAGCTGATTTTAAAAATACAACACTTTATTACAGGTTCGTTCTCAATAACTGTTAAATATTGGATATTTTATAAAAACTAATCACAAATACACTACATTGTGAATACCCCTATTGTTTGCAGATTTCTGATTTGAAACAATACAAGAAGCAGCACTGTTTCCACGTACTCGCTACATTTTGACACTATATGCCCAAAATGACATTTTATCCCCAGCTGATTTACAGCGAATAATAATACCTGGTAATTATATCATGGAACTAGCAAGCTAAATGTGGTATCAAAACCCAACCTCTGAATTCTCTTTTTTTTCTTCTCCTCTTTCCTTTCCTTTTTGGCGTGTTCGTGAAATAATGTCAATTAGGTGGGCGGATTATGCCCACTTCGAATTGCACTTCTTTGAACACCAAAACAAGGAAGGGGGAGAAAAGGAAAAAAAAAATATAAAAAATAAAAAAATAAATACCTGTTAGAATAAGTAAATAAAATTGTAAAAACCTGTTAGAATAAGTAAATTGCCTTGGTTGGCCAATAAATAAATAAATAAATAAATAAATAAATAAAAGCAGTAAGCCTTGGTCTTGTCATAAATTCATCTTTGTCTTGTGTTGACCACGTTAATAGTGTTGTACTAAAAGTTTATTATGTCCTTCGTAATTTAAGAATGTCTGCTAGTGTTACTCCTGTTGATTTAAAACGTAGATTGGTAAAACAATTGATCTTACCTTTAATTTCATATTCAGAAACAGTGTACAGTAAACTCGACTCTTCCTCCCAATTAAAACTACAGATTGCTTTTAATTATGCAACACGCTACGTATATGGTTTGCGAAAATTTGACCACCTTTCCACGTTCAGAAACGCTATACTTGGATGTGACCTAACTACATATCTTAGTGCTCGTAACTGTATGTATCTCCATAAAATCATACATGAAATCATACATTAACGCCATTAAATTGTGGAATGCTTTGCCTCGTTGGTTAAGAGAGATTAGTGGGAGAGGTAATTTTAGGCGCTCTATCCTATCTTTCTTCTCTACTTCATAGTTTCATGACAATATTTTAATCTATTTCCTGTATTCTTTACTCTATATTATTAATTCTTAAAAAATAATTGCAATGTGATCCAATTTAGCATTTAATATACTTAATATTTATTATAGCTTTCTTTCTTTCTTTTAAAAATTTAACGTAACCTTAAGTATATACTTGTTGTTATGACTGTATAGTTTAGTATTATTGTTTTGTTTTTTTGTTTTTTCAAGCTAATGCTTATATCGTACTATAAAAGAACCTAGTTCTTATTGTATCAACACGTTTCTCTAAATAAAATATAAAATATTTAATATATAATTTAATAATTAAATTTAATAACTTAAAACTTGGTTCGCTCTTTTAAGCTACTTTTGTTAGCAATTTTAGCTAAAATCTCAAAACTCTTCTGGCAGCACTGTTCACATCAGTGAATGCGGCCATTAAGAATTGTGAGAGCTCTCTTTGTGAGTATATTTTTTGACAGGAGATGGTTTCCCAACCCACTGTCATTGCTGCCTGGGTAATTATGCCATGGCTCAAAATTTAAAACAATTAAAAACTAGCATGCTGCAATAAAAAAGAGCAAGGTTGATGAAAGATTAAAAGGGTTATATCTCTCCCATTTTTCAACCGATGTTGATCAATGATAACTTTTTGAAAAGGTATTTCAATTAAAAGAACAATTTAGTGCTAAATGAGTAAGAAAAGTAAGTAAAGTATTGCTTATTTTTAATTAATTTGAATAAAACCACATATTTTTCTATGAAATACGTGTTGAGATTTTTGAAGCCCCATTGGGTCCACCAAACATAATCCGATCGTTACCAAATTTCATATCAGAAACTTCTAAGCCAAATGGAAACTTTTTATGCCCGGGATAGATCGATCGCAAAAATTTTTTTCAAATAACCGGTCTAGCGTGCATATTAAGTACTTTACGACTTTTTCAGCTTTTTGGATAGCTTTATCTCGGAAATGGTTGTTCTAAGCGTTCAAAATATTTTGGTAGATAATTTTATGCTCTACACTTTTGCCTCACCTGCTTTAAACGTAAAACTTATCATTTTGCAGAAAAACGCCAAAAACCGAAAATGGTGTCCTTCGACTTTGAATAATTTTTTTTGCCGACATGGGATCGATGGGGACTTTTCACATTTTAGTTGTAATGGTGAACCTAACGTCTGCACCAATTTTGAGCTCTATGCAAATTTATGCAAACTGAAATGTCTATTTTGACCGGACTATGTAAAGTATATTGATTAAAAAATAAACCTTATAATGTGCAATTACTTAATATAAACTTACGACCACAAAACTTTCTTCTATTTCCTTCTATAAAAAAATAAAAATTAAAAAAATGCACAAAAAATCCAATGAGAAATTTAATTTTGAACAGCTGATTTGGTTTCGTTATTTATGACAACGAACGTTAGTGTTGGTGAAAAAGCGACTAATGAACTGTGCAGCTCAGATTGCAATACCCATATATGTCAGAGTTACCAATCAATTTCAATTAATGCTTTTCAAAAACGTTTTTTACCATATAATATAGGTATGTGTCAGACCTAAGTTTGTAATAACAAATAAATTAAGCTTTAATAAATATTAAACACTTTCAAGCTATTTTAATTATGAGAAAAACTGTTTTGAATTTCTAACTTTAACACTTATTTCTAACAGTTCTGCCCCCTCGCTACGCCCTTGTTTGTTTGCATATTTTATTTACTGTACTCAATATGATTATCTGGTTTTCCAATAAAAACCTTTTCTCAGACTGTTATTAAATAACACTGCTAATTTTCACTGTAGAATAATCATTGCTCGGCCTTTGCACAGCCGAGATTATTTAAAACCGGCCACTGTACGGCCGTAGTTAATCATTTTAGCGCTTCTTTGCTTTGCATCTGCTGAGCGTAAGTTTAAACAATTATTTTTTTTTAAATAAAAACACGTAAACAAGTGTATAAGTGACAAATGCTATTAACCTATATCTGACTATCTAGCGAATATGCTGCGTATCTGTAGCGTAAAATCAGTTTAAATGCGCGATGAAAAAGAAAAATTAGAAATTAACAGAAAAAAAACGACAAATCATAAAAATCCGAACGAAAATATATAAATGAATAACAACAACAACAACAAAAACAACGACAACTTTAGAAAATGCTTTATGAATTGTTTATTAAATAATGTAGCGGCATACGAGCGCCATTTGTCATTCCCCAGATACAAACAAACTCAGTGTGGGTTACAAACAAACAAATTACCAAACGTACCGAGCTAAAAAACTATAACAACAAGCTTGACACATGAAGAGGAAACAACAGCAGCAGTACAAAAAAAGTATCTCTCACTAAGCAATTAGCACGCTGAACTGTAAACTAGCTCGACACCCCCGGGGGCGCAACAATATCAACAGCAGCACGTTGAGATGAGCTCGCTCTGTGCTTTGTGCGTAACGCCGAGATACACGCACACGCATAAATAAAGCGAGCACAACAAACAATAAACAAAGTAATAAATGTTGTGACAAAATTAAAAAAATGTAAATAAAAAAAAATTACTTAAATTGTTGAAAATAAAATCATTAAGAGCCGCACAGTGGCGACAATAACAAAAACGATAACGTGCTAATGAGCTGATTTGCCACTTAGTTGTTGCTGCGTATGACTTACAATAAGCAGCAACAACAAAAACAACAACAAAAGTATCCTCAAGTTATGCTGCGCTTTGACTAGCTAGCCAACGAATACAAAAGTTTAATTAAAAGTTTGCGTTGGACACAAAAAAAAACACCATCACAATAACTATAGCACGTTGATATTCAAGCTTGATTGTTAGCTCGGTATTTAGATACTTTCTGAAATACGATGTCAAAGACGCGCTCAATGTGGATGAAGAAGAATGCGAACGCGAACGCGAACGTAAGTACGAACGAATGGCACGACGTCGCACAGGCGAAGCGAACTGCGTCGTGCAACTATTTAACGACGACTGAATGTGGCAATTATGTATCTAGATACATTTTCCCCAACTTGTGTTGCCGTGTCTAAATGGACGCGCAGCAAGTTTATCCGACTGTCCGTCGCTTCGTCGTTCCATCAGTCGTTTCTGTCATTCGTATCGCTTGTCTGTCCGCCTGTGCGTAGCCCATTAAATTATTATTAATATAATTATGGCATTTACAATGATGTTGTTGTTGTCTTTGTATATATTTTTTTACCCGCCTCTACTCATCATCCAAACCCAAGCATACCAAATTCCGAAAACATTCAAGCTAATATCTAGAGCGCCAGGCAGACGCGCGCGATTTACAACGACACAACAAACACTCACCACCACCCTCCACCACCACCCACCAACTCTCAGCAACATCAATAACCGAAACAACCATCGTACAATTCAATTCAATTCATCCATCTATCTATCTTTGCAGTCATCCATCAGATAAACGAACTTACGGATCGTTTGTCGATTAAATACCAATTCGTACTCAATGCGCTTAATTGTATCGACAGACATACACAGATACTCAACTGAATGTAAATATAACTATGTATGTATCTCTGGGTGCTTGTTGGAAAATGTATCTAGTCGATTTGTATCTCAGATACATTGTATCTTACTAAGCTGTTTTGATTTTTAAACTGACATTGCATAAATTGTGTTTATGAATTATGAGAACACACACACACTCACACATACACACACTCACACACTTACTAGCAGTGGCAACTGTATGCTAAAGAGCGCCATTTAGTGTCCCGCTCGCTCTTATATAAGATAATCGGTGTAAGCGAGACAATGAGCGAGTGATAGAGATGCACGATGTGAGTACGACAGAGTTGTTGCTGCTGTGCAAGCAAGTGAGCGAGTTTATTTTGACTGGATTAAGCTTAATGAGGTTCCCGTTCGAGTTGTTGTTGTAATTATTATTGCTGTTCATTGTTGCTGTTGCCATTGCTGGTGTGCTGCTGTGTGTTGCTGCCGCTATTATGATTATAATTAAGTTGAATGAAAATGATTTTCTAAATTGTATCCACCGCACGCTGCTCGTTGGAGTTCGTCATAATTGCTTTTGTTGTTTTTTTTTGCGTTTTTTTTTCTTAACTTGTTTTATGGATTTTATTTGGTTTTGCTTTTTGTTTTTTCTTCCGCGCGCGGGTGTCGTCGTCTCACAAGCCTTAATTGATGTGCTGATGTTTCAACGAGTTGCGCTGCGCTACGCCGCACAGTGGTTGAAAAGTGGAAATAAATTCCAAAATTTATGAGCTCTTTTGCTGAATTTTTTTCCTTACTTTGTCTAGGAACAGTATAATTAGCATGATTCCAAAATATTTTGTAGAAATACTGACAGGCTTTTTGTGAAGACAACTTTAAAGTTGATAAATGTACAAACGCTTGAATAATGACGTCAAATATTGGTAATTTTCAAAAGTCATTACATCCAAACGAGGAAAAATATTGCACTCAGTGGTTTTTACCTAATAAAAGCATTATTAGAAACGATTTCTGCCTGCTAGAAAATAATTTTTTGTTTCAGTTTTTATAACAAATTCTTTATGCAAGTCGATACAAAGAAAATGAGAAAAATTAAATTTTAAGCTGCATTTTATTATATCAGCACATCGAAGCACTTCTTTTTTATGTATAGAATAGTTTTAATATGCCTTTAACTCAAATGTTTCAAATAATAAAAGTGAGCACATTTCAGCCCTTTTCACAATATATAATGGAAAAAAATAAATGCGTTTCGAGTATTTTATCAGTCGTAAGATTTAGTAAGTTATTAATTTTATTTAGTACTTATATATTTAGGCATTTTAATGAAAAATAGCCCAAATATACAAGCCATGAATGCTACACGCCTTTCGCACGTTTTATCACACTGTCAAAAAGAAATGCTCTTAAATTTGTGCGATTTTGCTAGTATCGTTCTTTTAATCAAAAATATTTTGTCGCAAAATGCATGAGGTCCTCTCCAGTTTTTTAACCCTTTCACTGGCTAAGCTAAACTAAGAACAAAATCATTTTTTGATGTAATATTCCTATCATTTAGGCCCTTAAAAGATGAAAAAGTATACCTCTGTTTTCTACCTGCGCTACTTACTTTTTTCAAGCTTGTACAAAGAAAATATTGTTTTGCTCCTATTCGGCACAAGTTTTTTTAAAATCCCTTGAAAGTTTTTCAACTCTTTAGGCCTTTATTTTTAAAACCCTCTTTTGTTTATATTATGATCATTAAAGCAGTAAAAAGATAAAAAAACATTTATATGATTTTTGTCCGTTTGATGTTTTCTTATAAAATAGGCCAAAAACAATCTTCACTTTTTTCGGCACAAAATCGAAAATCCAACTGACTTTAATGGCAAGTATCTCTCTTAATTTATTGTTTAAGGCGTTGCAAAATAAAAATTACTCTCCGACCTGTCCAATGTATTGGGCAAATCCACTGAATGGGTTTATAATAACGAAATGGTCAGCTTTTTTAAGATTTTTTAAAATTTGTTTTATATTGTAGTCTAGTGGAAAGTGCGCTAGACTATCAACCCAGAGGTCCCTGGTTCGAATCCGGGATCAGTCATGGTTTTTTCACTTTCTTTGTTCTTTCCTACATTTATGAATTATGGAAAACTATAAATCCACAAGTAAATTGTGGAAAATGTTGAAATAAAGGACAGGAACAACTAAGGGCTGGAAATGCTTGCCGAGGTTAAGGCATAACTTATTGTCTTTCAAGTTTGTTTCGCCTAATCAATAATTCACGTATGGTTACAACCAATTCCTTTAAATAATCTATCCCTTTCCTTTCAGGTCAAAGACCAATCCTTGTTTGTATAAGTAAGTGCATGCCTTGGTTCTTTGATCTTTTTTTTTTAAAAAAATATTAGTTTTAAAAAGCATATAGTTCATCCTGTTTGTAATGTAAGAAGGAGGCATGGCAGTTATACGAAGTTTTTGTTGTATTGGAGGGAGGTGTGATTGTGGGCGGTTTAAAAATATTTTCAGTTGTGTTAACCCTCGGATGGACTATGTCGTCTGGCCAGACGAAATGGGTTTTCTTTTTTGAATAACTTTGATTCTAGTTGCTTGATTGGCAAACGCTCTCGTGATTTTTCGAGTATATTTTTGCTCTTTATGACAAGTATAAAATCAAAAAGTTCTGAACATGTTTGTAGTGATAACTTTTGTCACAAAGTCAAAATCTTCATATGTGGACTATGTCGTCTGGCCAGACGAAAGACTTTTTGAATAACTTTGTTTCTAGTTGTTCGATAAGCAAACGCTTTCTTGGGCTTTCGAGTATGTTTTCCTTAGATATGAAAAGTATAAATTTGAAAAGTTCTGTAAATGTTGGGAGTGATAAGTTCTCTCTCAAAGTCAAATTCTACATACGTGGACTAGGTCGTCTGCCCAGACCAGATTGATTGCTGATAGATAATAGCGTGATATTTGGTTCAATTTCATATTCTTCTCTTGACCAGGGTTCGTCTGATAGCAAGATAAAAATTCCTCAAACATACATAGCAATCATATGTTTAAATACTCTGAAACATAAAACTACCGTTAGCCTACCTGTCATTATACCTGCCATGCTATACCTTCGTAATTGGGCACACCTCTGGTGTCTGGGCACACCTCTGGCCAGACGAAATAGTCTATTTACTTCATTACCCATTCGAGGGTAAAAAGAGCTCAATAATTTCAACATACAAAATTTTGTTGGTCTACGACAAGTTCTTTTATATCTGGACAATTTTTGCCTGGGGCTTAACCACTGTGCGCTGCTCTGTTTTATCATGAGCTATGAGTCTTAGTGGAATTTTCAAATGTTAAAAACTGCTCGCTTAAAGCAATTAATTATATTCTTTTTTATGGCATAGCTTAGTTTAATTTTTGTAGATTTATTAAGTTTTAAATAACGCTATGTTAGCAATTTGGTCGCATTAATGTTTTGATTTTAAGTCATTATTTGATTAGATTTTTCTTTTAGAAAAACTATCAATATTAAGAACATATTTTTTTTTGTGGAGTGTAAGGAAAATACAAATTTATGATGCGCCAATATTAAAGGAACATAAAAAATGTTTTAAAACTACTGTATCATAAATAATTGTAATTTATTTTTTTTTATTTGCCCGGAGGTATTGCGCAAGGATTTAATGTATTTTATTTCCTTCAAAGTCAGCTGTCAGCAGAAACTGCAATTTGTGTTTTTTATCTGTGCTAGCAAAGCAACGGGAACTTTAAATTGATATATTGACAGTTTTTGATTTGAAAAATCTCATAATGGGATATAAAGAAGAATGTGTGTAAATGATGTGTGTTATTCATGAAGGCTATTCCTGCTTTATGAGTTTTGTATGTGTTATAGCCACGTGGTTTTAGGGGCAAATTTAGCCTGAACGTATTTGTGCTTCATGGAGTAAAAGTTATATAAGCACATGGGGGTTCTCAGAAGTAATTATGTAGTATTACTAGTTGAAGTGTCTACTATGCAATGACAATAAAAACTCTTGCCTATTTTTGCTCCTTTTTGTAATTTATGCAATTTTTCCAGTTAACTGCGAGATCATGCAACACCGAATTTCTTAAAATTTGGATTTGGAATTAACAATGTATCAAAATTATCCAATTGCGTACTCAGAAAAATTAATAAAACCTGCCTGGAAGCTAAATAAAACAGAAACATATGTTACTTCGAAAATTCGTAGAATATGTTAAGGAGGCACAACTAGTAAAAATTTTGGAAAATAGTTTTTTCTATAAGAATAAAGAATTTCTTTGACAGAATATTTTAAAAGCACTATTCACAAATTTCAGACTAATCGGATTATTATTTTTGGAGATAAATAACTTTGAATAGGGCATTTTTTATCTGTATGCACATATGCTCAAAACTTTAAACGCGTTTCGCTTCGGCTTGGAAAACACTACAGTGATCAGGCAGCCTACGAACTAGGGATACCAATAGTTCTTTTGAGTAGACGCCATACCCGACAATGTCGTATAATTTTCACCCATTTGTATAGAAATGTAGGCACGCCGGTTTCCACTGCACACCATTATTCCAGTATGTAATAATAATACTAATAAACTGGCCATTTCAGTAGGAAGGACATTGACCTAGATTCTATTGATCAATTGTGTTGTGCGCGTTATTAAATGTTTGTCACAAATGACCGGTAACTATGTATGTTCTAGGTGGAAATAAGCGTGCCGTAGTTTCCATCAAAGGAAAGCAGTGGTGTACTGTAGCCAGTCCTTAGTGGAATGAAGTGGAATTTGTAGAGTATCGTATTGTAGCGTGTTCCAAAATTTTTCCATACTTCAGTTTTCCTCAGTCTGAACGCCGTACTAGCTGCTGTTTGCCTGGCAACCGAGTTGAGCGGTAGAAGAAGTATGGTCTTTAAAACCGCAGTCGCTGTTGTTCTCAGAGCACCGTTGATGCAAATATATGCCATTCTTTGGACTTTTTGTAGCTGGTTCAATATGTGACTTTGTGCTCGGGTGGCCACCATATCATTACTCTGTATGGAAGTATAGGCCTAATGACCCCTGTATATAGCCAGTGAACGATACTGGGGGAAATACCCCATCTTGTTTTTATAGCCTTTTTGCAAGTGTACAGCGCAACTGTCGCTTTCTTCGACAGCTCAGAAATATTAAGTTTCCATCTCAGCTTCCTATCAAGAATGAGTTTTAGATATTTTTCACTGTCCGAAAGAGATAAACCCGCCAGGGGACCTTCGGGGAATCTGCCTGTCCCAAGCCCAGGAATGGAAGGGTGAGGGTTTGTTATTGGATGGGCAGTTCATGGGAGCACGGCCCATGAACTGATCTCATTGAGTTCTTTCTTGAGGCACGGCTCTTGAATGTTCGTCTGATAACTGTAAAAGAAAAAGGTTTACCTAGAGCCTTGGTTGTTGCTGCCAAATTCTTGGAGAAAGCATTGTTTTGATATTAAGTTATCATAACACTGTCGTTGTAATATGCTTTCGATGGACGATCAATCCAACATAACTTGAAGAGCGGGGATATTCATCCATCAATGATGAGGAGACCTGATCTATCGTTGTTCTGCAGACCTATCTTAGAATAAAGGTTATTATGTAGGAAACATTTAACCTTCGGACCGTTGTATAAGCAAAATTGTATACAACGGCTCATGCTTCTTAGTTTTCTGTTAAGGCTTTTTATTAAGTCTTAATTAGGAAAACGACGCTGCATAAGTAGAATTGAGGTTTACCTGGTTTACTGGGAAACCTATGGTTATTTTTTTTTAACCTAGCCAAGTACAATTCGAGTGGCTGAAGGTGTCACAGTCAGATATAAATGTTCTAAGAACTTTTGGTCTGTAGACGGGATGTTGAAGAGCCTTGTCAGGTGGAGCCTTTTGCCCGGGTATTGACTATCATTTGGGATAGGCCCACGTGGGGTATGATGCGCTCTGGCTGTGGTTAGGCCAGAAAGGCCGGTGTGAGTTACACTTTAGTTGAACTCGGGTTGGTGATTCCCTTAAATTACTAAGAGAATGATGGTAGATTGAATCTCGCCAATTTCAAACAGTAAATGTTAGGAAGGTAAGCAACTACCGGATCAATATACTGTTACCTTTGGAATTTGAGTACAGGCGATGGGGAAACCTAAATAGTCTGAGTTGTGACCATTTGAGATTGAGGAATTTGATTGCATGAGTGACAGGCCTAGTTGCCGCCTTAATTTTTCGTGTCAGAGAGTGATGACCTCTGATATGAATGGGATGATTTTGTGCGGATCAAATAAAGGGTTGTATTACTTGGTATAGTATACTGAGATGACCCATGGTTATTAAAATAACCAAGTCATGTTTTAATTCGAGTGACTGAATGAGTCACGGTCATGTACAGTGTCTTTTTGACATCAGTGCTGGGGTTCTGTGGCATGTAATTAGAGGAACCTTTCAAAAATGGTCTTTCTTGAATTCCGAAGGGGCGTTGACCGACGCTTCATATTTGTCCCAAGCATTGGAGCACCGTTGAATTAAGCCTTCGCGGCAGGGGTCAACGTTAAAAACATAGTGGCTTTCTGTCCGAAAGAGATAGTGTAGACCCGTTAATAATAATATTTACTTAATCTTTACGGAGGAACGAATTATGGAATAATCTGGTAAGTTTTCCACTAGAACAACTACAAAAACAACAGTCAAAACAACAGGTGGGCACCTACCTCAAGTATTCCCTATAAGGTATCGATGCGTTTTTCAGTGAGTGCAAGTAAGGACGATGTTCCGTAACATAAAAGTTTGTTAAAACTGCTATCTGTTGCTGTATTAGCATTAAGAAACTCTTTAGACAAAATATTGACTCTACCAGTTGTAACATACAAGCCATCCAATTGCAGCAGCAATCCTCAAAAATGTTTTTGTACTATCGACCTCAGCTTCGATTACCATACAATAGAGAAGCATCCATTTAAGTAAATCATTCTATCAAACTACCGAGTGGAAGTCAAAACGGATAACAGGTCCATCCTTACAATCGAATGTAGGTTAAAATGACTAACTACTTCGTTCACACAATTGAGATAAGGCTAAAAGGATAAACAAGCTCGTTCATTTAACTGAATGGAGGTTGAAAAGGTTAAAGGATTCGTTTATAAAATCGTGAGCGCAGTGATTACATCGGAATGTTACAATCAATGATATTGGAAATTAGTTAGTTATGGTGATTACTCTTTTAAAAAGTTATCAGCAATCTATTAAGTCGGTAGGGCACCAATACGGTTGCGACAATGGATTTAATTTTCTGTGTCTACTACGGTGATGATAAAGCCAGTTTTGCCTTTGGTATTGGTCTTCGCCCTCGATTTGAAATTTTTTTTAACTCGGTCTGAAATAGGAGAAATTTCTTGAGGCATTATGTAAGAAGCAGACCGTAGGACTGCGGATTTTTATGCAAAAAAGGTTTTTTTCTCAAAATAGGCGTTTTAACGGTTCTTACCTATATATTCCTATATGGTATAGAGTTTACTAGAGTTTTTTTTTTTATATGCATATAATATGCAAGTTTTATTCAAGTAATATGCAAGCAATATGCAAAGTATATGCAGTTTTCATTGTAATCAAGATAATTTTAAGGTATTTTTTGAATATATATCAACGCTTTTATTTGGTTTTCCTTTATACGTGTGTTTTTAAAGAGTGTGTGTAATAATTTCAATTAACTTTTTCAGAAATATACTGAACTAGCAGGCCACAGATAAACAACAAGAGAGTGAATGAATTTTAAACAGTTACACACATTAACAAATGAAAACAAAAACAATAACAAATATTATTTAAATAAGTACCTTTGCAAAATTGTGATATTAATCAGCGGTGGATCTTTCGGTGACATAATTAAAAAACTATGTTGTAAAAATAAATAATTATCAAATTCTTAGATATTTTAATCCGATTGTTTTTATATAATATTTCCATTCATTTATTTCTCATTGTGAAGAAATAGTATAACAGAATAGTATTACAACAATATTACAAAACAAAATATTCAAATACTACTTATAAAATCTTAACTTGCATGCAATTAAAAACGGCATCTTTGTGAACAAGTAAACTATAGCAAAAGTTGTATGCAACACATCTGAGTCGATAAGCAATAACAGCTGAACCCTTTCAATACTGACAGGACACATGTGTCACATTGAGTGTTCTAATTTAACTAAGGCGATATCATTCACATATATTGTTATATACATATTTTCATACCATAATTTTTTGCATGTCATGCGATTATTAACGCAGTTCCGTTATTCGCAGTTGGTACAAAAAAGAAACGCTGTTACAATTTCGTGCCCTAAGGCCACTTACGGAGCTTGTATCTTTGAAGAAAAAAAAATTAATATTGAATGGGCTCAGTCTAATTTCAAAGTTTCGAGAAATCTTTCTTCAAAGTTTTTAATCGCAATATAAGTTATATGAAATCGTCTTTAGTTTTCGTGTCATAGTTTTGGCGTAGGCGTGGAACATGGCTTCAGCAATAACTCAGTTCTATTTTAAGTCCACTTAAGCGATTATTGCTTATCGTCACAGATATATGCAACATATGCAAGATGTATGCAAATTGTACGCAAGTTGTATGCAAATTGACTGCAAGTTGTATGCAGCGTATGCAGGTTGTATACAACGTATGCAAGATATGTATGCAAAATACAGAATATGCAACATATATGGAATTGCATAAAAATCTGCAGTCTAGTCATTAGTATTCGAATCCCGAATCTCT
Organism: Dichetophora obliterata; assembly: GCA_963920525.1. Lineage (NCBI taxonomy): Eukaryota > Metazoa > Arthropoda > Insecta > Diptera > Sciomyzidae > Dichetophora > Dichetophora obliterata. Next base: position 280,472,137 of record OY986435.1, read on the forward strand.
TTTCTATTAGAATCACACACCCTTTCATGCACGATTTAAAATTGGTGCGGCTGCACATTTTCTGATGTAAGATATGTTTTAGTCTTTTCTCAAATATGAAATGACAAAAATTTTAAAGTCCTTGGCGCCTGGGTTCGATAGCTACAGGGTGTTGCTTATTTGCAGCGTTGGGCATTTATTGGACAAACTAAACACTTTTCTCATGATTTTTTGGTGTATATAACTCTCTTACCTTTCTTTATTTATAGTGTGTACTTAGTTTTACAATTTAGCAATTTTTTTAATGTTTTTAAGCTCATTTTGTATAAATACTTTTTTGAAAAACGATTACAATCTAGATTTCGACCATTTTACTCTACGGAAAATTGCTATAGAATTCACACGTGCAAGACTTTTAATAGAACAAATAGCTGTAAGCTCACACAACTCCTAAAGCTACATGATGCAGAAAAACACTAGTCCAAAACATGAAAATAACGGGACTTGGAAGCCCATAAGTACAATGTTGTTTATAAGCAACATTGCGCATGAAAGGGAAAACCCGGTCACCGCTGTTGTCAGCAGGAAAAACATTTTGAAGCGTGTGTAATTCGATCGCTGGGAGGCAAGAGTATCAAAAAGTAGATACTGATTCTAAAAGGCATATTTTGGAAATTTTTTTAAATAAAAAAAGACCACGCCACTCTTCCATGGGTTCAACAATTTCCATGAAACAGAATGTTTTTTCAATTGAGTTAATAAAGAGAGTAAAAACTGTCATGTTAAGCTTCTTGAAATCATGAGCTGTACGGGAGTCGGCATAAAACTCGTAGGCAGGCTTGCCAACTCGGGGGGAGTTCCCCCATTTGGGTGAAATTTAGACTCGATGGGGGAATGAGTTAATTTTTGTGGGGAAATGGGTTTAATCTTACATTTATTTCTATATTAATTTCGAAATCATAGCAAATTACGAAAATGTCAGTATTAATATGCTCATAAACTTTTGCTAAGTTTCTTTATTGCTGAAAATACCTATTGCATTACAAAGCTAAAATGGCAACTTGCATTTCTTGCATTTTAACATTTGCTTTGACTGATTTAATGTACGATCACAAGAAGTGATTACAAGAAGTTAAATTGTTTTTATACCCCCACGCGTATTGCGTTAGGGGGCTATTAACTTTTTTACTCCATTTGTAATGCTTATAAGGATAACATTGTAGGTCTTTTCCATTTTTCATCAGAATCATCTCCTGAATCGATTTAGCCCATAGAAGTAAGATATATCTTTATTCTATGATTTAACCATATTCGTCCGTCTGTCTGTGTATCGACACGATTACAATTTCTTAGCTATCGTCATGAGATTCCAAACATATGCTTATATATAAAAAAAAACTAAGATCAAGTTTGAGAATGAACAAAATCGGATCAAACCCACGCATATAAAGTAGCTATTTTTGGAGGTACTTTGTACCTCCCATACAAAGTAGCTTAAGCAAAACTGTAAAAGCTCTTCAAATGCCACATAACTTAATATATTGACTATAAATTTTGCACACATGTTTTTGCGTGAAATATTCATCATATATTTGAAATTTGTCAAAATCAAATGAAAATCACGCTTACCTCCTATACAAAGTGACTTTTAGAATGCAGTAAAATTTTTTAAATTTCACAAAAATTAATTTTAAATTTTACACTTAAGTTTCAAACGCAAATATGTACTGGGAGTATGAAATTTGTAGCAATCGAATGAAAACCGCTCCTACCTCCCATACAAAGTCATTTTATGGAAACGGTTAAATCTCCTCAAATTTCACAAAAATGGTACATTGGCTTCAAATTTTACAAAAAAGTTTTAATCTTAATTATGCACTCGATGTTTGGAACTGGGTAAAAAGAAACTTAAAACTCCACTTAAAAAAAAAACATAAATTATAAAAAATAATGGTTTAAACTTGCTTTTTTTACACATAATCTTTAATAATTAGTTACAAATTAAAAATATTTGGATAAAAACTTCGAAAAAAAGAGTGTAGTGCATTCAAAAATATTTTAGAAAAGTTCAATTTTCTAAAAAAAATTTTAAATTATTAGTGTACAGCATTAGGCCTATAATGTAAAAATTTGAAAACATGATTATTAGAGAGGATTAATTTGTTCGACAAAAAAAATTTTCTTCTTTGCTTCACTTATTTTTGTATTATTCTTTAAGTTCTATGAAGAAAAATGGTACAACAATATGGGTGCGGTTAAATTGGCTTCCGCAACTTTTCGTTTAAAGATTTTTGATACTTGAATGTTTTAGCTACTCAAACATTTCATATTATTTGTTAGACATTTTTTAGAATTTTACCTCCAATAAATGAATTTGGGGGTTTTTGGGTATGCGGACTCAGCATCTGTTGTTTTTTTGCCTCAAAAAGTAAGGCAAACGAGAAAAATTATCTTGTAGACTTTTATGATTGTTTTTGATGTCTTAGGTTTAAAAGAGATAAACATATTTTCACAATTCTGTAGTAAGTAGGCGTGGTACTTCCCATACACCTTAAGAATAATGTCTGCTTTATCTTGGGAGCAGGTTAAGCTGAGGTAACGGAGTTTTAGGAATACGTGTAAAGCGCTGTTTTAAAGACCACATATAATTTGGGTGTGTGAAAGCATTAAAGTTAAACTTATCGGATGCCATTGTTCAAACAGAAGAATCGTAACAAAAATATTTATTTGATTTCAGGCTCTTTATTTTAAGCTAGACTTAAAATGAAAGGCTTAAAAAACACTTATTTGAAAAAATGCTTCAAATTAAAAATTTACATACAAAATTAAGTAAAAATAAATATAGGTCCTAGGGAGGTACCCTTAGAGTCTGACCGATTTCGACCATTTGCAGTACACATCTGTTACTCTATTTCACTATCATTTTGACGAATTTTTGTTAAGATCTGTCAACCTTTGTATGTTCCTCCTATACAAAATCAAGTAATATTTTAATATAGGTCCAAAGGAAGTACCCGTAGGGTTGAACCGATTTCGATGATTTTCAGTGCACATCTATAACTCTATTTGACTACCCTTCTGACTACCCTTGTTAAGATCGGTTAACTTGTGTATGTACCTCACATACAAAATCAACTATATTAATATATTATTATATTACTATATTAATATAGGTCCAAATGAGTTACCCCTATGGTCTTACCGATTTTGACCATTTTTTATTTTTTTTTTAATTGGCTTATACTTATTAAGCTCACAAAATTGCATTATCATAGGAGGACTTCTTCTATTGTTGTCCATCGCTTATACGGAGACAGTAAACTGTGTGGCGTTTTCGTTTCTCAAAAATGCTAAATTTTGTTCTGCCCGCTTGAGAAAAAAATAGTGACTTTTAAAATTGAATCGTGTTATTTTCTCTAAAATGTTGACTTCAAAAGTAGAAAAAATTTAGAATTCTCAAAGATGGCAGAAAGAGGGCAGAAAAAATGCAACATTTTTTCGAGAAACGAAAACGTCAATAGTTTAACCTATTTGAAAGATATAGCACTACATATGTTTGAGGTGTATGGAAGGTGCCACGCTTACTTATCCAAAATTTCTGATATTTTTATCTTTTCGACATCCAAGACATCGAAAACAATCATAAAAGTCCACCATATAATTTTTCTTGATTACCTTGTATTAAACGATCCACTGTGCGCCCTTTGGTGACTGCCACAAGCAAACATCAGATTGAGAATCCTCATTCCTAAAAACCCTCAGAATCAGTCATTAGAAGTGAAATTATAAAAAATGTCTAAGAAATGCCATGAAATGTATAAATATCAAAGATATACAGGTACAGACAAAATCTTTAAACGAAAAGTTGCGGAAGCCAAACAAACCGTACCCATATGGTCCCGAGGACTTTTCTTGATAGAATTTAAAGTAGAATACGCAAATGTCGTGAAGCAAAGACAAAAAAAAAATTAATCCTTAATGGTTATACTTAAGTTATAAAATTTTCTAGTAGTTTGTTACAATCTATTTTATGTTTTTAAGATTTTTTTTTTAAATGTTTTGTCAAATTTTTTGTGGATCTTTACATGGAGCTAAAAAATCTTAGTGACATAAATATTTTTTGGGGGGAATTTGTTGCAAAAAGGGGGAATTTGAACACCAGAATTGAGGAATCGGATTGAAATGAGTTGGCAGCCCTCGTTTGTGTTTAAACATTTAATGACACGCACAATACGAAATGATCATAAAATGTTAAGTCAAATTATTTTCTAGTTTAAGATCTAATAATTGTAGAGTTGTTTAGTTGCGTCCGGACAACAAAATTAGGGTCAGCCGATGGCTGGTTAAATTTTTTGCTTTAACTGAGTTCACAATCTTTTCAGTTATATTCTTCACACAAAATTTCATCTTGCAAAATTTGTTCACTGCATTCCAGTTTCACTTCTATCAGATTATCTTTTTATTATTATGTATTTGTTGTTTTTTATCAAAATTTTGTTGCACAAAAACGATACGAGTTTCTGATATAAACGGTTATAACTGGATAAATTACTGTCGGGTTTATCACTTAACGTCGGTTGATGTTCAACTTTAAGCTTTAGTGGAATGTTTTATATCAAAAATATGCAAAATAGCTAAATTATAAACCAGTGCATTTATTGAACACGTTTTCGATATACTATAAATATAAACTTTTTTAAATAAATTATATTTACACGCCTACACACGAAATGAAATCATTAAACTTTATTGGTATTGAGTACATTTTTTTTGAGTATACATTTTGAAAGTGGCTTATTGAAATTGATGAATTGATTTGTTTTATTTTACATTTTTTTCAACACTTTGTGTTAATCTTTTTTATTTTGATCTTCGAAGAATGTTTTTTTAGAATTGCTATTCAACATTGAGATAAATAATAATTAAAAAATAATGCATTTTCACACACTTTATTGCATTGTATTTTTTAGCAGAACTGTATAAATTCACGTAACTTGACATGTTTTAACAAATACTCAAGCACTATTGAAGAAAATAAAAATTTCATAAAATACATTTTTAAATATGTATGTATGTCCACACATCAGGCATAAAGTTCAACAATCTTTTTAAGCAACCATTAACGTGGCTAATTAAGTTTATGACAAAGTAAAAAAAAAAACCGCGTGAAACTTAAAAAATAAAGTGTCTTTAAAATATTAACTGCCGTTAGTCATTAATTGATGCTGCTGCTGATTCGAGAGTTCCACTTAATTCGTTGTTGCTGATGGCAAAATCGAGTGCGAACTCTGTGCCCTCCACATGAACGGCATCAACAACAATAACAGCAACAACAAAAACTGACAATAATATCGCCGTCATCAACACATAATTACATCAGCGAAAATGGCAAAGAAACTGAGCACTTAAAACATTGCAACAACCGCAAGTCATCAGTCGAACTAAAAAATGTACAAATTTTAGCGAATGCATAGCAACATTTTGATAGACACACACAACTGACATTAATAACAACACCAGCAACAACAAATTCACTGTGAGAATGAAAATGAAAGCAAACTAAAAAAAAAAAACCGGAACAACAATAACAACGCTGGCACACTCAATCATAATTGGTGCAAGCAACGATGTTTAAATGCTTTCTGCGCTTCATTCCGTTCACCAACCACTTAAGGCAGAAATTAACTTGAATGGTATCCCAAAGATATACAGACACCAAGTTTTGCGCGAATTTGTATACACGAGTTCAAACACACACACACACACACACACACACTAACACTTACTCACACAGACATTAGGTCTGTCAAACCAACCGTTTTTGTATCGAACTCTAAGTACAGCGCTCTAAGTAGCGCCACAACAATTAAAATAATTATTATTATAACAACAATAAAAGCAGTAATAAATTTATTGTTGACAAAAGTATCTCGCACAAGTAAGTATCTGAACGAACACGCGCTCTTAACGAAGATATATACTCGTTAACTCGAACGACAATTTACAACTGTGAATAACGAAAGCAATGCCACCAAGCACACAACAGAACAAACGGAGGAACAACAACAACAACAACAACGACGACGTACACACAAACGAGGCGATTATTGCTTGGCTGCTGCTCTGTGTGTTGCCGCTGCTGCTTGCCCCTGCTTGTTGCAACATTATATCAAATGAAATGAGCTCAATTGAAATACAATTCAAGCAATCAGATTCAATTCAACTCCACTGAGTTTAGCGCAGTTAGCTATCATCCTTCGTCCTTTGCTGCTGCGCTATGCTGTGGCAACATCTTTCATTCGTTTTATTCTCGTGTCTTCGTGACTGCTGCCTCACGCTTCCTGCCTTGCTGTCTCCATCATCCACCTTACATGTTTCACGTATATGAGCTGCAAAAGCCAAATAAATACATTATAAATATCTGTGACTCTGCTGTTGCTCTTCTGCTTCTACTTCTTCTTCTTTTTCGTAGTCTATGGCTTTTTCTGGATCCACTTAAGTCATTGAGGGAGCCTTTGCAACGACCTCGTTCATAATCATCCCCATCTTTACCATCATCATCATCATCATCATCACCACCGTCAGAGTCGTCGTTATTCTCCGTATTATGCATCGTAATGTCTGTGCTAACAACAGCGGCAGCGGCAGCAACAACAACAAATACATCGGAAACAAACACAACAACTAAAGCAATAACAATAATAACAACAAGCAATGATGATGACATTAGCAACATGCTCTTAATGGAATTAACTTTAAATGCAGCAATGATAAAATACACTAACACTCGCCCCAACCCACACACACGAACACAACACACACACACATCTATGTCAACATGCACTCTCGCTTATCCATATAATGCTGACTTCAAATTAAAATAGAAATCATTTAGTTTTTATGTGTACCTCAACATGTTGCTCTTCTTGCTACTGTGTATGACAAGTGTCTTAGCAACATGCTGCTAGGCGTTTCAGAGATATTTGGCGACATGTTGCTCGTGTGATAAATTTAAAATTGTTTTCAATTACAGCACGTTTTGTAACTTCAAAGGTTTGTGTGTGTGTTAGTGTGAGTGCGAGTGTGTGTGCGCGCTGCTGCTGTGTTGGAAATTGTATCAAATACTTTTTTAATAGGCCACACAGGGTGTGTTTAAAGACATAAGCTTTTTAAATTGAAAATAAATATTTAACGAAAAATTTAAAAAAAAGTATGGGTCTAATGGGACGCCAAGGTCATGGTCAAATAACAAAGTATAAAATAATTTTAAAAAGTTGGTAGTATTGGGGGTTGGAATTAATTTTAAAGATTTTTTTTCGGTTTTTGAGCATTTATTTAGAAACAACGGTACAATGTATATTATTCAAAGTATTGTCCATCGTTAGCTATAACATTTTCCCATCTTTCTGGCAGCATATGGACTCCGCGCCGGAAGAACGATTCGTCTTTTGAGGCAATCCACGAATCGACCCATTTTTTGGTATCCTCGTAAGAAGTGAAGCGCTGCTCAGCCAAGCCATGCGTTATCGATCTGAATAGGTGGTAGTCGGAAGGGGCTATGTCTGGGCTATAAGGCGGGTGGGGTAGCACATCCCAATTCAGCGCCTCCAACGTTTCCTTGACGGTTCTTGCAACATGTGGCCGTGCGTTGTCATGTTGAAAAACCACTTTGTCGTGTCTTTTGGCATATTCCGGCCGTTTAACCTTTAATGCTCGGCTCAATTGCATCAATTGTTGTTGGTAGCGTTCCCCAGTGATGGTTTCGTTACATTGGCGTCGGAAGCGGGGGGAAAGGTGGGCAGTTGCCCCCCACTTTTTTAGCTAGATAAACAATTTAAAAGGAAAAGTTATTCAAAATATCATTTTTTTTACAACGATCATATTTTTGTATATTTTGTATACAAAATGGGGGGTGGGGGTAAGGTTTCAAAACTGTTTTTTTGTTTATTTTTTTTCTAAATGTACAGTATGTCGAGAGCATTGTGTCAAAATTTTTAGTAAAGCGGAGCAAAACTAACGAAGATACAGCGTTTCAAGCGACCGGCCCTCTTACTGGGATGTTTGAGTATAAAAAAGTTTAAATTGATCTTCCCACAGCTCACGTGGGATGCACCGATGCTCTTGAAATTTGGAACACTATTTCTCTACATAATTTAACGCTGGAGAGCTTTTTCAAATTTGTTAACAATTTTTATTTTACAATAACAAATTAGCCGATTTTTTTTTCGCAAAAAATCGCGTTTTTCCCTTTAAAGTGTTCCAAAAAAGTGAAATATTTTAATGTTTCAAAAAACCCTCCCATCGTTACCTGAGAAAAACTATTATCTTACGAATGAACTTAGATTTTTTTATTTCAGGTGAACCAGCACCAAGTTATAAAGGGCACTGTAATTCTACTTTTTTCCGAGACACGTCCGAATAATTGCTGCCATTGCCGTATTTTTTAATCTTTCTTCGTGAAAATTTTATACAATGTGCCATTGGTTTTAATAAAAAGATTTTATTTGTGTCGTCACAAAAAATTCACAAAAACTTTGGTTTTTTATACGAATCTACTTTTATAATCAAAAATTCACCATTTCCAAAAAAGGATATAAAAACAACTAAAAAGAATTTAAACCAACATTGATTTGTCTATTATCTCTAGTCAAATTTATCTTAAAAAAATGTACTTTTTTATTTATTGTAGCAAATTATGAGGATAACTTTTTAGTAAAGAAGACATGATACAGTACCCACACCGCGAAATAGTAAATTTTTGTTTATTTTGTTTTTTATAGTTTTTGTCTTAAGTTATTTTAATTTTTCTTATATGTTTTAAGAAATAAATAAATTTTTTCAATAGGTACATTAGAGTGGAACGATTTCTAAACCTCACCGCCTTCCTAGATTTTTAAATTCTTCTTGTCAAAACAAATTTTTCTGCATCCTTAGTTTTTTCTGCGACATACCTTTTGACTTTGCTCGAGGATTTTTATATTTCATTGCAATATTTTGTTTTTAATCTGGAATCGAAAAATGCACGTTCATTTTTTTTTATACAAGTCTCTGAAGTAAGTCATAACTAACAACCTGTTATGCATTTTCTATGATAGCAAGTACGCGTTAGAAGATATTCGGGTTCAAAGTTCACCGAAATCGGTCATTAACCAATATCTCCGCTCCTCTATGTCGGACATAAAATCATCAGGTAATTATCTTGCGAATAACAGGTTTAACCCGAATCACACTGAGTATATCACACTGAGTATATCACAAATATAAAATGGTTTAAACTAAAATAATCACATTTGAAGTGTTTGTGTTTGCGATGCCATATGGCAACTACAGGGTGTTTCGGGTTAAAATAAAACCCCCAATTTTTACGCTATGACGCTGTTTATGTCATAACAGTGCAAATTAGAAATATCATACTTTGAGCAGATTTCTTAACTTTAATTATTAGTAAATAATATTTGTTTGTTGTTTTCTCACTGCGCACATTGTTCTCCGTTTAATAAATGTTTATATTTAAAATAAGTACTGTAATAATAAAAGATATATCTAGTATAGTAATAAATTTCCACTTTCCACAGACGTAAATAGTCTCATAGCGTGTCAGTTGTTGGTTTTACGTTAAAATTATGTGGAGCATTTTTGAAGGTAATCTCATTAACAATATTGTTTTAATCATATATTATGTCCGACATAGATCAGCGGAGCTATTGGCGAATTACCTATTTTGGTGAACTTTGAATCACAATATCTTCTAGTGTGTGCATGTTATCATAGGGAACCTATGACAGGTTGTTAATTATGACTTAATTAAGAGGCTTGCATCAAAAAAATTGGGACATAAATTTTTCGAATTCACATTGAAAAAAAAAATTTCAGTGAAAATAAAATATGGCAATGAAATACATTAGTTCAAAGTCAGAAGTTATGTATGTCGCAGAAAAAGCCAAGGATGCCGAAAATTTTGTTTTGACCAGGAGTTTTCAAAAATATGTGAAGCCGATGAAGATTTTTTGTTCCATACATTTCGTTCCACTCTTAGGTACATACTAGAATATTTTTGAAAGCATTTGTGTTTTTGAGTATATTTTTAGATATTGCTGCCTTGGAATTAGAGATGTGCCTATATCTTTCTAAAGCAGCGATTGAAGGTTTTTGGGATAAAGGCAGGATTTCAAAAGTAACGTATCAAAATCAATTAATGACTTAAATGCACACAAGCCATAATTTGCGACATTTTTTGCATAAAAGTCGAAGAAGACATAATTGCAGGCCCTTTTAGAACTTACACGGAGAAAATTTTTTGCGCATAAGTCATGACCAAGTTCATCATAATATACAAAATATGTTTCTCTTGATCATATATAAGTTTTGATCATGTATTATGGACTATGCTCATAATTCTTGCAAAAATTCTGCATAAAACACTGATCATATATTATGATCCATTTTTCGTTTGCATAATTTTTATGATCAAAGAAATGATATGTAATAAGAACGAATTGCTCATATTCGAACGAACGAAAAGCGTTTACAATTTATAAGCGTTGATCATAAATTAGTATCAAGTGCTTATAACGAAGAACACAAAGACAACAACTTGCAACATAAGCTTTGTTAGAAAATGAAGTAGTTCAGAAAAGAAAAAAATGTGAATCTTTTGGCTACAGCCTAGTTTCAGTGTAAACAGACATATAAAGTTAATAGTAGAGAATATATTAAGGTTATAGTTTATAAGAAATTTTTATTATATAAGGTAATATTCCCTTAGACAGACCACACTTTGAAATTAGTTTGTATCTTCATCTGGTGGAAATAATATTGATATTGTGGGGTACCGTTGGAAAGAGGATGAGCAAAGGAATCTTTTTGCAGAAGACAGTTTATCGATTGAATTACAAAAAAAAAAATTGATCGCAAAATTTACGACCACATGATTTTTCGAAAATTTCTTTTTTGTTACCTTAGACGGACCACTTGGAAAAACTTGAAAATATGAGTGAAAATGAAGAAATAACATCAGATTTTGGATACTTATTTAACGTTCATTCATTGTTCCTTCATTAAATCGACTTTAGGATACATTAGGTGTCAAAAGTAATGATTAATGATGTTTATTCATCCATTGTTTCATCCTCGGCTTCGCTGGAAAATTCATGCAAGTTTGGATCGCAGTGTTCACATACGAAACGGCTACCTAGGGCTTTGGCACATTTGAGGTGAACAACTATGCCACACTTCCTGTTGCATTCGACCGTATTCAAACCGTATCGTGGCAAAATTGGGAGCACACAATGCAAATATCTTGATCTTCATCAAATGAATTTTCAAATGAAAAACAGCCTTTTTTTGCTGGTGCCTTGGCCTTTGCCTTTGCCTTTTCGGCTCTATCCGCCTTCCTCTTTTCGGCCTGTGCTTTATTAGCTTCGCGTTTAGCTCGCTAATCTTTCAACAGGGCAATATTTTCGGCCACATAAGAACAGTGCTCTTCGATTCTTGCCCACGTCGCTTCTTTCCTGATCGTGGTGTTGTTTTTTATGTAATGGTCCAACTTCGTCCAAAATTGAAGCCAAACTAGCAGAACGGGACACTATTGAACCGCTTACTGATGGTGGTTTGGAAGTTGCTACTTCACTCTCTGCACCTACGTCAGGTGCAGGACCAATGACAATCAGGCGTGGATTGGTTTCATCTTCCAGATCTTCCTCTGCTAGCACGACCGATTGATTTTTGCCACTTATTTTGGCTTGAAAGACCAAATTATTTGGTTTTGGAAAGACCAAATTCTGCTAAAACGTCACGCAACGATCGTTTTCTAATTTTAACTGCTTTCAATGCCTCCACAACAGCCTCATAGTTGATAGTTGTTTTTACTGGTGTTGTTGCCCGTTTTTCAGGTATTTTGCTCTTACTTGCTGACATTTTCACAACAAAACTGTATGATTATTCAAAAAAATCAATTAAAATGCATTCACATCAAATATATTGCCTATTTCGAACATAAAAATACTCAAAATGGCGTGACAACAAAAAAACATGAAATTTAGACACTGGTCCGTCTAAGGAAATGATGGCCATCTTGGCCATATGGCAGAAAAAAATTTTATCACGCAATATCGATGGATTTCTGTACGTATATTGAAAGTAAACTAAATTTACTTACTTTTGATTGTATTCAACTTCAAAAAATGCTCACAAATTTTTAAAATATGAGCGTCCACAACATGTTTAAAAAAGTTTTGAAAACCCAAAATTTCACGAAATTTTATATTAACACGATGCGTCTAAATTCATCGGAATACTACCAAAAGTGTGCTCTGAGTGTGCTAATCATTTGGTATAAGTGATGTTTCGTTTTGACAGTCAGATGTCAAAAATTTATCAGTGGTCCTTCTAAGGAGCCGGTCCGTCTAAGGGAACATTACCTTATATGAAGCAAAATGGAGAAAAGAAAATATGTGAAAAATTTTGGCTACAGCCTGATTTTAGTGTATACAAAAAAAAGTTAATAATAAAGTGAATAATAGTGAATATATAAGGTTATAGTTTATAAGATATTTTTATTATATGTATACAAAAAAATAGCTTTTGCAATAAAATCACAATAATCTTTAATTTTTCCTAAAAAGGTTTATTCACTTCAATATCAATTGCGCTTGAGCCATGAACACTTTAGCAACACATCTGACACCAGTTGCTCATACATTATGAATACTTTAGTAATATATCATACACCACAGTGTAAATGCCGATAAATAAAATATTCGATGAATGTGCGCTATTAGCGCACAAGCAGGGTTGGCCAGTAATGATAACTTTCGTGTAATGGTTATAAACAAATTACTGATTACAATTAATCATATACAAATTTATTAATTGATTAGGGGGCGTCCATCAATTACGTGAGGCGTTTAGGGGGTCAAGCCGAATCTCTTTTACGTGGGGGAGAGGGGGGTTCTCGCAAAAATGACGTAATTTTTATTCGCAATAAACAGTGTAGAATTATGAGATAACTAGTTAAATTGAGTAAAACGTGTTTCTCTACAAAAACATAACTAAATTAGGCACATAAATATTATATTAATTATATTTAATATTTATATGAATAAACCCAATACAATGAAGCATATTTACACTGAAAACACGCATTTTGAATCACGCATTTTGAACAATCTCACGTGTGACTAGAGGGGAGGAGGGGGTCGAGCCATACCTCACTAAGGGGGGAGGGGGTAAACAAATCGCAAAAATCACCTCACGTAATGAATGGACGCCCCCTTCCTTAAAAAAAAAAATCATTAATAACTTTAAACTATTCAGTGATTTTTTTGAGAAATCAGTAATCATGCAAAAGTAATCAGTGATTAATTTAAGTAATCAAGCATTTTCCAGTAATGAACGAATTATTCTAATTACGAAATTTATCAGTAATCAAGCTTAACCAATCGTCGATTGCATATTTCAAACAAACATTAACATCACTCTAATAGCTGCTGCAGAAAATATTGTATATATGGTAAATAGCAGCTACTGAAATTATAAAAATTCATACAAAATTTGAATTTTTTGTCTGACTAGAAGTAATCTGTAATCACTGAAAGCTGGGTCTGATTACTGATTACTTGATTTACAAAAAAATCATGTAATTCCATGTTACGGTTACTTGATTTTTTTGAAATCCATGTAATCACCTTGCATGATTACTTTATTTTTTATAATCTCATGTAATTACTTACCATGATTACTTAATTGAAAGTACTGTTATTTGGTTTTTAATGTGATTTTTCTGAATAATAAGAAAAATCTAGTAAAAATCAAAAAAATCTAAATAAATGTAATCATAATCAGTAATCGTGATTTGTAATCATGGACATCCCTGTGCACAAGCTATGAGCATAGGGTATAATATCTTTACCGAATACTCTCCGTGTAGTTCTTAAATAGAAACACGAAAAATATTTCAACCAAAATTTTGCTATTTACTTATTCGCAATTAACTTATACGGCAAATTTATTTTCGGCACAAGAGTTTTAATTGAGTGACCCCCCCCCCCCCTTGCATCTTATATTAGAATTCATAGTCTTAAGCAATCTGCATTCGCCTCTAGTTCTCCGGAGCAATAGAATGTAGATATTACTGCCAATGTACATTTAATTAAATCTAAAATGATGAATATATCAAAATAAATTTATGTTTCACTTCGTAACATCCTGACTTCGACTGCCTGATAGGTCAGTTTGTAATAGAGACGCTTGTAAATTAAAGGTTTTGAGTTCGAATCCCCAGTCCAGGGGAATCTTTTTAAAATTTGATACAAAGTTAATTGTGAACTTAATGTTAATTATATATTTCAAAGTTTAAATGAAAATTCAAATAAGTACAAACAAAACCATTTCACTATCAATGTAGCATTCGGTAACAATGCCGCAAGTGCCATTTCTAAATCAATGCAAGTATTACTTCGATATAAGATGGATATTTGCGTAGGAGTTATATACGAATCAAAATGTATCAAATATCACAGAAATTTTCAAGTGTGTACTTATGAAAATTGCATTAACTTTTATTTATGTTTTGGAGTAGAACCTTATACTTTCACAATAAAAAAATATTTTATTTTTCATTAAGTCCTTTATCCGAATAACCCTATCGTTTCCATATGGAAACACATAAAAAATGGTTATTTTAGTTTTTACCATTCTATATATGCTGTCTCTTTTCTATGTACTCTTTTTTACTTTTTTAAAAGTTAAATTTTTAAATGTAAAAATTAATAAGTTTCACATTTTTACAAAACGCTTTCAGGAATGTAGCTCAAGAAAGTCTGAAATTAAATCTACGTACAACTTAATGGGCTAAAAGAAATTTGAAGATAACCTTTATATTATTTCTTTCGATCATTTTTTTCGATAGATACCGTCAGAATACGCAATTAAAATAATTTTACGTACACTTATAGGCAAAAATAAATGTTTTATTTTTAATTTACTTTAAAAAAAGTCAGTTTCAAGAAAATAAAAATTATCAATTTTGCATGAGACCCCATCCCCATGTCCTCACTTTAAAATACCTATTGGTACCAAAACATTTTTTTATGGAATATCCTGCAATGGGATTGATTAATGTCAATTTCAATGATTTCAAACCAAAGCCGTTATAAATACCAAACTCCAAATTGGAATTAGCATAACCCAATCAAGATGGTGATGGCAAATGTTTATAGATTGGAATTTAATGTAACAATTTATTGTTATTATACATAATTATAATTAATATGTAAGTTATTAGTAAGCTCCACAAATAACATGTATTTCTGGCTTTTTTTACATATCTTTTTTCTAAAAACCGAAAAGAAATAAATTGAAGAGCTTATTGCAAGAACATAATATGCTTTATGAAAAAATTAAAAATAATCGATATTGCAGAATTAATCTTTAAAGTCGTTTTTTTAAGAAAAGTTTACATTTTGTATAAAAAATGGAAATCAGCACGGAAACTTTTACGTATGAGTCCAAAATTTCTTTTCGATCTCATTGAAATCTTTTCGGTGGGTGTTGGTAATCTATTGAGTAATATAACGAGCTTATAAAATCGATTTCTTAAATCATGTGTCTTATCATATTATTGCTATTAGCTCTCAAGTTTTTCTAATATATATTTATATATTTAGTAATATAAATATATTTAGTAAAGAGTTGAAGTTGCGACTTTTTTGGTTTAGTTAAAAATGACTTCATTAATATTTAAAATATATAACTACATAAAAGATTTTAACAGAAAGAAGATTCAATATAATCTTACAGCCCTATTCTGGCAAAGTGACAATTGTTACCCAGCCTTTTTTAAATTTTTATGTGTTTGTTGTAATTTTTTTATTTCAAAACAAAATTTGAAACACAAAAATAACAAATTTTAATAAAAATTGTCACCTGCTTTTAAGATAGTGACAATTTCATTAAAAAAATTTGTTTTTTGAGCTTGAAATTTTGTTGTGAAATCAACAAATTACAACAAACACATAAAAATTTTAAAAATACTGGGTAACAATTGTCACTTTGCCAGAAAAGGGCTGATTATAAAACTAAAAATGAAATGAATACGGTTATTCAGAAATTCACCTCACTGCTTACGGATTTTTATGACAACCATTTTAAAGGAAATAAAAAAGACAAAGTAAATATTAACATTCACATTATTAAAATAGTTCATACAGCTAAATCAACATAAATTAAATTAAATACAATTTAGCTATAAAAACTTTTCTCCATCCTCATTCAAAACCAAACAAAGTTTCGAATTTCAGTAAATTTTTAGCAAATCTTATTTTTGTTTTGCTTATAATACGCATAATAAAATTGTCCATGTAATGAACCATAATCTCTTAACCCATACATTGCATACTGGATTTATTATCAACAAAAAAGTAACGAAAATTTTAATTAAAAATTTCAAAAAATTTTTCAAACTCCGCCATTTTTTTATATTTTAATCAATTTTACTAAAATTGGCCTAGTCCATAATCACACTCATACTAAACAGAAAATTTTTTGATTTCTGGTTTCAGATGATTTGCGACACGTGGAAAGGTCACCAGCTTGGTTCGTGTTTTGCGCACTGGTCCACGTCGCCCCGAGTAATGCTTCAGGATATTGATTAAATAATCCGAACATTTAATAAAATCTTCTTTAAAGTGTTATAAACATACCTGAAAATTTGTACCTATATTTTTCTTTTTTCCATAAAGTATTCATGAAAATTTCCTTTTTGTCGGCTTGCCTAACCAGACTTGACCCTAAAAGCGTCATAATTTTCTAAAGCAATGCAAATAACTTTTTGTCGCAGACAAACTGCGTCCTCGCTTAGTGTTATTCTGCGTTTCTGTGACTGTTTTGATACTCGTCTGTTAGCTATTTAGCTACATTTTTTTGTTCAAATTTATAAAAAAATTAGTTTCTACTTAAATATGCTTTCAGATTCTGTTACATTGTTATTGGAAGAGTCAACTCCATTAGATAATTAATTACTGGTACTTTTTTAAAAAATGTGATAATAAGTCACCTGATTGCGTATTAAATTAAATGATATAATATTGTTTTATCAAAATTCGTCCTAAGTACATATATATCTGTTAAAATTCTCAATTTTTTCCCTAATTTTTGCAAAAACTGTACAAAACGTATTAGAACATATTTTAAAAAATTTCAAAACATCAAAAAAACGCGTGATTATTATATTTGTGAATCAAGGGGGATGTAGCATTTAATTGTTTTCCATCACTACATTCCCTTTTCAGCAATTGACTCGAGTAACAAAAATTTTGGCTGCAAACATTGTCTTCTACATGGCTGCTAATAACTTTAAGAACACCACTGATATGCCCAACATGTCGGACACCAATGCCATTATGGGGCAATAACAATTATGAAAAATATACCAACAAAGATGAAAATACTCTGACGTTCACGTCTTATGTGCTCAAGTGTGCAATTAAATTTTTATTCGTATGAATCAGGGTAGATTATTCCAATTTTCGGTTTGGTACTTAGCGGATTTCAACAAGTACTGAAAGCATTTATCAATTATTTTATAAAACTCTTGAGAAATTTCAATGTTATAGCAGTACGCTGCATTTGATCTTAAAATGTCTTTTGTTTGTGTTAATCTTGAATGGATTAATTTAAGCCTTTTTTGACATTTTGTTTTAATTAAATTAATATGAAAAAATACTTTTAAGGCTAACCGATGAATGTAGTATGAAATGTATTCATTCGATAACTTTATATTTACTATATTACCAAACATAAAATCATAATTTTCATTTTAGTTATATCAACTTTAGCCCAAAACTCTGCCATCTAAAAATTGTATTTATATTACTAGTCTAGAGTAAACTATGTGTAAAATAAAACAAGTGAAAATTTTTTTGGCAATATTTTTAAAACGTATTGAAATCATCGCGGAGGTACTGCAGTATTTTTGAAAACCGAAAAGAACTAAGGTACTGAATTTATCATCCCTGGTATGAACTTGTGCTTAATTGCAATAAATGAAAAAAGTAAAAAGTTTAGAATGTGTTTGTATTTTAAAAACTTTGAGAACGTTTTCCTTAACAATGTAAAAATATCCAATCACGAACTAATTGTTACTGATAACAGGCTTGAATCTTTTCTCATTTCTCTGGTACTTTTTTTATTTTTCGTATTACAAATACAATTGGAAAATTTTTAATCAACGATGCACTCTAAAAATTATTGGCTGAAATTTACTGCTATAATAGTAGGCAATCGTTTTGCTACCAAAAAAAAAAAGCAGTAAAGTAAGTGCCATCGCAATTTACTACCATAATAACTATAACGTCAAAATTTTTGATTATTACTACTTTAACAGTAAAACTCTACAAAATCACTACTATTATAGTAGTAAAAATCAAGGACCGTGTACTAATTTTACTACAATTTTTGTAGTAATATTAAAAAAACGTGTGATAATTTTACTACTACTTTTGTAGTAAAATTTATCTAATTTAGAGTAATATTATTACTACTTTGTTGTAACTATTTAAGGCCCTGTTATATATAATTAAAGACTTGTTTAAAGATTTTCAAGCTTTCTGTTGATATAAGACTTATCAAACAACTTTTTAAAAGCAATTTTAAGAACCTATTATTACTTAAATTTTGTATAGAAAATTGTTTCAAATGAGGAAAAAAAATGAGTTCTTAATTGCAAGTTAGCTTTAATTAAAAAAAAAAAACATGAATACAGTAAAGGATATCAATTTTTCTGTTTATACTTTTCCAGTCCAGATGGCCAAAAAAATCAAGGAACATAAGTTATGATGACTAAAAATTGCAAAATTATACTAAATTTTTTTCTGCTTTGAAACTCGCGATAAAGCCCGTATAATACTTCATTGTGTTGTTCCATTTTTATTCATTGAAAATGAAACTAGAGCAGTTGAAATAGAGCTAAAGCTAAAATTCAAGAAGTGTGAGTGCATACGCATATAGTACGAATTTGACCAAAAAATGGGCGACGAACAGCATTTTCAATGCATTGTTTTTTACGTTTCTCTCAATTCGGTCGTCGTTAAGTTTCGATCAGTTTCGATCAAATATTAATTGTCAAAAACAAGCTTGAGCTCTTTCTTCCGCAGCCAAGAAGAACAGAAAGATAAAATAGTCACGTTGCGGAAATGTAAAAAAGTGGCACTATGCATGTTTTCAACCTTTTCCAACAATATATATCTATCTAGTTCACGCGCCACTTGTTTTCAGATTTTGAAATTGGACAAAAAAATGAAGTATCATACGGGCTTAACGTTTCTTTGTGTATATTTATTTTGGAAAATTACATTAAAGATATATAAGTAATCTTATACTTAAAACACAATAAATTTGATAAAAAAATATATTTTTAATACAGCATTTTTGATTTTGGTATTCGTATAAAAAATGAAAATTCATGCCTTAGGACATGTCGATAAATTTCATAAAAATTTTATCCAATATATCCGCATTCGCGAAGTGAACATTTTATAAATTTCGAACGTAAACTTCTTGTAACAATTATTTTATTCATTTCAAAACTTTCACAGCACCACAAAAAAAGCACGGACCGAAAATAACTGTTATTTTACAATTTTCAGATGAAAAAGGCATAACGAAAAAGTTGCCGGAGGACTTTTTTAAATGTACCATTATTATCGTAATGGCAGCAGCTTCGCGAATATTAAACGCCTTTTATATATTTGGCTGTTACTATAAAAATTAAAATTAACTGTTATTTTTTGCCTTTTATTTTTTCGGGCAAAAATAACTGTTACTTTTGACTTTTATTTTTTGGGTCAAAACTAACAGTTATTTTGTGCCTTATAAAAATATCAGGCAATTTGTATTTTTTCAAAGGCCGAATAAAAAACTTTAAAAACTAAAAAGTTTTATAGCTCAAAATGTGCGCGCTGATGAGACGATAAAAATTGCATAAAACTTTTTTTGGCGTTCAAGAGGCCTTTAAAAAAATTCAAATTGCCTGATATTTTTGACCGAAAAAATAAAAGGCACAAAATAACTGTTATTTTTGACCAAAAAAATAAAAGTCAAAAGTAACAGTTATTTTTGCCCGAAAAAATAAAAGCCATTAAATAACTAGTATTTTTGTCGGAAAAAAAAAGTTAAAGGATAACTGTTAATATCTGACTTTTTTGATAAAAACCATAACCGGTACGGTCCCTGAAAAAAAGCAAAATATTAATATAGCAAACAAAATGAAATGAACGCGTGCAACGCTACGAATGTTCACTCACGAATGAGCATGCACGAGTCTAGCGGGAGTCAGCTGCATCGATTACTACAACTATAGCAGTAAAATTAAACGACATTTGACTAAAATTAATGCAATAATTGTAGTAAAGCTTAAAATGACTGCATTCATTGCAGTAAAATTACTCTCCGACACTGATTTTACTGTTATTGAGGTAGCATTTTCAATATTTCTTTGTAGTAATTTTACAGTAATCTTAGAAGTATAAACAAGATTTACTACCATTTTTGCAGTAAAATTGAAGAAGAGAATTTGCAACTAATTTTGTAGTAGTTTTAGTACATTCATGTCAAATTACTATTTCGTTCAATTACGACTGATGTATAATAATTTCACTACAGTTATACAAGGTGGCGCAAAAGTAATCCTCCTATCAGAAAATGCTATAAATTTTGCGATTGGCCTATTTTGGCCCTATTTGACCCTAATGGCGGCCATTTACATGACATCATATTCTCGACTTTATGTAAAAAAAATTAAAAGACCAAATAAAAATAATCCACAAGAAGAATCAAAGTTTTTCATTTTTTTTAAATTACAGCCAAAAATTATCGCAAGGCTACTTTTGCGCCACCTATTAGTAGTAAAAAGTTTTTTACTATCATCTTGGCAGTAAAATAATGTTGAATTTTCAAAAATTGACTGCAGTTATTACTATTTAAGTAGTAAATAACAATTAATACCAAATTGATAGGAAAATTATAATTTTCAACACAAAAATTAATACTCAAATAGAAGTGAATTTAAAGACATTTTTAGATTTTGTAAAAGATGCTAAACATAATTGTGCATTTTTTTTAGCGTGTGTGTGTGCGATTATAAGAAACGGCACTCGACAGTGAAATTTTTGATTTTTTAAGAGATGCTGATATTTTTTTCATCTGCATTCGTTTTTTTTTTTGTCCACATTATTGATAAAAGTTTACGAAATTCTTGCTATAAAATTATAATTATGTATTATATCTCTTTGAAAAAATCAACTTCAGTTGCTTCTATGATCGTCACTCCGTTTCGAACTTTTCGTCTCTACACGATGACATTTGACGTCGTTCCGATAAGTCCATTATAATCAGAGCTTCAGAATTGGATGAAACTTCATTCATGAGTAGATATTGACATTCTTTTTTCTAAAATACTTTCGGTTTATTGCTTTCGAAACACATGTTTTTTTGTTTATAATCTGTACTGTTTAAAGATTTATATATAAGTAGAAAATAATTATATATAAAAACTTTTAAAAACGAAAACAAAACATTTTCTTAAAAAAAAATAGAATGTCAGAACCACAAAGAAACGTGAAGAAGAGTTAACGAAAAGTATGCATACGTAAAAGCGTCGCTCAAGGTGACAAATTTTTATGCTACGCAAAAAGTCAGACGCAGCAAAAATTTTACAGAAAGGGAGGGACTAAATAATAGTTCAATTCGTGCTTTTGCTCTTTTCCTTTTGTTTGCTTACGCATAAATTGGTCCTACCTAAAGAATTAGTTTCTTTAAAAATATGTGAGTATTTTGATATAAATAGAATGCAATTTTGTTGCTTGACAGCTTTTTTGGTTTGCATTCTAAGCTGACTTTATGAAAAGTAAATTTAATTTTGTCCTTTTAAGAGTCATGAAAAGCTACAAATAAAATCCTGACGGTTCGCTTATACCTTTTTACTTTTGTTTTGTCTGAAGTTATTCTGGACCTTTGCTTTACAATTTGAATAGTGTTGCTTTACTACTTGTTTTAGTTATTATTCATAAAACTAAAAAGCTTTCATATGAGTACGTATTTCTTCCTAAGCACTTTTAACAACACCCTGTTTGAACTTTCGACCGCCCTGTCAACCTGCAAACAATTATGAAGCTATATAGAGAATCGAGCATTGAATTTTTATGATGTGTTTGCAGAATGGGTTTTAGCTATATAAGTACCGACGTTTGTATGTGTTTGACATAAATGTGTTTGTGTGTATGTGTAAGTGTGTGGATGTGTGCCCAAATGATTGAGTGCATATTAGTGTGAGTGTGTCTCATGGTCTATTTTAAAGCTGTTTGGGTTGTTAGAGTTTCTAGAGTCACAGGCATGCCTTTGGAAAATGGGTGTTGTGGGTGGAGGAGGTGGAGAGAGGAGAGGAGGGGCTGACAAGTAAAGCAAAACGAAGTTAAAAAACAACGTATATTGAAAATTTGCAATAAAATGTTGTGAAGAGGATTACGTGCGACGCGACGCGACGCCCTCTGGGGGTTGACGACGTTGGAATGCGCTGCAAATGGGGAATAAATGGAATTTGTTGTCGTCAACAATTCAATAGCAAAACAACAACTACAATAGCAAAAAAAAAAACAAACACTTAAAACTAAATGGAACATTGAAAAATGACGACTATTTTTAGATTTAATAGGTAGGTAAGGCAAAGATAAATAAAATAAGAGAAAGTGAAACAGAAAATGTTTGCGAATAAAGGGTCATAAAGTTGAAAGTAGCTGTCAAACGCTAGTGACAGCAATAATGACTATTTTCGGCTAGCTGAGATATTAATGTTTTATTTTTGATTAGAAATAAAAAACAAATACGTTTCTTATGTTATTATGGCAAAAAATTAAGTTATTTTTGCTAAGTTGTTCGGCACCCAGTATGTCAATTTCTGTTTAAGCGTTCCTAATTGCTGCGCATGCAAACTGCTGCACGTCGAATAAATAAAATTAAGTGGCAACTTATTGTCCGACTCCAAAGTGCGTCGCATGTGTAAAACAATGAGGCGGCAGGAGCGACAAGAGTACAAGCAGCAACAGCAACAGGATATGCAGTGGTTTTAATTAAATGTGGCAGGGTTGGCAGTTTAAATGGTTGCAAAGCATCGCTACAAATGATGCAAATGATGATGATAATGCTGCTGCTCTGGTGCTACAACCAGTATTGCCAGAGGGATCATTCCTGTCTTGTTCATGCATTTCAAGAAGTTTTTCCAGTTCTAAACATTCCCTTCTTTTCTCTCCTATTTAAAAGTATATTAAAGAAAAATTACCTTCATTTCTTGCTTCAGTGATTTATATCAAATAGAAACTATAACTTTACAAACCTTAGTATTGTCACCAGGAAATGACTTTTTCAAAATTTTACCAAACCGAAATAAAAATTCTGCTTTTTGGCATTAAGTTGTACTATTTGTCTTCATGAATTATAAAACTTTTTTAATAAATTTAATTATTTATTTTAAATAAAAAATTTTTAAGAAAAATGGACAAACAATTCAACATAGTTTATTAAATATAGTACTGTACATTCAGTTTTTAAAATTAAATCAAAAAATATGCGTCTTACTCAACAAAAATATTTTCAAAATGCATAGCCTAAGGGCTTTTAACAAATCTTTTTTTTTTTAATAGAGAAGAAACTGAATCAACGTGCAGATGATTTCTGTGAATTGTTTTTAATAAATTTTGAATTGAAAAAAATTCTTCTAATATTTGCTGAAGAATGTGAAATTGATAAAATCCCCTGTAAAATTCTGTAAATGTTAAAAAAAAGTTGTTCATTGAATTAATTTTTAATAGATTTCATTTGTTTTCCAAAAATTCACATGTAGCTTTGAATTTTAAGAATATCAAGTCGATATGATGAAGATCAAGTTTATTTAAATGTACTAAAAATGTCTTCGTGGTACTTACGTACTTTTTTTTAATAAAATTGTACTGAAAAAGTACAATTGTACTGAAAAATTTAACCCTGAATGTCACTAAAAATATGCCTTAAAAAATTTATCTTATATATGACTTGTACGTTTTACTTGGAGCGCAGCTGCAAACACTGCCTTTCGATTTCTAATCCTATGCAGCTTTGATTTTTCACAAGTATTTTGGTGTGTAAAATACCATTTACGGTACGGTTGTCTAACCGATTTCTTATATTAGGTTTATTTGAATTTATAGGAGAAAAAGCTCTCTCAGTGCCAGTAGCGTAGATGGCTTTTGGTTGTGGGTGTGGTCCGTAAAAATGTATACTTTTGAAAACCTGATTACATGACTGTTTTTTGACGCCGAATGTCATGTTTCACAGCCTTACTCTGCTGAAACGTCGAAAAACAGTACACAGAGATAATTATTTTGCTTGAATCAAGCAAATCAGCAGAACTTTGCTCAATGACGGTGTGATTTTAAAAAATATTGCTAACTTGTAATCACTCACGTATTCAGGAAAAAGCAAAATTTTGATTGCTTTCAAGCAAAAGTTTGTTAAGTTAATTTAAACTGCAAAAGCTAATTTCTACTAAATTCTAAAAAGTTATTATGAGCTCATATAGTAAATTTTTACTTAACTCATGCAAATATTTGCTAAGTTATTATAAACTCAAATAGAAAATTTTTACTAAATTCAAGCAAATTTCTTCTAAACACACGGGCACACGTTTAATTTTAATGAAGAAAATAAGGCGACACACAGAGGGATGAAATTGAAAAAAGAGGAGATTAATTGAAAAATTAATATGTGTTTTTTTTTTAAATTTTTACTGCTCGATTAAAGAGCGCAATTGTACATCACTACTGAAAGTTTCAATGTTATATGTAACTTACTTTTTCTGCTGCATAGCTTAAAAGTTGAGAAATTTTTCGTTTCTTTGCGATCAGTTGTTCAACAAATTGAAATTTGACATAGTTCAAAACTTAATATTTTTTTTTCGTACATCAAAAGTGATGTTTTTATTATGAAACCTTCAACTTCAGGTATTTAGGAGTGATTAAAAAAAGTGGTTAAAAATAATTGTGCAGAAATATTAAAAAAAAATTGTATAAAATATGTCAAAATTTGCGCTATTTTCGAAATTTATGTGGAGTTTTAAATAAGAATACCGTATCATTAAGTAGAAATAAAAATTCTGTATTAAACTTCAATATCTAAGCTTTCATAATCAGCAATAAAAAGTTGCTCGTTTTTACCCGAATCGTTTTTATTTCAAAAATTGTGATATTAGTCACTTTTACAAAAACAAAGACTTTTGTCTTTAATTTGTTTTGTCATGTGACAATGATGAAAGTGACGAGGTCGATGCAGAAGACTTTGGGCATCAGGAGGAATATTAACAAATTCATAAGTTTTTTACTACTCGTATATAATATTGTTATGAATTTTAAAAAGTAATAAGTAGGGATCGGATTTTTATGCAAAACGTATAAAAAATTAGTGTCAAAAATTTAAAATATACAAATTTTATGCAAAATTTTAAAACATTTATTTAAAATATGTATTTTTAATCAATATTTTTAGAAAACCAAATTTTTGTTGCAATCCCATTTTTACACAGAATTGGATTTAAAAATGATATTGCATAAAAATCCGATCCCTAGTAATAAGGAATGATTTTCGACTGGGCCGAAGTTTTGAACTTTTTATTATATTGATGACGTCACTTTGTATGGACGATAGGCGTAGTTTTTTCCAACTTCTCCGAATTTCAAATTCGGAATGCATTTTAATTATTAAAATTATTTATATTTATATTATGCAATGAAATCATTTTTGAGGAATTTATGAATATTTTCTATTTAGATGACGTCAATATGTATGGGAAGTAGGAGTGTTTTTCATCTGATTTTGCAGAATTTCATAGTTAGAATTAATATTGAAGAGGGAAGCTTACGTGCAAAATTTCAAAGCATGTTTTTATTTTTTTTTAGATTTTGAAGAGATTTTACGTTTAAAATAAATTCACTCTGTATGGGAGGTAGGCGTGGTTTTCATCCGATTAGGCTCATTTCTTAACTTAATCTTTACATTTAAGCTACAAGCTTAAATATCTAATTTCATGACAATAGGTTTAAAATTACGACTTTAATCATACTGAAAGACGGACGGACAGAATTTTTTTCTTTTTTGTACCCAATCTAACTAAAACAAAAGTATAAAATTCCCTTTGACATCAAGGTGAACTAATCTTCATTTTTTGGGATTTCAACCCACTGTGCGACGGTTGGTTAACAACTGCGATGGTCGAATGGATAAGCACTTACACTCACGCGGCCGAGGTTCAAATCTCCAGATGGTGGTAATTTTTCAATTTAAATTAATGTTAAAAATTATTTCACTTCAAAATTATGCTAAATTTCAGCAAAAACTAATCAAAATTTGTTATGCCAATTTATAATAAATTAGCAAATATTTGCTTGAATTAAGTAGAAATTTGCTTTTATAGTTTATAATAACTTAGAAAAATTTCGCTTGAATGTAATCAAAATTTGCTTAGTTATTATAAACTAGAATAGTCAATTTCGATAAGTTTCTGCTGAAATCTAGCATATTCTTGAAGCTGCTGATATTCAAGCTCAAGTTTTGTTTAACCACAATTAGAATTTAGCAAACAGTTTTCTCCGTGTAGGTAGGTTAAAAATGATGGGGGCTTGTTGAATTGACTCCAAACAACACCGCATTTCTGGATACTATACATGTCACTATATCTCGAGTAATTGTCGATTGATTAAGAAAAATTAAACACTGAACTAAGTCAAATTTTGCTAACTTTCTAGCGAAAAAGAATAATTTTTGGCATTATATATACATTTGGATTCGGTATAATCCTAATATTAGAATCAATTCACAATAACGTGAGATATTTGGCTCAGGAAGGGGTCCAGACCCGTGGACGCTCCCCATATCTACGCCACTGCTTAGTGCATACACCGCTATGTGGTAGAGAGAAATTAACGATACCAATTATTTTGATTTTTGTGAACATTTATTTCACTTGTATCTGCAAATTTCATATTAAAACATGATAACAAAATTTTTCACATTTTGTGTTAGTATTTTTAATGAAAACCGACACTTGTCAGAATCGGTTTTTAAATTGGCACAGATTTCATTTTTGTGTCATAGAAACCGAATATCGACTAAGAAACACAAAACCAATTTCGAAAATGAAACCAGTATCTTAATTGATAATCGGTTTTTATGACAACAAAATTAAGTCTGTGTCAATCTTAAAACCGATTCTGACAATTGTCGATTTCCATAACACCCCTGAATAAATCAATACTTCCCAGTGTCCTATATTCTAAGCTTAGCTCATTAATTCAGATATTTTAAATAAAGAAATATAGGCACACAACGGAATTAATGAAGAACTCGTTTTGTTTTTCAAAACAAATGCAAAAAGTCTAAATGTGCCGCCTTTTCCCGAGAAATTGAATCATTTAAAAACTTTCAGTTGTACTAACCCACTATCCATAGCTTACATACCACAACAAATCAATTTACGCTGAACAGGTAATAAAATTTAGTTTGATTTTACAGCTGACTACAATCTAAACGAATTTAAATTAAATACACTGGCTAATTCAGAGAGCAATAATATTAAATTAAAACTCAAGATGACTTAGATAATTTGAAAATGTATTTAAATACAAGATTTCAAAAAATTCCTCAATCTAATTGTTTGACTTTGTGTCGAAATTACGCTTTTTCCACAATAAAGCGGTCAACCTTATTTTCCCCGTTTTTAAGAGTGTTATCCCCGTTTTCAATTTTGGGTTGAAAATTCCCA
Source organism: Dichetophora obliterata (assembly GCA_963920525.1). NCBI lineage: Eukaryota > Metazoa > Arthropoda > Insecta > Diptera > Sciomyzidae > Dichetophora > Dichetophora obliterata. Next base: position 280,499,954 of record OY986435.1, read on the forward strand.
CAAAACGGGTAAATTCCCTTTTCTGGCAACATTGGCTACAACAGTTGTTATTGCTGTTGCTGTAGCTACTGGAAATGATGTTGATCTTGATGTCACATCGACCCCCAACTGCAGCACACGCACTCGTACATGCACACATTTATGGATAGATGGATTGGAAGGAGCTCACTTCAATGTGCTACGAGTTGTTTGTGCCTGTCGAGGACTGCGTTCAACTGTAACCTTGTCAGTCATTGACGTGTTGTCGTGGCAGAGCCTTAATTGCTGAGCATTTAAACAGGGCTAAATTGATTTAACAGGGCTAAGTTTCTTAAACATCTTATTAAGATTTGATTCGAATTCCTTGAACTGATCAGAATATTTCTCCTGAGTAGCTTTTTAAGTGTTTAAAAATTAAGAATTTTTTACTTTTATTCTTGACGCCGTGTTTACTAGCTCAGCGCTCCTGTTCCACGACCACACACAATTGGCAACAGTTGCCATTAAAATTTGTTGAACTGATTAAAATGTGTTAATGCGCAGCATCCGATTTTCTCTCAGCAGCTCAAGTGAGTGTAAAGCAACAACAAGAACAACATGTATTTATTTTGAGCAAATGGAAACAATGGCTGCCAACAACAGCATCAGCAGCAGTAGCAACAATAATTAAAACAATCTGCGAATGACTTTTAATGAAGAGTTAATTTGAGCGCTTGGATTGTCAGACAATTCAGTGCGGGTAAAACAAGTAATTAAAATAGGAGAAAAAAGGAAAACCCAATTGCATATTTATTTCTTTTAAAATTAACTAAAAGCATGAGCCACAATCCTCCTATTCAGCAGGATCTCGAAAAACTATTTTTATGTATTCTTTATGCCAATGAGGCATTTCTAAAAACCATTATGGAATTATCTTTGACTTCTTCGAAGTCAAAATACTCTGGAAAAAAATTACCCGATTCAATTACATCTAGCATCCATTACATATATGATTAGTAAACATACATACGAAAGTAATGAGAGAGAGGGAGATCATGTTTAATTAGCGAGAGGTAAATGGACACATGACATAACCATCTATTTGCAAAAATTTTGTCAGTGCTGACATTGTAATGCAGAACTGAAAGCGAGATGCGACATAATCTGATTTGTGTTGCTAAAATCGATAGTTTATTTTTATTGCTAAGAGAACAGTTTGATTTTATTCGTCTGTGTAGCTACATCGTGTTTCTAACTGAAAGTTTTGCATAACATGTATATTGTGAATGAATGAAGTGTATTTGTGAAAATAACTTATCTTTATGCTTACATCAGAAGAAAGTTTTAACGTTATTAAACGTTTATTCTGAAATGCTGATTCAAAAGGTAATATATAAATCCTAATACTTAAATTTAAAAATTACCGGATTTCAACTAAAAATATGCACTATTTTGAATTGCTTGAAGTTTCAACATGCTTTGTTTTGACACGAATGCGTTGATTTCTTGTACGTTTTTATCAGCGGCATTTAGAGAAGGGAAAAAAGTTCACATGCGAACGTTTTATGGCTTTTATGGCATGTCAAAAAGTACGATTTATTCTATCAGTATACTCTGCTGTCAAAAATATCAGTTAAAATTTTAAACTATTAAAACCATTTTTGAGTTTATAACTACTTTTTTAAACTTTAAAGTTTATTTTTAAAACTTCTCAAAGTTTACTACTTGCAGATTTAAATATTTCAAACTTTTGGGCTTAGAGAGCAAGCCCAAAAAGTTTTTAAATATATATACTGGGTTATTTAAGCCCATTAAGTTTAAAATTTAAACTTTGAGTTTATTTTTAAAAATGTAAAAAACTGTACACATTAAAAAATTTGAGGGTAAATTTTATCCTTTTTATAACATTTGTGTGGTATAAACTTTTTTTATTCCAAATAATTTATAAATTTTATACCACTCAATATTATAAAAATAACAAAACAAATATAATTTAAAAATTTTACATGTATATCATGTGTAAAATAAAATATATTCTGGTTCGAAGGAAAAAAATTCACCGAAATCGGGTAATGTATAAATATAGTGGTTTCGATTGGTCTGACGAGAAAAATGGTCTGAAAAAATTTATAAGATTTGATGGTATAAATTTTAAAACATTTTTGGGTTGGATTTATATGTATACAAAATAGTATAAAATTTATGCTCATATTTTTTAATATATATATTTAACATATAAACTTAGAATTTATATAAAAAATTTTAAAAAAACTGTAGGGTTTAGAAATTAAACACAAAAAGTTTGTTAATGTATATACTGGGGTATTTAAACGCAGAAAGTTTAAAATTTAAACTTCAAGTTTATTTTTAAAAATGTCGAAAAACTGTAGGGTTTAAAAATTAAACCCAAAAAGTTTATAAATCCATTAGTAACACAGCAGTGAGCTATGTGGAATTCTAATTGTTGTTGTTCCTACTTAATTTCTTTGGATTCAAAACTTTCTGAGTTCATTACTTTTCAATTCGTATATGTTCGGATAAGCTAAACAGTTGGTTTAAATGGATTTTCTGGTCATTCAATTGCAATTGTTTCTGCCGCTCGGTTGTTTGGATTTAAAAATATTATAAAGAAAATCTTAAAAATAATAAGTTTGCTGTGAACCGTGGTTTTAAAGAAAATATTTATAATGTCTCTGTGTGGCAGATTTGTGAAAGTGTTTTACGTGCATGAAAAAGTTTATAAATATGTTGAACTTAAGAAATTTGTGGCTGAAGAATCATTTTAATTCTCACATTTGTTACAATCCCATAACTTCTCTACTAAAGCGCAACATAAAAGTCCTTCACGAAACTGTGTTTTGAGAAAAAATCAATTAAAATTTTAATTTGTATTTTGCAGTTTTGCTTGAGACAACATATAAGCAATTCGCTTTTTTTCGGACAATGTTGATGCCAAATTGCAAGCAGATATAATAATTCGTGTTTTAACTCAGTTTACTTACTGTGCTTGTTTTTATTATAAAATACCATTCCGCGAAAGTAGAAATTAATCAAACAGCAGTAATTAATCTAGACAAAGGAACTTTTTCCACACAATTAATTACTTATACAAAGACTTGATTATTCCAACACTGAATGATTGTATAAAAAAGCAAACTTAAGTCAGCCAAGAATTAAATTGTGAGCTGTAGATCAAGTAAGTTTTTTAAGAAGGCAACAACAACAACAACAACTCTGTATAGAGTCAATCTGTTTCGGAAATCGCTACATTTTCCTCTTCAGTATTCTTTGAGTAATTAAGCTGTGATCAACTCACTGTTTAAACTAGTTTATGTGTGCGCAGATTTTGGAATTCATTCTTTTGAATTGTATGGCTGCTAATCATATGACATTTCAACGTGCCATGGTTTGAACTAGAGATGTGCGCGTGCCGTGCTTTTTCCGTCCCACGACGTGACATGCCGTGCTCGCGCCTCAAACAAATAACTTCGTGCGTGCATGTGCGTGGCCGAACTTAAGAAAAGCAAAGTCGTGCTCGCTTTTTCGTGCTTTTTTTCGTTTTTGTGCTTTTTCTTGCGTGTTCGTGCGTTTTAGTGCAAGTACAAAAAATAAATTTCGTGTCCGTGCAAATGGTCTTCGTGCTCATGCGTGCCGAGTTTAAGCCGAGGCAAACATGACTCTCTTCAAGGTAAAATAGACCACCTCTTCCCATTCTTATTTTTTTTCCATCCATGTATAATATGATTTATCAAAAATAGTTCCACCCTAATAAATAATCTGCGTTTATTATAATTTAATTTTTCAGAATGAAATGAAGATGTAAAATATTTTCTGGCCTTGCTTAAACTTATGCCTCCACCGCCAACTACAAGCCAAAAACCAGTGTTTCCGAACAACAGGGTACCTCAAGCTTCTTACGGTTCTTTGACGACAAAACTTCAGCGAGAGTGATTGAAAATTGTTTGAAGCAGCCCGAGCCTACTATTATTGCTATAGGAGTTTCAAAGTTATCAATAAGACAGTGTTTTATTTCTGTAGACAGTAAGTTAATACCGATGCCGGGTCATTACAATTTTTACCAAGTTTTCGATACTTTAAAATCCGATATTTTAAAATCTTCCAAATTTTTAACATTAGGTAAACGGGAAATTTAAGCTTTTTCCTATACTTTTTTGAAGAATTATTTTATAAATTTCAAAACTTTTTCAAAACTTCCAAGAGTTTTTGAGATATGGTCAGCAATTCAAAATTTCTTAAATACAATTTTTTCTAATTCGCCAAATTTTACTTATCTATAAATATTTATAACATTCTTTCAAACAAATAATAAACATTTTAAAATGTATACTGTATTTTTTTGTTTTATATGTAAGCAGAGATTTAAACAATTAAATTTCATAAAGCATTTAAAATATATTCATAGCCTACAAAGTTCTAAAAGATTAAAGTTCCATTATATCGCATCACTGAAATGTACTCAAACATTTTTAACATATTCAGGTCTTAAGAAACATATTCCATATATTGCAACATATATTACACTTAATTTACTTTTCAAAAAAACTTCTTAAAATTCCGTAAAAGTATTTAATTCTGAATTTACTGTAGCAAAAACCATAATAGAATAATACGCTATGTATTTATGTGTTTAATTTATTATTTAAACTCATACCTAATATTTTATGACACAATAAAAATTAACAATACATATAAATTTTTTCTAATTGTTTCAATTCATCGGAAAACTTTTGGTTTAAGAACGAAACTCTTACGGCCGATTTCTTCACCGAGTATCAAATCGAGCTAGTCCGAGTTCTGCTTAGAACTTAGTTTCAAACTGATTCTCGGTTCAAAAAAAAGTTAGAACTCTGTCATTTCTTCACTTATATAGTACTTGGATCATTTTCAAAAGAGAGTGTTAGACTTTAATACTCGGATCGAGTTTATACCAACCCTCTAGGAAATGGAAACATTCCCAGATTTAAGCAGGAAACATTCCATAGAATGTAGGAAGCATTTCCTTTGAACACGCCATTTTTTTGCACATGATGTCGTTAGAGGGAAAAATTGCTGGAAAACGGGCTGAGGGAGAGGGGTCCGGGTTGACAAATATGACGAATTAATGGATAATTCCTTTTTGGTTCAGTGTCATTACTGAAAGTCCTTTTTGAACTATTTTAGTAACGGAGGAGTTCTTTAAAGTAAATAAAAAATCCAAAGAGTAATAATTTTGTCTCGAAAAACTTATAACAACGTGTATTAAAGGTGTGGTGACAAAACAAATTATAAAGTTCGAGCAGACTAAAGATTTCTTCTCTGAATAGTAGGAATCTATAAAGTTCGAGTACTTGATCGGGACTAAGAGGATGTTTTGTAGAATACTTTATAACTGGAGTCTTTCAGATATACACCCACGTGAAATGTTAAAATCGCCACGCCTTGATTTCTATTTTTGTGACTCTAGCATAAGGCGCAACATATCATCATTCAAATCTGATGAGAATTCCACAAACTAACAACGTGCTGCATATTGCAAATAACGATAGAGTCAGCCAAATAACTTAAAGGATTTCATAATATCAGACTCAAAAACAGTCACATCCACATGTCATAAAAATGACAACAATAACAACAAATAAAGATAAAATGAATAACTTAAGTACACAAAAACGATTTTTTTTTATTTTTTACCGGATTATGAGATCTACGCAAGACGGCAATAACAATGCCAAAAAATAAACAAAAAAACAAAAATAAAAAAGGAAGAATATAAAACAACAATAACAAAAGCAGCATCAGCAGCTACAGGAATTCCAAGCAGCAGTAAAGTGAAAACTTAACAGTCTTCAATGAATTCTAAGAATTGGGAGGTAAAAATAAGAAAGGGCAGAATTATGAGAGAGAGAAGGTTTTACAAATAAAGCTAAGAAGAGTAAACGAGATAGAATTGCATGTTAAGAACACACGCTCATGACAAACGAATTTATTTATTGTAAATAACTCAATGACTCTGCTCGACTGACTAACTGACTGACTGACTAAGTGACTGATTGACTGGCTGTTCCTTGTAATGACGACCACCCACACTCTAACAGGAAACCAATTTCAAATACTTACATTATTGTATGTTGTTACTGTTGTTTTTGTTCTTGCCTGGTACTTAATGCTGCAACATCAGCAGCCTCACCTTTAATGCTAACATAGATGATGATGATGACGACAATGAAGATGCTGCCAGAATAAGTTGATGTTGCTGATGAGGGTTATGGGGGGCCGCTGCCAGTGTTGCTGTTGTAAGTGCTATTGTTGTTGTTTCTGTGTTAGCAATTCAATTCCAAGTTTTGACAAACAAATTTATGCTGTGCAGAAAAAACTTGCCAACTTTAGCAAATCTCATATGAATCAGCCTTGTAGCCAGCCATCGGTATGTTACACACACCTGTGTTTATTTTATACAACTTAATCTTGATCTTTGTCATCATAAGCAACATAATTGCTCACCTTTGATATCATTTGCTTTGCTATTTTAAAGCGTTTTTGCGAAGTGATGGTAAATAACAAACCTCTGTTAGGAAATTTATTTTTCTTATTATATGTTATTCGAATTGAAATTTCATGCGAGGAACATTAAAACAAAAGATTTGAGCAAATAAAATGTGGAAATAGATATCTTTAAAAGTAAAGATTTCTTGTCATAAATATTAAATGTTGGTTTTATATGATTTCAATACAAATTCTAAATGTTTGATAGTTTAAATCATACTTGATATTAAATACAAATTCTAGTTGTTTAATAGTTTAAAATCGTTAATTGAGCTTAAGGTCAAAGTTTGAACAATAAATTGTTCTAACGAATCTTTTCAAAGAAACAACAACAACTTTTTTCATTATGAAAAAGAAAAAAATCACTAGCTGATTTTATTGCAATTTCGGTCCTGCTAAAGGCTTCATCAGGATATCTTTGTGATACCCGTGCAAGCGCGCACTAGCGCACTGCACCACAGAGGCGATGAGATCTGAAGTGTAAATTTCTCAGTTTTTTTCCTATTTCACATTCTCACATTAGTTGTTGTATTTTTGCTTTACTTAAGTCTTTATGCTTATGTTATTATTATGGAGTCCAACAGTCTGCTGGAAGTCTTTCGCTAACAAAGCATGGTTACTGAAGTTGTTTTTAGATTTTTGCTGATATATTTTCAGCTTGTTTCTGTTTGGTCGTGCTCTACCATTTGACTTAAGTTTTTTCCTATTTAAATACAAGTATGATTTAAACTATCAAACATTTAGAATTTGTATTTAAATCATATAAAATCAACATAAGTAATAATATAATTTTTCAGATTTGTTAGTTTACTTTTGGAACGACGATATATGTAACTGCAATGTAAGCGTTGGTTTTTTAACTATCGCAATCACCCTGTTCTTTTTTTATCTCTCTATACCAGCGCTGGGCACCCCATAGCTCACTGAGCGCTCTTTGAGCATAACTTTTCACATGTACACAAAACTCACAACAGAAGAGAATATAATTCAGTCGTTCGCTTTGATCTATGTCGGAAATTTTATGCATACTCTTAAAAATCCAAGTTTTTGGTTTGTAGATTCATAATTCTTTTACATATTGTATATATTTTTGTTTTATGAAGGTTTAATATAATTCATACATATTGCCTATTAATACTCTTCGCCTTTTTTTATATGATTTGTATTCATTACTTTGGAATACTTTTCCACAACTTAACCGTGCGACTAAAGAACGAATTATCGCTGTAATGCAAGGTTCTATTGGGCATTGATGCAATGGTAAAGGGGTGAGCTTGTACAGCTGCCCGAGTTGACCTAGGAAGCACACGAGCTGGTGGCGTCAGGCCATGTATCTCCCTTGAACACTTCCCATGGTAATACCTATACAGAAGGCTTAGGCAACCTACATTACGTCGATGCCCAAGAGAGTTGAGAGAGGATGAAATACTTTCATCCCCTATCAAATACATCGCACGACGTTGAATTCGGTTCAGAAGCTCCAAATAAGATCTTGAATCCCCTGCCCAAATGTGCGAATAAATGACTCTGGATCGGAATGTGACTTCTGTTCTGCAGAGAACCTTTCTTGCGAAGCAGAATGTATAATTTTTCACTGCAAGCAAACTAATATAATTTATTCAAGGATCTAAACACATATTACTGTATTTGTAAGAGTAAAAACATACAAACTTAAAAAATCTAGATAATTGTGACAACTATTTCGCTCAGTGTGCGCTATTTGAGAGCGCTCTAATAATAACAAGACAAAATTAAATGTGACTGTGTTAGAATGCCCAGCCCTGCTCTATACACTTTGAAAGACTATTTTTAGTTTGTTGTGATCTTAAACCATTTCGCTCCGCTGTTCCTATATGGGAACACTTATTTGGTGTTTTGTAAGAAAAAAAAAATGTTGTAAAAGAATTAGTCGATAAAATTATTTTTGATTACAAATATTTGAATATTTAAGTTTCAGAAAATACTTTCTAATGGCTTCTACTAGCCACACCTCGACGGGAGGGTGCAGTTTGAAAATTACTTTAAAAAAGGATATTTTTGGTGCTGTTAGCAAGTGTTCAAACCATGAGTAAAAATATTTTTCTATAAGATATTGTTCAAAGGACGAACATAAGATGGCAGTACTTTTGGCTGTTCCTATATAGGAAAACTGGCGTGTATTTTACATAAATTGTTTATGCAGTTGGCATGAACGTCCATACATTAGCTTTTCTAAAAGCGTTTTACGTGCAAAAAAAGGCATAGAAGCTTTTTTAATTAAAATGTAACAAAAAAGCTTTCTTTTCGCTCATATAAGATGAAAAAGCTTTTTTTCACACAAGAAATATATGCATGGTAGAAGAATAGAGGTCGATGCACCAGATGAGAGCATACTGCTGGAAGTGCCAAAACGAAGCAAAACTTTTTATTTCTTTTCTTTTGTTCCCATTCTCCACTCAGCTGAATTTGACAGACATGGCAGTATGGAAATAGAGCACAGTCAGCAATGCTGTGCATCCTTCTACCACGAATATATGTGCAATATGTGCAAGAAGTGTAACGTACACTTCCACACTAAGTGCTTCGAAAAACATTATCAGTATCTTTAATTATGGATTAATTAAATTATTTTAACTAAAAATTTAATGTTCTCTCAGATTTTAAACATTTTTTATTTCAATTAAATACTCTTACTCTTAATATTAAAAGTTTCCGTGTATAGTTTTAACTGAAATTTTGCCAAATACCGGCCAGTGTTCCTATTTAGGACCACCATTTTCCTGGAAAACGCTTTGTCAGAAAAACTTGATTTTCATTTTTTTGAGGTACTTGGACTCTAATAATTATAAAATGGTATGTTAAATGAAACGTCCTAAAAATGGCATGCCTTGGAAATGGGTTAAAAGACTGTATACAAGGCTGTTCAACTTTTTTGGAATTTTTAAAGTAGAAATAGCTAAATTACTATTTAAAAGTTTTTTTTACTTTATTACTTTACTTTAATTTATTTGAATAAGAAGCTTACTTTTCTTTTTAAATTTGTTCATAAGATGAATAAATATAGTTTTATTTGCTGTTTTGTTTTACTCATTTACGTTTATATTTTTATGTTTGAATAAAGTGAAATATTATTTGATATTTTTAAATATTTTTTGCTTTCATTATGAAATTCATGCTGAACTTTTCTGAAATATAAAATATCATAACTTTTTTGTTAACTTGTTACATAATGTACGTATTTAAAAATTTAGCAAATATCTTTAAATAAGGCCCCTTAAGGTTATGATTTTTGTTAAAACAATCATCATACCATATACGCTATTTTCTATTTACATTTTTTTTTTCGATCTGGTTTAATCAGGTGATGTACATATATTTTTTCAATCACAAAATTTACATGTGCTTCCCCTAAAAATACAAAATCGGATTTTAGAATTCGACCAACTATTTTTCAATTTTTTTCCTTGTATTATTCTTTATACATTACAACTTAAAAAAGTGGAGAATGGAGAATAAAGTGAAATATTATTTGATATTTTTAAATATTTTTTGCTTTCATTATGAAATTCATGCTGAACTTTTCTGAAATATAAAATATCATAACTTTTTTGTTAACTTGTTACATAATGTACGTATTTAAAAATTTAGCAAATATCTTTAAATAAGGCCCCTTAAGGTTATGATTTTTGTTAAAACAATCATCATACCATATACGCTATTTTCTATTTACATTTTTTTTTTTCGATCTGGTTTAATCAGGTGATGTACATATATTTTTTCAATCACAAAATTTACATGTGCTTCCCCTAAAAATACATAATCGGATTTTAGAATTCGACCAACTATTTTTCAATTTTTTTCCTTGTATTATTCTTTATACATTACAACTTAAAAAAGTGGAGAATGGTTTGGCAAAGTGTAACCTCTGCATTAAAAGGTTGAAAATAAGAGGTGGCAGTTCAAACTTGCGCCATCATCATCTACAAAACAGACACTCGGTAAAGATGCAAAAAAAAGGTTTCCTTATAAACTGGTGTTTTTGTTTGGTTTTTAGTTTTGATTTCATGATTTCGTTTTAGTGTTGTCTCTTAAGCTTTTGAGTTTTTTGAATATTTTAAGTATGAATAACGATACAGCTAAATGATATTATTTTAAAATTTTGGTATCCGAAAAATTCCGGGATCACGAATATCGAATCCCGAAATGCCAGGATTTGCCAAAATCCTTCGGGATTGAAAGTCCTAGTGAGTACGCATTAGTTAATAGGCAAAAAACTTTGCTTAGTAGACTGAGCCCATACAAAAATAGGAGTGGTCCAATCTTCATGAATTAGGCATTTTAGTTAATTTGGAGTTGCTGATTTCGCTGAAACCAGATTTAATGCAAAGCTACATGGGCATCCGCAGAATTTTTTTCTTGGGAGAAGCAAGGACATAAAGTAGTTTGGAAGTAGCATATAGAAAAAGTAACCTATACTACCCCAACAACACTCAGTTCGTACGTCTGAATATTTTTTAATATAAACGCTTTCAACTTTTATTTATATTAAGACATCAAGAGGGGTATTCATACAGACTTGGGTAGATTGGCAAATGCCTTAAATTTTGTTTTTGTAAGGTGCCATTGTACTCAAGAACCCACCTACCAAGCGACTTTAGCTGGCCTCCTGTGTTGTTTGGGTAGATTGATTTCTTGCCATATCGAGTACTTTTTCCATGTGTTACGACCTTCTGCAAAAATAGGAAATAATTTACCTAAGGGCATCAAGTAAAAAAAGTCTGCAAAATATGGACTAAGACCAGCTAAGGTAAATAAACTTAAAATAACCACTTTCCGCACAAGGGCAAATAATTTAATCTTGATGAACACCATTTTGTATCCCAAAATACAGTTAAAATGCTGTAAATAAAGAGGAGACTTTTTGAAAGCAAAATTTTTAATAAACAATATATTGAAATACAGGTTTTAAGACAAACTTTATTTTAAAAATACTGTAAAAATTGAAGCATTTTGACAATACAGACTTTTGACAAGCAGAAAACTGACCCGCTCCCATATTTTTTCCTGGACTCTCAAAAAAAAAAAAAAGTCTACAACAATAAAATTGTCCGAAAGTTTTAACTTAAAAGAGCTTTATAGCCCACAAATAATTTTTTTACTAATAAATTGGATTTATTTTTATTAAAGTATATTCTTACAGCTATACAAATTTTGTTAGGTTTAGAGCAGTCATGGGCGCGAACCTCAAATTTAAGGAATGACGCTACATTCCTGCATACGCATACAGCAGTCAGCGTCGACTAGCTGAGATCAGTATGCTACGAAACTTCAAGCAAGCAACATTGTGTTCGTCCGTTTCACTTTTTTATGTGAGTTCTTTTTGTACTCCTCTTCCTTAGGTACACTGATAAAACAAGAAAAATGTCGACATGGAATTTGAAAGGTAAAATTGTGAAATGGAATGTTTTTTCGCTAAACTCTGAAAATGAATTTGAATGCCTGCTATGTACCAAAACAACTGTTGGTAAGCGAAAAGATGCAAGCATCAAAAGGAATATTCCTAAAAAATTATCAGACGAGCTTCACTCAAACTTGATGGTAATCCAATGTGGCGAAGAAGAAATAAATTGAGACGAGCTGATCAAATGGGATCATAAACACAACAATGTGTTAAGTTTGCATGCCTACTGGAATTTCATTTATTTTTTTGCCTTTTCTGCACAACCGCAGCTTTCAGTGTAGCAAGCTGAGTGTGACACCTATACATTGACATATTGTTGTTGTGTGGTGTGCCCATCCCTGGTTTAGAGACAAAAACACTTTGTCTCTATTATATAAATAAATATATCTATGTATAAATATATTATATATTATATATTATATATTATATATTATATATTATATATTATATATTATATATTATATATTATATATTATATATTATATATTATATATTATATATTATATATTATATATTATATATTATATATTATATATTATATATTATATATTATATATTATATATTATATATTATATATTATATATTATATATTATATATTATATATTATATATTATATATTATATATTATATATTATATATTATATATTATATATTATATATTATATATTATATATTATATATTATATATTATATATTATATATTATATATTATATATTATATATTATATATTATATATTATATATTATATATTATATATTATATATTATATATTATATATTATATATTATATATTATATATTATATATTATATATTATATATTATATATTATATATTATATATTATATATTATATATTATATATTATATATTATATAAGAAAAACGAAGGAGCCATTTCAGACCTTGAAAGTACGTTGGCTGAGCTGCTATATATCAATTGTGTTAAGCGTGTTATTAAATGTTAGAGCATAAATGATTCAGAACTTAGGCTACGAGTTATAAGTAGAATTCGATTTGCTTAGGTTTTCAAGAAGCTTTGCAGGCAGTTTTTACTCTCTGAGGTCTGAAAATTCTAACTCAGATGGGGATTGAACTCGGGATACCGCGGTTGATTTGCACGTCCCACACGCTTTTACCAGTAACCTACAGATGAAAAAATGTAAAAAAAATGTATATGTTGTAGACAAAATCAATTCTTCTACTTTAGCGTTACTTGAAAGATGCATCTCCAATAAAATAGAAACTAGTATTTTTCTGTAAATATGAGTCCATATATATCTTTATACAAATTACACAATGGAAGCTATGTTCGCATTACCCAAGTTCCCACTTTTGACCGTTTTACCCCATCCAACAATTTAAAATTGATCCCATTTACAAAACAAAATTTGCAAATGGCAAAAATTAATACAGGACATGTTACAATAAAATGAAATCTCAAAATTATGGCCAGCATGTTAGCAACTGCTACTGTAACTAACAGCTACAAAAACAAAAACAACAACTCTAGCTGACAAAAGCAACAAAGGTAACTAAAACAAGAGTATTTTCGCATAGTCAGAGATAATTGGTTCTGACGTCGAAATATGGCGTGTGTCAGAGTTGCATAGCTGTGTGTCGAAGCGGGGTTAAGGTGAGTAAATGTTAGAGCTGGTGGGGGAATGGCCCATGTAACGGACTCGGATTGTTAAATACCGTGAAATGCGTTCGGCTCAAGCACAACGCTTTCGCATTTAATATCTCGTAACTGAAACAGATGAGCACGACAGGAAGTCAGGTTTTAATGCTGCAGTCCTAAACCTACTTACTTTGCACAGCCTAACAGACTGCAAGCCCCAACCCAACTACCTACCCTTCACATATCCACAACAGAACCGAGATTAACTGAAATCAGCAAATGTTGTTCTATTTACCTTGAAGCGTTGTCGTTCGTTCATTCGTTTCGTTGCTGTGCAACTCGCATTGTCAAGAATTTCAGGGAGGAATTCATGTTCACTCATTTCTTTTTCGAATCCAACTTTACCGGCGCAACACCCATCTTCATGTGCTGCATGTTGCACTCACTGGCAACTCTATCAATTCGTTGAATGTAATAAGAAGAAAACGGTAAAGTGTTCGTTGTAGCAATCCAACAAATTGTTCGTATACAACTGCAGAAAAAAGTGGGTGAAGGAAGAGGTGGAAGTTATAGTAGTTACAGCAAAGCAAAGCTTGACTTCAGATTTTTTCGTAATAAACGAAGCAAAAGAAGTAAAAAAAGCAAAAGATTCGATATGTCAGTATGGCTCCGCTGTTGTTGGCTGTAGCGTGCATACTTGTGTGGGAGTGGTATGCATTTGTGGTGGTTCTGAAGGTTGTGGATGGCTCAATTTAATATGAAACTCCCTGCAGGCTATAGTAAAAGCGACATTGAATATTTTGCATCTAATGGATGCACTAATTCCGTGGTGTAAAGTGCAACCCGTGATTTGGATTAAGAAGCTTGTGCGAATGTGTGTGCAGCGTACTTTTAAACGATTTTTAAAGTCCTTACTTGAAGCGATAAATTATTAAAAGGTGAAATAAAACTAATGGTAGGAGTTTTTAAGGAATAACTATAATGAAATCTTCGAATTATTTCTAACAAAATAAGTTTTTTAAGTAGTTTGAAAACTACTTAATGAAAAATATTTTTTAATCTAAGGGTATCAGAAATTTTTTGTTTTTTATTTCTATATAAATTGGCATTGTTTTTATCGTCTCATTTAATAAATATCACATTTCTAATGCTTCATCTCTAATAAAAAATTTTAGCTTTATGTTGCACATTTAACTTATCATGTTTCGTACTCATGTTAAATTTAAGAGTTTGTGACGTGGTTTTAGCGAAGGCTGAGGTAGCTCAGCCGACCCAAGATCAAAAATAAAGGATCCGCTAACTTTTAAAAAATAAAAGACGCAGTTATCCAATTTAAATTATTTATTATCATTATTTTTATTTAACATACTAGCTGAAACCCGGCGCGTTGCTGCCACTCTCCCTATTCAAACGCCCATAAAATGTTATCAGTTAAACAGCATGTCTAAATTGAGGTAGAATACTGAATTCCGAGACTGTGCGACCTATATCCACAAAGCCAGTCGATATAACAAATTAGGGTTGTATAGGAAGTGCCACGCCCTCTTGATCACCGCTCATAGAATGTAATCAATTAAACTGCATGTGTACATGGAGGTTGAATACCGAATTCCAAAACTGTGCGACATATATCTCCAAAACTATTCAATAGCACAAATTTAGGTTATATGGGAGGTGCCACTGCCCTTTTCCTTACGCCCATAAAATTTAACCAATGAAACTGCATGTGTAAATTGAGGTCGAATACTAAATTCCGAGACTGAGTTACCCATAACTCCAAAGCTATTCGATATCGCGAATTTGGATTAAGTTGGAGGTGCCACGCCCCCCGACAAACTCTAAAAAATTTTATCAGTAAATCTGCATGCGTAAATTTTGGTCAAATACTGAATTCCGATGCTGTGCGACCTATAACTCCAAAGCTATTTGATAGCACAAAGTTGGGTTGTATGGGAAGTGTCACTCCCCTTTTCCCTACGCCCATAAAATGTAAGAAATGAAAGTGCATGTATAAATTTAGGTCGAATACCGATTTCTTACGCTGTCAACCTATAACTTCAAAGCAATTCGATATTGCAAATTTGGGATGTAAGGGAGATGTCAGGCCTCCCTGTCCAACGCCCATAAAAAAAAATCATTGAAACTGCATGTGTAAATTGAGGTCAAAAACTGAATTCCAAAGCTGAATTCCTATAAATTCAAAGCTATTCGATATCACCAATTTGGGTTGTATGAGAGGTGCCCCTCCCCCTTGTCCAACTCCCATAAAATTTCATCACTGAAACGGTACGTCTAAATTGTGGTCGAATACCGAATTTCTAAGCTGTGCAACCCATAACGCTATTCGATAACACAAATTGTTTTTATATTAATGGGAGGTAAAAGAAGGTGTGGCATTTCTTCTTAAACCATCTCGTACTCAAAGCAAAGCCACTTACAAAATTTGAGCTCAATCGGACCAATAGTTTCGGAGTATTGTGATATTTCCAAAAGTAGGCGTAGATGAAGTGTGACAACGCCCGTTTTTATTAAAGTTAGTGACAGTCATCATAAGAACTTATTTACTAAATTTTAATTTAATACGACCAAAACCTTCTTAAATATAGCATTTTTATTGATTTGTGGGCGATAAAAGGGGTGTGACATTACTTTTTTCCTAAACCTTTGCGTAGCAGTTACGAACAAACCAGTAGAAGGAAGTATCCTATTTGGTCTAGTCGTTTTCAAGTTTTAAGCATCCGAACAAATAACGATTCATTTTTATATATACAGATATTGATTTGTGGGCGCTAAAAGTGGGCGTGAAAACATTTATATATCGTGACTGCCTCTTGGAGCACCTACACAGCAAGTTTCAGTATAAAAATGTGTAGAACTCCGGAATTGCCATGATTTCGAAAAAGTGAGCGTATATATATTGCGACGAAAAAGTTATTTTTGTACAGTTACTGACAGTTACCATCTGAACAAAATGATAATATCTTAGTTTTTATCAACGAAACCGTCTGATATATATCCCTTATTTGGTTTGTGGTCGATAGCGCAAATTTGGCTTGTATGGGAGGAACCACGCCCCCTCGTCCAAACGTTACCAAACCTCACAGGAACAATCTATCTCCTCGGCAAACGTTGTTCTGCCACAGACCGCCTTACTGCTATACACAAAAATGTCAAGAAATGTCAAATATATTCACCATTTTCAGTACAGCTGCCGAAAGTAGCCATGTGCACTAAATAACCACATTTTAGTCTAATACGATCAAAACCGTGCGAAATATAGCATTTTTGTTGTTTTGCAAGCGGTAAAAAGGGGTGCGGTAAAATGTTTCCCTTGAGCCATCTCGTAATCGAAACAAATCGACTGCCCAAATTTCAGCTCAATTTAGGTTAAGCCTGGCGCACTTTACTTCACTGGACGCTAACTCCCCGAAAAGTGAGTTTAACTAAAGTAGGGCAGACCTATTTATAGTGCACTTGCCGAGAGTAACCATATGTACTGAATTACAAAATTTTTGTCTAATACGACCCAAACCGTTGAAATAAAACGTTTTCATTGGTTTGTGGGCGGTAAAAGGGGGGCGTGGAGACTAATTTTTAGTACAGTTGCTAACAGTAACCATACAAACTAAGCCAACATTTTAGCTCAATCGACCCAGTAGTCAATTTTGATGGTTTCTTAAAAAGTGGGTGTGGCTATATAGCGCTGACGCCCTTTTTTAGTACAATTGCCGAAAGTAACCATACAAACTTAAGTATCATATGTTAGTCTCATACGGCCAAAACTGCATGAAATATAGCATTTTCACTGATTTGTGGGCGTAAAAGAGGGCGTGGAAACCAATTTTTCGTACAGTTACTGTCAGTAACTTCACAAACCAAAATAACAAATTTAAGTCTTATACGACCAAAACCGTCTGAAATAAACCATTTTCATTTATTTGTGGGCGGTAAAAGGGGGGCGTGGAAACCCATTTTTAGGGCAGTTGTCGACAGTAACCGTACATACTAAATTACAAAATTTTAGCCATATACGACCCAAACCGACTGAAATATAACAATTTTATTAATTTGGGGGCGGTAAAAGGGAGGTGTGGCAAATTTTTTTCTCAACCATCTCGTACCTGAAACAAATCGACTGCTAAAATTTCAGGTCAATCGGTTCAGTAGTTTTGGAGTCTATAGACATCACACAGCCAGACACACATCGTTTTGCTTTATATATATATAGATATTGATTTGTGTTCGTTAAAAGTGGGCGTGAAAACATTTATAAATTGTGTTCGTCTCTTGGAGCACCTAAAGAGCAAGTTTTACTGTAAAAATGTGCAGAACTCCGGAATTGCCATAATTTCGAAAAAGTGGGCGTATTTATATAACGACCACGCCCATTTTTTGTACAGTTACCGACAGTAACCATCTGAAGAAAATCCCCAAATCTTAGTTTTTTACGATTGAAACCGTGAGATATTTTTCTTTTTTTTTTGTTTGTGATCGATGGAGCAAATTTGGCTTGTATGGGAGGTACCACGCCCCCTTCTCCGATCGTTCCGAAACCTCACAGGAACACTCTCAAGATGTGGTTTTATTTTCCCTGAAAATTTCATAAAGATCGGTTCAGCGGTTTTGGAGTCTATACGTGATATAGCCACATACCCACCCACATACCCACCCACATACCCACATACCCACATACCCACATACATACATCCATTTTTATATACACCTAATCCTGTTTTTGCACGGTCTTTTTTTACACGATTTTGAAATAACACGGTCGACAGAAATAAACTTATCCTGTTTTTACACGTTATTTTCACGTTTTGATTTTTTTTTACACGATATTTTCTGGAACGTATGTACCGTGCAAAAACAGGATTAGGTGTATATAGATTAGTACAATAAGAACAAGTTCTTTTTCTATACAAAGCAATAATCTTAAGAGTAAAGTATTAGGGGGTTGGAATTAGTTTTAAAGGTTTTCTAAGAGATGGCGTAACTATCAATAGATCGCATCGGGCTCACCTGTGACTATATTCATTTCAAAGCACATTGTCTAAGCTTCATTTTTCAGTATGTGTCATTCCACTGTAGTGTAAACAACATATATTTTTTTCTCTGTGAACATGTCGACTTTCGTTCCAACAAAACGCAATTTGCGGGAAGGTTTACTTTTGTGCTTCCATTTGAAGAAAAAAGCGGTTGAAGCACAACGCACGCTTACTGAGGCTTACGGGGACTATGCTCCATCGATTTCTACTTGTGAGTGCTGGTTCCGTCGGTTTAAAAGTGGTGATTTTGATACGGAAGACAAAGAGCGTTCGGGCCAGCCGAAAAAGTTTGAAGATGAGGAATTGGAGGCTTTGCTCGATGAAGACCCGTGTCAAACCCTTCAAGAATTGTCAGAATCATTGGGAGTCGACTTATCAACGGTCGGCAAACGCTTGAAGGCCATGGGAATGATTCAAAAGCAAGGAAATTGGGTGCCGTACCAGTTGAAGCCGAGAGACGTTGAACGGCGATTTTGCATGTGCGAACAACTCCTTCAACGGCATAAAAGGAAGAGTTTTTTGCATCGTATTGTCACTGGCGATGAAAAGTGGATCCATTACGATAATCCTAAGCGAAAAAAATCGTGGGGACCACCCGGCCATGCATCAACATCGAGGGCCAAGCCGAATTTTCATGGCGCCAAGCTTATGCTGTGTATTTGGTGGGATCAGAAGGGTGTCGTGTACTATGAGCTGCTAAAACCTAACGAAACCATCACTGGGGAACGCTACCAACAACAATTGATGCAATTGAGCCGAGCATTAAAGGTTAAACGGCCGGAATATGCCAAAAGACACGACAAAGTGGTTTTTCAACATGACAACGCACGGCCACATGTTGCAAGAACCGTCAAGGAAACGTTGGAGGCGATGAATTGGGATGTGCTACCCCACCCGCCTTATAGCCCAGACATAGCCCCTTCCGACTACCACCTATTCAGATCGATGACGCATGGCTTGGCTGAGCAGCGCTTCACTTCTTACGAGGATACCAAAAAATGGGTCGATTCGTGGATTGCCTCAAAAGACGAATCGTTCTTCCGGCGCGGAATCCATATGCTGCCAGAAAGATGGGAAAATGTTGTAGCTAACGATGGACAATACTTTGAATAATATACATTGTACCGTTGTTTCTAAATAAATGCTCAAAAACCGAAAAAAAACCTTTAAAATTAATTCCAACCCCCATACAAATGACATTGTTTTAAAATTTAAATTTGACATAAAGTTTGATATAAGTTTTTAAAAGAAGAATAAATTTTACTCTATAATTCAGCTTACATTATAATAAGTAAAATAAACAGGAAGTATAGAACACATTTTAAAATTAAATAAATGAAATAAAAGTAAAATAGAAAAAAAAGAACGAAGAGGAAAAAGCTGAAGTTTAAAAAGAGAGAAAGTTTGAATATATGAAGAAATTAGGTACAAATATTAAAAATAGCTTGCCTTAAGTTCCCAATTCCATTTATTGCTTTAAAGTTATTAGGTAAGGTATTCAATAATCTTATGGCGTTAATGAAGAAGAGTTTAGTAGAGTTTAGAAATGTAAAATTCGGTACTATAAGCATACTACTTCCAGCAGAATGGCAGAACTGTAGTTTATCAAAAAGGTACCGTGGAGTTTTCGAATGAATTAGCTAATAGAGAAAAATACAGTTTCTTGCGTTAATATAACTTATAATGCTGCAGCCGAGAATAGCATTCTTAAACTGCGAAAGACGATCAAATTTTCGAATTCCGTAAACATACCTAGTTGTGTGGTTGAATGCTACTTGTAGCTTATGTTCAGAGCTTGAATCTAATTTGCAATACACATGTTCCGAATAGGTTATTTACAGGTAAAATTATTTGTATTACGAGCTTCCGTCTAGTTTCTATGGGTGCAAAATCTCTAGAAATCCATATGTTTCTCAGAATGCTATATATTTTACGTACTATGCTATTCACATGATCGGTGCATGTCATTGTTGAATTAATATGAAAACCAAGACTTATAACTTATTCTCCGGAAAAATTTTTGAGGCTGAGATCGGCAAAACATATAATTTATCCACATTTAGCTGCAGACCATTATTAAGAGCCCTCTAGTGAATATGGTTGAGATCTTCATTCAGCCTGACACTTAGATCTTCAAAGAGGCCCGTTCTACGTGAAAGATGCAACTGAATATCATCCACATAAGCATGCATATAAGCATATCTGCAGGTTAAAAAAAAATATCATTAATAAACAATGAAAACAGCAGAGGACCCAGAATAGATCCCTGGGGCACTCCACTGCTTACCAATTCAAATTGAGAACACTTATCCCCTATTCTTACTCTCTGCAGCCTGTTGGACAAGTAGCTTTCTAAAACACTTACAGCATTATTACAAAACCCATACCAGCACTTTGATCGTTTTTGACAAAGCAGAATGTGATTTACGCTATCAAACGCTTTGGAAAAATCAAGCATGCAGAGTAAAGTAACTAGGCCTTCATCGTATGATTTCCTTATATTGTATCATCCAAAACTTTTATGGTAGCGGTTGTGCAGCTATGGCTAGCACGAAATCCAGACTGTAAAGGAGACAACAAATTACATATGCCTAAGTATTTTGAGATTTGATCAGCCATTATAGCTTTGCACACTTTAGACAGCGAAGATAGCTGGTATGTACTATCAACGGTATCATCTGGTGTCTCGCTAGAGGTGAAATTGGGCATCAAACACTTCGTTCGCCACCAAGCATACACAGGAATTCCGTCGCACGAAGAGTTAAAAGTTTTGCCGTCAAATCTAAGAAGGAATGCTTATTAATATTTATAGCAGTTAGATAGCAACAACCATGTCAGTACAAAGCAAAAAAAAAAAAAAATAATCGTGAAGGTATGGGCAGAGATCTTATAATGCTTCTTCAAATCTGGCCTATTAATATGATCAAGACCACAAGCAAAAGAGAGTTATCAACAGTGCCGACTCTGCTAGATGTGCTTATTTTTACTCTGCCACTCCGTTTTTAATGGCAATAAGAGGGCGTAGATATATGTAAAGAAAAGGATGGCAGCAATTCAATTTTTGACGTACCTTCCGATTTGGGCAAAATTTTGCATGGACCACCACTGACAAATAAAAAAAAGTATAGCAGTGAGGGGACTGCCGACCGAAGTGAAAACCTATATATAAAATATTAGTATTCCCTGGAAGACGTTGTCCTGCCACGACCGCCTCACTGCTATACAAGAATTTGCAAGTTAATATAGGGTTTCGGACTATCCTACATGTAGGATGGATTTGACAGGTCGGATGGACATGTAGGAATGTGCGAAAGCTCATACTGCAGCTCATACTACATGTAGGATGAAAATCAAAAAGTTCTAAAAGTTCCGCCATGATCTTGTTCTTCTCTGTGCGTCCTTGTTTGTAGATTTCCTTGGTAATTGTTGTTGGCGCACTTAGCTAGAAATTTTTTGTAGACGTTGTGAATTCTAATTGTGCAGCTACAGTCGGCATATGAAATTAGAATTATTTTTGTTAAGAGCTTACAGCAATTAATTAAATTTTTTGTATATTACTGAAACTATTTCTTTTAAGCAAAAGTATTACCATATCAAAAATACATATAATTTAAGTAATTTATTTAAATTATTTCATTATTGAATTAATATAAAAAATTAAAGCTTATTTATATCTATTTATATTATGACACTAACACAATTTACAAGTTCACCATTTCTATATTGCGTTGTGTATTAAAAATAGAATATTATAAAATTAAGAAATATCTATAGCATATAAATTATATACAATTCATATAAGAAATTGATGCTAAACAGTTTAAAAAATATAATGCTTAGGATAAGCAGTATTTAGTTACACAATTACTACTGAAAATATTAATTATTTTGCAGGTTTATTACGTAATTGTTATTAAATAACTATACATAAATACTCTTTAAAATGCCTCAATAAGTTAAATTGTTCATATATATGAACTATATATATGTATGTTAGAGCAAAAGAAAAATTCTTGCTCAATTCAGTTTGAAGTGCTTTTCAAATTTTGTCATAAAAATATGACGTCACATCTGTACACCTGGAAAGTATAAAAGGGAAAAGTTAAACTGAAAAGTTTGTCATTTTATAAAAATATTGGTGGTGTACAGAATTAAATAAAAGGGGTTTCTATTATGTATATATATGTATGTATATATATATGTATGAATGTATTTCCGATACTATAACACTTTTACTAAAAACAAATAGATTTACCAATATTATATATACTCTTTAGGTCATATGTATAAACTTTTTTCTAAATTAGTTCGATGTCATATGCTGACTGTAGCTACAAATACACATCTTCAAAAAATTAAAGCTTACTGTACAACAATAACTACCACGCAAATCTACAACAACAACGCAAAGAGAATGACAAGATCCCAGCGGTTGCGCAGCTTTAGAGGGTATGAACCGAATTGGCGGCGTAAAATATACATCACTTTGCATGCTCAAAGTGAAGAGAGGCATTAAAAGAGACTTCAGAGCTAACTGCTGCAATAAAATTAAATTTTAATTTTTCATATTTGTATTTGGTTTGACTGTCGTGAAGTCTCTTTTGATGCCTCCACTTTAGACCTTGCTAGCAGGCTAACAGAAAAAATAGCAAGCAAAGTGCTATTTATTTTTCGCCGCCAATTCGGTTCATCCCCTCTAACGCTGCGCAATCGCTGTGATCATGTCATTCTCTCTGCGTTTTTGTAGTAGATTTTCTTGGTAATTGTTGGTGTGCAGTTAGCTTTAATTTTTTTGTAGATGTTATTTGGTAGCTACAGTCGGCATATGACAATCGAAGTATTTTTATAACGCTTTATATATATGTACATAAAAAGACTTACACAAAAACCTGCAAAATAAATGTATATTTACAGTTGTAATTGAATTACTGCAGTCTGCTTATCATAAGCGTTCTATTTCTTACCGCCTAATGTTGTAAATCAAAAACGCAAACAAACGACAAGTAAGACACGAGAAGCAACACCTTTTTTTATACCAAATTTGCGTTTTCAATTTACAACACTAAGCGGTTAAACTGTCTACGTACATTTATTACATTAAATTATATATAATTTATATACTATACCTATTTCTTATATATTCTTATTTAAATACACAACACAAACTATAATTTAAATTTTTAAATTAATTCAATAATGAAATAGTTTAAAAAAATGATATGAATAATATGCATATATTTTTGATATGGTAGTACATTTATTTAAAAGAAATAGTTTCAGCCATTTATACAAAATTTCAAAAATTGATTTAAACTCTTATATAAAATAAATCAGTTGTCATATGCCGCCTGTAGCTAAAAAAGTCTAAAAAACTGCACAAAAACAATTACATTTCAAATCTACATCAAAAACGCAGTGAGAACGGAAAGGTTCACAGAGGTTGCGCAACGTTAGAGGGGATGAACGAATCGGCGTCAGAAAATAAACCGCATTTTGCTTGCTATGCTTTCTGTTTGCATGGTAGCAAAACCTCAAGTGATGGAATGGCAAAATTAGAAAAGGTACTGTTAAAACGGAAAGCTGGTGACCGAAACTGTCAAAACGAAGTTGACATTTCATACAAAATATGCAACCAATGAGAATGCAATATGAAAGCAAAAATTGAGCAAAATACCAAAATGGCTAAGTTTGACAGTTATGGTCACTAATAAAGAGAACACATTCAGCCCTAACACTACCTTGTCTAGTTGTACTATGAGTGGTGACATCAAAAGGGACTTCACGGCCAGTCAAACAAAAACCAAATATCAAAAATTTTAAATATATTTTATTTTAACATACAGCAGCTCTAGATTTACATTGAAAAAGCTATATCATACAATGTTTCGCAGCGGAGCAAAGGGAGGAAAAAAAAACGATGTGTCAGCAGAGGAACTTATTGATGGATGCTTGCTACAATTGCTGAGCGCCTTGTAGTTAAGATCCAAGAGCGTCATTTAAAAACCTACTCGCTGTCTGTATTGATGATATGAGTTACTCGCAAAATGACGATGAGGATGACGCAAACCAAAGATTTACCCTCTACCAAAATCGTTCAACGAGCGTAAATAAGTTTTCACTTCAAAAAAATAAGCTTGAGTTTGTGTGTGCGTGGACCAACGATATCCCGGTGCATCACCAAGTGCAGCAAAGTTAAATTGGCTTTCTTTGCTGGTGAACGTCCTCCAAGTACCAGCAGCACAAGCAAGTGCAGTGCAAAATTTGTTGCTAGCTAACATCCTTCAAGTGCCACCAGCAACAGCACAAGCAAGTGCAGTGCAAATTTCTTGCTAGCCAACATGTGCCAACAAGTGCCATCAGCAACAGCACAAGCAAATGAAGCGCAAATTCTCCGCTTTAAATTTATTTAATTCACGCCGGAGTATAATGGCAGAAATTTGCCTCTGCGCTTGAGACATGCTGAAATGGTGCTTCTGAAATATTGGAGAGTTGACCAGTCAATTGAATTGTGCTGCACTTGCTGGTGCTGCTGGTGATGACACTTGTAGGATGTTGGCTAGCAACAAATTTTGCACTGCACTTGCTGGTGGTGGCACTTGGAGGACTTGCCGATTTTTTACAGGAACTGGTCTGCAGAGAGATGGCGGCCTAACAGAAATATTAATTCAATTGAAAAATTTTTTGAAAAACTTTTTGTCCTTGGTAGTAACCGTATTAAATTTTTAATAGTATTTTTAATAGTCAAAAAGCCATTGATAAACATTGTATGACTTTCAGAAACATAAAACATGAACATTGTGGACTTGTTTTCTGCAAAAATATTTTTATCACGTCAATCAAAATATGTTTATATGGAATTGTTAACAAACATTGAAATGATTGTCACAAAAATACGAATATGTATGATAAAAAAAATATGGTCATACAGTTCCTTATGTTCTGTAGATGTTCGACAAACAAGTTTGAACGATTTGGGTTTTCAATTTTTTAGACTCTACTAATAATTCGTACATTCTACTTTTTGTTTCTACTAATATTATTTTCCCTTCCTAAATAGTACGAAAGCATTAGTAAAAACTACGATGAAAGAAATTACGAAGTTATTCGTACGAGAAATTTACGAATATTTTGATTAATATGTACAAAATCATCCGTACAATGCACTAATACGAATTGATTTATTTTTATTTACGAATATCATTAGTAATAAAAGAAATATACTCGTAGATATTACATCAAGTATTAGAAAAATTTTACGAATGAATTCGTAAAGATATCACAATAAAAATACTTTGTATATTGTACGGATATTTGTAGAATGTACGAATATTTTGTTTACTAATATCATTCGTAGAAATTTTACTTATACATTTTTTGAGTCTACAGTAGAAGATATACGGAAAAATGTCAAGCCTTGGCATTTTGATATATTAAGCTGCAGTAAATATTTGCTGCACCAAGTAGATAGTTGGAACATATCTCTCTCCATATTAATGTAATCGTAAATGCCGTTTATGGCAGAAATAATTTAAATATCGCCAACATGCATTAAACACTAGGAAAAATATATTATTTTGAGAATTTTGTTTGCAAATAACAGAAACAGTAGAAGTCCTAGGTGACTGCCCTGCGAAACCATAAAGGAAACAGTTACAGCATCTGACAAATACATAGTTTAATCTAACAAATTGTGTCCGACCCTATCAGGTATGATTAAAGCCATTGAAGAAAACTGGAATGAAATTCAATCAGATTTATGTCCATTTTTAAAAAATTCCAGATTTCAATATTTTCTATACTAATGCAATGTAATGTTTCTATAATTACACAAGTTTTCTATGAATTCATCCCACTGTCGGGCTGGACCGAGAAATAAATCGATAAAAAATTATGGGGATTGCAGTTGGTTCAACATACAATTCACATGAATCATATTAATCCACAATCAAATAAGAAGGGGAAATTTCAAATATCACAGACAATATGAAATTTTATAAATGCTATTCGTTTGTATTGTATGCAGACAGGTTGCACACACACACCTGTGTGTGTATATATATGTACTTTTTGTGTGCCCTATCGCATTAATATTGCTTTCATCTGTATCGGAAAAACTCAGTGGCATGGTGAAGGGGTTTGGTCATTCAGCAATAGAGACATTTTTCTAGTCTATAGATGTTAAAAAGTAACCATTGTACAGAATAGAGCTAAAATGCTTCGGTTTGGACTGCTTGAATTCTGTTATGAAAAAATGTCGCAGAATCAAACACAAACACACGACTGTACGACTATAGTACAAACGATATCTTTTAATAGTCTTTTGAGTAGAATACGATACTGCTTGCTTTGTCATTTTCGCTCCACTGTTCTTGATTTGATATGAGTTACGTATGAAGTATTTGAATGCTTCCATTACATTTGATTTTGCGTCATTTGTATATGATTGAGTAATTTTCATTATAATGGTTGTTGTTGTTATTTTGGTGTATCGTTGCTAGGTTGTAACTGATGTACATATGTTTACGATAATATTGATAACTAGCTGATATACCCGGTGTTACTCGAGAGTCACTTATATAAACATTTTAACATACACTTCTCGACTAAATGTTTTTTGAAATCGGGAATAATGAAAAACATGTTGAATTTTATTTGAATTTTATTTTATTTAATTTTATTTATCTACCGTTAGAAAGGTAATTAAACGAACATGAATCCAAAAAAGTTTAGGAAAATTTTTGTTGTTGGCGGTTCCATCTCTTGCGGTGAGCTAATCGAATTCAAAGAAGGCGTACGAAAAAAATATTTTTAAAATTAAAAAGAATTAAAGTAAAGTTTATATTTACTTAATCACAATTACCTTTTCAACAAAATAAAAATTATGGTGGGACTCAATGCGACCTTGAGATATGGACATTTCAAGGTCTAAACAAAGATTAATATTAAAAAACATATTGAACTTTTTAACAAAAAAAAAATGTTAATAAAATATATTAAAAACAGCGGAGTTATTGGCATTAAAAGTAAAAACTTTGATTTGGGGGTGGGGGGGGGTGGGGGAGGCGAAAATAAATAGATCACTATAAAGAAGATTTTATATTATCCAAAATAATCGTAATTACTTTAGACACACAACTGCATTCTCAGAGATAAATGGGGACGTTCAAACTGTATAGAGAATTCTAACACAAAACTAAGTTTTATTATTAATAGTCTGGTATGAAAAAATAGATTTTTAGCCATAACTTTTGATTGGAAAGAGATATTGGGGTAATTTTTTCACAGAAATTATTTTTGAGACTTGACTTTTTTGTAAAAAATATAAAAACAACATTTTGAAAAAATTAATTTCGCGAGAAAAATCAAAGGGGTTTTGGTACCCTTGTTGTTCTGATGACAAAAACAGTAAAATAATTTTTGCGCTTAGCTGGAAAAATTTTTGCAAAAAAATGCTATGTCATATGAAAGGTAGTCAGATTTGCTGTTTTTAATTGATTTCATTTTTACAAGAACAACAATTTTTGAGTCATTTTTTGAGTAAAAAGTCAATATTTTGGACCTTTTTTGGCATACTTATAAAACATATATATACTGACTAAACGGTACAGTGCAACCTATTTTTGTGAAGTGATTTTATTGAAATTTTGAACAAAAAAAATTTGAATGAAATATATTAATGGACAGCGGAGATATTTGCATCGAAAGACCAAACTTTGATTTTCATGTCGTTTTTTTCTCATTCTTAAGTAACGATGTTTTATAAAAAAGTCGTTGTACTGAAAATTTCTGCAATTTTGAAGATATGTAAATGTTTTTGATGTAAAAATAACAAAAAATTTTTGAAATTAAATACACAAAAAGCTCCGATAAAAAAATTTTATAATAACAAAATTACCGTTAGTTGAAAAATTTCAGAGGGGGCGTGGCAAAAACTAAGTATGTTACATTTTAAGTTGGAATAAATTTAATATGTGTACCTAGTTTGAGCAAAATCCGTTAAGCCGTTTAGATTTGTATAAAGGCCAAACAAACAAACAAACAAACAAACAAACAAACAGAAAATGAGTTTTATTACTATAGATAATGACGATGAATTTTTATTGAATATTCTGCAATTGAGGGTTGATTCATGTAGGCGCATGGCTTATTTTTTCTACCTTTACATCATCAAAATTGAAATTGAATCTGGCAACACTGTTCACTACAGTCAGCATTCAATGCTTGACTATGGCATTGTAAATAATTAATTCTTTGCCGTTATACTGCCTACGGCACTGTACTCATATGTTATTTTTGTGCCATCAATTAAGTTCGATGCATTGTTTTGTTGTGGATATGGCACATGATATGAAACAGCAGGATAAGAGGTGGTGGAAGAATAGGAGAGACAGAGTTCAATATAATTGCTTCTTGTTGTTTTTGACAGATTATGACTGTATTCAAATTTGTACCACCCATTGCCTAGAGGAAGGGGAGAGTTGACTTCAATCCTATTTGTCAGTGACAATGACAGGTTGATTTGGTTAATTTTCTAGCATTTCAATTGAAAAGTTTTCCATACTTATAATTCAATTTACCAACTACAACTTTTTATGTATCTGCTTGTATTTTTAGTTCTTATTCGAATCATTTTATGGAGACAACAAGCATTATCTTGAATTTGTTTTCACTAAATTGTTTCGTTTTTGTTAAAATGTACTAGACTTTTCTCCTTGCAGCAGATAGAGATATGTATTTATAAAACTTAGTTTAAGTTTACGAAATGCATTTGTGCATGTAATATATTAAATCCAAAAAACATTTATACAAACAATTTTAAAAAAACTTCTTTTACAAAATATTTATTTTTATGTTTTAATGCACATTGTAAAAATTTAGTGCGGTTTTTAAAAAAAAAACACTGTATTGCAAACCCTTTTGATCACCGTAGTAACTAGGCGCCAAATTATAACTTAATCTCATAATTCTAATATAGACTCTAGTGACAAAAACCCTTATTAATATGCACTTTGATTCTGATAAAATTGGATTTAAATGTCTTAACCCCGGTTGAAAATTATTATTTTTTTGACGGCACTCAGCGAGAAGAAGATACGTTAAAAAAAATATTTTTTGGTTTATTGGTTTTTGTGTTATAATGGTAAAAATGTTTGAGTCTCTATGTATTATGGGTTTTTCATCTAAAATGTTTTAAATTGTGCCTTCTTTTTTTTAACGTGCAATGTCAACTTAAGAAAAAAAAGTTAAATAGACATTGGTTTTAAGGTCTCACTTCACAAATACTCAAAAAAAAAAATTAAGTTCAGTTAAGGAAAATTTACTTACCGTCTAACGTTGTAAATCGAAAACGCAAACAAACCAACGGCAAGTAAGACACGAGAAACAATACTTTTTCTATACGAAATTCTATTGCTTTTCGTGTTTTGCTTGTCGTTGGTTTGCGTTTCCGATTTACATCATTAGGAGGTTAATCTAAAGAAAAAAAGGGATACAAATATACTCTCAAGACATGACTTCTTCAAAACAAAGGATACGCTATACTTAAATTAAGTAAAAACGTTTTGCTTAAAATCAGTAAAAGTAATGATTTGGTTTTAAGAATTTTGTTTAATATACAAAAAAGCATTTTTCTTAAAAATAAGGGTCTTCAAAATAATTTAAAATAAAAACTAAAATAAAAATTCCAAAGCTCATTTACGTTATTTCTGTAAAACATATCTTATATGATATTGTTTTTAAAACAAAACCACTTTTCTTTGATTTCAAAACCCATTTCTTATTTTCCTTTCAAATACTTCTTCTTCATTAATTTTTATTTTACCTATCGATTGAGCATATCTAGAAGCCCATAAATGAAATATTGTAAAAAACACATTTTAAGACAAAGTTAAATTTCATGCAACTTATAAAAAGTAATATTAAAGGGTGTTTTTTATAGAGTGTTACAACTTTCAGTTGGCATCATTGCTTTATTTGATCACCCATTTAACAGTTGATATTTTCTTTTTATTTACTTTACTTTGACATTTCATTGTAGATCGACTTGCACCAGAGCAATGCGTGCAAATTGTGGAAATTTTTAATCAAAATAATGGTTCTGTTCGTCAAACTTATCGTGCACTTCGTCCATTTTATGGCGTATATAATCGTCCTTCAGAGCTGCTAATTCAAAGAACAATAGATCGTTTTCGGACCACATTTACTGTTACTGATAATGTGCATCCCGTGAGACGCCGAGCAGTGCGCACTGAAGAATCTGTAGCCGCTGTACAGGAAAGCATTGAAGATGATCCTAATCACTCAATTCGTCGCCGTTCTCAGCAACTGGGGTTGTGTCGTTCCACTTTATGGAAGATTTTACGAAAAGATCTTGGCTTAAAACCTTTCGAAATTCAACTTGTGCAGGAATTAAAGCCAAACGACCATCGTATGCGCCGCCAATTCGGCGAATGGGCTGAAGCACAAATTGATATTGATTTTGAATTTCCATGGAAAATTTAATTTTCCGATGAAGCCCATTTTTGGTTGAACTTCTGGTATTAACAGAATTGTCGTATTTGGAGTGAGGAGAATCCACAAGCTTTTGTCGAAACACCATTACATCCACAGAAAATTACTGTTTGGTGCGCTTTATGGGCTGGCGGAGTCATTGGAGTCATATGTCTTCAAAAACGATGATGGTCAGAATGTCACTGTCAATGGTGAAAGGTATAGGAACATGATTAAAAGTGTTTTCGTACCTCAATAAACTGGCATTAATCTTGCTGATATGTGGTTCCAACAGGACGGAGCCACATGCCACACACCGGGCGCTACAATTGATTTACTTTTGACGAAAAAATAATTTCTCAAAATGGCCCAATTAATTGGCCCCCAAATCGTGTGATTTAACCCCACTGGATTATTTTCTTTAGGGTTATGTAAAGTCACTTGTCTACGTCGATAATCCACAAACAATTGAACCCTGGAAACCAACATTCGAAGAGTTATCGGCGAGATACGGCCGCAAATGCTGCGAAAAGTTTGTGAAAATTGGTGTTCCAGATTTCGCCTTGTACGCGCCAGTCGTGGCGGCCACATGTCCAAAATCATATTTAAACATCAGTGTCATAAAATTTTCTATCCAAAGGAAGTTCATTTCATTGATATTGAAAATACATAACTATGCTTTATTATGATTTAAACTTATATCACTCTATAAAAAACACCCATTATTTACAATTTTAAATTTGCTATAAATTTCTATGTTTGGAGAGAGAGTTCACAATTTTCAACATGTTAATGATATTATTTTTAGTATGCTATTTTTTTAGTCCAAATATTCAAATTTATTAAGGAAGCAAAAATCGGAGACACATAGCCAATAGTTATGAACAACTCTAATGTATATATTAGGGCGATCGAGATGCTGCCGGTCTCCTAGTGAAGACACCACCAAAGGTTACACAACCTTGAATTATTACATAAAATTATTTACAATAACTATGTGGTGAGTACATAAAATTCTTTATTGACTATATGCAGCACTGCTTAAAATATTTATATAGTCAATACAGAATTCTACATGTACTCAGTACAAGAAAATTACCAAATTTCTGTGTGCAGAAATTTATGTCATGAGTACATAAATTTATGTAGTGAGTCCATAGGTTTTTTTTTCTGTGTACCAAAAGTACAAAATAAACAAAAGAAAATCTGAATAAAAATTATGGTGAATCTGCTTTGTCGTATTCAACCGTAAAATATTGGATTGCAGAGTTCAAAAGAGGTCGAATTAGCTCAAAAGGTGGACAACCCCGGGAAACACCAAAAACAGCGACGACTCCAGAATATATTGAAAAGAATCACGATTTCGTTTTGGACAATCCGAAAGTAAAAGTGCGTGACATAGCTGCAGCCGTAGGCATATCAAGTGGTTTGGTGGTTTTAATTTTGTATGAACTTTCGGATATGAGATAGCTGACTGCATGTTGGGTTCCGCGTTCGTTAACAATCAATCATAAACATGAACGTGTTCGCGCTTTCTAACAATATTTGGACATGTTTAAACAAAATCCGACTAAATTTTTGCATAAAATAGTGGCCATGGATGAAGCACAGATTCACCGGAATCTAAGGCATTAGTAAAAGAGTGGGCAGGTCCCAGTGGAAGTGCATCATACGACTATTTGAAAAAAGCAAAACAACGACTGTTACTGTAAATTATTGGACAGATTGAAGAGCACAAAAACAAACGACCCCATTTAGCGAAATCAAAAAATTATCACTTTGCAAGACAATAGTTCAGCTCATAAATCGATCGAAACCATTGCAAAATTGCACGAGCTACTCTTCAAACTGCTACCTCATTCTCCATATTCTCCAGATTTGGCACCTAGCAACTATTATCTGTTCCCAAACTTAAAAAGGTTGATCTTGATAAATCGTACTACTCAAAGGGTTGCTATCGAGCTGAAAGGGGACTATGTGAAAGAATAAACAATAATTTTGGCAAAAATCGCGTGTTTCCTTCAGGCGTGGACGTAGGGGGGTTTATGGGGTTTAAACCCCCGGAAATTCTCGGAGAATCTGTATTTAAATGTGATGTACTGGTGTTTACTATGTGGGCCAAAAAAGGTGCTAAAAAGAAAACATTGATTTCTTATTATTTATTTGAAATATTCACATCCTTTGCTGCAAACGTTGGTAACTGTTTCTATTGTTAATGCACTGAATTTTGTTTCTGTTTTTTTATGTTTTATGCGATATCGCGCCCTTAGCTGTAAACATTCATACAGACAATCGCAACCTAAAGCCACAAAAACACCGCAATTTTCGGATCAAATATATCCAAACACCGCACAGTGAGCTTAAATATGAAAAAAAAAAATCTACAGTATCGATAGTATTTTAAGTGCAGACGTAGAACTCCTTTTTATACCGTAATAGAGAAAAAACTTGTTTATTAATTGGTTTCGAGTAACGAGACGATGTTGCGTTCGTGATTTAGACACGAACCAAACCAACAAGCATAACAACCAGTAATGTGATTCGTATGTAGTGAAAAATCCCGATAGCATCCCGATTAAGCCCTCTTCATCACACCAAAACGGCGAAAAACCCGCAAAAAATTCCACCTCAATATTTATGCCAACAAGAACTTTTTTAAAGTTTTTATTTTATTATTCAATGAATAAAAAGATTTATTATTCAATGTAAAAAATTTGTTATATAAATATATAAAAGTTGTTCTATTTAAAAGAATACGAATGTAATCTTTTAACGTTTTGACACAGCAAAATTTCCCACCGAAATACCTAACGTTCTCAAATAGGTCAAATATTAAAAAAAGCCTGAAATCCCACAATATTGCATGTGGAAAAGGTGAGAGTATAATAAAAGAAAATCTTTGATGTTCACCCTCAATATTTACATCTATATGTATTCCGTATTTCTGCAGACACTGTTCGAGGATTCCAAAAGAAAAACGAGCGAAAACATTTAATGATGCTCTCAACAACCGCAACAAGCAATTCTACCCATCAATATATCGGCTCCCACAAATTTTTAAGCGCAACCCTTACGATTTCAGTGGCTTCAAGCAAACGCTTATTTTTATCTCTACACAGATTAAAAACGTATCTGAGCATTTGCACAGAAAAGTTTAACGTGACCAAAAAATTAAAACTTATTAAAAACTTATTATTTTGTGATATTATCATACCCAAGGGGGGATTTTAGGGATTTGAGGCTATTGGGTTATTTTGGTTTGGGGTTAACCCCCCCCCCCCCTAGGGTACAGAAAGTATAAAAATCTAATATATTCGCATTAAGGTAACTACAGGGTCCGCCAAATAACTTTTTTTTTTGAAAATATTATAAAAAAAAACTACTAAATATTTTTTCAAATTTCTTTTTTTATTTGAAAGTACAATCCTTCCGGTTAATAATAAAAAATTCAAATTCAAATTTCATTCAAATGGCCTTGGCTGGCCATGCTGTAGCCTCCACGATCGGTCCAATTTTTAAGCACATTATCGATTGTGTTAAGCTGTATTTCACCAATGACTTCACGAATATTGTCCTTTAAAGCGTCAATTGTCTCTGGCTTGTCGGCGTTACACTTATCTTTGAGGGCACCCCACAAAAAATAGTCCAACGGTGTCAAATCGCAGCTCCGAGGTGGCCAAACGACATCAGCTCTGCGGCTGATAATGCGATCTTCAAAAACAGGGCGCAAAACATCGAGTGTAGCTTCGGCTGTGTGGCACGTAGCGCCGTCCTGTTGAAACCAAATGTTGCCAATATCCTCCTCTTCAATTTTTGTGAACAAAAATTCGTTCAACATGGCCCGATAACGATCGCCATTGACTGTAACGGCCACTCCTTGCTCGTTTTCGAAGAAAAATGGCCCAATTATGCCTCTTGCGTTTTGGGTGCAGCGGCTTTTCAATGTATGCGTGCGGGTTTTTTGTGCCCCAAATGCAACAATTTTGCTTGTTTACATACCCGCCCAGATCAAAATGAGCTTCATCTGAAAAGATGATTTTTTTTTGGCAAAATCGGCATCTTCTGTAAGTCGATCGCAGGCCCACTTCTCAGCGTTGTTCAAGCGTATTCACAACCATATTCGTTCAGCGGAAGGATAAAACTAATTATCTGTCAAATCAAACATGAGCTAAGTGTTACCATTCACGAAATAAGCACTAGTTGAAAAAAAAAACGTTATATGGCGGACCCTGTACAACGCAACAGCGTACAAAGTTGCAAACCACTTCAATTTTGAGCTGAATTGAGACCTATGCTTTCAGATCATAAATAATATAAAGACTTCGGCATAGATTGCGATTTTAAGTTCGGACAGGGTTATGATGGTGCGGCTGTTATGAATGGTATACTACAAGGAGCACAAGCGTTTGTAGCGGAAGGAGAGCTCCTGGATGCTGTTATTAAAGCTTAAGACATCGCAACCGAATTTCGAAATAAAAACTTTTGATTTTCAAATTGCTATAATGTGGTTGCAGTTCCAACTAAATACATTTGTGATCAAGATTGTCCATTCATATTCTTTGTTGTTTTTTCTAAAAAATTAATAACTAGAACAGTAAAATTTAATAAGCGTATTAATCACCAGTTTAGTAACGCCAATTGAAATGTTTAACAGTTATATTTTACTTTGGTTATGTTGTAGAGTTAGTATTTTAAAATATTTAAAATGAGTATATAAATTAGCACTGCATTTTTTTAAAATAAATTTAGAAATTTTTGCAATGATAAATATAGTTTTTTTAAATTCCTATGGTTTTTTTGTTATTTTTGTGTTTGAAATGCCCAAACACAGGCACTTTGAGTATTTTTGAAAAAAACATCAAGTTTCAACAGCTATAACTTTTTGATCCGAGTTTTGTTATTTTTAATTTTTTTTTTTTCACAAAATAGCTAAAGGCTATGCTCCCCGTTACGTCGTGTTTTTTTATTTTGCATTTTCGTATTTTTGGGGATTCTGAGACTTTGGTGTCTGTTCAAAAGAGCTTATTTCGGCATTGTATAATGTTGAAGAAAACTAAAAAAGTCTAGTTTTTGTTGTGCTTACAATTCTGAGAAAAACAGCTTATGAAAGCGTGGATAAAAAATTTCATGGTTTTAAAGTTATAGAGATTTCAAATTTAAAAATATGTCCTTTTGTGTAGTCACTGAAGAAATAGGCATTTTTGATAAGGCTATTAAGCATTTTAGAAAATGAACACAACAATCAAATAAAGTTAAGAAGTTTTCACAGAAATAATTAATTCACTAGACACGTAAGTGCCTTATGTCCGGCTCAATACGTTCACATTCTTCGTCGGTTTCTGATTGTGGTAATGAGGATTCATTGGGGACTTTCATTGGGGAATTTCATTTGTAATTGAGTCTTAAAAAAAAATTTGATAAGACCGTTTGATTAAATATTGTACGAAAACTAAAACCTTTTATAAAAATGAGTCCCTTTTGTCCAAATATCTTCAAAAACCACTTTTCAGTATGCATATTTAAGACCCTTTTGAACAGAAACTTGAAATTTTATGCACAAAATATTGGAAAAATTTACGATTTTCTTAATTTTTTATTTGTGCAAGTGCTAGGATTAAATATTTTAAGTGCTAAACCATAGTAAAAACAGCTTTAATAATAATCTATAATAATAAAACTCATTTTCTGTTTGTTTGTTTGTTTGTTTGACCTTTATACAAATCTAAACGGCTCAACGGATTTTGCTCAAACTAGGTATACATATTAAGTGCATCCCAACTTAAAATGCTACATACTTAGTTTTTACCACGCCCCCTCTGAAATTTTTCAACTAACGGTAAT
This sequence comes from Dichetophora obliterata, assembly GCA_963920525.1. Taxonomy (NCBI): domain Eukaryota; kingdom Metazoa; phylum Arthropoda; class Insecta; order Diptera; family Sciomyzidae; genus Dichetophora; species Dichetophora obliterata. The sequence continues at coordinate 280,536,893 of OY986435.1, forward strand.
TTTTTTATTATAAAACTTTTTGTTATTATACTTTGTTTTATAAAAAACTTTTGTTATTCTAAAAATTTTAAAAAATTTCTGTTATTTTGACATCAAAAACATTCACACACATATCTTCAAAATTGGAGAAATTTTCAGTACAACGACTTTTTCATTAAACATCGTTGCCTAAGAGAGAAAAAAACGACATGCAAATCAAAGTTTGGTCTTTGGATGCAAATATATCTGCTGTCCATTAATATATTTAATTCAAATTTTTTGGTTCAAAAGTTCAATAAAATCACTTCAGAAAAATCGGTTGAACTGTACCGTTATATTGGTGTATATATGTTTGTGATTATGTCAAAAAAGGTCCAAAATATTGACTTTTTACACAAAAAATGACCTAAAAAATTGTTGTTGTTGTAAAAATGAAATCAATTAAAAATTGCACATCTGGCTACCTTTCATATGACATAGTATTTATTTGCAGAAATTCTTCCAGCTAAGCGCAAAAATTATTTTACTGTTTTTGTCATCAAAACAACAAGGGTACCAAAACCCCTTTGATATTTCTCGCGAAATTTATTTTTTCAAAATGTTTTTATATTTTTTACAAAAAAGTCAAGTCCCAAAAATAATTTATGTGAAAAAATTACCCAAATATTTCTTTTCCCATTATCCCCATATATCTCTAAGAATGCAGTTGTGTGTCTAGAGTAATTACGAACATTTTGGATTATAAAGGGTGTCCCAACAATAGCGCAATTTTTAAATTTTAAATAAAAGACAGATATTTAAAAAAAAATCGTGAAACTTTATTATATCGTAAAGTAGACAGAATGAGGTTATGTATGGAACAATATATCGTGCAGATGGCAGCTGCGGCTTTGCTGGCATACACGCGATCTTTTAATGAAATTTTCAATGACCGTTTTGCATAAATGCTGCGGTATTTCATTAATGCAGCGTCCAATTTCCTCTTTTAAGGCTTGAGTCGTCGTCGGATTATTCGCGTTAACCATCGACTTCAAAAAACCACAAAGAAAAAAATCTAATGGTGTTAATTCGCACGATCTAGGCGGCCAATTCTGATCTCCAAAACGCGAAATAACACGACCGGGAAATGACTGATGCAGCAATTGAATTGTTTCTCTAGCTGTATGACATGTGGCGCCGTCTTGTTGGAACCACACGCCCTCCACATTCATTTCTTCAATTCTAGGCAGGAAAAAACTGGTTATCATTTCACGATACCGAACACCATTGACTGTTTGCGCTTGACCTGCCTCATTTTCATAAAAAAAAGGTCCAATGATTCCTCCAGCCCAAAAACCACACCACACAGTGACACGTTGGGGATGCATTTGCTTCTCGTGAATCACTCGAGGATTTTCCTCACCCCAAATGCGACAATTCTGCCTATTGACGAAGCCATCAAGATGGAAATGGGCCTCGTCACTGAAGATGATTTTAGCGGCAAAATCAGCATTTTCATGTTATCTTTCCAATACCCAATTAACGAACTCCCTCGCTGTCCATGCTGGCTTCAGTTCCTGAGTCAATTGAACTTTCTATGCATGAAGATGCAAATCTTTCGTTAAAATTCGCTGCATAGTAGATTTGGAGACACCAATTTGCTGAGCTCGGTGTCGAATTGAGGTGGAGTTTGAGCGACAGCATCACGTACAGCTGCGACATTTTCGGTCGATCGACCTGGTCGAAGGCGCGTTGTTGTCTTTACATCACTAACAGACCCAGTTTCGGCAAATTTGTCCATTAATCTCTTTACAGTTGACTCTTTTGGAGCATTATTGTGACCCGAAATTGATCGCAATTTGCGAACTGTAGCCGCAAAACTTTCACCGTTTTGGTAAAACAATTTCACAATGAGAATGCGTTGTTCATTCGTGTAGCGCTCCATTTTTACTAACCTCGTACCTTCTTCTAGCAAACAATAACAATTGTTCGAATGTCAAACAATGACACTTCGAATGGCGCCAAATTCTTGTTGGGACGCCCTTTATAAAATCATCCTTACTATAAGGATCTACTTATTTTTTAAAAAGAAATACTAAAATACTTTTAATTCTAACTAACAACGAATTCCACAATCTGATTGCGTTCACGAAAAATAGTCTGTTGGAGTTCAAATAATTATAGACAGGAATAGTGAGGTTTATTTATTCAACTATTGACAATATTGTTAGCAGTTACATACATTTGACCTATATATTATAAAAATGATTTAACTCAAAATACATTTAACATAATAAAATTTTTAAAAGCTACCCTAGTTAGGGATATATCAATATTAAAACAGCCTGTATTAAAAGTAGTGCTCATATTATAGACCGGATCACGTCTACCGTAGTCCTTCGATAGGGAATGTGAAAAAATGCCTATGCCTAACATTCCTTTTCGGCGCATATATATTTAATAGCGCTAGCAATGGTGCACAATCTAAGTGGTTCATTACTATATCACGTGCAAAAAAAGCCAAAAAATACTTTTTTCTAAACTCCAAGGTTTTAAGGCCAAGTAATGCACAACGAGAGTCATAAGTTGGCATAAACTCCCAACGAAGTCTTTTAAACACTAGGCGAGTAAACCGTCTTTGAATGTTTTCAATTCTAGAGATGTGCACTGCATATTGTGGATCCCACATTACGCAATCATACTCCAAGCTTGACCGAACTAAAGAGAAATAAATCGATTTTAAAGTAAAAGGATCTGTGAACTCCAGTGTATTACTTTAACGAACCCCATCATTGCATTCGCCTTAGAAATGATAACATCGTAGTGCTTTGAAAAGGGTAGCTTTTTATCAAATAAAACTCCCAAATCAGTTTTACATTTAACTCTTAAAATGCTTTCGATATTAATAGCATAATATACTATTATTATTTGCTTCTTCCTGGCGAAAGACATTGCATTACATTTCGCCACATTAAAATATAATTTGTTAGTTTCACACCACTTCTGCAGAACATCTAAATCTTGCTGAATAAGAAGGCAGTCATCTAAGGATTTAACAGTGTATGAATATCTTAACGTCATCTGCGTACATGAGGAATGTTGAAAAGTGTATATAATTAGGAAGGTCATTGATAAACAGAACAAACAGAAGCGGGCCAAGATGACTACCTTGGGGAACTCCAGAAAAATTATCAATTTGTTTGGACAACTTATTTCCTATCTTAACCGCTTGCCTTCGCCCGACCAAGTAATTCTCATACCAAGATGACATGGAAGAGTGAAATCCTAAAATGCTTAGCTTTTTTAGTAAAACAGTATGTTGAACTCTATGAAATGCTTTGGCAAAATCTGTGAAAATGACAGCAATTTGATGGCCTTCCTCCATCCCACTTGCTAAAAAATGAGTAAACATCGAAAGATTAGTTGAAGTTGATTTCCCGGAAACAAACCCATGTTAGTCATCCGATAAACTATTCTTATCGCATTCATAAATCTTCTTTTTTACCAGAGATTCGAAAATTTTAGGTATAAGAGATAGTTTGGATATTGGTCGGTAGTTTTTAATATCTTGCCTCGACCCTGATTTGTAAATTGGAGTTATCTCCGACACTTTCCATGTATCGAAAAACTCTGCATTTTGTAGGGATTGATTAAGCAAAAAGGTTAATGGCTGAGTTAGGGCCACAGCACAATATTTAAGTTAAATGGGTGGAATATTATAAGGGCCGCATTTCTTCTTTGCATCTAAGCTGGACAATTCACGATAAACCTCTTCTCCACATAAAATCTAGGACCCTAGATCCGTAATAGGAGCACAGTTTAACTCCGACGGAACACAATTAGTCAATGAATTAAAGCAGATTTGATTGAAAATAGAGCGTAAAAAGATCAGCTATTTCTTGAAAATTACTGGATGACCTATCCTGGAAAAACATATTTTTTGAGAGACTCGCAGCGCTCTTTTTATTGTTTAAAAAAGTCCAAAATGCTTTAGGATTGCCATTAACCCTGGATAACCAATCATATTTCTAATACGTTATAACCAATGTTAGTCGATTCGACTAACACGCTCCGTTTAAAGGAGCTGTTAGTACATAAAATACATTAAAAGCTGTTGAAAATGGAAAACCTATATATATTCTACTAGAAGTAAAAAAAAACATTAATATTGGTCTTTGTTTTTTTTATTATTTACATTTTTTTATAAGCTACTTATTTTATCAGTTTGAGATTATACCACATAAGATTATTAAAAAAAAAAAGTAAATAAACATAAAAAACTTAAAAGGCTCTTCTATCATTATACGAATAAAGCATTATTTATAATTATTAAAATAAAACAGTTTAAATCAATTGTTTAACACAAGAGACACAATTCGCTGCACCACTATAAAAAACTTATAACCAAAACACTATATTCCTACAACAAAGAAATTAACTTCGACTAAACCGAATTTAAAATACCCCCACATACGTATTTTGTTATATACGAAGTTGTCAATGTTGTATAATGTTGATGACACCTCTTTTAGGGGCGTGGTTTTTATCCAAATATACAAAATTTTAAACTCAGATTTCATCCTAATTATCAAAGCTTATGTGTAAAATATCAATGTTAAAACTTAATTTTTTTGAATTTATTAATGTTTTGTATTATAATGACGCCACTTTGTGTGTGAGGTGGGCGTGGTTTTCATCTAATTTTGTCAAATTTCAAAAATTCTTGCTTAGCGATTTTCAGTTTTCCGGGAGAAAGCCTTCGTGGTCTTGATTGTACAATCGGCCCCTTCGTCTCGATGTGATGCGTCACACCGTACTTGACACTCGCAAATTTTTTATTTGGTGATGTGATGTCTGTGTGATCTTTCAGTAATCGATTCAGTAATCGATTCCGAAAGAATTATTTTCGGAAATACATTTTACCATTTAGCTTGCATCACGTGACAGAATGCCCATTCTCTTAAGGTTGGTTGTGCTATCGATTAAGCTATTATTTTTCATGTCGATGAGCAACCCGTTATTCTTGAGGAAGTCAGAGCCAATTATTGGTTGAGTGACGTCAGCAACAATAAAATACCAAAGTAGTTTCCTTCGCAAACCTAAATTACAATTAATAATTTTCTCACCAAACTTCCGAATCGGAGTGTTATTAGCAGCAAAAAGAAATAATGACTGAGCAGCACCACATTTTTGACGATCCGTTGCTGAAAAAACTGAAACATCGGCTTCAGTGGCAATCAGGAACCTGCACTTCATGTCTTGGTCTTGAAGAAACAGGCGACATATTTGTTGGCCACCCTCATTCGTCACCCGAAACGAGGCGGCTTTTAGTTTTCCGACTTGAATTTGCATAGCTGGCGGCATTTTGTAGCGTTTGTGCCAAATTTGTAGTGATACCAGCAGTATTTTTTTTCTTCCTTTGAAACACTGGATGGTCTTCCATTACTACTGCGACTGCGATTGTGACTGCGTGATCGCACATTTCGACCCACAGCGAGAGCACTAATCTGCACTAAAATCTCTTGCATTTGTTTCTCAAGAGACTCTAACCGGTGTTCCGATGGATGATTTGTGACAGTATTAATACCTAAACCATCGGTTTGGTCATGTATTTTATCAGCCATCAACGACAACTTATCGATGCCATCGTTGCTGACTGATAAAATTGCTTTTGTTGTTGCTGGCAGTCGCTGAAGCCAAAGTGTTTTTAATAAATCGTCGGACACTTTTCCGCTGGATAACTCGCGCATCTCTCGTAGCAGGGCCGATGGTCTCCTGCGCTGACGTTTTCGAGCAGCTGACGTAAGCGTTTCTCTTCTGAATCGAGAAATACGCTTAAAATTGCAGTTTTCATGACCACGTATTTGTTTTCCGACGGCGGTTCTTCGACGATGTGGCTGACGTGGTTAAGCACACTGCTCTCAATCGATCCTACTAGCGGTAATAGTAGGTGTGGTAATAGTGTGGTATTTCGTAAGATCCGAGGTTATTCCCGATGTTACGAACTGTGGTGATTCCATTTGGCGAAACCATAACTTTGGATTTTGTCGCCAAAATGGAGGAACTCGAACGTTACGCGCGAAATTTCCGCAGTAGGAAATGACTGGTATTCTTCCTCAGAGTCAGGCATACGGTCACCAATGTCATCTTTGTAGCTATAATTCAAACACAATTTAATATAAAAACTATAACCTTTATTTTGTACAAAATAAAAACGAATGAAAATTTATTTTAGACAATTTTACATATCAAATTTCTAAAAATGAAAATATGATCAAAAATTGAAATTCAAAGTATTAATACACCAAGTGTATTTTTAGTACAGTAAGTTCTGAGTGCCACATAAGCATTCCGCATTGATTTCATTATGATAGCTTTAAAACTGTGGCTGTAATCGTGTCGATTACAACTAATGTGGTTACTACGATATGGATAGAGAACACGATCAGATGAGAGAAAAAAAGGCTGCAAGCAAAAAATTGAGGAGTGTTAGTCGAAACGACTAATATTGGTTATCCATGGTTAATATTCGACACTAAAGCAAGCAAATGATTTGTATACAAATATTTCCTAAGTAATTCATATTCTTTTCGCGCTTGAAGATATTCATGTTTAAAGGCTACGTTAGTTCTGCTCTTTTTATATTTTTTATTCATGGTTTAGATTTCTATTAGATCTTTAAAATTGAAGCTTCTCAAATAGATAGTTGGGTGTTTTGGTATGTATCAAGTTATATAAAAAAATAGACAGTTTCTAGCATCCAGGTAATTCAAAATATTGCAACCAAGTATTTAATTGCTCACGTGACTGATGCGGTCAAACTTCCGAAAGCCATAAACATATCTTACTGCGTTGTTGAAAGCATGTTGTAGCCTAAGTTTAGACCTGGAATCGATTCTATTATATACAACATCCGAGTAAGATATGATTGGCATTATGAGCTGCTGTACTAAATTTTTCTAGTTGCGATAGGAACAAACGACGCAGTCCACCTCAAGTTGCGCAGGACGTAGTAGACCTTACTTACTACAGAATTGATATGGTTTACGCAGGAAAGTGAGGAGTTAATGTGGTAACCAAGATTCTTTACTTTATCAACAAAGTTCAGTTCGACCCCATTAAGAAAAATAACTAGTATCCTAGAGACAGAGTGATTGGATTTAAAAATGGGCAAGACATATGATGTAATGGGATTTAGTTTGAGCCTATTTGATTCAGCCCATTCAGTTATACTCATTAAGTCCTCATTCAACTTACTAAATAAATCATCATCAAGGTTAATAGGTCTGGACAAGTATAGTTGAATATCATCAGCATATGCATGCATGGTAACATACTGATGATTGCTGAAGATATCGTTTATTAATAATGTAAATAAAATCGGACCAAGTACAGAGCCTTGAGGATCCCCACAGGTTAAATTACGGAAAGCAGACAGACTATTACCCACCCTTACTCTTTGAGATCTTCCAACTAAGTAACTATAATAGACGGACAGCCATGCTAGAAAAATTAAAGTTATTTACAAGTGTCTAACACAATGTTTAGTAAATGTTTCGTTAACTTTTTGTTTTAGTAAAAATGGCAGGCATTGGCTAAAGATAATAAAAAAATGGTTGAGGCAAGGAAAGGAAAATATATTAAATTTTTTTTTTATTTACTAAACAATATAATAACTGCTTTAGTTCCCAATTACTTAAAATAATTACTTGATTATCCAATTGAACTACAACGGAAATTTAAGTAAAGTAACGCTAGATTAAAAAGCCTAAAAAAAAACCAGGGAAGAGTTTTGGCTACAACGGCCGTACATAATTTTGCTTATATCTTTAAATCTTTGGGGTCAATTGTTTTCATTGTTTTTACTTAATATAGTGCTACTTTATTACTATGAAAATACAAAAAACTTTGTAAAAATTAGACTTTTTCATTCCTTTTTCTTAATATTTCTTCGTACAAATCGTACGCTAGTTTGAAAATGTTCATCTGCGAAACAAAACAAGTGAAGACCGATTAAACTGGTTGGCAATTTTCAATTGGCAAGAAATTGCAATATAATTTTATAATCTGAAGCACAGTAGATTTGATTTACTGATTACTTATTGAATAAATCAACTATGCATTTATATGTAACATACATAAATATTTTTAAGCCCCTCCGAAATATTTTCCTGGATCTGCTCCTGGTTTTCTTTGCTAGGTCGGAAGCATCTTGAATGTCTTATATTTTGATTTGATTTTTAATAAAATTCCCTAAATAAAATGACACTCATACGTCATGTTGCACTTTTATATAAATAAAGAACAAATTAATGGGAAAAATAAACTCATCGTATCCATATGCTCCCGTCCCGACGAGTTTGCTTTTAGATTTTAACGTAGGCTCGGAAACTTAATTAGAATTTAGGTCGCAAAAAACTAAACATCTGCGTTTATAAGGAAAATTTAATTTTCACTCACAATTTGTTTATTTCGCCTAGTTGTTTAATAAAACTAATATAATTTTAAGTTTTAATGTCTCTTAACGATGTCCTTTTGATTTAGTTGCTCTAATGACTTAACTGCTTTATTTATCAATACGTCAATACTGTTCTGCTAAGTGGCTTCGTTTTTTTATGTGTATATTTAATTAATATTAATATAAAAAAACCAATAGCAATATTAACAAAAACAACAAAACATCAAAACCAGTACAACAGCACGTCTGTATTTATTAATTATAATCGCTCATTGGCTTCAGTTGACATGCGTTCTCAGTCTTCGGTGCTCGCTCGGTGAGCCGCCAAGCACAATCACACTAACTTTAGCCTTGCCACATCGAGGAGAACTAAACAAATGCACACGTTCCATTTAATGGAGACATAATAAACTCATTTACAGTTCATAATAGTCTTCCATGCTTCAGCTTCATTTAATGTCTTCAAGCGAAAAGTACACACTCTGAATCTCAACAGAAAAATCCGGCGCTACAGCATGCGGCGCTACAGTCGGCCACCCACTTAAATTGCTTGCTTCTTTTAGGGCAAACACGATAGCAAAGTTCAATTGCTTGTAATGGAATTGAGAGTGTGGTTGTGTATTTAAATATATGTGAGTATATGTGAGTACATACACACATGTATGCTGAGCATTGTGTTTGTGCAGACAGCATCGTTTTTATTTTCATGCTCGCAGCTATTGCTACTTCTTCATGGTGGCACCTCACTTCACAGCTCATCCACACTCAACCCATCAAATCATGTGCTGTATTTTCCGTTATTACTTATTTCGATTGATTTTCTGTTTTTGCCACATTTTCAATTGGTTTCAAACATACAAAGTTTTCTATACATTTGAATATCTTGCTGTTTTATATTTAACTGACACTCACGTTTTCGTTGCTGTGGAGACACAAGGACGTCCAAGAAGATGCATATAATTTTTTATTTTATTGTATTTGTTGTTGTCAGTTACACATTTCTTCCTTTTGCTTGACTTACTGTATGCTTGATTTTGAACGACTTTTATTTCTTATTCAATGACGCAAATAAAGGATTATTTCGATACTTTTAAAGCTTTAATCATGTATTTACAAATCTTTAATGCTTTCACTACTTGCATGACAACGTGATTTTACAGTAGTAAGCATAGTTTACTGTAACTATGTGTTTGTTATAATTACAGTAAAAAACGTGCAGCATTTTTTGTCAATACGAAACTAAAACACATACATAACTTACCAAGTATCGGTGTAGGTTTTACTCTCAGAATAAATATTTTAATACATTACAGCGCACTTCACAATTAACAGCTTGTTGAAGTAGTGGCAAAATTAGTAGAATATAATTAGAATTTTTGTTTATCCAAATCTATTAATAATCTTACCTTTTCTTCACAAAATCTTTTATTTTAATACAATTAATGTCTGAAGTGCTATTATTTTGACTGAGCAAAAACGTTGTTATGTCACAAAATATTAAGAAATCAAAAGTACAGTTTTTCTTTTGAAGGCACTGATCACAACTTTACCTCAACTGCATTTAGTAATGACTATTCCATACATTGGAAGTTCGTATGGAGCTTACTATATTTTTAGGCATATAGTGTCCCGCAATAGAGAGAAATATTTACGGAGATGGAAGGTTATGTCGAGTTTAGTAAAAAATCGCATGGAAGGGGCGGTGTATTGTCTCACCCGTAGGAGCTACAGGTTTAATCAATATTTCTTGACTTTGATGCACATTATTGTTCCTAGAAATCTAATTAACTCATGGAAAACTGATTTTAAAAAATCATTTCAAAGGCAATAAAAGGACCCTTCTAATGTTGTATCAACAAACCCACCTGACAGATCAATTCCTGAGCTGTGCTCGAGTGAAGATGAAATTAATCCGTTGAAACTACTTAATTTCAAATTTGAGCGCAATTTTCTTAGAATTTCGCTTAATAAATAATATTCTTTTAAGTACCATTTTTGTAACTTATTCAATTTTCTTTCCAATGACATAAAAAACATTAATATATCTCTAATCTACATCTATTTTCTTAACGATACCCTGACGGAGCTATTGGAAACAGCAGCAACTTTAAGGAGTGGCTGAACAGAAACTAAGAAACAACAAGAAATTGACAAAACTAGTTCACGACATGCAATGAGGAGACTAATCATGTAATGCATTCAAAACAATGTAGGACACTTCGAATAACCTTTATAATTTTTTCTTTCTCATTCAGTTAAAAGCCCAGTACAATTACGCAGAAAATAATTTTATTATGCTTTCAGTTTAGTTAAACTTTTGAAGTACAAACAACTTTTTTGTTTTCAGTGATATGCTTATGATTTTGGCGTCATTGGAAAGAAAATTGAATAAATAATAAATCTGATCGCAAAAACATAATTAATTTCTGAAGCGAAATTGTGAGAATATTGCGCTCAAATATACAATTTAGAAGTTTCAAATATTGATTTTATCTTCATACGAATGAATCGTGAATGTAATCGTGAATGGATAAGTTGGGTCGGTTTGTTGCTACAATCTTACTCTTTAAATAAGTTTTATTTTTGTTAGTTTTTCTGCTAAAAACAGTAATGTGCATCATAGTCATGAAATACTAATTAACCCTGCAGCTTCTTAGAGTGTGAAAATTTACATCCCCCTCCCATACGATTTTTTGCTCAACTCAACATCACCTTTCACCTCCATAAATATTTGCACTCTATTGCGAGACACCCTGTATATTTTTCTACTAGTCAATACCATTGTTTTTATAAGTTTAACATAAAACAAAATAATAAAAAGCAAAGCAACAAAAGCTTAGCAAACTCCAATGTATAATATTTTGAACTTAAACAGCTAACTTAGAGCAATAAAATCTAAGATAATATCACATAAAAACAACAATAACGCACCCAATTGGCACTTCAAACAATTTCGAATTATTTCGTTATCGCTTGACTACACAACAAAAAGCAATGAATGGCAACGCTGAGCATGCATAACGTACAACAAATTGAAACACTCTCTGCAAAATAAAAGACTCATTCACCCCTGCCCATAATTGAAAAACCCCGATCTACCCCACCCTCCTTCATTTAATAATGCAATAATGTTGCTATTTGCCTTAATAATTCAACAACAAGCAATCCAACAAGTATATTTGCAGCATGCTGCCGCAACATAGCCGTGCAACATTTGTTGTTTTGACTCTAAATGGTATTTAAGTTGTTGTGAGCGTAGCATTTTGAAAATTCATTTTTATTTCTCTTGTTCACTCGAAGCGGCAGTGTTAATTGTTGCCACCCACTTCAGAGAGCATTGCATGGTATTGTTCTCTAAGGCGCTTATTTGCTCTTTCACCCCATTCTAGATAACCAATTTATTGCCGTTGACATTTCGACTCTTTGAATTTATTTTCTCACTATTACCACCAACAGTTTTCGCTCATCTTTATCGTAATGCCTCCTCCACATACCAAACAACCCAAGATTCCACCCTGCGCATGTCCCCAATCTTTGTGAGCATGTAAATGTGACGTCAGTTGTGACAAAGAAGAGAATGACTGAAAAAATCGTAGTAAATATTTTTTTATAGGGGTTTGGATTTTAAAATCTCCTCATTTAATTGGAATAAACATATATCAAAAATCAACGCTTGTCCAGAAAAAATAGAAATATTTTTCATTACTATATTTGATAAAAATTTCATATCTCATTGGGTGTTAACTTCCGTGTTGGCCTTGAGGTAAAGGGAGGTAGTGTTAGTAGATACAATGCTCTCTTGTGGTGGGTACCTTACCTGTCAAATTCAGTTGCTTACGAACAAAAACAAAGCAAATAACAAAACTTGTCAATGGGAATTGTGTTGTGAATTTTTGTGATTTAAACTGATTTAATTCATAGAATTTGTTCAAGAAATTGTGCAATTTGTCGAAAGCCTTTTCAAAAAGAAAAGGACTCATTTTTTTGTGTGCCTCGTGAAGAAATACGCAATCGCTAGAACGTGGCTTGTACTACAATATTTTCACAATCAGTTGTCTTTCATCTTTCTGCAATGTGTTCAAGCCAGGGATGGAAGTGGAATTTTTCAGATTGTGCTTTCTTGCAGAGAAAAATAGTACCTTTTTAAAAAAATTGTTCTTACACTAAAAAAAGGCAAAAAAAAAATATATTTTTCATTTCCATATGGATTTCTGAAGGCCTAAGATCTTTCCAATTTCTTAATCGATTTCAACAGTCAATATTAAAAGAGTTAATTAAATTTTATTTATTTTAAGGGTCCAGTCTGATTAGACAGGCCGAAAAACAGGCAATTTTTATGAATGCTTTTGAAAAAAATAAAAAATATAGGTACTTAAAACTTTTCAGGTATATTAATAGTACTTTGAAGAAGATTTTATAAAATTTTCATATTATTTAATTAATATTCAAATTATTAATTAAAATAAACAAAAAATATCCTAAAGCGAGACCAGGGAAGACTTTCGCCAGTGCGCAAAACGGACCGTGGTTTCACTCGAAACGATTCAGGTTCGCCCAAAAAAAAACATGTTTTAGGTGCATACAATTTCCCTTATACCTTTACTTCTAAGAAAAGTACTAACTTCATTTGAAAATAATTTAACATAAAAGTAACTGGTCTTTTAAGTATAATAAAATTGATTTTTATTTAACTATGAATAAGGTTTGAAAAAATTATTAAACTTTTGGAAAAGTATCAAATTTTTTCATTTAAAGCACCCCATTCTTGGAAGTTAGAGTTTTTAAGAATTATTTATTTTTTCTAAATTCTTATTTAAAAACGTTTTGATAACATTACGTAAAAATGCATAAAAACAACTACAGGTTTGCAGATATCATGCTTTTAAAATATGAATTTACGAAAAATGTGTCAACTATCAGACACTGTAACTCTGAAGAAGCACATTTAAAAAATTTATTTATTAAAATATTTAGTATCACCAATTTCCAATACATTAATAAAATTTTTAGAGTGTCTCTTGCCTTGTTTTTGAAAAAGTGCATGAATCAGAAATAAAAAAACTTATCTAGTACTTATAAGATGTGTATGTGTATGTGTATGTGTATGCCTGTAGTGTATGCTTTTTTTATTAAATTAGTTTTTAAAACATTTTTAAAAACGCGGTTTTTTTTTAAAAAACAATGCAAAAGACACTTTCAAAATTTTATTAATATTTTATCAATGAAAATTAGTGGTACTAAATATATAAAAAAATAAAGATTTTTAAAATGCGCATCTTCAAATGTTATAATTTTTTAAATTACAACTTTTCTATAGACATATATATGCCTCAAATTTTTTAATGAAATCAAATTGAAGGGCTAATTTTTTATCACCCATAAAATAATTTTCAGATACGGTTTTTTTTTACTACATTCGATCATCACAACCATACTACTGACACTATTGGCACATTTTATACCTTAAAATTTTTGTTTGACTATCCTCTACAACATAATACAATTCATTGAAAGAAAATAAAAGTTTTTACAAGCATTTATGTAAATTATTGCTCTCAATAGTGGATTTTTTTCATTCTGCCATTTATATGGAAAATTGGGGCTAATCGCAAAAGCCATTACGATATTTGGATTCGTCGAAAAAGTTCACTATAAAATATGTTATCGCTGTTTGTTTTGGTGAAAGTTTTTAAAAATTTTTGGCGTTTAAGAAGATTTACTAGCAATGATCAGAATAATGAAATGTCAAAGTAAACAACAAGGTGCATCAAAAATTAATTACATTTACATGCAACTTGATTTTTTGAACTCCGAAAAATTTAAATTGTCCGAAATGAAAACGCACGTGCCTAAACTCTCGTCTGATCTCGAAGGTACCAAAAATAGCGCAATTGTGACTATAGTTCCATTCCTGGTTCAAGTTCTTATTCATAGTCTTTTACGCTCTTCTTATGTTTGACAGCTAAGGTACCCACCTCTCTGGGACGACTCTACCATGTTGAGTATACCTTGGTTGGCCCATGGTAGAAGAATACAGGTAGATGCACCAGATGAGAGCATACTGCCGGAAATGTCAAAGCGAATCAAACTTTTTATTTTTTTCTTTTGTTTTCATTCGCCACACAGCTGAATTTGACAGACATGACAGTATGGAAAGAGAGCACAGTAGGCGCTGCAGCTACCTCTATCCTTATACCATGGGTTGGCCCCTTCACAAAATAGCAGCTTTGTTGTTAATTTTATTTTGAGGGAAGTTTGACTGTTTCCTTGTTTGTATTTAATTTGTTTCCCAATAAGCAGTGTTACCAGCTCCCAAAAATATTTATCCCTAAAGCTTTAGTCAAAAACCCCTAAAACCGCTACAATTACACGGAAATCCACCCCAAAACAAAAAAAAAAAAAGATCAAATAACATTTTGTTATAAACTTTAGTTATAAATAATTTAATATTTACAGAAGAAAATTCGGTTTCTTCGGTTTTTATTCAAAACAAGGTGAATACGATTTTAAATTTTTATCGTAAAAATCAAACACTTGAGTTGTCAAACCATACAAAATAACCTTTTCTGTCTCTTTCACTCATTAACAACTTTTACAGCCTAAGCAAAATATTTAGACGTTACGTTCACCTTGTTTTTTACACCATGGTATCAAGCAGGAAATGAAAAAGGGAAAAAATTGAGGAGTAAATGCATAGCAAAGTCGGAAAAATCCCATTTCTCTTTTCTCCCCATAAATTTAGGGGAAAACCCCTAAGTTGGGAACACTGCCAATAAGCCAATCAGATTAGTTTGCTTAGTTATGTTCGTTTGTTATGTGTTTGTTTGTTTGTTATGTGCATAGATGGGCATAATGGATTGAATTATTTTTTAACCACCTCGTGGTAATGCAAAATAATTTTCCATTACCACTACCACCTAGTGGTAATGCAAAATAAATTTCCATTACCATCAGTATGTAATGGTAATGAAAAACAAATTGCATTACCACTAAATTTTTAATGGTAATGGAATTTTTAATGTTAATATTTGCATTAACACTAAATTTTTAATGTTAATTACTGTTATAATGAAAGAAATTTAAATTACCACTAAAATTTAAAAAAATTTCTACTGGTACAAAATTTTTCAAGTATAAAAGTCTGTAGGTGACGTGGTTTCTTTATAATTAAAAATTTGCTGATTAAGAAACTCATTGAAAGGGTAAATAAAATAGACAATATATGACGATAGTGAAAAAATTATTGTCTGAGGAAGCAACTGTGAAATCAAAAACAAATTTTGATAGTAAATAACATTGATTAGCTTTATTTAATACTAGAATATTCAAATTCGTGTCGCTAAATTCTTGTTTTCGCGATCGATTTTAGGAAATTTATTTTAGGTGATATACTAGGTGGTTAATGGTAATGGTATTGGAAAACTAATGGTAACGAAAAATGCCCATATATGGTCATGTATATTTTCACATGTGACGTGGCTGCGCAGTAGATTTCTTTTTTTTACGCTCTTATAGCGTGATCTTATATATATATATATGTATTGTTCTTGAGTGCTACCAACAGTTTGCACTCATCCTTGGCGCAATGCCTCCTCCACCGTCCAATCAACCTATCACTAATGCTATTAACGTTTTTCTGCTCACTCGTCTTGCTCTGTTTCTGAATGAGGCCACTCGCCTTGGACAGTCGTTGTCGTATGGCAGGATATTGTTATTGCGTATTTAGTGGTAAAGTATGCTTGTTTGTGTGCATGAGTGTGTCTGTGTTTTCTGCTACTTGGGAGTGTTGCCGGAGTTTCACTGTTGCAGTCAGTAATTATTATCTGATGTCAGCGATAATTGATTCAATGAAATATATGCACAGCATACAGGAACTGTGTTAAAGCACATAATGGACATGTTGCGATAAGATGTAGCGTTGCCAGATGTATGAGTTATTAAGTGCAGCCATACTTGAATAGTAGAGGTTTATTAAAAAATTAATAAACCTATCATCAGATTTATTGCAATTTTCAGACGTTACTTCAATGATCAGATATTTGCCCAAAATTCTTCAAAATATTACGATTTCATAAGAAATAAATTTTGTATTTTTTTTATATATTTTCCTTGTACACATATGCAAAACAAAAAGTAAACAAACACGCTTTGACGATTAAAAGAAAATTGAATTTAATTGATATTACTAAAAATAAACTGACCATTACCTCACTACGACCACATCCCTCGCATGCGACCTAATTTTACGGTTGAAGCATCCCGCCTCGTAGACCAACGTGATGCCATTAGGATAGAAAATGCAGCAGATCCCCTCCATAAAGATACCAATAACGAGATCGACAAACTAGTCACCTCAATGAGTCAGATCAAGGTTCCAAAAAACTCTGGTTAACCATAACGAACCTATCAAATCCCCGAAGATCCAGACAGCCAACTATTTCCTTTGGTGAATACACGCGGCGTGACCCAAAAAGATGCGCCGCTGCTCTCAATAAAAAGTTTGTCGATGAACTCAAAAAGCCCGAGAAAACCCGCCGTAAACTACGAAGATATTTTCGTGCACTCGACAAGGATAATGATCAAGAGATATCAGGCTACCCTGACACTATTCGAGCCATTAAGCTAACTAAAAACTCCACTGCCATTGGGCCAGATGGCCTTGCGGCAATAATGATAAACACATAGGTACGAAGGGAGCTAAATACCTAACCAAGGCATATAACATCTGTATAAGATCACTACAGATTCCAGACATATGGAAACTGGGGAAAATTATTTCCGATATCAAACCTGGGAAACCAGACAACTTGAGCAGTTCCTACCGTCCAATCACGCTGCTATCTGCAGTGGACAAGATCTTAGAAGCTCTCCTTCTGCCCACCCTCAAGCTACACTTATTAGCAGCTGAACACCAACATGGATTTCGCGAAGGTAGAAACACTACCTCCGCTCTCTGCGATATCTCAACAGCCATAGCATATGGATTAATAAGCTAAATACCTCACCATAGAGCGATCATCGTAGCCCTGGACCTATCAAAAGCATTTGGTACGGTCTCACACAGCACCCTGCTAGAAAACATCTATGATTCCACCACCCAATACGACCTTAACCCTCTTATGCCCAAGCCCGCCTATAGACGGGGCTCACACCGATTGCTAACATAACCGTAGTATGTGGAAAATATTTCAAATGGTTTCCTTCAGAGTCTAGACGAATCTTTGAGCTATATTTCAGTTTTTCTCGTTTGGAGCGAGCATGCTCTGTTTGACAATTACGTCAATTTGAATTTAAATTTAATTATTTTTTACGAAATCGTTTAATTTTTTACTAGAAATTTTTAGCACGATTTTCGGTAAATAAAAAAAAAACACATTAGTCGAAGTGAGATCAAAGTGAAAAAAAAATACAAGTTAGTAAGAATTTTTTTTTTATTCTAATTGAGATAAAAAAAATGTGTAAAACAACAATGCAGGGTGTTAAAAAAACGATTAACATTTTTACATGTTGTGGACATTGTCACCTGTAAAAGATGAACTATGAACTAAAATTAAAAACGAACTTCATATTCGTTTTTCTCGTCCCCAAATTCGTATAATCTGATTTGGAGCTCAAACAAAAAATAAGAGGGTTAAGAGATGACTAGTCAATTACATGACAGGAAGTCACTCTTGTGTGGTATTCAGAGGCGCCAGATCAGGCTTGAGGAAAAATAAACAAGGAGTCTCGCAAGGCGGTTTCTTATCTCCACTCCTGTTCAACACATACCTATCCAAGATCCCTGCGCCATCACCCAGTGTGCAGTAGGGCGTATCGAATTATAATTTTTTTCGAATTTCATATCTTAAAGTTGCATTGGGTGGTCAAGATCTTCCAAAAAAAATTTTAGAAAAAAATGCGGATATCTTCCTCTCCCGCAAGTACAAAGTTGTTTTTTGAGAAAAACAGTAAAAAAATCACGATCTCAAAATGCTTTAGTTTTTGTAAGTTAACTACATATGTGTTAAATCAAAAGGTAATATAAACTTTAACTAACAATATTTTGGCAAACACGATGCTAATCCTAGTTTTTATCCAAAAGGTCCTGTGTGAAGGATATTCGAATCTAAAGGTACACTCTAAAGGATAGCACAGAAGTTTTAATTGTTTTCTGACTGTCTAAATTTTGGTGATATTGATTACAGTGTTAAGGCTTTCCTTTAATATGGTGAACTAATACTTTGCATATTTTTCGCATATGCATTTTCTCGTTTTGAAGAAATGTATCCTTGAATGCATTTTTTTAACTTTTTCAAAAAAATTAATATAAGATTTTATATTTCGCCCACCAGAAGTGGTACCGAGGATAATTTTCTCAATTCAGATTCTGCAAATAGTTTTGAACGAAACCCTGTCTTAAAATATCTTAGCCACAATTTTTTTTTCCTATTTTGATATTTAAAAAAAGTTACTTCAAGCATGAAATGTAATAATTTTGTTCATATCTCCTTTATGGTTTTTATTTCATTCATTTCAAAAATTGTTCAGTCAATAGAGACCCATCGAATGGCAAATTCAGAAACTCAAAATTTTAGTATAAAATTATATTAAAGTGTTTTAACGAAATAATAAAATTCATGCTAGGACGGAAAATTTTTTTAAAAAATCGAAATAGGAAAAAAAAATCATGGTCTTAACTTTTACTAAGTTTTTTGAAAAAGTTAAAAATTACATTCAAGTTTACATTTCTCAAACACAAGAAATGCATATGCAAAAAATATGCAAATTATTAATTCGTCAAATTTAAGGAAAACCTCAAAAAAATAATCCAAATCGCCAAAATTTAGAAAATCAGATAGGAATCAAAATTTCTGTGCTACCGCGAATGTACCTTTGGATTCGAATATCCTTCACACAGGACCTTTTAGGTAAAAATCGAGAAAGGCGTCGTGTTTGGCGGGATATTGTTATATATAGTGTTTATTTATTTTTATTTTAAGACATATGTAGTTTTTCTGACAAAAATCAAAGCATTTTGAGATCGTGATTTTGTACTGTTTTTCTCAAAAAACAACTTTGTCCTTGCGGGAGAGGAAGGCATCCTTATTTTTTCCTAAAATTTTATTTGGTAAATCTTGACCACCCTACGAAACTTTTGAGACCTCTTAGAATACGATCTAAATTTTTCGATACGCCCTAATGTGCAACTGTTATCATAAGCACAATCACCCACATTGGTAGAGATATCAATGAGCGGATCAATGGATATCAGCCTCATTTCACAAGCTTCTTAGCAAGTCGAAATCTGCTGCTTTCGGCTCAAAATCTTCGGCCACACTCTTCACAACATGGACATGGGAGGTAAAATGGGAACTTGAAATCCATATAGATGGCCAGAGAATCCCTACAGGAAAGAACCCAAAAATAATTGGAGCTACCTTCGACAACCTGTTCATGTTTTCTAAGCACTCTGAATATGTGGTCAAAAATTTAAATGGAAGGAACAAGGCTCTAAAAGCTTTGTCTGGCAGTTCATGGGCTCCTAATTCACTCCTAGTTCACACTCCTAAAGTGTGAAGTGTGTAGTTCCCACTATTCCCAACCATCTCACCACGAAGACACCCCGGACCCCTGGAATGAGAAAAATTAGGTTAGACCACCGGAACGAAGAGCCACACGTCGGTCACCTAACAAACGGGATTGTAGTGGAAGACATGGAACAGGCGCAAATACAAATACACACGATTATCAACACCGATTATGAAGTTGGATGACAACGTTGTGCTCAGAGGGAGGCCACCACCCTAAGTGACTCCAAAACCTCCCTACCACGCCAAACAAGACGTTAGCCAAGCTTAGGTAGGGTTATTCACGCTTCCTTAACAGCTATTTAGCTATAATAAACCCGCACATCGCTAAAATATGCCCTCTCTGCAACAAGCACCCCCATACTTCCCAACACCTATTGCCTGCCTCTCAAACCCTACGGAGCTGACCACACTTGCGCTATGGACCAATCCATTCGAGGTTGCCTCTTTGCTCGGCATGGATGGACCTTTAATGCTATCTCTAAATTTTACTATCCTTTCTTTTCTTTTCTTTTCTTTTCTTTTCTTCTCTTTCTTTACACACTTGACTCCCACCAGTTTAGCGGTTACAACAACTATATAGAGTCAATCAAACCCAATTTTCCCATTAATTTTCCAAGCCAAATTTATATAAATAGAAATAAAAAAATTATGCAGTACTATTTATATGAAATATGTGATAAAAAAATTATTTTGCATATTCAGAATACTAAATGTATATCCTATTTTAAAGTTTACGGTACTAAACTTGGAAAATAAAATTTCATGAATTTTCTAACCCAAGTTTTGGGGGCGTGGAAAATTCACAAATAATGAGATATTGCTAAGTCCTTTTAAATTCGAAATAGATGTATACTTACCTATGATTCTATATACTTAGTTTTCTAAATTTGCTAACAAAAATCAACAATTTTGCTGCTGTTCTAAAGAATTTAAATTTTGAAGTCGTGGAAGCAGCATTGACAATCGACGAAGCGGGGTATATTTGTTACTCTTTCGGTTTTTGTTTACGACCGCGAGGAGAAATCAGAAGAAATCAAATAATTTTATGAGCTCTTTTAACACAACGCTACTATTATGCTTATGTTAGGTTTTGCTTGTGTTTGAGTTGAAAAACCACACACGGAATAGAAGGGGATAGAGATTGCGGA
Organism: Dichetophora obliterata; assembly: GCA_963920525.1. Lineage (NCBI taxonomy): Eukaryota > Metazoa > Arthropoda > Insecta > Diptera > Sciomyzidae > Dichetophora > Dichetophora obliterata. The sequence goes on from OY986435.1 coordinate 280,558,027, forward strand.
GTTTTTGCCTTTGTAGCGCTACGTAAAAGGTACAGTTTTTCCATTCCCTGGAAAGAATAAACTTGCCCATACAAAAAATTGGTTTTTATCACAAAAAGGCACATTATTTAAAAAAAATCCAGCAAGCCTAAGGGTTAATACATAGCGTAATGCTTTCGTAGAAGGTACTACAATGAGCCAAGAAATATTTAAGACCCAGTTTATCAAAGACTTTTTTTTCGACCCGCCCTAATGTATATTCGAGTGGTTAGATTATATACAAGGTAATGTTGGATAATCATAAATGGGCTTTAAATGTCAAAAAAACTATTCAATAATATTTCAGATTTTTTTGAGTCTTCGAGCCTTGAGTTAGCCTCTGGTCGTTTTGTCCATCTGTCTTCTACAATTACTTTAAAGGCCAAACGGATAAAGTTATAACTATAAAAAAGTTGGTCGTTTCAGTCCCTGGAAGAACTTTGACAGAGCTGCTTTTGATCAATTGTGTTATGCGTGTTATTAAATGTTTGAACACAAATGATCGAGAGCTGGACCTACGAGTTCTAAGCCGACTCCGAACGACTATTGTTCTCAAGAAACTTTACATGGCAATTTTTACTCTCTGAGGTTTGCCATCGTATGCAGAGAGGTGTTGAGCAAACAGAAATATTAACTCAATTGAAAAATTCTGTATGAGCTGGAGTTTGAACCGCGGTTCTTTAGCTTATGGGCCACGCACTCTATCAGTAGGCTACGGCCACCAGATAAACGGTAAAGGTAGCTGAATAAAATTTAATACAAATACTACGGATGGGGATCATAGTTGTACTAGGTTAAAAAATGGTTAATTTTCTTTTACATCTTTAATATAAGTATTTTTAAACATTTTATTTGAAGTTAATGTGAGCATTAATTGATAACGCTTACTTTTAATCACAGACACTAACTTTAGTGAAAAACTACTAAACGGAACCTTCTGTTAAACTAAAGCAGAATTACAAGTGGTTTCACTACCAAAGTGGTGTTTTTCTAATATTTTGTAAATGTTATTATTAGTAAAGCTTCGAAAAACTAACTATATTTACTTTCCAAGAGGCGTATCGTTGAATTTAATACTTTTAGTTATTTTATTTATAATTTTTACTTTATTTCTTTCATTACGCATAAAGTATAGTACTCTGTTCAGCTTCACGTGAAGTTCCACTCAAATCTCTATATAAAAAATTACAGCTGCGAAACACGCGTAGAAATTTTCACAACATGTTCGCCAGAGAAGTACTCTGTTCTGCTGTGAAAATTTCTCGCAACATGCTTATGAGCAACATTTTTTCACGGCAATTTAATTGTTTTAATTCAAAAATGAATTCAATCAAAAGAATAAAGTAAGTTTCTAATTTGATTTATAATTTTTGTATTACTTTAAAAATCTCTCCAATGAAATATTGCAGTGAACATAAATTTTATAAAAAAAAAGGAAGGGCCAGCTCAGTGATGAGGAAAAAAAGAGGTTGCTATGTTCCATAAAGCGACGAAATCTAATATGCAAATATGGGTGCACATTATCTCGGCGTGGGCGCTAGCAAATCTCTGCAGCTTGCAGCAATAAGTTCACAATTTGTCCAGCTGCATATCCATTCTAGAAGGTTTTTTAATATTAATTTATTCAAAAAATATAAAAATCAAAGAACTTATCTAGTTTTTTGTGTCAACATTTTTGAGCAGACATTGAATTTTCACGCAACAAATAAATAGATGTTGCCAGCGAAATTTCATGCAAACGAACAGAGTACTAGGATTAAGCACTAAAAAATTGAATTAAAAAAAAATATTTTGAGGCCAACGGTTTGGCGTCTGGAAACATTTTTTTTTAATTTTTTCAGAATATATTAGAGAAATTTTGAAAAGTTAAGTCAGAATATATTAGAGAAATATATTTTTGTAAAAAAAATTTGAAATTTGTAAAAAAAACTATCGCCAAAGTCGTATTTTACAATTAATAATTAAGGTATATCTGTACACTGCACCACGGTATGGCTTTTTTAAATAATTTTCTTACTTTTTTTTTTCTATTTTATACATTTCAAATGTAGCAATAATAATACCTTTTAATATTCCCAAATCAATTAAACGCTCAACACGGGAGACTGTATTCATTGAAACATATAAAAAATCCATTTACCAAAGTGTAAACAAACAAATTCTCTTTAAATAGAAAAAAAGAAAAATTAACATTTCTGACTTAATGCTTGACTTCCTTTCTTCTATCGAAAAACCAAGTGCCAAAAATAATTTATTACCCTCTTAAATTCAGTGGAAATTTGATCGTATAATTACAAGAACAGATCCATCATAAAATTGAAAAAGAAACACATTAAAGTAAAAATAAGCAATAGAAAATGATGATGATGATGATGATGACGATGATGATGATGAAAACGTAGCAGGGCAAAGGAATGCTGCGAAAGACAAGCAGCGAATGTAGAAGCCACCAAACCACTACGGAGCTCAACTCAGCTCAGTCTCAAATCAAGGCATTTAATTGCATTTTTACAACTTGAATGATTCGTGCTGCGAACAGCATTTATCTCTTTTTGTAAATATATAATTTTTTGTTTTTCATCTTATTACTTAACTTTTATCTTTTAACATTTTCCATTTAAAATTTTGTTGTTGCTGTTCTTGGCTTGAAAGACATTTAAATAAAGTGAGGCGAACGAATGTCATTGAAACATTAAAACGATATTAATTGCAGCCAAGTGAACAACGCAGTGGTAGCACCATGCAATGGAAATGCCGGATGGCAGCCATAATAGATCAGTTGTGACAACGCAACCAGCCGAAGGGAACCCAAGTGATCCACTGTGTAGATGGATGGATGGAAAGAGCGACACAGAGTGGGGCATCAAAAAGATGACGACGCAGAGGAGCGAAGATCATTGTGATAAATAATAAAAATTAAAAATAAATTAACACATTGTAAAATAAATGCAATGAAACGCTTTGGAGTAAACGCACAGGAAAGCAGACAAACTGACTGAAAGACAGACAGAGTACATAGATAGATGTGAGCCACACAGTGACAATCTTAAAGTTGTTTGAATAAAATTGAAGCTCATAAAAAAGAAATAAAAATTAACTAAAGATCAAAGCAGCAGTTCTTGGGTTAGATGGTGGAGAACGTCTACTTGAGGGTGAGGAGGGGGACACTTTGAGTCTAGAAACTCTGTTGTTTGTGGCACCAGCTGCAGCAGCAGGAGCACCACTTTCAATAGTCATCAAGTCATAAGCAGCATTCTGTTGGTGTTGAATACCGCGTTGGCGTTAGTACAGTCGAAGGTGGCGTTTCATAAAATATTGTATGCCATTCCATTTATTTAATATTTATAGCCATTTTTATTATATACAGTGTTTGTATTATAATTATTGTCCAATTTCATCAACAAATGCAAAACAACTTATAAATAACCAATAAGTGTTAATAAATTATTTATTAAGGTTCCATCTTGTGTGTTCCTACTAATCTTGTGTGGACTGGGATCCACACAATATTATTTTATACATCGATCACAACGATATGCAAAATTTTAAAGATGGAATAATTTGTATTCCTGGAATAATTGCTAGATTATCTTCTTCAAAAATTTTTAAGTAGTGAATTGTTTTTTAATATTTTAGTGTCTGTTGGAGGCAAAACCTCCAAGAGATAACCTGGAGCTTCTCTTTATTAAAGTGAATTTTTGCTATTAATTTCAGTTATTTTATTAGTTTTTATATGACAATATATTTAAATATAAAACTCTTCATTTGTGAGCAAAAGTGGGTTCGTATCCTATGAAAAAAAGCAGTTTCGGGAAAAAATTCTAATGCTTTGTTAAGAAATGTTTTGGGTACTTACGCCGATACTATAGCCATATGTTACAAAATTACAGTAATAATTGTATTATAATTAAAGTTAAATAATAAATGGTTTTGGCGGGTAGGTTCATTTAAAATTTAATAATTAAAAAATAATGTTATTAGTAGGCTTGTAGTAAGCTTGTATGGAAAAAATAATCCGTTTTTTTAGCGAAATGCTGCCCAAACAACGAAAAATGTCTAACATAATATCTTGATTGTAAAGATACATAATTTCCAAATAAAACGAGCCATTGTTGATGAAAATCGATGCACGGTGTGGGATTTCATCCAACTAGGAGGGCAAAAGTACAAAAAAACACTTGCCAAAAATACATTTTTTTATGGTGAATAAAGCAAGGATAAACAGGAAGCCACATCAAAAGTTTAAAAATGATTGCTTTATTAAAACGGCTGTCATAAAATTTTGCTTTTTGTGTTTTTTTTAAATTATTTCAAGCTCGAAGATAGCAGTTTTTTGTATTAAGTGCGCTGAAGTGCGCTGATTAAAGTTGTTAGCTTGTAAACTTCTTTTGTTATAAAAAACGTTTTTGAAGGTTTAAAAATTATATTACAATAAATTATGAATCAACTAATTCAGGTTTAATTTAAAGTAGTGATGGAAAGATAGCATAAATAAAAAAAAACACAGTTTCGATAGTATCGTAAGTACAGACGTAGAATTCCTTTTTATACAGTAATAAAGAAATTTTTTTTATTTATATTTTTCAAAACTATTTTAAAACATTTCATCTTCTAAATAAAAATTATTCAAAAACGAATTTGTTGTTGTTGTTGCCTTCTTCAAACTTACTTGATCTAAAAAGATCACAATTAAATTCATGTTAAAATTTGTTTTGTTTTGTAAAAACTTTTTGTTTGATATATATATATATTATATGTTAATGCTGTTTACTACAGGAAAAATATATAATTCAAATTTTTTGCGATATTTATTTCCATTGATTAAACGTAACTTTGAATTACATTCAGTTGTAACCAATATAAAAAATTAAAAACAAATTCATCACTAAAAATATCAAAAGAAAACTTTTTATAAAACAAAACAAATTTTTACATGAATTTAATTGTGAGCTTTTTAGATCAAGTTAGTTTAAAGAAAGTAATAACAACTTCAAATTTGTTTTTGAATAATTTTTATTTATAAGATGAAATGCTTTTAAATAGTTTTAAAAAATATAAATGAAAAAAAGAGAATTTTTCTCTATTACTATATAAAAAGGAAAGCGGTAGAAACTTTTTGTTTCTCTTTACATTGGTAATTTTTGTTATATTTAATTTATGTTATTGCGAAAAAAGTAACTTTTTGTCGAAATTGTTTTAAATTTTAACTTGCAACCTTGGCTAGTAGTAGTACTTTTTTTTGTTGCTACAAATTGGCTCTCTAGCAACATGCATCTGTATTCTCTATTGCATTACAACCCAACAAGCCATGAATGTTACTGTGCCAGCTAAACGGTTCTTAAAACGGCAGCGTCTGATTTGCTGATATGAAAACGAGAGGTTTGTGTACCTTTAAACCGTTCTCTATATAATTGTAAAGTCCTTTTTTATATTTATCAAGAATCGAATTGAAATTTATGTCATATTCGCTTGATGTGTCGTTTGTTCTTGTCTTTTTTCAATCTCTTTTTCACCCGTTCGCCAAAAAACTAATATGCATTGAATCTTGTATTGAAATCAAGATTGTGCAGTTGAGTTGCCGTTTATTGTTTAGTTTATTGTTGCAACTTAGGCCCCTATTATGTACGTATTATGTATGCGATGGTATGCGATGTTGACTCGCTTCAACTACATTTTTTCCATATAACGTATTGCATATATTTTAATTGAACCATGTAGTTTGCTACCATCTATTAAGAATTTTCAAACGACGTAGTTCAACTGAAATGTATGTAATAAGTTATACGAAAAAAAATTAGTTGAATCTAGTCAACTTAAGTTGAGTTGTAATACATAATAGGGGCCTTAATAAAAACCATTTCAAGAAATGGTCATAATTGTTTAACAACAAATAATATTAATATACAACTTAAAGTTTTCTATATGGCCTTGCTCTAACTAGTTAATCAATCAGCTAACTAATTAATCACCTAGAGATGTTTTTCTTCTTTTCATATTGAAAATGTTGTTGCTGTATTTTCTTTGAAAAAAATTCGTTAGAACAATTAATTGTTCTAACCTGACCTAAAGCTCAATAAACGATTTTAAAGTATCAAACAACTAGAATTTGTATTTAAAATCAAAACTGATTTGAACTATGAAACATTTAGAATTTGTATTTAAATCATAGAAAGGCAACATTAATACACAACTGAATAAATGGTACGCTTGTATAAAATAATGCATAGTTTTTTGACAACGAAACGTTCTGTTTCAGTGCTTTTAAAAGTGCACACCGTTTTCAACCGAGCCGATTGGCTATCTGGGAAACGAAAAAAATGAAAGCAACTGATGTGTATTTATATACGTATGTTTTACATACATATTAATAAAAACAACAACAACAACAACAACAAAAGCAGTACAACAACGAACGACGTGATTACGAACCAAGCAAGCAAACACAACAACAGCAACAACCTTAAAAACAGCATAAGCAGCTACTGCAGCTAAGCATACGAATATGTGAATTTTTCATCTTCTTAGATTTTGCTATTTTATTAGATATTCGTTTTATTCCCACTAAAACAGATATTTTGTCATTTTTTTTCTTTGTACGATGAATATTAAAAGCTGTAGGTATACCCCAAAGTGTCAAATATCACTTTGAAAAAATTTGTGAAGTGACCCCCATACAAACCGTGCTGTAAGACGTAATTCTACGTCAAAAACTAATTTAAAATAAACTAGTTTATGAACTACTTTGAATTATATTAAGGCTGCATCCACTTCAATTTTGAATAATTTTTATTGCATTATATATGAATTAATTGAAAAACTACTTCAAAACAAGTGGCTTGAAAACTACTCTGAATTATATTAAGGGAGTATTCCTGGTTGGAAGGCGGTTTTTGGACCCTTTTTGAAAAACTCTCATTTAAAAACGCAAAGAGTTATTAAATTTTTTTTTATTGTATTAAGAACATATTAAATTAAATAAAATATTTTTTCCTTTGTACGAAATTCGGCCTTCAAAGTTGAGCGTCGAAAAAAAAGGTATGCTGCTTGCGGCCCGGATAACTCGACTTCGAATCATCTGAAATGGAAAAAGTAAACGGCGTTAGATTAAGTACAAATGTAATACTGATAATCATAATTTTGCGATTATTTTTAAAAAATGGCGGTCATTGAAAAATTAAAAACCTATTTTGGGTCTTTTTTTAGTTTAGTGTAAAAAAAAGTAAAAAATTGTTTAAAATTGTGATTGAAGTTAAGACTAGAATGGTGACAGTTCTGCTTCGATTACACTTTGCTTCATTAAATCGGTTTAGAGCTACGGGCGCTATCTGAGCCGCAAGCTCGAAAAACGTGGTTTCGAGATAAACGCGTTTAAGTTTAAAGTTGAAATGAAAAAATTTCAGCATGCAGTTTTAGGAATTTCACAATTCTGCGTCGATTGCACTTAGTTTCATCAAAATCGGTTTAGTAGACCCGGAGAAAAGTGACTTCGAAATTCAAAAACGTGATTTTGAAAAAAACACAAATAAAATTTTAGGCAATAAAACATTTTTTTTTTGTGAAATACTTACATATATCAATCTGCAATGCCAGCCCGATAAAGAACTTCTTCCTCTTCTTCAAAAAATGAGGACTCAGCGGCTCTTTGTGCTCTTCGGGCAGTTCTACCTTCTTTTGATGCGGCCAGAGCTCTGGCTTCGGACCTTTTCAAACGTTCTTTGTTCCGAGACATGGTGAAATCATATGTGACGTTGCCAATCGGGATGCCCATTAGGTTCATTATTTGAAGTATTGGCAAAAAACCTTCGATGAATATGACAGTTGCAATATAATTGGCAATCTAAATAGTGCGTGCGCCGGTGTGCATATGCTTCGGTGCGAATGACCACAGCACTGCGTTGAAAGATTCGTTGCTGTTTTGAGTTTCGGAGCCAAGGCATCTTTTCAACAAAGCATCGGCTGACAGTGCTTCGTAAATAGGTTTGATTGCTTCCTGGACTCTCTGATTTAGTGGTGCTTACGTATGCATGAAGCTGTCGATTGTCCCTTCTGCTACCGCTTTTTGCCAGGCGAACCAGCTCGACACACCGGTCGGACAGTTTTGGTGCTGTGGAGCTTCATCAGTCGAGATTATGTGCAAAAACGTTGGCCAAACAGCCTTCTTCATGTCAGCAACTGACTCTGAATGACTGTGGATCGGCTGTGACCTAGCATCTTTCTCTTCGTTTGCGGCTTATGAAAGAGTGTATCCATAGATCGCACTTGCAGCTGTATGAAAGTTCTCCAGGGCAGTATAGAATATCGTTACCCACACCTCTGCCGATATCCATGAGGCCACAAAACGTGTTAATGCCTTTTGGCCCAATGCCTAAAAGCCTCATGGCAAAAATCAAGCGCCGGTTCATCGAATATGATTTGCCAACCTAAGACGACGAAAAAATTAATGTATATAGTGGTCGGGCCAATTTTAAAGCCAATTCCATGCGGCGATGCTTTTTGAAACTCGATTTTTCCTTCACATTTGGCACATATCAGCAGACTAGCAATCGCCGAGAAAACTGTAGAAAACTCTCCATTTTGTTGTCAATGCTTATGTCTTCGTTTTCATTGTTTTAAAATTTTTTTGCCGATGTTCTTGTGAATTCGGTGTCCTCATCTCTTTCGTGATGGTTACCACGAAATTGGCGTTCCAAGTGACGAGTTTTTCGATTGCTACCGGTGTTTCTTTTATTTTTATTTCTATTACTTTTTCTATCCATTGTCTTTAGCACAAACAAAATTTTTTATCAAAACTGTTTGTGCGCGTGCGTCCGGTTTATAACTCAATACAAAGTGAACTAAACGCTGCCAACATTCGAATACCTATGCTCTAAAAGGTATATTCATTTATTTTTAAAATGCGTATACAAACAATTTATTACTTACTAAAGAACGCGTTGAACGAAATTCGGTGGTTGCCTCAAACCGTTGCATTCAAAAAGTAGCCAAATTAAGCAAATCGCATTTTGGCGAAAACATTGCTGGACAAAAAAGGCCATATCTACTAAAGTATTTCGAATTTCAAAAAACCCTTTTAGGACGATATTCTCAAATATTTAAGCTATAAAAATATGCAGAAAAAATAGTTGCTACCTTAAGGGGGCAACTACTCTGATTTTGAAATATTTTTTTTGCAAATATTTATTAGAAGTCAAGTTTATATATATTTAACCATTTAATTTTATTAATTTAAAGCTTTCACTAATAATAATTTATGTATATATTTTCCAAAACAATAAAATAAATGATCTCTTTGATGCATAGAAATTTAAAATTTTTATGCTTTTAAATTCATCTTCAGTAAGTGGAATATTAACTATTTTTCAATTTATTTATTTGAAAGTAAATAAAAAATAATTTAAATTTAACTGATTTAAAAAGTAGTTGAAAATATATGCGGTTTTGAATCAATTTATTTTAAAGTAGTTAAAAATATTTAAATTCAACTAATTAAACAAGTAGTTCGAAACATATGCGGACGAAAGTCGGTTGACTTATTTAGCGGACATCACCATACAAAATATGCTAGTTCGTTTTATGGAAAAAAGTCAGAATTTCAACTAGTGGTTGTTGACAAAAAACTACTTTTTCAACTACTTTTAAATTAGTTGATTTTCCTACAGGGGTATTATTATAAGAATAAATCATACAGTTTTTTAGACAACGTTTTCATGTTTTTTTTTTTGTGTTTAAGGTTGAAAAAGATTTTTCAAAATTAGATTTTTTGTTTCATTTATTTTTAAAGTAATACATTAAGCTATTAAACGCCTTTTATTTTTATTAGAGAGTTTTTTTCAGATATTATTACAAATAAAGCCCGCTGATGAAAAGCACCTGATTCTATGCTAGTTAGAGAAATAGTTGCACGATAATAGTAAGCAATTTGCAAGTTTCGATGACGATTGCCTTCACCACTAAACAAAATTATTTCCTAAGTCAGAATATCTGACAATTTTTAAATACATAGGTGACTTCCCGATGTTTCAATTTCTTCTAAGACTTTGCAAAATCTTTGCTCCAGTGATTCACTCTTATCAACCTAACAATCTTATTCAGCCTCAATAAAAGCTTTTTCTTATCTTATATTCATATCAACTAAAATTGAAATGGTTGCATTTACATGAATATTTGTAATAATAATTTTTTATTAAAAAATCCCGGGATCGCAGAAAGAAAATCCTGGGATTTAAAGTGGCTTTTGGGATGGACTTCCCTAGTGTTTACGTAGGAGTTAAATTGTGTGTTTGAAATCCCACCAAAAAAAATTCAGATGCAAATTTAAAAAAGAAAATAAAAAAAAAGGTTTGATTGTTAAAATGATCTCTCATCAACATTATTTTTTAAAGTGTTTTAGTCTGAACAAAGCAATTTTTAAATTTTTTTTAACGTTAATAGCTCGTTAGTGACTTACAAGCGATTCGCGCTGTAACTTGAGGTTAAATTTTTTGGTCTTGAGATATTATTGTTATCATTTGGACTAGAGTTTTCAGAAAATTGTACCATAATTTTTCTCATTCGGCTAGTTTTTTGTGGCACCATAAAACTAGAGCTATCAACCCCGATGAGTTTTTGCAGTTCCATGATTTGCAGAACCAACAATTTTAGTTAAATCTCTGTAGCCACTGTAGTTCACTTGCAGAACCCTATATAATTAATTCTACAAAAGCTGACTGTGAATCACGAATTCAAAATATGTTGAATTAGCAAAGTAGCAAGCAGCGTTGCCAAAATGAAGTTAAATACGTCTTTTTGACGTATTTTGAACCCAAATGACGTTTGACGTATTCTAAAGCTGATATGACGTATTTTACTCACGAAAATCTGTTTCTCATATAAAAACACGTAAAACACAACATTGTGAAAATACCTTTAAAGTTGCACTCAAATTTTCATGATCTGAAACACTGTTTGCGCATAGTGACATTGCAAATTTTTCTTTGTTTTGTGATTTTCTTTTCTTTTTTTTTTTTCAATAAATTTTTGGTGTAAAAATAAAATAGGTAAAAAATTTAAAACCTTATATTAATCATAAAAACTATTTTTCATATAAATCGGTCACAAATTATCTGATCTTTTGGCTTCTTAACATTTTTACTTTTTTGAAATCTCATACAAATATAAAAATGTGATTTCTTGTTGGCTAAAGTAAACAACAACTGACCATTGTATGAGTTTTATAATGGTTTAGATGCTTCGAATTTGGCATTTCCTTCAATCTTTAACCAATTTAAATGAATATTTGTTCGTAGGATGCCGAATATTAGAAGCTTTTTATTTACTGAACTTTGCTGAACAAATGGACGGAGTGGATCGTAAAAAAAGTCTAGCTTAAAGTAAGCATAAGTTGCATCGAAAAAATTAGATAATCATAGCGTATGAGTAATTTTAGTTGCTTTGAAGTGTTGAATGTGGGCCAGAAATATGTGGGTTGTAAAAGTTTTTAATACAGTTTCAAACTATTTTTCATGTTTATTTGCTCAGCAAAGGTGTTGGTCAGAACAAAAGGAACAATTTTGCTGAACAACGATGAAATTATCAAAATACAGGGAAAAAAGTTTACATACAAAATGTCATACCTTTGAAAATTCTGAACAACCAAGAATGAAATTTTTTGACATATAGGAGAAATATGTAAAAGTACTCTGAATTTTTGAAATAGATAAAATGTATGAAATATTTTCAGAATTAATTTTCAAAATTTCTAAAGTTTTTATTTGTTATGACCTTTCGGTGACCTTGAACTTTGTCTTTTGTATAATATTTGTGAAGTTTAAGATCAGTAGAAAGTAATAAAATAGAAAAACTCAAGACTGAAGGAAGCCATCGTTAGTTTAGGGTTTTTTAAATAAAAAGTCCTTTACAATTATTTAAAATTATCATAAATATCTATTATTTATCCACTAAAAATATTTATTGAAAAAATTTTGAAAACGAATATTTCTTGCATTGAAAGCCATATTGAAACCATCATATTCATGTAAACATGATTGGCTGTGGTCGATAGTTTTGTTTACCGATTTGACAACGAAGGTCCCATATATGTAAAACGATTTGCTTCAACAGACGAAACGATGTGGCGTTCGTTACTTCGACACAGATCAAACCAACAACATAATTTATTTATTTATTTATTTATTCGTTAAGCTTAATACAAGCTGATTAACTAAGAACTAATCTTATTCTAACAGGGTCTTAACTTATTCTAACAGGGTTTATTTATTTTTTTTTTCTCTCTCCTTCCCTTGTTTTAGTGTTCGAAAGATATCCAATTCGTGGTGGGCGTAATCCGCCCACCAGAAAAACGTAATTATAAGAACACGTCAAAAGGGAAATACGGAGAGAAAAGTAATAAAGGGAACTTACAATAATTAACAGGGAATATGTATCATATCTTAATTGTAAGATAAAAATTATAGAGGGGGAAAAATGGCGTTGGAGTTAAGAAGAAGTGGCGTTGGAGTTTAGAAGGGCATTTCGGAGTCGAGATCTGCTCAGATGAAAATCAAATTCGCTGATCAAATTGTTAGTTACACGAAGCATCCTGGTTACAGGTTCACTGCAACCATAGTCGGTACGATGGAAGTTGAGGTGGAAGAGAGGAATAGACCTAAGGTTACGTGGGTTGGTATTAAAGGATATTAATTGGAGTAGTGCAGGGCAGTTAATGGTACCGCATACAAGTTGATGAATGAAGAGTACATCTGCAACTTCTCTTCGTTTTGCAAGAGATTGCATGTTAATCAACTTCAGGCGGTCTGCATAAGGAGGTAAGTTGAAACTGTCAGAACCGGGAAGACCGCGTAGTGCGAACCTAATGAATCTTCGTTGAACGGCTTCGATTCGCACAGAATGGATGTTGTAGATAGGAGACCAAACCTGGCTGGCATATTCGAGGATGGGTCTAACAAAGGTAAGGTAGAGAGATTTAGTAACGTAAGGGTTGGAGAATTCTCTGGACCAGTGTTTCACAAAACCCAGTGCAGAATTGGCTCTACTAATGATATTATCAATATGAGACCTAAAATTAAGTTCCTTGTCACATATTACACCTAAGTCCCTTAAAAAGCTTACAGGAGGAACTGGCTTGCCGAGTAAGTAATATGTTCTTGGGGGAAGCTGGAGACGCTTGCGTGAATATGTAATAGCTTGACATTTACTAACGTTGAGCTCTAGAAGATTTTTTTGACACCAAGTGGAAAAACTAACTAGATCTTCTTGAAGATAGTGAGAATCGTCGTTAGTTTGTATGCGCCGATAGATTTTCATGTCATCAGCATACACAGAGAGATTGGATTCTTTGATGATGCCATCTACATCAGAGATTGTTAAGACAAACAACAAAGGACCAAGGTGACTACCTTGTGGGACACCAGAGGTAGCTGAAAAAGAATCTGAATTGGAAAATCTAAAGATGACATTATAATAACGTTATAATAACGGCGTTCTTCGAGATATGATTTAATCCAAGATATAAAGAGTGATGGAAAACCATAAGCAGCTACTAAAGCATTTAATGCCTGATTTTTCTCATATAAAAATTTGAATTTCTCTCATATAAAAATTTTAATGTTTCTTTTTATATTTTGCTATTTTGTGACATAATTGAAGAAATGACTAAATCCAAAGTTAAATAATCCAAAGTTGTTTAATTTTCTTTATAACTGATATTTTGGCATATATTTTATCTTTGTACAATGAATATTAAAGGGTGTAGGTATACTTCAAAGTGTCCACTAAAAACCTAACATGTGCTTGAAAAATTTGTTAAAATAATCCCCATACAACGGCGCTGTAAGAAGTAATTCTACATCAAAAAATAATAATTTAAACGTATTCAGGTCCTATATAAGTCTAACTAACTCAATAAAATCCTTCATTATTCAATTCGAATGCAGAGTACAAAGTGCAAGTTACTAAATAATCTTAACTTATTGTTGTTTTGTTTTGTCTCGTATGAAATATTATTATTATTAAAAGATTATTTACAAAATAAATTACATAAACAAACTTATATTCTGGGCAATTACAACTAAGGTCTTCAGCCTATATTTATAATATAATATACATGGTTTTTTTATTACTTTGCATTCATAAATGTGAACAAAAATATGCTTTTATTTGTATATGTTTTTTCGAAAATATTTAAAATTGACGTATTTAGAATCGACCAATGACGTTTTTTACTCTCAAAAATATGGCAACACTGATAGCAAGTATTAATTCCCAAATTCTTTTACATACAAATCTGATTTTTGTGCCTCAACCCAAGAAAAACACAAACAAATTGTTTGCTAATTAAATGTCGAGCAGAATTATGCATTCGAATTGTTATTGTTGTTGGCTTAAGAAGCATGCAGCATAACTGCTAACATTGTTGTCAGCTGCGTGCCTGCATTGCCAGCCTGTTAGAATGTCAAACAGCAAGGCAGCCACTTTGTCAGACAAACCAAGCATGTGTCCGTCCGTCCGTCCGTTCAATAGTGCTCTTCTGTGCGCGGAGCTTCTTGGCGCACGATTTTGCTATTCAGAGATGTCGCTAAGGAGGGGTCTTCAATGCAATGTGACTTTTGACTATATCGCAGTGTGACTCTTCATCTGTCTACGTTGTCTCAGCTCATGTCTGGTTCAATAAATAGGCAACATTTTTGAAATCATTTAGTTGTGCATTCAAAGTGTAGCGTTGAAGTTTTGGGTTAATTTCAATAATCAACTCATCTCTAAGTGGATCGCAGTTTTATTCGAATCAGCAGCAAAGTGTGAAATTTTTCTTTTTATATCTTGTATCTTCTCTTATACTCTTCGTTAAGCATCATTTTTCCATTTTAGTTTGATAGCTGGGAAAATTTAATGCCTGACAGGAACACTATTTTGGTTTTCGGTGAACGGTGGCAACTTTATCACACACACACACACACAATCTTTAGGGTTCTAGACATTAAGTATTAAATGTTATTTTGGTTTCCATTTATCACCTGCAATGCGCTTTAGACTAACAGAAGCGACAAATGCACTGAGGGAATAAATACTTAACTTTTCCACCCCAACATTTCTTAGTCCCATTGCGCCGCCTTCAAGAATTTTCAAGTACTTCTCATTCATCTCCGCAAACATTTTAAGTAAGTTTTATGATCACAATTTTATAGCCAACAACACTTTAACAACCAAAACTACAACAACGACTAATTGGTTTATTTTTTTAATAAACAGACTGATTCATCACAATATGCTATAAACGGCACAGTCGCAATAAAAATTAAAAAAGTGTCTTCATTAATGAGTTTGTGTTCGTAAGAGCTTGCTTAAGTGTAAAAATTTTATGAATTTGTTACATCTTGTAATTGTTTTAGACGTTTTTTTCTCCATCCTAAACTCATAGTGAGCATTGATCTCAAGCAATTAGTCAGACTTCCATCCTAGGATTTTTGATAAGAACATTGTGAATATGAAGATGATCAACCATAGGCGTCCACAGGGGTGTGCAGGGGGGGCAAGTGCAGGGGGGGCACTTGCCCCCCTAGACGGGAAAAATTTTATAAATATTTATTTTTAATGTGTATATGTTATATAGTCATAAAAAATTTTAAAAAATAAAAAGTTCTAAGCCTGAGTCCTAATATCTTAATATTTTGGTAAAAATCTTAGTTTTGTCACGTTTTGTTACGATTTCGTTAACTACTTATACGCATTGGTCATACAGCAATTTTGTGTAGCGCTACAACACGCTCCAATACGTTTGCATAAAGTGCCAAATAGACTACACAGATTGTCTGCGCAAACAAGTGTTTGCGCACTCTATTCGACAGTGTGTTTGGCTGTTTTTAGGTTTGTGCTGATGTCTGCTATAAAATATTTTAAGTTTTGGTTGTGTTTGCGCAAACTTGCCATAATACCGAAAGTTTTATACAGTGAAGACGTACAGTGGCTCACAGCTTATTTTATGCAGTGCATACTTTAAACTTTAGGGCTTTATAAAAACGAAACTAACAGGAATACAAAAGATAATATGGTGTCATTTAAAAGAGCAAAAAGTCTAGTTAAATAAAGGTTTTCCATTAATTGTGAATACATATATTTAGATGTTTAAAAAATAAGAGAACAGAAAATACTGCTTAATTTCATCTCGCAGCTTATTTTATGCAGTCACTTCTCTCTGTTACGGTACTATAATGCTGCGCTGTCTAACGGTACTTTCGTTAGCTATGCCATCGTTATATTTCTATAATTGCTTTGTGTTAGCTTTTTAGTCGGATTTTATTGCTTCAAGTGTCTGCTTCTATGATTATTTAAAATAGGAGCGCGCACAACGCTACAACAACGAGAATTGGTTATATACTATTTTAAAAACAGCAGCTCGGAGTGAAAAATGGCTGAAATGGTTAATAGCAATTCCTCTACAGTGCAAAAAATCAACGAGCGCTTCGTTCATAAGAATCGATTGCACAATAAGAGCAAAAAAGCACCAAACAAAATTTTTAATGCAACCGACGAGCGTCATATTGTACGGAAGATAAAGGCTAATCCGAGACTCTCAGCTCCGAAAATGGCTTTTGAAGATCAAACTGACCTGAGCAAACAGAGTAGTGCTAAAACTATTCGACGTGTCTTGCGCAAAAAGAACTTTCATGGCCGAGTAACACGAAACAAGCCGTTTATTATCCCCAAAAACAGATTATGCAGACTCAACTACGACAAAGAACATATGTCCAAGGCTCCAGAATACTGGAATTCAAATATTTTTGCAGATAAATCGAATATCAATTTATTCGGTTCAGATGGTATGTGCTATATGTGGCGAAAACCGAATACCGAAGTCAACAAAAAAAACTTAAAACAAACCGTGAAACATGGCGGTGGCAGCGTCATGGTTTGGGCCTGAATGTCAGCTGCTGGTACTGGGAAGTTGCCGTTTATTAAAACAGCAATAGACAAATCTAAGTACCTACAGATCCTGAACAACAATTTGTTGCAGAGTGCAAAGGTTCTGGGTATAAAATTGAATTTCCGATTTTACCAGGATGACGATCGAAAGCACAAAGCGGGTATTGTGCAAACCAGGCTAATATACAACTGCCCACAATTGATGACGCCGCCAGCACAGTCGCCAGGCCTTAATGTTATTGAAAATGTGTGGTCTTTATTGGAAAATAAAATCCGAAAAAATCAAATTTCAAACAAAAACCACCTGAAAGAGATATTGAAAACGAAGTGGGCGAATATTTTGCCAACTATCACTTAAAAACTGGTCGCATCAATGCCAAACTACCTCAGATCTGTTGTGGACAACAAGGGCTATCATACCAAATAATAAAAATATCAAATATCATTAATTAATACGAAAAATTTATAAATGACAAGTGACTGCATAAAATAAGCTGTGATATAAAATTAAACAGTATTTTCTGGTTTCTTAATTTTAAGCCAACTTAATATATACTTTTACAATATATTAAGTTAATTTATTAAACTAAACATCTTGTTCTTTTAAATGCTACCATATTATTTTTTCTATTCCTGTTAGTTTCGTTGTTATAAAGCCCTAAAATTGAAAGTATGCACCGCATAGAATAAGCTGTGAATCACTTTTTGTGAAGGAAAATATATAAAAATGAAAGCAGAAAAGAAAAAATTAATACAAATTAAAAGTCTGCGAAAAAATGTGAAAAATAAAGTCTGTGAAGTGTATGGTCGTCGCTATGACGAGAAAAAAAGTCTTGTTTGCGCAAATAGTCTGTGCAGTCTATATGGCCCTTAAGCAGCCCTGATCAGCGATTAACGATTAACAATAGATTTTTTCTATTTGTCGTCTGTTGTGCATCTATTGTTTTTATTAATATGTTGCATATGTGGAGTGCATTAACGTGCAGTGTTCACAAAATTTTCACCGAAAATCTCAAACAATAAAATTACATAGGTAACATTTCACGTTCATTCTCATATATGTGCACACCTTTGCCCCCCCCTAGAAAAAGTTCTGCGGACGCCCTTGTGATCAACTTATCTTCAGCACTTTTGAGTTTTTTAACAATTGAAAATACTATTGAGTTTGCGAATAACTAAATGAATTGCGTATATGAGTATGTATTAAGCAATTGCTAAAGGCAACTTTATCAGAAATAATATCAGAATTGAAATATTTTTATACTCAAAAATATGAAAAGCCAGGACAAAGACTTTTAACTGTTAAGGTCACCTTCTACGTCAGCTACTCAAATTGTAATGTCTCTCTTGAAATTAATACCATCTTTAGGTAAAACGTAGCCTTCGTCTTAAGCTTCGTTCGTTTTCCGACGATATCGGACAAAACTGGCTTGATGTATTTTTTCCTTGCATCGTCGTCCACTGTTACGTTGCTCAAGCTCATCATTTTGCGTAAAACTGACAAAAACCTTAAATATTTTATGCTTATTGTAAGCAATATTTAATATGTGGCATCATTTTTTGCATCAGCTGTTTCGGTTGCTTTGTTTTTTTTTTGACATGTATGATTAATTTTTGCTGCAAATTTGATCATAGTGAAAAGTTTTGTGAAAAATAATAATTATAATGTTTTCCGCGATCGCTTTATGCAATTTGAATGAATCGGATGCAAAGCAGGTGAAGCAGGCAAATCTGCAAAGTAGGTTAAACTCCAATATCCAATCCGCGTGGGTCTGCTGCAGTTGAATGAAAAGAATGCTGTCCATTGTGTGCTACATTTCCGTGAGAGAATTAAAACGAAATGGCCCGCCACCTTTTTCACGGATGCTTTTGTGAATCTCCGATCTCATTTTGGTACGGCTTTTAAGATCTTCCCAAATCATTAATCATTTAAGTATAAAATAATTCAAGTAAACATTATGTATAATATGCACAATACCTTTTTCTACTCCATAACACTTCTATTTGGTGGACCGTAGGAATTGATCGTAGGAATTGATCTTTGAAGCTTTGGGAACTTTTCTTGCAAGCTCTGGATTTCTATCCATCTCTTGCACCAGAACTCCAAATTGCTCGCTTGTGGTTTTTTGTGCTAAATATCAATTAATTGGTTCTAAATCCCTGCATTTGTTAATAAAACAATACTTACGATTTATTTTCAGCAACTTCCATCTCAAAAAATGTCTAAACGATAAGAAAATTTTCATCGTCTATATTTGACGTTTCGTTTCAAATTTTTTTAATACAACAAGCCAAATTTCCACTACAGTTACGTTGTCGTTCATTTCTGAATCAGTTGTTCTCGTTGGGCTAAGAAGGCCTCTTTTGACAGGATTTTTTCGACGGTTGATAAAAAAAGAACCAATTAATATTTTTAGTATACATTTTTTTATGATGTGTTAATAATATTTCAGTAACACAAAAAAAAAAAAAAATTAAAAAAATATTAAAAATTAAAAATATACTGGCTGGTAGTGGGGGTGGCAAAAAAGGGTGCCTCCTTGTTGACACGATTTCGCCCTTTCTAGTAATCTGAAAAAAATCAAAACAAGAATAATATTTAGTAAGAATGTCACGAGCTTCTATGCAGAATATGGTCGGAAGAATGCATTCCGAACAATTGGAATCTCAGTGTGCTCTGCCCAATCCACAAGAAAAGCGATCCCACTATCTATGCCAATTACCGTGGGATAAACCTTCTTAATATCGCATATAAGGTCCTGTCGAGCATTTTATGTGAAAGATTGAAGCCCATTGTAAATGAGCTGATCGGACCTTATCAGTGTGGCTTCAGACCTGGAAAGTCCACCATCGACTGGATTTTCTCGCTACGACAAATCTTAGAGACGACCCAAGGAAAACAAGTCGACACCTACCATCTTATTGTCGACTACAAAGCCGCCTTCGACAGCCCAAAAAGGAAGCACCTGTACTCCACCATGTCTGAACTTTGTATTCCTGCAAAACTAATACGACTTTGCAGGATGACACTGAGCAACACCAGCAGCGCAGTTAAAATCGGGAAGGACCTCTCCCCACCATTTATTACCAAACGAGGTTTCAGACAAGATGATTCCTTATCGTGCGACTTTTTCTACCTAATGATGGAAGAGATCATCCGAGCTGCTGATCTGAGACGTAGTGGCACAATATTCTAAAAGAGTGTTATGCTGCTTGCGTATGCTGATGACATCGATATCATTGGCCATAATACGCGCGAAGTCAGTGCAGCATTTTCCAGATTAGAAAGAGAGTCAAGTCGAATGGGTCTGTCAGTGAATGCAGATAAGACGAAATACTTGGTGTCAACAAACAAACAGTCCCAGCGTCTTGGAACCCACGTTACAGTTGACAACACCTCCTTCGAGGTTGTGAAGACCTTCGTTTATCTGGGATCCAGCATTAACTTAACCAACGACATCAGCATTGAGATCAAGCGAAGAATAACTCTTGCCAACAGGTGTTACTTTGGGCTCAGTAGGCAATTGAGAAGCAGAGCCCTCTCTCGACGAACAAAAATCACGCTCTATAAATCGCTCATCATGCCCGTCCTACTTTATGCATCACAAACCTGGACGCTGAGCAGTTTAGATGAAAAGACCTTAGGAGCATTTAAGAGAAAGATTCTTCGTAAGATCTACGGACCAATCTGCGTCAATGGCGAGTACCGAATGCGGTGGAATGATGAACTGTACGAGCTATACGCTGACATCGACATAGTCAAGCGCATTAAAATCGAGCGGCTTCGCTGGCTTGGTCATGTTCAGCGCATGAAAGACGATGCTCCAGTGAAGAAAACATTCGATTCGGTACCCACCGCATCTTCGTTGGAAAGACAAAGTAGAGGACAACCTGATGAAGCTTGGAATTTCCAACTGGCGCCAGCAAGCGAAAGGCAGAAATGGCTGGCGCAAATTCTTATATGAGGCCAACACCGACATACGGTTGTAGCGCCAACTAAGTAAGTAAGTAAGAATGTCGCTATAACCCGAACTAGGATTATAGTGACATGGCCATTTTTCGCGAAATGGCGACTGTTTGGAAAAATGTAATTTTTTGGCCTTTTTTTTCCAAAGTTATGAATTTTTTAAAAATATTAAAAAACAAAATTTTTACATAATCATAGTTCGGGCCATAGAGAGATATATAAAAAATGCCTTTACTAAATTTTAAGTTAATCGGTCCATTAGAACTTGAGATATCATGTCAACCGTGTTGGAAAATGTAGTTTCAAGGAAAACGCGTTTAAAGTTGGGTTTCAGGCAGTGTAACTGACGACACTAAAATGGCTATAACTTTTAAAATAATTTTAATATCGAAAAATTCTTTAAGGAGAAGAACATATAAATATCGAATATCGAATTTTAATTATTCAAATTCTTATGCTAGAATACTGTCTTAAGCACCATTTTTGTTTAAATGTCTCTTAACTCAATACTCAATTTAAGAAAAAATCTTTCGTTTTTCCATTTTATGTCACATTAACTAACTTCTTTAAAATGTGGTAACAGAGATATTATGATTGTTGATAGAATCAATTATTCGGAAACAAATTCGATATTTCATCGAATAAAATTTTAAAATCTACTTTTAGAACCAAAAGTATTCCATTTTCAATACTTCCTTGGAAGGGATTATTGGAATAACGTAATAAGCCACATGATATAAAAAAATATTTTTTAGGCCAATATCTTGCCGATTAAATAACCAACATCCACTAGACATTTTTGCTGTTCCCTATTAAATTTCGGACCCAGTTGCAAAAGTATACCCAAAAATAAAAATAAAAAAATTATATAAAAAAGTTTGATAAGATGTTTGCAAAACAGTTTAAAAAATTGAATTTTTGTTTTTTTGGATTAGAAAATTTTAAACTTTTTAATTTAAAGACTACTTTTTAATCCAAGGAAAAGTTTAAAATTTTCTAATCCAAAAAACAAAACTTAACAACACCTTATCCACTCGTCCCACTCAGTTGTTAAAGAGGTTTCGCTTATTTTACATCATTGCGAATGCAAGTGAATTCATTTCAGAAACGTGGGTTTGAGACCCAGCTAAATTAAAAAAAGTGCTTTTCGGATTAATAATTCCTTTAAACCAAAGCTTGGATTAAAAAGTAGTCCAAAATTTTTAATCATATAGATAGTTTGGGTATGTAGCTATACTCGTATGCAATATATTTGTATATTCGTAGTATATATTTATCCTAAAATGGATCTCCTCACTACAAAACAAACTATTTTTTTTGTGTCAAAGTACGGGTATGTGAGAATTTGGTAAGCAAAAATACAAGTTTTTCAAATTTAAATCCTGGATCTTAGGATAGACTTCCTTAGCAGGCCCGCAGACAAGGGGGACGGTTTTAGAAGTAAGCCCCCCTCCCTAACGAAATGCATGTTTTAACGAAAATGTTTAAAAAATTTACTTCAAGAGATGTTTTGGAATCTTGTAAAACGCTTCTCCATTTATTGGTCTCTTGAGCTAGTTTTAAAAGTCTATCAATCGGCACGAAACTTTATAGATTTTATTTTTATATCAAATCGACTATTTTTAGTCTCTGGCGTCAAAAATTTGTTCTACGGGGCAAACAAACATTTAATATACATATAAAAATACCTTTTGATTTATCGATATCAAAAACTATCAATATTTTTTTTAATAAAAAACACCCCGCCCCCCTTGGATTATTCCCGGCTACGGGCCTGATCCTTAGTGTTTACATCAGCTTCAAAATTGTCTTCATTTATTGGTTTGACTTTACCAAATACTTTGTTGCAAAAAAAAAAATCAAAACTGTTTCCGCAATCCAGATTCAACGGATCTTCAAAATTAATGCTTCCAGACTTCCAAACCGGTTCGATTAATCGAGTTCTTCCTTTACGGCAGTCCGCCTCCACACAGCAGCAGCAACATTTTTCTATTTTATGATCAATCAATTAAATCGCTGACTTTGTTTTTTCTTTGAGTGTTATTTGAACATGCATTAATTATGTAAATGTGTTTAAACGATGAGTATGTGTGGGTGTGTGTATGCGATATAAAATATAAATGCATGCATGCTCATTTAATGAGTTTTGCAATTAATTAAGAGCCAACAATTTAAATATTTACCTCATTCTGTGCGGAATGAAAAAAAATTGACAATAATAAAAATTAATTTGATATTGATTAAAAGAGCTTTAATTTAAATGTTAAGCTTTTTAACTGAATGCGACATAAGTTATAAATGTAGCCTAAGTTGGACCTAGTTTGCATGGATTAAAGGATTTTTTTTTTAGGGACTCACTCTAAATACATAAAGTTTATTGAAAAATACAAAATTTCAAGTTAACCAGAAACCGTTTAGAACTATATTTTTTGAACGACCTAAAGCATAATTCTATTTGATATATCAAATCAGGGGCGGCTATCTTGGGGTGCGCCGGCCATAAAAGAGCCCCAAAATGGTGAACGCTTTAAAAATTGTATATAGGGGCCCCGATATCGTGCCAATTCCAAAAATTTTAGGTAAGTATTCAACAAAGTCCAGAGTACACTGACGTAATGGAGGAAACACTTCTATAAGCTTCTAAATGGTGACGCTGACAACAATCCCGGCAGTAGAGATGATATTCCGGAAACCCGAATTATGGATGACAGCGTCGCGGTTCCGCTGTTCGACTATGATGAAGTTCTGACAGCTATAGCTCGGCTTAAAAATAACAAAGTCGCGGTAGCTGATGGCTTACCTGCTGAGCTGCAACTTACAACGTTCTTCCACTGGCTGACACTTTGTTATTGCTTTTTTTTGGCTAATTTGGTATTAAGGCAATGTAAGAGAGTCATGTTAACGGTAATCTGCAATAAAACCGATTTTGAAAATATTGGCTTTTACAACGTTATTCGCAGCTGTGCTTCATTTCTTTAAATTTGTCGCATTGTTCTTATGTTCTGATACATGCGATTTAGTGTTTGCACACATGCTGAACTTAAAAAAATTCATTAAAAGAAAAACAGCAAGCTTGTTGCACATTATTTTTTTTGATTCTTAATTTAGAAACTTTGAGGTATGTTAAGGGAATAAATGGAGGATATGTTCGTAAGAGTTTTTTTAAATCATTTCCAAATATTTTTCCATTTCAATTAGCACTACAGAATTGCTTGATTAAAATTCAATTGCAATATATACACATATATGGACATTTTCAGAGAAAAGTACCATGACCAAAAAATTAACCACCTAATTACTTAATTACGCAATTAATCTGCAATGGAAATTTTAGTAGCGTAACGCAAAAACCGTAACGCCATATCAAAAAGTCTAATAAAAAAAAAATAAGAAGATTTTTAAATTTGATCACTTGGAAAATAAGCTTATGACATTTCAAACCCTTCTAAAAAAGTTGTATTCAAAAAATCTTGCCCAATTCAGAGAGATTTACAAATTTCATTTAAGTAATTCAAGTCAAAAATCACTTCCGTTTTGTGTAACGAAACGCCAGCACATATTTTTGGTTAAACTTTTAAATCCTTAAGGTCTATTGTGTTCATTAGGGCAGTTCACGATCTTGTTGCATCGTTGCAAATGCATAGTAAACAGCTTTTACAAAAACAAAAAGCATATGTTGGAAAAGCTTTTCAATGCTATTTGTTTTTGGTAAAGCTGTTTATTTTGCATTTGCAACGATGCAACAAGATCGTGAATTGCCCTATTGTTTTACTTGATATAGTGTATCTTAATTACTATGCAAATATAAAAAAACCGTTATTAAAAATTAGTATTTTTCATTCTTGTTTTTATTATTTCTTCGTACAAATCGTTCATAAGGCCAGTTTGGAAATGTTTATATAAAATTTGAATGCAGGCTTAAAAGTAAAAAGCCTTCACAATAGACAAATACATTTTTCGACTTTTTTAAATATCGACTCTTAAAGGTCGGCCTTTGTAGTCTAGTGGAGTCTAGTTTTTGCGCTATGAAAACTAAAAATCCACAGCTAAATTGTGAAAATGTGGAATTAAAGTACAGGAACAACTAAGGGCTGGAAATCCTTGCCGAGGTTAAGGCATTACACTATCCTCGGCTAAAAGCAATTCGAATTGTCTTTCACGTTTGTTTCGCCTAATCAATAATTCACGTATGGTTCCAATCAATTCCTCTAAATAATCTACCACTTTCTTTTCAAGTCAAATACCAAACCTTGTTTGTATAAGGCGCATTCCTTGGTTCTTTGATATTTAAAAAAAAACTCTTCCAAAATTTCATATCAATAGGCGAAAAATGTTTTCTCTTTTAAAAAGTCGACTTTTTTGAGCAATTCTGTAATTTTCAGTGCGACACCTGTCAAAAATGTTAAAAAAAATTATATCTTAAGATTTAATTTGCTTAATATTACTTGGATGTGCAACAAACAAAAGTGGGAAATAAGGAGGATTTTATGAAGGTTATATTATTTTTATAACTATAAATTACTAAAAACTAAAATATGATTATTTAGCTTATTTCTTTTTCTAAAAATTTGAAGGCGGCAATGAAGGAAGCGTTCCGGTCATTTATGAAGCTTATGTCATACATTCAAAAACTATTTGCTTACAGCAGCAGGCTTTAAAAAAAATTGGCCTAAACATGGCCTCTATTGGAAGGAAGCCCAGGTTAAAACTGAGAGCTCGAAAATATATTATGAAAAGAAAATGGAATTGAAGTTGGTTTCAAGACAAATTTCAACTTTAAAAGCAGCTTCAACTAAAATTATTTTAAATTATGACTTTTGTGAAAATTGTGCGATTATTTGGAATCCGTTTTATGATGAGCACTCTAATCGCATTGAGAAAATTCAAAAATTGTTCACAAAATATGCTCTACACAAATTAAGATGGCCTGATGGTCTCCCGTCATACGAGTCTAGAAGAAAACTGCTGGGGTTGCAATCACTAAAAGATAGACGCTCTTACTGCTCCTTAATATTTGTTCATAATATACTGTCCGGTAAGATTAATTGTCCTGATATATCAATGTTATTTCAATTGTATGATCCACCTAGAAATTTAAGGTACAACAGGTTATTCGAGGATAGCGCTCACAGAACTAATTACGCACTTAATTCGCCTATAACTCGATGTAAGCGTCTCTCCAATAGTCTTGCATTTGTTTTGAATTTTAATGTTAGTTTATCGCGCTTTAAGCTTGATCTATTTATTTTGTATAATTAGCTATAATATTTATAATTCCCAGGCTTTCTGCATTACTTGTTTAATATTTTGTATTAATTTCACTTCTTGTATTTATGTATAACTTGTATTGTTATTTTATAATTTTTGTTCTAAACTTTACTTATATTTATTTTTTTTTATAATTAGTCTGTTAGATTATTTAATCTGTAGACCGAAATAAATAAATAAATAAATAAAAGGCCTCCTCTTCTTTCTAATTGGTTTCACATTAATAAAGAGATAAATTTTTCTTAAAATTTCAACTGTTCCCAGAAAGATTTGATTTATTAGTTATGCTGAAAAATTAACAATTTTTACAAATTCACTTTACTGCATAATTTTTTTTCTAAATAAGAAGAAATAATAGCTATGCACACGAATGAAGTCAAGCTATAACTAGGAAAAAAAAAACTATCGATCTTAACAAAAAAAATCAGATATTGTAAAATTCCGTTGACAATTATCGAACATTTTTTACCAGCGGGTAGTTAAAGCATACCTACACGCATCGTCGCTTAATGTGTAGGGAAGTTTTTGAAGAAAGTTTTTTCGAACAAATGTAACTGAGAATTGTTAAAAACGTTGAAAGACGCGCAGCGCATCGTATTTAAGAAAGAGTCAATATCATCATTAGTCCATTTACTACCAGCAAATCTACGATAATCCTTAAATTTTAGTTTTCGTATATTTTTGACAAACTAGGCAGGTCCACCTTAATATAGCCATATGTTTTAATTTAGATTTAATTATTAATAAATCGAATTTTTATAGCCGTTAGGCTTTGATTAAATTAAGTTATGGTATGGATCAATAAAAACAGCATTCAGGAGCAAAGCTTAGAGTAGGTTTTTTGAAAATGTTTGCTTTAATGAGTAAATTACCACTTGAATAAGAAGAAAAAAATACTTCAATATTCGCTTGGTCGAAAATTTTTCATTAAATAGTGATGAGCTACATTAAAAACGTAATTCTATTACTTAATTTTATTTTGATCAGCATTCTATTTATATGTATGTAGATTCAGACAAAGAAGCAATTAATCCACATGCATTGGATTGCATTGTTTTTGGCAGATTTAACAGCCAGAAGAAACAAACCTATAAGAAGAACAACAAAATCATTTCTATGCCACACAAAAGAAGCCTACCCAAACACTAAACAACAAAGACAAAAGCAGCAACAACTGTTACTATGCAATCAACAATAACAACAAATATTACAACAATGTCCCATGCAACAATCGACCAATCGGCCCGGCAGAAACATTGAAAATCCATTAAAATGCTTTGGGATTCCGTGTGTTTCTAGAGGAAGGAAGGGAGTTAGTTATTCGGTCATCGTCTTACCGCCAGCTGCCCAAGTGTTTAGCGAGCAATTATAAAAGCTAACCTCTTGGCACCATTTCAACGCAGCAGGCTATTTATGTACAAGCAGTAGTGGCAACACTAGCGGCAGCATTTGTCGCCACTTGTAAGGATGCTGACGATGCAAGCGCGCATTTACAAAGGATCAATGAACGACAAAAAGAAACTTGCTGCGAGTGTATGGAGAGGTGGAGAAAAAGGATGGAAACATGTTCGAGCATTTCATTGAAATATGTTGACATGAAAAATATTTACAATTTTTTTAAAGAAGAATGTTCCACTGATATGATAACAAGTTTTTTAATGAACTCTGTAACTTATTTTCTGAGAAGCTAAATTGACTTTCCATATGTGCAGTAATTCGAAAATTAATTAAGTTCTTAGTACATTGCACTTTATTCTCTCACAAAAGTCTATCTGTCATATAATATGGCAAGCTTTATTAATTAAGCCCCAAATAATTCTCATAATGCAATTGTAACCGTACAACAACATCAAAGGTTAAAAAAAAAAGAAATGTGGATCACTGCTGAATTATTGAGGTGACCGTGAAAACTTAATTCGACACCAACCTTAGAATTTACTCGCAGTACGTATAAGCTTATATACAATAGAGTGTTGGTGAACGCATAGTAAAGTGTAACGATAATTTCTTAGTGAATCGTACGTATCGAACAATTGTATTATACTCAACATTGATGAAAATTTTGATTGCTTTATTGGCGTTTAAAATATTTGTCACGCAAAATAGATTTCAGAGCACCTTTTTTATTTTAAAAAAAATTACGAAGTTTTCTTGATTTCGTATTTTGTGGTAATTTCAATGTAGATTTTTTAAAATCTTTTAAAATTAAAATTTTATCATAAGGACATGGTATCATAAACTATATCTAGTATTGAAAATAATATTGAAATTTTTTAAAATCAGACATCGTTTCGATATTGAATTTAAATTTAATTATCCTAATTTGGTTGGTTGCAATATAATAAAAGTTCAAATATAATATTATGTATATGAAATTAAGAGCTTAGATCTAGGAATTTTAATTTTCTGAAACTATACTCATGTTCTTTCTGTGCATATATAAGTATTTGTGTCTAGACAGTCTATTTAATATATTCCATATTATATATGTTTTATTCTTACACACATCAGCCTATTCCAACTCAGCCCTCTTTTCGCCTCTGTCACTTCTCCAGATTAAAAATAACAAAATTGAAAATGAAAATAAGCCAGCAAAACTTTATTTAATAGTATAATATAACTCTAATATCAAACACTGAATGATCAGAGCTGAACTAAAAAATATAAAAGGAGTAAATCAAAAAATGTGTTGTAATGTGAATTGTGCATGTGGAATCATAAAAAGTGAACTAGCAGTAAATTTGAAATCAAATCATCAGATTGACATATTTTATTGATTCTCTGATATTGAATTCTTAAGAAATTGAATTGCAAAATACAAAAAAATGTCAAACTAACCATCGAAATCAGGTTTTATGATTACTACTAATTTGTTATCTTGCTTATTTATGATAATCTTAAAATGGAATAGTAGTGATATAAAAAAATGATTTTTTTAAAATTTATGAGTCTGCATAA
The DNA here is from genome assembly GCA_963920525.1 of Dichetophora obliterata. Taxonomy (NCBI): domain Eukaryota; kingdom Metazoa; phylum Arthropoda; class Insecta; order Diptera; family Sciomyzidae; genus Dichetophora; species Dichetophora obliterata. The sequence continues at coordinate 280,587,152 of OY986435.1, forward strand.
AAAAAAATTATACATGCAGATTTATAATCAAATCCATATCTTCAAGTGATATCCCGAAGTGATAGGCCAATGTTTATCTTAAATTTGAATTCTTCTTCATCAACTTAATGCAATCAATAATTTTTAGTGGAGAACTATATAACGTACTGTCTTTCATCGAATCCTTTAAGAGGGGGTCTTACACTTTGCTTTTTTAACTAACTAATCGACCACAAGATGTCAAAAGCAAAACCTTGTAGATCTCTGTAACTGTTTCGAGTTCGTATAATGAACTTTTTTGCCTTTAAAGCAGTGTCGAGCACAAGGCTCGTTTATAAGGTTGTGGCACTTGAGAGCGAGCTCGGTCGAACTGTCAGAATGGATGAAAAGAAATAAAGAAAATGAACGCTTAGAACAAGGAAAATCACAGTGACAGTTCCAGCAAAGGCTTTGCACACTTGAGATTGTGTTTGTGCAGTAAAATATGTATTCATCTCACCCAAGGCACAATTACTGACAAGGTAGTAGCGTAGACTGGCTTTTTCTACGAGCGGCGATGGGAAGTTGTCAAAATTAGCTGTTCATGCAATTAATCGAAAAAATGTAAAAGAAATAAGCAACGACTTAAACATAGCTAGTCAATCGCAGCAAAATAAAAACATTCCAATAAACTTCACGAACAAATTTTATGAATAAAAAAAAAGTTAAAAATAAGCACATAGCTAGTCAACAGCAGCAAACTGCAACTCCTTTAGCTGTTTTTGACAACTACCACTCGCCAGAAAACTGTCACGGCTACCTTGTCAAATAATTATACCATGATCTCACCTTCAGAACGATCAAAGCTTTAGTGTTCAAGCGAATGTCAAGAAGATAAGATCTGTGGCTCGTTCCCGTAACTCGTAGCGATCGTAGTTACCGACTCATATTACCGATTTGACGTCACTCTGACGTCATTCTCACCTGCAATGTTTCTGTACGAATCTGAATCGATTTCTGTTCGATTCGTTCATTCCAAATCGATAAGCTGTCACATGTTCCGATTTCATTTCAATGTTACCTTTTAAAAAAGTGTTTCTGTACGTAAAGTGTATCGATAAAAATGTGTCACTTTTATCACTGGCTTTGTGGCAAGTGAGAATTCTACTGATTTATCTAATGACAGTAATGTTGTGTATTATTAGGTTATAAGTATTCGAAATATACCCTTAAAAATGGTAACTTTCATATAAGTTGAATTTTTTACTGATTGAAATATTTTTTGCTCTTAATATAGTTTCAATTTTAAACGTAATGCAATAACGAAATAATGCCTACAAACATACAATTTAAAAATGTTAGCAAATCAATATATGCTACAGCAATGAAAAAGTACCCGGTTGCTAATGTTTGCTAAGTTCTCGTTGCACATCACTAAGAGTCAAATTATTTAAATTTATAATTGTTGATTATTTCCGCCAATATAACGAAGAGTACAACACTCAAAAAGTAAGTTAAAATGATAAAGTAATGATATGTAAATTTAACTAAAATAATTTATTTGAATAGCAAATTAAATTCGGACGAGTTTCAAAAACGCAGCGACGACGGCTGTTGGACTTAATGAAACAGCACCGTCACATCGGAAAGAGTCAATTTTTGTCAAGCGACGCAAGGCGGGAGCATAACGTCGTTTATGAGGCTGTTGCAAAGGAGCTTATAGCTATGTGTGGTTCCTCAAAAAAAGCTGATTGTCTTTAATATGTGAAATGAATTTCTATAAATTTTAAGTTTTTTATATTATTTTATTTATCATTAAATTCAAAAAATCTAATACAATAGCATGTTTTTCTTTAATACGAAATTAATATGGATAACAGATAAAATGGAAAACAACAAATAAGAACACAATTAATTTTTTTTAAAGAATTTTGACGTAGAATTACGTCTTACAGCGCGGTTTGCAAGGCGGTCGTTTTCATAAATTTATTCAAGCACATTTAACGCTTTTAGTGGACACTGGAGTATAAATACAGCCTTAAATATTCAATTCAGTTTTATTATTAACTTTAACAAAGCGTTTTGCATATTTTAAAATTGTCAAAATGCATAATATTTGCGTTACATAAAAAAGTGCCTACAAAACATGTTTCATTTGTAAATTATACATTATACAGTAGTTATGTTCTGTCCTTACCGCCGTCTCAGGCAACGTTATCATTTGTGAAACTTCGTGATGATTTGGCACATTGGCAATAGTTATCATTGTGATAGGTTCTAGGCTCAGACTCGCTGATGGAGTGGACGTGACATTCAGCTTAAATAGATATTCATTTTGTAACAGGTTAGTCGAAGAGATGCTGCATTATTATCTTTTTCGCGTTCTGCTTCTATCACCACTGCGGCTGGACGACCGACTTCTACTTTTCTTCTGCGTCGAGTCGATGTTATTGCGTTTTGTAGGACTCCTGCTTGTATTGGGCATTGGTGTAGACTTAATATTTTTAGGCATTAAAGAAAGATTTTCTTTATTAATCAGCTAAATTTTAATTGTTTATTCTTCACAAACAGCTGTTTTGAAGAATGCAATATTTGCTATTCAGCTATATTCTAGAATCGTAAAATTTCGTAGCGTAAATTTCCTTTCGGATTCGTAACGTTGTGAAAATTGGCCTTTTTGATCCCGAAATAAGTTGCATATCGGGCCAAATAGAACATGGAAAATCCAAAAGATCGACGATGACTACGGCTAAGGCAAATTCGTTCTGGATTGTGGAAATCGTCTCTATATATGAGTCTGCGGAAACTTCAACGTCCAGCGCAATGTTGTAGTGTTTTCTGCAACTTTCTTTTTTCGCCTTTTCCTCATCTGCTGCAACTACCACAGTTACTTTTGTAGCTCCTCAATTTCATGCTCTTGTTCGGCTATTTCGTGGTTAGCCTGTATTTCTACGCTTAAAACTGCTTCCTTCCAGCTCATCCAGCTCTTTTACAAGCTGCTTATTTTGCAATCCATGGCACGCTGTTTATTGTAAAATTTTACCAAACATAAAATAAAATATATGTAATTAAACAGCTGCTTGTCATTTGACTCAATTTCGCAACGTTTCTTATCGATTTGTGTTCTTTTTCATCATGGTCCGAATTTTTACCGATTTCAACGTGCAGAAACATTAGTTCTCACGAAATCGGTAACTAGGGATCGATAACTCGTGACGTCACACAAATCGGTAACTTGCCGATTTTTTTACAGGAACGAGCTACTGCGCTTGAGTGTTCCTTGAATATATTATATTATATCTGTGTCGATAAGCAATAATAGCTTAAGTCGATTTAAGACAGAACTGAGTTATTGATATAGTTGTGTTCCAAGTATATATCATTATGAACACACAAAATCTAGAACTACTAGCAAGACCTTAGCTAAAGATATGACGCAAAAACAGAAGCCCTTTCATTTTACTTATATGGCGATTGAAAACTTTGAAATAAGACTAAAGCTGTTATTGCTCATCGACACAGATATAACGTAAGATTACACTGTATGGAATTAAATTGCACAATTTTTGGAAATATATATGAAAAACTTTTTTATTTTTAAAAAAAAACGGCATCAAAGAGGTAAAATTAAAAAAATTTTACATTACAAGGCATTGCGGTAATTTGCATGGCCAAAACAAGGTAATTGTGGGGCATGCAATGGAAAAATTAATTAATTTCTTAAAAGCGGCATGTCCACATATCATATCATATAGTGATCAGTTCCAAGAACGTGTTATGAAAGCATCTTACGCTGTCAGTTTGGCCTTGGCAAATCACAATAAGCAACATAATAAAAAAATATATTTGTTTTTTACTATTAGCCTGCCTTTCTACATTTCCGTCTGCTTATCTGTATGTAACATTATCCGTGTGTCGGTCTGTTTCCTTTTGACATTCCGTCCACTACTTATTTATTTAATTTCGCAATGCAAATCCGAGCAAAAAGTTATCCCATAATGCCTAGTAAGATTCTTGCGAAAAGCGCTTTAGCACTTCTTTGTTTTCAGTGTGAGCTTTAAAGTGCTCAATAATACATACTCAAGATGAGAAAGTATAGGTGAACCATTTAAAAGTTTTAAATAAAATTTTGATACAATGTTTAATATGGGCATTTCCGTGGCTACGCTCGTGACGTCGTACGACTTAAATGAGTGGAAAAACAAAGAAAAATTAAACTTACAAGTTTCTTGTTTTGACTGTTCAATAGTTTATTAAGGCCGCTATACAAGGTGTAATGCTAAGATTTGTCAAAAGTTCAACTCTTAAATAGAAGCCACAAAAAATGATATGTTACGTGACAAAAAATAGAAGTGGTTTTTGTCTGCATCAATATAAACGAAAAAATATGCGAAGTATGCACGAGTATTTTTATGAAAGTTTTTTAATATAATCTGGAATAAGGTTGCTACATATTCATAGATGCTTCGTTGAAAAATCTTTTTTAATTATTGACGTGATATACGTTATACGATATACGTGATATACGTTACGTGACAGATTTTTCCCTTCAAAGAAGTACAAAGATTTTATAGTTTTATTTATTTAATTGTACTAGAAAAACATGTTAAGTGTAATGCAGGACCGTAACAATACGAAACTGAAAAAAATTAATTAAACTTTGTATTATACGAGTATTAATTATACTTATAAAATTTGGTTAAAATTTTCCAAATTTTGTCACCATTTTTCAACTTTTATTGCCATTCATCATGTCTGCTGCCATTTTTTTAGAATTTCAAATTGAAATTATCTCGCAGAACTCTCACAATATAAATGTAAACATTTTTTCTTTATTATGAAGGTTAAAAAGAATTTTAAGTAGCATTTATATTTTTCAGTCACGGTAGACTTTTTGGTGGAAATGGCCATATGCAATCCAGTGCTTTAAACAAAGGTTCTTGTATCTTCTAAAAAACCATTGCAGACAATAATTTTTTTTCTTACAAAATTTGATAAATTTGAAACATTATTCAACACTGCACGACTTGCTTGATTGTCAGGAAATTGTGAGACACAGCAATAAAAATTACTGCTAAAACCAATATGTATGCTAGCAGGGACGGAAGTAAACAAATTTTTCCATTTTTTTTCCCCCAAAATTATTTCAGCAGAAATTTTTGATAAAGCCAATAACTCAAAAATAAATACGAAAATTACGCAATTTGCCATATTTTGATATATTTAAACTGGTAAAAACAATCACACAAATGTACTTACGTGCTTGTATATGAATACTCTCAATTAATAGCCATTAAAATGTTAAATATTGATTGAAATTAGAATGTTAAAATAACAACTAACTGATAAATATCAAAGAGGCAAATGTATTCAGTTTATTTAAATATTAAAACGAATTCATGACATTTAATTACCTTCTGGCTCAGTATCATATATCATTAATTGTTCTACCTCCGCTGAACTAATTAAATAATAATTATTCTGCATTTTAACTGTGCAAAAGTAAGCATTAAATAATGTATGTATGTGAAATAAATAGTTGCATGAAAATCGAAAATCAATTATTTTGCACAGCAAATATTGCCTCTTTATGCCGGAAGGATGTGCATGCATGAACGGAAGTAAGTGCAAGCAAGAGTACGTACATGTATGTAATGGGTACTTAAATAAATACATTAATTTTAATTAATTTCGATTTAAATGTACGTTTTTTTTCTGTTTCAGACCATTTTTTTCTTTTTTATAAGTAGTTGGGAGTAGATTTTTGACTTAAATTATACGATGTCCTTAGCTGGCATTCGCAGTGAGAGCAAATATATTTATCAACGTACTATAAGTTTTTTTTTTTTTTTAAGAAAAATTTAACAAAAAAAAAATACTTCTTCTAACCGAAGAAAATTTTTGTTTTTCAATGAATTTAAAAATATTTTTTGCTAAAAAAGGTTAACGGATGATTCTAAAAAAATTTTTAAATAGGTATATGAAATGAAAAACATAAAAAAACTAATAGACCTTTGCAGCAGTAAAGTGCCTCATTGTTTTGTGCATACGTTCTAACATGTCTCTCTTATTTGTAGGGTTGACTTTTAAGTTTATTCGATTTTTGCTCCTAGAACGAAACTAATTCGGTACTAAATACATTTCGTACAAAATTTGGTCCCAATTGGACCAAGGTAAATGGGACCAACGTTTTCTTAAAATCCTTAGGGGCTGTGCATACAAAATTTCTTAAAAAAATTCAATTTAAAAATAAATATGCCATGCTAAAGCACTATGTGTTCCAGCCAGAAAATGTATGCAAAATTTTTACATGCAAAAAAATTGACACCACTTTGACAAAAACATAACGTATTATCTATTTTAACAGCCCTATTCTTTCAAATTAACAAATTGTTAACCAGTATTTTGAATATTTCTATGTGTTTGTTGTAATTTTTTTATTTCAAAATAAAATTTGAAGCTCAAAAATAAAAAAAATTTGATAAAAATTGTCAACTGCTTTTCAGTTATTGACAATTTCATTAACAAATTTGGTTTTTTGAGCTTTAAATTTTGTTTTGACAACAACAAACACATAGAAATATTCAAAATACTGGTTAACAATTTGTTAATTTGCCAGAATAGGGCTGTAAATGTAAAAATTTGTAAAAATTCGTATTGTATCATTAAGGAGCGGCTTTTATTGATCTACTAAAGCTGCCTCGACCTAAATCACATTCCCAAACATTGGCGAAATGTGAAGGTTATCTTTATAGCTAAGGCAGGCAAAAGCTCACACGTGAACCCAAAAGACCTTCGATAAATTAGTCTCTCATCATTAGTTTCCATCATTGAAAAATCCCTCCATCAGAAGGAATATACGATGATAGCTTCTATTGATATAGAAGGGGCCTTTAATAACGTCGAAGCAAGAGCTATCCCTAATGCGCTAACGGAGCTTGGCGTAGATGCTGCGCTGAGAGCACTGATAAATTAAAAGCTATTTGGCAGGATTATAAGTGCAAAATTAGGTGAGGCATTGTAATGAACTTCTTTAAAAAGAAAAAAATAATTCTAATAACGCTACATAAATATAAAAAAAAAAAAAAAGAAGAAATTTTTTTTCTGGCATGCTGATGTAAGCATACGGTTAAACTTTATCTTCGAAATTGTTATAATGAAAAGGCATCTAACTTCATGTTTAACTTAATAGTTAATGCGAGGTAACTAATGAGAGAAAATATTTCTTTAACTTCCTTTTCCTTCGAATCGTCAAACAAGCAACAGCTAAACGTTTAAAGCAGTGCGTAAAATTTTATTTTAAAATAGCTCATATAATGGTGCGTATAAATAATTTATCAGATATATGATTAATTAAATAAAAAAGGAACTATTTCAGCTTTTTGATTATCTTGTTGATTTCTAAAAACACATATAATGTTTAACGCAATGTGGAAATAAAAGGGGGAAAATCCACTTATCGTATCCTTAATTATTTGCAATAACTATAAGACTAAAAATTTGGCTGTAAAGCAAGAAGAGGTAATGTTTAAAAAATAAAAAAAAAAATAAAAAGAAAGAAAGATTGGGTATTTATAAAAATCTACATTATTTTAGATGTGCCTGTAGTACATTGGATTCGACTTGGCAAAGTCTCAAAAGCTGGCCTTACATTTTCACTTGTGCCATTTGAATTTATCTTCGTCATCTATACTTAAACACTCCTAAGCTCATCATGCAGAGAACAAAAAAAAAAAACACTCTCTTCAGTCCTAACGTTGGTACCGTTTTTATTTCGGTATATCAACATTAGTTACTACTAAGAACTCGCATGCGTCGTGTTAAAATCCAAAAAGTGTCACCTTGACGCGAAAAGAAAAATTGCATTATAAGAAACAAAAAAATAGAAAAAAACTTGATTATAACTAAAACCTATTTAAAAAAAAAGACAACTATTTAAATACTTGATCTATTTAAGCCAACTAGTGAAAATAAAATATTAATTTTTTGTTATTTCGCGTGCAAAAAGAAAAATATATAATAAGTTAGCAATTAAAAAGTTGATCTTAAAATATTACGTTTATCTTGCCTATTAACCATATAGTGAAATTGCAAATTGAGCTATCCTGTTCCGTTTTAAGATTTAATTAATTAAAGAATCGTGATTCTTAAGTGTTTCAAACAAAAAAAAAAAAAAAAACTTTACATTTGTCACTTAATTCATTATTTTTAAAAATCGCTTGAAGTTCAGTCATACCAATAAACATGCCGATCGAACAATCATACTAACGCTTTCAGTACGTACGTGGTTGCACGCTGTAGTTAACGTTTGCATGACAATCGATCATCCATTCCTCTTTTTTTTTTTTAGAAATTCTTCGTCGCTGCCATCGTTTAAGGCCTTCAACGAATCAGCGGAGAACTTGGTGAGTTTCTTTTAACTAAAATTACTTAACAATTTACATTTTCCTATACTTATTTAATTTAAAAATATCCATTCAAATAATAAAAAGTTAGTTTAAAATATGGGCTAAAATCAAAAGAAACATTTTTGCACAACAAGAGCATAAGTTTGAGTTTTAATTTTTTTTCTTTCATTTCATTTTTTTTTATGACTCTTCTTCATGTGATTTTAAGTTGTTCGTTTAACTTTGTTTGAGGCAACAACAAAAGTAACAATGGAAACTGAGAGTCGGTATTGCAGTATCGATCACCTACTCTCCCATTGTTTACATTCTTGTTGCTATTAATAGTGTAATTTGTTTTTTTTTTCTTTCATTTATATTACACGCTTGAATATGAACATAATGACAATTTTTTTCTGTTAGTTGCTCTTCTTGCTAAAAATGTTACCTTCACAAATGGTTATTTTTAAGACTTAATAAATTACAATTATAAAAAAATTTAAAAATTCTAAACAAAAAAAAAAAAGCTTAAAGGATGAATTGCAAAAGTAATTAAAAAATATAATAATAAAATAAAATAGTTATTATTATCTGTAAATGATATTCATTTGTGAGATGTAGAAAAAAATTTACTACAAATATGTTTCTTAAAATAACTGAAGTATAAATTTTTAAGCTAACATGCATTATACATATATATGTACATAACATACAATTTTCTATTTTATATTCTTCTTTCATATCGAGATAAATTTAATTTTTTTTCTTGCTAGTTTTCCTCTTGAGAACATGATTTTTGTTTACGGTAACCTTATTGAAAAATAAAATATATATGATTAAAACCATGCGTTGATAAAATCTCTTGTTTTCTTAAGAGCCAAAAGGGTAGGGATATGGATGTGTGAAACGTTATGGGATCTTACTAAAATTTTAGCGCAAGTAAGATACAGGTTGGGAGGGTTGTGACTTATGTATCTCAGCTACATCTTCGAGATACGAGTGCATTAAAGCGTTTTGTTTTCAATTGGCATTTTATTCTTCGGGTAGTTAGTTTGTTTGGAACGTAACGTAATTCGTCCATTTAGGGAGTCTGTAACAAAAAACATATTATGTACTATCGATGGATTGAAGGGTCAAGAACTCCTCCCCTACGACTGTCAGCTAATGGCAAAGACGGCTCCCGCTCGACTCTTTCATTCTTCAATTTCTGCAGCTTTTTCTAATAATTGTCCCATCTCTATTTAAATTTCTTTGAGATAAATTATTAGCAAAGGCTCAATGAAATCTTTCGGTTGCTTGCGTTTTTCTTATATGTCATATTTGAACCAAAGTGATACGACGGTACATTACAGCATCCACGTTAAGATCTGTACCAAAGGGAACCCCTCAGGGAGGGGTTTTTTGGCCTCTACTCTGGAATTTAGCAGTAAATGAACTGTTAGCAAAACTGGAACTAGAGGGATGCAGGGTGATAGCTTATGCCGATGGTTACTCTGGAAAAGTCATATCTACTCTTCGAGACATTATGCAAAATTGCCTTAATACTCTAGTCAACCCTAACAAAACTGAGTGAGTGGTTTTCATAAGAAAATACAATTTACCTCCAATTAGTCCTCATAAATTGGAAAACACAAGACTTAGCTTCTCAGATCAAACAAAGTACCTGGGCCTAATACTGGATAGGAAATTAAACTGGAAGCCCAATCTGCTCGAGAGAGCCAAAAAAGCGAATATTGCCGTGTACTCATGCAAAAAGGCGGAAGGTTGCAAGTGGAGTTTACAACCAAGTGTTACTCACTAGCTATATACGGCATTTGTAAGGCAAATCTTGCTATATGGTGCTATTGTCTGGTGGCATGCACTGGAAAAACAGACTCACCTAAACCTTCTCCGTAAAGTGCAAAGATCAGCGGAACTGTGCATCAGTGGAGCCCTACGAACCACTCCGACAGACGCATTAGACATAATGCTCCATCCTAATCCACTTGACATCCTAGCTAAACAGATGGCCGCTAATACAGCCATCCGCCTAAAAGCCACCTTTCAGTGGAAAGAAAGTTCACTAGGACACTGTTGCATCAGAAAATTTCTCCCTCCCATACCGAGGTCCATCGACTACATCACACAAAAACTATCCTTTGAAAGGAAGTATTCATCGATGTATCCGTTCCCTCTCGTGAAGAGTGGGAACTAGGAAACCGTTCACCTCACAATGCCATTAAGATCATTACTGATGGATCAAAACTAGATGGCAAAGTAGGTTGAGGAGTCTACTCAGAAGCATTTAGCACTAATTTAGCCTTCAGGCACCCTGACCATTGCAGTGTATTTCAAGTTGAAATCGCTGCTATACATGAAGAGTTAACTTGGCTTCAGGTAAATGAAACGATAGTCAAGCCCCTTTGAAAGGGCAGGAATTGTTGAAATAACATCTGAAACAGTTCTCAACTGCCAAAGACCTCTAAATGAGATGGCAAAGCAGCTCAGAATCCTTCTATGCTGGATTCCTGAACATAAGGATTTTTTAAGTAACTGTAAAGCAGATGAACTCGCTTGTACAAGTACTACCAAACAACTATGTTTAGATAAGGCAAGCTTTGGTATTCCTCTCACCACATGCAAACTCTTTATACATGAGTTATCCGGCATCAAAACCAACAACAGATGGTGAGCAGGTAACACGTGTAATATAACGCTGCAGTTCTGGCCCAAACTTAACCTTAAGCGTTCAAAAGAACTCATGTCTCTCAGTAGAGACCACATCGGTACCATGAAAGGAATCCTTACAAGGCACTGCCTTATTAGCAGACACGCTCAGAGATTGAACATACCCCACATCGACTTCTGCAGAAACTGTAGAGATGAGGAGCAGGAAGAATCTACAGTACATTTCCTCTGCACTTGCCCAGTGCTGGCTCAAAAACGCTTCCTCCACTTAGCCAGCTGGTTCGTCAATGACCTTGACGAGCTCTCAGAATCTTTGAATCCTAGGCTTAGTAAACAGCTCAAATTAGTTTAAATAGCGTTAGGAAAGATCAGACCTTTGGTGTCACAATGGGCCTCATTGGCCTAAGTCTTGTCTCGTTTGAGACAGCCACACTCACCTAATCTAACCATACATTTCTAAAAAACAAGAAAATGCGTATGCAAATTATGAATTCAACAAATTTAATTAATACATTAACACTATTATAATCAGTGCCACCGAAATTTAGACTATTAGATAACAATCAAAAGTTTTGTGCTATCTCAAGTAAAAATCTTGTTCCGAATATTTATCAAACAGGACACTGTGGGTAAAAATTGTCAGTTACATCGTGTTTGGGAAGATATAGTTATCTTCGTATTTGGGAAGGAAGTTTTAATTTCTTTTATTTAGACCTATTCCAATTGTTTTTTATAAAAATTATCTTTATATTAAATTGTTTAATCTTCTTTTATTTCGGGCTAGTGCATTTTAAATTTTTTTCGTGTTCGCTTCCATATCTCTGTGAACATTTTGAAGATTCAACCCATATATCTCGTACGAGTAACTTCGTAATTTCTTCCATTACACTCGCAGTATTTACTAATGGCTTCGTATTATTTACGAATAAAAATTAATATTAGTAGAAAAAATTCACTCGTAGGTTGTACGCATACTGAAATCTTGAATAATTACCGAATATAAGGAAATGTATAATTGTAAGGTGGCCGTAGTCTACTAAAAGAGTTCGTGGTGCGTAGCTAAAAAACCGTATTTCAAAACCCAGCTCAGGTAGAACTTTTTTTTTCGTTACATTTGTTTTTTTACGAATACGAATAAAATATTTGTAATATGTACCAAACAACGTCCAATCTACGAATCCTATTCGTGACTAAAACTACGAATAAAATAAGTAGAATGGACGCAGTTATTAGTAATATCTACAAACAAATTTTTTTGAGTGTAAGAATACGTATTGAAAAAAGCCTGTGAAACAAGGGCAAATGAAATGGTATAGTAACTTATTACTGCGACTGGTACAACATACTATTTAAAAATGCATGCATGCTTTAGCTCAGCTTTAATTATAAATATACCTTAAAAAAGTATTTTTGAGTTCTCTTCAAAATATGTAAGCATATATCTGCTTACAAAATGGTTAGGACAAAATAGAGTTATAAACATGAATAGAATCACAACATGCGAATCTATATTCCAGCTAAATTTGATGAGTGTTGCTTAAAATATACGGGTGCTGCAGCAAAAAAACCAAATAATTTAAGTCATTTTTAGCAATAATTGTTTTGCCATAACAGCTTAACTCGAAAATTTTTTGTATAAATTTCCCAACTCAATATTTTTATTTGGGAATAACAACTAAAGTTGAGATAAGATCTTCTCAAATCATCAGAAAATGTTCCAAAGTTTAGTTAAGTGGTTAGGGCATAATAAGATTTCTATTTTTTGTCTCCCTTTTTTGAGTTAGGTCACTATTTCAAAAAAAGTCTGAACATCGAGCAATATCAAAAATAATATCTTTAATTTAGCTTTTTTTCCGTATTTGAAAGTTAATAAGAAACCTGGTAAAGTCAATTTAGGATTTTACTCCAAATTATTTTAGTACAAAAAATGAATTAAGGCATGGTCACAACTCGAGTTAGGCATAAGGATAAATTTCAGCATAATAAGTGCATTTTAAAGTTGAACCAAAGCTAGATGCCAAAACCTTGAAATTTTACATAATTTTTGGAGAAAACTTGAAAGTAAAACATTGATACTGCCTTCACAAATAAATTTTAACTGAATTTTAATTAAGTTAGTTTAGAAAATTTTCATGAAAAAAAAGCTCAGCCCAAAACAGTCGAAAGTGTTACCGACAAGCCGGCCATCAACTGAAGTTTCGTAGATTAGTAAAGGTAAAACAATTTTACTACTTTGTTTTTTTTTTAAATAGGTACATAATCGAAAAAATTTAGATTTTTTTTTTTGTTAGACGCAGAACTGTTGCAACAAATGGAACATCGTGAAGCATTTCATTTCAATTCTGATGATTATATTAAAGATCCAGATTTTCGTTCAACATCTAATTTAGAATAACTTATTTCGCGATAAATTTATAACGACCTGTGTTCGTTCGGGCTTAGTGTTTAAACGGGTTTATTTCATTCATTCAGGCGGTCTACACCAACAGTTCAGGAGCCAATAGACTACGCAGACTGTTTGCGCAAACAATACTTTTTTATCGTCTTAGCGACGACCAAACACTACACAGACTTTACGCTGACTTGATTTTTTACTATACAGACGGTTTGCGCAAACACAACCGAAATCTTGTGCGATTTTTTGCGCAGATATTCGACAGTTTGCGCTGACAGTTTGTGCAGTCTAGTGCCCTTTAGGTGGCATAAAAAAATGATTCGCCAATCACATGTTTCAATCGGAACCTTAAGCAGCGTTTCCACAATAAATTTTTCTGATGTTTGCATACAATTTTGAAAGTGTAAAGCTTGCTATTCTTGTAATATTTTCAATTGCAAGTAATTTACAACAAAAATTGTAGGCTTCTATCTTTTTTGTGCAAAAAAATTGACTGGAAACAAATTCTTAAATAAAAAAAAAAACAAATTGTTCGATCATGTACGTGTAATTTCGAATAACGACTTCACTCATGTTAAGTGTCTTAGAACTGTTTTATAAGTTCAGGGCATAACAGACAAATTTGACTTAGGAAAACTATTTATGCCATTTTTCTCAAAACATAAGAGCTAAACTCGAAATAAGAAACGTAAGCGATAATATTTTAAAAAGAAAAAACAACCTAAGTTGCATTTTTGCCAATTCCGCCCCTTTCCTATTGAGTACAATAGACGCAAATGAACGGATATAGAAATTATGTTAATTTCCTACAATTTTGCATATAAATTTTTGTTGTCAGTGTTGCATAATATTTTACACAACAGTTTAAAACTTCAAACTGCTCTACTGAAAAGTATGAAAAACTGACTTTAGCTGTTATGCCTTGTGACCACAGATATAATGAAAATGTCGTCATATAAAAAAAAGTAGGTTACAATATATTCAAAATCGACTTTTTGATTGATTATTTATGCACTTTATAAAATTACATGTTCTTGCTAAATTGAAACCGACGTTTTTATTAAAAAACTTCCAAAATCCTTAAGTTTGAGCGCAATTTACAATTACATTTAGAAAGTTTTTTTAACTCCCGTACAATTTTTTAATTGTAGCTTACGGCTTTTTGATTTAATTTGAAGATATTTAAAAAATTTTCACTGCCTAGGGGGGAAAGCACCCCGTTCTGCCTGTGGACGCCTATGTAAATATTTAAACTCCACCTATGCTAAGAAGTAGAGCAATTATATAACATCTCCACAAAAATGTTTTTGTAATTTTTAATGTCAATATTGATTGTTCTAGGCGAAACACTGTGCAACATCAAAATTGGTTGAGAGTTCGGTGAACGACCTAAGTTAAAACTTATTTGTTCCCTCTGAAAATCGAACGTTATGCATATATATTATTTCTGTCTAAACACACCTCTACAAATACTTTTTGTTGAACCTGTCAACTGTGTCTAGCGGTTCAATATGAGAAATGGTGAGTTTAATTAGTGGCCTGAGAGTATGCTATAAATTATAGATAGTTGAAAATAATGGTTTCGTTATGTACACAAAATTCAACCATTGAAATTCACCAAAAGTAAGCATAGCCAATGCAGCAACCTTCATAAATTGATGACAGTGATGGCGATTTCAATGCATTTTATTTTAATATTTTGGACAACACTACGTAAAGTAGTTCTTATCAGTGATGCCATACATTTATTCGTATCAGTGATGACTTATTACACTACACGTAGGGTTTTATCGAAAAATGCGGCTGCAGGCCTTAACAAAGGATATTTGAAAATGTTCTGATTGCTGGTGTTTTTGTTAAAAATATGTTGAAATTTCAAAATGGAAACATACAATTTTTATGAACGATAACTTTTTATATATGGTAAAATTTTCTGGAAAGAACATTACCGTACCGTTTCCGTACTTCTGTACGAGTTAATATGGCTCCCTTAAGACTTTATTAAGGTTTTGAAAAAGGCAACAACAACTTTATCTAAAGCTCGCAATTAAATTCATGTAAATTTAAATAGATCACAATTAATTAACTGAATATTTATTTTTATTTCTATCTTTATACATAAGTATAAAAAGCTGTTAAAAACTCGGAAATCAGCGACTTACTTGGCCAGAGGAATGCACTAGACTAGACATGGGTAACGCTTTAAAAAAATGCCGCGTTGATACACCAACCCAAGCTCAGTTTGCTGTATCAGCGTAATTCGTCAACGCTAAAAATATTTCAAATCGGATAACTTTTAGATATATCTCCTATAAAACAATATTACCAAATTAACGAAATTTAAAAATTTTTTTTTAAAAAATGATTACTTATACAAAATAAGGTCACAACTTGTTTTAAATTATGAATTCAATTTTATTTTTCTTTAAATTTAAGAGTACCTACAAATTGTCTTGGAAATCAGTGCATTTTAGGGCAAAATTTGATTTTTAAGACTTTTTTCAAATGAAGTGGTTTTTTTAATAGCAGCTAGATGCAGCAGATATTTTCTACAAAATCTTACTTCCATTTTCATTCCTTGAAAAATTTACTGTCATATTTCAACGATTTTTCTATTTTTATTTATTAACATTTTTTATTGTATTTTATATTAAATTCAATGCCGATTAGAACCTGAAAAAGGCAAAAAAAAAAACAAAATTTTTAAATATACTTTGTGCTCGAAGTTATTATTGTTTAAACTTGACTTTATTTTTTGGGTTTTATTGAGCTTATTTTTGCTATAAAAGTTTCATTTTTGACGCATTTTATAAAAAAAAAAAATCATACAATACATCAAGTTTTTAATACCACATTCATAATACAGTGAAACCTCTACTAACGGAAACCTCTCTTAAGCGGACACTTTTCTTGAGCGGACAGTTTTTCCACGACCAAGTTTTTCGTCCGCTTTTTCGAACAAATTGACCTCTCTTATGCGGACCCTCTCTTGAGCGGACGCGGACAGTATATTTTCGTCTAATTGGGCGAAAAATCTCTGTTAGGCGGACGCGAACCTCCCTCAAGCGGACGCATACGTCTGTTGAACGGACGCGAACCTCTGTTGGACGGACGCGAACCTCTCTCAAGCAGACACATACGTCTGTTGAACGGACGCGAACCTGTCTCAAGCGGACACGAGCGAGAAAAGTTACTGACAAAATGTGTGTAAACTTACAGGTATGAAATTGGGGACTTCCCTCACAAAGCACCTCGCATGTTTTTTTTTTTCATTTGCCTTGCCATCGCTTCACTGAGCTATAGAACGTTGCAGTGAATAGACATACGAGATAGCGAACTCATATGCAAAATCGTTTTTTTTTAAAGAAAAACAAAAAACTTACGTCAATCGACGATTTCTGATTTTCTTAAGTCATGAACTACACATTTAAAATGTTGAAGTTTGTCAATTACATACTATTTTTCATGATATGAACTGAATTTTTTTTTATTTTAAACATATATGCGTTAAAAGAATATAATAAAATGCGCGATTTTGTTAAATACATAAATACAATAAATGTATTTTACATTGAAAAAAATTTCCTTTAACATTTGCTCATTAATCTATAACAAAATTTAAAGATATAAAACTCAGCCTCTCTATTAAGCGGACACCTCTATTGGGCGGACAAAAATGGGCTGACGGTGAGTGTCCGCCCAAGAGAGGTTTCACTGTACATGTTTTGTAATCTGACGAATAAAAATATTTTTTATAAAATTTAACTAATGTCATCCTAAAATAAAAAAAAATTCACTGTGCGTAGAACAACTTGTGCAATTTTTGCTCGCTGAACAAATATTTTCAAATTTTTTTATAAGCGTGTTATTTGTGTTACTACTCGGCGTTAGTTTTTTTAAAACAAATGAATCAGCTCAGTGACCCATTTAAGTGATTCAACTCAATATCGCAAAGCAGCGCAGCGTTACCCATGTCTACACTAGACTTAACCCATTTTCTACCAGCCTCCTTATATTGTCGAAATAATGAGTCAAACTTCTAAATATCATCAACCTAGGTCTAAAAATAAGTTACAAATGCTCAGATTGCTTATTGAGTTGAAACTTGTGATGGTTGTGAAAAAATGTGATGGATGATTTTCCTACCAGTAGCGCCAGGTGATCACATAAAAAAAGTCTTTCACTAAAATAAATCAAAATTTGATCGAAAATATAAAATGCAATTTCAATACGTTTCTGTGAATCGTTTTTGATATGAATATATTTCGGTGTAGAACAGAAAACCGAAACTGAGAACGAAAGTGGGCCGTACGTCGTTGCCTGGCTTAATATGCACAGATTTTGGTGAAAAACCGAAAACTGAGAACGATTGCGAGTAAATTCATTGTGGATAGAGTTGGGCCAAAAAGTACTCATTACAATTCAATTCCAATTTCTTGGAATTAGGAATTTGTCCTCTCAATTCTTCAGGAATGTAATTGAAAAATCGTCATTTCTATTACAGAAATTGTATAGAAATTGTATATAGGAATTTTAATTAGTAATTTAACACTTCAATTCCTCATAAGTTGAATGGAAAATATCGTCAATTCTATTACAGGAATTGTAATTTGAAGTTAAAATTTCAATTACTTTTTCATTAACTCAAAACTTCTTCATTATGTGTTAGAAAACTTTATTTGACTCCCTGCTAGTCGATTAATGAAATATTTACAAATAAATGTATTATCGAAGGTACCAATTTTTTTAAATTAATACGACATTTTGAGTTAGAACAAAATATATAGCTGCTACGCTACCTGGTTCAATCCCACCGACTTTTTGCGAGATGCTTGGTACACAACTTCCACACCCCTGAACCAAATTTCATTAATCTACTAACAAAGCGATTTTTCCAATTCTTTTCCTAAGGAAATGAGGTTCCGTAAAGGAATTTAAAACTTTATTCAATTCTATTCCTGAGGAATTGAGATGTCCCATTGCCAACTACTGTTCCTGTAATGTGTTGAGAAGTTTTCCAATTACATTCCTGAGGAATTAAAATGTACAATTGTCAATTCCTAGTTCCAAGGAATTGGAATTAATGTGGAATTAAATTAAGAAGGAATCATTTCAACCCAGCTCTTATTGAGGAGCCCGAGATTGTGGATGAAATTAGTGAAGAAGAAACACTGGATGACGACAAAATTGATCGGTAAACTGGTGTGGATGCTGATCAGGGATGGGAAAGAACTTTTTCGAAATTGCACGAAACCTAAATAAAAATTTTATGTTTTGGCATCAAATTATACCGTTTTTTTTCTCCATTAATAATGAAACTATTGGATATATTTAATTATTTATTTAAAATAAAAAAAAAAATACCAAATATGTATGTACCAGAAAAGTTTTCGTGGTACTCACGTACTTTGTTTTAATAAAATTGTACTGAAAAATCCAACCCTGACGCTGATACTGAACCACCAGAGACAAAGAAAAAGAAGAAAGATGATCCAACAACGAGCACTGAGAGCAGGTCAATTGCCAAGACCAACACAACACCGAGTAAATTTGGCATGTCGAAATGGCGCAAACCGGTCAATATTTCATATTCTCGAGAGACTGAGTTAGAGGTTCCGTTTGAAAAGTGGAAGAAGTTATTATAAAAATAGGTAAAACATCCACGTAAGTCCATATATATTTAAATTTTTAATACAAATTATATTTGAATTCAGGCTCAAAGTGGCATTGCCAAAAACCGATGCATACTGGTCGAGAAAGCCTGACATGGGCATACCGACTTTCAAAAGGCGATGTATCGGACAACATACCAGAAAATAAATCGATTTAATATTAGGGCAGCTGAACAAAGATGACCGATTCGCTAAAGCTCGTCCGTTTTTTAATATTATGAATGAATGATTTGTGCAGTTTTGTCTATTACACCTTTTTGTAATCGATGAGCAAATGGTGCCTTACTTCAGTGGAAAACCCATTCGATACAACAAATTAAATTCTTTTAGCCGGATGGAATGACAATTCCGAGGTGATTATGATCACGAATTTCGAAACCATTTATCGTTTGAAAACGGCACGATGATATGATCGCAAGCAAAAACCAACAGCAGCATTTCCTCAGCCTCACCTTGTTCATATGTACCATCAACACATGGGAGGAGTAGACTTAGTTGATAATGCAGTGGCGAGTTCTCGAATCAATTTTCGCGGAAAGAAATGGTGGTGGCCATTCTTTTTGGAAAAATCATACTTTTGATCATTTTTTCCGCTGGTGGTCGGATTTCCGACCACTCAACTTTCTGCGTTTGTAATATGCACAAAGTTTGCAATAAGCACTAAATCAATTATTTCGAAAAATTGTGTTTTTTTTAGTATTTTGTCATCATTACATTGCATTATATGTTTTTCTAAATAATTTTGTCATACAGCCAATAAAGGTCAGTGAAGGGTTTTTGAAAAAGTATATACAGTGCTGCGCAAAACAATAGCAACAAAATCAGTACGCTGCTACAAAATCGTTTATCTTTTTAAATATTAGGTACACACAAAAATGATTATAGGAACCAAAGCATATATTCATACATCATATTAAAAACAAATCATATTAAATTTCAAATTAATGTGATTTCATTCAGTTTGTCTGAGAGCAAAACAAAAGCAACATAATTAATATTTGGTGTAAGATTCATTATTCTTGATTACCGCTGCACACCTGAGCGACATCGACTCTATTTAATTAGATATGTTGGTATTAGGTATATGTTCCCAATTAAGTTTCAGGGGTTCATACAGTGTAGTCTTATTGGAAAACCTTTGACCAGAAACTTTTACCTTCAAAATCCCAAAAAGATTTTTAATGGGATTCAAGTCATTGTGACTATGCCGGCCAATCAAGGACTTGAATCCCATTGCCTCTAATGTAATCTTTGATGAGCTTTGAAGTGTGCTTCGGGTAGTTGTCGGGCTGAAACGTTCACTGAAGCGACATATTCCACTCTGAATGTGGTTGCATCTTGCTTTCTAAAATGTCATTATATACAAATCGATCCATAATTCCATCGATTTTTTGAAATGGTTCAACTTCATTATAGGAAAAACAAGTCCAGACCATAATGCCACCGCCTCCGTGCTTAAAATTTATTTTGCAGTTTCGGACTTCAAGTCGTGTACCTGGGTGGCACCGTACCGTGCACATCCTAACTGAATTAATCAAGTTGAACTTTGATTCATCGGTTTTCAATTTTTGAACGGTCCAATTTAGGTGTACTTTTGCAAGACTGAGTCTAAAAAACAATAAATTGCAACTTGTTGTCACAATTTCAGACAGAATTGTTTAAATTGTAACACCTGACCTTGTTTTTTATGCTTAGCTGTAAGCAAAGGTTTCTCTGCCGGTCTGTAACTTATTTAATCGTTCTCAACGGCTCGTCATCAAACAGTGCTGTGATGGATATCTAAATCAAGTGTCCGAGCAACTTCTTTGGATGTGGCAAATGCATTTCGTTTGAACACGCCACAAATGTTTCTGTCAGCACGCAGCGATGTCTTCCGCGGCCGCCCTCTTTAATGTACCGTTGTTACGTCTTTTGTGATGGTATATTTCTTTATTAATCTGTGAACTATTGACTGATTAATATCAAACTGTTTCACGTTAGATATTTGTGAATTTCCGTTTTTATATTCAAAAATAATTTGCAATTTAAGAGCTTCACAGTATTTAAAACGTGCCATTATAAATGGAACAGTCAATGTCACAACTAGCGCAAATACAAAACTAAACTTAAATGTTTATGACTTACAAACAACACGTGCTTTACAATAACGGAACTTTTACCGGTAATTCTTGGAACTTCTGTCCTCTTTTTACATTTTTCAAGTTTTGTTGCTTTTGTTTTGCTCTTAGACAAATTGAATGTAGCCACATTAATTTGAAATTTAATTAAAAAAACAAAACCAAATTTGAATTTGATTTGTTTTATATATGATGTAAGAATATAAGCTTTGATTCCTATAATCATTTTTGTGTGTCCCCAATATTAAAAAAGATACACGATTTTGTTGCAGCGCACTTATTTTGTTGCTTTTGTTTTGCGCAACACTGTATGTATACATCGTTACAAAAGAATGTCAGAAAAAAAACATAGTTCTGACTTTCTAAGGATATATTTCTCCGTTGTTTTTCAATATATTTCATTTAGTTCCTTTCATTTAGTTCCTTTGGAATTCTTTCAATATTAAAATTATATCTTTGGTTACTAAAATGCGAAACATGAAAAAATATTTAAGTTTATTTATTCAATTTTTTCTTTATTGTATAATGCGTTGCAGTTTCAATACCTAAACATTGCAATCAAAATTGATAAATTCATTATACATATTTCTGTTCACAATTACATATTTATGTGTGTATAATATGTATATATAGTATATATATTAATATATCATAATAATTAACCATCACTGCCGTTTGTTTTTTGTTAACATATATAGAGTTATTTTCATATACAAACATACTATTATTTTTAGTATCATATTTATATATTACAACATTGTGTTAGTAGCTTTGTATATATTTTTTTTTTTAGTTAACTTAATGTTCACTGTGTTAACCACGCTAAGCTCAAATGCAACTCTTTGAGCTTTTATGATATAAGTATATTACTTAAACTTAGATATAAACAATTTGACTAGTTTTTACTTCATGTTCTGATGTAAAGTTTTTCAACAGTTTGTTTTGTTTTTTCTATTTTTAAGAATAAAGTTTATGCCATATTTTCCGGGAAGAAAAAATTTGCAAAACTTATTGTTACTTAAATTAATATAATATTATTATTAATTTCTGTGTCGAAGAGTAGAACTAATTAACGTTTACTTAAATTTAGATTGAAACTAAGCAGCATACAAAAATTATACAATATAATTAAGTTGTTTGTGATATTTCAGTGTTGAGTATTGTTGTTGGTTTAGTTAAAGTAAAAAAAAAAATAATAGTTAACGTATCAAATATATGTATTAAAATTGTATACATAAAGAAAAGGTTTTATATAGAACTTAAATAGAGGCTAGTTGGGGCAACTAGAATTGTCTGGAATTGTAGCTTAACATATATGCAGTTAAGGTTTGGTTATACAAGATATAAGTTTAAACAGTATTTAAACTAAACACACAAATAATACATTTAGTGTTTTTGTATCATAAAATCATGATATTACAATCTTTAAAGTATAATGTTAACTTTTATCTTATTCAATAATGATAACTGGTCAATTTTCTTTTGTTGAAATATGTAAGGTTTAGTTAACAGTTGCTCAAAAATGTTGCGACATTTGGATTGGGTTTGCTTTTTTTAAATACTAATTCAAAATCAGTTCAATTTCAAATATATTTTTTTTTTTAATTTAAAAATATGCTTTTGTGATGTTTGATGATGATTTTTTATTCATTGGAGTGTTGTTATCGCGCTCTCGCGTCTCGTTTACTCGTCATTCATACCATGCTATACTATACAGCTTGCTCATTCACGCTTGCGCTCTTAGCGATACTTAAACCTTGCTTTCAGGTCCATCGGCTACATTCTTAAAAGCCTGCCTTATTCTCGACAAGTGATGCGAACAAATGTGTCCATAGCTCTTGTTGTACCACTCCGGTGTTTTACCCCTGAAAGTAGGCAAAATAAATAATATAAGGCATAAGTAATATGTTTAACTGTTTTGAGTCTGAAGTTAGCTCAGCCATTTTTAATTCATGACCAACCAAGATATGTGCTGTGATGTGCCGGATATGTTCTTTTATTTGTTGCATCGGGAACAAAATTATTCTAACAGCACAAGTTTAAAGGGTTACGAGGTGAGTAAGGAGTCATATACACTTCTTTATCATAAATGCAGAAATTTCAGCCAAAAAAAGCATTAGTAAAATTTAATAATTTTTCATTAAAACAATTTATGCTTGGTTTAAAATTCATTGAAAGGTTGTTGGTATTACACTGGTGCATTGAGTTTTCTTAAGAGAGGTTTTTTTTTTTGAATCGCCCGGAGGTATGGATATTCTAAAGATACGTATACCCGAGCTATACGCATGCACGATTTACATTCTATATCCTGCCCGGATCAGCCGGGACAGACAGAATGCATCTACGTACTAAAACATACCCCATATTGGCAATTAGGATTTTCCACTAAGCACATTAATTGGCTTTTCAGCGGAATTTAAAAATTTAATATATATAAATCGCGTATTTAAGTATATTTGATTCTATATAAATAAGCAACATCGAATGAAATGATAGTGGTTATTTATTTAAGGTACTCTAACAACAATCCTGATTTCAAGAACAATCCAAAGCACTATACTCATTTTAATTGGTTTGCGGCCATTGTCCAACTCAAGGACCTACGAGAAAATGAGATAAATCTCATATCCGCCAAATCAGAATCCCAATTAGTTCGATATGCATTTGGGCCAACGCAGACTTAAACTTGTGTGGAAAAGAGATATACTCTGGCACACCAATCCAGGTGATAGTGTGAGTTCAGTCTAATTTCAAATCAGGAAACCACGTGAGCACGTAAATCACAAATTGATTTAAAATTGAAAAATTAAATTTTACTATATAAAACTTATTTATATACTATATACTATAAAACTTACTTTTTAAGTTTTGAAAATTGATTCATATTTGATGGTGCTTACTTTATAAAACATAATATTGAGACAAAAAGGAGAAATAGAAGAATCTCAATTACTGCTATTACATTGTTATAAAACTGCGTTAGGTATAATATGATGAAGTTAAATTGATTTAATTATTTAAATGTAATATAATTTTCCGTGTTAAGACATCTACCGAATCAGAAAAATTAATCATGTTGAAGTTATTATTGAAATAACTGCACATACATCGTAAAGGTTCATGAAGAACGTAATTAGAATTGCACTGACTCAATTTGAAAAACAGAAAATGTCTACTTCCTCTCCTTGTGATTTTAAAATTTAGAGCTGAGATGAGATATTACGAATTAATCCAGCCACGAAGTAATTTATACAAAAACGTGACATTAAGCATCATTCTTCTGCTTCTTAGGGAAGGTAGTAAAATAATCTTAAGGCGTATTTCATACGATGGAAGCATAAAAATGGGATTCCAACGACTATGACGTAAAGCAAAAAGTAAAAACTGTTTTTGAACGGATTCTATGGCGTCGATGTAGACATTATATTGTGGGTTCCATATAACTGATGCATATTCAAGAATTGGCCTTACGAGAGAGATATATAATAATTTAGTAGTAAAGGGATCACTGAATTCTTTAGCCCATCTTTTAATGAAACCAAAAACAACTCTTGCCTTATTTATCACCATATTAACATGGAGATTGAAGCGAAGTTTTGAATCCATAATAGCACCAAGATCGAGAAAACTGTAAACTATTTCTAAATTAGTGTTATTTATAGTGTAATTTATGTTATTAGCATAAATTTTTTTAATTTAAGATTTATTATTTAAGCTGCACCAGTCCACAAGTATATTTAGATCAGATTGCAAAAGATGTTGTTCTTCGGGTGATTTGTAACAAAGAAAAAGTTTCACGTCGTCAGCGTACATTAAGACATTACAGTGTTTTATTACCGAAGGAAGATCATTAAGAATAGTAAAAACAAAACCGGTTCAAGATGACTGCCCTGAGTAACGCCAGAAGTGACCGAAATACTTTTTGAAAGAGAATTTTTATATAAAACCTTTTGTGTACGTCTAGATAAATGCGAATTTATCCAATTTAATAATGTGACAGGAAACCCAATAAGGTGGAGTTTTTTAAAAGAAGATTGTGATTAACACTGTCGAAGGCTTTGCTTAAGTCCGTATAAATGACATCAGTCTGCAGTCCCAAAGTAAAAGCATTTATAACACGCAGAGTAAACTCTAAGAGGTTTGTAGTAGTGGACCTACCCTTCAGAAAACCATGTTGAGAGACAGAAATGGTGCAAGACACGGAGTGGGTTAATTGATCAGTTATGATTTTCTCAAAAACCTTAGGGATTGCACTTAATTTTGCAACACTTCGATAGTTAGACACATCTATCTTGGAGCCAGATTTATGAAGGGGTATAACATAAGAATCCTTCCATGTAATAGGAAAATAACCACTATGCAAGGATATATTAAAAATGTTTGCTAGAGGAGTTTGTAGCGCATTGCTTTAAAATACAGCTCGGAATTTCATCAGGGCCGGTCGTAAAAGAGTATTTTACTTGTGGAAGATAACACATAACAATAATTGGGTCAATTATAGGAGTTTCAAAAGAGTTAACTGGCGGAAGAAAAGGATACACCGTGCTAGTATTAAATGGAATATCGGAGTAAGTTGATTTAAAGAAGTTTGAAAACATGTTAGAAATTACATTGTCACTAGATGATTCTTCCTAATTGAATTTCATAAGGGGTGGAAAGCTGAAAGCTGGAAGGCAAACAATTTTGGAAAATATTATTTTTTTTAAATTGACTATTATTGTACGATTATTGAAAAATATTCAAAATTTCAAATCAATCCCATCTAATATACAGATTCTACAGCTCTTAAGACCCGGTGCGCCAGAATATCTTTAACTAACCACAATAACTTTAAACGCGTTTTTCTCGAAATACACTTTTTCAAACGGGCCACACTGCTACAAACAAACTAATCGACCGATTTAAATACTTTTTTAAATCTGTTTGTATTGTAATTCTACACAAATTAAACCAAAATAAGCGTCTTTGAAAAAATTTGTCTAGTTTTTACACGCAACAAAATGTTCAAAAATAATCCATTTTTTTCCACGCTTGATGATTTCCATATTGTTCATATTTTCTGCATTCCACTTTGGTAAAATATGTGCAATCAATGGTTTTTTTAATGCATTTTTGTTTTTTATTTTCAGACTATCTGGAGCCGAGCTATGGTGTGGCTCGATTATACCTTTTTTAAAGCACACTTACTTCAGCACCATCTTTAAAAATAAAAAATATATGTTCAGATAAGTAAACATTTTTTTTTCTTAAACTGATGATGTAAAATTAATATTCAAATTAAATTTTTGAATACATAATAAAATTTTTTAGAAAACATCCTTCTAACATATTCCTTAATTTTAATTGATTTTGCCTAAAACCTCCCTTAATTGTTTTCTAGCGAATTTATAAGTCATATGAGTCAACTAAGCATGATTGAATCTTAGGCTCCGTGAAATAATTACTGTATTTAGAGCTTTATATCAAGTAAATTACTTTCGTGTTTGAATGATATACAGTGTATATATAATTCAAATGAATGAATTCCAAATATGTGAAATCATATACGGCTTTAAACAGTGAGTTGATCACAGCTCAATCACTCAAAGACTACTGAAGAGGAAATGTAGCGATTTCCGAAACAGACTGTCTTGTCAGCTAAGTGATTGACTCTATACAGAGTTGTTGTTGTTGTTGTTGTTGTTGTTGCCTTCCTAAAAACTTACTAAAGCTCGCAATTTAATTCATGCAATAATTTAATAGATCACAAAATTAATTAATTATTTAGGATATTTACAAGGTGTGCTATCATGTCATCAAAATTTACAAGATAAATAAATGCAAATAAGAAACAGCTGTTTGATTTCGCCACTTCAATAAACATAGCTTTCAGAGTTGTAATACATTAGTACTTTTTACATGGAAGGCAACAATAAAATGTTTAAACAAGTATAAAATCTTCGGACAATATGACATTATAACAAGATAGCACACATTGTGAATACCCTAATTGTGTTCTTTTACAGTGGTTCAAACGTTCGCCATGGGCGTTTTTTTCATTATCAATCTTCTTAAAGGGGCTAAACGTTTTTTCTAAAAATAGATTATTCCAAAAGTATTCTCTAAGAACTGCAGGCTAATCAGATTATTATTTATGGAGATAAATAACTTTTAATAGGGGTTTTTATCTGCTTGCACTGCGTAGTCAGAACTTTAAACACGTTTTTCTCAAAACTATGTTTTCGAAGTCGGCGATCATTGTAACTTTAGAAGGGCTTTGCCGATCAGTTTGATGTTTTGCTCATTTGTTCTTTACATAATTGTCCTTTCGATCAACGAAAGATTTTTGGGACGATTATTTTATTTATAGCGAAAATATGAATAAAATTTTGCACAAAAAAAACAAACAACTTGGCATTTCAACATCCACCATTTTTCGAGAAATTAAAATTTTTTATATCCCTTCGTTCGTCAAGAGCATTATTAATTTTAGATGATCCAGTAACGAGCAGCAGTGATGACGGTAAAACACTTTATTTTTGGATCCCTTGCAAATTTGCTGTATCCCACTATTAAGTCCATTATTTTGTAATAAAAAAAAATATTTTCTTCAAATATATCTATGCCTTTCATGTAAAAAAACTGTTTTTAATTATTTAAATGTGCTGCAAAAAAAAAATCCTAACCAAGACCATTCTTATATGTACGTCTCAACTAGTTGTGCCCCCTTAAGGACAGGTTCTCATAAAATTCGATCTAAAAACTCAATTATTTTTATTTTTTCGATAGCTTATGATGTGAAAAATATGTTCTCAAAGCAGTTGGCAGATAACACGTGCATTAACACGTTATCGCATACGAAAGGAACCCATAATTTCCGAAATGAACTCAAAAAAATCGTTAACCAAATCTTAAAACGCGTTTTCTGAAAAATCATGTTTTTCAAACTGGTCTCCACGATATCTCAAAAACAACTCAATTGAATTTTTCTTTTATTTTAAAGAAGATAAGATTTCTTGGATCATAAACCTAAATTTTGGCCGGTGTTTCTTTAAAGAGCACTTCAAAAACCGTAAAGCCTAGTACGCTGTAGAAACGAAAAAAGTCTTCCGTAAGAAATTAATTTCGTTTTTGACAGCAAAAAGGTAGCAACATTTTTTTCGTCGGTTAGTACGCTGTTAAATAAAAAATTTGTTCAATGCAGCCAAGTTCACAACCACGATTATAGAGTTAAAATGTCAAAAGTTTGCTGTCTTTTATATGTCCGTACATTTATTTGGAGTGGAAATTTGACATTCAAGAATAATGTTCAACTAACACATTCAACAAACAGGTTATAGTAAGTATGTGTTAGTGTTGAGTCTACACTAAAATGTAAAAAAACGCTATTAAAAATTCAAATGTCCGCCATTTTAGTATTTTTTTACTATTTATTTATACACATTTATTAATACTATAGGTTAAAGCTCCAATATATAGTAATAAAACTCATTTTCTGTTTGTTTGTTTGGCCTTTATACAAATCTAAACGGTTCAACGGATTTCGCTCAAACTGGGTATACATATAAAGTGCATCCCAGATTAAATTGTTACATACTTAGTTTTTGCCACGCTCCCTCCGAAATTTTTCAACTAAATTTTGTTATTGTAATACCAAGATGTATTTATGAAGGTGGCAGAAGTAGGTGACGTCTATCAAATCGGCACCGTAGCAATGTCAAAATTTAAAAAAATCAGTATTGCCATATTTTGAACGAAAATCCACTGAAAAATCCCATGGTTTGTTACTTGATCTTATTGGTTTGAGGCAAAAAAAAAAAAATCTTGTTATTTTATTTTTGTAATTTTTTGTGAAGTGTGCAAATATTGTGATGTAAAAAAATAAAAAAAAAGCCGTAAACTGTGCTGGCTGCCATGGTACTAAAAATATTATTATATATATACTAAATAAAGTAAAAGGCAACTAATTTTCATTGCTTAACTTTATTACTAAAAAACATCTAAAATTTGGCTGCTTGTGATGTTCAGTATTTAATCTTCTCTCCCGACTTCAAAACTCCCACTCAAAATGTTTGTCTCACAAAAAAGAAAATAATAGAAAGTGGCATCACTTGCACAAAAATTTTGACATTGCTACGGTGTCGATTTGATAGACGTCAAATACTTCTTCCACCTTCATAAATACATCTTGTGTAATATTTTTTTCCATCAGATTTTTTTTTATGTATTTAATTTTAAAATTTTCATGTTATTTTGACATTTGACATAAAGGGTGATCCATTACGAGGTCTTTTTTCAGTTGGGTTGTTTTGACAGCTGTTACGAACCAATTCGAACCAATTTTACACTTCATCATTCAACCAGAGTGCATAAAGTCCGTAATTTTAAGAATATTGCTGCAGTAGCAGAGAGTGTTCGGGATAACTGTGAACAATCGATTCGTCGCCGGTCTCGATTTTGTCGAAATTTGAAAATTGGACCATTGAATGGACCATTTAAGAGCTAGTCGTGTGCAACATTTGAATTTTTAAAGATTGAGTTGTAGGAACCGAACTATCATTCCAAATAAGGATTTGCATCAATACAATGAAGGCAATACAATGAAAACAAAGTTATTGGAGCTCTTATTGGATCACTCTTTATAAATCATTAAAATTTTTTTTTTTTAACAAAAGTTCAATAAAATCATTTTACAAAAACAGCTTACAAATTTTTTATGATTTTGTCAAAAAATTGCCAAAATATTGACTTTTGACAGCATTTAATTGCAGAAATTCTTCCAGTTAAGCGTAAAAATTATTTAACTGTTTTTGTCATCAATAACAATATTTAGTTATTTATTTTTTTCGCGAAATTTATTTTTTCCAAAATGATGTTTTTATGTTTTTTACAAAAAAGTCACGTCCCAAAAATAATTCATGTGAAAAAATTACCCCAATATCTCTTTCTTATCAAAAGTTATTAAAAAATTACTATTAAAAAATACTATTAAAAAATATAGCTTGTTTTGTTTTAAAATTCTCTATATCCTTTGAACGCCCCCATTTATCTCTAAGAATGCAGTTGTGTGTCTAGAGTAATTACAAACATTTTGGTTTACAATTTTTAGTTTTTTTATATCAGATAATATGAACGTGCTGTACGATGGAGACCGTTTGGCTACCTTTTTTTCAACGTTACGTTTGTCGGCGTATTGTCACTTTACATTACAATTTTATGCACCAAAAAAATATTTTCCTACATTTTTAGAATCAATAGTTAACTGCCAAAAAAATTAACGTATTAATTTACTTCCTTCTATGACAAAAAAAAAAATCAAAAATATCACCGTGTTTTTGGACCTCTACATGAGAACCTGCTCTTAAACCTAGTCCCAATCATATCAAAACTGCAATAACATCCAAACTCTATCGGTTTTGGTTTTTATTTAGAAGTCTAGGACCTGAAATACACGAGTATCCCAATAATTTTTTTTTTTGATAATATAAACAATAAGGGTTTTATTAGAATCTTAGTTTGGAATCTTATTCTGTAGAACTTCTTGTCTCTAAATCATGTCGATTTGAAATTTAAGTATAAGTTATAAGAAGTTACAGCCATCTGCCCAGAAGCCAACTCCCAGTGGATAGAAGATACGTTAGGACACTATTGTATTACAAAATTTCTCCCTCCTCTACACAGGTTCATATTCTACATCGTACAAAACTATTTTGAATAATGAAAATGGGAAAAAAATTGAGGAGTAAATGCATAGCAAAATCGGAATAAATTCAAAATCTTCGTAGTAAATTGGATTATCCAATGCTTAAGAATATCAAAAAATCCCTAAAAAGATAAAACCCCTACAAAATCCCATTCCACTTTTTTCCCCTAAATTAAGGGAAAAACCCCTAAGTTGGGAACACTGGGCTCCTTTATTATTGCAGTGTTTTCCAAGCTGAAGTCCTGCAAAACATGAAGCGATAACTTGACTTCAGTCAAGTCGCTTTGAAATTATTGAAATGACATCTAATAAAATGTCCACCTACCGCAGATCAAACAATTATTGACAGCTAAGAAAAGTGTTGGTATACCTTCCCCACATGCAAACTCCTTACACATAAGCTTTCCCTCGAAAAACCCAAAAGCAGGTGGGTAACAGGAAGCAAGGGTAAACACTTACCCTAAAACGCCCAAAAAAACTCATAGCAGAGACCAAATCAGCACCATGATAGGAGCCTTAATAGGGCACTACCTAACTGGTTAACACGCTCAAAGATTGAATATCGTCTACAACGGTTTCTACAGAAGCGAAAGCGGTGAAGAGGAGAAAGAATCAATCTGCAGTACATTTTCTGTCCTCTTTCCCAGCGCTGGCTCAAAAATGCTTTCTTAACTTAGGCAAATGGTTCTGCAATGGCCTACACAAACTTTCAGTGTCTTCAGTATACTGAGTCCTAAGCTTTGTGAACAGCTCAAATTGGTGAATAGCGAAAGTAAATTATCCTCTTGGTATCGCAATGGTCCTTATTGGCCTAAGTGTGCCTCAAAATGAGACAGCCACTTTAACCTAACCTAACCTAACCTAACCTATAAGAAGTTGTAAAATTGTTTTCTAAAATAAGTTTATTGTTCTGTTATGTGCTCGATTTCTGCTACATCACATTATAGTAATTTTGGCAACATGTCTGTCGGTAAAAGATTCAATTAGAAATCAGGTATAGGAATTCAGAGGAATTCTTTAAAAATACGATGGCAGTTCTTACTTCATATATAAATTTGACACTCTAAACATTTAATGAAAACTAAAATAAGCAAATGCTTAGATTTTCTTTTATTGTATTTTGCAGCACAGTTTGTGCACAATGCACATAATAAATCAAAAATGGCGTAGCTAACTATTTGTACATTAATCTCCGACTTACTTTATATCCACGCGTGCCAAGTGCAGCACTCGCGAGCGTCCGCTACCACAAGGTTCGATCAGATAACGTGAAGCCAGCACCACACCGCGAACGCTGTCATAGATGGGCTTCGCTTTAGCATGCTCGATGGAGGTCTCCACAATTACGCAGGCCCCACGCGGCAAATCTGTTTGCCAGGATCTAAGATCAAAAAGATACGAGAACATAGTGAAAAGATTTCAAGAAATGCCATTTTCTTTTACCGCAGCACACAAAAGTCGGTCATCATTTGGCCATCTACGGCGTATTGAAAGATTTCGGTGCGCTCATCCAGCTTTTTAACTGTCTGACTCTGCAGCAGATTAACGTCCCAGGAGGCACGTTGTCGAATTATATAGTCTAGCACATCTTTAGGTGGACCTTCTACTTCAGTGATGCAACGCCAAAGACGCAAGGGATGACCATCACCGACCTTCTTATAGGCTATATCCACAGCAGGATCGGTGAGTGAAGTGATGGTGAACCAGCCGCGTGTTCTAGAATGAAGGTAAAACAATTATTATTCTAAAACTAGATCTCCAAATATTGCAAAGACTTACTTTTCGCGACCCTCTTTGATAGTGGCGCTGGTGCATTCGTAGAGATAGCCGCGCCAGTTGTGGAACTGCATGCCTTCACCCAAAGCCTCCAGTGGCACGGGCTTCGACTCCTCCATATAGCCGAAGTTGCATTTGTTGATCTTCTCCTTGGTGGCGGTATAGATCTTGCGGTAGTTGTCTATCATAAAGGCCAGACATTCATGCGAGGCTTTTGCCTCGGACAGCTCCTTGACATCGGGCACACCGGCGCCTTTACCACGTCGACGTGGTGACGCCGAGACAGAACCGGCACCTGTGGAAATGCTGTTGTGAAATAGTGAAGGAGCTAAGCAGACGGCTAGATTATTGGCTGTCATTTGGTTGTGTTGCGAGTTGTCTGCAACTAGGGTGAGAAACTCCAGCAAAGCATAAAGTATCTCACGATTCTCATCGGGCAGCAGCAATACAGCGCACTGCACAGCATCAAGGCGCACATCTGGTGGCAGATCTGCAGGAACGAACAAGAATTTCAATCAAATAACCGAATCAGTAATTCGGAAACCATAAACTTACGTTGAAAAATGGTGGCGAATGTTTCGGACATTTTGGTTGTGAGCAGCGATTCTGGCAAGTCACGGAAATATTGCTTCAACATGTCCGCCACATCATAGGCTTGCTGTGCATCAAACACTTCCATGCATTCCGCCGGAGTATTTGAGTATTCGATCAGCTCCTTCAATTTGATGATTCGCGACTTGACGCCGCTCTTGCGGAACAGTCCAATCTGATCTAGGGCATTTAGCTGCAGCCAGCGAAAGGCGGAACGAACAGCTAACGGCAATGTCTGACCTGTGCGTTGTAGTATAAGTAGCAACGGTACGCCGAATACTTTCTTCTCCTTGTAGTCGGGCATTTTAATTTTTTTTATGAACTTCGGCAACTCCCAGTTCCAGCCAGAACGGTGTGTGGGACAGTGACGCTCCATGTAGCCAGTGAGTATGACCAGCGCCAGCTTGCGTATGATCTGCAACTGACCCGCCGACATGGCAGCAAAAGGTACACCATGATCACTGGCATTAGGATCAATCTTTTGGGAGAAACACTTGCGGAATATCATGTGTGGGCGTTCCTCCATCTGAAAGCTGTGCCAGCGCACCACGGGTGTTCTAAAAGATTGCGTAGAAAAAGCAGGTTTAGTGGCCAAGAATAAAAAAATTACTAACCTCTTGACAAGATCCGTATCTTCCGTAGTCTTGACATCTTTGCGCGTTGTAGATCGCGAACGGAAACTTGATGATCGCAATCCATCACGTTTCTTAGGGTCTTTGCCCAAATTAAGAGACCCACCACGTGTCAGTTTTTTTATTTTAACCTTTTAGAGAAAATGAATGGAGCAAATTGTAAATTTTTGTAATATACTGCAGCAACACCTCTCTATGGATGTTAATATTCACCTCGCTTGAGTTTGCGTTGGCATCCTTGATCAAAAGCTTTCGGCCCTGATGACATTCCGAATCGGAGTGCGCACCAATATCATCGACTTTGCCCGTACGTTGCAGAAATCGCCGTGTCTTGGAAGGAGTTTTGCGCATTGATATAGTCAGTATTCCGCCGGCGGACGATTCCTGGCTATCGCTAAAGTACGAAGAGGAATCATCCGATCTGCCTTCGCGCAAGTGAGGCATGGGACTAGTAGAAGAGCAGAAAAAATGCAGCGGACTAGTACGCATCGAGCGTGGTGTTGTAGGCGTTCTCTTAGGGCTTGACCGATTGGGACTGAGGAAGTTTTCGCTATGCGACGGCACTTTGAGCTCATTACCGAAGAAAGGACTCTTGGGGAAGGCGTGCATGGGGCTAACGGCTGAAGGTGATGGCGGTGTTGAGTATACTGCATCAGGCTTTCGCATGCTGCTACGTTGTCCCAACTGTGACAAATCGAGTGCCTGTGGACCGCTTATGACAATACCTTCGCGATTTTGACGTTTTCGTCGCCGCGACTTAATCGATTCGACACGCCTAAGAAGTGCTTTTGCGCCGTCTTTGAAACGTTCACTTCCCGAGCGTCGTAAACGTACTGCTGTCGCATCTGCTGGGTCATGCAGAGTGTTGCCCGCAGAATCTGTTGCAGCGACACCATCAGTTGGCAACGTAAGCGAGAGTCCAGCTCCCATCATATCGTAGGCGTCATCCTCGAAACGATCCGGACTGGATTCTTTTGAGGAACTTTCTGTCTTCTCAACATTCAGCTTGCCAGCTGGTGGTATTTCAAGACCCATTTCACCGATGCGGGACCACCGGCGTATGTGTGGTTGGAATGTCCAGTTTTCACTGAGTGCAAAGTTCTCATCATCGGAGTCTTCTTTCTGTGGGGAGAGAGAGAAAATGCAGAGACGTGTAATGCGGATGTTGTAAGAAGTGTGTAAGATGTTTTTAAAACAAATACCTGTGGTGTTTGCACTTTATGGGATTGATCTAGACGCATGTTGGCGCAACGATTTAATATACACAGACGTCTGTACAGCGACTGCAGCTGATCATTCTCCAGATTAGTGTGATCTTTGGCAACATTGGTTAAATCAATTGGAAATTGATGATCTAGAAATAAACAAAACAACGGATATATTAGAAGATAGTACTATGAGGAAAAAAAAACTCCGGGGAAGATAATATTAATGAAATTTTATATAAAACTACCGTATAAATTCTTCTTTACCTTCTGCCCCAATGAACTAATTAAGCCCACATTTCATAGCATGAATTGCACAAATCTTTCTTTATACAACTTCTATACCCGTGCCCTAATTGAGACCATACGGACAACTGAAACTTTCAACATAGGATACTGTCATAAAATCTGCTTTTTAAACAGATGCATAAATCTTCAAACTAGAAGAAAATACCAACTAATATGAAGTGTTTCTATTAATGTACGATTTTTTGGATTTCTGAGAAAAATATGGGGATTGAGCAAATATTTCAAATTTGAAACGCAGAGTACATTTCAGTTATCAAAGCTAATGTGTAAAATATCAAGTTTATACATAATTTTTTTAATAAGGGTTTACTGCTCTGATGATGTCATTATGTATGGGAGGTGGGCGGAGTTTTCAGTTTTTTGTGCTAATAGTTTTCAAATATCGAAATATTAGTTGATATTAAAACTGATTTGCAAAATTTTAAGCCAATGTACTCATTGTTTAATTTAAGGAGCTTTTTGATAAAGTCACTTTGTATGGGAGGTCGGCGTGGTTCTTAACAAATTTTGCTCATTTTCGAAGTTGATTGATTGAAATCAATCTTGTCACTCAATCGGCTCATTAGGTGATGGTGATTAAGAATATATATAGATTTCTATACCTGCCACGCCTGCTTGTCGGCATTACAAATGGAGTAAAAACGGTTATATACTCCTTACGCGGTATGAGTGGGAATATAAAAATCCTTTCTTTAAATATCGTACTGGCCTCAATAAATTTTTGCACTCGAAACCCCCATTGAAAAACCTGGCTACCTTCCTGCGAAATCCTGTCGTCCCGGTTAGTTTTTTATAGGAAAAGGAAAAAGTAAGGGTAATTGTCTGTTGTTTTTTTAGAAGAATTATCACTTGTACTTTCAGACGTTTATTTATTTCCACAAAAATGTAGTATGAGGCAGTTCGTAATATCTCCGTATCTATGAACGCAAGATTAATAAGATTTAATACGTGGGGACCACCAAATGTATAGAATTTATCCATAGTTTAACAATTATTTCCGTCATGTCCGAAAGTTTAGTTGTGAGGTCATTTGTATTTTTTATGAAGAGAGACTCAAGTGTTTCAGAAATATTTCTTAAAGAAAAACAATATGCACTCTCAATTGTGAAATATTTGTTATAGACTATTTTTATATTGATATTTGTTCAATATGTGTCATGTTGTACAGAAAAATTCATTAAAAAAATAAGGATTTTTAAATATAACAAAATTTACTTTTAAACAAGAGGGTTTTTCGTTGTTCTACTTTGATGAAGTTTTGTATTTTGTAGGTAGTTTATTTTGTTTTTGTGAATGTCTGAAATTAATGAATGCATTTTATTATAAAAATTTACATATAAGATTATTTATAAAACAAAAATATCTTAAAGCAATTAACAAAAGATTGCAAAAGCTGCATTATACAGCTCTAGAAGCTACCTAGTGGGCAAAAGTAGGGCCTTCGAAGCGCTACTAGGGCCTTCATATGAATTTTGTAGCCCTTCCGCACACATATCTAAGCCCATTAACTTAACTTTTCTGAGAGGACTTCCTCTCTTGCAACTCTAAAGAGGCCTGCTAGAAGCTCTATTTTTAGAATGCATGTTAAAAGAAAAATCATTATAAACATTAACGTAAATCAAATTTGTCTTTAGTCATCTCCTGACCTGAACCCACGTCCTCTCGTGTGTTGATTCACTCGTCTAATGCAGCTGTTAACAAGGCTTCGCTTACTTTGCGTCTATACACAAGCAAGCAGGCATTCGGGGATGAAGGTGCAATAACTAGTTTCGACAAAAAATTTTGTTGCACTTTTTCAAATTTAAATTTTTGTTTACAATATTTTTATGTTCATTTAAAATTTTCCTAAATATATTTTTAAATATTTCGTCATACAAAATATAAGAGAAAACTAAGAATTTTTTCATACAAATGTTTTAATATAATATGATATGCAAAGAGTTAGAATAAGGAGGACGTCTTAATTGCTCACTGGGTAGTGCAGAATGCAGAATATTGGCATATATTAAACAACAGCTACACAATATCTTGCATGGGGTCTTATACTAAATATCTATACCCGAAAAGCAATTTCATATTTTGTGTCAATAAAGTAGCTGATATAACTCCGATGCACGTGTCGGTAAATGTCCGACCTCTGCACCGAAAGATGTACTAGTTCTGGAACTACTTGGGCAGGCACAATGTACGAACGAAAGCCGAATCGGGTACTCGTCTGTTTATTGTGTCCGACTATAGTCACTCGTTTTTTAACACTTTATTGACATAATTGCAATCGGCTTAATTTGTCTTCATAAACTTCGCATTTTTTCGTTACTAATCGTTACTTTTAAAAATAAAATTGAGTCTGATACTCGGAACTTTTGTGCCTGAGTAGTTTGGTACGGACACAAATTATTTCTCGGGATAGTAACGAGTAAATATTTGATCCTATACCATTTTTAAAATAATGGTTTTCGATGTTTTCTTGAACTTTGCTAGTAGTTAATTTATGTTTTAAAAAAGTAATTTTAATTATGTTTTAAATATATTTGATATGTAGCACAAAAATGTTGACTCGAGTTAACTATTGCACTTTTGAATTATTTTTGAGTGATTTAAAGTAAACATTTTGTGTCGGATTTTAGTATTTCGAAACTACTTTTTAAACGTAAAGTTAAAATGTTGACGTTACTTGAAAAATCTTGGTCACTATTGTATTCGATTTTTCTACGAATAACTCCTGTATAACTTTTGTACTGATATCAATCTGCCTACGTATTTTAGTGCTCACTTTGAAAATATTCACAGTATAGCATTATTAAAAATTTTTTTAAAAAAATCTCCAAAAAAATTGTTGAGTTGAATTAATAGAAGTTTGATTTCCATTAAACACCTGCTTGGAATGAAGACATATATCCTATATTCTTTTATTGAAAAGAAATGTGGACATAAAATGAATTGCTCATGTTTCTACGGTTAATATACGAAGTAGTTAACATTTTTTTGAACTTTTTTGTTTTTAATTCACTTTTTCTTTGAAGAAACCAGAAAAAAAGTCCTCAGTGATTTAAAAAAATCTATAAAGATCCTTTGCCGTAATTCGCAGTTAGATAGAAAACTCTTCGTTAATGTGTTTTGAACCACAACAAGAGAAAAAACATGTCCACACAAGACGAGGCCGCGAAAATTTCTAACAAGCCATATTCGCAGAGCTTCAAATGAGACTCACGGATTACTGGACGGACGAATACCTGGATGCAACGTCAGATGCCAAGAACGGAAAAACGAAATCAACAACAACAACAACAAACAAACACTGTAATGCAACCACATTATAAGGCACAATAAAATTAAAGAAATCAGCGCATAAATAAATTTGCAAAAAAAAGTTCACTCAAGATAAATTCAAATACGCTTGCCAAAAAAAAAAAAAAAAAAAATTAAATAATAATATTCAACATATGTATGTATATTATTGGTGAACACAAATACAAATGTTTTTGCATTTTCATGTAGGAATTCGGGTTCTCGGAAAAAAGTGTTGGCAAGAGAAAAAGTAAAGAAAACGTCACAAAATGCAGTGGCATCGTCCGCAGAGTCATAAAGCTACAATAACAACTTCTTTCAATGAACTTATAATAAGTTTTATTCGCAACATAAATAACCAGAAAATACATGAGAACCTAGAATAAAATGATTTTTTTCCTTTATCGATAGATTTCATATAAAACAATTTTGCTTTAAAGACTTCAGAGGAAACCTCGGCAAATTAAAGTGGGTTAATAAAGCTTGTGTGTTTGTGTGTGTTTGTCAGACAGTATGCCTGCGTATGTGTGACTCTGGTGGGAACTACTACTTAGCAGTCAAACACTAGCGCCAACTGATTTATTTATTTTTATTTTTACAAATATGGGAATCAAAAATTTCAATAATAGAACGACAATAAGTTCAATGAACTTGTTGTTTTAGTGACATGTTGGTTTTTACCAACAAGGTTGCTAGAACTTTTATTGTCAGCTGAATGTTTTTGTTATTTTTACCTAAAAAACAATGTAAATGAGCTTTTCTCTTGTATAAATATAATATATCGTAAAAAATAAACGCGACTTGTTCAAATAAATTGCTTTTTCGGCAATAAAAAACAAAAAGGAAACGGAAGTAGCAAGTAACAGTAAACGACACTTTTATCGTATGGCCTCGAAAACGTTAATACATTAATCAACAGTCATTACGATCGTAGTAGCATTATCACGTGTTAAAAATATGTATTACAAAACATTTTTTAAAAAATCACTCTGCGAATAAATTCTACCAAGATAAGAAGTGCAAGGATTCTAAATAATTACATTAGTGGAGGTCAAGATTAAGAGCAAATGGTCTTGCATGACTACATTTGCAAGATATCATTGAGCCTATTTGCACTACACTAACAAAATGCACAGATTTGCATTTGCTACTTAGTTGCAAAAATGTACCACTGAAAATCTGTAGTTTATAAATGCTACGCATATGCAACACGGGAGAGCAAG
Source organism: Dichetophora obliterata (assembly GCA_963920525.1). Classification (NCBI taxonomy): domain Eukaryota; kingdom Metazoa; phylum Arthropoda; class Insecta; order Diptera; family Sciomyzidae; genus Dichetophora; species Dichetophora obliterata. The sequence goes on from OY986435.1 coordinate 280,627,051, forward strand.
GTCAATCAGCAGCTGATCAATTGATTTCAGCTTAAGAAAAAAAAACTCAAAAATTTGCAAGGAAATCAATTGAAGGAGATAATTTAAGAAGAGAGTTTCTACAAGAGCGCAAAAGAGATAATTGTAGGTGAGAGGATTTTCGAGTTTCTAGCGTGAAATATTTATAATTTTGCTCTATGGGATTTAACGACAATAAATGTAGGCAATCAGTTGCCAGCAGTGATATTACATCAAATTTGTCTGAATACTTCACCGTGCAGTACCGTACAGTAGTTCTGTTTTTACAGTAAAATTACTGTAAAAAAACAAAAGCGCAACTTTTTATAAAAAAAGCTTTATTTATACTTACAAATGCAATAAAATTTCAATAAAGTGAAAAAGTTAAGTAACAAAAACAATAATAAAAAATTATTTAACATATAAAAAAATTATAATTTGAATAGCTAGGGGACAGTGGGGAGTTTTGGAGCATGGGGAGTTGTGAAGCACGGCCATAAATGTCGTATAGCAGTGGTTATGATAGCTCTTGCCTACTGACAACACTTTTTCACCTAACACTCAGTTTTGTTCTAGCACTCGTTCCAAAAACACACTTTTTTCGTATCTCACCGGACAGGGTGTTCAACTTTTTGTTCGAAAATTTTTTTGAGCATTCGTGCTTGTGTCATTTTCATGAACATTTTCAAGCGAATCGAAAAGTTGAGTACACACAAAATAATCAGCAATGATTAGGCTTTCGACGTTCAAAAGGATTTACGCAAAAACTTTCGATGTATTACTGCCGCTGTCGCAAAAGTAAAATAGTAGTGAATAGAGAAAAATGAAGCACATCAAGTGGGAAGATGTAAAGCACGGCAAACATGACAGTTGTCAACCTGAAATCGTATTTTGCATGCGTATTATGCATTATTTGAAAAAAATTCGAATGTTTAGTGGAATTCGAAGGATTTTTTTCAATAAATTTTGTTGTTTTTCTGCGTTTTCCCTTAAAAATAGAGTTTTTAACTCGAGGAGTTTACAAATATTAAAAATATAAGAAAAATATGAAATTTGTAAGGAAATTTTGAAAACTATAAGCAAAAAATGAGAAAACTTTGAAAACTATGCGAAAACTATGAGAAAACTATGAAACCTCTATGAAAACTAAAAAACTATGAGGAGACTTCGAACACTATAAGAAAACTTTGAAATGTTATTTTGTTCCATTTTCTTTACTCTAGCACATAATATTCATATCGAATTATCATTTTTTCTAATCCCAATAAATAATTTTAAGCAAAAAATTCAAATTTCTGCAATTTGAGAGTGTGAATTTGAGCAATTTGAGAAATGCTTGCCGAGGTTAAGGCATAGCACTAGCATCGGTCAAAAGCAATTCAAATTGTCTTTCACGTTTGTTTCGCCTAATCAATAATTCACGTATGGTTCAATTCCTCGAAATAATTTATCCCTTTCCTTTAAGGCCTTGGTTCTTTGATCTTTAAAAAAAGAATTGTATTTGGGCTTCACAACTCCCCACGATTGTAAAAAACTCCAAAAAATAGTCTTTTGGGCCTACAGTTAGGAATTGTCGAAGATTTAGGATTTTATGCAAATCCTTCAACCAGGAAATGTATTTTAAGATGCTCTTAAAATTCGATACGTAAAAATGTGAAACATTTTTTTGTGGTAGTTTTGACCTCCAAACATAGCATGCTTCAAAACTCCCCACTCTCCCTTACATATTAGATTTGTAACATATATATTTGGCTTAAAGTCTTTAACATAGTCTTGTTATTTTTATCACATGTAAGTGCATTTTTCAGTTTTAATATGGTATATTTATGACCATATTGATTAGATTTATAAAAAATTGAATTTAAGGATATTTTGGTGTTAAAGTAATTAGCAATATCTTGCGTTGTTTGATAACATTTATTATTAGTTTCATGAACGTCAAAATAAACAATTTGACAGTTTATATGTATATATATATATATATATATATCTGTGCCGATAAGGAATAACAGCTAAGGGTCGAGTCAAACTTGAGCTAATGGTGCAGATGTGTTCCACGCATATAGTTCCGTATACACACAAAATCGGGAGATTAGTGCGTGATTCCAGCCAAAATTATCACACAAAAAGCAAACTTCCTTTCATAGAACTTATATGGAGATGGAAAAATTTAAAGCAAAATTTCTCGAAACATTGAAATTACATTTGCGCGCAAAAGAAATAAAGGGTCCACCAAAAAACTTTTTTTTTTTTGAAAATTCTATAAAAAAAACTACTGAATATTTTTTCTAATTTCTTTTTTTATTTGAAAGTACAATTCTTCCGGTTAATAATGGAAAATAATTTCATTCAAATGGCTGCCTCGGCTGACCATGCAGTAGCCTACACGATTGGTCTAATTTTTAAGCACATTATCGATTGTGTGCAGCTGTATTTCACCAATGGCTTCACGAATATTGTCCTTTAAAGCGTCAATTGACTCTGGCTTTTATTGAGGTGGCCAAGCGACATCAGCTCTGCGGCTGATAATGCGATCTTCAAAAACAGGGAGCAAAACATCGAGTGTAGCTTCGGCTGTGTGGCACGTAGCGTCGTCCTGTTGAAACCAAATGTTGCCAATATCCTCCTCTTCAATTTTTGTGAACGTAACGATCGCCATTGACTGTAACGGCCACTCCTTGCTCATTTTCGAAGAAAAATGGCCCAATTATGCCTCTGGACCAAAATCCGCACCAAACAGTGCCTCGTTTTGGGTGCAGCGGCTTTTCAATGTATGCGTGCGGGTTTTCTGTGCCCCAAATGCGACAATTTTGCTTGTTTACATACCAGCCAAATAAGCTTCATCTGAAAAGATGATTTTTTTAGCAAAATCGTTACCATTCACGAAATAAGCACTAGTTGAAAAAAAAAACGTTATATGGCGGACACTGTAGAATGCAAACGGCAGCTGTCAAGTTGTGGAACAGAAAAAAATGGCACAAAATCACAAAGATAATATGATGAAGAGTTGCTTTTTAAGGGAATTTCGCAATGTTGCTATTTTAAAGAAATATTACTATAAAAAGTTTAGGTAGGTAGATGTTAAAAATGTTTTTTTGCAAAAATTATTTTTGTATATTTTAATAAAATTATTGAGCAAATTATTAATTATAGGATACATATTCATAATTACTGTTTTTCATTCACTAATTACTGTTTTTCTGTACAGTGCTCAAATTTACTGTAAAATACAATAATTACTGTACGTGTAACATCAGTGGTGAAAAGTAGAGAATATACATATTTTTGGACTCTCTGAGAGAAAACACGCCTTAACAGAGTGAAAAGTAGAGGAGTATTCATATTTTAGGACTCTCTGAGCAAAAACTCTCTCTGAGTGAAAAGTAGATAAAATATATATTTATTTTGGAAAAAAAAACGCCGAGTTTCAGATAAAATTGAAAAAACCCGATGAATAGGTGATCTTTTTACAAAATCGTCAATTAATGTCGAGAAATTTCACAACATTCATTGTAGTGATTTTTCAATCAGTTTTTAGAGTGTACTTTTTTCAAAGAAAGTCGAGCACAAAAGTTCTGTTAATGAAAATAAATATGTACATAAGGCAGTCTCGCCTTATAAGCAAAAAAAAGTCACAGTTTCGAAAAAATAATTTTTTTTTTTGACTGAACGTAGAGGTTGCGCATCGACATATTTCTTCATAACTTCGGTATTTACCATCCGATCTTATAAATTATTTGCCGATATTTTTTTATTAGGGAGAATAAGTTTTTGTTTTTAGGACTTATTGATCTCAGTTGACCCCTTACAGTACTGACCCACCTTACCTCAGTTTCTACTACCTAAAGGTACCATTTTTATTTCATAAATGGAAAGCCCGTAAAAAGTTAATAAACTTTTGCTAAAGAAATTTTTCACTATTTCTACTAGAAATATTTAAACACATTATTTTTTTTTTGATTTTTTTCAAAAAGTAGGACAAATTTTTAAATTTTTTTTGTCATATCGTATTAATTTTTTAAATACGCACCGAAATATTCTTATCAGTCAGCAATTCAAACACTGGCTTCTCCTTTTAAACTCCTTCAAACCTTCGACATTAACAGCCAGATCTTAAGGAATAGTTATTTTAATTTGTATTTTTTTCATCATAAAAAAACACATGGAATGTTTATAGTAGAAAAACTGTTTCTAAAAAACCTACTTTAAATATTCTATTGTGTTAATGTTCAAATTCACATTGTAATATTTGTGACATATCAGTTGAAATTGCGTATATTTAACGATTAAATAATATATGTTAGTGTTTAATCCGATTATAAGAGTGCATAACAAAAAATTTATAAAAAATGTCTTTTTTATTAGTGAACTTAAAACACCAAATTGCCAACAGAGCGCGATGTAATTAATTTTTTGTTATATCTGCAATATTACAGTGATCGAAATCGAATGTTGGGTGCATTTGAACAAGAAGCTGTCAGAAAGGTAAGCCTTTTGTGGAAACGCGATGGCATTCCAATTATATCTGAATCAGCTATTCGTAAGAGTTTAAGTAAGCTTGTGAATGTAAAAGTAAACAACTTAATTTGATATCTTTCCTTACTAAACGATGGCATTCCAATTATATCTGAATCAGCTATTCGTAAGCGTTTAAGTAAGCTTGTGAATGTAAAAGTTAACAACTTAATTTGATATCTTTCCTTACTAAACTTAATTATTTTCACAGCTTATCTATGCCATTCTCACAATACTGAGTACATGAAAGTAAGTACATGAATCTGCCATTGCTGTCACCGATGCACAACGCATGGGTCACATTTTATCTAATCCCGAGAGCCGCCAAAAATACAGTCTACTTAAATCACGTCGAAATTTGATCTCTTAGGCCTTTTCCACACTTGGTCAACGCAATTCCAACACAACTTCAACGCAACAACGAAAAAGTTGAAAAGCAATGCAACTATAAACCGAATGCTTTCAGACTTGCTTCAAAAGTCATGCAAAATGTTATAATTGTTATTATATAATAACTCATGTTTTTGACTTCTTGCACTAATTTAATATTTAACACTTGCTCATTCATCTTGCAAACTATTTCTTCTTCTTTTAGATTCTATTAGGAACTAAATAAATAGCTTGATTTATATAAGGCCTACTGCACTACAAATACTTGAATTCACAAAACAAACAAACTGATGCAACACGTCGCCGATGAAAATTGCGGAAAGCCGCGTTGCGTTGAACAGGTTGAGAACGTGTCGAGAACTTGTTGCGTGCAAGTTGCTTAATCTGAAGGTTCCGGTATAAATACACAGGCTAGCAACTTGAGTTGGAGTTGCGTTGACCAAGTGTGGAAAAGGCCTTAAAGCTAGATGATTTTAAAAGTGTCTAAGTAAAATAATAAAAGTGGGTTTTTAATCAACAAATTTCCCACTATAAAATTCTGTGTTTTATTTAAATGATTTTCTTGTGAAGAGTTTAATGGTTTTTTGAAGGCTTTAATTGTATTACTTTAGAATAGTACATTAGGATGGTAGATTCGGATAAGAACGTTTTCGGTGTATATTTTATAAAAATAATACGATATGACAAAAATGTTAAAAATTTTCCCTACGTTTTGCAAAAAAAAAAAAAAAAAAAAAATTAAAAATATTTCTAGTTGAAATAGCGAAAAATTTCTATTACGAAAGTTTATTGAATATTTTACGGGTTTTCCACTTCTGAAATTAAAATGGTACCTTAAGATGGTAGAAACTGAGGTCCGGTGGGTCAGTGCTATAAGAGATCAACTGAGGTCAATGAATCCTAGAAACAAAAAATAGGTCTCTCTGAGACAACAACATGGACATATCATTCTTTTAGATCGGACGGTAAATACCGAAGCTTTAAAGAAATATGTCGATGCGCGACCCCTACGTTCGGTCCAAAAAAAAAATGAAATTTTTTTTCGAAACTTTCTTTGAATAATGCTTTAGATTAGCTGGTGTGCGGCGAAATTTTTTTTTTGATACGGTCCATGCTTGAGTAATTTTTTCTTTAACCCTCCGTTACTAACGCTATTCGGAGTAACGTCATTACTGACCTAGGTGTAATCAACCCATAAATTTTAATTCATTAATTTGTAAAAAAAACGCTAAAACAGTAAAACGGTTCCGCCTTTATTAATTTAGTATATTTTGTTATTTTATTAAACATAAAATTCGTCCAGGTTAATTAATATTTAATTTTAATTAAAATATATCAAAATAATGTTAATTAGAGAACTAAAAAAAAAAAACAAATATCATAATGGTTTGAATAATTACACATTCCGAGGTCAAATTATTTGCCACATTCTTCGAGAGGGCCAATTTGAAAAGCTGAAAGATGTATAAAAAAAAATTATCTATAAAATTTTTTTTTGCAATGAAATTTTTTTTTAAATAATGAATGACCTCTAATTATTCGTTATAATTGAAACATTAGCCTCTCATGGCACAGCAGCGCAAGCATCGTAAGTAAGTGGCTTGCATATAGAATAAATGTCGATTATGCAAAACTTAGTCACATAGTCAAAATAAAACAATCAAGGAAATTCTTGGTCAAAGATTTTTAAAATATCACATTTGTTTTGCCAAATCGTCAAATGCATAAGAGAATGCACTGAAATCAAAATTAAATAGAACTTCTATGTTTATCTATCTAGTCAGAGATGCATTTCTGTTTTTATCTGAGCTTTGCCATAAACAGATTTCTTTGTTACACTTGTTAAGCCATGGCTAATTGGACCATTACAAAAGTAATTGAATGATGCAATAATTGCGTATTATGACAAAAACCCTGTTCCCATGTTCAAATTTTTTGTCAAATGGCTAGTCAAATACAATAGAACAATATTGAATGTTCCGTTCAAATTACAAGAAATTCGATCATTTGCACTTGGCTAAATCTAAATTCACAGTGTTGAGAAGATGAGATGAGATCAAGCAAGCACAAACACGTCCGCATTCTTAAAAATTTTTTCTATTGATTTACATAATGTGATGAAATCGTCGAAGCTGTTTACGTCGACCAAAGGTTTAAATCTTTAATTTAGATTCCCTGTGTTGCTCAGGAGAGTTTTTTTATTTAAAACCCTTTTTTATTTTAATTGAGAAACAAATCACACGTTCATAGTAAATAATATAACATGATTACTGACGTGGGTGTAAACCACCCGAAATTCGTGTTCCTCCATTACTAACTTAGGTGTAAAACACCCAGACACTTTTTGAAATAAGTAATTTTAATAATTTTGTTTAAAAAACAGTACTAAAATTTATTTTAAACTATAGCAAAATATACAAAAAGAGATGACATTTGATATAATGTTCGCACCATTTACTATCAATAAATTTTTTTCCATATTTCATAACTTATGGGTGTAATCCTCCCTGTGTTAGTAACGGAGGGTTAAGTCAATTCGAGAGCAGTATTTTGTAGAGATATTGATTTCTGTATTGTAAGTTTGGTGATAGTTTACGCCGATAACGAAGAAGAAGCATTCAGGGTAGAGGTATCAAAGAGTTTATGCAATCCTTGCAAAAAATATATTTAACTCGAAAATGATTAAAAGAAATTATATAAATAATGTTTGAAGAAGGGCTCAGCTAGGTGCTAAATACGCAAGAATTATATATTCAAGATTCCGCCTTGCGCATGTCCACTCTCTTTGTGAGCACGTGCATGTGACGTCAGAAGTGCAAGAGCAAAGAGAGTCAAACTGAGTGAAAAAAACTTAGTAAAAAATTTTTAATAGGGGTATTCGATTTAAAAATCTCCTCATTTTCTTATAAAATCTTGATTTTGTAAAAGAAATAATTTTAAATCAAAAAACAACGCTTGTATAGAAAAAATATTAATATTTTTCATTACTATTTTTCGATAAAAATTTTATATCTTATTGGGGTGTTGACTTCCGTGTTGACCCCTTCACAAAAAAAACTATGTTGCTCGATTTATTTTGAGAGCAGTTTGACTGTTTCTTTATGTGTATTTCGTTTGTTTCCCAATCAGCCAATCAGATTCATTTGCTTAGTTTCGTTTGTTGTTTATGTGATATTTTTGTTTGGATGTATTTTCACTTATGACGTAGACCTGCGCAATAGATTGCCATTTCTGCGCACTTAAGGCGTGATCTTCTTTATATTGTTCTTGCTAAATACGTAAGAGAGCATAAAACCTTTGTTAGCCAGCCCTAAGGTAAGGAAGATACTTCTGTCAGTTCGATACCATAGCATTATCATGGTAAAAGATCAGCGACTTTGGTCAAATATTTTAGACATTAAAATTTACTTTTCTACCACAGAAGAAGGAATTGATTAAAAAGATTCTGATAATACATAGAATGCTATACCTTCCTTTTAAATGCATAAATCACTAAAACTTAGGTTTCAAAACGGAAAAACTCTGATTGAAGGGTCTAATAAAAGATCCTCCAATTTGCGATCTATTAAAATAACAAAAAGTTGCTTGGGCTTACGACAAGAATCTACGAGCGAGCGATTTTATCTGTTTCCCTGTTTCTCAAAAAAGGACTTAAAATTTGTATTAAAAAATGAAAAAAATTCATCGCAGTTTGAGCAACAAAAAAATCTTTCCGCAGTTGAATTAATTTAGAACAGTATGCAAGCTATATTACAAGAACACAGGATCTGTTGCATATGAATGCAAGTATAAAAAAATCGGAAGCAAGTATAAGACCAAAATAGACGAGTCGCTAAGTAACGAGTAAACACGAAAATGTTCGCTTAAATGCAATTCAATGTTGCTGTCAAAAATAGACACACGTCAAATCATCGAAACTGAACGAAAGGTTTTGTACGGAACGTTTTGTTCCGTATGAACCGAACTTTTAGCGTCTCAACTCGTCAACTCGTCAACTCGTCAGTTCAAAGTGTGCGACATTTTTTTCACTCATAGTTCACATATGTTTATTTAATATTTAACAAAGTTGTTATTGTTAATAATATTGTTAATAATTAATTTATAGCTAAAAGAAACTCTGTTTGCAATTGATCAGCTGCTTCAGACGAGTTGAGCAAATCGTTTCATTTTGGGTTAAATGTCAAAACAGACGAGACGAGTGCAGACATTCGGCATGTTGCAATCGTCTCGTTTCGTCTATTTTGGCCAACCAAAATAGCCTTTAGCCGTCGCGTCCGTAACCACACAAGTTATTTGTAAAAATTGTGATTGCTCAAAAAGTGGCAATTAATTAAAAGTTTGTATTATTAAAAAATGTCGGTTCATAATAACCGAATTACTTATATACTCAATACATCAATAATATAAATTGAAAATTATAGAAGAGCCTTAAATATGCCACACTCAAATACTACTTCACATTTCAAATACTACTTCACTTCATCACAAAATTAATTTCTTATGCAGATGGCTACTTAAATTGACAATTTCAAGTGCCATGCTCCATTTTGTATTACGATCTTTCACTTTCGAAGGGGAAAGGGGGCAGAGTGAGAACTCAAATAATAGAGAATTTTGATACAAAAATTAGTTTTATTAACATAGATAGTACCATAGTCAATGGTATGAAAAAACAGCTTTTGACTAGAAAGAGATATTAAGAATAATGAAAGAGTTATTGAATTGAATCATCGCCTTGGGGGATAATGACCACTTTCCCCAAAGTTATTTTAAGATGAGTTTCTCTTGTACGAAATGAGCATATCTTTGCTATTTGAGACCCATTTTAATTCAACGAAAAATTCTTAAATATCTATAAAAATATTTCGTACAAGGGAAATACAAATTATTTTCAAACCAATTTGAGCCATCGTGCATAATGAACACGTCTTCAGAATTCAAATTATAAGGTTTTAAAAAAAGTTTTGCCTATTAGCAGGTAAATACCACAATGTACATTAGACGTCCTATTTTTTGACTTTTTCGAAAAGTTCTCGGGACACATTGATTTCTGATTCTACTCTTAAAAACATAAATTTTGGTATATAACACTTTAATATTAACTAACGGTAAATAGTCGCGCAAACGGCTTGAAGGCTTTTCGGCTAAAAATTCATTTTGTCGAAAAAACAAGGAATTTCTTCTTCAGTATTTTGCATATAACTACGAAACTAATAAAACAATTTTTATCAATTTGAACTTATTTAAAAGCTTAAAAGTTTTCCATCTTATGCTATATAAAAATTGCATTTTGTTCAGTACATTTTTTTTAAACTGTGCAAAGTGAAAAATTGATTAAAATTTTTTCGAAAATTTGCTAACTTCAACTCACATTACCCTGCGTTACAGTAGCATGAAGATGAAGTTTTTGATTATGTTAAATTCGTATTTTGAGGAATTTTACAGCAAAAATTTTGATGTATAATTCGAATATGTATAATACGGTTTATTTTCAAAAAAGCAACACAACTGCACAGTGAAATTTTTCGAAAAAATTTCCATTTTATTTTTATTAAACGTAGCTACATAAGTAGGTATGTAAAAGTTATATGTATATTCAACAAGACAATCAACTTTATTTTTGTAATGTGTAATTATTTAAATGACTTTTTCTGTGTTCAAAAGGAATTATGACTAAACTCAAAGTTTTGGAAAAAACGATATTTTTATTGCACTAACTCCGACCCTTTTTCCGAAATATATAAACCGCTACAAACGCAATATGTGCAGTAGAGGTGTTCTTATTTGTATGGCGAAATTTCAAAGTGTTCTGAATTCATTTCGCCGGGCAGATTTTTGTTCCTTTATATTAAAAAATGATATAACTTAAATATTGAACGAACCCGATAACTTTTAGTGGACCCGGAAACGACTTCAATATGCCTCTATGCGAATAAATAAAACAACATGGGCAATTTTGAAAATTTTTTTCGAAAAATATTTTTATAATTTTGGTAAACATAAAAAAATCAAAATGAAGTAGGGAATAGTTTTCTGGATATATACACCTTGATATTATGGATGTATTATTAGATCCGATTTTTTATACGATGGATATTTGTGTCTATATGCCTCAACAACCTGGAGCAGCAGTTGTTTTTCCTCTTCATCATTTGTTAATATTCTATTAAAATCTTGAATGAATTTAACTCCTCTCTCTGCTGTATCATTTACAACAAATAAATCCTTACAGAATGTCCAGCCTTCCTCAAATTCAAACGACGTTTCCCAAGTTGAAGGATCAAACTCTAGAAATTCCAGGGATAAATTAAATCGACTGAAGAAACACTTTGTTTTCTCTGATACAAAATCACTTATGGAGTATCTTTCGAAGTCTTTTAAGTTGAAATAGGATCGCCCATTTTTTAATTTCACCGTTGGTTCTTTTAATTTAAGTTTTTCAACCATGTTACGTTTTTCTTCAAAAGATATTTTTGAATCGAAAAAGGCTAGAGCTATTGTTTCCTCAGAAATATACCATAAATGGTGGCTAAATTTTTTAAGTATTACTGCTGAGATTTCTGTGCTGGTTTCAGAATACTTTATAGCACCTTGAATGAAGGTCAAATCTTGAAGCGCTGCGTCTATGGCATTCGTACATCTGAACCAGGCTTTAATATAAAGTTTTACTAGAAAAATACATATATCACGTAATCCATTTGATTCATTTTTCGTAAGTGAGAATTGGTCACGGAATAGAAATATTTTTAAAGAATATATTGCTTTTGACATCCAGCGTGCATGACTAGTTGGACCTGGCATTCGAAAATTATACCGTTCTGCGCCAAGAAAGATTAAGACCAACTGTAACAGTTCTGTATAGTCTTCTCGATTTTGAGATTTAATCAGTTGATCAAAACAAAACTTTACACAATTTTCACGTTCAGATGGACTTATTTGTAGACAAACAGTTGTATCTTCATTGCCACTTCTGAATAATTCTTTCTTAAAACCTGGCCATGATTTTGCAAATCTTTCAAATATTGAAACTTCTGGAGCAGAGGTTGAATATAATTTGGTTTCGAAAACGCTGCGCAATATAATCGCCTCTGCTGCTGCTATAAGGATGTGAACTGCCATTCCATCAGACACTTTGGCATTGTCTAGCGCTGCTACTAACCGAGCTGTAATAAAACTTTTGCGACCCCGTTTTTGGCCTAACACAGAGTTTGAGCTTAGGTTTTCCTTGTCAATAGATGTGTCGTTAACCGGTAAGTTGACAACACTATCTTCATCAGACCACTCCATAAGTTGAGAAACGTCTATAGAAAACTGGACGGTCAAATCTAAAATGTATTAATATACAAAACATACCTGATTGACTCGATTTTTCTTCTTCGTACTTCCTTTTTCGCGCAGCTTTTTTATCTTTTCGTTCCTGTGCTTTTCTTTCTCGGTCCCATAAAGCCATATCCACGCCAGCCATGCAACCAGGGCGTCCTTTTTGTCTTTGCATTTCTAGAAACTGCCTATCTTCCACAATAACAATTTGGACTAGTGCATCGGCGGCGGCAATATCAAATAACTCATCCAGATGTTCAACAAATGTTTCAACGGCTTGTTTTTGGGCATTTGATCTTTTCCCAGAGATTGTTTTTTGAAAATTTTTCCACTTTTCATATAATTTTAGTAATTTTTCAATACACTTATGCCCTTCTCGAATCGGTATACGTGCTTGATGCCAAAATATTTGAACTGCATCGATTGCCAATTTTGCACTTTGCTTTGCTGAAAGATTTACAAAACGCATATTGTAGAATAGGACTTGCAAGACCTGACGATTTGACGGAAGCTTTGCGCCAGTAATTTGGTGAGAAACATTCCCTATTAAGTCGATTTTCTGTAAATTTTCAATGGATTTACGTGTTGTAACGATTGAAGTGCTTGGTGCTTCTTCAGTAGTAGATTTCGATGATATTTTGGACATATTAATTGTTATACATGTATACTGAAAACACCACTTGAATTACAAATTAATTAATTTCACTGTTTAGAACTCATTACACTCCGATCAACACTCACATTACAAATGAAAAAATCAACTGAACTACGGATTTTTCAACAATGACATTTGCCGTTTTCCTGATAATGTTAGGAAATGCCAGTGCATGCATATGTACGACTGATAAGACAACGAAACGCCAGTTGGGACCGCCAACTGATGAACCAAAACAACAACAATAACAGTAGTAGCGGATCGGTAACTGTTCGAGACAAACCAAACGATAGTTGGGACCGACGAATGATGAGACAAAACAACAACAACAGCATTATCGGACCGGTGACTGTTGGAGCCAAACGACAAGAAACATCATTACATGATGTTGTTGTTGTGGTGTCGTAGAACAATATATTTCTATGTTAGGGTGATTCCTTATTTTACAGTTTTAAGATAAAATACTTAAATAAATGAAAATGATGGTAAATACTACCGTAAATAAAATGAAATTAATGAAATAAAATAAAATTAGTAAAATAATTAAAAATATTACCCAACACCCGTTATCACCAGCAGGGGCTGATCTATTTTTTTGAGGGGGAGGGGGTCGCAGGATTGAAAAAAAAATCAAAAATAAAAAAAACTAACCAAATAATCAAAGCAAACTGCGCTGTTTTTTTGCGGGGGGGGGGAGGGTTATGAACCCCCTGACCCCCTCTTGATCCGCGCCTGATCATCAGCGTCTCTCGTTGAGAAATAGATAATTTCCAGGAAAAGTCTACGCAAACAGTAGTGTTCTAAACAATACATTCTTTTTCGAATCGCATATACTTTTAAAGCTTCAATAATAACTACTATAGTTGGTAGAGTGATAAAGTGGATTGCGGTTTAGGTTAGCCACCTATATTTTTCAACTTAAAAAAGGTCTATTTTATGGAGTGGACTTTTTGCATAACAGAAAACATTTATTTTGGCTTATAATTGATATTTCACATACCTCATTTGGGGTAACGTGCCACATTTTATATTTGAAAAATTCCAATATTTGATGTCGTTTCCGGGTCCACTAAAACATATCGGATTTACTCCAGATTTGTTTTATTCACCATTTTAATATAAAAGGAACAAGAATCTGCCCGGCGGTTTATAAAAATCCGATATTTCAAAATAAGAACACCCCTAATGTGCAGACATAAATGATACTCTCTTATGTGTGAAAAGTTTTTTCCTGCATCCTTCCAAAGGTTGGCAAAAAAGAAAATGGCTTATAGCTCTTGTACGATAACTTGAGTTTAGTCATTCTTTCTTGTTACTTACTTATTTTATGCTATTGATCTGATATTGATCATTCTTCGAAACAACAGCAATCTAACAAAAGCACGGATCTTAATGCGCTTGTTTGTTTAGTAGGGCAATTCACAATCTCGTTAATTTTGGAAATTTGTGCTTTTGTTAAAAATTTTAAAAATTTCTTATCACTTGTAAACGGTCTTTTTGATATAATTTGCTATAGTTGTTGCAAAAAATGAAATTCACAGCTCATTGATGAAAACCAAAATTATTTTCCTCTGAAAATTTTACTAAACTCAATTTCATGTCGAAAAAAATCTTTAAGCACAATTAATTGGTTTTTTATTCGCTTATCTTCCATATCAGTTTTTTTCGCCGTTACTTTTTTTATAATCAGCAGTCAGTTTGCAATTTAGTATTGCAATGTATAGTACATTTTAGCTATGGATTTTAGTGTTGTATACATGCAATGGCGTAGTAAATGCATTCCTTTTTATTTGTTTAGTGTAGAGTAAATATGTATTTTACCATTTTGCAAATGACATAGTGCAATACCATTTGCACTGGATTGTGAATGGCCGCAGTATGTTCTCAGCATAACGATGCACTGTATTGCATTCTACTGTTATTTTTTTTTTGTTTTTATACAGCTTTTCTGCTATGAGTTGGCCTTTGAGACCTTCGCTGACTTTACTATACTGTACAGCTTTTCAATATTTTTGTCTTGTACGGAATTTATTGAGGTGCATCCTTATTTGTGGAGTACGAATGAAAACTTTTTGGATATTAAAAAATTGTAAACAATTTAACTAGTTTAAATGATCCAGCAGAAAGAGACGCAGGGCTTCTAAATATGGTAAATAATACGTGGACAATGGATCCAGGACAGCAAAATTGTGTTATCCAAGTAATTGAACATTGCAATAAAAATCATCCGGACAACAGAAAACGTACGATACTTCGCAACTTAAACTAATGTCGCATAAGCTTTTTGGTAAAAATACCGTATATAAGTCTTCGAAATATACATCAACATTTTTGCTTTAAAATTCCTCAAAATACGAAATTTATATAATTAAAAATTCTTCTTCATGCTCTTGTAACACAGGGTAATGTGATTTATATGCAAAATACTGAAGAAGAAATTTATTTTTTTTTTTCGAAAAAATGAATTTTTAGCCAAAAAGCCTTTAAGCCGATTGTGCGACGATTTACCGTTAATTAATATATACATATGTAAACCAATTTCATTAATCTCATTAAAATATAATATTGGTTGATTTATTTCACTCATTTCATGAAAATTCATTGTAAATAATCACCCAAATATAATATATACAAAATCGCCCAAAAGAAAAATTAAAAACTCAATTTATTTTTTTGGGCGATTGGGTTTTGGGAATTATTTAAATTGTCTGGCTTAAGTAATTATTGCGCTTTTGTAGTTCCTTGTTATTAGTGGAATCAGGTTGTTGTTTGAAACTTTCGTCTTTTCTTTGATTGTTTGAAGCAAACCTTTCAAGAATGAGTACCAAGCGGTCGCACCCTATTTTGATCTTTTTGGTCCCAAAGAGTATCAACCATGCTTTGCAATAATAAATTTTTAGGCCTCCCTAAAATGGACTCCGGAGCAGTACCATAATATTTTGAAATGATACATGAAATGATAAATGATAAATAAATGATAGGAATTAACACATTGAATACGTTACAGAAGGCTATATACTATATTACTTTATATCTAGGGGTTGTATAGACAAATAGTTTTGCTTTCAGCAAAATTCTGCTCTATTACACCAGTTTAAGCCCACTTAAGACTGATTTTAGTGAACTTTGCTCGATTTTCTATCAACCAAAGAATCGTCAGCAGCGTCACCAGATCCTAATTCCTCCAACTTTTTTGTATGGAGCTATATGTTGAGCAAAATTGGCATCACGAAAAACCAGAAGCAAGATTTCTCGAAACTTTGATTTAGATTGTAGCTGTTATTGCTTATCGACACAGATATATCTAAACAAATAAAAAGTAATCATAAAATTTCAAAGACCACTTTAGTTTTTTACTGCACGTTATTTTAGTAACACTTATTTTGGGTCACACTGATGGGAGGGAAAATCTGTCGCGGTCAGAATATAGTGTACTTTGATTTTTAATAAATATACTTAAGCATAATCTTTCATAAAAAACTCCAGATTTAGTTTTAACTTTTTCAAGCTACTGTAAAAATATCGCTGAATTAACAATACACGCTAGAAAATTACTGCGTTTTTTTATCCCTTCCGAATGGCTTTATATAGTGAAATATCTTCAAAATATATATTGACGAATGCATTAAATTTTGTCTTAATAAAGATCTTGCGTTGTGCTTCGCCATATCTAAAATAATCTTTATATCGTTCTTTTAGTTTTTTTTACTTCGTTCGAATGTCGTGCCCATAACCCTGGAAATACCGATATGCCAAAATATTGAATAGGAATCTATTTTTATCGAGATAACTTTAAATGTCAAAACCGGACTGACTCTAATTAGCTTCATTCATGAATCTTCACCACCTTCAGTTTTCATATTTAAAAAGAAACAAATGTTAACCCATTAACTGCTTGATTAAGCTCATAAAACAATTTTGCATGTCTACCTAAACTAGCTATGACCAAGTCATAATAAATGAAATTGAAATGAAAAGTTTTCACACTTAATTTCAACGCATGCCACTCCAGCCCAGGTCTCTGCGTGCTTCAGCATGGTCTGCAATTTGTCAGAAAACAAACAAATAAACAAACAAACAAACAAGCAAATAAAAGGTAGAGTCGCTTAAGATGCTTATTTTTAAAATAGTGTTCGAGAGACAGACATTGGGTTCCACCTTCGGTAGTATTTAAATGGGTTCACATAATAATCAACAAACTTCAGCACGAAAGATCAGCGAGAACAAGCCTACAATTATTAAGGTACACGACGAAATGTTTACAGGAACCTCATTTAAATGCGACCATAAATCATACAAAAAAAGAAACTAAAGGATAAACAGAAACCATAAGAAACAAAAAATTTTGTGTGTTTCGATCAACAAAAACCGAAGTGAAGGTAAATCTCTGCGAAAAACTTGGCCAGCAGCAGTACGGCCAAGCAAAACGGCATAAGAAGAATCAGGAAATTTATGACCAATGCAAAAGATTCCTCAAGGTCAGCGAAGCACACACAAATCGGAGTTTGCATTAAGCACAGAAATTTTTTTATTTGAAGTTTTAAAGTTTCTTTTATGGAGATTATGGCAGGTTAAAGCTTAGCATTCCGCATTTAAGATTAAAAATACCAAGATGACAACAAAACTTTTAATTTCAAGAACCATGGCGGAATTCTGTGCTCACAGTCAGTTTCACTTTTAGAACCTTTGATTTCACAAAGATTCTCAATACAACACTGCAAGCTAAGGTACTGGACGGACGATCTTTCTTTATCAGTCGAAAATTTTCAATTTCATTTTAGGCTGTTTTTTTTTTCTTATTTTTGTTTTTAAGTTTGTGAATTTTGCCGCTCAAAATCAATCTGCTGCGTCCTCAGGCATTAAAATCGAGCTGACACGCAGGGCATACTTTAGTTTAGTAGAGATTTTTTTTTATTCTTCCTTGTTTTCGACAAAAATATTTCAGACACACCCATTTTTCGAGATGCTTTTAAATATTGATATAAATGAAATTTTTGAATTTAAATTTATTTGTTAAATAATCTGTAGAGAAACTTTGAATGGTCGTAAGGAATATAAATGAGGCAACTTGAGATAGTCTGAAAAAATATGTTCGACCTGTGCACTTTTTATCTTTATTTATCGAATACTGTCCTGAATCAGACACAAAAAAACAAGAACTTTATTTTTCTGTAAACGATACTGTCCTGAATCAACAAAAAAAATAAAGAAGTATATATTGGGGGTTGGAATTAGTTTTAAAGGTTTTCTAAGAGATGGCGTAACTATCAATAGATCGCATCGGGCACACCTGTGACTATATTCATTTCAAAGCACATTGTCTAAGCTTCATTTTTCAGTATGTGTCATTCCACTGAAGTGTAAACAACATATATTTTTTTCTCTGTGAACATGTCGACTTTCGTTCCAACAAAACGCAATTTGCGGGAAGGTTTACTTTTGTGCTTCCATTTGAAGAAAAAAGCGGTTGAAGCACAACGCACGCTTACTGAGGCTTACGGGGACTATGCTCCATCGATTTCTACTTGTGAGTACTGGTTCCGTCGGTTTAAAAGTGGTGATTTTGATACGGAAGACAAAGAGCGCCCGGGCCAGCCGAAAAAGTTTGAAGATGAGGAATTGGAGGCTTTGCTCGATGAAGACCCGTGTCAAACCCTTCAAGAATTGTCAGAATCATTGGGAGTCGACTTATCAACGGTCGGCAAACGCTTGAAGGCCATGGGAATGATTCAAAAGCAAGGAAATTGGGTACCGTACCAGTTGAAGCCGAGAGACGTTGAACGGCGATTTTGCATGTGCGAACAACTGCTTCAACGGCATAAAAGGAAGAGTTTTTTGCATCGTATTATCACTGGCGATGAAAAGTGGATCCATTACGATAATCCTAAGCGAAAAAAATCGTGGGGACCACCCGGCCATGCATCAACATCGAGGGCCAAGCCGAATATTCATGGCGCCAAGCTTATGCTGTGTATTTGGTGGGATCAGAAGGGTGTCGTGTACTATGAGCTGCTAAAACCTAACGAAACCATCACTGGGGAACGCTACCAACAACAATTGATGCAATTGAGCCGAGCATTAAAGGTTAAACGGCCGGAATATGCCAAAAGACACGACAAAGTGGTTTTTCAACATGACAACGCACGGCCACATGTTGCAAGAACCGTCAAGGAAACGTTGGAGGCGCTGAATTGGGATGTGCTACCCCACCCGCCTTATAGCCCAGACATAGCCCCTTCCGACTACCACCTATTCAGATCGATGACGCATGGCTTGGCTGAGCAGCGCTTCACTTCTTACGAGGATACCAAAAAATGGGTCGATTCGTGGATTGCCTCAAAAGACGAATCGTTCTTCCGGCGCGGAATCCATATGCTGCCAGAAAGATGGGAAAATGTTGTAGCTAACGATGGACAATACTTTGAATAATATACATTGTACCGTTGTTTCTAAATAAACGCTCAAAAACCGAAAAAAAACCTTTAAAATTAATTCCAACCCCCAATAAGTATATAAGGAATCGGAGTAAATAAGGTTATTACAACACCTAACATAAGAATATATTCTGGTGGCAGTACGAGTATTAGTACGAAAAAAACCATAATTTTATTTAAAACTTCTGACTCAAGATGTTAAAAAGGAAACTTTACTTTTTAAGTATAAAGTACAGAACTGCAAAACTCACATAAAAATATTCATACGTAATCAACACTGTTAAGTTCATGCCTCTTTGTTCGAGCGATCAAACTTGCTCGAATGCATATTTTCGCTGTTGAGTTTAATTCAATCAAACCATGATACAACTATTTATCAGGTAGCCGCGCACACAACCTAATTTCTCATGAGCTGCGGATGACGAACGTCAAACAAAAGGTAACATAAAACGAACTTTTTTTTTAAACGAGCGTTAAGCAAAATTTTTCTTTTTCAATATTGTGTTGTTTTAAAATAAAAATAATTAGAGAAAAAACTTAAGAATAACTTAATATTTTGACAAAAAATATTTTTGATAGCTCCATTTTGCATCAGCTGCCATAGCAACCATAGTACGCTCTCGTTTTGATTTTCTTTTGTTTGACATTCGTCATCCGCTGCTAAAGTTGTGCGGCTACTTGTTTAGTTACATGGTAGAACTAGTGAAGGTATATGCATTTCAGACTGCTCTCTTTTTTTCATAGCCAGAATTGTCAAACTAAAGCATTTTGCTATTCTTGCCTATTTTTACTTTCTAATCGCATTCTCATCGTTTTCAGCTGTGTATGAGCTGTCAACTTCGTTTTGACAGTTCCGGCAGTCTGTCTCTCCGAAATGCATCTACCTTCTCTAATTCTACTATGGTTTAGTTATATTATGAATCAAACCATGTGCTTCGTGTTGGCTCTATGATTTTATCCATCGATCGTCTTCATATCATTCATTTCGTGTTTGCTCGTTCAGCTCAGCAATGATTATTAAATCAAGAATAAAACACAAGAATAAAACACAAAAAGCAAAAATCAACACGTATGAGCTTTAGCATAGGCTGGCAGAAAAAGAGAGAGAGAAAGAGCGGGACCAAATAGAAGCAAAAGCAAAATAATTTAATAACAACGAAACCAAGGCTCATTTATAAGGTTGTGGCCAGTGTGACCAGAGTGGAGTATTATTTTCCACTTTGGCTTATTTCACCTTCGGGAAGCATATTTTTTAATAAAAATATGCAGCATAAAAAGTGGAATATTTTTCTTATTCCTATATTTTTCAAAATTAACAAACATTGCTATAAAAAAATGTCTATTTGGTTACTAAATGATAATTTTTTGCATATTTTTCCATTTCTGAAACACCTTGTAAAACGCAATATAAGGAATTCGTTTTGTTGATTCGTTTTGTTGACAATTCATTGAATAACTTGACGCAGCTTAAAAAGTGAATTAAATTTGCTTATATGTTTGTTATATTGGATTTTTTATGGATTATGTTGCAGCAGTAAGTAATTTACTTAAGAAAACATTAGTGCAAACAATAACTATTTTTTTATTAACTATTTTAAAAGGTGGCTTCAAAGCAATAAAGTAGAAAAAAAAGATCGTGATCAAAGTTCGGAATTTGAAGAAGACTCGCCGTCTGAATATGATACACCATCTGCTGACGATGTTTCCCTGGAATCTGATGGAGCGCTGTCAGATGCTGTTAACTCTGCTCCTTCTTTATCAAAAAACGCCGAAAAGAAAATGTTAGATAAAAAAAAAGATTATTTTGACAAAGTAAAAAACGTTTGTAAAAAGCGAATATAAACATTTTTAGTGTCAATGTGAAGATTAACTTATCCTCTACAAAATTAGTTATCAACGAATAAGATCAATTTAGTAGTTTTTTTCAAAACAATAAAACTTATTTTTAGGGTCAATTTTGGAAAGTTGAAGAAGGATATGTGGTGCAATATGCCTTTTTTAAAGAGTGGCTCAAACGAAATCAAGCAAATGAGCTTTTTTGTCGATATTGTAGTTTAAAATTAACAGAAAAGAAATCGAGTTTGCTTCAACATTCAAGAACAAAAAAACATAGATCGGCAGTAGAGCTTCAACAAGTTAACAAAAAAATTTATTTAATAATGAAACCTGAAATACCGGTACAAAAAGCAAGTAACGAGATAAGAGCTGCACTTTTCTAGTTTGCTCTAGAATATTCGGTTTCTAGCTTAACTTTATATCCAAAATAACTCCTCAATATTTAGCCACGGAGTGTGACTGAGTGCCATCAAGACTTGGAGGAATTATGCGCGAAAATTTGTATTTCCTCGAAAAAAGGCCAGTTCAGTTTCTTGGGGATTTTCTCCCAGCCTACAACTTTTGGCTCAACTATTTAGATCGGGGAGCGCTGACTTAAGCAGCTCCGAGAGAGTGTAAAGAAACTTTTCCTGTGCAGCAATAGCTACTTCAACCGCATAGACAATCACCTTGCAACCCACCTTTCCTTTTTTTTCTCAGTAGTTCATTGACTACCAAGTTCCATATTAGAGGTGAGATAACACCCCCCTGAGGAATGCCTCTACTCTCAAATCTCCTGGCCTTTGAGTCACCTAGAGATGCATTGACTACTCTGCTGGTCAGGAGGTTTTTATCAGTGCACGGAGTGACTCAACTACCTGAAGCTGCATGAGTGCGCCAATGATTGCCCCCAGAAGAATATTGTTAAAGGCACCTTCGATATCTACAAAAGCTACCATTGTGTATTCCTTGTGAAAAAAGGAGTTTTCTTTAAAGCCTACCAGGAAGTGCAGGACCGTATACACAAACCAACGTTTCCTGCAAGCATGTTGTGAAGCTAAAAGCAAATTTGATTCGATGTTACAACCAATATGAGTTTAAATCAGTCCTTCGAGTGTTTTCAGCAGGAAAGATGATAGACTAATGGGTCCAATGTCCTTCGGACTTATTTGCGAAATTCTATCCACCTCTTTAGACCTCTTCTTCTAGTGGACTCTTTGGCCTATTTAGACGGAATTAAATCTGTAACTCGAGTTTGAGTGCATGGAATGATTTGGGTCGAAATTTAGGCTTAAGGCTATTGAGTGACATATCGTCCTTAGATATAAGCTTCATACATATAAATCATAAGTTAAAAAAATTTGTATGAGTAAATTTGCCTTTTCGCTTCTCCAAATCACGATTTTTTTTCTTTATTAATAGAATAACTTATTAACTTCACAGAAACGGTAGACCACTTTATGAAAACTCCAATGTGTGTTTATGAAATTCTTAGTACACCAAAAACTATTTTACATTTTAAAAAATTACTATTCATGTACGTATTGACAAATTTTTTATTATTAAAAATTAAATAAAATCGTTCCAAACGTAAATGCAAGTTCTGAATTTTGATGTGTTTTATTGAAAAAATATCGAGTTCGGCTAATATTTCCAGTTGTTTTTACAAAATGGGGTCTTACATAACCTAATCGGTCACTAGTAAAAATTTTTGCTCTATTTTTTTTATACAATCGCAACTTTTTACCTTGCGACCTTTCTTGTAAAAACACTACAATTTCAGTATTAATATGTAATATTTATATATTAATTTTCTAAATTTAAAATTTAATTGCATTGAACACATAAATTGCTTTCAATTTTATTTTTTTCCAGCAATACCAAGGAAGCGTTAGGATAACAAAATTTTTTAATGAAAGCCTTAGTGAAGCTTATGCTTCCACGCCGCTCAAAAAACAACGGGAAGCGGTTAGTTTGGTTGGTTGGCTTAGATGGTGATTCTACATACAAGTAAGATCCAAGTAGCTCTAGTGAGCCGTTTTGTTACCATAACCTCGTGTTTCTGTTGGTTGAGTGGGTAACGCACTGTTAGGTTATAACCATCCGGTGCGGTTGATGAACGTTAGGAGATTGTTGATTTTTGTTGTTGAAAGTTCCTCTAGATTGCTGAGGAAGGGCTTACCAAGCGTTGTTAGTTTGGACCTGGCCAGGGCCGGGCAGGTGCACAGAAAGTGTGTCAGTGTTTCTTTTTCATTTGGGTCATCGCAGCTGCGGCAGTGGGGGTTGAAGGGTAGTCCAATTCTCTCGGCGTGAACTCCGATGCACCAGTGACCCGTAATAATAGCCGTTATTCTGGCTATGTCGTTCCGGGGTTTTGAGAGCATCTGTTGAGTTCTACCTATGTTGTAAAGGGGTCATATTTTTCTTGGTGAGTTGCAGGTTGGTAGTTCTCTCTATCTACGACCGGCTAAGGGTAAGTAGTACGAATGAATTCCTCCCTTAACTGTGTTCAGTGGAACTTCGAATGGTTCCGCTCTTAAAACGTCAAGAGAAGAACCCCGCCTAGCCAATTCATCCGCCTTTTCATTACCATAAATGTTCCTATGGCAGGGAACCCAGATTATAGTAATGCTAAGTTGGTGACTTAGCCGGGCCAGTTCATCCTTACAGTGCCTAACCAGTTTGGGGTTGATACTGATCGCAGCTAAAGATTTAACGGCGGCTTGGCTATCTGTAAATAGCTGCATTAAGGTGATTGGTGTTAGCTCTACTTAAGGTGCGACAAGCTTCTCTTATCGCAAAAAGCTCGGCCTGGAAGACGCTGGCTCAGTTTGGCAGACGAAAAGCCTCCGCCACACCCAGTTTCTCAGAGTATATGCCCGCTCCCAACCTGCACCCCATCTTGGAGCCATCAGTGTAAAAGGACACATCGAAGTCTAGATCAATTCCCCCATTGTGCCATTCCACCCTGGTGGGAAAGTTTACAAAACTTGGTTGTAAAGGATCCTATCCGCCAGTTGTAAGACTCTCTGAGTCTGACTGCACTGTTTGTTGCGGTAAGCTTAATGTGTAGATCTATGGGGAGTAAATGTGTCAGGACATTAAGTGCATCAGTGGGGCATAAACGGATACCCCCTGTGATACCTATGCATGGGGATCGCTGGATCCGAGCTAATTTTGTTGTGTTGTATGCTTATAGTAGTGCACCATACGCCAAGATAGGACGCACTACCGCTGTACATAGCCATAAGAGCATTTTTGGTTGAAGACCCCATTTTCTACCAAAGGCCTTTTTGCAGGCGTAGAAGGCTATGCAGGCCTTCTTGACCCTTTGTTCGATGTTAGTTTTCCAGCTTAGCTTAGGATCCAAAATGACACCTAGATATTTTGCGCTACTAGATAGTGTAAGAGGTTGGTTGTTTAGCTTTGGAAGCACAAATTGTGGCGCTTTGGTTTTTGTGGTGAATAACATCAGTTCCGTCTTGCTAGAGTTAACTCCTAGGTAGCACCCGGCAGCCCAGACACTGAGTTTTCCCAAAGCAACCTCCATTAGCTCACTGAGCGTAGAGGGGAACTGTCCTGACACCATTACGACCACGTCATCCGCATTAGCCACCACTTTGACCCCATTGCAATATAGTGTATTAAAAAATTCATTCATGGCGATGAGCCAGAGTAGGGGGGAGATCACTCCTCCTTGCGGAGTACCCCTACTGACAAATCTCGTGAGTTACTGAGCATTGAGACCACCCAGGTCTGCCTGGATTATTCTGTTACTGAGCATTGAGACTATCCAGTTTCTCACTGGTGTTTGTACACCAAGGTTGGTAAGAGAATCAAGAATGGGCCTAGTATGAATATTGTTTAAAGCCCCTTCTATGTCTAAGAAGGCTGCAAGAGTGTATTGTTTTAAGAAGATTGATCTTTCAATAGTAGTAATAACCTCGTGTAGGGCGGTATCTGTGGATCTGACCTTGAGGTATGCGTGTTTAGAACGCATCCTTTAGAACGTCCCTGAGATGAATATCCAGTACACGCTCTAGGGTTTTCAGTTCGAATGATGTGAGGCTTACTGATCTAAAATCCTTGGCTGATTCATGACCTCTCCTCCCAGCTTTGGGTATAAATATTACCTTAACTCTTCTCCAGCTCCTTGGAGTGTAGTTAAGACAGAGGCAATTTGTGAAGATAGAGAGTAGGATAGATGCAACTCCATCTTGTAGTTTTTGCAACATTATTGGAAGAATGCCGTCGGGCCTGGAGATTTGTGTGGAGAGAAGCTGCTTGAGGCCCAGATAAACCTTTCTAGGCGGTTAGTTCGGTGGAAAATATTTCACTTCTAAATTACTATTAGTCATAAGTCAAATAGTATGCCCTCGCTCAACGCAACTAATAAAAATTGCAAAAACCAAAAAAGATAAAATAACTAATATGAATGATAACAGAGTCACTTTTTTTCATTGACGGTTGCTCTGAGCGAGGGCGTAGGTACTGTATGCGAATTAAAGATATTCAATGAAAAAATACATTTTGTTACAGAAGTCCTAGAGCAGCTGAAAGCTATAAATGATCGGCTTCTGAAAAATTGAACTTAGCTTTAGTAACTATACATAAACTAATTTTATTTAGTTTATATTGCTATTTTTTTATCTTATTATCCAGCAGATGTTAGAACAAAGTGAGTGGATGGCACAAGACAAAATGTTGCGCAAGGCGAAGGTGTCCGTGCAAAAGATTGAACAATCTGCTTGCCGCATGACTGGAGAGATACGCGATAATGAAATGGACGATACGCAAGCTTGATGTGAAAGAACAGATCAAAAACCCCGAATATGCTCAGGCCATGGTAATTCAGAACAACGTTTCCTTTCCACGTTCTTATATTATATTCTATTTTATTCTAATTTCTTCAAAGACCACATACTGCCATAAGCTAAAAGGAAGGAGCCTCCGAGGATATTGCCTAAGACGAGGTTTTGGAGCTCTTCAACTGGAATGGAAGGTGAAAGAAGCTAGCTTTGGCGAAGTTGTTTTTGATTGACAAAATTTTACGTGGTATTTAGAAGATGCGATTTTTTAACCCTAGTTCGGCCGACGATGTTTATAGCCTTTTAACGGCCGACGCAGTCACCGCGGTGACTGTTTTATTATTTTATTATTTATTTATTATTTTTGTTTATAAAACAGAGGGCGAAATTGCATCGGATGCCGAGATAGACGATTGGATGGACGCAGTGAATGAGCACAATAGCGATGAAGAAATAGACGCAGCCCATGATTATGTCGATCAATTGGTGTATGATGCGCCCGATGGAACAACACATGACGCTCGAAAGGCTGCTGACAAAGCGTTTCCAATATCAGAATTTTAGATGCTAATGAACGACAATTTGCGTAAACAATATCGGCCATACAGCAACATAACAATTGATGAGCAACTTTATCCGTTCCGTGGCCGAGTATAGTTTCGCCAATACATCCCGTCAAACCCAGAAAAATACGGCATAAAAATATTTTGGGCCTGCGATGCGAAAACCAGCTATCCGTTGCATGGCATATTATATTTGGGTCGGCAACAGCTTATAACTTAGGTGAAAAAATTGTTGTTGAGTTGGTGCAACCATGGAAAAATAGTGACTGTAATATTATTACAGACAATTTCTACACTTCATTGAAACTTGCCAATGCGTTAAATGAGATGAATCTTGGCTTAGTAGGCACGGTGCGGAAAAATAAGCGCTTTATACCAAAAGAGTTGCAATTTGAAAAGTCCTTGCCTCTGGGTGATTCAAAGTTTGCATTCTGCGACGATACTGATTGCACAATTATGAAGCAATTGATCCAGTCACAAACAAACCAGAAATAATTCTGGACTAAAATCCTATAAAAGGTGGTGTTGATACGATGGACCAATTGCTCGGAGCATATACATGCAAGCGGAAGACGCATCGTTGGCCATTGGCCTTACTTTACAATATGTTGGACTTAATGGTGTTGGCGTGGCATATCATTTATCGGGAGAAAAATCCAACGAGTCGTATTAATATCAGCCACCGTACTTATCTAAATGGATTTGCTCGTGAATTGGCCACTAAAGCCATCAAAAGTCAAACCATCTTGTCTTACAACATTATCACGTACGTACTGCCATGGAAGCTTTCTTAAATATTCGTTTGACTTTATTCTTAGCACCTGAGCCACAAATTGAACATCCCGATGAAACTGGCCGAATGCCAATCAAAGGCAAGTGTCATGTTTGCCAGTATCTTAACAAAAAACAGCGGAACTCACGCAAAATATATCAAGTTTGTAAACAGCCAGTGTGCCAGGAGCACATTCAAACCATAATCAAATATATTCAATGCAAGGAATAAAAATAAAAAAACTTAAAATGTGTCTTTTCTTAAAAAATTAAGTTATTACATCAATAAAATACCACAAAAATCTTATAAAAATATAATTCTTATATATCGAGGGCGATTTTTCAAAACGTGCTATTTGCATAATCACAATTTTTCAGGAGAGCAAAAAAACTGTTTCTTTAGTTAATGTAAAGAGTAAGAACTAATCTTTCTTCTACAATATTATTACAATAAAATGATTGTAGAAATAATTTTTCACTTTAAAATAAATATAATACATGACAACCAAATCAGCGAACACATTGCCATCAAAAACTCATTTTCGACAAAAGTGCAAATAGCACGTTTTGAAAAATCGCCCTCGATATGCTTCATACATTTTTACATAGCCACCCAGGTGACTGCATCGGCCGAAATAAGAATAAAAAGTTTCAGCATGTAACAGGTGACAAAGACAAAAATTGAAAAATTTTAATTTATGTTTTTTGTACCTAAAATTCATTACTTTAAGATGTCACGGAAGATGGGTTAACATAATTGGTTGAAAACACATCTTTTTGAATGAAAAAGGTGAAATAGTCACCCCGGTGACTCGTCGGCCGAACTACGGTTAAAAATAATTCTGATGTTTTCATTTTGTTTAGACGTTTTTGTAGTGAAAGGTGCCCTGCAATATGAGAAGGGGGTGAAGAGGCTCTTCGAGTTGAGTCATCATAGGCTCAAACAAAGAAAAATAAAAAAACACATGTACATTGTAATAATAACATAATATAACATGTAATATAACATAATAATACCTGAATGAATTTAATGTTCCTTTTTAGATTTAAGAAACTGACCTTTTTTAACTTTAAATATACTTTTGCAATAATTCTAATTTTGCCGAATTTATGTTAATTTTAAAATTCTTGAGCCTGAAGTAATATTTTGTAATTTAAGATTTTTCTATAATGAATTGTTTTTGGTTTATTCTAGTTTCATTTATTTTCTTTATGTAAAAATATGACTGCAATGTGTAAAATATGAAAAAATACAAAGTTTCGTCTTTTCGTCTTTAATGATGGATATGTATTGCATGCATGATCTTTATTTACATCATATCTGACTGATATTAACTTCAGTTCTGACTAAAACTTGAATTATTTTCTTTTAGTTATTAATGACAGAATTGTAAATCATTCTTGACCTTTATTTATATCATATTTACATTAGTTCTTAGATCTGACTAAAGTTTTAATCATGACTTTTTAGAGTAAGCGAGACAGCTATATGATTGGCGAAATCTACTGCCACATGCGTTAGAAGGTTGCAAAACCACACGTACGTATTAGTTTCCATCAGATTTTTCACATTGGCCTTAAAAAACTGATAGAAACTTTGCTCTGCACATTGATATAATTTGTTATCAGCGCTGTCGGTAAAATAACTGGTCAAATGACTGACAGTGTGCTTGAAGGGTACTTTTTTGCAATAATGTCAAAATCAGCTGCATTTTTATCCGGTTCATTTTGTTCATGTTTTAATTTTAGCGACGAAAATAGGAGATGATTTGGGGTTAGAATTGCACAGTAATTTAACGATAGAAAATCCTGGAACAAAATCCTGCTGTACAATAATATATAAAATAAAGTGTTTACGTAAATCCCATATTAAACACTGTTGTAGTTGTTTTTTGGCTTTTCTATCAGAACCTGTGGACCGAAGTCAGTAATTTTGGAAAATTTTTTCGTTCAGAGTAAACTATTATCTATATATTAAAGTTTTGATATTTTGAGTATTTTCGCAGGTACGAGTAGCGATAAATGACGTGGCTTGCTTACAATTTCGAACCACCCAAACATTGTTGATTTACCTCAAAACATCGTCTCTGACCAACGACATTTAAGAGTAATAGTCGATACACATTGACTGCGACTTGTGACGAACGCCAATTGTCAAAGGATAGAACGAATGCTTTCTTATGTATATGCATTTTTTTGAAGACAACACGACAAAGAGAGATTGCGATCTAGTCAGACACGATCTATGATCTAGTCAGACGATGCGATCTAGACAGACGACAAAATCGAAAATGGCAGAGTTTGCTTTTATTTTGTATGAAATACAGATTGCCGCTGTTGCTTTCATTATAATCAAGTCATCGAGAATTCTACGACATTTCTCTCTGACGACAAGTTTTCGCATATGTTGCAGTCGATGTGTATCGGCTATAAGGCTTAATCCTTCCTGGTGGTCCCCATAAAACACACAAAGGAAAAAAAGGAGCATGCAAAATCGTCTTAACAACATTTAAATGCTTTGTCTACTGATTAAACCAATATCAGTATTTTTATTACAGTTTTATTTGAGCCCAAAAGGAACAGACTTAAAAATGGCGGTGCTTAATAAACGATGGCAGAGCGCGTGCGCAACTAACTCAGGCTGAAGACAGCGCTGCATGAACTTTTGTTGAAATTTTTTTATTTCTGCACACAAAAATTGCTGGAATTGAAAAATTTGGCAGACGTCTTTGCTTTACTTTTCATTTTGTGCTTATGCTATAATTCCATGAAGGGATCAACTTCTTTCGAGGATATCATGCTTAAATTTAAGGCTTGTGTCAAGTGGTGCCGCGAACAAAAAAAAAAAAAGGTGTGCCAAATGTATTTTTTGAATTGCTTTTGTTGTTTTGTTTTAAAAATGAATTAAGGTAAAATTATGCTGGCATTGAGAACATTAAATAATGGCCCAGACTTTTTTAAAGGAATTCCATTCCAAGTCGTCTGTTGAATTTTGACAACTTTTAAAATTATTGAGGGGTTCATTAAACTTTCGAATAAGGGAAATGTTAAGGAAATATTGCAAAAATATATCTTAATTTATAAACCTGCTAGTTTCTTGTTGAGTTTGGCTACGTCATAAGCGTTTGGCGTAGGAACTGATGCGTGACTTCTGAGCATTTTTGTCTAAATTAGTAATAAGAGAGTTCCTAAAGAAACTGTTAAGCAAAACTTAAATTATGAATGGAAAATACATATCAGCAAAATGTAAAATATCTACTCTATTAATTAGAAAAATTAAAATAAAAGGAGAATATGTCAGTGCCACGAAAGCGTCAGGTGCTAATATTTTGCAAATAAAAGACATTTTGTTAACATATTAAAGAAAACACGAGGCATTTTTAAATACTAACTCAGATTTTGGCGCCATTTTTTAAAATAGCTTAAGTATTCAACTTCTTCTATTTTTGGGGGGAAAAACAGCATTTATACGTTTTTGAAAAGTGAAAGTCTGTGTATGATGCATAAAATGACAATTTAATTATTAAATTCATGTATAAATAATTCAAACCGAAAAAAGTTTTAATCTTTAAGCTGTCACAGTCATCTCTGCCTTTCTTTGATTGACCCAGCCCACCTTTGACTTCCATCATTCTTTCTTTTATAAATTTGTGTAAACTCTCTGTCAAGCTGTATCTGTACAGCACATCGTACTTACCTTCATACATTTGTGCGTATTGTGGAAATCCTGCGGCACGCAGCCACTTGCATGCCTCCACCGCTTCGATTTCTGCAAAAAAACAAAGAAAAAAGTATGATAAAAATGTATAAAAAATATGTTGAAACTTTAAAGCGCTAAAAAGAAGGTCAACAGAATACCAACATTTATTATTACACACTATTAAGGAGTTCCATTTCAACATATTAACTGGCTTAAACGAAAATTAAAACGAATTTAAGGTAATCAAATTGAAAAGTCAGCAAAAAGCTTTTCCGTCCAAACACTCCTTTGTGCCATGACAGGCAGTCAAATATACAATTTACATTGATTTATACATTTACATGATAAAGGTTTACCACTTTATACGTTTATGCGCGATTTTTTCAAGAGTGCCTTTTATTAAAATGATTGCAGGTCTTGTGTACAGAAGGGTCAACGGGTCACTAATAATTTATCACTGTAGAAAAACTATCATAAAGAAAGGGAAATGACAATTTTTTTTTTTTGGGAAACAATTAAAACTAATAAAACGGATTATGATAGAAGAAGCTAATAATAAATGATAATTTGGGTTTTAAGTTGAGATATATCTGTTAAGGCATTCAATTTCGGGACGATTGAAAAACACAATACCGGAACTAGTACCGGGTTTTAAAAAACTTAGATATCGAATTTTTTGGAAGACGTAATATGAAGTTTCAAGGTAGTTATGCCTTGTTTTACAGCACAAAACATTACAGAAGATTATAAAAACTAAAAAACACAGTTTCGAATAAACTTTTGGGTAGTATTTATTGTTTCTTTTTGAAAAAACAAAGATCAATACTTTAAAAAAACACAATTAATAAAATTAGATCATTCAGGAGGTTCATAAAATTATTTTAAAAAAGTAGAATAGTTTAATAACAATGAAGACAGAAAAAAATCTGCACACAATGTTTCTGAATTTCGTTCATAAAATCTTGATTCATAAAATCTAAGAAAGGATTCACAAAATTTAAGAAACCATTTATATTATGTGTGAATGCAATTCAGAATTCTTATGAACTCGTTCATAGTCTTGATATTCTTTAAGAATGCGTTCATAAATGCTATGAATTGTGTTCTGAACATTTTTTCAGTTTTTAAAAACGAATCTTCATATTCTGTAATATGGTCAATGATTAAAATAATTATTAATTTTTAAGATAGGTTTGTACATAAATATATACTGAAGAAATTTTGTGTGAAAATTTTAAAGAACAATAATTAACAAAATACTCCGAAATATGCTTTTGATTTCGTAAAATACAGAAATGCGATGTTTAGATACAACAACTCAGTCAAAACAAATCGCAAATATTTAACATCACTACTTATAACGGAGAATAAATTACAAAAGGAGTATTCACGATTCAGTGCACTTGCCAGTGTAGTTGAGGACTTGTGCACTTTACAAAAACAAAATACAAGTTCGTCAAAAATGTGCATGAGTGCTTTTCTACTGTAGCCTCAAACTTGAGCACTTGAGCTGTTGTGCACATTGAAAATTTTAACAGCTTTAAAAAAAGTGATAGGTCCTAGTGTGAGTGGGTTTCAACTTGAAAGCAAATTTGTACAGATACTTGAACATGCAACTAACTAACCTAACATTAACCTTGCTGTTTTAAAATTATATCCAAGCATGAGTAAAAGAAAATTGCATATAATTTTTCATTTCAGGAAGAGAAAGAGAATAGACCGTAAGTATTATTTAAGAAGTTTTCATGAAAAAATTCATAAAATTTTCGAATTCGTTCCTAAATATTACGAAACAATTCTTTAATTTATGAACATATTCACACATACTATGATTTCGTTCAGTAATATTATGAACAAATTCTTTATATTTATTATGACACACACATTATGATTTCGTATATTATGAATAATTTCTTTAAACATAGGTTAATATTCACATATATTATGATTTTGTTCATGAATATTATAAATGAATTCTTAAAATTTATGTAAATATTCACGGATATTATGATTATGATTGCGTCCATTAATATTATGAACCATTTCTTTAAATATAGGTAAATATTCACAGATTTTATGATTTTGTTCATGAATATTATGAATGAATTCTTAAAATTTATGTAAATATTCACGGATATTATGATATCGTTCGTAACATTAAATGATAGGAACGCTGTTCACTGCTGCTATGAATATGTTCTCTGCATTGGCGTCGGAAGCGGGGGGCAAGGTGGGCAGTTGCCCCCCCACTTTTTTAGCCAGATAAACAATTTAAAAGGAAAAGTTATTCAAAATATCAGTTTTTTTACAACGATAATATTTTTGTATTATATATTTTCCTCTTCTTTCTCTTCTCTTCATGTTTCATGTGAAGAAATTTTGGTGAACTTTTTTTGCACTACCATTTGTACTGCCCCCCCATTTGTACTGCCCCCCCAGATGAAATTCGCTTCCGACGCGATTGGTTCTCTGTTGAAATTTTATAAACAATTCATACTATTTTAGAACAAATTCATAAAATGTATGAACAAATTTTTTTCTGTGTAGGTAAATTTTAAACTTTTGAAGAGACACAAAAAAACGCCGATACACGTGAACTTAATTTTCTGTTGTAAAATTTAGTGGCATACTCAGTTTTTACAAATCAGGTTAAAGTCTCAAGCTATTCAGATTTTTGATATTTGACTTACATTTGACCTTCATTTAAAAAAATTTATAGTTTTTTAAAAATCAATTTTTATTGTCTTTTCAAAAGTGCCTCCAGCGTGAAAATCGAATTAGCCTTGTTTAACCCGAATCACCCTGAGCAATTTTTTTTTAAATTTACAAAATGATCTGTTAACACAAATATAAAAATGGTTTAAACTAAAATAAGCACATTTTAAGTGTTTGTGTTTGCGTTGCCATATGGCAACTACAAGGTGTTTCGGGTTAATCTATGATTTTTCAAAAGTTAAACAATTTCGCTTGATCTTCCATTTGGACCCAATTTGAATTTTGAACGTAAAAACTTTAAAAACAATTTAAATATTTTTTTGCTCAAATTAGTGTTTTTATTTTTGATAAATAGACTAAATTCTGAAAATGTAAGCAAAATCGGAGGTGGTCAAAATTTGTTGTTTCCAAAAATAAGAAAAATATAGCTAAAAATGGGTCTAAAAGTGTCTTAATTTCTCGCAAATATGTCACTGAGTATGTCACTCAATTCTACGACCGAAAATAAGTTTATGTGTCTCAGTATTTTCGTGTGTCTTTTTGACGTCCCTACAGTGTAATTTTAGTATTTCTAAGTACAGATTGTATAAGTTAAAGTTTTTTAAGTTAAGTCAAATTTTTTAAGTATTTTGTAATATTTTT
Organism: Dichetophora obliterata; assembly: GCA_963920525.1. Lineage (NCBI taxonomy): Eukaryota > Metazoa > Arthropoda > Insecta > Diptera > Sciomyzidae > Dichetophora > Dichetophora obliterata. The sequence continues at coordinate 280,661,376 of OY986435.1, forward strand.
CACAATTAGTTCAAGAAAGGTTTATATTTTTATATTTTTTTATATTTTGTACAGCTGGTTAAAAAAGATTTTTGTTTTAGTATTATTAAAATCACATTTTAGTAAACGTAAACGCTACTTCAGTTTATGATTTATTATGTTTTTTAGAATATATTAAAGTGATTCAATGAAATAATTATTTAAATGCATTAATTTTTATTAAAATTCCGAAAACACCACCCTTTGCTACGGCCCGGATCTGTAATTATCTGAAAAAATAATATATATTTGTAAAGTAAGCACTTACACCGAGGTAGTGACTTCGAGTTTTTTTAAAATGTTTGTTTGTTAGAAAATAACGCGTCTTTAAAGTTGATTGTTTAAAAAATGGGTGTAATGGGTTGAGTACATAACGAGCTGTAAATTTATTTTCAGACTCATTTTTTTAAAAAAAAGCGAAGTCACTACCTCGGCGCAAGTGTTTACTTAACAAATATATTTTCTTTTTTTTTCAGATGATTACAGATCATGTTATTCTGGAAGCAAATCTTCTCGCATCGCTTCATGACAACGTCACGCACACGCAAATGACGTCACGAAAAAATTGGTTTTATGTACTTTAATAATTGTTGAATTCAATAAACAAAATTAATATAAATAGCTCGTACCATTTTTTTGTAGTATTCGTAAGTTAAGAATCGCTTAAGTAATTCACAAATCAAAGTCAATTTAATATTAAGAAGTACATATTTTCTACATAATTTATTACATACGAATAGAGCAAAAATAAACTTTACAGTAAGGTAACGTTTAATTGACAAAGTTTTATTATAAAATTTATTAAATGTCATATGTTTAAGCTTTAAAACTCCTACAAAATAATTTATACATACTGAGCATGTGGTATTTTTAAAGTCATACAATCTATTTTCACTTTTTAACTATAGCCTTTATGTCATGAGCAACACGTCACGACATACTGCTGTTGAAAGTTTTTTTTATCGATTTATACACCCAAAAGAATACAGAGTTTAGAATTTTTATCGCAAAAATAAAATCCAGGAGACTCAAAAAAAAATATAAATTCATTGAATCCTCATGTTACAGCTCTATTCTCTAAAATCAATAAACTCATAGTTACAGCTCTATTCTGACAAACTCACAAAAGCCAAATTGATACAGAAGACACAATTGATGCAAATTCATATTCTGAGCTTTTTCAAAATGCTCTTTTTCTCGTGATTAAAATAGTGACGAACAGAATCTGAAGACAAGAATTTATTAATATAATGAGCTAAAAGGTTATTTTCTAAATCCTTAACCTTTGTTCAAGATGAAGATGAAGAATTGTCGCAACTGGTGATGGACAACGTTCCTGCTGTGGAGAAAATAACTTCACTCCTGTTAAGTTCAAAGTCAAACATCCGTTTTATTTTATCAGAGTAGTGTAAGAAGTAATTATCGGAACGTGTGCCTTAAAGTAATTGCGACGAAAAAGTAACAGTCGGACCTTCTACGAGTCCGGACCTTCTATGACATATGAATTATTTTAAAAGAAGATATTGTGTCTATTCTATCATCTGCTTACCATCCACCAGGAAATTTAAAGATTCGTCCATATAGGCATCTATTATTTTAATGGAATACAAAAATTTCGTTTGTTTTTCTTGAGCATGATTTTATTTGTTCCTATATATTAAAAAAGCATAAAAAAGCTAAAAAAAATTGGACTTTATTAACACGTGTCGCGTTGAGCTAGAAATTGAAAAATTGTCTATGTATAAGGAAAAAAAAATTAAACAGTAATTCTATTTTGAACGTACCGGTCTTACGGAATGATGATCTGCGATAAGAGTAAAATTTTGCATGATTTTGATTTTGCAATATATACTGACGGATATAAAAACTTACTTTGGACTAAAAAAGTTTGACGTGATTATTGGAGGAGTTACAGAGTGCACGAAATCGACAAAAATCGGCCAAAACGTTTCATAAGTGTAAACTACCGTTGCAAAGGTAATTAATTGAACTTCAATCCAAAAATGACGTCGGAAATTTTGTGGTTGCGGTTGAGAAAACTATTGTATAATACTCATTTAGTTGCATTGCCTCTGTGTGAACTTCAAGCTCCGAGTGATATGTGTTATTGTTGTTGTAAAAAAATAAGGAAATTATTTTTAGACGCAAGGAAACAAAAAACCGGGTGTACAACAATTTTAAATATAAGCACCACCCTACTATCTACAGGGTTGTCCATATTCGAAGCGCCCATCTGGCAACACTGTAACTTTCCGCAGTGATGCCAAATCGACTAATGACATACCGCGTTTGAAGCGTCATTCCAAGCAAATTTTTACAATGGAACAGTACACGCCACGCGAACGCTCTAAAATTGTTGAAATTTACATTCAACAAAACAAGTCAATAGTGAAAACTCAACGTGCTTTCAAAAAATGAGCGATGAAGCTCATTTTCAGTTGAACGGAACGGTAAACAAACAAAATTGCCGTATTTATGCCACTGAAAATCCAGAAGAGATTCAAGAGGTACCTCTTCACGATGCAAAAGTCACTGTTTGGTGAGGCGTTTGTGCTAAAATGCTCATTGGGCCGTTCTTTTTCGAAGATGATAATGGCCACAGAGTTACTGTCAATCAGGAGCGTTATCGCGATATTATAAACAATTTTTTCATGCCAATCGTTCGTCGAAAGCGTATCAGGCACTACTGGTTTCAACAAGACGGCGCGCCACCACACACAAGCCGCACTACAATCGATTTTTTGAAGCAATTGTTCCCTGGCCGTTTGATGTCAAAAAATGGTGATTTCGATTGGCCGCCAAGATCACCATATTTAACGCCTCCAGACTTCTTTTTGTGGGGTTATTTGAAATCAAAGGTTTACATCAACAAGCCAAAGACCCTAAAAGAGCTGAAAACCAACATCCGTCAAGAAATAACCGCCATTCCCATCGAAATGTTGAAGAAAACCATGGAAAATGCTGCAAAACGGGCACAATATGTCGTAGATGCCAATGGCAACCATTTACGAGATATCATATTCAAGAAATAATGTAAACAAATCTACTTGAACCCAATTAAATGGTATTCATGACGAACAGACAAAAAATTGTGGTTTCTTTGATTTATTTCAAAATAAAATGGGCGCTTCGAATATGGACAACCCTGTATAATTAACTGTACTTGCATTGTAAGATAATTTCCAATGAAATATGCAATTAAATGTAAAACTAGTAAGGAATTATCTTCCATTTAATAGAAGATAAAATATCCCAAAGGCCGCATTTTAGTTTATTCAAACTCTTGAATGTTGGCATTATTTTGGTGACGTCACTTTTATAGGGCGTGATTTTTATCCAAAAATTTTTCATTTGAAATGAAACTAAGTGTCCTTTTTAATTAGTAAAGCTTATGTGCCCAATATAAAGTTTAAACATTAAGTTGTTTGGATTTTTTAAAGGTTTTACTATAATGATGACGTCAATTTGTATAAAAGGTGTTCGCAATTTTCGGTTTCTTCTAACAAAACTCCAAACATCGAGTGCATAGTTAATATTTAAACTAATTTGCAAAATGTAGAGCCCTTTTATTCATTTTTGATAAAATTACTGATTTCATAAAGTCACTTTGTGTGGTAGATAGCCGGGGTTTTCATTTGATTTTTACAAATTTTATACTTAAAGTGCATATTAGGAAGAACAGAAGCTTATTTGCAAAATTTTCAGTCATTAGAATCATTTTTGTGAAATACCGTTTTGGTAAAGTGCCTTTGTATAGGAAGTAGACGTGGTTTTCATCCGATTTGGTTCATTTTCGAACTTGAACTGTTTTTTTGGAAATAAAGCTTAAATAAAGAATTTCGTGACGATAGCTCTAAAATTACGGCTGTTGTCGTGATTAAAGACGTACTGATGGTCAGACGGGCATGGCTAAATCGCCTCAGGAAGTGATGCTGATCAAGAATATATCGTCCAGTGCATGGCAAAACCATGAATGTGAAAAAAATGTATTTTGGGTTTATTGCTGTTTCTTATGCAATTTTATATAAGGAAAATTATATCAATATATAGAAAAGGAGTTCAAAATTAATGAATATGTTTAGGTTTTTAATTTTTTTATCATGCCAAAAAAATTAATGTGCCACATTCATTGTTTTGGCACAAACATTTAAACAAAATTTGAATTTTTGTGCATGCTAAAGCAATGAATGTGTTCTAAAACCTTTTAGGAGTGAGATAGGCCCACCAAATTTAAATCATAAATTGAGAGATTTAATTATTGAGCATTAGGCCCACATATCTGCATGCCAATGTATCAATAAATAACAGATCTGTAACATTCATACTACTCGACTCTTACATACTTCATTCTTTGTAAGCATGAAAGTTGTATTAATTCGAATTTTTCTGCATGCAAAAACAATGAATGTGTTCTAAAATCCTTTTAGAGAGAGGTAGGCTAGCCAAGTTTAAATCTATTGTTAAGTCACTAAATACTAACCATTCGGTAAATGCAAATTTTAAAAAATTTGACTTCCCTAATTTTCAGAAACATTCAAACCTTTAAACCCCTTTCCCAAAAACTATAAAACAGCACATTCATGGTTTTGGCATGCAGGTGACGATATATACTTTCCTATACCTGCCACTCCTCCTTCCGTGCGTAACAATTGGAGTGACAAAGTTAATATACTCCTTAAGCATTTTATATATGCGTGGAGGTAAAATTATTAGTCAAACAAATCAAATGACGAAGCCTAACATCCTGTTTCTATGTCTCCCTTACAACTGAAAAAGGCTCCCCTGAAATAGGAGGTTTAAACATTTTTTTTAAATTAAGCTTTTTGCTCAAAGTTTCGAACATAATAAAAATATTGAATTTTTGGTATTTTTTAAACATAGCGTACATATTTCTGCCCAACTGTTGTGCACTTAACCGTGCATTAACCGTGGCTCCCAAACGCTTCGTACAATTTTTTTCAAACTGTGTGTGCTTTCTTATATTGATCACAAAAACTACCACACTAAATTTAACTTTGTATCTTTCACCGTAGTCGAAATATGAGATAAATGGGCACAAACTTCTTCTGCAACGACAGCACAATTTTATATCAGGAATTTTCTACCAATAGTACCAAGCTATTGGCAAAAAATAAGTTGGTAAGTTTGCTTAGATTTTACACTTGTTTTAAATATAAAATTTTTTACAAATGATAAAAACGCAAAATTTCTGATTTTTAGACTTAATCACTTTTGACTTTAAAAATTAGGTAGTTAACGTAAAAATTTCTTGACACACTCTAAAAACAATTTATAGCTCTATGTTTTCTTAAAGTAACAAACAAAAAATTAAACAGCTAGTTGTTACCAATCTTGAAATATGATCAATTCTGCAGGCGCATTTTCTTGGGTAAAAAAGCCTAACCGCGGTAAATGGGTTAAAACAACCTTCCCCCATTCAGAAGAAAAAATATTTTTTGTTAGGGTGTCGAAGCCTTCCCCTTCTACTCTACTTAATTTTTATATTTCCTTCTAATAAATTCATATAATATTTTTTCTCAGACTTGACTGAGTTTTTGTTTCAGTGTAGCCCAAAAATCTACTTGTGTGCTTAGGTATAGATTTAGATGTCTACATACATGTGAGTATGTTTAAATAGTATGTTAATTTAACCAAATAGTTTGGCTTTGACTCTGTCGGTGTCGCAAAGCTGTTATAAAAGGGAAAAAAATTAAACCAAAACCAAAACCATCTTCTTTTGCATTATAACAGCATTTAATTTTGGCGACAGTGTCTGCACATAGGTTTGCTTTCTTGTTTTGCATGTTTTCCTACCCTCCCATGTTTGTTTTTATCTATCTTTCTTTCTATGTCAACATTTCTACCGGGCTGTGCAATCATGAAAGGCAAATTTAATCGACTAAAAAACTCGACAAAGCTGTCAATTTGAACGGAACATAAGAGTAAAATTTAAATACAGGTACTACATTTGCAGCGTGTTTTAAAGGGATTTATATCTTAATTATAAAAGAGTGCGTGCTGAAAGAAGAAGTACGACAATATACTTAGAAAAGTTATAAAAATAGGCATAGAATTAATTAGTTTACCGGTGTCTAATTAGGCGGTATTAATTTATTACAGCTCTCTCCTAAACTAAAGCTACTTACTTTCATTTGAAAACCATCCAATGAAAACTATTGACACTGCCAACTTAAGACACAAAGATAAAAAAGTTATTATTTTTTTTTGAAATTTATTCAGGTTGTTGTACATAAAACATTTTTTATACAAATTTTTTTGTTTATTGTTTAAACAATTTTCTGGATTTTTTATAGGGGGCACTGAAAATGAAATTGAAAAAAGACATCCAACCGTTGATAGATAACTCAAAATCTATTGCTTCAATTTTAATGAATCTTATTGCATTTTGTTAGTAATCTTGTCCTCCAAGCAACCTTCCTAAATTCAAGTATCTATTTCCCAATGTACCCATTTTTCAAAGTCATTTTCAGCGCCTCCTATATAAAGTCAGAAATTGTTTAAAAAAATTTTTTATAAAAAAACTTTTTAAGTGCAATAGTAAGCATGCAGCTAGTGTTATTATTTAGAAGATAATAAAAATCTTTAAGACTTTTCCAAGTGGGTGCGGAATTTTTTTAAGAGGGATGTTTTGATTTTTTTGAGTTTTAAAAAATTTGTTCACAGTTATGATCCTATAACTCCAAAAATATTTATTCAAATCAGACATTTATAGCTTTCATATATCACTGCTATCATTATCACTGATCAAACGATTTTTGTATAAACTTTCTGAGTATTTTTGAGTACACATTTTGACCTAGCTTCTATTGATCAATTGTGTTGTGCGTGTTATTAAATATTTGATCACAAATGACTGAGAACTGGACCTACGTGTTTTATGCCGACTCCGAACGGCTTATGTTCTCAAGAAGCTTTACATGGCAATTTTTACTCTCTGAGGTTTGCCATTGTCTGCAGAGAGGTGATGACCGAACAGAAAAATTAATTCAATTGAAAAAACTTTCTGTCTGAGTTGGAATTAAACCCGCGCTACTAAGGTTCTTTAGCCTAGGGGCCACGCATTCTACCCACTAGGATACGGCCGCCAAATTTAAGTATTTTCATTAAAGCCGCAATAATTAAAGTAGCATACTTGCTACAAATATTTTTTTTTCTTAAAATTTTTGTAAAAATATAAAACGAAAAAACAAAACAAAAATATACATCAAAATTATATTTTTTTGTACTTTAAAATGAGGAATTAGTAAAAAAAGGTACTTTTTAAACTCTTTCACAAATGTAGTTAAATGAAGTTAGTTATGTTTTATTTACGCTTACTTCGACATGTGGTTAAAAGTATAGGAATAATACCAAGTTAAGGTAGAAAATGTTATAGGTAAGTTTTTTCTCATGTTCATTTGAAAGACATTAAAAAAAAATCATATAATTAATTCTTTTCATCTTTATATTTTCAATTATTCTTTAGTGCGTTTTGATAATTTTAGACAATTAAAACTGATTTTGTATATCCAGTTGAATTTTTATATGATTAATTCCCTTTTTTAATTAAATTATGTAAGATTAATTGTAAAAAGATTATTTAATATTTAAAACCTAAATAAAAATGTCCTCAAATTCCTGAGGAAGCAGAAAAGAAATCTGCTAAACGTCGGAAGAAAATAAAAATGTAATTAAAGGTGTTATTCTTTTAAACAAATTTAAATTGGTCAAATAATTAAATCCACAAACAGAAAAAAATATTAAAATTTTGTAATTTGTGTTTTTCGAAATTAATTACATAACCGCAAGGGACTCAACTCTAAAGAACAAAAATCACCAAAACTTTACCAAAACTAGTTTTAAATTAAAGTCCGTTCAATTAACTTTCCAACGGTAGTTCAAACTTAAAATTCGGTTAAGAAATTGGTTTGATATTAAAAAAAAAATATTTGTGTTTAGATATTAAAATGACGGTTGATCATTGTGATCATTGACCAATGACCAAATGATCATTAATCCATTGAGTCTCCACTCAAATTTTTATATTGTTTAAAGGTAATTTTGCCAGCTTTCAGAAAATGTTTTTTAGATGGTGTTCCTCGCACTCTTTCATCGCAATTAACTACCTTACCACAAGCGATGCAACCCACATCCAAAAAAATTGAACAAAAATTATTTTAGGATTAAAGACGTTTTAATTACCTTTTCAACGTTGGTTCAAACTTAGCATTTGGTTAAGAAGAGTGTGAGATATGAGTTTGGTCAAAAATCGATTTTCGACGTTTTATATTACGCACCCTGTAACTCCGCCAAAAATCACGCCAAACTTTTTTCCTCCAATTTAAGTTTTTATATCCGTCAGTGATGCTCCATGCATTATGGCACCAAAATCGGAGATAGCCATCTAGTAAGGCCGGTACGTTCAAAATGGAATTGCTGTGTGTCTTTTAAGAATTTTAACCTCTGAGTAAAAATAGTGTTAAAATTGCATTTGATGGACAATGTTAATTAATTGAGTTAAAAAGCACCCAAAACTTCAAATTGAACATAACATCGTTTAGGCAGTATCTTATGAAAAAGAAGTTAGCAAAAGTGTATGTCTTTACGTCTACCAATATTGGTTCCATGTGATTTAAAGCCTCTTGGTATAAATTGTGTTAAATCTGCATTTGATGGACAATGTTAATTAATTGAGTTAAAAAGCAACCACAACTTTAAAATGAACATCAAACTGTTTAGATACTATCGAGTGAAACGGAAATTAGCTCAAATGCACGTGAATGCTTTTCTGCTACCAACTTTGATTCCATTAACAAAACATGGCTTTTAAATATTAGCCTTGAGTGGGGAAACTTTTTCAATAACAAGCATTTCCGCTTAGAATGAGGTTTTAGTGAAAATAATACATAGCAAAAAAGTTGCCATGCCATGAATGTGCGGGTGTTTTTTTTTTAAGTATGTCTATTAGGGTGTATCGAAATGTATGGACCAAAAATAACACCCAATTCCACCCCTAAATAATGAAAAAGGAAGGAAAGACAATGCAGAAAATATTTATTTTTGTTAAGTGAATTCCTGGTTCCCCAAATAGTGGTTTTCTATGGAAATCCTGTGTTTTTGTACTGGAGCCCATCTTACGGTATACATTTTTAAGAAACCCACCATAGATCTCGATTCGCCGTTAAAAACCACTTGTTCATGCAAGTTTTCGAAAATATCAAATTTGTACTGGAGTGTCAGCATAGAAATAAAAAAACCATTATATACGATATTTTCACCTTTTTTTGTATTGGAGCCCATCTTACGGTAAATTGTTTTACAAAACCCACCATAGAGATCGATTCACTATTTAAAACAGCTAAAACATGCAAATTTTCAAAATGATCAAGCAGGAGTCCAGGAGTCAGCAAATAAATAAAAAACCATTATTTACGATACTTTCGCATACTTTGAAACATTACTCTACTTTTGTCTTACGATACACTTTTTTACAAAACCCACCATAAATCTCAATTCACCATTAAAAACAATTTTATTTTTTGTGTCAGGAAACAGGAGTGTCACAATAGAAATAGATAAATCATTATTTACAATATTTTCAATTTTTTTTTTTTAGAGCGCATCTTACGGTACAATTTTTAACATAAAAGGGGGCATACATTAATTACGTTAGGCGTTTAGGGGGGCGGGGGGTTAAGCCGAATCTCACTCACTCTCACGTTGTGGAGAGGGGTTCTCGCAAGGATGACGTAATTATTTATCCGCAAGAAACATTATAGAATTATGAGATAACTGTTTAAATTGAGTTAAACGTGTTTCTCTACTAAAATATGACTAAATTTTACACAATAATATTTATATATACAGTTGCGGTCAAAATAATAGCAGTACTCTTATATTCAGACATGTTTGGATAAATAATACTAGTCTACAAATTCTGGATCCGGTAAGCCAATTATCATTCCGATGTACTTTCAATACTGGTTCCAAATCTGTACTCAGTTTTCTCCCATATTGTAAAATTTTCAAGATACAGGGTGTTTTACGTTTTTGGCACGTGTTAAGTATTATTTATATAGAATCTAAACTACTAACCATAAAATAAAAAATAATTTTTTCTATTTTAGAAGAAATATCAACCTTTCCATCAATCTATCAACCCTTTTCGTGTTATATGCTGTATCGGAGCTAAAATTTTCAGATTACCCAACGAAATATCAACAAATTTTGTATCTTTTATTTTAGCAGAGCTGTTATCATCCAAAATTAGAATTTAGAAAAAACCTGTTGATTAAGAGTATTAAAAACAGACATTTTAAATTTGGACGATTACAGCTCCGCTAGAACAAGAGATGCAAAATTTTCTGATATTTCGTTTGATTATCTCAAACTTATAGTTCTTCTACAGCACATAACACGATAGTGGTTGATGTATTGATGGAAAATTTGATAATCTTTCCAAAATACCAAATACTATTTTTAATTTTATGGTGAGTAGTTTAGATTCTAAATCAATAATACTAAACACTTGCCAAAAACGTAAAACACCTTGTATCTGGAAAATTTTACAATATAGGAAGAAACTGAGGACAGGTTTCGAACCAGCGATGAAATTACATATAGGAATGATAATGGATTACCGGATCCGAAATTTGTAGACAAGTATTGTTTATATGAACATGTGTGAATATAAGAGTACTGCTATTATTTTGACTACAGCTGTATATATATGTATAATATTTATATTAATAAATCCAATACAATGAAGCATATATTAACATATTTGCACTGAAAACAAATATTTTGAAGAATCTTACGAGAGACTAGTGGGTGGGGAAGGGGTCGAGCCAAATCTCACGATATCTCACAAGGTCCAAAAATCGCAAAAATCACCAACTCACGTAATTAATGGACCCCAAACACCAAAGATATCCATTTTTCATTGAAACCGTTGGGTTTCTTAAAAAAGTGTACCGCAAGGTGGGCTCCAATACAAAAACACACATTTTCCATAGAAAACCGCTATTTGGGAAACCAGGAACTTATTTAAAATAAACACATATTTTCTGCTTTGTCTTTCCTTCCTTTTTCATTATTTAGGGGTGGAATTGGGTGTTCATTTTTCGATACACCCTAATGTATATACAAGGTGGCGCAAAAGTAACCTTGCGATGTTTTTTGGCTGTAATTTAAAAAAAAAAATGAAAAACTTTGATTCTTCTTGTGGATTTTCTTTATTTGGTCTTTTAATTTTTTTACATCAAGTCGAGAATATGATGTCATGTAAATGACCGCCGCCACAGTTAATTGTCATTTGAGCCCTTTTTATGGCATTTTTCATCACTTCGGCCAAAACTTCCGGCGATAAGTCCTCACATTCTTGACGGATATTGTCTTTAAGAGCTGCAAGAGTCTGAGGCTTGTTGACATAAACCCGCGACTTCAAAAAGCCCCACAAAAAGAAGTCTGAAGCGGTCAAATCAGGCGATCTTGCTGGCCAGTGCAAATCGCCAAAACGGGAGATTAGGCGCCCGGGAAATGCATCCTTCAGCATATCGGTTGTGGCACGTGCAGTGTGTGCCGTTGCACCGTCCTGTTGGAACCATATATTTTCCAATCCCAATTCATCAAGTTGCGGCAAAAAGAACTCGTTGATCATTGCTCTGTAGCGCTCACCATTCACAGTAACCGTTTGGCCCGCGACGTCTTCGAAGAAAAAAGGTCCGATGACTCCTCCAGCGAAAACAGCACACCATACAGTGTTTTTGAGCGAGTGTAATGGCTCTTCATGGATTACACGCGGATTTTCAGTGCCCCAGAAGCGTAAATTTTGCTTATTTACGTACCCGCTAAGATGGAAATGGGCCTCATCACTCATGATTATTTTTGATGAAAAATCATCTTCCTCTTGGTGGTGATTAAGGATGGTTTGAGCGTATGTTAAACGCGATTGGCGGTCAGCAGCTAACAGCTGATGCACCGTCTGGACTTTGTACGGAAACATCTTCAAATCTTGTACCAAAATTCACTGTAAAGACCGTCGACCGATACCCATTTGCGTGGCACGTCGTCTGGTCGATGTCGACGGCGCTTCCATGACATCCTCGGTTACAGCAGCAATATTCTCTGCAGAACGGCTACTCCGGGGTCTGCCACGCCTGGCAGCATCTCGTGTTGTGCCAGTCTCTTCGAGGCGAGCGGCTAAACGTCGTAGTGTTTCACCAGTAGGCGTTGGACGGCCAGGAAATCTGCGACGAAATTCACGTTGTGCCAAAGTCACCGAGTGATTATTGGTCAAATAAATAGTCACCAATATTCCGCGTTCTGGAGCAGTGTAGCGTAACATTGGCCGCATTCTAGCCGAAAAAGTGCTCAAGAACTGTTCCACAACTTTCGGGCTGAATGGTATGCTCTCACAGAACATGTTCCTTGAGATGTCACAATTTATATAGCGAAAATATTTTATGCTACTTCGCTACTTGAGCACTTTTTCGGCTAGAATGCGGCCATTGTTTATTAACGTGTATTTCGCATGTGTTTACTACACAAATGTCAAAACAGAACTGACATTAGGGGCCAATCGCAAAATTTATAGCATTTTCTGATAGGAGGATTACTTTTGCGCCACCTTGTATATATATATATATATATAACTACATTGTGAGCAAATGATATTTGCATATGCCCTAAAAGATGTTAGGTGTGAAAGCTTAAGAAAAAATATGTAAATCGCGCCACTTAAACTAAAGTAAAAACATCATTTCATAATGATCACTAATGATAATGTCCTTAAACATAAAATAGGATGCATATTTGAATTCGGAAAATTTATGTATTTATGTTGCTGTTAGAGTTGGTGTTAATAACATGCATTTAATATTAATCATCGAAAAAACCTACCCTTTATGCAAATTAGTAAAAGGCAAGAGCATTTTTCGGACTTGAAAACCCTTTCGTAAAACCTATGAAACGTAACGCGATTTATTTGAGACAGAAAAACAAATTTACCTATCAGTAAAATAGGAAAATTTTTAATTTTTGAAGTGAAGCTTTTTTAGCATCGTTGTGTTGAAAGTAGATGAAACGAAAAAACGACATTTGAAAGAAACAATCATATACATCTTAAGCATCTAGCATGCAAGAGAGTAAGATAGAAAAGAAACCACTGCTTAGCATATACACAAACCAATTTCATTGACATTTTAAACTTTGCAGTAGCTGTTGAGTATTAAATGCAATTCGAAAAATTAAGTGTTTACTTTTAAGCAAATTTTTAAAAGCCAAACGAAAAACAAAGACGGAGCACAGTGATGCGAGCCCATATAACGAGTGGGCAAAATTAGAATAATAGACCGATTTTAATGAAATTTCATATATAGGTGGATTATGGTCTTCTTAACTCAAAAATGAGTTTTTGTCAGTTTTTTGACCAGACTTCTAGTTTAGTTCAAGTTTGAAAACTGTAAAATTGTCAATTTCAGAATGTATATAGAATATGAAAAAGAAAATTAATTAAGAACAAAAAACATTATTTATTAAAGGCCGCTTTACATTATCCCACTGTGTGTTAACACATGTCAAAATTTTCATGTGTGATAGAAAGTGAGATGGTGTAAACAACGGAAAGCAATGTGTGTTCTGATTTTTTTGGCATGTCGTACCACATTTTATTTTTTGGTTTGTTTCTAATTTCATCACACATTCTATCCCACCAGAGATGCATTTTACCATAAACTTACTTGAAATTTATTATTTAGGTGAGAAAATTTTAAGCTCGTAATGTATTTTCAAATGGAATAACAGAAGGAAGCAGTTTTACAGCTTATTGAACTTTGTAGGGGCTTTAAATTGATTAAAAACCAATTCATTACTCAAATTTTCACGTTTTAGTATAGTGTAAAGTATAAAAATGCGGTGCGACTCTGTGAGATAGTCTAAAAGCGAAAAATTAATTTCTTCATACAAAAATTAAAAATGACAGCATGATGAAATTCAATTAGACTTTCTATCTCACATGTGGTAACACACAGTAGGACAATGTAAAGCGGCCTTAAGCAAATATCAAGAATAATAAACAATAACAATAAAAAATATGAATCTCAATAAATGAATTTTTCAAGAAATTATTCAATTTTCACTCAATTTTTTAACATATATTCCAAAGGTAAATTTGATTAATTTTCTGTTACAATCCTTTTTGATGAAAGCAAAGGATCCAAATAAATAAAAATATAAGAAAGAAGATCCTCGTTGGCGTGAGTTCTGGAGTCTTTTCTCGTAAGGGACAACCGGATATTACTCATATTTTTTTTTATTTGCTTCCAATGCCTCCTCAGAAAAATTACCTTGGATAAAGAACATTTATATAGCAAAAAATTTATATTAAAGTGTATTACAAATATCTATTGGCAAATCATAAAATTTAATTACATCACTTCCATGTACTAGAATCTTGTGCACAGGTCTTGGCACATAATACCATACATAGTGAATCAAATACAATTTTCTCGTTATTTTAACTAATTCTTCAAATGCTGTAACATCAATTGGCAGTCCACATAAAAGCAATCTCAGAATAATGGAAAAGTTTTTTATCAAGTCCTCATTCTTTCCAGTGATTTCAGCTGCAATTACTGTGTTGGAAAAAAAATCGACGAGCCATATTTCCGTCATTTGTGGTGCCGAATCCAGTTTTGACTTGATCCACAATTAAACCTGTTTTGAACTCTTTTTGAATTTTTTTGTTTAGTTTCCAAAAAAACCTCTTCAGTTGCCATTCGAACTTGCCAACTTTTAAAGGAAAGTCGGTAGGCAATATGCAATATGCACTCAAAACATTTCATCCACGCGTGCAATGTCGACAAATCAAACCTATAATTATCAATATTGGCAGATTTAGAAAAATTTTAAATATTAGTTTCTATTGGGGATGCTCCACATATGAAGCACTTGGCTGTTGCATTTTTATTTGATAATTCGACGTTTGTACAGCCCCATCTATCATTGTGCAATGCATTTTAAAAGCAATTTCTACATTTTTACCTTTGCATTCATAAACAATACATTCTAAATTTTCAATCTAAGCTATCATAGCTTGTACTCACTAAGTACTAAATCTTTATTCTCCTTTGCAAAAATGAATTTAATGGGTCTGCAAAACAGTGAAGAGAAGCTTTTTGATTTATCGAAAGTAGCTGTTTTGTAACTTGATTAATCATTCTGAAAAAATATAACTAATAAAATTATCTTGCATCTACTAGTTTCAATAGACAAGGAATTACTTTAACGGGACTAAATCTGTTGTAAGCATAAATTCATCTGAACTATCATCGTTATTAAATTTTTGCTTATACCGAATTTGTCTGGAGCTACTATCCATTACCCATTATCCTTTTCACAAATTTCCAAAATTCCCTGCACAGTCTTACACATCAATGATATTAAATTTACTTCTGCAGAAATTTCAGTTGCAGTTAACAATGACAATTTGTTTTGTTTTTCTGTATGAAGTACATATAATTATGGTAAAGTATCTTCGAACAAATTATTGATTATTTGTTTCAGTACATTATATTTTCTATCCGAAAGATCCAGCATCATATACAGAGACAAATCTTATGAAGGAGAAAGCTTTTTTAAACGCTTGTTTCAGAAATGCATCTTCTTTTTAACTTTTTAGTTGCATATTCTAATTCTTCGATGGAAAAGTTTTCAATTAAATCATTTATATCGCGATTTTTTGTTCTTCGTGCTGACTCTTGAAATGACTTTGACGGTCTTCCCGATCGATGGCTTGTACAAGGTTGCTGTTAGCATAGAAACATATGTTTGAAAATATATGAGTATAACAGAAATTTTTCTTGACTCGAGATCAGCAACATTATCTTCAAAAGCAACAGAAATAATATGGAACTCATACATAGTAAATTATTTTTTTCTAATCATTATTTTCTTTATCATTATTATTAGGATTATTTGGTTTGGAAAGAAATATTAAAAATTCTAATTTTTTTCATTGACTCGTCTTCATCAAGGATTTTATCTTGAAATTAGATTTTCACAAACGAAAAGAGAGCAGAAACTGTGTCTCCTTTATTCGCGGATAAGCTGCAATTAACCAAATCAATTTTTTTAAATGAAAACACATTATTATTTGTCAGATAATATTTAATACAAATAAATTGAATTAAAAAGTTTAACTTTTGAAATCTGTTTGAAAAATTGCACGGAATCAAAAAATGAACGCAAATCAACAACTTTATTGTCGCTTAGATTAAAACATTCTTTAAATTTATTAATTTACGGTTTTAAGCAATGTTTATGTAAGGGAATATCGGAGTTAAAATTTGGATCCTAAAATCCCACGAAAAATTAGGGACCGTAAAACTAAAAAATTTCCTCTACTACTTTTAAAACACTCGCATTTTGTAACTAAAATCACGAAAATAAAAAAATACTCCGGATCATGGATTCCGTGATACTTAAATCTGAGTACCCTAGTATATGCAAAACAATAATAATAAAAATACTCTTGCGAGAATGCACTCTCATACACACATACCAAAGTGTTCTTGTTTGTCAATTAAAAAGAGCCGGTGTTAGAACAAATCGCAAATGAAGCCTTGTTAAAATCGAAAATAAACTAATTTGGTGGAAAAAAGTGAAAAAGTTATTTACTAACTCTTAAAATATAAGGTTCAGATATGAGAAAGAAGATAAGAAAATAAGAAAGACCCCAGATATGTTTTCCCAAAAATGAGTTCTTTTCCATCAAACTTTGGCATTTTTCGTGTTTTTCAAATAAAAATAGTAGGTAAGCATTGTAAGCTTTTTAAAAAATTAATAACAAACATTTTAAAATAAATTTTATTTTTCTATACCTCTATTAAAAATCTTTAAAATATTTTTTATTTGAATCGAATAGTTTAAGAAATATATTTTTGGGAATTTATTTGCAGAAACACTAAAACTGCTTTTTTATACCAGTAATTTTTTGCTTAAAAAGGTCATATTTCCAAAGCTGCTACTAGAACAGCAAGAAGTAAATCAAAAAAATTTTTCAACAGTTTTCTTAGTGGTTGCATTACCATTCCAAAAATACCAAACACTTGGGTATTTGCAACATCAAATTTTCGAACTTTTGCTTATTGGGCGCATCTTTGTGCCATAACTTTTGATTCGAAAGAGATATTAGGGTCATTTTTTCATATTAATTATTTTTTAGACTTGACTATTTTATAAAAAATATAAAAAAAACTTTGAAAAAAAAAATTTATTTGAGAGTCTTTGATGTTTTGATGACAAAAACAGTTAAAAAACTTTGGCGTAAAACTGAAAGATTTTTTCAATTTAATGATATGTCATATGAAATAAAATTTCGTAACGTTCTTTGAAACCAATTAAAATTCTTTCAGTGCAATTATATTTGAATGAGAATCCACAGGACTAACTTTCGAGGATAAAATAAACACATTTACAAATACACCTCTCGGATGGTGTCAAGGCACATCAGAAACAACAACAACAACAACAACAACAACAACAACAACAACTACAAACGTTTCCAGAGTGCGCCAAATAGGTTAAGTCTGTCTGCCTTAGTGCCAGCAATTACAACAACGATAACAACAACCACAACCACAAAGAGTGGACCTTAATTGAAAATGAAATTTAGCCACTGTGCCTAGTCAGCCACGTCGGCTCAGCCTTGTGACCAGCCAGCAGGCACACCATTTATAGTTCGCCTACAACAGTAACAGCAGCAACAACTAAATAGCTGGCATTTAAGAGATAGATCACAACAAGGCGGTTATTTTTTTATATTTGGATATCTATATAAGAGATGTTTTTTTATTATAATTATTTTTTTTTTGTTTATGTTTAAGTGAGGAGAAGCGACACCCAGTAACAACGTCAACTCCCTGATTTCTATTTATGTTCTGTTTTTCACGTGTTCATGTTGTCCTCTTTAATTGAATATTTCAAAACCTTAATTAAAATGAAATACATTAAGAAGGATTTTGTTGATCTAAATATAAAATGTTCGTTGGTGTGTGACATTTAAGTGGAGTGTGACACTAAAATGTCAAACCGTTTTGTTGATATTCGGTAGTTAACAAATGACGTTGGTGACATACAATAGGGGAAGTCAGGGTATTCTTGGACACACTTTTATTTTGGCCAAAAACTAGAAAAAAAATATTAAAATTTGGTTTTGAAGTATGAGAAATAACCTTCTTTTTGACATCAGCACTTTAATCAAATTGTTTCAAATCGCACACTTTATATCAGTTGTCTCAAAAAATCTGTTTATGGTTTTTTTAAAAAATTTTGGGGAGTTATTGGCAGTTTATAAATCGATAAAAATTGAAATAATTGATGAAAAACATTTCCTTGTGAACCGAAACGAAAGGGGAAAAAAAATTATAATTAATAAAATAAAGTAAAAAATGCCGATGAAAATTATATCAAATCGCAGTGAACACACGTGAAAGTATTCGGGTTTTCTACGGCGCAACTCAAGTGAACACCTCGATCACAAACGATACAATAATACCCAAAACGCTCATATTTAGAAAATGGCGGCGTATAAGTAACACAATGCAAACCTCATACCAAATTATTTTGTGCGTCGGATGCTTAAGGTTCCACGAATATTATAAACACATTTACTTAAGTTGGTTCGTCAAAAAATGTAGTTAAAATGAACAAATTACTAAGTAAAAAGAAACGTTTTCAAAGTATCAAAATAACTATTTGCTTTGGCAGTGTGGCGACAGTGTGTGTGAGGGCTGAAGGGGAATTCGAAGGTTCGTCACGAAAAACGAGTATGAGACTATTTTCAAATTTTTTTAAATAGGTTTTGAAGTCGCTCAAGCTCGTTTCTTCCTTAAAACTAAATGCTGTTTAAAACTGCATACTAAGATTTTATGTTAAAGCAAAAATTTGGAGAAATTTAAGGTTTAACAAAAAACACAGCAAAATTAGAAAAACCTTCCTTATTTAACCCTCATGTCCCGTAAAACAGTCGGCACCCCTCTTTCAAGCCCCAAACATAAAATTTGAAAATTTTACTTTCCAAAAAGGATTAAAACATTATATTCGAACATTATATTTTCAGTTAATCACTCATTCTGGGTAGAAAGTACAAGTATTATTTTGAAGAGCTACTTTTTTTGACAAAAACGAGCTTGAGCGATCGCTAATCCTATTTCAAAATATCTGAAAAAAAAATTTAAAAATCTTTTTTCGTGTTGAGCTTTCGGCTTCTGCCTCAGCCTCCCAAAATTTTTACAAAAAAGTTTACGCTCTAATGTACATATTTTCTTTATAGATATAACTACACCTTTTAACTTTACATTCTTATTCACCGCAAGATAATGAACAATTAAAGTTCGAAATGAAACAGAATCAAATTTAACAAGAAGTATAAGTTTTTTATGTTTACTTAAAATCAAAGTGAAATATTTAAAGTATTTTTTAAAAAAAAGCAGATTGCTTTTGTTTTTGAACTCGGATTTTCAATAAAACAGGATCATGTTTATTCAAACACATATTGTGACTTTTAAAAAAAATTTGCCTTGAAAATAACATTGCAAGAAAGTAGAGATTAGCTTAGTTTTTTTGAAAACTATAAATATTTCAAAACACATAACTAATGCCAATAAAGTACAACAAAAACATTAAGAAACTTTATTTTGCCCAATGCAAAAACATCACAAAATTTTTTACCGTTTTCTTACAGTAACAAATTGAATTGCTCATTCGAACTTCCCAGTTGTAAAAAAAAAGATAGTGTGTCATACTAGGATACACATATCTTCAAGCAGAAAAATGCTAGAAAGTTGAAAAACTACTTTCAGATGTATAATTAGTTGGTTAGTATAACTGCGTTTTTATTAAAAAAAAAACTCTTTTTTAAAATTGAATGCTGAGCACGCTGGCGCCAGCACATCTTTTTTATTTAAATTCAGATTTTTTCATCTATTTTTATTTAATCATTTCATATATACATATTTTTTATTTAAATTCAGATTTTTTGGAATGCTGCTGGTTCGGAAACTATCAGTTGCTTTGCTTTTAGTTGTTTGGAGAACCATATTATTTTATCAAGCCGTACATTTCCTGCACAAACTCTATGTTAAATTTTCGACTCCTTGATAATATATAAAAATTAAAACAGGAAATGTCAAGGTCTTTAAGATTTTTTTCTATAAAAGTCTAATTATCAAAGAAAAAAAAAACTTAGCCAGTGACAAAAAAGAGTGAGTCTTTAGAAACGCTAGAATCTTATGTCTTTCGAATAAGTCTTTAACAATTTATAAGGTAGAGGAGATGTTTTCACCATCAAAACTCTCGGTCTAGTACGCTGTGAGAATATAATACTTATATTGAATAATTAAAATATACTACTAATGTTGGTAAGGAAAATATTTCCTCTCTTTTAAAGGGCATAATGTGGAAAATCACAACTGTTAGTAATTTTTTTCCACTACATGAACTTTCTTATTTCAAACAATAAAAAAGTCCTCGAGAATATCATAATTATAAGCAAATTCGGAGAGTGACAAAAATAATTATATTCAAACACAAACTTTTTTATATTTGTACATGCAAATTTTATATTTTGCCTCAACAATCTGTATCCGCATTTAAATTGCATTTTAATTAATTACATATATTATTGTCATGTTTTTGCTGCATATACGAATGTAGGTGCTACTCATGAGTAAAATTCATTGCTGTTATGTGTGTTACCTCAAATGTCATCATGAACATTAATCTTAAGCATTATCTAGCAGCTCATCGTGTCCAACGGTTTTCACCTTGTTTTATTATTTTCCTGTATGTATTTGAATAAAATTTTTTCATAGAATTCAAGTTGAAGGATTGTTTGTATGAAATTAGTATTAATCCATCTTTTCGTTTGCTCATGTATTCATTTGTAAGTTTTTCCATTCGAATGGTTTTTTATTCATTGTGATTGATGGAAAAATAAAAAACAAGCAAATAATTATTTAGGTTAGAAGATGTGGCAAAAGAGTAAGTTATGTATAAGGCATGCAATTCCGTGTACCCGGAGTTTTTTCGGTCCTGAAAGTCCCGGGATTTTAAGTCCAGATTTTCGGGATCCCGGTATTTGGTTAAGTTTTCAACAAAAATTTGTACAAAAATATATCTAAACAAAATTTGAAAAAATTTAAGAGAAAAATATATATTAATATAGTTTAGGAACAGTAAACTTTAAAAATGATCTTCATCTTGAAATAATTCATTTATTATCACCATTGCTGCCAAAACGCTATACATGCTGTCCATTCGAAATTCTTTATTTTAATAAGACTTCATCAGTGTGAGAGAGTGTAGCCGCAAAGCTTAATTTTAAGTTATTAAGCCATCACACAATAAAGTTTTTTGTTGAGTATTATTTCAAATAATATCATGAAATGCCTTTTTTATATTTATTTTAAAAATGTTTTTTAAAAATTGTCAGAAGACAATCTCTTTTTTTGGGGTTTTTTTAAGACTTGATTCGGACTGGTTCTCTTTTGAATAAGTATATTTTACCCAGTTTTTGAATTCATATAATTCCTTGCACTAAGGCGCAGGCTAAATGGTATGAGTTTTTAATGCAAATACAAAATGTATTAAATTTTTTCCTCCGACGTTTCGCTGGTTTTTTTCAGCTTCTTCAGGGAATTTTATTTATCTTAAAACGAATACAAAAAGTGATATTGTGGTAAAAATTTAAAAACAGTAAATACAATTAATTTTTAAGATAAACAAAATTATAAGACAGAAGAACTTACAAATTTAAATTTTACATTAAAAACTGATGTGTCTGTTGATTTTTAATACAAAAAAAAAATTAAACAATCAAATATTAAACAATTAAAATTTCATTATTCCTTTCACTATTCTTTTCACTGTTCCTTTTTATAATATTTTAACATTTTTTTTTGAATTGCCTCTTATGCAAAATAAACATTTGAAAAAATTTTTATTGCGTTTGTTTGCTATTTAAATTTGTAGAAAACTGTTTTCCATTTCCAAAAAATTATTAAGAACAGTTGCTTCAATAACATTCAGTTTGAAACCAATTTCAGATTTTTTTAAGCTTACTTTATTGTAAAACAGAAGATCTTTCAATTATAAAAATCAATTAAATTTTTTTCAATACAGTTGCAATCCTGGGACCCAGCCCTAGTTATATATATGCGTTTTTATTGAGATCGTCTAATAGCAAATTTTTGCATTTTATTTTTAATATTGTATTGACATTCTTGTTGGGATTAAAATGTAATAGTTTAATACACACTAAAATAATGAAAATTTTGTTTTTGTTAAAACAAAATGCGCAATGTCGCAAAATGCGGCTAGTTTTAAATCACTTGAATATTGAATAAGAAGTAAAGATTTTCAAAGTTCATCTTAATTTAATTAAATTTACTGAAACAAGCAAAGTTGCAAGCGGTTTCTACTCAGTATAAATATTTAGTAAAATTACATACAGTCGATTAGATTGTTAGAGAATAATTGTTCATTTTTAAGGTAACGTAAGAATTGCCCAATTGGGCTTGGGTATTTTTTCAAGTGCTTTAAGATGATTTATTTATAGCTCGCAAGATTTTAAAAATAACATTTCAATAATGCCTTAAAAACAATTAAAAAAAAAGAAACAGCAATAAAATCCAAATTAAAATTAATATTCCACAAAATATTTGTTTTATTTTTGGATCAGTCAGTTTTGAATCAAAAACAAAAGTGGTGGAAAATAAAAAGAAATCAACCATCCCATAATAAAACAACGTTAATTGTAGCAATTAATAAACATTTTAGGCAATGAAGCGAACAACTTTTGAAAATGGCACGAATGTGCGAAATAAAACAAAAAACTCACCTTCACTTAAGCGGAAAGTGCAAAATTGTTGAAAGTGTAAATAAAATAAAAAAACACAAATGTTAAAAAAAAAATTAAATTTACAACCAATCAATATAGTTTTGATTTTGGCTATGAAATTGGGCGCACCGAGTAGGTTGTTAAAAGTATTTGATTGACCAGAGCGTGCGTGTGGCAAATGTTTTTCATCTGTCAAATAATCTTTGAAAACAAAGAGAGTGAGAAAAATTCAAAATATCTTTAATCGAGCTTGTATGAATGAACCTAGGTTATAGCAGCTACCAGTTTCAGCTAAGCTTGAAGCGTTTTAATATTTTATAGTTTTCCCCGAAAATATTGTCAAAGTTGGTGGTCAAAAAATTGACCAGCTGCCGAAAATTTGTTGACCTTTATGTGCTCGGGTCTGTGAACTTAGGTAGATAGTTGGATGTCTACATTTGTAGCAAGCATGTATTAATATGAGAAACCTTGTCAACATATGAAACAAAAAAAAAAAAACACTTTTATATACGTTTGGCATATTTTTTTAAAAACTCATTTTATAATAAAAAACTGAGATGAAAAAGTTTATTTTATATTAATGAAAGAGCATTTACCTAAAGTATATGTGACAGCATGTGCATCGCACACCGTTTTTTTCACCAACTGCCAATCTTGCGTATTCTTACGCTTTCCAATTTCAAAATACTGATAACGGACGGGGTGTATGGGCTATTCGTCATAAGAAATATCAGACAAGCGCTGCAAAATTGTACCAGAAGCAGAAGACGAACAGCGACCTAGTGACATTTCAATAGACGAGTCCAATCAGCATGAGCTGCAATGGAAAACTGATCACTGCACTGTAGTTCTCTCCAGTTATTGAAAAATATGCAATAAAGTTACATATGGGCATTTCCATGGTCACGCACGTAACGTTGTACGCCTTTTTTGTTGTTAAAAATAAAAAAAGGAAAGAAAATTGTAAACTTTTTATCCTGGTTTGATTTTAAGATAGCACTCAAAGGAGGTAGCGATCGAAAGTATTGTCCAAAGATATAAGCAAACAAAAAAAGATGCGTTACGATTCAAAAAACGAGGTATATAAAAGATAAAATCTGCAAAGTGTGCACGAGCTTTTTTATCAAAGTTATTTTAATACTATCTGGAGTAATGTTGCTATATTTTCATAACTGTTTCGTTGAAAATTCTTTTTTAATTACACTGTGGAACATTTTTGGGGTTATTGTCTGGGGGGTGAGAAATTCCAAGTCAGGGTGATGGTACTAGGTCAGTATATTAATACCCTCAAAGGGTTTTGCGTTCGTATGTGCCAGTTTTTTTTTATGACCTTTTACATTTTTGCCTTATCTTGATGTTTTTTCGCTTAGTTGTAAAATGTTGCCAAAAACGTAGTTTGACATAACTCGAGAACGACTAGTTCGATTTTGCTGAAATAAATTGAGAAAAATTAATAATTACATTTTCTTTAATCCATTAACATACTGTTTCTCTACCAAATCAACATTTTTGCAATTGGAAATAAATTTACGAAGAAAATATTGCCAAAAAAAAATTTTTTTTTTTTAAAACATATAAATCCCAAACGGAAAAACGTGTCGAGTCTTATAACATTCACGTAAAGTCATATAACCTATAAAGAAAATGCGACATAGATCATAGAAATCGATTAACGCGTTCTGCTTTTATTTACAATTAAGTCGGTCAATACAACGGTCATAAAGTAAAGGTATAAATTTCAAAAATTTGCTCGAGATATGCTCAAAATTCCTTGGAAAAAACATTGATGACTTTTTTTATGATTGTCAGAATTAAAAAAAAAATAATAAACAAAAGGTTATTTGATTTTTATGGTTGCGTTAACAAACTTAAAAACGGTCATAAATGTGCGTGGACAATTAAAAGGAAAAAAGGAAAGTGCACTTTTTTAATTATTTGGGTTTTTTCCGTTGGCTACCTGCATGATTTTTTACACAAATTGCACCCACATTTATGAGTGGTCATGTTTTAGAACGTTGCAAGATGCGCCAATTCATAAGTACCTGTTGGTAAAATATTGAAAAATATGAAAATGAAATAGTATAAATAGGTGTTCATTGTTCGTTTTTTGTCATTAAACAAGTGCCGACGAACGCGAAGAGAACAAGTATTTTCCCTCCAGTTTTTTAAAAGTGAACAAAAGTGAATAGAATATGGAACTGTGCAAGCCAGATATAAATAGCTTCTGCTACTGCTGTGGTCAATATGTCTCAACACATAAAAAAAGGGGAAATTTCAGTACTGATTTTGTTCAAATATACGAGATGTACTTCAACCAAAATGTTATAGTGAACAAAAATTGGGTACCAAATGTGGTGTGTAAAAGCTGCTACAATCGTCTAATGGATTGGAAAAATAGAAGACGTGAAAGTATGCCATTCGGTATCCCAATGATTTGGACTAATCCTGGCGAAGGTCACAATCCATTGAATTGCTATGCATGTGCGAATAAAGGAGCCGCAAAAAGGATAAGAAAATCGTATAATTACGTTGGTGTTGCAAGTGCCGCAACACCATTGCCTCATGCAGACCACATTCCTGTGCCAAAAGCTTCTAGCCCAAATATTGTATCTTCTATGACCGCTCCGAGTTTTTCAGGAGGTGCAGAAGGGCCAGCAGTGGAGTCACACATTGACATTATGTGTGGTTCAGAAACTGATGACAGCGATGAATGCGATGCCACTAGTCCCGAACAACCACCATCGAAAAAGTCTAGGCAATATTTATTAAAATAAATAAAAATAAATAAATAAAATAAAAATACAAAATTATAAAAATTTTAACTTTATTTTTTTAGTAGTTTATGGCCAAAAGTCTGGAGTTATTGGGGAAAATTTATAAAAAAGGCGATAAATGACACTTTTTTGAATAAAAACATATATCAATATTCTTGTCAAAATGGGATACCTTCACTTAATTGTAAATAAAAGCAGAACGCGTTAATCGATTTCTATGATCTATGTCGCATTTTGTTTATAGGTTATGTGACTTTACGTGAAAATTATAAGACTCGACACGTTTTTCCGTTTGGGATTTTTATGTTTTAAAAAAAAAAATTTTTTTTTTTTTGGCAAAATTTTCTTCATAAATTTATTTCTAATTCCAAAAATGTTGATTTGGTAGAGAAACAGTATATTAATGGATTAAAGAAAATGTAATTATTAATTTTTCTCAATATATTTCAGCAAAATCGAACTAGTCGTTCTCGAGTTATGTCAAACTACGTTTTTGCCAACATTTTACAACTAAGCGAAAAAACATCAAGATAAGGAAAAAATGTAAAAGGTCAAAAAAAAAACCGGCCATACGAACGCAAAACTCTTTGAGGGTTTTAATATACTGACCTAGTACCATCACCCTTACTTGGAATTTCTCACCCCCAGATTGGCTGTTGTACTGTGTCATTTGTATACAAGCCATTATATGATACGTTACGATACACACGACACGATCCGGATATTTTTATTTAAGAACTAGAAAAACATATAAAGTGTAATTCAGTTCCGTAAAAATTAAAAACTAAAAAAAATTTTAATTAAACTTTGTGTTAATTATATTTATAAAATTCCAATTTTCTTTAACATTTTTCAACTTTTTTCACCATTTTTAAACTTTTGTTGCCATTCATCATGTTTGTTAACATTTTTTAAAAATTCCAATTAAGATGAACTTTCAGTACTCTCACAATATAAATTTAAACATTTTTTCCATGGTAGAAGAGTACAGGTAGATGCACTTGATGAGAGCATACTGCCGGAAATGTCAAAACGAAGCAAAACTTTTTATTTCTTTTCTTTTGTTTCCATTCGCCACACAGCTGAATTTGACAGACATGGCAGTATGGAAAGAGGGCACAGTCAGCGCTGCAGCTACCTCTATCCTTATACCATGATTTTTTTTCTTTATTACGGAGGTTTTAAAAAATATTCAGTAACATTAAATTTTTCAATGGCGGTAGACTTTCTTGTGGAAATGCTCATATTGCAAGTGCATACACGCACTCACATACGTGCATAAGAAAGCACAATATAGTAAAAATAAAGAAAAGGGCATGTTTTGACACGCTCATCGAAGCAAACATTTTCTTATTTTGTAAAAAAGTGAAATGACTTTTCATTCATCTTAAATGATGACAACAATTGTAGACACCCAGCTAGGTGATGGTCAATTTTAGAAGTAGATTTCAACGCAAGTCTTAACATACTTTAAACAACCCCAATGGTTCTTTTGTTGGTAACCGGTATTACTAAGAACCAGAATTAGTCTTTTTGAGCCTACATCAAGAGCCATCCGGATTAACCTAGCCTATAGTTTTTTTTTTTAATAAAAAAATTTTTAATAGAAAATTAATAAAAAAAATTAGACCACATTTACGATTTATATCAAATGTCAAAATTTCTGAAGATAAATTCATACTTTAAATATTTTATTGGCACCAATAAATGTTTGTTGTCAAAAACGCCCTTCATTAGAATATTTTGGCTACGGGCCTGAAGTATAAGATACATTTAATTGGAAAAAGTCATTTTTTCAGTGTGTGTGTACGGAAATCCTTTAATTATATTTTAAAAGTGTCACAGTAAATATTTAAAGAAGCGGTGGGGTTAGTCAACATTTCTTGGTAAGCATTTCAGCAGATGAAAATTTTTTTTTATTAAGCTATTGAAAAATTTACATTTTGCCAGATTGTAGAATATTCATGACCAAAGAATATAATTGCTAAATTTTGCAAGGGACATATTCTTATTAATACTTTTCTGAGTATTGTTTTAATGCACAGGCATGGTCTTGATAAAAAGATAGTTTAGTTTCAGTTAAAACATTGAACCTTTATAGGAAAGATTAAAAAAAAGTTAGTTTAAATGAAAGGTCAACACCTCGTCCTAGTTTTCTTTGTACTATGAAAACATAAGAAAATTGGAAAAAAATGTGCCCTATTAGAAAAAAAAACTATAGAGCGATCTTCGAGTAAAGTGAATTACTAAATCAATGTCTCTGATTAGGCCAGTAAAAATATGATTTTGTGTGGAAGTACAAAATTTGGTGATAAGATACTCATGTTTTGATCGCTTGATTAGAACTTAAATGATTTAACTTGAAGTTGCCTCGTTCTTCTTAACGTACATCAGTACCACGCCCACATTAAATTTAATTTTAGTTTAAGTTTTCAGTTTCTCGTAAGTTATTCCAAGACCGTTCATTCTAAGAAAAAATAAATGTTATCAAACTAGTTTAAGTCCATACAATACCATGCCAGAACTTCAGAATTGATTATATAAAAACCTAGCTTTGACAGCAAGCGCGTCGGAAGCGAATTTCATCTGGGGGGGCAGTACAAATGGGGGGGCAGCACAAATGGGGGGCAGCACAAATGGTGGTGCAAAAAAAAGTTCACCAAAATTTCTTCAAAGAAACATGAATGTGAATACACAAATTTTTTATTTTAGTTTAAAATAAAAAAATATAAAAATATATAAAAAATATTAAAATCTCATTATTTTTAAAAGTTCTTCCAATTTCAATATTAAAGATCATTTTTCGATCGAATTTTTTGCAAATTGGGATACAATGCCACTACAATTTGAAAGTGTTTGGCCAGGCAATTGCTTCAGCAATTTAAGTTTCGCGTGGAGGTCGCTCACATCAAAGTCAGCTGCATAAAGATCTAGTTTTGTTTTTAGATTTTGCTCAGAAGACACTTTTCTGTTGAAGGCTTCGATTACAATATTACAGTATTAAGCTACAGTCATGTGAAAATAAAAAGGGACATTTGTATTTTTATATTTAAAGCTGCATGAATTACATACAAGGTGCAACAGATATAGCATTAATTCCCTCGGGTGGTGGTTCCTCTTGATAAGGTGAGTATAAAACTTTATGGAGTCTCCTCCCACATTGTAAAACTTTCAAAATACAGGTAAAATTTTGAGATTATCAAACGAAATATCAACAAATTTTGTATCTTTTGTTTTAGCGGAGCTGTTATCATCCAAAGTAAGAATTTAGAAAAGAACTGTTGATTAAGTGTATTTTAACATGAAAAACAGAAATTTTAACAGCTCCGCTAAAACAAAAGATACAAAATTTGTTGATATTTCGTTTGATAATCTCAAAATTTTAGCTCCGCTACAGCACATCACACGAAAGTGGTTGATATATAGACAGAAAAGCTGCTATTTTTTCTAAAATACAAAATATTATTTTTTATTTTATGATGAGCAGTTTCGATTCTAGATCAATAATATTAAACACGTACCAAAACCGTAAAACACCCTGTATCTTGAAAGTTTTACAATGTGGGAGGAAACTCCATAAAGTGTTATACTCGCCTTATCAATAAGAATCACCAGCCGTGGGAATTAATGCTATATCTGGTGCACCTTGTATATAATTCATGCAGCTTCATATATAAAAATATAGGTGTCCCTATTTATTTTCACATGACTGTACATATTGTACTTAAGGGTGCTTTTAAACTGAAGTGGTGGGTTTGCAGTAGAAACTCTACATTTTGTTCTATCTTTTTGCAAACACAGAGAAAGTAAATGGTGATCCGCAAGCGTGCTTATGAAGAAGAGGAAAATATATAATACAAAAATATTATCGTTGTAAAAAAAACTGACATTTTGAATAACTTTTAAAGTTTTCTTTTTAAATTGTTTATTTAGCTAAAAAGGTGGGGGGAGGCAACTGCCCCCTTTTCCCCCGCTTCCGACGCCAATGTTTGACAGGAAACACCCCGTAAGAACTTTGGACTTATTTTTATTTATTCGCAAAAAGACTCGAAAACAGTTTATCCTATACAAAAAAAGATGTGTGCAGACAAATCGATTATGTATAATAAAAAAAAAAACAAACTCAAATGATAAGTGTAATGTCAAAAGTAAAAAATTGGGACATTTTCCAATTTTTTTACAAAGAAAGTGATTTAACGATACAATCAAAGTGATTCAATATCGTAATGTTAGCCATTCAACCTGCTCAGCAGTCAGAATGTGTTGTCAAACTGAGTGTTCGTTCATATTGATCTTCAAGTGCTCATGACAGCATTTGCTTCCAATTTATCTAAAAACTCAAAATTTCATTAAGCAGAAAGAGGACAATCCAGCAATACTTTTTAATTTTTATGACATCTATTTAATAAACTAAGGGTTCTCTCCTAAGCAAGTAAAGATGTAAGACGTTTAAAGTTTTGATGAGCGATAAAGTGTAAATAGCGTTTCTGCTTGGTTTTCATTATGTCATTTTTATGACGACACAAAAGTTTATCACCTGAAATATCACCTTAATAAAACTCTAGAACATTTTTTGCATAGCTCCATTTAATAATTTATTTGTTTTTAATTTTCCAAGATTGCCAAAGCTTAAAAAAATTACAACATATTGTTATTTTCAATTTGATTGACAACAACTGACCACTGAAAATGACATAGTTAAAACCAAGCAAAAATATCGACAAAAGGACAGCTGCGGTTAGGGTTGCGGAAACACCTTTAAACAATTTGAAGTCTTTTAAAAACCTTGATTAACATAGAAAAATAAATAAGATTTGTATTTATTTCAACTACTTTAAGTATGTGCAAAGGCAACCCTCATTCACACACGTAGATTTACATGCTAGTTTACACTCCAAAAAAGGCTCGGAAACGATGCACACTCAATTATGACAAATAGTTTACGCGTATGTAAGTTCACACGGTTCACAATGCTTACGGGTCAGTTACATGCTTAGATGACAACCCTTACTATTTTATTAATTAAGTTATTCTTATGTTTTTATATTGATTAAATTCTAAATTTAATGTTTTTGAATACAGGTAGATCCATCTATTTTTTTTTTAACGAAATGATTTTGAGGATAAATTAAAAAGTCTTGGGTAGCGCCTATCATAACTTGGGTATTATGGACAAAATTTGAAAGATCTGGAGCATAACTGACATTGAATTTTATGGACTTTATGCCATAAATTTTAGGTGATTGGCGAAAAACCGCAAAATTTAAGAAACGATTTATTTAACGTGAGCGAGGCAGCAAAGCTTTCTAGAAATTTTTGTTGCTTACACTTCAAAGCAATTCATTAAAAATTTAATAAAGTGATTAAAATGATTGACAAGTTTTCGTGAATTATTTTCAAGCAACATCCTACCAATACTGGCCTAACCAGAGAGTGTTTGATTTAGTTTTTTACTTTTCTCGAAAAGCGCTTTAACTATTTTGTTCTAAAAGAGCTCATTTACTTTCACTTATCTCATAATTTTATAATTCAGAAAAACATGCAGAGGTGTTGACCATTTTATTTTAACTTACTGCTTGCGTACCATGACTGTCCATACATTTTTTTATAATTTTGATAAGTTAATCCGGTTGAAGAAATTGCATTTTCATTCCTGTTCATTTTGCGAAAGTCAAAGAGAATTTTAAGGAATACGCAAGTAACAGCAGCTCCTCTTGGATTAAATATTCTAGAGGATAATCAACAAAGAATATTCTTGCATTATGCAACATTGTATTTTTTTGAGTAAAAATAGCTTAACATACAAAATATATCTAAATTTCCAGCAACAAAAGGATTGTTCATATTTTGTTTCATATTAAAAAAGATGATTACAACACACAACTGTTCAGCTTGTAAGCAAGCTTGTTCTTGTAAACAACTGTTGCTCGTATTCCGTGTTTATTTTTTTTTCTTTACTCTTCGCTACCCACCTGCAATTTTTCGTTCGCGCATTTTTCGCCATAACGCTTCCGCCTTGCGTTTTGGCCAGTTTTCGAATTTTTGTGAAAAACTACGAAAGAATTTGTATTCGCGTATTGTTATGGAAACACGACGCTGCATTTTGACGCTGGCTGCTCTACAGGTGGAAACGTTGAGCTCAGTGCTAGCGTTCTCTTACCAAAAACTCAAAATAAATAAGTTTTTGTCAAATAGAACTAGTTCACTTTTCTTTTTATTTTCTATGTAAGCGAAAAATATGAACACTAATTTGAAATCCGAAAAAAATGGCGTGCGATTCAAAATTTACGTTAAAAGGTTAGCATAAAATGCTCGCGTTGCCACATTTTCTTATGAAACCATTTTCAATTTGACCAAATTATTGCATGGTATTTGGTATGACTTTTTTTTACTCGTCGTTTCTGATGTTCGAAACGTCTGTAATCAACGGAGCCTGTAACAACACTAATAAAATTGCCATCAACAGAGCAATATGGCGTGCAAATATGGCGCATTGCCGTTATATTTTGCATGGAATATACATATTTTGTGCTGCTGCTATTGCTGTTGTAGATATTGTTGTTGTATTTATTGTTGCTGGCGTTGTCTGTATAACAGCTTATTCGATTGTAAACAACAGAGAGTCGATACGATTCTGGTCGAGGAGCAGCAATGAGATGAGTTGTGTCGGCAACATCATCGTCATTATAATCAGCATCATCATCATCACCAGCACCACCACCACCACCATCAATATCATCAACATATTCGTCACAATCATCGGCAACATCAACACCAGCGGCAGAACTAATATCGAAGGACTTAGAACAAGGATGTCATGTCATAAGATATCAGTGTAGTAAAATAAATATGAGCTTGCTTGGATTTGAGCATAAATACTCTAATATATTAAAAAGTAAATAAAAAACATTTAAGTGAATGCTTCAACATTTGTATTTCCTTGAAATGTTAAGAGAATAAAAATATATAACAACTTGTAGGACACTTATTTTATGGTTATGTGTGCGCATAAATAACGCTCAAGCTCAGAGATAAAATGGTATTAGGCAAAAGCTTTTAAAATATTTGACAGGACTATGAATTTATTTTTCGTACAAATATCCTTACTATTTAAAAAAAACCCCTAAACAAAATAAACAAAACTCAATCAGAATAAATTGCTAAAGGGGTTAAATATTTTACGCTATGTCCAAATTCGTTTCTTATTTATTACTTTTGAGCGTGTATATAAGGTATGGTCTAAAATAAAGGAAAATTGTAAAAATATTTTTTTTTAAAGAATTTATGGTAACTGTCAACACAAAAATTGTCTATATCTCTATCTGAAGTCGTGGAAAAGAAATGTGTGAAAAACAAATTTCATCATTCATGCGATAAAACAACAGAAAAAAGAGCCCAGTTTTAATAGATCAATGTCATGATTTCGCTGAGTGGATTGCGTGGATTTCGCTGAGTCTTTCAAATACGTCGATTCGTTTTAACATTTTATCAAATTTTAAAGCTAGTCACAGCTGTAACTTTGCAGTTATTCAAAGAAATTTAACAAAAGAGCTTATTTTTTAAAAACAAACAACAAGTTCGAAAAGTAGCTAAATTGGAGAAAATACAAAAGTTTCTCCCATACAAAATGCCTACATTTAATACGTTAACATAGCTTTTCACACATAAGCTCTAGCCTCAAGAATGCACTTTGGTATGCAATTTGTAAAAATCGAATGAAAGCCACGTCTACCTCCCATACAAAGTGGATTCCTCAAAAATGAATACAATGTCTTTAAATTTGACATATAAGTTTTAATATTTACTATGACTCAATGATTTGAGTTTAGTGAAATAATATGAAAAGTGCGCCTGACTCCTATACAAAGTGATTTCATAATAATAGCAAAACCTTTCCACAAAATTTCACAAAAAATCCATTCCTCAAATTTATATTTTACACATTAGCGTTAATATTTAAAACGTACTCGGAGTATTAAATTTGAAAAAATTTGGATAAAAATCACTCTTCATAAAAAGTGACGCCATTAAAATAAAAAAAACATTCACTAAAACACTTAAAATAGCTGTGGAGTATTTTAGCGAAGTTAAAATAGAAGATAATTTTTCGAATTTTTTTTTTTTTTAATTTTAAGCTAAGCTTTAAACTTCGAACCTCGGAATACGTCGCACATTGGTTCCAACATTAAAAAGACGACCAAAACGTTATTTTTAAAGATGTTTAATATTTTTTTTTGCCTTAAATACATATTAAAGATAGATATAAACAAAACTGCGAAGTCAATTTGTTTAAAAAACTTTTATATTGTTTTTTGGCACCTGAAGTTTGACAAAACTGTAACAAAAAAAAAACATAGTAAAATTTTTTTTACTATGTATTTAAGGAACCCTATAAAAAGATATTGGTTCCTTTGTAGGATATCTGATAATATATATAAAAGGAAATTGGGTGGCACATCGTGGATGAGATGAAAACTAAAATGGTAACGGAAACCAAACATTTTTTTTTGTTAACACTATTTATTTTTATCTTTATTTATTTGTATTGGGCATAGATCGGCATAACGCATTTTTAAGCCGCCATTTTAATCGAATTTTTACTTCAGATTCGTGATCAGCCACCGCGAAAATTTTCAGGGCCCAAATTTGAAAAGCATATTATAGTTATACGAAAAGTTAGCATGTTTAAAGCCGCCATTTCAAAGATTCGTGATCAGCGACCTCATAAACCTAAATATCTATATTTTTATGCAGATTGAACAACTCCTTAACATTAATAGACATACATTCAAATCTTCTATGCCACGTAAGCAGTAGATTCAGGTACTATTACAGTGTGTAGCTACATTTTTTTTACCTATTATTATTAATTGTAATGATTCTTTACAAAATTTTTTACATAATAAAGAATTAGTCATGAGAAAATAAAATTTTTTTTTTTTGTCTTTATAGTTGTTGTTAATTTTCTACAGGGCGTTATAGTTATTGTGTTAAAAAAAATTGTTGCAATTGGCTTCTCGTCTCCAGCTCTTACAAAGCGTCTGAAAGTAAAAAATCAAAGTGCATTCTTGAGTTAAGGGTTGTAGTTGAGCACTCAACCTAAGCAAACAATAAAAAAAAAAAATAAAAAATGAAAAAATGGCATACGTTGAAAAAACAATGTACAAAAATGTACCCCTTTTTTTTGCCGAAATATTCAGCCATACAAAAAAAAAATGTAAAGTTTTTTGGCTTTTTATAGGTCAAGTGCTTAACACAGTCTATAAGGATCACAATGAATCATGATTCATTGAAATCGATCAAGTAGAACTCCAGATATCTTAGAAGTCGATTCGAAAAACCTTGTTTCGAGAAAAACGCGCTAAAAGATTTAAATGTTCTTGAATATCACGCGACATACGAATATAATAAATATTATAACTTTTCTCTGTTTGATATTTTTTTCTAAAATTTTGTATATGTGTTCTTAAGACTTTACAGAACCGTATTCCAACGAAAAAAAAAATCATTTTTAATTTCTTACACACTGTAATAGTACCTTAAGGTAATCTGCCACCAAAGGCACATTAGTGCCGACTTTAATATATTAAAATTGTTCCTCACAAAATAATAAAATTATAAAAATTTTATTTATAACTTTTAAAACAAAATTACAAAGTCATTTATGCAAAAAAATATAAATAAATAATTTCATTATTTGCTCATGTTAAAATGTTATTGATGATTCCTCATAACTTAGTTTTTGTACTTAATCTGCTTCAATATATAAAAGCCATTGGCGTCGGAAGCGGGGGAAAAGGGGGGCAGTTTCCCCCGCACTTTTTTAGCTAGATAAACAATTTAAAAGGAAAAGTTATTCAAAATATCAGTTTTTTTACAACGATAATATTTTTGTATTATATATTTTCCTCTTCTTTCTCTCTTCTTCATGTTTCATGTGAAGAAATTTTGGTGAACTTTTTTTGCACCACCATTTGTACTGCCCCCCCATTTGTACTTCCCCCCAGATGAAATTCGCTTCCGATGCGCTTGATAATAGCACTAAACTGCTCCTCATTCATAGTTGCCCGCTTATAGTTTTTAATTTGTTTTAATGTGGAAAATGAGCGTTATATTAACCTTCAAACGCTTTAAGTGTCAATTTGACACTATTTTTAAAATAAAACCTAATATTTTTCTTATTTGTCCTCCAATCCACTTGGAATTTTGGCTCAGTGTAACAATCATGTCTAAATTTATTTTTACCCAAAGAAAAAATAAAGTAGATTTCGTTGTTAAGATGTTCAAAAAATTTCCCTCAAACGACGTTCAGTGCCAAATTGACACTAAACGTCTTTTAGAAAAATTAAATGCATTTGTAGGATAATTAGTTATTTGTTTTTGCCTCTTCTTCTCAATATCCATAGAGTTGGGGCATTTTTTGAATAGATATGAATGACAAATGTCCTCCACATACTAATGGTGTCCACAAACAAAAGGTCATTGATAAAAACCAGAAATACGGTTGACGATATAACCGAATCCTGTGGTACGCCTGTGTTGATGACGTGCTCCTCGGATGAAATACCGTCAACTTCGACACGAATATTTCTGTCCTTGAGGAAACACATGATCTATCGAGCAAAGCTACCACCAACACCATTTGGGCATTTCCACAGAAAAGTCTTCCGTGACTAAAGAACTAAAACTTATTAAAAATTTATTATTAGATGATATTATCTAAGAGAAACATTTTAAATTTATTAATTTAAGCAATTTCGACATAAATTCTATAAATCGTTTGAACTATTTCACAAATGTAGTTTTTTTTTTCGTAAATGTTTAGTAAATGTTTCGTAAACTTTTTTGTTTTAGTGAAAAAGGAAGGCATTGGCTAAAGATAATGAAAAAATGGTTGAAGCAAGGAAAAGGCCATATATTAAACTTTTTTAATTACATAATTATTAAATTACCTAAATACTTAATTACCTAATTAAACGCAATGAAAATTTAAGTAACGTAACGCCAGATCAAAAAGCCTAATAAAAAAACAGAAGATTTTTAAATTTTATCACTTTGAAAATAAACTCATGCTATTTTAAAAGCTTTTAAAAAAAGTTGTACATAAAAAGTCTTGACAATTCCGATAGTTATCAAATTTTGTAATCCAAGTCAAAAATCACTTCCATTTTTTGTAACGTAACGCCAGCACATATATTTGCTTGTATCTCTAAATTCTAAGGGTCTATTGTTGTCATTAATT
Source organism: Dichetophora obliterata (assembly GCA_963920525.1). NCBI lineage: Eukaryota > Metazoa > Arthropoda > Insecta > Diptera > Sciomyzidae > Dichetophora > Dichetophora obliterata. The sequence goes on from OY986435.1 coordinate 280,698,310, forward strand.
TAATTTAATATAGTGCTATTTAATTACTACGCATATAGTATAAAATATTATATAAAATATGATATAAAAAATTCTTATTAAAAATTTGCCATTTTCATATATTTTTTTAATACTTATTCGCACAAATCGTCCGTAACGCCAGTTTAGAAATGCCCATACGTAATTGTGAGACGAGCGCTTTATGCCACACTTGGTCAAACGCCTTTAAAATATCCTAATCAACAACCTTGCTCTCTCCGAAAACGTAAACGCATTGGTTTCATTTTGCGGGCCCTATAGTAAGCATATTGATGATTACTGAACAGTTTGTTGTGCTCCAGATTGTTCATAATGTTCTACTGAGACAGGCTGAATCTTTGCGACCTTTCAACAAAATGGAAATATTCCTATTCTCAGGGCCGGACTTACCCATCGAGGCGCCCCGGGCGAGTCATGCATTTGGCACCCTTTTATATTTAATTATAATTAAAAAAAGTTATTTTCAATTGTGTACCATACCAAACATCATTTTTGTGCAACCTTTGAACAGAAAAGACGTACGCGATGGTCAAGTTCCTTATCGAAATTCTTGAAGAAAATGAAGAAAAAAGCAAAAGTAATATTAAAACAAGGAGACGCACAAAAATGTGAGTTGAGAAAAAAAATTGAATAATATATAAAAATTATATAAAAATATTAATTAATTAATGTCAATTAATAATTCTATAAAAATTATAAATTTTTCATAGGAATTTTTTTCTTGCGATCGATTTTATCGCTTCGACGAACAAATAACAATGACAAAATCTGGCAAACACTACCACTAACTAGCAATTTATCGTACGATGAGGCAAAAGATTAAATCGCCTTGACCTCCGTCAAATTTTTTGTCATAGTCCTTCGACATTATACGACAATCCCACTAACTGTACGATCTGCAGTGCAACGAGCGCAGATTGTACAATAATTTTAATAGTTAGTGGCCTGCATAAGACTAGATCAGTGATGTGATTTGGTGAGATTTCGCTCATTTTGTGGGGTTTTTAAACCATAAAAGGGCGAGAAGCTGCTTGAGTTTTTTGGCGGGATTTTTTACTATTTTTTTGCAAAAAGTTTAAGTTTGCAAAAAGTTTAAGCTCACTGACGGCTTTCATGTTTTTCTCTCCATAAGCTTAGTATGCTGTAGGAACGAAAATTTTTAGGCACTTAATTCTACACTCGAAATTTTGCTGTAGACTCATACTTACCATAACTTGTTTGTTGAATGGGTTAGTTGAAAATTATTATTGAATGTCAAATTTCCACGCTAATTAAATGTACGGCCATATAAAAGACAGCAAAAATTTTACATTTTAACTCTCCAATCGTGGTTGTGAACTTGGCTGCATTGAACAAATTTTACATTAAAAAGCGTACTAACCAACGAAAAAAATTCGCTACCTTTTTGCTGTCAAAAACGCAATGCATTTCATATACCTCATATACCTCAATGTATACATATTATTTTTTTTATATTAATATGGTATATGTTCCTTTCTATATCTTAATGAATTTTTAAGAAATATATAAGATTTTTATATCACTACATGTATTTTAAATAATCATATGAAGAAACAAAAATTATTTAGATTGCTTATTTTGACATTAAAATGGGACGGATTTTTCGTGGGGTCTCAGAATCTTTTGAAAGAGATAATGTGAGCAAAAACGGGATTTTCCCGAAAATTAAAATCACATCACAGGACCAAACTAAATCGGCTAAAAAAGTTTTTTTGCTTGCGAACTTACGAGTAAAATAGCCTAGTACAAGTTGATATTTCTAGCCTGTCGCTGAGTGCGTCTCTCTTTCGCCTTACATAAGTCAGTGAGGGACACAAGACAAGCAACAACATTGTAGGTCGTGGTAGATAAACGGTAAAAACCTATTCTCACTCCTACAATATAAGTTCATAAAAGTTAATAGGTTGAATTTAGTTTTTATTTATTCAAATTATGTGGTTAAGTTAACGATGCACGCATAGCTATGTGTAAACCCCGGCGCCCTTCAGTCAGGGTAGCCCCCCCCTAAAGTAGGCACTGCCTGTTCTCTAGGAGATCTTGAAAAGTTTGCGCAAATGGAAAAGAAACACAAATTTCTTTCTTGTGAGCAAGTGAATATGACGTCAGTTGCAACAAATAAAAGAGTGTCCAAATCATATAAAAAAATACGTAGTGACAATTTTTTATAGAGTATTCTATTTCCAAATTTTCATTTTCTTATGCAATCTTAGTTTTTAAAGTGGAATAAAAATATATTAAAAACAACGTTTGTCCAGAAAAAATAAAAAAAAAATTTTCACCACAATATTTGGCAAAAATTTAATTTCTTATTGGTGTGTTAACGTCCGTGTTGACCCCTTCACAGAAAAACAGCTCGATTTATTTTGACTTTTATTTATTTGACGATTTATTTGACAGTTTGACTTTTTCCTTGTTTGTATTTCGTTTAATTGCCAATGAGCCAATCAGATTCATTTGCTTAGTTTCGTACGTTGTGTATGTGTTGTTTTTGTGGGGATGTATTTTCACATGTGACGTAGGTTGCGCATTAGATTTCCATTTCTGCTCACTTATGGCGGGATCTTAAATATATTGTTCTTGGTTAAATTCCGTTAAGTATTTGCTCTTTATAAATATATAGAAGTAGTGACAACCGTATTAGCTCTTGAACAGAAAATCAAGAGCGACTCTGTTGCGCCAACAGTAAGTCTTTACGGCAACAATGTCAAATGTTGGTTTATTCGAGGATTAAGTAGAAATCTTTCTCTTTATTTATCTTTCGTAGTTGAAATTCATTGAGTATTGAGGTAATAAAGTTTCATGTATTTTTACCAACAAATTTGAGAAGCTTATTTTTAAGTTTTATAAACTTGCCGAACTTTGGCCTTATCTACAAATCTAGATAAGCTTAAACTTTTTAAATAAACTTTGTATAGTTATATTGCAATATAGAATTTTATAACTAATGAATACTATAAGTCACTGAAAACTAAATTAAAATAAGTTTAAAATGAGTGCAAGGTATTAAGACTATGATGATAAATTTTGGAACGTGTTCTTAAAAGCTTCAGACTGAGCTTAGGGGGAGGATAGGGGTGAAAATATTTTTGAGAGTGCCAACGCTACTGAATGCAGCGATATTTAATTTTTTTTTCCTTGAAATATTAACAATAACTTTTCTAAACTTTTGCTAGTAAACTTTTTCAAATGTTACATATATATATATACTTCAGACGTGTGATGTAAAAAATGGTGACATTGACTGGTTACCCAGATTTCCAGATTTGACTCCTTCGAACTTCTTTTTGTCTGGTCATTTGAAAAGCAAAGTGAACGCTAGCAAGCCTCAGGCCATTGACGAACTTAAGGCAAACATTCGTGACGAAATCATAGCTATTATTAATTATCGTTACAAACTTTATAAAAGTATTTCTAATATTATTATGATATTTAAGTATCATTACGAAATAGTAATGACTTTTAAGTTTTATAAAATTTGTTTTTTCAATTCTTTAAAATATCTACTAATTTTTCTCATGAAAAGTTCAAATTAAACGATTGAGATTACAACTCCGATTTGATTGTTATCTATATTGTTGTATCTATATTCTGTCAGCATTCAAAAAATCATTTTGTGTCCTTTCAACAACGCTCTTACCCTATGGCATACTAAAATCATCATTGTACATCTTTTACGTCATTATAAATGCTCTCACGGTCCTTCAAAAACTTTGTACGTTTATTTTATGAGTCTGCCTCTGATGAGTCGCCGCATGTTCACAGTTCAATAGAGAAAAATTCTTCAACATCGAAGCTTAGCAATAACTACAGAGTTGACAAAAGGTGCTTCAACAGGTGTGAAGGGGTTGATGAGCACTTTGGCAGCAAGGACATAGACTTCAATGTTTATGCTATGAAAATGCAGCAGGTTGCTGTCGATGTGTAGTGAAGCTACGAATATGTATGCAGAATAGCTACATCATATTCATTCGCCCTAAGTTCTCGGCTAATGCTGTTGGCTTATAATTAAACAATGTTTGAATTTCGAGCTAAGAATAGCTACTATTACTTTCAAAGAGTTACGGCTGTTGGGGGTGGTTATATGATATGATGTGAGAATAAATCTAGGTCAATAAGAGTAAAAGTGTGCTTGTCTCTTATTTATTGAGCTTGTTAGTTTGAAGAATGATTCATTGTGAGTTGTGTGAAAATAATTATAATTTTAAAATAAACCCTTTGCTTGCAAATATGACAGGGTAGTTAACTTTTCTTTAAACACATGTTATACAACATAATAAGCAGCTTGTTCCGTACCCGCAGTACAAGACAAAATAATGCTCCTTTAATAAGGCAAAATTCTACTAACAAAACTGATAAGCGAGTAGCTATTGTAAAAAATTGTAAGAAAGACAAGTGATGGGATGTTGTTACATTTTTTTTTTACGAGAATTACAAGATGAATCCAAGCCAATTATTATGAAAACATAAGACAAACAAAGTTTAACTAGAAGGTAAGAATAAAGAAATCTATACAAACGAGTACAATACAAAAATATTTTGATGAATAGGAAAAGAGCAGTTGTGGCAGGATTCGGAAAAAAGTTTTTTTTTTAGTAATTCTGTCATCTAATGAGCCTCGGATTTAAGTATATAAACAAAGTTTTCGCATTACCATCATAATTATATTAATTATAACATCAGCAGGTCCATAGCATGGATTTTGCTTGGAAAGAGGAGGTGGTTAAAAAAATGTATTAAGGTCAATATGATATTAAAAATAAAGATATGGAACTTTTAAATGCAAAATTTATTACATTACTATTATTCTTGAATGTTAATTTTATTTTTAATATCAAATTAAAAGTGGTCACCAATGAGTTATAACATTTAATATGCAGAGTTGGTTTTGAGACAAAGGTTAAATTATATCTTATCTAGCAACAAAGAATAACTGTTTTGCAAAAAGCATAAGGCCGCGTTCATAGTGAACGCTTTTTGCTGAGCCGAGCTAAACTGAAACTCAAAAACGCATTGGAGCAAAGGATGAAAAAAAGCTCTAATGTGTTTTCAGCTCGGCTCAGCAAAAAGCATTCGCTATGAACGCGGCCTAATGCATATAACAAAATAATACCTAATGCCGTGGTTATGCTAGCCAAACACGTTTGATGTTCATTTTCATTAATTTATTCTCTTCGCTGAAATGTTTGTTGGGTGGTTATGCTATGTTTGTTGCACAGTTGCATAGTATGTTTTGTAAAAATAAGTCAAAACACAAATAAGAAAAACCCTTTTGGCGTTTTCATATACAATTTTAGGCATATTATTCATATTTACTATAATATATAAAACGAAATTAGCGAATTATTTCAAATTGGGATTAGTTATGCAAGGGGCATTATTTGTTGTATTTAATTGTTTATTTCTTTTTCATTTTTGTTTTATTTTCAATAGATATCCAATTAGTGTTCATGAATTTGTTATTTTTCTTTCAAAATATTATTACTATATTATATAAATATTATATTATTAAATATTATATTAAATATTATATTATATTATATTAAATATTATAATAAATATTATATAAAATATTAAATAAATAGGTTACTTCAATTAACACAATTTTTTTTTATTAAAATTAGTTCAACAGAACAATGCTTGCTTTTTGTGTTAAGGGTTGCTTGACCACACAATTACTTTCATTTTGTAATACTTTTTGCTACTTTTTTGATGCTATTATGCAAAATGACTAAAGGCAACACTGGAAAGTTCGGCATGTTTGTGTTTCAATCAGCAATCAAAAATGTTCGGTCTGAGAGCGAGAGAATGAATATGAGAAAAAGTTAATTTTTCATTTTATACGTGCAACAATAACAACAAAAAATTTTCGGCAAACATGTTTGGCTAGCAAAACCACGGCATAACTCATTCATTTTCTTACAAGAAAAAGTAATCAAAACAGCAAAAGGCATCAGCATAGACATAACACAATACATACATAATACTCAACTCACGCATTTAATTTAATTTTCTCTCACAGAAACATGTAAGTCACATCAGATTACCCAGTAGACAAAAGCAGGGTTTCAAAGCTCTTATAGCAAGCCATGATATGTATTGCTTAGCCCTTCCGCACTCATTACCAATCCCATTAACTTTTTTATATGAAACATGAACATTTTCTAGGCTTTCCTCTCTCGCGACTCTGAAGATGACTGCTAGAAGCCCTTTTTGAGAATACAAGTTAGAAAGAAAAGCAATATAAATATATACTTGAAATAAAAAAGTCTGACAATTTCCATATTTCAACCCACGTCCTCTCATGTGCCGACCCGACAACCAGGGGCGTCGGAAACTAATTTCACCTGAAGAAACAGTACAAATGGGGGGGGGGGGGGGGGGGAGAGAAAAAAATCAGCGAAATTTCTTAAATAAAAAAACATTTATATAAATAAACAAATTTAACATAAAATTTGTACATAAGGGATCCACATGAAGGAAAGCATCCTTCATGTGGTTATATGAGCAAGAAGAGGTATATATTTACATGCTTGAAATGCAATTAGGTACAAAAAAGTATAATAAAAATATAAATTTTTCCAAAATGTTTCTTTCTGTCCTTGCGTGAAAAAATTCTTGCACCACCTCTATCAAATTTAATTCTTGGATTTTACCTTTGTAAATCTGTATAAGTGCCGCATGAGTGAGTCGTTCCTGTGTCATAGTTGATTGAAGATATGTTTTAAGTCAAGTTTTAAGTCAACAAAAGCAACAAGTTTTTCAACTTCATTTAAGAGTTTTTTCAGTGTATCCGAATTATTTTCAAATTGGATCACAATATTTTCCAACGATTCCAGAGTGTCAAGATCTGTTTAAATGTACAATAAGATTTATAAAGTGCCAGTTTACATTAGCTCACTCAACCGACTCACCGAATCTATTTTTACCCAGATAAAGAAAATGGTTATCCGAAAGCATGCTTATGAAGAAGAAAGAAAAGAGCAAACTATATAATACAAAATTAAAAACGTTGTAAGAAAAACTGATGTTTTTAATAACTTTTAAAAATTTTCAAAAAATTGTTTATACATTTTTTATTCGTAAATATGGAAGGAGACGCAACCCCCCCCGGGTAGAAACTGCCCCCGCTTGCGGCTCCAATGCCGACACGTTATCCACTCGTCTACCGCTGTCTTTAACAAACTAAAGTAAAGTAAGCTTTCGGGAAAGCAGGATCGAGAAAAAGCGCGGACAAAAAAAAAATTATGTTTTTATCTGTTCATTTTTTCCTGTTCATTTAAAATTTTTTTTAATTTGTTTTTGTAAAATTTCTTCATATAAAAATATAGGAAAGACTGAGAATTTTTATATGTTAAAGTTTTTGTGTAAGAATTCAGAGACCTGTGTTCGAGACCCACCTCAGACAAAAAAAATTTTATGTTGTTCTTTTTGAAATTTAGATTTTTTTTTAAATTGTTCTGATCTTCTATAATTTTTTCAAAATTTTTTCAAAATTTTTTATATAAAATGATATGAAAAGATTCAGAACCTTAAAAAGGTAGGTCTTGCAGAAGCAATCATCAATATAGCAAAGCACTCATCATGAAAGGTATATTGACGCCAATGAAAGCACTACTAGCATGCCTTCTATTGCGTGATACTGGCTAAAATGCTTTGTTGAGTTTGTGCCAGTTTTGATAAATGACTTTTTAATTTTGGTATAAAAATTTTGAAAAAATTGTACTAAATGAAAAAGAAAGTATGAAATAACTTTTTTTATTTAAATTTTAATGTTTTAATGTTATAAACAATTCAGTTCATTAAGAAGAATGGCAAAGGGTTTTATTCATTTTTTACTAATAAAAAAGGTTTTTATAATCACAAAAAGGAGCAAAAGTGGTAATAATATTCAGAGAAAGATATCACTTAAATACAGGGTCGAAGTCAAGGGGGTTTTTTTGGAGTTCAAACCCCCCAGAGGATCGAAATTTCAATAAAAATTTTATATATTTGCAATCGGATTCAGATCATGCTTTTGTTTATACATAATTTTGATATTTTTTTCTTTATTAAACTCTCAAAATTTAAATAACGTAATTTTATTTTTTATATTTCTCACAATATTTTTTCGGAAGGTATTTATTTTATAATTAATATTTTAGTTTTAATGTGCATAAATTTTAGAAATCTTGAATCAATGCAAGCACTCAAAACCTTTCCAACGATATCTTAAAAGTGAAGATTGCATTAGAAACAATGAAGTTATTTCAATTTAAGTGAATATAAATAAAAAATTCAAAATAAGGCACGAGGAACAGCATTGTCTTAATGCTCTTGCAAAACTTTTAAATTCTTTGATGCAGATTGGAAGAGCTTTTTCCGGCCTTTAATTTCTGACAGGTTTGTTTTTACAACTATTATACTTGTATAATATATTTACGAAAAACTTTATTTATTGAGGTTTTTGCAAAATGGTTTAGCTCACTGGTGGCTATCGTAACAGTCAATATATTTTGGGAATCGTTCTAAAATAGACCAAGGTTAATTTTTAGAGGGGAACAAATGCAACTTTTTTTAATGGAAGTCGAGGCACCTTAATAAACATACTTACATTTATAAAAAACTTAGCTTGAAAATTAAATGAAACAAGTACTTGTATATTTTAATTTTTAATATTGAGTAAAAAAATAATCATCAAAACCCCACCATGGATGAATCCTGAATTCGGCCTTGAATAAATCTGTTAAAAAAATCAAATACGCATAAAGTTCAGGTCTTTTTATAATTAAAAAACAAAAATTAATAAAGTTAAAAAAGCAAATAACGTTTACTTCAAACGGGCGAATTTCTTTCGTTACCTTAATATAGAAAGGCCACTAACATTTTTTTGCAGATGCCCCTAGGTCAACCACCTATCCACTCAAAATCTGACACAATCCAGCCTTTTTATATTAAGGTTACGAAAGAAATTAATGGGCAAATCTTTAAGTCAAGCAATTCTTCACTTTCAGTCAAATTTTCTAAATTTTTTTTCTTTTGATATATTACTCCTGATATCAATATTGTGGCATTTTTTCACTAGATTTTAAAAAACCGTTGTTTCATTAAAGCAGAAGTTGTTACAATATGCAGTCTCTTTCTGCATTTGGTTTTAATTGAATTTTGAATAGAAAATATTCTTTTAACTTTTGCTGACGAGTGAGAAGTTAAAAAAATTCCTTGAGCAAATTTACTATTTGGAGAAAATTTACTCTTTAAATTTAATTAAAAAAACACAGACTGACAAAGTTCAGAAATAAATCATGTTTTTAATTCTTTTAATTTTGTTTGCTCACTAAGAGCTCAAAATCATGTATTTAGTAAACAATTTTTGAGTAAATAAAATGTACCAAAAGTGCTTTGATAGTGGGAAAGTAGGAAAAATGTAAAATTGTACCAAAAAAGTACCGAAAATATCAACCCTGGTTGGTACTAGTATTTCACTAGTACTAATTTTTTTCAAAAGTACTCACTTATTTCACTAGTACGCATTTATTTCACTAGTACTCATTGCAGATTCTCTAAATGGTATGTATGCTGGTGAAAGTAATGCCCAGGTATGCATCAATCAGACTGTATGTCAGACAGCATCATGACATTGACAGCATCAATGCATTGTAGCACAATAATAGAGCCCTTCATAAAATTCGTCTGTGAGCGCAGTAAGGCCCTGCTTGAATTCTGTGTACCACCGATATACAGATGTTTTTGATGGTGCCTCATCGGCAAAAGTAGGATTGAGTTCATCGACGCTCTCTTACAGAGATAATTTACGTCAAAAATTTCCATTTAAATTCCATTTTGTTTTGCTGAATAACAAATTTAAAAGCATTGCACATAACTTTTTTTTAAAATCTTTGTATACTATTTCTCAAAACTCACAAAACTCCGAAATATGGCATTATTGGAATTAAAACACATTTTGCCGTTAATTTTTCTTAGTTTACAAGCATTATGGAAATTATATCCACTTTAAACTATGGTTTGGGATGGAACATAATACTTTTATGAAAAAAAAAATTGTATAATTTAACATAAACTCCAAAAATAAGTATAAATCCGTTAAATCCAAAAACGTAGTACAATCACTTCAGAATGGTACACAAACATTTCTTTGCCAGAAGTGTTCCGTGAAATAAGGAATATACACAAGCGCAGAAGAATCATTATTCTCATCAAGACAATGCGAGCTCCCACACATCAGCGCAAACAAAGGCGCTTGTTTGAGCTGATGTGTATGTTCAAAACATCGAATTAATGGGTCACCCGCCATTCAGTTCTGATTTGGCACCCCAATGACTTTTTTATATATCCAACAATCAAGGACAAGCTGCGTGGAAAAGATTTTGGACGCCAGAAGAAGCCTTGATGCGTTCAAAACTGTATATTGGATGTGTCTCAAACGCATGCAAAAATGTTGGAGAATCATAAAGGAGAATAATAAAGACATTTTGCAATTGTGTCTCCTTCGACGTTAATGAGGTAGAAAGAAAAATGTCACAGATTAAAGATTTGTCCAATTAAGGGCCAGTTTTTCAGCAAGAATTTAAACTCTAGTCAAATAAAACCGAGCTTAACTCACCAAAATTGGACGTTAAAACTCGGTTTAATTAGATATTTTAGCATTCGTTGAAGTTTTTATAACTTAAATTATCATATATTGAGAGCGAGAGTGTTTAAATATCCTTAGAAAAATCCTCTGTATTACATTTTACTATACAAAGGTCAAAGAGCACAACAACTCTATGCTTTTTGCTCTTTATGTTAGAAGTTTAGAAAACCTATTAATCTCTATTTGGTTTGGATGCGGAAACTTGGATTGAAAAGAAAAAAGTGTAAAGAATATTTAAATTTTTAAGATAAATTTTGTGTTGGTCATTCCAGCGGTAAATGGACACATGACGTCGTCAGTTATTTCCAATACAATGTAGCTGCAAGGCCACCAAATCCTGTTTACAATTCTCAATTACATTTGTTCGGACATGGCCGCTAAAACGCTAATGACACCTACCTTACACACTAAGTGACGATGGGAGTAAATATGATAATATTGACGTACAAGATACTACAGAAAAAAAAAATTGTATCTTAGTATTAATGACTAGTCTGACTTTGTTCTGATTGAAACAAAAGCTTCACTGAAAACCTTCCTGTTAGAAAAAACGATGTAGCTACAGCTGTTGTCTTAATTAACAATGAAAGGAAACTCTCGGTCTTACTAATACCAACCAGATTTTTTTTGCATCTTGCTTACGGTTCTGCATTACAATGTCATCACCGACAAATTTTTACAAGGGAGATGATAGACTTTATATTTTCTGAGTTACCTGTTCAGAGAAAACTAATTTGCCAAAAATTTAAACCAACAGTTGAATACAAATCTAACCTGATTTACCCGATAAATCTACAAAATTGTTGTTCTAAGTGCTACAAAACACAAAAAAGGTCAAACCACTTCTTCATCTACAATGAATGACGTCCCCAGCAAATTTTTTGATACAAATGTGACATGCATTCTTAGGGACACTGCTTTCCGAAGACATTATTTATATCCAATTGTGCCTCATTTTAGCTTTATCAAGAAGTGCTTTCAATTGGAATTTTCTTAAACTACTTCTGAAAGATATTCAAATAACATTTACAGCCCTATTCTGGCAAATTAACAAATTGTTAACCAGTATTTTGAATATTTCTATGTGTTTGTTGTAATTTTTTTATTTCAAAACAAAATTTGAAGCTCAAAAATAAAAAATTTGATAAAAATTGTCAACTGCTTTTCAGTTATTGACAATTTCATTAACAAATTTTGTTGTTTGAGCTTTAAATTTTGTATTGAAAACAACAAACACATAGAAATATTCAGAATACTGGTTAACAATTTGTTAATTTGCCAGAATAGGGCTGTTAATTTGAATTAAAGTAAAAAAAATTATATATAATTATTATTATAATTTTTATATAAATTTTCCGTGGGATGTTTTAAACCCCCAACAACCACTTCCTGTTTTCAAAACCAAAATGCCGTGAAAATCGGGAAAAGTGATAGTTTATGTGTGATTTTTTAAACGCTCATAACCACAAAACTATTTAATTCCAAGGAATGCCTTCGTAAAGTTCTCCTGGAAAACAGCTACTAGAATCCTTTCAGTGAAGGGCACAAATAAATTTTTCATTAAACAAATTCTGGAAGCACTTCTAGAGAAGACTAAGGAAAGCATTCCTCCCAATGACATGTTGAAAGAATGCCTTCTGGGTATGAACGTGGAAGGGATGAAATTCAAGACTTTACCATCTTTTGGAGACAATTTTTTTACTGGGTCTTGATGTGATTCTAACGTAATCAGTAATTTGATTGGTAATTATGGAATGGACCATATTCCCACAAAATTGTTATTTGAAGCATACAAATTTTGTTAAAAATTAGGTGAATTCTTATAAAAGTTTGTTGGGGGTTGCTTGATGATTTTTTTGATGAGAATTAGGCACATTAGGTGTCCTCGCATATTTGCTTCTTAACATCTTAACGATATGTTCTCTGAGGCAACGTTACGAATATAGTCTTCGTCTATTTTGCACATATGACAAATTTTATTTGGCATTTCATAGTCTGTTCCTTGGATATAAAAAGGAATAACACGAATTTAGAACAAAACATTTTCTTAACACCTTTGTCTAACACTAGAGCATTAACAGTGGGTATCTATGATTATAAAATACAACCAATTTAAAACATAAATGTTTTGTTTTTCCTGAAAAGAACTCAAAGTAAATTTTTTTTCTTTGTCGAAACATTGCTTAGATGCTTATTAATTCAAATAAATCTGACATTGAATCTATAAATATTTTTCGCAGTGAATAAATCATTTGTGCGCGAAAAATAGGCGTGTTTTTCGTGTTTTAATGATGTTTTCATATATCTGCGCATTACTTGAAAAATAAACAACGGTTTTGTTTTGAATTTTTTTCATAATTTATAGTGCTTGTTTTTTAATTTTATGCTCACCTTTCAAAATTTTTCATGTGTTGTCATGATTTTCTTGTGTATTTTTTAATGTCTATTTTTATTCATCCCCTGGCATAGTGACGTGACACAATATTTAATACTGAGTAGACGACGCAAGGTATACGCTGTGGATTAATGTAATTAAGTTGTTTGTTTTCCCACAGCGTTGGCCATGAAAGACGTCGAAAAAGTACTTAGCAAGAAATAGATATAATGTTCGTTAGAACAGGTAAGCTTCGTGCAGTCCTTTAAAGACTTTAATACAATGCAAAGGAGGTTATTAATAGACATTTACTTTCCAAAATAAATTTAATGTTTAGTTGAGCCGAAGTTAAGATGCAAATTAAGGTAAATTAAGTAAATGCTAGAGCACACGAATAAATGTCTATGCAAGAGTTTTGGGATCAATCTATTTACTGCTTTTCAAACTTTTATCTGCTTTCCTCCTACTTTTGATTTTAGTTTCTTTGCTGTCTACAGTTTGGGCATGAATAAATCTTTGTTTCATGCAACTCGTTGACGTCATAACAGTATTTTAGTGCTTTCTTGTCGAGATAAAAGGTTTCGTATTTTAAAAAACTTTATTTTTCTGTTACTGCTATTGCTTTGCAAAATATCGTTAGAATATTAAAATTAGCACATGCAACAGTTAATTTAGTTGTTTTTCTATTTGTCCTTCAGTCACTGTAGATTGTAGGACGTCATATGTAATGTCATTATCATCTTCATCTTTATCATCGTTTAGCTGTGAAGTGTTGACAGCTTTACAGTTATGTGAATAAATGCGGATTTGATATGAAATTTAATTGTATGAAAATGGGTCAAGTACGAGTCAAACGAATGTTTAAGGGAGAGTAGTTTTGATTGCTTTGCTTACAGCAAATGGAAAAGGGAATTATAAAAGGGGGCACAGATTGCTAACTCACACTTAGATCAAAATTGAGTTTTGCATGCAAAAAAAAAAAAAAATCTCAGCAAGCTTAGTTTATAAGTGTACCAAAAATTAAGTTTTTAAATTTATTGCACATAAGTCTTAAGTTTTGGACACTAACGAGCTAAGCCAAATAGATAATTTTTAGGCGGCTCTCTAGACCACAGCTTTAACATTTCTTACCTTTATAATATTTTTATTTTAAAAGGGTCCTTCAATAATATTCCTTGCATATTAAGACATGAAATCCTTTGTTCTCAAGTAGTGAATATTAGCAACCTATTACCCAAGGCCAAAACTGCCAAATTATTCTCAATGTTTTTAGAATATCGTTGCTGCGTCTACGAAAATGGTTATGTGTTTTTCAGTAACTTTTCAAGAGAGTAAAAAAACTGATTTTTTACAGCATTTCTACTATTGCGAGCACATAGCTGTTTTGATCACTTCTAAAACAAAAGAGATCTAAAAAAAGGCAAATGATGTTGATAAAATAAGCAGTAAAAAAATTGACAAAAATCACATAACCATATTGTAGGCGCAGCAACGATATAATGTTCTTGTTACTTTAAGACACTCTTCCATCGAATTTTTCACTTAAGAAAAAACACATATATTTAATATTCATAATATAAAGAGCTAAATAAAATTTAATTCTCAATAATGTGTTTTACTAAGCACATGAAAGAACAAAAGGAACCCAACAAACTAATCTTTTCGTAATCGTAACAAATTCGTAACGATTTATTCGAATCAACATAGAAAATCATATAAACTGTTTGACATGGCTACGAAAAGAAATGCCGAACACTGCGTTGTCCGATTGACAAATATCAAATTGTTTTTATGACTCAAAACCTGGCAGTGTTGATATCAATCAACAGGTAATTGCATCGATAAGACAAAAACAAAATATTTAGGGAAGGACTTAGTTTTGGCTACGCTGCACAGTGGTATTTTTAGTATGGAACAGCAAAAACAAAAATATATTTTCCAGAGACTGTCAATAATAATTAGTTTTAGATTTTTAAACCAAAAAAGCATTGTGAAAAAATTGTCGCACCGCCGTTTTGAAGGTACCATTAGAATCCTCTCACATTGTAGAACTTGATTTTCTATTGATTTTTAAAATTTTGAGCAAAAAATAATAATTATTTCTGCTTTTTATTTTTTTTAAGGCAAAAATAAAAATTAAATTTCGCCCGATTTTTTTTTGGTCACAAAATAACTGGTAAGTTTTGATTTTTATTTTTTAAAGCAAAAAAAAAAAGTAAAGTTTGCCCGATATTTTTTTGATCACAAAATAACTGGTATGATTTGATTTTTATTTTTTAAAGCAAAAATAAAAAGTAAAATTTTCCCGATATTTTTTTGAGCAAAAATAACTGGTAAGTCTTGATTTTTATTTTTTGAGGCAAAAATAAAAAGCTAAATTTGCTTAACATATTTTGGAGCACAAAATAACTCGTAAATATTGATTTTTATTTTTTTATTTAAAAATTAAAAGCAATATTAGTATTTTAGTATACGTTTGAAAAATTTATGTAAAGGGACTTATGTCATTTCGTTAGTGCTTCATAAGGGGCCGTTCAAAAATTATGTAAGCAGATTCTTTGCAATTCTTAACCCCCCCCCCCGTACCCCTCGTTAGCAAAAGTAAGAAAAGCTCTTGCTCCCCTCCCATTCTTACGTAAAAATTAGTACATGTATTTTGCAATGTGTTCTGGTTTCTTTATTGATTGATTCATGAGCAGAAGATGTAACATACCGTCTCCATGAGACACATACACATGCCATAATATACATCAAGATCAGCGTTCCTTTTCAGCGTTCCATACAAATTTTTATAAAAGTAATAAATTTTGATAGATTTCTTTGAAATGACTTGATGTATTTTGATGAAATTTAGCACAAGGCATAAATTTGCCAACACAATTTTTTCATTGAAAAATATAATTAACGTTCTTTTTATTCTACCTCCCATACAAATTTTCATAAAAATTACGAATCTTGCCAGATTTCTTTGAAATGGCCCAATATAATTTGATGGAGTTAAGCACAGGTCATTTATTCGCCAACATCATTTTACTATTAAAAATGTACGTGATCCTCCTATACAAATTTTTATATGATTCATGTTTTCGCAAAATTTTTTTAATTGTGTCGTCAAATTTATAACTTTCACTGAGTGCACGAGATAAAATAACTCAATTTTTGCAAGCATTGATAATGGCCTTTGATTAAGTGATTAAATTTATGTTGGAATCGGTATGTTTTGTTATTTTTTACTCAAATTAAATAACTTAAAAATATATATTTAAAAAATTTCATAAAAAGATATAATAAAAATGGTTTTTTACTTTAAGCGCACTCGGATTAAGAGATATTGAACTCAAAGTTTCACATTTCTGATCCTCTTAATATGCTTCTTTATACGTATTTTTCCTCTAGTGCACGATTCAGAAATAAAATTGAAAAAAACTCATCTAATATTTAATCCTTTCAGTGTATGCTTTTTGTATTAAATTCGTTTTCAATACATTTTTAAAAACGCATTTTTTCAAAAACAAAGGCAAAACACATTAGTGTATTAAAAATTTTTATAAAAATATTTAGATTTTTAAAAAGTGCGTCTTGGGAGATACAGGGTCTGATAGTTGACACATTTTTCGTAAATTCATATAAAAAGCATAATATCCGGAAAGCGGTAATTGTTTTTTACAATTTTCTTTAAATAGAATTATTTAAATATAATAAATAAAACTAGTATTTAAATAAAAATTAAGGATAAAATATCCATTTTGAAAACCTCTAAGTTCTAAAACAGGGTGGTTAAAATCTAAAAAATTTAATATTTTTGCAAAAGTTATACATTACTGAGTAAAGTTATGTTTAATTTTTCCTGAAAGTGCAGATAATTTTTTGTTAAATTGTTTTTAAATGAAGTCAATGCTAATTTTAAAAGTAAAGATATAAAGGAAAACGTTTACGCCTAAAACACGTTTTTTGGGGGAAACTCGAAACGATTCGAGTAGCAAAGGCAAAGAAAAAAAAAAAGAAGAAAAGTTTTTTGTTATCTGTAATAATGAGGCATTTGCAATTATTTTTCCCATTTTTTTTTAGACGGTGAGGCGATTTTTTTTTTGGTCGATATCTGATGGAATCGATTTAAACGATTAATATAAGTGCTCCCAATTATTTAAATATATTATTTGATTTTGCTTGCGAGCATTTATGCATGTACGTTTATTTCGTTTGGTATGAATTTACTCTTTCCCTCTTTTATTTGATAAGAGTTGCTTGCTTGCTTTCTCGCTTCCTGGAATTCTGTGACAAAATAATAAAGTAATACCTAAAACTAGCAATGCTATTTTCACATACTCATAAACGCCCAATATGCAGCATTTTTAAAATATCGAATAAAATTTTTGAACGCTTGTCATTATCAGCGATGCAAACGGACGCAGCTAAATTTTTTTTTAGAATAAACAAGTTAGTGTCACATTCATGATCATACCTATTAGCATGGTTGCGAAGAATAGCGAGCAAAGAAAACATCTAAAAATGTTAAAACTGTAATGCTAAAGTGATTTTTAGATGTTAATAAAATCAAAACTACTTGTATTTTCCTAACTTTTCAAAAACAGAATTAAAGTTGAGAACATATATTTTTAATTCCGTGTTTAAGAAAAAGTGTACTCCTATGGAAAAAATTAAATTAATCGTCAAGTTTTATGTTCTTTTAAGAAGCTTCTATCAATGTAAAATTACTTACGCTACGTTTATGAAAGTTGAGATATTTTTCCTAAAAAAAAATAAACATGTTTTGTTCAATTTTTTTTTGGATTCTCTTAAGCAAATAACAGTCAAAACTTTGTGTTTTGATTAAACTGAGCCAAGAAAATTTTTTTATTATAAAAAGTATCTGAGTAAATAAATAGAATTAAGAAATCTTCGAATATATAAAATTTGATATATATATTATTTATTTTAGTATATATATAATATCAAATAAAACATTTTAGAAATTGACAAATTTCTATGAATTTTTTTTTTAAATTAGTGCTATTTTTGTAATCTACTAGTAGAAATTCTTTTAAAATAGAAACTGCAAATAACTTTTAATACTTCACCCCACAATTTTTTTTATTTCTTTAAGAAAATAATTAAAATTAAAAATGTGCATACAAAATCAAGTAAAAAATTAATATAGGTCCAAGGGAGGTCTCCCTAGGGTCTAACCGATTTCGACCATTTTCAGTACACATCTTTAATTTTATTTTAATACTATTCTGACGAGTTTTTTTTTACTTCTAATACAAAGTAAAGTAAAAAATTAATATACATAGGTCCAAAGAAGGTACCCCCTAGGTTCTAACCGATTTCGACCATTTTTGAAATTTTCTTAATTAAGCATACATCATTGCATTGTCATAGGATCACTCCTTCTATTATTGTCCAATTTTTGTATGGGAACAACGCACTGTGTGTCGTGACGATTTCGTAACTACGTGTTGTTACAATTTTAGAAGTAAAAAGAGACAAGCATCTATACAATTTAGCTTGCTAGAGAATTCGATAGAACATACAGCAGGGCGTATCGAAAAATTTAGATCGTATTCTAAGAGGTCTCAAAAGTTGCATAGGGTGGTCAAGAATATCTTACGATCTCAAAATGCTTTGATTTTTGTCAGAAAAACTACATATGTCTTAAAGTAAAAATAAATAAATACTTGAACTAACAATATCCCGCTAAATACGATGCCTTTCTCGATTTTTACCGAAAGGGTCCTGTGTGAAGGATATTCGAATCTAAAGGTACATTGGAGGTAGCACAGAACTTTTGATTCCTATCTGATTGCCTAATTTAAGCAATTTTGATTATTATGTTGACGTTTTCGTTAAATTTGGCGAATTAATAATTTGCATTTTTTTGCATATGCATTTTCTTGTTTTTGATAAATGTAAACTTGAATGCAATTTTTTTAACTTTTTCAAAAAGCTTAATATAAGGTTTTATATCTTGGGCACTAGAAGTGGTACCGAAGGTAATTTCCTTAATTTAGATTTTTTTATATATTTCTGAACAACACCCTGCCCAAAAGAATCAATTAATAACATCATATTAAGACTACGCATTTTTTTTCCTATTTCGAATTTTTAAAAAAAATTTCCGTCCTAGCATGAATTTTATTATTTCGTTAAAACACCTCAACTCACCTCAACTCACCTCAACTCATTCACAAAAATTTTACTTTAAAATTTTGAATTTCTGTTTGCCATTCGATGGGTCTCAATTGACTTAACAATTGTTATTTTTTGAAAGTTTTGGTGTTTTGAAAGTTTTAATGAAATAATAACCATAAAGGAGATATGAAAAAAACTGTTACATTTCATGCTAGAAGTAACTTTTTAAATATCAAAATAGGAAAAGAAATCGTGGCCTTTCCCTTCTGATTTAAAAAAGATATTTTTAGACAGGGTTTCGTTCAAAACTATTTGCAGAATCCGAATTGAGAAAATTATCTGCGGTACTACTTCTGGTGCCCGAGATATAAAACCTTATATTCATTTTTTTGAAAAAGTTAAGAAATTGCATTCAAGTATACATTTCTTCAAAACAAGAAGATGCATATGCGAAAAATATACAAATTATTAGTTCGCCATATTTAAGGAAAGCCTTAACAATATAATCAATATCACCAAAATTAAGACAATCAGAAAACAATTAAAACTTCTGTGCTACCTTGAGTGTAGCTTTAGATTCGAATATCCTTCACACAAGACCTTTGGGTTAAAAACGAAGGGTAGCATATTTTTAGTTAATGTTTTTATTTACTTTTTCTTTAAGACATATGTAGTTTTTCTTACAAAAATTAGAGCATTTTGAGATCGTGACTTTTTACCGTTTTTTTTCAAAAAACAACTTTGTCCTTGCGAGAGAGGAAGATATCCTTATTTTTTTCTAAAAATTTTTATGGCAGATATTGACCATCCTATGCAACGTTTAAGACCTCTTAGTATGTGAAATTCGAAAAAAAATTGTAATTCGATACCCAATATACAGTGTTTGTTATTTATTATTCAGCGCCAGCACAACTCGATATAAACTCGTATCAAAATCGAAAATGTTTCGATATTACATGTAACGAAATAGTGACGATCCTTTACGACATATCGCAACTGCTCAAAATTGTTACGAATTAGTCAAAATATCCACAAAGTCATCAAGTTTCGTTTGTCAAAGGAAGTAATGTAGTCGAAATTATAATATGTTAAAAATATGTTCTTGGGAAAACAGTATCTAATTTTTTCTGTTACATTAATATAACTACCAACCACCGACAGACGAAGGTTTTTGAAGTTCTCAGTAAGCAGGTATCATTGTAGGCAAGACTTCTAAAAATTAAAATTAAAAAATGGTGAAAAAGTGGAAAGGTGTAACTAACAGGCGACATTGAAAGTTTTTTATGTGCAATTCGTCGGCAAAAAGATGCTAACCCACAAAAAAATTACTTTAATTTCCTACTATCGAGAGACGAAGGATTTTAAAGTTCTGAGTATGCAGATATCATTGTTCAAAAGACTTTGAAAAATAAAATCTAAAACATAATTTCATAAAACCCTCTTTATGGGGAAAATATGAACAATTAAAAAAAAATAAAAAGTGCAATTTATAGAAGCCGTCAAACACTTCTTCACATCCCACTTTCATTGATTTAGCAACATTGCAGGGCCTTAGGTCCTTTGAACTACGAAAACCCCCCCCCCAGATGGGCGAAATTTTAATAAAAATTAATACATTTAAAAAATTTTTCCTTGAATCACTTTAATCACAACTAAAAAACTTTACAAGTCATCTACCGAAGTTGCATTTACGTGTAAGAGTTTTAGTTATGAGTTGAATTGTGTAAAAAATAATAGTGAAAACCAATATATCAAGATTTGTCGGATCAAACGTGATATATTCAAAATGTTCATCACTACTATTGACATCGGCAGTTGCAGATGATGGTAGTTATGATAACATTAAAGCCAACAAGAATGACATAATATTATGTATAGTATACATTGTATACTGAAAAAAACCTTTCTAATTCGAATCGTCTAGAAAGATTTTAAAGTATTCTTCTGCCACCAACTGATTTTTTATACAAAAACTTTAAAAATCCAAATAACTTTTCTTTATAATTTCATACAGTATTTTGTTTGAAATTTTATTTTTTTATAAACACCAGTAGGTGCTTTTTTAGCTTTACTATATATAAATTTCGGAAATCATTGTCAGCACTCAAAACCTTTCCAACATAATCTTGAAAGTGAGGATCGCATAAAAAATAATGAAGTTATTTGTATTTTAGTAAAAATAACTTTAAAATACTTCACGAAAAACAGCAATATATCGATACGTCCAACGTATAAGTTGGTAACTCAAAAATCGTAGTTTTTCAGTATGATCATTTTAGCATTGTTTTCGTTATAAAATGAAAATCAAAAGTAAGTAAAGATTCTTGTTTATTATAGATGAAAAGAATATCTGTCGACTATTAAATCACTGTACTTTTTACAAACATATTTCCTGAGATATTAGCAATTTAAAATTACAATTTGGACAAAACAAATTAATGTCAGTTTCAAATGTGTTTGGCTCCAAACTTGTCTTTTGTGGGTTAGCACCACATTGCTCCGAACCTTCAATTTTTTAATTGCATAACACGGATGTGTAAATATCTTCTTTCAATGATATTCTTTTTCCAAAATATTTTTGTTTTGGACTTGAGCATTGTTTAATCTAACCCTCTCATATATGGAGCGTTATTTATAAAGTGATAAGCCATAAATTTTAATGTATGTATTTCGATTTTAATGAAATCAGATACACCAAGTATAGTGATTATAGTTATAAAGTCATGGCGTACAGTTTTTGGGTGTTGAACAATGGATATTATCCAAATCGAAAAAATAATTAATGCACTATAAAAAATTTGGAGATATTTAGAAAAAGATTTTTTTCGATGCTATCTATTTTAGGCCATGCATAAATTAATAATTTTTTTATTTAAAAAAAAAATTGTAAGTGACCTACCGTTTAAGTTCAAATTTGATCAAGTGTAACAGGATTCACAGAATAATTCAATGTCAAAATCACTCAATATCAAAATTGGCCAATTTATAACAAGTCTTTTTTAAGTTGGTAAAAACTATACAAATGCAGATAGTAAAGTTTCTAAGGGGGCCTAGTAAGACTGTAACGATTTTCAAAACAGTCTAAGTCCAATAATTTTACGCTCTTGCAAAAATGCACCACTCTGTTATACCAAAACAGTAAAAATAAGCTTTACCATTTTTAAAATCAACTCTATTATATATGATATATTATTATTATTCCCTTTGCTATTTGCTATTTGCAAAGCAATCAAAACTACTCTCCCTTCAACATTCGTCAGACTAGTACATGACCCATTTTGATACAATTCAATTTCATATCAAATCCGCATTTATTCACATAACTGTCAACCTGTCAACACTTCACAGCTGAACGATGATAAAGATGAAGATGATAATGACATTACATATGGTGTCCTACAATTTACTGTGGCTGAAGGACCAATGAAAAGAATCAACTATATTAGCTGTTGCTTGTGCTGTTTTTAATCCTACTAACGATATTTTGCAAAGCAAAACACGAAACCACTAAAATACTGTTATGACGTCAACCAGTTGCCTGGAACAAAGACTTATTCATGCCCAAATTGTAGACAGCAAAGAAACTGAAATCAAAAGTAGGAGGAAAGCAGCTAAGAGATTTATAATATGATTGCATAATACAAACAAATCTGTACACATCTTCATACAGGCGAATAAATTGATCCTGAAATGCTTGTAGAGAGGTTTATGCGTTTGTTGTTGACATTTACTTAATTTGCCTTTAATAGCATCTTAACTTCCGCTCAACCAAACATTAAATAAATTTTGGACATTAAATATCTATTAATAGCCTTTTTCGCAGTGTACCATAGTCTATAAAAGGACTGCACGAAGCTTCCCTATTCTAACGAATATTACAATATATATATTTCTAGCTAAATACTTTTACAACGTCATTCCTGGACATCGCTGGGGAATACAAACTACTTCATAACATTAATCCACAGTGATGACCTCGCATCGTCTACTTAGTATTATATATTGTGTCACACCATTCAATATTTATCTTTTTTTACACAATTCATTTATTTTAATAAATAATATATATGGGTAATTCCGCCAAAAGTGCCCTTTTTTCATTTGATAAATGGATAAATGTAAAAAAAAAAACTTGAACTTAGAATTATGGTTTCTTTCTATCATTCGACCCCAAAGTAAGTTTATCTATTTCAACCCGAACCTATACTACCGGGCGAAAATCGACGAAACTTACACCAGACACTACAAATAGGCTAACTAAATGGGACAGGGACTTCGAGATTTTTAGCTATTTAGGTTTGGTTCAGGAAAACCATTACCTGGAAAAAACCCCGAAGGGAACCGGCATCAGAAAATCCAAATTCCAAGGAAAAATGGAAACTTAGATTTTTCTAGTGCAGCATGCTTTATTTATCGAAATAA